>OY776124.1:53259202-54509202 GCA_963675135.1 Galeopsis tetrahit | reverse complement strand
GCTGAAGGTGTGGCATCTGAATTAGATGGGGAGATGAGCCCTGATTTGATTAAGTGTCTTCTTTGTGCTAAGGTCTGATTATCATCATCATCCTCAGCTGTCTTCTGTTGAGCCTCTTCTTTGGTAGGCTCCTCTTCTTCTTCTTCAGCAGAGTCATGAGCAGACTCTTCTGCCTCCTTAACAGCATCTTTGGAGGATGCCTCAGCCAACTTCTTCTTCTTTTCCTCCTTGAACCTTGCTGCCTCAGCAAGGGCCTCCTTTCTCAGGTAATATTTGGAGATGTGGAACTTCTTAGCAGGACCCATCTTATATTTCTTTGGGAGTATCTCTGGAAGGATGATACTCAGCTTATTGATAAAGCTAACTGTGGATGTTACTTTCCACTCCTTGGATTGTAGGTCCAGAGTAACCTTTTTGGCTTCAAGAGCAATTCTGTCCAAGAAAAACCCTTGCCAATCTCCATCAACCTGATCCCAGATTGCAGCCATAACTCTGACCTTCAGAGTGGTAACTGCATCATGACTAAACGTGTTACCAAGCAACATTTTTCCTGCTATATCCATCAAAGTTTGAAACTTGAGATCAAGTTGAGACTTCTTAACACCAGAGGCATTAGTAGCCTTGACTTTTCCTCTAGTAAACATCTCCATATATTCCTTTTCTCTCCCCATAATGTAAATAGAAATGTTTACCTTCCCCCTTGGTAGATCGAACAGTTCCTGAAGAATCTCTCTTGTAACTTTGACTCTGTGTCCACCCATGACACTTTCAACATGAGATCCTTTCAATATGGCGTTCGAGTAGAAAGCGAGCACATCTTGTTCATACACATTGGTTGGTGCTCCTTCCAGAAATTCACGGAGTTTGAGGTTGATGCAGCGAAGAAGAATTTCCTTGTTATCTTCAGTATGTTTGCCCTTGAAAAACAGAGTGTTCTCAGTGAATATCTTCCCTTCTTTAGACCACTTTGTTGCATCTAGAACGCTTGTGTTCTTGGTCTTCTCATCATAGATTTCAATGATCCCCATTCTGAGTGTTTGAGAGTTTGGTTTGGAATGCCTAAGAAAATATTCAAAACGAGAGTGATTGAGAGCAATTGAGTTTTGTGAGCGAAAGGGTTTGAGGTATGGCCTAAGGGTTCCTTATATACTCCAGCTAGTCTTGATCCAACGGTCAGATTTGATTTAATGTGGAGTAGTACCTAAGATTTCTCTCTTCGATTTCAGCTCTTTCCTTTAATTTTGCCGGCTAATAATGCCATGTGTCAATTGATGATTTGCTGGTAAAAAGGTAATCAAGTACTAATGACATCATTGCCAAAAATAGTCGTTGTGACTAAATTTCAGCAAGAATTGATCATTCAAGGCCGTTTTCTATAAGTAAATTGCATTCCTTATATAGGCCGATTTCCTTAATTACATTCAGAAATAATCTAGAATGAATTACATGATCAAAGATAGTCATTATGCTCTGAAATAAAGTGATCTGATTAGCAGAGTGAGGTCTTCTGATTTCTTCGAAAAGTCTGCTGATTTTCTTGTATGTCTTCTGGTCAGCTGAGTTGATCTTCTGATCAGCTGAGTAGAGGATAGAAGTTGCTGAATAAAACTTCTGTGCGTGATGATCCAACCTGGTTTGATGGATCTTTCAGCTTCTTCCTTTAACCATGTGGGACCATCAAATCAATATGTAGATGATCAGTCTTGATGGTATCCCATTGGTTTTGGTTGCCCTCACCATTAGATGGGATGTAGCATCTAATGTGTTCTTGTTGAATTTCTTCGCCTCTCTTGTAGGAGGGAGAAGATTGAAAGGTGCTTCAATGGAGTGTGAGAAGAAAGGCAGGCGATGGGTCTTCTTGATTGGTTTTGACAAAGTAGCCTTTGGTAACAAGCTCTCCATGTAGAACTTCCCCCTGGAGAAGAAGCTCTGCTTGTTTGCTACTCTGTCCTCTGCATCTCTTCTTTCTTTTCTTTTCAACAAGAACTTCTCTTCTTTCTTTTCTTTTCAGGAACATACTTATGTTGGATAAACCAAGTATGTTGATCTGCATCATCTCCATCTTCTGGACAAATCTTCATCTCCTTCACCCAAGACTTTGGTTGAGGGATGATGTCCATGCCATCTCTTCTTTGAATTCTCTCCATACCTGAAACAAAAATAATAGTTAGTAATTTGTGTTCTTAGGTATTCCCATAACTTCCTCCTTTTATAGAGGTAGAAATGAGGTGGTGGAGTAAAAGATGACAAAACTATAGAGTTGATAGGTCTGAATTTCTGAAAAGCTATTTCTTAAGATCAACAATGAGATTCTTGATCTAAGGGTTCACATTTAAAGAAATTTAGGCTCTATCTTGTGGAATGCAGAAATTATAGATTTTGAACAAGATTTATTTGGAATCCGTACTGTGCATGCATACTGTTGAGTAGGTGAGGATGGTGTATTAATCCAACCAAGTATAACTTAATAGTATATTGTATGTATGTATAATGATAAAGTATTTTATGAAGAATAGTTTATTATTATACATAGGCATACATTGCTTAAGTACAGATACCAATTAACTTTGTTCAACTCTTCTGAATATATGTATATATATTATGCAATGCAGATTGTACAGTATTTTGTCAAGGATTCTTAAGGTATCATTGATTCCCCCTTGATTAAATAACTTTATATTTTCCCTCAGCTTTATTTGTCTTCATCGGGAAAAACTTACCTCAAGATGAGGGTGTCTATTCACCTCATCTGATTCTCCTAGTCTGCTGCAGTTGTATCAGCTGAGGTCTTCTCAGCTGCTCTTGTTCTTCATGTGCTTGGATCAAGAAGTCCTAAGCTGTAGCATAGGGTCTTGAACCTTTCTTCAGCTAGGGGCTTAGTCAAGATGTCTGCTTTTTGGATATCTGTGTGAATTTTCTCCATCTTGATGTCCTTCTCAACGTGGTCTCTTATGAAATGGTGTCGAATGTCGACATGCTTGCACCTTGTTTGAAGAACTGGATTTTGAGTGATGGCAATGGCACTGCTGCTATCACAGTAGATAGGGACTTCTCTTGCCTCTACATTGTAGTCCTTGAGTTGTTGAACTAGCCAGAGCAGCTGACTACAACAACTTCCAACTGCCATATATTCTGCCTCAGTGGTGGAGGTTGCAACAGAAGTTTGCTTCTTTGAGAACCATGAAATTAACTTGCTGCCTAGGAATTGACAGGTTCCAGATTTGGACTTCCTATCTATTCTGCATCCACCATAGTCTGAGTCAGAGTAACCACTCAATTCTAGATTGTCATCAGCAGGGTACCATAATCCTAAGTTGATTGTTCCTTTTAGATACTTGAGGATTTTCCTTGCTGCTTCTAGATGACTTTGCTTTGGGTTTGCTTGAAACCTAGAACATACTCCTACAGCAAATGTTATGTCTGGTCTGCTGGCTGTAAGGTATAGTAGAGATCCAATCAGTGCTCTGTATTCAGCTTGATCAACTGCCTTTCCAGACTCATCTGGTTCCATTTTGAAAGATGTCATCATTAGAATCCTTGCAGTCTTGCTTTGTAGAGCTTTGAATCTTTATAATAAGCTCTTGGTATACTTGGATTGGTTGATGAAAATCCCTTCTGGACTCTGTTTGACTTGGAGTCCTAAGAAATAATTCGTCTCACCCATCATGCTCATTTCAAATTTTCCTTGCATAAGTTCAGAAAACTTCTTGCACATGTATTGATTGGGTGATCCAAATATAATGTCATCTACATATATTTGCACCATTAGAATGTCTTCTCCTTCTTGTATTCTGAAAAGAGTTCTATCAACTTTGCCTTTTGTGTAGCCATTGTCAAGTAGGAATTGTGACAATGTGTCATACCAAGCTCTGGGGGCTTGCTTTAGACCATAGAGAGCCTTCTTCAGACGATATACTTGATCTCCTCTTTCAAATCCTGGAGGCTGCTCTACATACACTTCTTCTACCAGAATACCATTTAGAAAAGCACTCTTGACATCCGTTTTATATACCTTGACGCCCATATATGATGCATAAGCTAGAAACAGTCGAATGGCTTATGTTGGGATATGAATATCCCTAGTTTAGTTTTGATAAACCAAATCAAACATGTAATAGGATAAGTTGTATTGTATAGATAACTTTATTATACATCTTGTAATAGATAGGACTCTGGTTAGAAGAGAAGACATGCAAATGCTCAAGAAGGGAAGAGAAGACCAAGACCAGAAGTCTCCTGATAAGATGAGTTGAACTCATCTTATAGGATAAGAAGAGTAAGGGTAAGATGAGTAGAAGTCTTCTTACCAGCAGAGTAGAAGTCTTCTTACCAGCAGAGTAGAAGTCTTCTTACAAGCTGAGTAGAAGTCATCTTACAACCAGCTATGTAAAGACAGCAGAGCAAAGACAGCAGCTGAGAAGAAACAGCAGCTGAGTAAAGACAGCTGAGTAAAGACAGCAGCTGAGAAGAAACAGCAGCTGAGTAAAGACAGCAGAGTAAAGACAGCAGCTGAGTACAGACAGCACAGTAAAGACAGCAGCTGAGAAGAAACAGCAGCTGAGTAAAGACAGCAGGGTAAAGACATCAGCTGAATAAAAGACAGCAGAAGCCTAAAAGAAAGATCAGATGAGTACCCAATTAAAGGAAGGCCAATCAGAGTTGAAGTCAAGGATTGACAAGATACGCACAAGAAAGGAAAGTCAAAGATATGATTGAAATTACATGACAATGGTAATATTCAATCATATCATATCATATCAAGAGATTGCCAATTCCTCAATTAGTGGAGTTTTGAATGCCATCATCCAACGGTAACATTCAAACTCAACACTATATAAATGAGTCCATACATCATTGGGAACGTGAAGAGGTGTGAGATGCAGAGGTCGAGCAAAGTGCTTAAAGTCCAAAAATAAGAAGAGCTCAAGAAGATCGTTCATGAAGATTCAACAAGCATCACCTCATCCCCAGTGAGTGAACTCATAACATCTAAGCCAGTTTAGTCACTCATATACATCCATAGCTTAGAGAGAATTTCCCAATCCTAGCATGAGGCTAAAACAGATTGTAAGGGAAATTCTCACCTAGTTCATATACACAAAACCCACCTTCTACCATAAACCCCTAGAAGCCAAGTTGAGTGTTCATCACTGTAAAGAGTCCAAGTGCTCTATATCACTTGTGGAGTGCAAGTGCAAGTGCTTACAATCACTTGTGGGGAAGTGCAAGTGCTTACAATCACTTGTGGAGACCGTAGCTGTTTGGACGGCTCAGATCTCAAAGTCCTACCCTTGGGACTATTAAGGTCAAGGCCCTTGTAATTTTTGGTAAATTAAAGGGATTAAACATCACGTGTGGACGTGAGAGTGGACGTAGGAACGTATATCCGAACCACTATAAATCAATGTGTTATTTACATTCTGCACTTTACATTTCAAGTCTTTTCATACATATTTGTGCATAAAATGTTTTACACACTGTATTTATTAAATTAACGAGTATAATATTTATGGGCACACTACAATTCCGCACTTAACTCCGATAAGTAATTAATCAGTCGACTAACTAGTCCTAGGCCCCTAGTGAAATCAGCGGACTAGTTACTTTGAAGAGTTAGTTTTTTTCCACATAATCAGCAGACATCAAGTCAGCTAATCTTACACTCATCTCAGGGACCAACAACTTCTAATCTGGCTACTGGACCAAAGGTTTCAACATAGTCAATCCCTTCAGATTGTGAGTATGCTTTTGCAACTAGCCTTGCTTTATTTCTAGTTATTACATCATTTTCGTCCTTCTTATTCTTGAAAACCCACCTTGTTCCTACTACATTATGGTTTTCAGGACGATCCACCAATTCCCGTACTTCGTTTCTTTCGAATTAGTTTAGTTCTTCTTGCATAGCAGTGATCTAGTTGCTATCAGTCATTGCTTCTTCTATGTCAGCTGGTTCAATGTTGGACAAGAAAGCACACCAGCAGAACATAGAGGATTGGGGGTTCTGATTCAATTGCCTTCTGGTGTTGACACCTGAGTCTGCTCCTCCTAAGATGAGGTTTGATGGATGGTTGTTTCTCCATGTATGCCTCAAGGGTGTGACTACATTGGATGAGCTTGGATTCTCATCTGTTCTAGTACCATCAGGAGGGTTGACTTGATTTGGTCTATCATCATCCGTATCTTGTGTGTCAAAGAGATCATTCCCCCTTGCATTTGGGATTGTTGCATCTTGATTTTGGTCAGCTTGCTCAGCTTGGGTTTGAGATCTAGTGACGGGTCTGTGTGGTTTATCCTCCTCTGGTTCTTCAGGAAATGGTTCATTGACTTCAATAAACTCATCTGGTCTGGGCTTGATCACTAGTTTCCACATCTGATCTACAGCTGAGTCTGTTTCTACTGCACTCTTTTCACAAGATTCATCAAAAACAACATGAGGTGTTTCTTCCACAAGAAGGGTTCGTTTGTTCAGTACTCTAAATGTTTTGCTAGTAGAGGAGTATCCCAAGAATATCCCCTCATCTGCTTTGGCATCAAAAGCATTCAACTTACTCTTCCCATTGTTGTGAATGAAACACTTACAACCAAATATATGAAAGTAAGATACTCTAGGTTTCCTTCCTTTCCACAGTTCATATGGGGTTTTCTCATGGGTTTTGTGAATACCTGACCTATTTTGAGTGTGACAGGCTGTGTTGATGGCTTCTGCCCAAAGCTTCTTGGGAGTAGAGAATTCAGCAAGGAGTGTTCTTGCAGCCTCTTTGAGTGTTCTGACCCTTCTTTCAGCTACACCATTCTGTTGTGGTGTTCTTGTTGCACTTGTCTCATGTTGAATACCATTAGAAGTACAATAGGCAATAATATAAGAGTTAATAAATTCAGTGCCTTTGTCACTTCTAATTTTCACAATTGGTTCTCCTTTCTCTACTTGGAATCTCTTCAATAGTTCAGGGAGCTTTTGCTGAGTTTCACTCTTCTTGTATAAGAAGATAACCCAAGTAAACTTGGAGTAGTCATCTACAACAATAAGAGTGTATTTCCTCCCTGTAAGTGTGGTTGGAGTGATTGGTCCAAAGAGATCCATGTGAAGCAGTTCAAGAACTCTGCTGGTTGATGCTGTCTTCTTGGTCTTGAAGGAGACATTTGTTTGCTTTCCTTGTTGACATGCATCACAAACCTAATCTTTACAATAGAGTTCATTAGGCAGTCCATCAACTAAGGATTCCCTTCCTAACTTGTTCATAGTCTTAAAGTTCAGATGACTGAGGCGTTTGTGCTATAGCCAGCTGACATCTTTAGGGCTTTTCACAAGCAGACATGTATCTTTAGGACAGTTGTTCCAATTTGCAAGATACATACTACCTTTTCTAGACCCTGTCAGAAGGTTTTGCTTTGTTCTTTTATCACTTATGAGACACTCATCTTTAGAGAATTTTACTGAATAACTAGTGTCACAGAAATGAGAAACAGATAATAAATTAAACTTTAATCCTTCTACATATGATACATCATGTACCTCAATGTCACCATTTTTAAGGGTGCCATATCCTTTTGTGTTACCGTGCGCGTTATCACCAAAGAAAACTTTTGGACCTTTCTTTTCATGTGAGTTGAGCATCCACTATCTATATACCAAGTTTCTCCTGCTAGGCCTCCTCTTCTGTATAGGTCCCTCCTTTTCTGCAAGAAAGATTAAGTTTTAGGTACCCATTTTGTCTTGGGTCCTTGGGTGTTAGTACTACCCTTGGGAACCCACATATACATTGGTCGTTTGAACAACCTTGAACATTTGAGTTGTTTCCCTCGGGCATCACAGAACCAAATCTTACCAGTTGACACCTTGGCATGGTCTGATTGGTTAGTTGTGTCAGCTAAGTAATAGTCAGATGGTTTCCTCTTATAGGAGTGTGTATAGATTATCTTCTGACTGATTACCTTCGGCCTGGGTGCATTAGCTGATCGATGCACACGATTATATGGACCATACTCCTCTGTTCTCACAATATCATAAGAGATAGGGGGTGCAAAGAGAACATATTTGTGTGAAGAAGACTTCATATCCCAACAATTTCCCCCTTTTTGATATAACCAAATCATCTAACACTAACTGAAGCAATAAAGAACAGACAGTGCTAAAGTCCATATAATAGTGCAGAAGAGTAAAAACAAAAGGCTTTTGTATGAGGAAAATGAGAAGTTGTCATCAGATGAGATAACTAGATGTTATCTCCAAAAGCTAAAAAGATGAGTTTTATTAATATTGCACTTTACAAGCACGGACTCACCTAATCAGCTATTACAAAGGTCTTCTTGTCTACTCTTCAACTGATATGTTGCAAATTAGACGACTTCCAATTAAGCTCTTCTTGTCTCTAGGTCTTCTAACAACTTGATCATCTTGATCTCCTCTTCTTGCTCATACGCGTGTAAATCCAGATAGGGCTAGAACTCAGCTGAGCTGATGTTCCCCCTTAGTTGTTGACCTGTTCTTAACACACAATTATCCAAATACATGCAAGTATGATTTTTATGAAAACAGAATGAATGCAAAACAGTTTTTCAAAAACAGATCTATTCAGGTGACCATTGAAAACAGTAAAACGTGTTTTTGATGGCTCAAACGATGGAATTTGGCCAAACAGCATTACACGTCACTGCATAGCAGTGAGTTCGATTCAAAACATCAATTCCACTTTAAAAAGTGTACTCACACGCTAAATTCTGAAAATAACAGAAAAAGTGCAGATTTTCGAAAATCAAAAATCAAAGCAATGGTCTTTTGAACACACGGCTCTGATACCACTTGTTGGTCCCTGAGACGAGTGTAAGATCAGCTGACTTGATGTCTGCTGATTGTGTGGAAAATAAACTAACTCTTCAAAGTAACTAGTCTGCTGATTTCACTAGGGGCCTAGGACTAGTTAGTCGACTGATTAATTACTTATCGGAGTTAAGTGCGGAATTGTAGTGTGCCCATAAATATTATACTCGTCTATTGTTTAAATACAGTGTGTAAAACATTTGATGTACAAATATGTATGTAAAGACTTGAAATGTAAAGTGCAGAATGTAAATAACACATTGATTTATAGTGGTTCGGATATACGTTCCTACGTCCACTCTCACGTCCTAACGTGATGTTTAATCCCTTTAATTTACCCAAAATTACAAGGGCCTTGACCTTTATAGTCCCAAGGGTAGGACTTTGAGATCTGAGCCGTCCTAACAGCTACGGTCTCCACAAGTGATTGTAAGCACTTGCACTTCCCCACAAGTGATTGTAAGCACTTGCACTTGCACTCCACAAGTGATATAGAGCACTTGGACTCTTTACAGTGATGAACACTCAACTTGGCTTCTAGGGGTTTATGGTAGAAGGTGGGTTTTGTGTATATGAACTAGGTGAGAATTTCCCTTACAATCTGTTTTAGCCTCATGCTAGGATTGGGAAATTCTCTCTAAGCTATGGATATATATGAGTGGCTGCACTGGCTTAGATGGTATGAGTTCACTCACTGGGGATGAGGTGATGCTTGTTGAATCTTCTTTAACGATCTTCTTGAGCTCTTCTTATTTCTTGACTTTATGACCTTTGCTCGACCTTTGCATATCACACCTCTTCTCTCCAAATGATGTAAGAACTGAACTCATTTATATAGTGTTGAGTTTGAATGTTACCGTTGGATGATGGCATTCAAAACTCCACTAATTGAGGAATTGGCAATCTCTTGATATGATATGATTGAATATTACCATTGTCATGTAATTTCAATCATATCTTTGACTTTCCTTTCTTGTGCGTATCTTGTCAATCCTTAACTGCAACTCTGATTGGCCTTCCTTTAATTGGGTACTCATCTGATCTTTCTTTTAAGCTTCTGCTGTCTTTTATTCAGCTGCTGTCTTTACCCCGCTGCTGTCTATACTCAGCTGCCTTTTACTCAGCTGTCTTTCCTCAGCTGTTTTTACTCAGCTGTCTTTACACAGCTGCTGTTTCTTCTCAGCTGTTGTCTTTACTCTGCTGTCTTTACTCAGCTGTCTTTACACAGCTGCTGTTTCTTCTCAGCTGCTGTCTTTACTCTGCTGTCTTTACTCAGCTGGTTGTAAGATGACTTCTACTCAGCTTGTAAGAAGACTTCTACTCTGCTGGTCAGAAGACTTCTACTCTGCTGGTAAGAAGACTTCTACTCATCTTACTCTTACTCTTCTTATCCTATAAGATGAGTTCAACTCATCTTATCAGGAGACTTCTGGTCTTGGTCTTCTCTTCTCTTCATGAGCATTTGCATGTCTTCTCTTCTAACCAGAGTCCTATCTATTACAAGATGTATAATAAAGTTGTCTGTACAATACAACTTATCCTATTACATGTTTGATTTGGTTTATCAAAACTAAACTAGGGATATTCATATCCCAACATCAATGTATTCCTTCTCCTTACCCATTATGTGGGTAGATATATTGATCTTTCCACTGGGTAGATCAAAGAGATCTCTGAGTACATCTCGAGTAATCTTTACTTTGTGTCCACCCATATCACTTTCAACATACGAACCTCATAACACAACTTTCGAATAGAAAGCCAACACATCCTGCTCGTATACGTTTGTTGGTGCTACCTGGAGAAATTCATGAAGATTGAGATTGAGGCAACGGAGGAGTATCTCCTTTGTGTTTTCCTTTGAAATATAGGGCATTCTAGGTAAAAATCTTGCCCTGTTTTGACCACTTTGCAGTATCAAGAGTTCCGGTGATCTTGGTCTTCTCATCATAGATCGCAATAACACCCATTCTGATTTTGGTAGAGTAGATGAAAGTATAGAGCGCTTGATAGAGTGATTTTCAGAATGAGAGCGTTATTGAGTGATCAAGAATTTTGAGAGCGAAAGGGTTTTGAAGAATGGCTTAAGGGTTGGTTATATACTCCAGAATTTTCGAAGTGGGCTGTTTTGATCCAACGGTCAAGTGTAGGTTGTAGGGGAGTAATATTCGGGATGAGCCCTTTCACCTTCAGCCCATCAAAAATTGAATTTGTCGGCTTAAATTTCCATGTGTCATTTGCTGATTCGTCGGCAGAATTGTAATTGATTGTAAATGACATCATTACCAAAAATAGTCGTTGTGACTAAATTACAGTAATTTCAATCAATTAAGGTCGTTTTATATAAGTAACATACATTCCTTATATATCCTTTTCCCATAATTACATTCAGAATTAAATCTAGAATGAATCATTTAATCTATTTAAACTTGAAGCTTGTTGGATAGGCGTGGTCTGATCAGCAGAGTGAGTCTTCTAATTTGCTTGGTAAGTCTGCTGGTCAACTGAGTTGGTCGTCTAATCAGCTGAGTAAATCTTATGAGCAACTGAGTAAATCTTCTGAGTAGATTAAATAAATTCATCTGTTGGACAGATCTTCATCGCCTTCACCCAAGACTTTGGTTGAGGGATGATGTCCATTCCATCTTTCCTTGCAATTTTCTCCATACCTGAAAAAGATAAGTGTTAGCAATTTGTGTTTCTTCAAGTGATCTCATGAATATCTCCTTTTATAGAGGCAGAGATGAGATAGAAAGAAGAAAGAAGACAAGAATTATGAGTTGATAGGTCTGAATTTCTGAAAAGGTTACTTCTTAAGATCAACAAAGAGATTCTTGATCTAAGGGT
Source organism: Galeopsis tetrahit (assembly GCA_963675135.1). NCBI lineage: Eukaryota > Viridiplantae > Streptophyta > Magnoliopsida > Lamiales > Lamiaceae > Galeopsis > Galeopsis tetrahit. The sequence goes on along the minus strand of OY776124.1, from coordinate 54,497,537 downwards.
TCACATTTAAAGATGTTCAGACTTTATCTATGGAATGCAGAATTTATAAATTTGAGCATGAGTTATTTGAAGTCCGTACTCAATTTTGTCTACAGTTCAGTCGGTTAAGTTGGTGTATTTATCCAACCTAGTGTTTATCAATAGTGTACTGTATCTATGTATAAGAATAGGCTATTTTATAAAGAATATTCTATCATTATACATATGCATACATTTTTTGATACATTCTTCAATTAACTTTGTTCAAATGGTATAGATATATATATGAACATTGTGTAAATTAAAGCATATGAATAAAGTGTATTTGTCAAGGACTTTTAAGGTATCATGGATTCCCCCTTGATTGAGTAACTCTATGTTTTCCCTCAGCTTTATTTGTCTTCATTGGGAATTACTTACCTGATGATGAGGGTGTCTATTCACCTCATCTGATTCTTTCCTAGTCTGCTGCAGCTGTATCAGTTGAGGTTTTCTCAGCTGACTTATGTCCTTCACAGGGATGGATCAAGTAGTCCTAGGCTATAGCATATGCTCTTGAATCTCTCTTCAGCTAGGGGCTTAGTCAAGATATCTGCTCTTTGGATATCTGTGTGAATTTTCTCCATCTTGATGTCCTTCTTTTCAAGATGATCTCTTATGAAGTGGTGTCGAATATCGACATGTTTGCATCTTGTGTGGAGGACTGGATTTTGAGTGATGGCAATAGCACTGCTGCTATCATAATAGATGGGGACTTCTCTTGCTTCTACATTGTAGTCTTTTAGTTGTTGAACCAGCCAGAGTAGCTGACTACAACAACTTCCAGCTGCCATATATTCTGCCTCAGTAGTGGATGTTGCCACTGATGTTTGCTTCTTTGAAAACCATGATATCAACTTGTTGCCTAGAAATTGACAGGTTCCTGATGTAGATTTCCTGTTTATTCTACATCCACCATAGTCAGAGTCAGAATATCCACTCAATTCTAGATTGTCATCACCAGGGTACCATAGTCCTAAGTTGACTGTTCCTTTTAGGTATTTGAGGATTTTCCTTGCTACTTCTAGATGACTTTGCTTTAGATTGGCTTAAAATCTGCCACATACTCCTACAATAAAAGTTATGTCTGGTCTGCTGGCTGTAAGGTATAGAAGGGATCCAATAAGTGCTTTGTATTCAGATTGGTCGACTGCTTTTCCAGACTCACCTGGTTCCATCTTGAATGTAGTCATCATTGGAATTCTTGTAGTCTTGCTTTGTTGAGCTTTGAGTCTTTCCAGTAGGCTTTTAGTATATTTGGATTGATTTATGAAGATTCCTTCTGGGCTCTGCTTTACTTGGAGTCCTAGAAAGTAATTCATTTCACCCATCATGCTTATTTCAAACTTTCCTTGCATTAGTTCAGAGAACTTCTTCCACATCTCTTGATTGGGCGATCCAAATATAATATCATCTACATATATTTGCACCATTAGAATATCATCTCCTTCTTGAATTATGAATAATGTTCTATCCACCTTGCCTTTAGTATACCCATTATCAAGAAGAAATTGTGACAATGTGTCATACCAAGCTCTTGGTGCTTGCATCAGGCCGTAGAGAGCCTTCTTCAGACGATATACTTGATCTCCTTTTTCAAAGCATGGGGGCTGCTCTACATAAACTTATTCTACCAGAATTCCATTTAAGAAGGCACTTTTGACATCCATTTGATATACTTTGAAGCCCATATATGATGCATAAGCTAGAAATAGTTTGATGGCTTCTAGTCTGGCAACTAGAGCGAAGGTTTCATCGTAGTCAATTCCTTCAGATTGTGAGTAACCTTTTGCAACCAATCTTACCTTATTTCTAGTTATTACATCGTTCTCGTCCTTCTTGTTTTTGAACACCCACTTAGTTCCAATTACATTGTGGTGTTTAGGACGATCTACTATTTCCCACACTTCATTGTGTTCGAATTGATTCAATTCTTCTTGCATAGCAGTGATCCAATTATTATCCTTCATTGCTTCGTCTATGTCAGCTGGTTCAGTGTTGGACAGAAAGGCACACACTAGTAGAACATAGAGGTCTGAGGATTCTGATTCAATTTTCTTCTAGTCATGATACCTGAGTCTACTCCTCCAATGATGAGGTTTGATGGATGATTGGATTTCCATGTATTCCTCACAGGTGTGTCTGCACTAGATGAGTTAGGATTCTCATCTGCTCTAGTGTTGTCAGGAGAGTTGACTAGATTTGCTCGATCGTCATCTGTGTCATGGGTGTAGAAGAGATCATTCCCCCTTGCATTGGGAATTGGTGAATCTGGATTTTGATATGTATGTTCAACTTGAGTTTGTGATCTAGTGACAAGCCTATGGAGTTTCTCTTCTTCTGGATCTTCAGAGAATGGTTCATCAACTTCGATAAACTGTTCTGGTTTAGACTTGATCACTAATCTTCTCATCTTTTCTGTAGCTGAATCTGTGTCGACTGCATTGTTTTCACAAGATTCATCAAATACGACATGAGGCATTTCTTCCATAAGAAGGGTTCGTTTGTTAAATACTCTAAATGCTTTGCTAGTTGAGGAGTATCCTAAGAATATCCCCTCATCTGCTTTGGCATCAAAAGCATTTAACTTACTTTTTCCATTGTTGTGGATGAAACACTTACATCCAAATATATGAAAGTAAGATACTCTTGGTTTCCTACCTTTCCAAAGTTCATATAGGGTTTTCTCATGAATTTTGTGAATACCTGACCTATTTTGGGTATGGCATGCTGTATTGATGGCTTCTGCCCATAGTTTCTTGGGGGTGGAGAACTCAGCAAGAAGAGTTCTTGCAGATTCTTTCAGTGTTCTGACTCTTCTTTCAGCTACACCATTTTGTTGAGGTGTTCTTGCTGCACTTGTTTCATGCTGAATACCATTAGAAGTACAATAGGCAATAGTATGAGAATTAATGAATTCAGTGCCTTTGTCACTTCTAATTTTGACAATAGGTTCTCCCTTTTCTATTTGGATCTTCTTTAGTAATTAAGGAAGCTTCTGCTGGGTTTCACTCCTCTTGTATAGAAAGATAACCCAAGTGTACTTGGAGTAATCATCTACTACAATTAGAGTGTACTTTCTTCCTGTCAGAGTTGTTGGAGTAATTGGTCCGAAGAGATCCATATGTAGTAGTTCTAGAACTCTGCTGGTTGATGCAGTCTTCTTGGTCTTGAAGGAAACCTTTGTTTGCTTCCCCTGTTGACATGCATCACATACCTGATCTTTACAGTAGAGTTTATTAGGCAGACCATCAACTTAGGATTCCCTTGCTAGCTTGTTTAAAGTCTTAATTAAAGTTTAAGTGGCTAAGACGTTTGTGCCATAACCAGCTGATATCTTTAGGGCTTTTTACAAGCAGACAGGTATCCTTAGGACAGCTGTTCCAATTTGCAAGATACATACTACCTTTTCTAGATCATGTTAGAAGAGTTTGTTTTGTTCGTTTATCACTTACGTGACAATTATCTTTAGAAAATTTTACCGAATATCCAGTGTCACAGAAATGAGATACTGACAGTAAATTGAACTTCAAACCTTCTACATATGATACATCATGTACCTCAATGTCACCATTCTTTAAGGTGCCATATCCTTTTATGTTACAGTGCGCGTTATCACCAAAGAAAACCCTTGGACCTTTCTTTTCTGTGTAGTTGGTCAGCAGGGCTTTGGTTCCAGTCATGTGAGATGAACATCCGCTGTCTATGTACCAAGTTTCTCCTGCTTGACCACCTTTCCTATATAGGTCTCTTCTTTCCTGCAATAGAATTTAAATTTTAGGTACCCATTTTGTTTTAGGTCCTTGGGTGTTAGTAGTACCCTTGGGGACCCACATATACATTGGTCTTTTGAATAACCTTGAGCATTTGAGTTGTCTCCCTCGGGCATCACAGAACCAAATCTTACCAGCTGACATCTTAGCATAGTTTTATTTGTTATTTGTGTCAGCTAGGTAACTGTCAGATGATTTCTTCTGATTAGAGTGAGTGTGAATGATCTTCTGACTAGTTACATTCGGCTTGGGTGCATTAGCTGAACGATGTACACGATTATACGGACCATACTCTTCTGTTCTCACAATATCATAAGAGATAGGGGGTGCAAAGAGAACGGACTTGTATGAAGAAGACTTCTTCTTCTTGGCTGGAGCAGCATACAGTTGAGACTGTCTCAAACGACATGGTCTGGGCGGTTTGTTGCTCCTCTGTACTTGCTTTGACGCACTCAGCTGAGTTAAACCCAGATGAGGTCGCCTAGTCTGTGCATGCTTAGAGTTAACTTGTCTTTTACAATTTTTGGTGTTCAGATAGTTAACCTTAGCTGGTACAGATGCCTTTTGATCCATATTAGGTTCATTTTGTTTAGAACACTCACTAGTTTCATGTAATCGAGTAGTACACTGGTTAGGTGTATTACCCTCAGCTGGAGAAGGTATTGATGAGTTAAATTCAAAACCAAAACCCATCTTGTTCCCATTTGATCTATAATATTCAGAGATGTTTTCAATAGTAGCAAAGGCTTTATTGAACTCTGATATCTTTTGATCTAGGCTTTCCTTCTCCTTTTCTAAGAGCTCCTTTGCTTGGAAAAGATCATCGAACTTAGATTGTAGTGAACGGAATTCCTTGGTTTCTTGGGCTTGAGTTTTTAACATCCCCTCAAACAGTTGAGTTATTGTGGTGTTCTCTTCTTTAAGAAGTTTAACTTCTTTATTGAGTCTTTCATTCATTGTTAATAACTTAGGGGTGCTTTCAAACTTGGTCCTTTTTAACCTAGCAATTTCTTTCCTTAAGTCTTTGTTCTCTTCTCCCACTTCTAAGAAAGCTCTTGTTGTGATATCGAGACCACCTTTTACTTCCTCCAAGGATTGGTAATAGTTGTTCTCGAATTCGCCTACAGATGAGTTAAACTCATCTGTGTGTGAAGAGGCAGGTAAATGAAATGTTGAAGTATAAGAATTTACCTCGGTTTCAGCTATGGCCATCATAGCTACATCGTCTGAGTCATCATTTGAGAAGAGTCTAGAGTTAGGTGATGAGGGCAGATCTTCACTTTGGTACTCAGATTCTTCAATCACCATAGCTTGTCTATCTGAGTTCCTCTTGTCTCTTATCGACTTTCTTTCTTCTTTGTCTCCTGAACTCAGATCTGGACACTCATATACATAGTGTCCAGGTTTATGACAGTTGAAGCATGTACCTAATTTCTGACTTGGGGTACTTCTTCTTGGAGGTGTAGTATCTCTTCCCCTGTGGCTACGATTATCAGATGACTCCTTATCCTTCCTAGGATACCTTTCTGGGGTCCTTTCTCTTGTTTCTCTAGAGGATGATCCAACTCGTTTATCTTTGTAGTTTCTGTAGAATTTTCTATACTTGCTGTTTAGATTATTCATCCTTTCGAATCTTTTGATCATAAGAGCCATTTGTTCTTTTAGGCTCATATCTGATTCTCCCACTTCATCTGTGTTTAGAGGAGTTTTGCCAGATGAGTTGCTTGTGGCTCTTGTACTGGTAGATGCCTTGAAGGCTACAGTTTTGGTGGTGGATGGAGTTGAAGTTTGCTCATCATTTTTTTAATTTTCTTCTCTCTCCAGGTCATACTCATGTCTTTTAGGTTCTGGAACAGAGTCTGAGTTGTCCATTTCTTGATGTCTTGAGTATCCTTGATGATGGTCTTCTTAAGTTTCCACTTCTTGGTTAGAGTCTCTAGAACTTTTAGATTGTTCTCTCTGTTGGTGTACTTCTTGCCTAGAGACTCAATCTCATTGATAATCTTGGTAAAACGATTGTCCAGCTGATCAATAGTCTCTTCTAGTAGCATCTTGAAGTGTTCGAACTTCTTAACTGCTGTTGCTAGTTTGCTCTCTTTAATTAGCTCAGTTCCTTCACATAGGAGTGCCAAGGCATCCCACATTTCTTTAGCTGTATCACAATTGAGTACTTTTCCTATATACTCATTGGGGAGAGTCTGCATAATGTAATCTTGAGCAATGCTATCAAGATTTGCTTGCTTCATCTCTTCGGAAGTGAGATCTTTCATAGGTTTGGGAGCAAGTTCTCTAACTGTTACTTCAGGATCACCATTTGCTGTGTTGACCGTCGTGATTGTAATTGGGCCTTCTGTGATCACGGACCACATCTTGTAGTGCACTGAGGTGAGATTCTTCTTCATCCTTATCTTCCAATAATCATAGTCTTCTAGTGAGAACTTAGGAAGTTTACGCATGTTAGCACTCATGTTGTATAGGTTTTCAAAAGATAGATATGTTCAAGAGGACTATAGAAAGACTCCCTCAAGTCTTCTGATAATCTAGAGACAGTAGTCCGTTAGAACCACTGCTCTGATACCACTTGTTGGTCCCTAAACGAGTAGTGAATGGGTTTAAAGTCTAGAGGGGAGGGGTTAATAGACTTTAAAACTTTTTTTTTTTGGTTAAAGAGTTAATCTCTCTTCTGATTTTCTATGTCTGCTGGACTACAAGTCTGCTGGTCCAGAGGACTATAGTAATCTGATAGAGTGTTTATATGCGGAACTGTGTCGACCTTTTTTGTTTAGACTCGTTCGAGTGCTCTTTTGAAAAACTCAATTAGGTGTTTAAATGAAACCAAACGTGAAGTTAATCCCTTAATTTCCCGAAAATTACAAGGGCTTGTCGTTTATAGTTGTTCGGATATGAATCCTAAAGACAAGTCCTAAATGATGAAAAGATAAGATAAGTTTTGATAAGCCAAAAGTAGACTTGAATATTTTCTAAGTGTTGACTGATCTAGTCTAGTTATGAAGTCATCTTGAGCAGATCAGTAGAGTTCACAAGACAAGTAGAGTTCACAAGACAAGTAGAGTTCACAAGACAAGTAGAGTTCACAAGACAAGTACTAGTTCTTAAGTAAAGTTTCAAAAGATAAGTATGAAAGAAAAGCATAAGTACTTGTTGTTATAATATGTTGATTCTTTATAAATGTTAGGTTTTATACTGAGCTATTTAAAGATGTATAGAAGCTCATGTTTTACGATTTATATTTGATGTATAGATTCTTAAGTTGACTAAGCTATGTTATAAAGTTTAATGTAATGAAATAGTCTTGTTAGGATTAGATAATAGGACTAGATTAGTTCTTGATGAAATCTGAAGAAGAAGTCTACTGCACAAGACAAGTAGAAGACGAAGTCTACTACTGGAGAAGAAGACAGGTGCGCGAGACTACAAGACAAGACGAGAAGAACTAATGAGTTAGTTACAAAAAAACGCGTATTGAAGATAAGGATTAAAGAGTTAGTTAAGGAATAACTAATTAACTGAAGAAACGCGTGGTTGGATAAGAAGAATCAGTTATAAGTTAGTTTTCAAGAAAAGTTGGTTACACAACTGAAAGTTCTTGAATTGGAAGCTTATAAATACCGTGAGGTATTCATTCATTAGAGACTACTGAAAAACTACTGAAGCATTGATATTCTACATTCAAGTAAAGCAAAAAACTCTCAGAGATTGAAGTTCAGAAAGAAGACAGAAGACAAGTGAAGAACAAGATGGCTACTACTGAAGACAGAGAAGTTTACTTTTATATTTTTGTTTTCAAGCTGCTATTTACTTGTAAAATAGCTAGTTAGATCGAAGAGGCACTTGGTAGTGTTTTCGAGAAGATCTAAGTCTTATTTCTTGGGACTTAAAGCCACAAGAACACATTACTCCATTGGACGAGTTAATAAGAATATCACAACTGGGTTTGTGAGAGTGGATGTAGACAAGTTGTCGAACCACTATAAAATCGTTGTGTGTTTGATTTACTTTACTGTTTGTTTAATTGCTTAATTGATTAATTGCCTATCTGAACAAGACAAGTAGAGTGTTCATCAAGAAGTTCGAATTTTGAATATAAGTTGAGTATAAATTTGATTGGGCTCATTGTTATTCTGATTAATTCCGCATTACGTATTCTGATATATTGAAAGATTTTTGAAAAGTCTATTCACCCCCCTCTAGACATTTTCACTAGCTTACTCAATATTATTAACTCAACTTGGGACCAACAAGTGGTATCAGAGCAGTAGTTTTCGAACTGCTATTTCTTGATAACATTTAAAGACTTTGGGTGAAGTCTTGGTTCGTTTATGTTCTGATTCATACCACACTTTCTTGATATATCTGTATCTTGATTTCTTGCTATTATCCTATCTGATCAAACTACTAAAACATGTCTCTTGAGATAAGTGCTAACAAACTTCCCAAGTTCTCTGTTCAGGACTACGACTACTGGAAGTTGAGGATGGAAGCCATTTTCAGCTCAACTCATGATTTGATGGTATCTGTGATCAAAGAAGGACCAGTCGTTACCATGATCAGAAATACTGCTACACTGGACCCAACCAAAGAAGTTGGAGAGCTGATTGTCAAACCAAGGTCAGAATTGACTTCTGAAGAAATGCGTCAAAATAATTTGGATAATCTTTCTAAGAATTATATTTTACACACCTTGCCAAACGAGTATCTTGGTAAAGTGTTAAAATGTAAGACTGCCAAGCAAATGTGGGACAAACTAGTTGTTCTTTGTGAAGGCACTACGCTGATCAAAGAAAGCAAACTGTCCACTGCTGTCCAAAGGTTTGAAACATTTAAGATGAAGCCAGGTGAATCCATTGATGAATTGGATACTCGATTTACTAAAATCATGAATGATCTTGAAGTACTAGGAAAGACTTATACTGAAAGAGAGATTAACCTGAGAATCTTGAAGGCTTTGGATGAAAGATGCAAAATGGTAAGATAATCATTAAATCCACACAAGATATTGATTCGTGGCCCTTAGAAACCATGTTCCAAACTCTTAAGGTGCATGAGTTCGAATTAGATGAGGAAGAACCAATTGCCAGTAGTGATAGGGAGAAAGCCGTGTCGAAGAATTTTGCTTTTAAGTCTACTACGTCTAAGAGCTCTAGAGTAGACAGGTCCAAGCCTGCTAGCATAAGAGATGAGTTAGACAAATCTGATCTAAGTCTGAAAGATCAGATGAACCTTATGGTTAGGAAATTCGACAGACTAAACAAACGCTATGGTAGATATAAAAAGTTCTATAGAGACTATAGAGGTTCGACTTCTAAGAACTCGTCTGAGACCAGACGAGACCGAAACTCGTCCGAAAGGAGAGACGAAGTCTCGAAAAGTAACAGACGAGATAGAGAGTCTGATGATAGGAAGATTCAGCGTTCTGATAGACGAGATAAGCGCAGGGATAAATCACCTATTAAAAAGTCTACTAACGATCCTTTATGCTATAAACGTGAGAAACCAGGTCACTACATTTACGAATGTCCAGACCTGAGCACTGATGATCGTGAAGAGCGCAAGGCAAGAAGGGAAAGAAGATACAACAGGGGTAAGAAGGCAATGATGGCCAATAATGACTGTGAAACGGATTCAGACGAGTTACCATCGTCTTCATCTAGCTACCTGTCTAATCATGATGAAGCATTATGTTGGTCCCTGAACGAGTAGTGAATGGGATTAAAGTCTAGAGGGGAGGGGTGAATAGACTTTAAAACTTTTTCAAGAGAGATGGGAACCTCTTCTGATCTCTATGTCAGCTGGACTACAAGTTTGCTGGTCCAGATGACTATAGTGATCTGATAAAAGAGATTATATGCAGAATTATGGTAGGCCTTGTTTAGACTCATTCTTTTTGTTTCTTTTGAAAATGCCAAGTTGTTTACTTAAGGAAAATACTCAGCTGATGCTGGTTTGAAAGTTATGGCCTTGATTTGAAGATAGTTTAAATCACAATTGAACCCCTGCTCTGATACCACTTGTTGGTCCTGAAAGGAGTATATAACAAGTGTATGGGGGGGGGGGGGAATACACTTCTTATATACTCCTTTCAGGACCAACATCAAGTGGGGCTTAGGGTGAATTTACATCCCAACACATTCATAGCAGATGATGGACTCTGCTGCATGGCTAAACTTGAGCAAGAGGTATCATCTGCAACTTCATTTCAATCATGTGATGAATCAGACTCTGATGAAAGTGATACAGCCGATAGTGGTGTAGGGAGTAGTCTTCATCACTCTACTGGTGTGACTGAAGAAGACCTCCTACTCGCTAATAACGCGTTCATGGAAGTCAGTGACGAAAACATCATTTTAAAACAAGAAATCATTGATCTTAAGGAAGCTCAGTCTAAAGTAGATCTTAATATAACAGTCCTAAATGAACACTTGCAAGAAGAGTTGAGTAAACTCAAAGACAAGTGTGCATTGACAGACAAGTTGTATCAAGACCTACTTAAGACACATGCTACTGAGAAACATGAATTCAATGTTTTAAAAGGCAAGTGCAAAAAGCTTGAAGAACGTAATAAGTTCTTAGAAACTGAGGTTGTCACTCTAGACCTTAAATTTACTGACCTGGTTAACTCCTCTAAGGTTAACCTTGAATTGTTAGATAGGTATAGGGCTCCTGCTGACAAGACAGGCATAGGTGCTGAGACACCTAGCTCGTCTACTCAAGTCCCTAAGAACCCTACTATTTTCATCTCAAGCTCTTTGACTAATGATAAAGGAAAAGGACCAATGATATACGATATTGGAACTCCATCTGAAGGCACTGTACCCAAACAAACTCAAGTTAACATTCCAATTACCAAGGGAGGCAAAAAGAATGTTAACAACAAGGCTATTCCGTTTAAAACGAGTCAACAAAGGACTAGAAATCGTGGACGACCTAATCAGGTCAGATACGAGGACTGGTATCCTGAGGAGACAAGTACTAGACAAGTACAAACTAGATGGAAAGAGCCTAGACCTCCTTTCATAAGGCAGTCTCAGCTCTACTCGTCTAGGCCCAGGAATGTGACTTCAAAATATCGTATTCAACCCGTCTTATATCCTCCACCAGAATCGTATGATATCGAAGGAGAAGAAAAACCTAAACATGTCTATAAATCGTATGGCCCCAATGCATACAAGCCCTACTCTGACTATCACAGGCCGGTGCCTACTCAAGTAGAGATTAAGTCAAAAGGCTACCTCAGACGAGTAGACCCAAGAACTGCTGATAGGCCAGACAAGGACAACAGGGTCTTATTTTACAATAAATATGGTCGAAAGCTTAGAAGATCAAAATTGTTCAGGACTCCAATGTACATTTGGATTCCATTGAACTCGACTAACCCCCAGGACCCCAATAGATAAGGAGGGTACCTAAATTATGGAATATCATCTAATGCAGGGTCGACTCGATCTATACAAGAAGGGTGGCTCAGTAGGAGAAACCTGGTACATAGACAGTGGTTGTTCGCACCACATGACTGGTACCAAGACACTTCTATCAAGCTACTATGAGTAAGAAGGACCAAAGGTTATATCCGGTGATAGCTCTACAGCCATCACAAAAGGCTTTGGTTATATCCGAAATGGCGACGTAGAGATACAAGATGTATCTTACGTAGAAGGTTTGAAATATAATCTATTATCTGTTTCACAGTTTTGTGATCGAGGTTACAAAGTGCAGTTCAAAAGTCAAAAGTGCGAAATCATAGACAAGAGGAGTCATACCGTACTACTTGTCGGCATAAGACAAGGTAGTGTGTACATTGTGAATTGGAATAGTTGTCCACGGGACACTTGTCTTCTTACTAAGACACCCAAAGAGATCATTTGGCTTTGGCATAGACGCCTTTGTCACATGAACTTTAAGGTGATTAATAAGATCGCAAGAGATTACCTTGTTGAAGGTATACCCAACGAAATCTATTTCAAATCACATGTATGCGATGTTTGTCAGAAAGGTAAACAGGTAAAGGGTTCCTTTAAATCTATTCCAACCCTCTCAACAGGTAGAGTTCTTGAACTCCTACATATGGACTTACATGGCCCAATTACTCCTCCAGCTTTGAACGGTAGAAGGTACACACTTGTTGTGGTAGATGATTATTCTAAGTTCACTTGGGTAGTCTTCTTACACAAGAAGAGTGATACACAAACACTCCTACCTGATCTGTTGAAGAAGATACAAGTTGAGAAGAATCAGTCCATTGTCAAGATCCGTAGTGACAAGGGTACTGAATTCATTAACTGCTATATTAAAGAATTTCGTTCTAAGTGTGGCATCCAGGACCTTACTAGTGCAGCAAGGACACCACAACAAAATGGAGTAGTAGAACAAAGGAACATAACCCTTAAGGAGGCCTGCAGGACCATGATGACAGAGTATAACACTCCTCAGAAGTTTTGGGCAGAAGCGATCAATACTGCATGTCATTCCCAAAACAGAAGTGCTATCAATAAAGCACTAGGTAAGACGCCCTATGAAGTATGGAAAGGTCGAAAACCCAGAGTTTCATATTTCCATATATTTGGCTGTAAGTGTTTTATCCATAACAATGGGAAAAGCAAGTTGAATGCATTCGATGCTAAAGTAGACGAGGGGATATTCTTAGGATACTCCTCGACTAGCAAAGCATTCAGAGTATTCAACTACTGTACCTTATGTGTGGAAGAAACACCACATGTAGTTTTCGATGAATCACTACAGGACTAGTCTGCCGACCAGATCAGTAAGAAGATAACTGATCTATCGATCCAAACTGACCAAGAATCAGAAGTTTATGAATCCGTGCAAGCCTATAACCCGTTCATAAAAGCTCTCGAGTCTGATGATCAGGAGAAGGTAAGTGCTCAAGGTAAATCTGCTAGACCAGTTGACATGCCCGAACAAGTCGACTCGTCTACTCCTATTAAATCTTCTGATGTAAATGATATTGAAATGCATGATGCTATAATTGATCTAGATAATGATAATATGCATACTAAGACTAGAAAAACATGGAAATCTGCTCATGATACTGAAAATATCATTGGTAACTCTACTGTTGGTATGAAGACTAGACGACAACTCTTTGAGTTGCAAGAACAACCTAGTCCATCTTTGTTTTTCTGGTGTTGTTTCCTCTCATCTATCGAGCCTAAAACCGTTAATGAGGCATTGGCTGATAGTAATTGGATCATTGCTATGCAAGACGAGTTGAACCAGTTTGTTCGAAACGACGTCTGGGAACTTATCGATAGACCTAAACATCATAATGTAGTAGGCACATGATGGATTTTTAAGAACAAGAAAGATGAGAATGATGTAGTCGTTCGAAATAAGGCTAGACTAGTCGCCCAAGGCTATTCACAAGCTGAAGGCATAGATTATGATGAAACATATGCTCCTGTTGCTAGACTAGAAGCCATTCGTTTGTTCCTTGCATATTCTGCTTATATGAATTTTACCGTATATCAAATGGATGTTAAAAGTGCATTTCTTAACGGTATTCTTGCGGAAGAAGTGTATGTTGAACAACCTCCAGGTTTCGAAGTCAAAGGCGACCAGGTGTACAGATTAAAGAAAGCCTTATATGGACTAAAACAAGCTCCAAGAGCATGGTATGATACACTCTCTCTCTTTCTGTTAGAAAATGGTTTTACTAAGGGCAAGGTCGATAGAACCTTGTTCAGAAGACAAGAAGGGAAAGACATTTTACTCGTCCAAATTTACGTAGATGACATCATTTTTGGTTCACCTAACAAAAAGTTGAGTGAAAGTTTCTCAACACTCATGCAAAGTAAATTTGAGATGTCTATGATGGGCGAAATGAATTACTTTCTTGGTCTTCAAGTAAAACAGACCCCAGAAGGGATTTTCATAAATCAAGCAAAGTATACTCGTAATCTACTAGACAAGTATGGTATTAAGACTTGTAAATCTTCTGGAGTTCCTATGCAACCTACCTATAGGATGGATCCAGACGAGAATGGTAAATGTGCTGATCAATCTCATTATCGTGGTCTTATTGGTTCATTACTGTACTTGACTGCTAGTAGACCTGATATTGCATTTTCTGTTGGCGTATGTGCTCGATTTCAAGCTAATCCAAAAGAGAGTCATATGGAAACCACTAAAAGGATTCTGAAATATTTGAAAGGAACCATCAATCGTGGTATATGGTATCCTTCAAATGATGATTTATCTCAAAGTGGCTACTCTGATTCTGATTTTGGTGGTTGTAGAATAGATAGGAAATCTACATCTGGTTCTTGTCAATACTTAGGCACAAAACTCATTTCTTGGTTTTCGAAAAAGCAGACAAGTGTTGCTACCTCTACTACTGAAGCCGAGTACATGGCTGCTGGTAGTTGTTGTAGTCAATTATTGTGGCTTATTCAACAGCTTAGAGATTATAATATTTGTGAATCAAATGTTCCCATATTCTGTGATAGTAACAGTGCTATTGCCATTACACAAAATCCTGTTTTGCACACACGTTGTAAGCATGACGATGTGAAACACCATTTCATACGTGATCATGTAGAAAAGAAGGATATTCGCATGGAAAAGATTCACACTGATTTTCAAAGAGCTGATATTTTCACAAAACCATTACCTGAGACTCGATTTCGTGAATTATGCATTAGTCTAGGACTAATTGATCTTGACCCTACTAGTATGGAGCAATGTACTAACCAGACAGGTTCATTCCTAAGAAGAAAGGAGAAACAAACAAGTTACCACAAAAGAGCAGAGCACTCGTCTACTCACTCAAACAAACAGGTATACAAGGTCAGACAAGTTGACCAAACAACCCGATGAGGAAGCTGGTAAAGCTGAGTGTAATACTAAGGGAATAAACATTTAAGGGGGAATCTCTGATTTCTTAAAGATCCTTATGTTACCTCTTAAGTTTGGTAACAATCATCTTATTTGAACCTTGACCATTACTTTAGATTGATAATTCATCTTATTTATTCTACTCGACTACCTGTATTTCATCTAAACTGTCGCACAAGATAAGACAGGTTCAAATAGTCGTTCGATATTAAAAAAAGACAAGCACAGTCGAAGGGGGAACTCGTCTTGTGTGCTTGAGTCTACTCGTCTGTTCTGAATAGACTCGAACAGACAAGATAAGTGTTCTTATGATTTAAATACTCTAAGTGTTTAAACAAAACGAATTAAGGATATAAATGTAATTTGTTAATGAAAATTTTGAAAACCCTAGAATTGGATTTATACACTCCATTTAATGAGGTGTATATACCCAGTTCGCGCCAAAACTCTACTATGCTAGGTCAGATGAGTACACTCCTCAATCCTACCAATAGAAGAGGCGGATTTCAAAACTTTACAATAACAAATCACGTAATATTCTCGATTCCGTACAACTGAATTTCAAAGGACTTTCATATCTGTCCATTGGATCAAACTTTTCGATCTCAACCATTGATTCAAAACTCAAGGTGTTAACAAAACCCAGACTATTCTTTCATAACCTCTTACTATTTCATAACCTCTTGATTTTCATAACTTCTCAAGCATTCAACATTTTCTAAACCTCTTGATTTTCATAACCTCTTCATTATGTCGATCATTTCGATATTCGATGCTCGCACTAACATGCAGGCAAAGTTTGATTTAGGGAAGTATGCTACCGAAGGCAAGGTGCATGTGGAAGGATCAGTGTTTTTCAAAGGAAATCACACCGATGACAACAAAGAAAATCTTATGAAATGTTGGAGATGCGGTTTAAGACCTTATTTGGAGGCATTTCCTGAAGTCGTGCTAGAAGAGGAGGTGTTAGAATTTTATGCCACAGTCACTCGACAAGGCGACTCGATTGAAGCCTTTGTTGGTAGAAGGCGAGTAGAAATTACTCGTGCGTTCTTGACTGAATCGTTGAAGCTACCGTCCGGATCGATAGATATCGAAAGATATGCTGAAGGACAAGAGCTTAAATATCTAAGTATATTCTGTGGAAAGAAGTTGAAATTGAATCGTGATGGAAAGATCCCAGCAGTAAAGAAGAATCAATTGCTCGACAAATTCAAGACTTTGTTGGATATTTCCTCAAAGATCTTGCTTGGAGTCACTGGGAGTTTTGACTCTGTGACACTGCAAAAAGCCAGAGTGATGGCCGTAATCCATGATGGCATCACTGAAGGGAACTGGACTAAGCTCTTCTTGGATAGATTGATGCATTTCAAGAAGAAGGTGGAAGTCGACACCAGTACAGTCAACTGGGTTGTGTCTGCGAATGTGAGCTTCAGAAACAAGTTAAGTATCATCCTACCCATCTTGTTGCCGAACAAGACTATTTGGAGTAAAGGCAAGCCATTTCATCCTCTCAAACATTATCTGAAGAAGGAGGCGCTAGCAAAGCAAGCTGCTGGAAGAAGTGCTGCTCCCAGACAAGTTCAAATCAATCCAGACGACGCCATGTTGGAAGCTGCCTCGTCTAGTTCTGAGGAAGACGAGTCGGACAGTGAATGTTCTAAGAAGGCTGAAACTGGAACTAGTGGTAGACTAGTTCAGTATGTGCAAAAGGAGGCTATGTTTGAGCCAGAAGGAGATTCGGAAGAAACTCACTCAGACAAGGAGCCTGAGAAGGAAGACGAAGAATTGCAAGTCTATCGACTGGTGCGAGTCGAGTCGAGTCCGTCACTAGACAAGTCAAGTGCGGAAAAGGTTGGTACTTCTTCCCGAGCTTTATCAATTCCTCTCTCTCTCCCCGTCAAAACCAAGGCCAGATCACTTCGATCTCGTGCCAAACCTGCACCCAAAACCTCATCAGTGTTGGCAGTGCAACCACTAAGAGCCAACATAACCCCACACACTACTATATTCGATACAGTTGATACTTCTACAATTGTCGAACCAAACCTAGCCACATCAAAGCCCTCAGAAACCACCATCCAAATTCCTTTTACCTCAACAGAAAATGTTGAACCTCTCAACCCGTCTATTTCAGAAACCCCACTAGTTGCCACTGCAACAACTGAGACAGGGACCTTACCTGCTCAGACCCCTTCTGAAATTAGATTCGATTCCCTCGTCTATTACCCGATGTGTCTAAGAGAGAAGAGGATTCGTTCGAGAGTAAGCAACAATCTAAGGAAGAAGCTCTTGTCTATTGAGATAGACACTACTTCTGAGCAATTTGAGAAACTTCTAAGGATATGCACATGGGTTGCATTGAAGAAGGCCCCGACTGAAGATCTGTTTGAAGTCATCATAGGAATGGGTGGAATCTCCAATTTTCAAGATTGGGAGATGGAACAGAAGGAGAACAGTGGAGTTCAAGACCACTCCGAATTATTTCCAGACCATGTCGTAACAGCTCTTGTGAAGAGGATGTTGAATATTTCAGATGACGTTCTGTCTTCTCAACACTTGTTTGATATTGGTATTCAAACTGATCTACTGGGAGAAGAGTTGAAAGCTGAAACTGTTGAAGCTGGTATTCAAACTTAAGATCAATCGGAAGATGATGCTGAAAGTGGTGAAGAAGAAGACAATAACTTGATTGAACTTGGTGAAGAAGATGATGAGTTTGTTGAAGCCATCATGTTTAATGAAGATGAGTTAACTGAGAAAGATCAAGAAGCTGTTGTTGCTGAGACTCAATCTACTACTCATGTATTTCCAGAAGGCTTTATAGATGAGTTGAAGACGGACTTGAAGGATGTAGTGAAGTCGTCTATTGAAGTGTTCTTGGAATCAAAGCTGAAAGGAGTCTTGGTGGAACAAAATCAGTCACTAGTTGACAGCTCCAGAGAATTGATAGTTGGAGAAGTCAATAAAATGGATTCTACTTTTCGACAAGAAATGTATACTCAAATCGAAGATTTCTTGAAGAGACAAGTTGACTACGTGGAGAAAAGGTCAGTTAACTTTGCTAGATCATTAGCTGAAGAGTCAAGCAAAATGGAAAGGCTCTACAGAGTTAAAATTGAGATAGCAGATGAGCAAAGGCGTGAAGCACAAGATCAGTTGGTGCAAGCCAGGAAGCTTCTAAGAGATATGTCTGAGGAAAACAGAATGCTTAGGTTGACTGCTACTCATTTCAAGACTAAATTAGATCTGTCTACTCAAAAGCTAGAGCTAGTTGCTACTAAACTAGACAAGATGAGTCAGGACAAGACACATCAAAGACAGGTTGAGATAGCTTCAGAAGCAATGATGGAAGCTATGAAAGAAGAAATGACTCGATTTACTAGTCTATTCACTCTTAAGGCAAGTGATGAAGCCAAAAAGGGGGAAGAGACGAGTAGAGTTATTATTGCTGAAAAGTCTAGTGCTGAAACTGAAGTCAAGGCTGCTGCGTCTGCGATAGAAGAGTTAAGGAAACCCAAGAGAGGAAGGTTGGTCAAGACAGCTGATCTTGAGCAAGCTAAGGCTGATGAAGCAAGATAGGTGAAAGGCAAAGGTGTTGCTTCTCCTGAGGTTCAGACCAGACAAGTCAAGAGAAACCTTGTTCTAGAGAAAAAGAAAGAAGAATTAGGTGACATCCTAGCTGATATTGGTGATGAAGAGGTTGAAGCTCTTCATAAGAAGCAAAAGCTGAAGGATGATCGTTATGCTAACAAGAAATTGTTAGGAAAGCATATCAAGATGTTGCTGAAGTTGAAAGCTGATCCTGATCTAGTGGAAGATGCCTATATTGATAATTTCATTGACAGTGAACATAGAGATGCATGGTTCAAAGTCAAGATGAAGTGGGAGCTGGATCATTGGATTATTCGCAAGTTTGGAGATCCAGATAGCAGAGAAGAATTATATGCAATTTTTGATAAGTTCATGGAAATGCAAGATCAGAATTTATGGAACTTAATCATGAGGATTGCAACTGCTGTAAGTTTTAATATTCTTGTTCCTATTTTTCCAAAATGGATCACTCCGATGTTAGGTTCTGGAAAGAGGATCGACTTCAACAAGATTAAGAAGTTTGAAGAAGACCTACTCGAGAAAAAGAAGATCGAGACTGAAGAACATATGACAGTAATTCACAAAAGGCTACTCGATGCTTTTGGTGTTCCAAATCCTTAAGAAGGTACTTTATCTGATTAGAATGTTACTTAGTTTTTTTTGATTAAATATGTGTAATATCTACTGATCTTATTTTAATGAATGAAAAGATAACAACTTTGGGTGTTTAAGACAAGATAACTACTTAACTAGTCTACTATTGTGAAAAGATTCAAGTAGTTTTGGCTTCATCAAAAAGGGGGAAATTGTTGGGATATGAATCCTAAAGACAAGTCCTAAATGATGAAAAGATAAAATAAATTTTGATAAGCCAAAAGTAGACTTGAATATTTTCTAAGTGTTGACTGATCTAGTCTAGTTATGAAGTCATCTTGAGCAGATCAGTAGAGTTCACAAGACAAGTAGAGTTCACAAGACAAGTACTAGTTCTTAAGTAAAGTTTCAAAAGATAAGTATGAAAGAAAAGCATAAGTACTTGTTGTTATAATATGTTGATTCTTTATAATTGTTAGGTTTTATACTGAGCTATTTAAAGATGTATAGAAGCTCATGTTTTACGATTTATATTTGATGTATAGATTCTTAAGTTGACTAAGCTATGTTATAAAGCTTAATGTAATGAAATAGTCTTGTTAGGATTAGATAATAGGACTAGATTAGTTCTTGATGAAATCTGAAGAAGAAGTCTACTGCACAAGACAAGTAGAAGACGAAGTCTACTACTGGAGAAGAAGACAGGTGCGCGAGACTACAAGACAAGACGAGAAGAACTAATGAGTTAGTTACAAAAAAACGCGTATTGAAGATAAGGATTAAAGAGTTAGTTAAGGAATAACTAATTAACTGAAGAAACGCGTGGTTGGATAAGAAGAATCAGTTATAAGTTAGTTTTCAAGAAAAGTTGGTTACACAACTGAAAGTTCTTGAATTGGAAGCTTATAAATACCGTGAGGTATTCATTCATTAGAGACTACTGAAAAAATACTGAAGCATTGATATTCTACATTCAAGTAAAGCAACAAACTCTCAGAGATTGAAGTTCAGAAAGAAGCCAGAAGACAAGTGAAGAACAAGAAGGCTACTACTGAAGACAGAGAAGTTTACTTTTATATTTTTGTTTTCAAGCTGCTAGTTACTAGTAAAATAGCTAGTTAGATCGAAGAGGCACTTGGTAGTATTTTCGAGAAGATCTAAGTCTTATTTCTTGGGACTTAAAGCCACAGGAACACATTACTCCATTGGACGAGTTAATAAGAATATCACAACTGGGTTTGTGAGAGTGGATGTAGACAAGTTGTCGAACCACTATAAAATCGTTGTGTGTTTGATTTACTTTACTGTTTGTTTAATTGCTTAATTGATTAATTGCCTATCTGAACAAGATAAGTAGAGTGTTCATCAAGAACTTCGAATTTCGAATATAAGTTGAGTATAAATTTGATTGGGCTCATTGTTATTCTGATTAATTCCACATTACGTATTCTGATATATTGAAAGATTTTTGAAAAGTCTATTCACCCCCCTCTAGACATTTTCACTAGCTTACTCAATATTATTAACTCAACTTGGGACCAACAATAGTCCCAAGAGAAGGACTTTGAGATCTAAACAGTTTCAAACTGCTGCGGTCTCCACAAGTGATTTGAGAGCACTTGCACTCCTACAGGGGTTCAAAAAACTAAACCTTATGGTGGGGGTTTTGGGTTTTTGAATGGATCCAACTAATGGTTCAAGCTTATAAAATGCTTAACCACTATGCCTAAATCAAAGGATATACAATAAGTATTTGGATTCAGGTTCTTTGGTTGGATGAGGATATAACTTAAGAGGTAAAAGTATTCTAATGCTTTTCTAGGCTCTTGAGAATTCTTATGAGTGTGTTGCTTTTTGGCTTGCTTGCTTGATTAGCTTCAAAATTCTTACTTGGTATTTTCGTAGTTGTTCTTCCTCATCTTCTTGTATTTATAGGGAGGTTTGATACAACTATATGTTGGAGTTGATTAGCCGTTAGCAATCTTTCCTTGTTGTTTGTTGATTCCTTGATTCCAGCTGATTTGATCTTGATTGCTTCAATTCAGGGATCTTTGTCAATCTTCTATGTATGGTAAGTCTTTGTTTGAATTTCATAAGATGACTTTGGAATCAGCCGAGTCTTTGATGAGCTACTAGTCTTTTGATCTTCTCTTATAGTCGTCTGGTTAACTCGTCTGGCCTGGTATCTTCTGTCTTCTGATATCAGATGAGTATTACTCTTCTGATCTGAAAAAATACTTGTGTTGACTCTGGCCATCTTCGACTTGGACTTCATCAGTTAAGTAGGTATACAAGCACCTTGCTTATCTGATCTTCAGGGATCTTCTAGTCTTCATATCTTCTACTCTTCATCTCTTGAGATTACGCATGTAGGCTTGGACTGTGCTTATCAGCTGAGATACATATAACTAATTACACAAGACTAGAATTAAAAGCTGAGCTGGTCTATACAGACATCAGCTGATCCTATTACATGTATTTTATAAACTCTAAGTGTTTTGGCCATCAAAACTATCCAATCACACGGAGGGGCTTAGGGTGAATTTATATCCTAACATTATCAATCAAGCAAAATATAAAAGAAATCTATTAGATAAATTTGGTATCAAGACTTGTAAAACAGTTGGAGTACCAATGATACCTACATACAAAATGGATCCAGATGAGAAAGGTAAGTGTGTTGATCAACCCTATTATCGTGCTCTAATTGGTTCTTTACTATATTTAACTGCTAGTAGGCCATATATTGCATTTGTAGTTGGTGTGTGTGCTAGATTTCAGGCCAACTCCAAAGAAAGTCATGTGGGAACTGCTAAAAGGATATTGAAATGGGGGAATTGTTCATAAGGACATTTCACCTATATAAACTACAAATAGAAACAAACAATTTAAAAGTTAAAAAGAAGGACAAATTGGAGGATAAATGTACAAAACTACCCTCTTTATTACTTAATTAACGAAATTATATTTTAATTAATTAGTCAAAGATTAATAAAATTAACTATGTACACGGAATCGTTGCGTTAATTAGTTTCTTTCCAAATTTGAAAATTTAATGAAAATTAGAGATAAGATATTAGAAAATTTTATTTGAATATGAAAGATTTTTATTTATTTTTAAAATATATTAATAAATTTCAATTATTTATTTTAAATTATAACAATTGATTATGTGAATATTGCGTTAATTGATTTTTTTTCAAATTTGAAAAATTAATGAAAATTAGAGACAATATATTAAAAAAAATTATTTGAAGGTGAAAGATTTATTTTTAAAATATATTAATAAATTTCAATTATTTATTTTAAATTATATTAATTGATTATGTGGATAATGATTTGGTGACAACTTACTAATATGTTCGGTAAAAAAATAGATGGTGGTTGGTTATATATCATTCCTTTATATGTAGATTTAAAAACATATATGCAATAAATTGTTACAAATTCTTGTTGACATATGCAAAAATATGTTGCATATAACTTAAAATACGTGACAATATGCAATAGAACAATATATTTGTAATAAAATGTTCTAAAATATTAATTTTATTTTAAAAAATTAATATAGATATGATTCTTTGGGTTTGAACGGGTCAATTTAATAATATAATATTACTTCACTTTATTTATATTATAAAATCTATGAATTTTATTTTTAAAAAAATAAACTATATATTCAATTGTTGTGTAATTACATTTTAGATAATATATATATATATATATATATATTTAAAAATATATATATATATATATATAAAATATGCAAATATATAAGCATATATGTAAAAAAACAATGCATATAGTCAATAAGATATTCAATATTATGTTGCATATAGTTAATATATTATTCCATAAGATTCAAAAAATATAAAGAATATATGCAAGAGCTACAAAAGCTTTAAAATCAAAGTAGAGAAAGGAAAATCAATTGAACATAGAACTTGAAACCATAATTAATTGCAACATCTTCTTTAGATGATCGGAGAGTGGCTCGATAAACTTGTCCCAAGCTTGCAGCTGCAATTGTCTCCGATGAAATTTTGTTGAAAACAGCCTAAAGAGGTTGACCAAGTTCCTCCTCTATAATGTCAAAAAACTATCTACTGAGATTGTCCATATCAACAAAGGGATTACCAGAAGCTATGAAGCTATCCTATTTTCAGAATACGCCATAAAAATGCAATTGACAACAAAAGAATCCAACCAGAGAGAGAGTACTGTACCTTGAACGCAATTGCTGAAATTCTAAAGCCTTACGTCGCTTCTAAGGACATTTCCAAGTTTCATCTAACCACACTAAAATTCCAAAACAAGAAGCAATCAATCAATAAACATAACCACAGATTAATTTCTCATCCACAACAGTTGAGCCTTTTCCATTTTCAAAAGTCGGCAAAAAATTCAGTCATGTTTCGAAGTTTGGTCATATGTATACATAATTGAGAACAACCCACCCCAGACTCAGACTATATATGTATACAAAGTTAGTACTTTTCAATCTACATCCACTCAGAACGTAGAATTATGATTGCAAGACCATGATTAGTAACACTTTGACAATACAAATACTCACATATCATGACACCAAAATTAGTAGAGAAAATTATTGTATGGAGATTTCAATAGTATACTCTGTTTTCCACCGTAGAAAATCAGGATCAGATTAAGCAAACTAATAGAGGCAAACTCTATTATCACATGGTTTTAATTTTGTGTATCCAGATGCATTATACGCTTCGAATTTCAGCCACATAAAAGGAAAAAAGATCTAAAAAATCAAACCAGGTGCGCCGCGTCTGTGTTGTCACGTCTCCGCGAAGGAGATGGGGTTCGATCGTGGACGACGGCGGCTAAGCAGATCTGCCATCTACGATGACGCTTCGTCTTCCGTTTGGGGGGGTTTCGATCGTCTTCGTCGACGACGTTTGTAGGGAGGCAGATCGTCGACGACGTTTGATGCGCCAATATACATTGAAGGGCAGAATCCCTAATTCTTGAACGATGAATTGCAGAATCCCTAATTCTTGAACGATGAATTGCAGAATCTCTAATTCTTGAACGATGAATTGCAGAATTCAAAAGACCAAATAAACTGCGATTGTTCTGCAAATTAAATTCTTATTTTTGGAATTGTGTCCATGGGCATACGAAAGTTAGGGGAATGTAGTTTAGGAAATGCTATTTAGGAAATTTTGGTAGTTTTGGTATTTTAGTAAATGTTGAGTAATTTTCGGAAGTTATGGGAATGTAGTTTAATTTGAATTTGAATAATATCAATTTCAAATTTAATTATATTAATTAATTAATATTGTTTTATAAGATCAAGGGGCATAATTGGGTATTAACAAGTTAATTTGACCTTAATTGTATTGTTTTAGTTTGTTTCCTTTATTTGAATATTGGTCTATAGGATTGTCCTTCCTAGTGATTAAACTCTATTGAAATATCTAAAGGGTACCATTAATAGAGGCTTGTGGTATTCTGCAGATGATGATTTATCCGTAATTGGTTATTCTGATTCTGACTTTGGTGGTTGCAGGATATATAGAAAATCAACTTCTGGTTCATGCCAATTTTTAGGTTCTAAGCTCATATCATGGTTTTCTAAGAAACAAAAAAGTGTGGTAACATCTCCCACTGAAGCAGAATATATGGCTGCAGGAAGTTGTTGTAGTCAGCTTCTTTGGTTAATGCAACAACTTAGAGACTACAACATTGTGGAATCTAATGTACCTATATTTTGTGACAGCAATAGTGTCATTGCCATCACTCAAAATCCCGTTTTACACACTAGATGCAAGCATGTAAATGTTAGACATCATTTTATTAGGGATCATGTTGAAAAGAAAAACATAAGAATGGAAAAGATCCATACTGATATTCAGAGAGCTGATATTTTCACAAAACCTTTGGCTGAAACTAGATTTAGTGAGCTTTGCATAAGTTTATGATTGATAGACATAGATCCTGCATATATATAGATCTGTTCTAACATTTCAGATACTAAGCTGATACCAAGAACGGTACATCACAAAGGATAATCCAGAAAGATAAGCCATGTCAAGACCTCTACATTCATCACCAATAGGTAAAAAGGTTCCTAAGGTGCCTAATCCCGATGAGGAAACTGGTAAAGCTGAGGGAATTGAGAATATACATTTAAGGGGGAATCTATGATTTCTTAAATATCCTTTCTGTTGACTCAGAACACTAGTCACCTTAGAACAAACCTTGCAAGACCTATACTTAATTATTCTTCACTATTCTGTACTGTATTTCACATAGTTTTCTTCATGAACTGACACTTCTACCAAGGTGAAATAGGCACAGAAGAGGAGTTCTCCACTTAAGGGGGAACTGATCTGATTACAGAATTAACCTGTCTACAGAACTGATCTGATTACAGAATTAACCTGTCTACAGAACTGATCTGATTACAGAATTAACTTGTCTATCCTACGTCAACTCTCACGTTCCAAACGTGATGTTTAATCCCTTTAATTTCCAGAAAATTACAAGGGCTTGTCCTTTATAGTCCCAAGGTTAGGACTTTGAGATCTGAGCAGTCCCAAACTGCTACGGTCTCCACAAGTGATTGGGAGCACTTGCACTCTTACAGGGGTTCAAAAACTTAACCTTATGGAGGGGGTTTTTGAATGGATCCAACTAATGGTTCAAGCTTATAGATTGCTTAACCACTGTGCCTATATCAAAGAGTATACAATATGTATTGGATTCAGGTTCTTTGGTTGGATGGGGAAATATCTTTAAGAGCTAAAGGGTGTTCTAATACTTTTCAGCGCTCCTGAGAATTCTTGATTGAGTGTTGCTTTGGCTTGCTTGCTTGATTATGCTTCAGAATTCTTGCGTAATATTTCTGTATGTTGTTCTTCTCCATCCTCTTGTATTTATAGGGAAGAATGGTGCAACTAGCCGTTGGAGTTGACTAGCCGTTGGCAATCTTTCCTTGTGTGCTTGCTTGATTCCTTGATTCCAGCCGCTTTGATCTTGATTGCTTCAAATCTGAGATCGTGTAAATCTTCTAAGTAAGGTAAGTCTGCATTTGAATTACCCAAGATGACTTTGGAATCAGTCGAGTCTTTGACGAGCTACTAGTCTGCTGATCTTCTAGTGGTCTGGTTATCTCGTCTGGCCTAGAGTACTCTATCTTCTGATATCAGATGAGTGTTTACTCTTTTGTTCTGGAGAAATGCTTGTGCTGACTCAGGCCATCATTGACTTGGACTTTATCAGCTAAGAAGGTATACAAGCACCTTACTTATCTGATTCTTCAAGGATCTTCTAGTCTTCATATCTTCTACTCTTCATTTCTTGAGGTTGCGCATGTATGCTCCAAATGTGCTAATCAGCTGAGTTACATACAGTTGATTGCATAAGACTAGACTTAGCTTAAGCTGATCTATACAGATATCAGTTGATCCTATTACATGTGTTTATAAACTCTAAGTGTTTTGGCCATCAAAACTATAATATCATCCGTAGGGGCTTAGGGATTTACATATCCCAACACAGTGGAACGTCATCTGGGCTGACTAGCCTCATATGGCTAAGAAGGTTCCACATGGTTAAGGGGGGTTTAAAGAAAGATCCATCAAACCAGGTGGATAAGATTACTCAGAAGATTTACTCAGCCCTCAAAATCTCTTACTCAGCTGATCAGAAGACCAACTCAGCTGATCAGTAGACTCTTCAAGAGAAATCAGCAGACCTCTCAAGAAAAATAAGAAGACTTACTCTGCTGATAAGAACAAGCCTATCCAACAAAGTTTGAAACCGATAGTGATTAAATATTTCATTCTAGATTTGAATTTTGAATGTAATTATGGGAAGAGGCTATATATAAGGAATGTATTACCACATATATAAAACGGCCTTAATTGATTGAAATTACCGCAATTTAGTCACAACTGCTATTTCTGGTAATGATGTCATTAACAATCAATTACTATTCTGTCGACAAATCAAAAATCGACACATGGCTGTTTTAAACCAGCAAAATCAAAAGTAATGAGCTGAAGATGAAAGGCCTCATCTCGATTGTTACCCCTCTACACCCTAGTTTTTTACCGTTGGATCAAAACACACTTTGGAAATTCTGGAGTATTTAAACAACCCTTAGGCCATTCCTCAAAACCCTTCGCTCTAAAAAATTCTTGATCTCTCTCAAACTCTCTCGCTCTGAAAAATCACTCAAAGTGCTCTATTTATATATATTTCTCTTTACTCATCCAGAATCATAATGGGTATTATTAAAATCTACGATGAGAAGACCAAGATTACCGGCACACTAGATGTTGCAAAGTGGTCGAAAGAAGGCAAAATTTTCACGGAGAATGCCCTGTATTTTCGGGGGAAACATACAGATGAGAACAAAGAAATACTCCTACGCTGCCTCAACCTGAATCTTTGAGAAAGCAATATTAAAAGGTTCGTACGTTGAAAGCCATATGGGTGGACACAAAGTAAGGATTACTCGAGACGTGCTTAAAGATATTTTTGATCTACCCAGTGGAAAGGTCAACATATCGACCTATATTATGGGAAAAGAAAAGGAGTACATTGAGATGTTCACCGGTTGAAGAATCAAGGCTGCAAAAGCCATTGGAGTTAAGAAAACTCAACTGGATCCAAAGTTCCAGACTTTGATGGACATCGCAGGAAAGATATTGCTAGGAAATACTTTCAATCATGATGCAGTTACCACTCTGAAAGTTCGAGTTATGGCTGCAATTTGGGATCAGATAGATGGTGACTGGCAAGGACTCTTCTTGGACAGAATCGCACTTGAAGCAAAGAAGGTCTCTCTAGACTTACAATCGAAGGAATGGAGTATTACATCCACTGTCAGCTTTGTCTACAAGCTGAGTATAATACTTCCTGATATTCTCCCCAAGAATTACAAGATGGGACCAGCAAAGTAGTTCCATTCATCCAAATGGTACTTGAAGAAGGAAGCCCTCCCTGAGGCAGCAAGACTGAAGGAAGAGAAGAAGAAGCTAGTTGAAGAATCTTCAGGGGATGTGGCTGATATTGAAGAAAAGGAAGAGGAAATTGCACAAGATTCTGCTGAGTCTGCTGAAGAAGAGGAGGAAATCACAAAGAAGGAAGCCCATTAGAAGATTGTTGTAGACGACGATGATGAGGACAATCAGACGTTAGCCCAAAGAAGGCTGCTGATCAGATCTGGGCTCAACTCCCCTTCTGATTCGGATGCTACACCTTCTGCCTCTCCTCTGAAGAAGGCAGGTACATCTAACCCTTCTATTACAATTACTCCTTCCAAACTTTCTAAGAGCCAGAAAAGAAAGAAGAATACCTCTTCTTTCACTAAGAAATCAAAGAAATCTAGGCTCCCAACGTCTATGACTATAGCTCCAATATCTTCCTTTGACCCTGCTGAACCTGTTAACCCCTCTGAAAACATCACTTCTCAAACCCCTGCTGATACTCACACAGCAGAGGAACAAATCCAAAAACCAAAGTCCCCTAACCTAATGCCACCATCTGACCCCATCAATATCACTCCCCAAATCCCTGCTGATACTCACACAACAGAGGAAATCGTCAATACAACCCAATCCCCTAACCCAAATACCTCTTCTGAACCCGAAAAATTGGCACCAGAAGACAACCTACATCCTCAACCAAAATTCCAAATGGTTCATTATCCAATGTGCACAAGAGAAAAGATTATGAGATTGAGGATAGCCAATCTGCTAAAGTCTACTGTGCGCAGAGTCGATGAAGACTCAATCTAATTTGAGCAAGTACTCAGGGTATGTACTTGGATTGAACTCAGAAGAGATGAGGTGGGTGACCTTGCAGAGGTCATGGAAGGAATGGGTGGTGTAGCACATTTCCTTGACTGGGAAATGGAACAGAAGGAAGTTGCTCAGGTAAAATCATTCACTGAGCTGCTACCCACAGAAGCTCTGGCCAGAACCTGTGAGAGGATTCTATGAATCTCCTCAAAGTACGCTGTTGAGGTTCAAGCAGTTCCTGTACCAGAGACCACTCCAGCTCCTGATCAAACTCAAGATCAGCTGATGACAGCCGACACAGTCCTGGCAGATGACACACCTGAGACATCTGAAACAGAAGAAAGGGAAAAAGATATCCTGATAATTCCAGCTCACTTCATGCCTAAGAATGAGCTCGATCACTTCATCTGCCAACCGACTCAAAAAGAAAGAAGAATCTTTGCTCATTTGGTTGATGCCACTGCAAATTTTCTAAATGAAGGATATCTAACTGCAGAAGAACGCGGTCTAGCACTGGTTGTGTTCAATCCATACATCACTCAGATTCCACAACACCAACCTCAAGGTACTGCATCCCCCTCTACTTCGTCTATTGATATTAGAGCAGATGTGTGTGCTCAAGTCAAGGAAGCAATAGACATGCACTTCGAGAAGGGTCTAGGTATGCAGCTGGCTAGATACATTGAGAAAGTCGTTCAGGAGCAGAAGACTTGTCTCACTAACCAAATATATGATATCGATGATAAATTTGGTGAGTCACTACATAATCAGATACAAGACTACCTACAAAGTGAAATGAAAAGAGCAGCAGACAGGATTGAGATGCTTGCTGATCTTTACACCAATGAGACAACACGAATGGAGTTTATCTACAAAACTAGGCTCGAAGATGCTGAAGCTAGAGCTACACAGGGACAAGCTCTCCTCAAAACGGCAGCTGAAGAGAATGAGAAGCTTAGGAATCAGCTGAAAGAAACAGCAGACAAACTGGAAACTCTAACAACTCAGTTGGTGAAAGCTTCTGCATCTGCTTCTCATGCTCAAGTTCTGGAGCATAGCATCTCCCAACTCACTTATGTCAGCAGAGTAAATGCCATGGCTCTCAAACAAACTCTTCATGTTGAAATCATGAATGCCATGAAACCTTTTGCGGCTGCTCTTGCTGAAGCCAAAAAAGGGGAAGATGTATTGATAAACGCTCTGGAGAAGTCCTCTGCCCAGCAAGCTGATCTAGTGGTAGCTCAAGATGATCTGAATGAAACCTTGGGAGGTTTGAAAAGCAAAATCAAGAACAGACAAGGGAAAGAAGATGTTCAAGATAAAGCCCCTGTTCAAGATAAAGCCCAAGGTGCCACTACTAAGCTGCAGTCTACTGCCACAGAAGAGTCACCTTCTGATAGGAGAGTGACAAGAAAGAGAAAGGCAGCAGAGCCTAGAGTAGAAGAGAAAGAAGCTCAAGAGTTGAAGAAAAGAAAAATGCAAGAAGCTCAAGAGCTCAAACAGAAAAAGTTTAATGATGCGAAGGCAGTTAAGGCAAAATTTGAGAGAAAATTGGCCAAAATCAGAAAAACACTAAAAGAAAAGGAAAGAGAAGAAAGTGCTCAAGTTACTGACAGCACATATGTAGATCTGCTAGTATTACAAGACGAGTTACCAAGATGGTATGCTCTGAAGAAGAAATGGCAACTAGCTCACCACATAGTCAGAAGTTTTGGCCATCTTCCCACGTATGAAGAAGATTTTTATCAATTCTCTCGGTTCATGCAAATTGAAGATCAAGTGCTCTGGACAGAAACAGTCAAGACAGCCAAAAAATAGGCTACAAAATTCTAACTCCTGAAGACGCTGTCTGGAAGCCACCTACTCTGGATTCTGGAAGAACAGATATGATAGAAGTCAAAAGAATTCTGGAAGAGATCTACATTAAGGAAAATGTTACAGACCTACAGCACATGGAAGACATTCACACTTGTCTATACCTTGCCTACCGCATCTGAAGAACTGAAGACCTGATGAAGACTCTCAAGAAGTTTAAAGACACTAAAACTTGTAATCTGTGAAATTTCATATATTCTATACAAGTTATAGTTTCATTTTCTTACAAGACAAATTCTCACTGTCTTCATCAGAGAACTTATGTAATGCTTTATAAACTCTTATCCTACTCATAGGAGCATTTATCAAGTTTAGATTTGAGTTCATCAAAAAGGGGGAAATTGTTGGGATATAAATTCACCCTAAGCCCTTACACATGATAGTATAGTTTTGATGGCCAAAACACTTAGAGTTTATAAATACATGTAATAGGATCAGTTGATATCTGTATAGATCAGCTTAAGCTAAGTCTAGTCTTGTGTAATCAGCTGTACGTATCTCAGCTGATTAGCACAGTCCGAGCTTACATGCGCAACCTCAAGAAATGAAGAGTAGAAGATATGAAGACTAGAAGATCCTTTAAGAATCAGATAAGTAAGGTGCTTGTATACCTTCTTAACTGATAAAAGCCCAAGTCAATGACGGCCAAAGTCAGTATGAGTATTTTTCCAAATCAGAAGAGCTAATACTCATCTGATATCAGAAGACAGACTTCACTAGGCCAGACGAGTTAACCAGACAACTAGAAGATCAGCAGACTAGTAGCTCGTCAAAGACTCGACTGATTCCAAAGTCATCTTGTGAAATTTAAACGCAGACTTACCTTACTTAGAAGATTGACACGATCCTAGATTTGAAGCAATCAAGATCAAAGCGGCTGGAATCAAGGAATCAAACAAGCACACAAGGAAAGATTGTTAACGGCTAGTCAACTTCCAACGGCTAGTTGCATCAGTCTTCCCTATAAATATAAGAGGATGAAGAAGAACAAGATACAGAAATACTACACAAGAATTCTGAAGCTAATCAAGCAAGCAAGACAAAAAACAACACTCTATTAAGAATTCTCAAGAGCCTAGAAAAGTATTAGAACACCTTTTAGCTCTTAAGTTATTTCCTCATCTAACCTAAGAACCTGAATCCAATACATACTGTATATTCTTTGATTTAGGTATAGTGGTTAAGCAATTTATAAGCTTGAACCATTAGTTGGATCCATTAAAAAACCCCAAAACCCCCACCATAAGGTTAAGTTTTTGAACCCCTGTAAGAGTGCAAGTGCTCACAAATCTCTTGTGGAGACCGTAGCAGTTGGGACTTCTCAGATCTCAAAGTCCTTCACTTGGACTATAAAGGACAAGCCCTTGTAATTTTCGGGAAATTAAATGGATTAATTTCATGTTTGGAACGTGAGAGTGGACGTAGGATCGTATATCCGAACCACTATAAATCTACGGTGTTATTTACTTACTGCACTTTACTTTTCAATTTACTTATCTTTATCATGGTGCATATTGTGATTTAAAACACCTTTGCAAACAAGGCCATATATCTTTCAAACCAGCATCAGCTGAGTATTTCATAAAGACAAGTAATTGGTTATTTCAAAAGAACAATTGAACGAGTCTAAATAAAAGGCATACTCACTTCCGCACATCATTCACTCTATCAGATAACTATTGTCTTCTGGACCAATAGACTTGTAGTCCAGCTGACATAGATATCAGAAGAGGTTTTCACTCTTTTAAAGGAAAAGTTTTTAAAGTCTATTCACCCCTCCCCTCAAGACTTTAAACCCATTCACTACTCGTTCAGGGACCAACAACAACATTCCTTATCACCAGGACTGATTTGTGCTCAAGTTTATCTCATCAGCTGACTTGGCTTATCAGCAGTGTTGGCTAGCTTCTTCAGTTGAGTTGGCTTCTTATCTTCACTGAATTATTCTTGATGCAACTTCTAAGTGTATATCTCTTCTATCAGTGAAGTTGATCTCATCAACACAGTTGTCTCTTGACTTAGACTGATTTTGAGCATTTCTGAATTAGTGTGTTGATTAAATCTGCTGATCATCTCTTCTGATTCCAATAGAGTTCTTGTCAGTAGGCTTGGTCCAATTGATGTGACCTTCTAACATTGAGCATTCAGAGAGATTGACTCTTATGATCCTACTAATTTTCTGATTCTGCTATCAGCACAATTGAACTCTTCTGATCTTGTTTTGTCAGCATGGTTGAAGTCTTCTGATTTTGAGTCTTGAGGAACTTGATTCTTGTGATCTTCTAAGCTTGTGTTCCCCCTCAACTTATGCATCTAAATATCTAAGCTTGTCTTCTAAGCTTGTGTTCCAACATTCCTGAAACATACTTATCAAAATTTGACTTATCTTACTTGGCATGTCCTAAGGGGTTTTGGTATCTTAATCAAAATATCATTTTATTCCCAACAATTTCCCATTTTTGATGATGTCAAAACCTATACAATGGTGACTTGACTATACTGTTACATATCTTCATTAGAGATGACTAAGTCAAATTTCCTGAAAGAAAGTGTTAGTAAAATCACAATTTAAGTACATATAGGTTAAGTTAGGCAAGTTGAGATAATGAGATGTTATCTCTTGAAGCAAACTGGTTAATCTTCATTGATAATCATTTAAGCATTACAAATCATGATGATAGTCAATTAACTAATCAAAGCATGTGATCAGAGCAAAACAGACATAAAGCATAAGTAACATAAGCAGATGGGAACAAGGAAACTTAGTAGTTTCAGATATCATCTTTAGGAGGTGGCACCATCCCATATTGTGCCTAAACCCTCTTCTTCAAATCCATGATCTCCTTGTTCGTTCCCTTGGGTCCAACTTTCAGCTTCTCAATCTTCATTATGTCAATGAATTTCTAAAGGATTATGTGCTGATCAATGTAACCTTTGTTGGGATATGTATATCCCTAGTTTAGTTTTGATAAACAAAATCAAACATGTAATAGGATAAGTTGTATTGTATAGGCAACTTTATTATACATCTTGTAATAGATAGGACTCTGATTCACGTATTCTACAACTCTAAAATACACGACCGCAAGTATACGGTGTATATTGTAGTCAAGTAAGTACGAGGTCGATCCCACGAGAAGGTGTAGTGATAAAAGTGAAGTTTGTCGACGGAATTCTAAATAGACGTGATCGATTAAAGTGGAATGGTGTGATTAACCGTAAAATATCTACTAAGTTGTCATAAGTAAACAATTAAAAGAGTAATATAAAATCGATCAATGAATTCTCATACAAATCACCAAACGAAAGAAAATACGGGTGAACTCAAAGATGAGAAAGTAGGTCCTAAAGCACATGCAATACTAATGAATCCATCTATGATTAATTATCTTCTTAAGTGGTGTTCATGTTTTGTCTATAAGATTAATCACATAATAATGAATTTTAAAGTTTCTTCAATCCAAATAATCCAAAGGAAATATCACACAACTTAGTATCTCTACCTAAATTGCACAATAGAACCCAATCAAGCTCCTAGGATCATCACACATCTTCCTAATCATTGATCATCTTTCAATCTCACAATAAAATTAGGTCAAATGCTTGCAATCAATCAATCAAAATAGATTTCTCAACCTAATTCAATTAACTAAGATTAACATATCACCATTGTACACTAATGACATGTTTTGCAATGAAAATCAAGCATCCAAATAGAATTAAGGCACACAAACACCAAATAAGCAAAACATTAATTCATAAACTTCATCAAAAGTATTTACAAGGCTCTGGAACTAAAAGTGTTCTAGCCAATCAACAACATAATCCAACTACAAAGAAAACTGAGATAAAAGCAATAAAAAGTGAAAGGAAAATAAATCTTAGACTATTGTATGGTGAGGAATTAAATTCCCAAGCTAATGGTGGCCTCCTTCCTTTAATTGATGAAGAATTGAAGAAGTAGATGATGAAAACCTCTAAGTGTGTGTGATTGTGTGTGGAACTTCTTGAGAAAGGGGTAAGATGGTTTTGAATTTAAGAATGGAGGTATTTATAGTGTTGGGGTAGGGTTTGGGTGTAAGAATTGCAAGTTGGTCCCTTGAAAATGGAGAAAATATGAGTTTGGCACCAAAAATGGGTTGGCCTGGCTGGGTGGAAAAGTGGCCCGGACGGGTGGGAGTATTGGACAAAAGTTGCAAAAACAGGGGGTCAGTGGCCCGGTCGGGCGGGTAATGTGGCCCGGCCGGGCCAAACCTTCGTAAATGGTCAAAATTCCATCATTTTATCGCCCGGCTGGGCGGGTAATGTGGCCCGGCCGGGCCAAACCTTCGTAAATTGGTGAAAATCTGGACTTGGCCGCCCGGCCGGGCGGGAAATGTGGCCCGGCCGGGCCAATACTTCGTATTGACTCCTTCGTTTTCGTCCTCCAACTTCATCCCTCCGTATCTTGAGCTTCCGACCTCCGATCGACTCGATTCTTTTTGCTATTCCACTCCATTTTTCCGATCCAATAAATTGTGGTAGGTGTAT
Organism: Galeopsis tetrahit; assembly: GCA_963675135.1. Lineage (NCBI taxonomy): Eukaryota > Viridiplantae > Streptophyta > Magnoliopsida > Lamiales > Lamiaceae > Galeopsis > Galeopsis tetrahit. The sequence continues at coordinate 54,462,496 of OY776124.1, read as the reverse complement.
TGCTCCAAAATTTCATCGTTTTACCTACAAAATCGACAAAACACTACCTTTCTCTTATTTCGACCAAAACAATGATAATCACCCCGTAAATCAATGAAATCAACATCAAAATGAGCTTCACATGTGCATCTAAAGTATGTAAATTCCACTCGAATCAGACTCTGCTAAGAAGAGAAGACATGCCAATGCTCAGAAGAGAAGAGAAGACTAAGAACAGAAGTCTCTTGATATGATGAGTAAGAGTAAGAAGAGTAAGAGTAAGCTGAGTAAGATGAGTATACATGAAGTGAAGAGGTGTGAGATGTAGAGGTCGAGCAAAGTTCTTGAAGTTCAGAAATAAGAAGAGCTCAAGAAGATCGTTTATGAAGATTCAACAAGCATCACCTCATCCCAGTGAGTGAACTCATAACATCTAAGCCAGTTTAGCCACTCAAATATATCCATAGCTTAGAGAGAATTTCCCAATCCTAGCATGAGGCTAAAATAGATTTTAAGGGAAATTCTCACCTAGTTCATATACACAAAACCCACCTTCTACCATAAAACCTTAGAAGTCAAGTTGAGTGTTCATCACTGTAAAGAGTGCATGTGCTCTCAACTCACTTGTGGAGACCGTAGTAGTTTGGAATTGCTCAGATCTCAAAGTCCTCCTCTTGGGACTATAAAGGACAAGCCCCTGTTAATTTTCGGGAAATTAAAGGGATTAACATCACGTTTGGAACGTGAGAGTGGACGTAAGAACGTATATCCGAACCACTATAAATTACTGTGTTATTTACATCACCTGCACTTTATTTTCAAGTCATCTCATACATATTTGTGCATAAACTGTTTTACAAACTTTATTTAAGCAGTAGACGAGTATAATCCTTATGGGCACACTACAAAATTCCGCACTTAACTCTGATAGGTAATTAATCAGCCGACTAACTAGTCTTAGGCCCTTAGTGAAATCAGAAGACTAGTTACCTTGAAGAGTTAGTTTATTTTCCACACCATTAGCAGACATCAAGTCAGTTGATCTATACTCGACTCGTCTTGTTTTTCCGGGACCAACAACCTCCATCACTGAACTTTGGGGGCATGTAGATAATAGGTCCAGGAGCCTTGAATTCAACTCTTGTTATATCTGTAGAAGCAAAGAGTTTCTAGTAAAGTTCCTTGTGATTATCATACATGAATTGAGTGAAGATACTCTCAATATCTTCATCTAGCCATCTGCCTATGATGGGGATACTTGGTGTCCATCCTGATCAGTAGCTTTAGCTTAAGCTGAGTGTATGCAGTTCTCTTCCTACGTGGCTTCACAAACTTCTCCCTTCTTATGTCTCTAGCTCTGTTTGCTTCCATTAGAGCCTCCATCCTCTCCTTAGCTCTTAGTATGGACAACTTCTGCTGAGTCTCAGGATCCTTTCCAAAGCCTTCTTTAAACAATTTTGAAGGATCATCAGCTAAGACTGGTGTTCTCTTCTTCTCAGGGCTCTTGGCCACTTCAGTTTCAGCAGTCTTGCTCTTCTTTGGGCTTGGTTCTTCATCTGTTCTGAACTCAGCTGGTAAGCTTAGGCTAGTTGGGAAGTCAGTGGATCTCTTTTCTCTCCTCTTGCTTTTCAACACTTTCTTCACTTTTCCGCTAACTTGGATGTCTTCATCTTCCTTATCCAAGCCTGCTGATTCACCGCCTGGCCTCTGCTGCCATCTTGCTCCTTCTTCTTGTACTGATGCCATAGAGTTCTTCATAGCTATTGCAAGCTGTTCTTCTTCACTTAGATCTTCTATGCTCATCACTTGTTTTTCTTTCCCTTCAACTTTAGGCATCTTGGACTTGGATTCAGAGCTGTTGCCACCAATCTATTAGTCACCTTTGTATCTTGCTCTTTCTCTTTCCCCCTTTTTGGCAACATCAAAACACTGGTGTTTGATGTCACTCATAGTGGTAGCCATTAGTGCTTGTGCCTGATTCAGAGACTTGATCTTTTCTGGGAGGTAAACATTCTCATCATGAATGTTTTGCATTTTGTCATCACTCATGTTGACAAAAGCAAGAATAGGTTTCATCTTCTGTTCCACAAAAACCTCCATTGTAGCCTTCAGAGTTGCATCTAAATTGGCCTTTAGAAGCTCAGTGAGGTTGGCCACTGTAGCTTCAGAGATCTTGGCAAACACATCTTCAATAAACTTGGCTGAGGCCTCTTTCGCCATAGCCAATCTCATTTCTTCAGCCCTTTTCTTCTGAAGTGCTCTCTTCTTGCCTAAAGCCTGCTTAACAACCAATTTGAGAGCAGTGACATTTTTATTGTGGTTGCTCATAAGAAGTTTATGATCCTTTTTCACAGACTTTGTGAACTCCTTCATGCTTGATTTAGCCTTTTGCACATCCGTAAGGATGGTCTACAGCTCAGATTCAACTCCACTGATCCTTGCTACTATAGTGGGCAACACCACATCTTCGGAGCATGTTAACCTCATCTCTACTGAGGCCAAGGTCCTTCCTTTCTCATTTAGAGCTTCTGAAGTGTGAGCATGAGCCTTTCCCACTTGTTGGGCCAAAGTGTCCAGCTTTGTTGACTGAACTTCCAATGCAGCATTGGCAAGTTTGAATGTTGATAGATCCTTATAAGCTTGGACAGGAGCATCTATGTATTCATCTGCAACAAATATTTGGTCAAGGGTAATACCTGTAGTATCTCCAAAGAAAAACTTGTTGGTAAAATCACCCTCAACACCCTCAAAATCTTTTTAACAAAGCTCTGAATCATCAATGGCTTTCTCCTCATTTTCACCTATTTTCTTTTCACCTCCTTGTTCATAAGTAATCTCACATTCATGAAGATCAGGCCTCCTTTCACCAAGGGATTCTTGAAGTTCAGATTTGACTTCAAGAATAACTTGACCTTCCTCACTTATACCTTCCCCACCCTCTTTATTTGCTGCACTCACAGCCTTAGTGATTTCTACCTCACTTTCACCATTATCTCCCTCTGGTTTTTCAACACTAATTTCTTTTTCAACTCCACTAGATCCTAAACCTGACTTCTCTACATGCTCACTATGATTCATTGAGAGCAGATTTTGGGAGATCACAGTGCTTGGGCATTCCAAGGCCACTGAGTCATCCTAAATGGTTAAAAGCTTGTCAGTGTCCAACTTCCCTGACACTGATGAGGTTTTAACCAAACTAGCTTCTCCAATGGAAGTTTGAGTATCATTCAACTGTGCCTCAGGCTCAATTGAACCATCCTGGGCTGATGCTTCTTTGACTGTGTTACCATCAGTGGTCAACACCTCTGAAACTTCAGAGTCCTTTGCACCTCCATAGGATAAGTAATGTACCTTACTTTTTTGGGGCCCAGGGGGTTGGGTTTTCTAGAATCATCATCATCATTAGAACTGCTATCAGGGTGCTTGATCCCTTTGACAATTCTATCTTTCTCTTCAACAACTTTTTGTTCGACCAACTTGGCAAAAATAGCTTCATCAGTCAGGAATCTTATCTTCTGAACACCAACAAAGTGTAGAAGCCTGTTTTCTTCAATTTTCCACCAACATGCACCCTTGTTTTGTATAATTTGTGTAATTTCCATGATTGTTTTATCTTTAACCAGCACCAAAGCTCTGAGATCATGAAATTGCTTCTGCAGTCTTGGAAACTCAGACAAGTTGGGATACAAACTGTCCATATTAGCCTTGGCTACTCCTCTGAGCATACCTTCATAGGTATACTCCTCCATATCATCAGACTGGTGACTTTGGGTTATAGGAGAGTTGGCAATTGGTTCAGGAGAGTTGGTTTCTGGATTGGGTTCAGGGACATTGGGTTCTGAAAGATTGGATTCAGGTGCTTTAGAGAGTAACGGTCCTGAAGAGTTCTTAAATCTAGGGGTAGGTTCCATTATAACAGCCTCAAGAAATCTGGAATAAGAAAGTAAATCTGCATCCAGAGGTGATTTCAACCTAGATTCATATACTGTAATATCAGCCTAGATGTCTATGAAACCTCTTTGTGCTGCTCCTTCTGGAGAATATCTTTTTTCAAGGACTAGGGGAATGATGGGTTGGTTTTCAGGGGTTTTGTGGGTATCAGGAGAGTTGGGCTCAAAAGGCTGGTTTTCAGGGAGTTTGGATTCTGGGGTTCTGGAGTCAGGAGAGTTGGATTTTGATTTGGTTTTTGAACCTGATCTGCTTGCACCTCTACTTTTCTTGATCACCTTCCTCAAGGTCTCCTCCTCCTTCAAGCTTTGCATTTTTGCAGAAGTTTTCACCCTTCTCTTGCTGGGCCTTGAGCTTCCACTTTCCTCTTGGACAACTTCCCTGTCCCTTTTCTTTGAGGCAAATGCCTTCTTGCTTTTGTTTACTGCCATGGGGAACTTTTCCCTTAACTTTTCCGAGTCAGATGGCACATCTACTCCCTCTTCAACAACTTTCTCCAACTCTGCTAAAGTGTCAGTGTCTTCCTCAGAAATGATCTGAGTCATTCTCCTTGTTTTGAACACCCTTGCCTTTCTTCTTGGCTTCAACTTTGATTTCTGCTCTTTTTCTTCAGCGGGTTTGGCCACCAGCATCTTCCTCTTTTCAGTTTTCTTAGACAATTTTCTGAAAAGGATCTTTTGGGCTGAAAGAGGTTTGGCAAAGGTTTGCATCTGGGAGTACTGGGAGAATCTTTCAATCAGGAGACTTGCCCTTGTGCAATATCACAGTTTGCTTTCCACCACCACTTTGAAGTGAGCCTTTACTTTGAACTTGGCTTTCTCCTTCATCATCTCATCCATGATGAAATCCATCCAATTAAATCTTATCCCTTTATCACTGGCATCAACTACTGCAGCCATGATTCTTAATCTGGGATAGCTTACTCTTTCTAAACTACCTGTGTTACTAAGAATGCTCTTAGTAACCACCTCAAACAAGGTCTGAAACACAAGTTTCAATGTGTTCTTGTGTTGAGCTGAGATGAGAGGTGTTGGTTTAATGAGCCATTCATTTGCAATTTCTTGTTCAAGACCTGCTCCATAATTTTCTAGATTTCTTCCCTCTGAAGGCAATCCAAAAGCATCTTCCAAATCCTCCTCTGAGAATGTAATGGCATGAGCAGATTCCTCCTCTTGACCTTCATCAACATACGTCAACCTGGTTTGAACTGCACCACCAGTAGCTTTGCCCTTCCACTTGAGGAATGCAAAGAACTCGGCCATATATTGTTCTAAGCATGAATTGGGCTTAGTTTCCATAAACTTTTGAAGGCCTGCCCTTCTTAACCATCTGAGAACTAGGGTTACCCCTGGTTTCTCACTATCAAAAGATATTATGGGTTCAAATGCAAGGTTGTTTTTGTGGCTAAGGTATGAGAAATCAATATCAAGCTTCTCATCAAAGAAGTTGACAAACTTGTGTTGTTGAATCTTGGGTGCCATTGATGAGTGTAGAAAGCTTGAGAGTGTTTGAAGATTCTGGGTAAGGGCTTGAGAGTTGAAATGTGCGCGAGAAAGAATGGAAAGGATCAGGGCTTCTTAAGACTTGTGAATATTCCAAAAGGAATGTTTGTCATTGAGTTGGTGAGTCTTAAGGCAATTCAAAGGTTGATATTTTGGGAAATCAAAATTGGACGGCTAGAATTGATTTAGGGGAGTTGGTCATTAATTGATCCAACGGCTCATATTTGAATTTATGGCAATAAAACAGTTTTATCAAGTTGTGGGAATAGAAGTTAAGGCTTTTAAGGCTTGTGGGAGTTATCAAGGTAGATTGTGGGTTAAATGGTTAATGCAAACAAGAATTAAATCTTTTGCATTAAATGCTCGAAAGGGACACATTGGGTAGGGGACAAATTAAATCTTTGAAAAGGTGATAGCTTGAAAAGGAATGAGACAACCATCGAAATAAATAATGATTACCCAAAATAGGTTCTTATCATCCTATATTTTTCAAGTGAAAGCCATTGCAGCTTATCTGGTCCCACATAGACAACTACCCTTACCCAAAATACCTGAAGTGGGCCCAGAACAATAAATTGGTCTGCTCAACTTCTCTGAACATTTTTGGGTCATCTCCTCTGAATTAGAGTAAGCTTTCATTTTGTCAGAGGTGTGTTTTGCCCAAGTCTGCTGAAGAACATTTCATGATCCCCCTTGCTTATTGAACTCCATTGCAGCTTAACTGTCCATCTTTCTTAGATCAAGAAGTCCCAACTCTGCTGAAAGCTCCACAAACCTTGCTTCAGCTAGAGGTTTGTTTAATATATCAGCCTTTTGGTGATCTGTGTGAATTTTCACCAGCTTGATGTCCTTCTTTTCCACATGATCCCTTATGAAGTGATGCTTGATGTCCACATGCTTGCATCTTGTGTGCAGTACTGGATTTTGTGAGATTGCAATTGCACTGTTGTTATCACAGAATATTGGCACTTTAAGGGAGATGACATTGTAGTCTCTGAGTTGTTGTCTCAACCATAGAATTTGAGCACAACAACTTCCTGCTACAACATACTCAACTTCAGTAGTTGAAGTTGCCACGGTGTTTTGTTTCTTTGAGAACCAAGATATGAGCATGCTTTCCAAGAACTGGCATGTTCCAGAAGTGGACTTCCTATCAATTTTGCATCCTCCATAATCAGCATTTAAGTAGCCAGTGAGCTCTATGTTGTCATCTGCTAGATACCAAAGGCCTACATTTTCAATGCCTCTGAGATATCTCAATATCCTCTTTGCAGCTTCTAGATGACTCTTCTTTGGATTGGCTTGGAACCTTGCACATACACCTACTACAAAGGTGATGTCAGGTCTATTTGTTGTGAGATACAAGAGTGATCCAATGATTCCTCTGTATTCAGTAGAGTTGGTTGAAACTCCACTCTCATGATCTGGATCCATCTTCTAGTTGGTGTTCATTGGGATTCTCACTGGTTTGCTTGTTGAACATCCAAATTTGTTGATCATGTCTCTTGTATACTTGGCTTGATTGACGAAGATTCCTTCTTTTGATTGCTTGACTTGAAGTCCTAAGAAGAAATTTACCAGCCCCATCATTGACATCTCAAACTTGCTTTGCATGAGCTTTGAGAATTTCTCACAAAGCTTCTCATTTGGTGATCCAAATATGATGTCATCCACATATATTTGCACAAGCAAGATGTCATCTCCTTCACAAATTCTGAACAAGGTTCTGTCTACTGTCCATTTGAAAAAACCATGATCTAACAAAAATTGTGACAAGGTGTCATAACAAGCACTTGGAGCTTGCTTAAGTCCATAGAGGGTTTTCTTAAATATGTACACCTTATCTCCTTCTTCAAACCCTGGGGGTTGCTCCACATAGACTTCTTCTTTGAGCACTCCATTCAGAAAAGCACTCTTGACATCCATTTGATAGACTTTGAACCTCTTGTGGGTAGCATATGCTAGAAACAACCTTATAGCTTCAAGATTGACAATAACCTTTGGCCAACAATCTGGCCTTGTTTCTGATTATCACATCATTCTCATTCTTTTTGTTCTTGAACACCCACTTTGTTCCAATAACATCTTGATGTGATGGCCTGTCAACCAGTTCCCAAACATCATTTCTTGTAAACTGGTTCAGCTCTTCCTGCATGACTGTGATCCAATTTGCATCTTGTAAAGCTTCTTCAATGTCTTGAGGTTCCTGTTCTGATAAGAAACAACAAAACAAAGCACTTTCACCATGAAAATCTCCTAGTTTTGACTCCCACTATTGGATTACCAAGTATCAAGCTACTTGGATGGTCAGATAACTAGTTCCTTCTTTGCCTGATCCCATTCAGTAGAGTTTTCCTCTACTGAGGTTGAGTCACAAGGTTCATAAAATTTAGGAAAGTTTAATGAAGGATCTAATTCAGAATCATATTCAGGGGAATTGGCATGAATGTCAGAGACATTATATTGAGGTTTTCAACATTATTAGTTTCCCCAAGAATAGTGGATCCATTAACTACCTCAGCAGAGCCTGCTTCTTCATTGGTAGTTGTTACCTGATTATGAACTGGGATTGGGTCAATCAGTTCATCATTTCCTTTAGTGGAGTTTGCTTCAGGTAGATTGCCATCAAGAGAGTTGTCCACTGTAATTTCTTCGGTAAGATTGGGCTAGACAACTTCAGTGAATAAAGTATCTTTGTTTTTTAAGCCCAGTCTGGTTGTTCTTTGTGTGATTTCATCTAATTCCAAGGTTTATCCCTATTCTCAAAAGTAGTTTCATCAAACACAACATGAGGTGTTTCTTCCACAAGAAAGGATTTACAATTGTAAACTTTGAAAGCTCTACTGATTTGGGAATATCCAAGAAATATCCCCCTGATCAGCTTTGCTGTCAAAAGCTTTCAATTGTTCTTTCCCATTGTTGTGAATGAAACACTTACAACCAAATATGTGAAAGTAAGATACTTTAGGCAATCTTCCTTTCCAGAGTTCATATGGGGTCTTTCCTTGACCTTTAGTGATTAAACATCTATTCTAAGTATAACATGCATTGTTTATAGCTTCAGCCCAAAATCTCTTAGGCAGATTAGAATCACCAATTAAGGTTCTAGTAGCCTCTTTAAGAGTTCTGATCTTGATGATCCTGATGATAAGGCTTTTCTCATTTGACAGTTTCTTCATTAACTCATGGAGTTTGACTTGTGTTTCCTTCTTATTAAGGAGAAATACTACCCAAGTGAATCTAGAGAAGTCATCTACAACAACCAATGTATATTTTCTTCCATTTATACTAGCAGGGGTAATTGGTCCAAATAAGTCCATATGCAATTGTTGAAGTACCCTGTCAGTAGAGATGACGGGTTTGCCTTTAAATGAAGCTTTTATCTGTTTTCCTTCTTGACATGGTTTACATACATGTTCTTTAATGAAAACTTCATTGGATAGTCCTTTTACTAAAGCATTTCTTACTAATTTGTTCATAGATTTAAAGTTCAGGTGGTTTAGTCTTTTATGCCATAACCAACTCTGCTCATTTGAGCTCTTAATAATGAAACATGTAGCATCAGTAGATAGGTTCCAGTCAGCAAAATATACATTTCTTTTTCTGTTGAGTTATGTTGTCATTGATTAAGCATTTATCACTCGAGAACTCAACATTGTATCCTTTATCACTTAACTGACTTATGCTTAGCAAATTGTACTTAAGACCACACTACAGGAAAAAAGGTCTTTTGTCACACGCTTTTTGTCACACTATAAAATAAATGTTGTAAAAAGTATTATGTAGTCACATTAAAATTTTTAGTGTGTTAATATGTGTTTTTATAAAGACATTGAATAATAAGTGTGTGAATATATACTCAATTACCACACACGATAATAAACATTGTCTATTGTCACACCTCTTTTAACACACTAAAAATAGATGTGTTTATAAGTACCTTTTAAATACATTATATTTTAAGTGTGTTAATAAGTATGTTATTTACACATTAATAAAAAAAAGTTGTGTTAAAATTAACTTTAATGCCACACTATTATATTAGAATTATAAAATTTCAAAATTAATATTAATTTTTTATTTTCATTTTATATTTGGCTGATAAAAAAATGTTTTTTTTTTTACTTAGATGATTTTTTTTTTCTTAAACTAAAATCTTAAGAATAAATATAAATTAATTTGAATTAGTTCCCTAAAAAAAATAAGAGTGTCATTCATGAACACGTGCAAATCAGTTTTTTTTTTTCTATTAGAAAATCTATAATCACATTGAAATATAAGAGTTCTTCTTTTTTTTTTTTACGCACTTTATAGAAAAAAATTATTTGTACTGCATTTGATTTTATATACATATATATTCACGTATTTTTGTAATAATAAATAAGTTGTAGCATAATGGCATTGTCATCACATTAAATCCTTAGGGGCATGTTTGTTTTGGGATTTTGAGGATTTTGAAATCCGGATTTCAAAATCTAGTGGATTTTAAAATCCTAATGCTTTTTATGTTTTGTGTTTGTTTTGGGATTTATGTAGGGTAGGATTTAACTTTATAGAATAGGATTATTGGTTTTATGGGTATTTATATAGGGTTTTTAGGTATTTATATGGTTGACTTTTATAGGGTTTATAGGGTGGGATTTTGAAATCTTGAATCAAAATCCCAAAGTGTAACGGGGGTGGAGTTTCGAAATCCCAAATCCGGATTTCCCATCCCAAAACAAACATCCCATAGAGGTATAGGGATCGAATCCCCATAGAAGCGAATTCTGTGTTTTATTTTTTATATTTTAATTTAAATTAGTATACAAATGTAAATTTTATACTGTGATAACATCTAACCACACATTAAATTAATGTGATAATAGAAAAAATGTGATTATAGATATTTTTTTATAACATTTTTACATGTCTTTAAAAGCAATTTTTTTTGTAGTGCCAGCCACATATGATACATTAGTTACCTTAACATTACCAATGTTTAAGGTACCATAACCTTTTGTAATTGCTTGTGAGCTGTCTCCAAATGTGACATTAGGACCTTCTTGTTCAGTGAAATCAGTAAGGAGTGTTTTGTTTCCAGTCATGTGTCTTGAGCATCCACTATTTAAGTACCATGCTGTCTTTTTGCTCAAACTCCTCATCTTTTTGTGGTCCTTTGGTACCTGCAAAGATCAAGCTTTAGGTACCCTTTGAATTTTGGGTCTTGAGAGGTTAGCTGTACGTTTAGGAACCCAAACTAGTCTAATAACCCTGATTGATTCAAGGTGGCTAAGTTGTTTTCCCATTTCATCAATATACACAGTTTTTCCCTTGAATGCCTTTGGGAATGAATGTGTGATTGTGTTTACCCTGTAAGTATCAGGAGAGTTGACATTTCTCCTGAACTTATGAGGCTTTTGTGCAGGTTGATGAAATCTTTGAGGATGGCATTAAGATGACCATTACCCTTTGGCATGTAGGGTTTTGGTTGTCTCATTTTATTGTGCCCTTAAGGAGAGTTGACCTTAAGTCTGTTCAGCTGAGGTTGCCTTATGAGATTTGGCCTAGACTGGACAACCTCTCTGAATGTTGTTCAGATGAGTTGCCCTTCCATTGTTTCTACTCTGTTGAACACCATTTCTCTTGTAATCAGAGACTTTGGCCATTTCCTTAGGTATAGGCCTTGGTCTTTGGATTACTCGAGTAGGCACATCAATAATTTTGCCTTTTCCTTTGTTCAGTGGCTGAATTAATTCATTCTCAGCTTGTTGTGCCACTGATTTAACAAAAAATCTCTTAGTGTTACTTGTTGATGCAATACTAAGACAAGGTAAAGATTCGAATGGATCATATCCAAGTCCACTCTTTTGAGGCATAGGTCTTTGGAAGCTTTGAATTTCCTCATTTGCTTTAGAGGATTTGTTCATGGCAGACATCTTATTTTTCAGGCTCTCTTCACTCAATTTAAGAATATCATATAATCATGAGAAAGATTATCAAATTTAGCTTGTAAATTTTTAAGATAACAATCTTTTCTCTTCTGAATTAGTAATTGTTCATCAATCTGCTTTTGTTGGTCAACCATCCTGAGAGAGACTTCATCAAGTTCTCTCACAATCTGTTGATACAACTTAGTAGACTTGATGTCAACTACAGATTCAGCTTGAGAGAGTTTTGTAATTTCATAATATAGACTTTCATTTTCTCTCTCAGTATTTCCATGAAGTTCTTGTAGTCTAATGAAATCTTCCATCAACTTTCCAAAGAAGAATTTTAGGTTGACATCACTAGCTTCTAGTGAGTGAACTGATGATGAACTAGATGAAGAACATACCTCATCATCTTCTATAGCCATGTTGCATATGTCATCATCATCACTGTTAGAGAACAGTCCATGATCAGAGGAGTTGAAGCTTTCACCACTTTGAGACTCATCACCAACCATCATGGCTTTTCTGTTGTTGAGTCTTCTATCTCTTTTGGCTTGCCTCTCCCTCCTCTCTTTAGAGCTGAGCTCAGGGCAGTCATACTGGAAATGCCCCTTCTTTTGGCAGTTGTAGCACAGGTCTTCATCATCATCTTTCTAGGAATCATCTTTCCTTCTAGATGATGAAGGTTCAGCTCTGCTGGACTTTCTCCTATTAAAGTACTTGTCCTCTGATATCAGAGATGTTGTCTGTCGTGTTGGCACTGTCCAGACAACACTATGCAGCGGAAATTAAAATGCACGTACTGAAAATAGAAGTATTCAAAATTTGCATAGATTATAAAATAATCTATGTTGTTCACTATATTAAAAATATGTTAAACGAGTACAACCTCTTTGAGGTGTATAATAACACTACGAACGTGTAAACTGATTTACTAAGTTCTATGAAACTATCTCCCTCATAGATCTATACACACAACCTAGTAAACAAGACTATGATCTAACACATTACTATTCGGGTTTACAATAGTATGAAGATCTACAAGAAGAAACAAAGATTTTCCTAACTAGAAGCGTATATAGCGTTCAATAGAGTAGTGATCGATTTCAGCTTTTCTTCTTGTGTATCTTAGGTTGAGGCAGCTTCTGTATTTATTGGCATCAAGGACGAACTGCCATCAACTCCCATGATCATCACAACCGTGAGATCATGCGGTTTAAGTAACTTCTCACCACCACTCCTAGAATGTAGGGACTTGTTATACCATGTCTAATAACTTCTCACTCCCACGCAATGACATGACTTGGTGTTGCCCATGTCTTCTAACTGCTCTGGGGACATCATTTAGACAACAAGCGTAAGATAAGAGTTAGTGAGAAAAGGAAGGGCAAATTCTGATGTTGTCATTAGTGTTGGGAACATTAAACACAACACTCGGCTGTTAGTGTTGGATCATTAAACAAAACACTTATATCAACATCAACAATCTCCCCCAATTAGACCTTTCTACATCAACACAACTGAAGTTCACACAATAGAAATATTGATTAAGAAGTTTACACAATTGATATTTGAAAAAGATGAAGTAACAAGTTGTATAAGATCAAATTAAAGATAAACAACATCTAAACCAAAAATACTTGTTTAGATTTAAACAACTTAAACAAAAGCAAATCCTAAATAATTACAGAATGTAAATAACAGGGTTTGAGAAATAAAATAACATAAGTACAGAGTTTATACAACAAAGAAAGAACTGAATTAACACATGGGAATGGATTGGGCTGAATGTGTATCAGCTGCATCTCCATAGTCTGCATATCCTCCCCCATAGTGTAAGCTCTCCCCCTGTCTTCAAGCTCATCATCCAGATCACAGATCACCATACAGATCCTAGATGTCTTGATCCTCTTCTTCAGTCATTGTAGTGTCAGCAGCATGTTCATGAGTTCTGCCAGGAACTAAATCCGATTCATCTACAGCAGGTGGAGAAACAATGTTAGTAGGCTGATTGTGTCAACTGTCAGCCACTCCCCTGTTGAAGTGGAAAGGAGATTCATCCAAAATTTCTTTAAAGTTATAAGATCTTCCACAGAGTACTGAAAATTAAGAATAGACCCCTGCAAAATATCAATTTACCTCATTATATAGTGGGAAGATAAGTAAATAGAGGAGGCAGCTCCTTCTAGAGGCAGTGTGGTATTGTGGATGGGATCATTTGCTGGAACACTGACTGTTGTACTTGGGCCTGCTTCATCATCATTCCTTCTCAAGGGAAGATCAACCACCCTGTCACCTTTCACTAAGAACTGATTTGAAATGCTGAAGCCTGGTATGTAGTTACTAACTACCTCATCATCAAATCTGTCAAAGGCTTTGTCCAGCAGGTACTTGTACACAAGACATGGGTAAGGCAGAATGCCTCTTCCAGACATGTCAGACTTGAAAGTCATCATATTGGTGAAAATAACCTGTCCTAGGTTAAATCTTTTCAAATGTCCAATCTTGTACATCAAAACAGCTTGTTCTAAGGTGAGAGTAGTGTTGTTTGTTGTAGGCAACCAATTGAAACAAACTTGTTGGGATATAAATTCACCCTTAGCCCCACTTGATGTTAGAATAGTTTTGATGGCCAAAACACTTAGAGTTTATAAATGTAATAGGATCAGCTGACTTTGTATAGAACAACTTAGACTAGTCTTGTGTGATCAGCTGTATTGATCTCAACTGATCAGCACAGTATCTGCTTACATGCATAACCTCAAGAAGAGAAGAGTAGAAGGCATGAAGACTAGAAGATCCTTGAAGACCAGATAAGTAAGGTGCTTGTATACCTACTTAACTGATGGAGTCCAAATTGAAGATGACCTAAGTCCACACAAACAATTGCCAGATCAGAAGAGTGATACTCATCTGATATCAGAAGATAGAAGACATAAGGTCAGACGAGTCAGTCAGAAGACTAGAAGTAAAGATCAGAAGACTAGGAGCTCGCCCAGGACTCGGCTGATTCCAAAGTCATCTTGCAATTCAAACGAAGACTTACCATACTTACAAGATTGACACGATCCCAGAATTGAAGCAATCAAGCGGCTGGAATCAAGGAATCAACCAAACATGGAAAGATTGCCCAACGGCTAGTTGCAGCAATCTTCCCCTATAAATACAAGCGGATGAGGAATAACAAGACACGGAAATACAACGAGAGAATTGACAAAAGCTAAACAAGCAAGCAAGCAGAAAGCATCAATTTGTTGAGAGTTCTCCAAAAGCCTAGAAATCATTAGAACAACCTTCTAGCTCTTGAGTTATTTCCCATCCAACCAAAGAACCTGAATCCTACTCATATTGTATATCTATTGATTTAGGCATAGTGGTTAAGCGTTTTATAAGCTTGAACCATTAGTTGGATACATTCAAAAACCCCAAAACCCCCACCACAAGGTTAAGTTTTTGAACCCCTGTAAAAGTGCAAGTGCTTCCAATCACTTGTGGAGACCGTAGCAGTTAGGATTGTTCAGATCTCAAAGTCCTAACCTTGGGACTATAAAGGACAAGCCCTTGTAATTTTCGGTAAATTAAAGAGATTAAACATCACGTTAGGACGTGAGAGTGGACGTAGGAACGTATATCCGAACCACTATAAATCTGGTGTCATTTACATTCTGCACTTTACTTTATTTCTTATTCATATCTTTACATAGTGCATATTGTGTTTTCAATTATCTTTAAACAAGGCCATATCTTTGAACATGACATTATCCAGTGTTTCTCCTTCAAGCACTATAACAGGGTGTGCTATTTTTAGGCTTAGGGTTTCTAAAGCATCCTTCAAGGTGTTGAAAGGAGTGCCTAAAGGGAAGTGTAAGGTTACTGGTGCAGTTTCAGGTGCGGGAGCTTCGGATGAGGGCTCATTTTGAGGCTTAGGGGCTGAAGTTTCAGCAGCTGCGTTCGCATTCGCAATTTCTGTGCGAATGTCAAAAGGATTGTATGGGATGATTTCAAGAGGGGATGATTGAGTGGGTGTATGTTCATCGGAGTAAGGAACGACAATGGTTCCTATAGTGAAAGAGGGTAAGTTTGGAGAGTTTGAGGACGTCATTTCTGCTAGAAGGTTGAGAGGATTTGGAGAATTTTTGTTGCTTGAGTTTGAGTTCGAATGTGCAGCAGAATCCTGAGAATTGTTAGGCATAATAGAGACTGTACATACAAAACAAGACAACAATTAAATTTTGGAGACCTTTCGAGTTCTACAGATAAATGCAAATCAAAATTCAAAAAATGTGAGGCGAAAAGTGATGTGACATAGGTAATAGATATACTTGAGTGCTGTAAATAAATTTAAGAATTGTAATTACCGTGCTTGGAAGAATTAACAAAGCCTTTAATGTATTTACCAACACTGCTATAGAGATTCATCTTATAAGGAAAAATTGAGAAGAGGGAGTCACACGATTCTAAGAGAGAGGGAAGTGGATTAGTGGAAGTAACTTCCCCACTAATTGATCGTGTGAAGTTGGGAGAATAAGAATTCTGTAAAATTAAAAACAATTAAAAGCAGAATATATAATTATTGAATTAATAAAACAAGGCAAGACTTAGTCAATTAAATATTTCAGAGGATAATATTTAATAATTATCAAAAATAACTAATTCCAAGAAAATTGGGATAAGAATCTGAGTTTACAAGTGTTTTGACTATTGTTGGCTTTCTATACACCTCAACACAGTTTTTTCATGATTTTTCATCATATATGTTGCTCTAATTTCTTTCTTTTTATCACACTTCACATTGATTCATCTTTCGAAAAGAGTGCATCGTAACAATGAATTTCGTGCCCCATAGTTACTCAATGGATTTGTGAATATATTGATGCAATTTATATCACCTTTTGAAAAGAGATCATCGTAGTAGTGAGCTCCGTGTCCCATAGTTACTCAATGATTTATAAAGCATCTAATAAGTGATTTTTCTTTTTCAGCATTTGAGTGGTGTATAGGCTCTTTTATTATTTTTCACAAGTCACTCAGAATTCAAATATCAATCACAAAGGAATTACATTAGTTCAGTAATTACGAAAATTAAAGCAAGGAAACATATAATAGACTTATCTTAGTGTTGTCTCAAATGCTGCCACATTTGATACAACACCCTTGATCATATTTTCAGATATTACACAAACCAAGAGATTTTCGAAGGGATGAAAACCTCTTGTCATCAAGAGCTTTGGTAAAAATATTAGCTAATTGTTTTTCAGTAGATATGTACTCCAACTTAACAACTTCCTTTTCAACAAGATCTCTAATGAAGTGATGTCTTATACTTATATGCTTTGTTAATGAATGTTGCACTGGATTTTTTGAAATATTTATAACACTTGTATTATCACAGTACACAGTCAATACATCACTAGGTAAGCCATAATCATGAAACATTTTTTGCAACTAAAGTAATTGAGTACAACAACTCCCTGCTGCAATGTATTCTGATTCAGTTGATGATTGAGAGACACAGTTTTGTTTTCTGTTGTGCCAAGAGATCAGGTTATTTCCCATATAAAAGCAATCACCACTTGTGCTTTTCCTATCATCACAATCACGTGCCCAATCTGCATCACTATACCCTATCAAGGTACAGTTTGTATCTTTGCTATACCAAATGCCTAAAGCACTTGTTCCTGCAACATACTTAATGATTCTTTTAACAACATTCATATGTGATTCGTTGGGGTTAGCTTGGTATCTTTACATAAACATACACTGAACATGATATCAGGTCTACTGGAGCTCAAGTATAGAAGACTACATATCATTGATCTGTACAGTGTTGGGTCAACATTCGGGCCAACATTGTCTTTACTTAGTTTCTGAGTTGATCCCATAGGTGTTTTCATGTGTTTAGCATTTTCTAAACCAAATCTTTTCACAAGATTTTTAGCATGCTTACTTTGTGAAATAAAAATCCCATCTTTTTGCTGTTTAATTTGCAATCCTAGGAATTAATTCAAATCACAAACCATGGACATTTCAAAGGTAGATGTCATTTCATTTACAAAGTGTTTGAGCATATTATCACAAGTAGATCCAAAAACTATATCATCAACATAAATTTGAGCAATCATAATAGCATTTTTCTCATGTTTAATGAACAGTGTTCTGTCAGCTTCTCCTCTTACAAAACCAAACTCAATCAAGAAATCTGTTAAACTTTCATACCATGCTCTAAGTGCTTGTTTCAAGCCATATAGAGCATTTTTCAGTTTAAAAACATGATCAGGAAAATCAGGGTTTTCAAAGCCTTTAGGTTGTTCAACATAAGCTTCTTCCATAAGAATACCATTAAAAAAGGCAGCTTTAACATCCATTTGGTGCAATTTTATATCAATGTAGCATCCAATGGCAAGTAAGAGCCTAATGGATTTAATTCTAGCAACAGGAGCAAATGTTTTATCAAAGTCTACACCTTCTACCTGCTGGAACACGCCGGCGAAGGCGGTCCGTCACCAGGATCGTTGTCGGATGCCAAACGTATAAACAAATAAATAAAACCTAAACATGCTTCTAAAATATAGTTTAGATCTGTTACCCTTGAAGATCGAGGCGTTGATTCCAATCTGCAGATCTTCTAGTCTGTCTCCCAACTTCGCTCGAACACCGGGTGGACGGCGTGCTATCAAACGTGAAGAAGGTGCCTCAATTTCGTCTCCTTGAAACCCTAGCCGTTTTTCTCTATTTCGTGTGTGCTAGGGTTTCAAAACTATTTTGAGGCTCCTATTTATAATCTCCATAAGTTCATGGGCCAGACTAGGGATCCATTAGAAGGTATAGGGTTTGGGCTTCTTACAGGCCCAACTACTCTTATGTTCAGCCCAGAACATATAATTTGGCCCGAGAACATTAATTCATTCCACTAGAGAATTAATGTTGCACTCCCGTCCTATCCCGAACTGAATCAGGGCTTCTATTAGACATTATAATTCCCCGTGTTTAAGATATCGCACGTCCATTAATTATTAAAGCTTCTGACTTCTTTAAATAATTAATTTCTATAATTCCTTGAGTAGTACCACTCAACCTTGTTGTCGTACGGATTAAATCCACCTGCAGGGTTTAATACGACAATCTTTTATGAGTTTCCTCAAGGGGACATCATCAGCCTGGATGTACAGGACACGGTGCCCTAATGCCAATAAGTAGACATCATGCGAGCGATGCCACTACCCAAAATACGGAGCGTGAAGAATCTACCAAGATTCTCACATATGATACATCAAAGTAGTGAACAAGCACCCCACACATCTAAATATCACACTTAGGGTTAAGAATCATAAAAGTCACCAAGACCTCTAGTTCTTCATAACAGTCAGAACAGAAGAACATGTCTTATCTGTGATCCATTCAATACGCCTCAGCGCACTAGTATAAACTAATGGCTAAGACAAACCACTAAAAAGTTTATACTACAACTTAAACCAATAGTTTTGTCCATAATTATCTCAGTTGTGAATATTGTTTATATCTTACAAGGGACTGACAATGTGATCTTCTGTGTGACTACAAACCCACCACATCGTCTACAATGCAAGATAAGCAGACATACAAGTAATCACAAAGAATGCAAAAATGTGAAAAACCATTTATTTCAGATAAAAGGAAATCGAATATACGTCACAAAAGCCCACTAAAAGTTTGCTTTACAGTATACACCAACAATCTCCCACTTATACTAAAGCTTAACTTTTAGTATACACATAAAGACATCAACATTTCTCCCACTTATACTCAAAGTCTAGCTTGTAATACATCGTAAACCAAGACCCTCTACATGTTTCTCAAAGATTTTTATTGCCAGCGTCTTTGTGAAAGGATCAGCCAAGTTATCCAACGACGCAATCTTAGCTACAGCCACGTCTCCTCGATTTACGATATCTCGTATAATGTGGTACTTTCGCTCTATGTGTTTACTTGCTCTGTGGGCTCTAGGTTCTTTCGAGTTTGCCACTGCACCTGCGTTATCACAATAAACAGTGATACACATCGGCATACTCTGAGATACCCCTAATTCCAGAAAGAAATTACGCAGCCAGACAGCCTCCTTTGCGGCCTCTGAGGCAGCTACGTACTCGGCTTCCATAGTGGAGTCCGCGATGCATTTCTGCTTCACACTTCTCCAAGATATGGCTGCGCCTCCCAGCATAAACACATAACCCGAGGTTGACTTCCGTTCATCTCGATCAGCTTGGAAATCTGAATCGGTATAACCCAAAGGAATCAAACTATTTGACTGGTATACTAGCATATAATCTCGAGTCTTTTTCAAGTACTTGAGAATATGCTTAACAGCAGTCCAGTGTCCTTGACCAGGGTTAGACTGATATCTTGCTACCATGTCGACTGCATAACAAATATCAGGCCTCGTACACAGCATCGCATACATAAGGCTTCCTACAGCCGAAGCATAAGGAACCTTAGCCATCTCCTCTATCTCCTTCTGTGTCTTAGGACACATATCTTTAGATAGAGGGACTCCATGTCTGAAAGGTAGTACACCCTTCTTGGAATTCTGCATGCCAAAACGAGCAATCACAGTATCAATGTAAGACGCTTGAGATAAACACAACATTCTCTTTTTTCGATCACGAGTGACCTTAATACCAAGAATGTACGATGCTTCTCCCATATCCTTCATTTGAAACTGTTCTGAAAGCCACACCTTTACGTCTGATAATACTTTCACATTGTTGCCAATAAGAAGAATATCATCTACGTATAGTACTAAGAATACCACTACGTCTCTGTCACTCTTCTGGTACACACAACTTTCATTTTGACATTGTTCAAATCCAAAAGATTTGATCACCTCATCAAAACGAATGTTCCAAGACCTGGAAGCTTGTTTTAGCCCATAAAGAGACTTTTTCAGCTTCCAGACTAGATGCTCTTGGCCTTTCTTCACATAACCCTCGGGTTGCTGCATATAGATGTCCTTATCCAAATTTCCATTAAGGAAAGCTGTCTTAACATCCATTTGCCAAATCTCATAGTTCATGTGATTAGCTATGGATAAGAGAATCCGGATCGATTTTAGCATGGCTACTGGTGAGAAGGTCTCGTCATAGTCGATTCCTTCTTTCTGGGTAAAACCCTTTGCCACCAACCGTGCTTTAAAAGCAGTAATCTGCCCATCAGACCCTCTCTTACGTCTGTAGACCCACTTACACCCAACAGCTTTCTTATCGTGGGGAAGTTCACTTAGGTCATACACTTCCATAGCATCCATAGATTCAATTTCTGAATCCATGGACTTGTGCCAAGACTCTGCATCTTTGTCTTTGATTTACTCTCCCACAAACATGAAACGATCAGGTTGGCGAACAACCCTCCCACTACGACGAGGCAATGTATACAAAGGTTCATCAGAGTCGCCACGTTGTGCAGTCTCTTGTGGTATTTCCTCTTGCACACTCGGTGTGCCATTGTCTCCTCTCAACTCATTTAGAATGATCTCAGTATTGGACTTATGCTCATTCATATAGTCTTCTTCTAAAAATCGGGCATTGGTACTCACCACCACCCTCTGATCATTAGGACTATAAAAATAACCACCTCTCATTCCCTTAGGGTATCCTACAAACAACCGTACTTCAGTTCTAGGTGCCAACTTATCAGCTTCCTTGTTCAGCACATGTGCTGGACAACCCCAAATCCGAATGTGGTTTAGACTAGGCTTTCGCCCAGACCACAATTCAATTGGGCTTTTTGGAACCACTTTAGAAGGTACATAATTTAGAAGGTACGCTGCTGTTTCCAAGGCATAACCCCAAAAAGAGGTAGGTAGTGAAGCATAACTCATCATCGATCTCACCATATCTAATAGAGTCCTATTCCTTCTCTCAGCCACGCCATTCTGTTGCGGAGTACCAGGCGCGGAGAGCTGGGATCTAATCCCGTTCTCTAATAAGTATTGCCTAAATTCATTGCTAAGGTACTCGCCACCACGATCAGAACACAGTGACTTGATACTCTTACCATGACGGTTCTCCACTTCTGCCTTAAATTCTTTGAACTTGCCAAAGCATTCAGACTTGTGGCGCATCAGGTAGATGTATCCATATCTTGAGTAATCGTCAATGAAAGTGACGAAGTACTCAAAGCCTCCTCTAGCTTGAACAGTCATAGGCCCACACAAATCAGAGTGAATCAATTCCAACACATCATTAGCCCTATTACCCTTGGCCTTAAAAGACCTCGAGGTCATCTTGCCTTCCAAACAGGATTCGCAGACTGAGAATGGTTCCACTTGGAGAGACTCCAAAAACCCACTACTTACTAGTCTTTGAATCCTTCTTAGGTTGACATGACCCAATCTTAGATGCCAAAGGTATGTTTGATTCAACTTAGAAGGTTCCTTTCTCTTATTTAATGATGATGATGAATGAGCTTCAGTCACAGTATGATATGCACACGTAATAGTATAAAGATTGTTTTCTAACGTGCCAGAACAGATTAAAGAGTCATTTCTCATAATAACAACATTGTCATTAAAAACAACTGAGCATCCATCCAAAAATAACTTCGAAACAGAAATTAAATTTCTCCGAAAATTCGGCACGTATAAAACGTTCTTTAATACTAAAACAGAATTAGAAAAACATAAGTGCACGTCTCCCACTGCAACCACTGATACTATCGCAGCATTGCCCAAACTAATAGTAATCTCGCCCTCACTCAGTTCCCTTGTCTGCAGAAACCCCTGCAAGGTGTAACAAACATGGTCAGTGGCTCCTGTATCCACTACCCAAGAAAAGGCAGAACAAGCCGCAAAACATGTTTCCACAACTAAAGCGAGAGACGTACCAGAGTTGTCCTTTTTCAAAAGAGGACAATCAGACTTCCAATGTCCCGTCTTGTTGCACTTGAAACATTTGCCCTTCGGCTTTTTCACGCCACCAGAAGGTGCTAGTTTCTTGCTCCCACTGCTTTCACCACCACCCTTTTTCTGTAAAGGCTTTTTCTTCTTCTTGCCATTAGACGAAGAAGGTCCAGCTTGAACAGTAACATTGGCTTGTGGTCGTTTACCCATGAGACCCTCCACCGCGACCAATTTCGTAAGAAACTCGGTTAAAGTATAATCCTTCTTACTCATGATCGCGTTTACACGGAAGTTCTCAAAAGACTTTGGGAGCGAGTGTAGGATCATATCGATCTTGGTGTCATTATGGATTAACCCTCCGAGGACCTCAATCTCATTAAGATATTCCATCATCTTGAGACTGTGGTCCCTCACGGACGCTCCCTCTGGCATAGAGGTTGACATGATCTTCCTCATAGCCTCAAAGCGGACAGCCCTATCTTTCTCACCAAAAAGCTCTTTGAGGCTCAACATCATAGCTGCGGCACTAGACATAGTTTGATGCTGCTGTAGTAAAACATTTGACATCGAGGCTAAAATGTAACAACGAGCCATCTCATCAGCATTGTGCCACTTCTTATGAGCCTCACTTTGCTCTTCAGTAGATTCAGCTCCCAAAGGGGCAGGAGCAGGTGTATCGAGTACAAACTTGTACTCATCAGCAACTAGGACAATGTCCAAATTTCTTTTCCAATCCAAGTAATTTTGACCAACAAGCTTATTTTGATTTAAGATAACCATAAGTGGGTTGAATGTCACCATAATGTATCTGAAATAAATAAAATGCAAGCAATGAATCACATAAGTTTGAAGCATAAAACATTGGAAACCTTCAAAACCAATATTCAACACAACCTCCAACAGCCCAACAAACACATATGCAAGCCACGTTAGGGTGGTCGTTTACACATGTATTCATTGACCAGACATTCAGTCTTTAATCTCAATATCACGTCAACTTATCCTTATGACGAATGAAATTAACAGTCGAACTTTAACTGGCCATGTGAACTAGAACAGTGACCCCGTTGGGGGGTTATATTCAAATTCACATCTAAGTGATGACCACAATTTAACAACAGTTATCTTGAATTATTCTTTACTGATGAACTCATGGATGACACATCCGTTAGGGAAGATCACACACTTCATCTAAAGATTAAAAAAGTTTTATTAGAAGTCTTAACTAGTAAGCTCGTGAATGTTGCACCCGTTAGGGGAAGACTCCCAAGGTCCCACGAGCAACATACACCTTACTTAAAGACCAATTGTGGAGGCCTATAAATTAATTAAAATTTAATTATCTCACTTAGTCATTTTAACATGAAGATTATTCATTGGCATAGCAAATTAACAAAAATTAATACATGCATGCCATAACAATACAAGATGCGATAAACATATGCAAAAATAAATAAATGCACATCTATCGCAACCCCTTGAAAACTTATCAAAAACAGCCTATTATAAGCTATTACAATGATAAAAACAGTGGCGCGGACGGATGCCTCGCATCGGCCTCTCACGCAATGGAAAAACCTCGAATTCTCATCCACCGACAAAAACTAGCAGAAAACTTCATCAAGGCTTTTGAATTAGGCCTCGCCACTCGTCGTCACGGCTATGCCGTGACTCCTGTAGATCTCGTGGAGACGTTTCCGAAAAGGTCTTGTGGGCTGAAAACAGACACCCGAGTCAAAAGTTATGGCCAAAACAGTTTTCACCGTCCAAGGCCATAACCCGAAAAACTCAGATTACTGTTTCAGATCTTCCATCGACACCGCCCGTTCTCACGATCAAAAAATTACAATATAAACGAGCAAAACCCTACTACAGTGATCTATGAAAAAGTCCTATACTACCCACACTTATTATCTGGTGGGAAAAACGATTACATAACACTAGGGTTGCGATAGAAGAAAAAATAAATTAACCAACAGAAACGCATACATACGTGAAACAAAATAAACTGAATCATACAATCATACGTTTCAGGCAGAGCCAACAATCCACGAATCCAGGCTCTGATACCAATTGCTGGAACACGCCGGCGAAGGCGGTCCGTCACCAGGATCGTTGTCGGATGCCAAACGTATAAACAAATAAATAAAACCTAAACATGCTTCTAAAACATAGTTTAGATCTGTTACCCTTGAAGATCGAGGCGTTGATTCCAATCTGCAGATCTTCTAGTCTGTCTCCCAACTTCGCTCGAACACCGGGTGGACGGCGTGCTATCAAACGTGGAGAAGGTGCCTCAATTTCGTCTCCTTGAAACCCTAGCCGTTTTTCTCTATTTCGTGTGTGCTAGGGTTTCAAAACTATTTTGAGGCTCCTATTTATAATCTCCATAAGTTCATGGGCCAGACTAGGATCCATTAGAAGGTATAGGGTTTGGGCTTCTTACAGGCCCAACTACTCTTATGTTCAGCCCAGAACATATAATTTGGCCCGAGAACATTAATTCATTCCACTAGAGAATTAATGTTGCACTCCCGTCCTATCCCGAACTGAATCAGGGCTTCTATTAGACATTATAATTCCCCGTGTTTAAGATATCGCACGTCCATTAATTATTAAAGCTTCTGACTTCTTTAAATAATTAATTTCTATAATTCCTTGAGTAGTACCACTCAACCTTGTTGTCGTACGGATTAAATCCACCTGCAGGGTTTAATACGACAATCCTTTATGAGTTTCCTCAAGGGGACATCATCAGCATGGATGTACAGGACACGGTGCCCTAATGCCAATAAGTAGACATCATGCGAGCGATGCCACTACCCAAAATACGAAGCGTGAAGAATCTACCAAGATTCTCACATATGATACATCAAAGTAGTGAACAAGCACCCCACACATCTAAATATCACACTTAGGGTTAAGAATCATAAAAGTCACCAAGACCTCTAGTTCTTCATAACAGTCAGAACAGAAATACATGTCTTATCTGTGATCCATTCAATACGCCTCAGCGCACTAGTATAAACTAATGGCTAAGACAAACCACTAAAAAGTTTATACTACAACTTAAACCAATAGTTTTGTCCATAACTATCTCAGTTGTGAATATTGTTTATATCTTACAAGGGACTGACAATGTGATCTTCTGTGTGACTACAAACCCACCACATCGTCTACAATGCAAGATAAGCAGACATACAAGTAATCACAAAGAATGCAAAAATGTGAAAAATCATTTATTTCAGATAAAAGGAAATCGAATATACGTCACAAAAGCCCACTAAAAGTTTGCTTTACAGTATACACCAACACTACCTGTGTATACCCTTGAGCAACCAACCTAGCTTTGTTTCTAATTATGTTTCCCATTTCATCAGTCTTATTTTTGAAAATCCATTTAGTCCCTATAACATTAACATGGTCTGGTCTAGGAACTAAAGTCCAAACATCATTCCAAACAAATTGGTTTAGTTCTTCATGCATAGCTTCAAGCCAATTTTCATCATCTAATGCTTCTTTAATATTTTTAGGTTCAATCTCAGAGTGATAAAATTCATGATTTACCTTATTGCACATAGATGACATACATATAGATCTGTATTATCAAATGATTCCTCTGGTGTGTCATCATTCTTCTCAACATTCTGAACCTGTTCAACATTTTCAGTATTGATTGGAACATCAATCAAGTATGATATGTCTTCATCTTCAATGCTTTTACCTGTAATACTTGTATCATCATCAAAAAAAACATTTACAGACTCTTGTACAGTATCAGTCCTAAAGTTATATATTCTATAGGTCTTGCTATTTCTTGAATAGCCAAGAAAGAACCCTTATCACTCTTTGAATCAAACGTATGTAACTGATCTCTGTCATTCAAGATGTAGCATACACAACCAAAAATATGGAAATATTTAAGGTTAGGCTTTCTATTGTTCAGAATTTCATATGGAGTTCTAGTAGAATCTGTTCTAATATAAACTCTATTAGCAATATGACAAGCAGTATTAAGAGCTTCTGCCCAAAATCTTTTGGATAAGTTCTTAGAACATAACATAACTCTAGCCATTTCTTGAAGTGTTCTATTCTTCCTTTCTGCTATGCCATTTTGTTGAGGAGTTTTAGGAGATGAAAACTCTTGAATTATTCATTTTGATTCACAAAACTCAGTAAATGAACTATTTTCAAATTCTCTTCCATGATCAGACCTACTTCTGCAAACTTTGGAGTTGAAACATTCTTAAATCTTTTGTACAGAATTTTGAAAATGGAAAAAGTTTCAGATTTATCTTTTAAGAATTCAATCAATGTGAATCTGGAATAGTCATCAACCACAACTAGATAATACCTTTTACCTCCAATACTCTTTGTTTCCATGGGACCCATAAGATCCATGTGAACTAATTCGAAGCAGTGTTTGGTTGAGCAATGTCCCAACATTTTGTGAGACACTTTAACCTGTTTGCCTTTTTGACAAGGTCCACATACCTTTTTGTCTGAAAATTTCAGATCTGGTAATCATGTAACAGCTTTCAATCTAACAAGTTTATCAAGTTGTCTGTAATTAGCATGTCCATAAAGTACTATCATCAACTTTAGCCTTATTACAAGTAAGTTTAGATTCAATGATATAGCAATTATCAGCAAATATGTTACCCATCATGATACATTCAGAATCTTTGTCTAACACATAACATGAGTTCTTGTCAAATTTAACATGCAAATCATCATCACATAATTGACTAATACTTATAAGATTGGCCAGTAATCCATCAACATGTAGAACATTGGACAACTTAGGAAAACCAGGAACATTTAATGTCCCTCTACCAATGATTTTTCCTTTAGCTTCACCACCATAAGTGACATTACCACCATTATAAACAGTATAATCAGAAAGATAATCAATTTGACATGTCATGTGTTTAGAACAGCCACTATCAAAGTACCATAATCCAGGAATACATGCTTTTAGAGTCATGTGAACAACATTACATGATGTATTTTCTTTTGGTGTCCATACAGAATGTGATCTTGAATGTTGTGTCATTTCAGGCAATACAGAAGTTTTCAGATGATTTTTCTTCTTCAAACATTGAGGACTTTTATGACCCTTTTTAAAACAGTAATGACAAATCACATCTTTTATATTGACTTGAGACTTAGCAGAAACACTAGGATTGTAATTCACTTCAACTTTTACAAAAACAGTAGGTTTCTTAAGATCAGACTTCTTAGAATTTTTACCTTGGTAGCCAATACCTATTTTTCTTGAGTTGTTGGTCATAAGAGAGTCTTCCAGTTTCATTTTTCCTTCAGAGAATCTTTTAAAGCTTAGTGAGGCTTCCTTCAACCTATCTTCAAGTTTAGATATCTCAATATCTTTCCTTGTTAAAATACCTTCAAGTTTGGTAATTGATTCTCTTAAGTCAGAATTTTCAAAATTCAGAGACTTAATTATGTGATTAAGTTTATCAGTTTCAGAAGATATTTTGAAAACATTTTCATTTGTTAAAGGTTTTTCATAAGAATATTTCTTAAAATCAAGAATAAACAACTCTAGTCTTTCTTTGAGTTTAGAAATTTCTTTATCCTTCTTTGTTAAAAGACTTTCCAGTTTGAAAACAGTGTTAGACAAATCTTGAATGTCAGCATCTCTTCTGGATAAACCTGTTTTACTTGATGTACCTGTCTCAGAAACAAAACTTGTGAAACAGTTAAATTCTGGAGCATTATTATTCAGTGATTTCCCAAATGATGGCTCATTTGTCCTCACATCATAATAATCGTCCAGATCATCATCAAGAGTATCATCATACACAATTCTAGCAGAGAAAGCTTTTTCAATGTCTTTTTCAGGATCATGTTCAACATCAGACTCATCACTTAAAGTAGCACTGAAATTAAGTTTCTTTTTTAGAATGGTGTTGGCATATTCATTAGCATAATGACCATATCCAGAACATGCATCACATTTAACATTCTTCCTATAATCCTGGACAGATCTAAACCTGTTTCCTCTTACTAATTGTCTAGAAGGATTAAAAGTGTTCTTCCTAACAGACAATTGTTGAGTATTATTAATCTGCACCTTAGGTTGAATGTTATCTTTGAATTTCTTATTCTTCATGAGTGTCTTAAACTGTTTAGTAATAAATGCCATGTAATCAGGATTATTAAGATATTCCTCAATATCATCTTCATCAGAATCAATTTCAGTAACATATGACAACTTTCCAGAACCTGATGATGCAGATGATGAGGCATCACCTTTGAAAACAAGCACTTTCTTTTCATTATCATTTTTTTTCAGAAATATTCATCTCATAAGTTTTCAAAATACTAATCAATTCATTTTGACTAAACACATCTGTATCCTTAGCTTCTTCTATAACACATATCTTAGGTTCAAAACGTTTAGGAACAGATCTAAGAATTTTATGTACTAACCTTGTATTAGATATTGGATCTCCAAGAGAATAAGCTTCATTTGAAATCTAAGTCAGCTTTTCATTGTAAGATGAAATGGTTTCTGTTGGTCCCAAAGTTGAGTTAAGATTGAGTAAGCTAAGAAAGTCTAGAGGGGAGGGGTGAATAGACTTTCAAAAATCTTTCAAAATATCAGAATATGCAATGCGGAATTTAGTCTTCTTATGTACTGTACTGTGCTTACTTAGCTCAGGTCTTTATCTTTGTTAATTCTTAATGTTCTTTGTTCAACAATTCAAACAAATATCAAACATAAAATGTAAAGAACACATAATTTTATAGTGGTTCGACAAATGTCTACATCCACTCTCACAACTCCAGTTGTGAAGTTTTATTAACTCTTCCTTCTTGAGTTTCTTGTGGCTTAAAGTCCCAAGATTAAGACTGTGATCTTATCGATTATACCTCCAGGTATATCTTCGATCTACTAGTAATTCTACAAGTAACTAGCACACTTGTTTTACAAAATACAAACTTAAACTTGAAAAGTAAAACTTCTCTGTGAATAGCCTTTGATTCTTCTCTTCAATTCAGTGGCTCTTCTTCTTCTTTAATCTCCTTCAACTCTGTGAGTTTTTCCTTGTGCTCTGTAGACTTAGATTGCTTGTAAACGCTTTAAGATCAGTAGTCTTAGCAGTAGGAGATTACACAGTATTTATAGAATTTAGTATGATAGTTAGCAGTTTGTGAACTAACTCTCAACTAACTCTAAAACTGTTTTTGTAACTTCTTCTTGTAACCGACTTTGTAACTTCCTTCAACTTCCAAGTCAGCATATCTTCAAATATATCTTCAGTTACTTTTTAAATAAGCTTTCCAAACTTATTCTTCAATTTCACCAAATCAGCACAGTAACTTACTGTTCTGATTTTTACTCTTCGGATTTTTACTCTGCTGAGTCAGTCAGCACAGTAACTTAAAACTGTTCAAAACTTCTCCAGATTTCTTCTAAGCTTATCTTCAACTCTTCTTTGAAGTCTTCTTATTCTGAAGTAGTCCTCTGAGTCTTCTTTAGTCTTATTTAGTCTTCTGATCTTCTCCTAATCTAGTTCTAATCTACTGTTCTGAACTTTACAATGCTGAATACAATAGAATACAACTTTACATATATAAAACCTATCTATACATCAACTGAACTATATACAGAAGAGTATAATTAAGTCCTATACTATAAGCTGTCTATACAATACAAAACATCAGCTTAGTACTTAACAGTTCATATATCAGATCAGTAAACAATAAGATCAGTAACTCATGTAAGTTCAAATAACTTTCATATAAGATCAGTAAACACTAAGATCAATAATCATTTATGATCAGTAACTTACATATAAAATCAGTAAGCATATAAGATCAGTAACTCAGATTCAAATATCTCATATAAGATCACTAGAATTATTCTCAGTTTCCATACTCAGATCAGTAATCTTATTCCAGTATTTCTTAGTTAAGATTAGTAATTTTTACTCTTAATATTACTCAATAAGATCAGTAAACTTATTTCAGATAGCATTAAGATCAGTAATCTCAATTTAAGTTTCTCATCAGATTAGTAAGCTTATATTCAGATGACTTAGTTAAGATGACTTAGAACCACATATATCACTAACTTTAAGTTGCTTTTGGCCATCAAAACACACTTTCATCAATTAGAACATTGTTTCAAGGATTCATATCCCAACAGTTTCATCTTCTTTCATCCTCAGATTCTCGAACTTGGTTCCAAGCATACGAAGTCTGGTTCTTCGTACACTATCTGATCCTTCACAATGCTCCTGCAGTCTATCCCATGCATCCTTCGAAGATATGCAGTTTGATATGATTTTGAATATTGAGGCATCAGTTGAGGTGAAGATTGCATTCAACGCCTTTGAATTGTTACTTGCAGTTGTGATTTCTTCAGCAGTCGAGTCGAGCTCTCTCTTGATCCGAGCTTCATTGTCTTCATCCTCCGTGCTTCTTGGTTGAGTCCAACCAGCAAGAACACTCCTCCAAGCTCGTTCATCAATGGATTTGAAGTACATTCTCATCTTTGGTTTCCAGAAGATATAATTCGTACCATCTAGAATCGGAGGCTTTAGTGCGGGTGAAAGTGGATACTCCATTTCAGATTTACACACTCTAAGCAAGATCTCTACTTAGTGTATCAAGTGGTTGGCTCTGATACCAACTGAAAGTGTGTGTGCGTGCGAAATCAGATATGTTGTCTGTCGTGTTGGCACTGTCCAGACAACACTATGCAACGAAAATTAAAATGCACGTACTGAAAATATAAGTATTCAAAATTTGCATAGATTATAAAAAATAATCTATGTTGTTCACTATATTAAAAATATGTGAAACGAGTACAACCTCTTTGAGGTGTATAATAACACTATGAAAGTGTAAACTGATTTACTAAGTTCTATGAAACTATCTCCCTCGTAGATCTATACACACAACCTAGTAAATAAGACTATGATCTAACACACTACTATTCGGTTTACAATAGCATGAAGATCTACAAGAAGAAACAAAGATTTTCCTAACTAGAAGGGTATATAGCGTTCAATAGAGAAGTGATCGATTTTACCTTTTTTTTCTTGTGTATCTTGTGTTGAGGCAGCTTCTGTATTTATAGGCATCAAGGACGAACTGCCATCAACTCACATGATCATCACAACCGTGAGATCATGCGGTTTAAGTAACTTCTCTCCACCATTCCTAGAATGTAGGGACTTGTTATACCATGTCTAATAACTTCTCACTCCCACGCAATGGCATGACTTGGTGTTGCCCACGTCTTCTAACTGCTCTAGGGACATCATTAGGCAACAAGCGTAAGATAAGAGTTAATGAGAAAAGGAAGGGCAAATTCTGATGTTGTCATAAGTGTTGGGAACATTAAACACAACACTCGGTTGTTAGTGTTTGATCATTAAACAAAACACTTATATCAACATCAACATCTTTCTTTAGGCCTTTTGTCCTCAGCCTTGGCTTCTGAAGAGTTGTACCTTATCCTGACCTTGTTGTCTTGGTAGAACTTTTTGTAGCTACCAAATCTTGAGTTGAGTTTTTCAAATATTCTTGCCATGATGGCTAACTCTTCCTCCATTTCAGTTTTAGAAACTGACTTTGATGATCTGGGAGTGGTCTGCATTTCTTGTGCAGCAACTTTGGCTTTGAAGGGCACTCCTTTGGTTGGCAATGAAGGTTCCTCAGTTGGCTTTCTTCTATTGAGATCAAACTCATAATCTTTAAGTTCTGAGAAGACTTGTTGCATGGGCATGGTAGAGAGATCTTTGGTGTTCTGCATCATTACAAAATATACATCCCACTTTGGAGTGAGACTTCTTAGAATTTTGAGTGCCACCTCTTTCTTGGAGTAAACCTTGCCCAATGAGTTTATCTCATTCATTATATTTGTGAATCTACCAGCAAATTTGTCAATGAGATCATTTGATTCCATTGTGAATTGTTCATATTTATGCACAGCAACTTGGAGCTTGTTCTCCTTTGTTTTATATGTACCCTCACACAATTCTACAAGAGTATCCCATATTTATTTAGTGGTTGTGCAGTGGTAGACTCTCCCCATTACAACATCTGGAATGGTCTGATAGAGAGTGTTCATGACCAAATAATTGAGGTTGTGCCTCCTTCTCTCTTCTGCAGTGAAGTCATCTTCATCTTTAGGGAATTCTTGCCTTGGATTAGCTTTTTGAGCAACTGTAACCTTTGGATTTGGCTTTGTGAATGTGAATGTGAATGGTCCCTTTGTTATGACTCTCAACATCTCATCATGAAGACAGGCAAGATGAGCTCTCATCCTAATCTTCCAGAAGTCGTAGTTCTCAATTGAGAACATTGGTAGGTTGTGCTGAGTTATATGGCTGACTGGGTTTGGAGCTATGTTGTTGATGGTCTCCACAGCATCTCCAGGCACTACATTGTTAGGAGCCATATTTCCAGATATATATAATTAAAGCACAGAGTATGAAAGTTTTTCAGAAAGATCAGTTCAGTGACCACACTAAAATTTGGTTTTGAAAATCAAAATGGATTTTCAGAAGCAATGGTATTTGAACCCCTGCTTTGATACCACTTGTTGGTCCTGGAAGGAGTATGACACAAATATATGGGGGGGGGGGGAATGCACTTGTGTATAAAAATTATTTTCTTTTCAGACAATTAGGCTATCAGGAGAGTTGTCTACTCAACTTCTCTGAGTATGTATAACTTTGTTCAGATAATTAAACTATTGAGAACTATGGAGTAATCAGTTGAATAACTATCTAAGTAAGTTATAAGTGCGGAATTATGGTTGGCCCTTTATATTTAAACTCCTTTAAATTCTGAAAACTTTCTTAACACTTAAACAGTTATCAAGGGACTTGTCCCAAATCTGTTTTGCACAATTTGTGTTATGTATCTTTTGAAGATCAGTTTGTGTGCAGTGTATGAATGTGTTACTTGTATGAAATGACTTGAAAGTAAATAACACAAAGGTTTATAGTGGTTCAGAGACTCAAGCTCCTACATCCACTTCCCTGATTTAACAGTATAATTCCTTCACTTGGAATTAACTTGTTTTATAGTGCCAAGGTGCGCTGATCAACCACACTACTCCTTAGTGCCTTGATCCCTAGGAATTCTGAGTCCTAGTACTCACTCAACTCGAACTAAACTGTTCTTCACTTGACAGTTCTAGTTCTCACACTTCTACAACAACACTTCTAATTTCCTTGAAAGGTTTAAGGGTTGAGGTTGGTTCCAACTAGGTTGAGATATCCTTTACAATGAAGTACTGTATAAGGTTAGAATATTTTTTCTAAGCTTTGATTGATATACAATGGGTTCAGCTTAGTTGGTAACTGGAAGTGTATGAAAACTTAAGAATGATGTATTCCTTGAAAGTGACATGTCTTCAACTTGGGAAGTAAACGGCTAGAGCTTCCTGTCTTGACTTATATGCACTCTTCCCAATGTCTGATTTGTAGATTCAGCAGTCAAATATGAAGACATTCTTCCTGATCATTGATCCATGATTAAGGACAACATTCCTTATCATCAGGACTGATATGTGCTCAAGTTTATCTCATCAGTTGACTTGGCTTATCAGCAGTGTTGGCTAGCTTCTTTAGTTGAGTTGGCTTCTCATCTTCGCTGAATTATTCTTGATGCAACTTCTAAGTGTATATCTCTTCTATCAATGAAGTTGATCTCATCAGCACAGTTGTCTCTTGACTTAGACTGATTTTGAGCATTTCTGAATTAGTATGCTGATTAACTCTGCTGATCATCTCTTCTGATTCCAATAGAGTTCTTATCAGTAGGCTTGGTCTAATTGATGTGATCTTCTAACAATGAGCAATCAGAGAGATTGACTCTTCTTATCCTACTTTGTTGATTTTGCTATGATCAGCACAGTTGAACTCTTCTGATCTTGTTTTGTCAGCATGGTTGAAGTTTTCTGATTCTGAGCCTTGAGGAATTTGGTTCTTGTGATCTTCTAAGCTTGTGTTCCCTCTCAACTTATGCATCTAAATATCTATGAGTTACCTAACGTATCAGCTGTTCAACTAGCCTGATCTATATGTTCCAATATTTCTGAAACATACTTATCAAAATTTGACTTATCTTACATGGCATGTCTTAAGGGATTTTGATATCTTAATCAAAATCTCATTTTATTCCGAACACCATTATATATTCAACTAAGTTATAATTGGAGGATATAGTGAATTTATATAATTAATTTATATTTAATACTATTATTCTTAAACTAACCTTTCATCCTAAAACTAACAGTTTCCATCCTAAATCTAACATACAAGACCAATTTTGCACAAAAAATTAAGGACCACTTTCAAATACCAGTATCAAAAGTGATTTTCCCTTTATTTATTTTATACATAAAAATTTATAAAATTATTCCTCAAACTCCAACTCAGCATTATACTTTCTTAATATGTGTGCCCATCTATCTACGAAAGTTATTGTGTAATAAAGAAAGTATTTTTCTTAACTTATATTTTATAATTACAATTATTTTATATCCACAAAAAAGTATTTCTAAAAGGAACTATGAAATGACTACATTAGAAGACAATAAAAATGGGCACAGATAAAAAAAAAATAACGTAATCACTACCAAAAAAAAAACCTCAAAATAGCGAGGGACAAATGGCGAGGACTTCTAATCCCTTACTAATTAGCAAGGGACTGAATTTTAAAAATTGGCAAGGGATTTATCTAGGGCTTTTGTTGACCTCCCTAGTTAGCTAGGGAAATTAATAAATTTAATATATATATATATATATATATATATATATATAGCTAATTAGTGAGGCAAATTAATAAATTTATTATATATATATATATAATTAGTGCGGGTTTTTAGCTAGCCCACGCTAATTTAGCGAAAAAAATTAATAAATTAATATATATTATTTTTTAATTTTGGTATTAAATATAAAATATAAAAAATTATTGATAAACATATTACTTAAAAAAAGAATTGTATTAAATAAAAATATAACATGTGTGCTATGCCAATTATATAATAAACCCTAAACAAATTTAAATTAAATTTAATAAAGAAGAAAAAATAGTACATATAAGATATATATTAATTGTAAACAAAACATAACGAATAAAACTTGTTGTCCAAACGACAAGCTGGGTGCATATAGGCAGTTCGTGACCGGGAGGTTGCGAGTTCGAAACCCAGGTCGCACAAGGTGGAGGAAATAGTGATGGTTTATAAAATTCCCTCGCTATTTGTTGAGGGTGAAAGTTCCTGGCTTAGATTTAGCACATTAATTTGTTGAAGTTGGATTTTGAGGAATTGAGCAATGTCGGCGTTGTGCCGAGGCTTGAATATCCCAGATCTGGCACGAGTAACCATCGGATGAGTCGGGACAGGAACTGGGCGAACAGGGGGCTGCTGAACTACTGGGCGAGCAGGGAGTATGATCAGGTCTGGTGGGTCAGGGCAGAGACCATAAGGAGACTGGCGAGCAGCAGCCGATGGTTCCATGAATGAGCTGATCTCAAGGGAGTCAACAGGCGACGATGGAACATGAACTACCAAGAACGGGAATACAGATGCATCAAACTAAGCATGACGAGTAGTGTAGAAGCGGGAAGTGATCAGATCTTAACACCAAAACCCTTTATGGGAGGAACTGTAACCCATAAAGATACATGGAGCACTGCGAGGAGCAAGCTTGTGGAGAGCATAGTCACGATGATACGGGAATACTCGACAACCAAAGGTTCTGAAATTGGCAAAGTTCAGAGCAGAGCCGAACAAAACCTGAAAGGGCGACCTGTCCCCAACAACATGCGTGGGCAGACGATTGATAATGTAGACAACCGTGGAAAATGCATCAACCCAGAAGTGGGCGGGCATGCTCGCCTGAAACAATAAAGATAGCCCAGTTTTAGTGACAAGACGATGTTTGCGTTCAGCGCAACCATTCTACTAAGGAGTGTAAGGACATGAGATGCGATGATGAATGTCATGGTCGGCAAGGAAGTCGCGAACACGACCATTAACAAACTCAATGCCACGATCACTCTGGAATGCCTTAAGGGAAGTGAAAAACTGATTGCAAACAAATATGTGAAACCGAACAAATACGTCATTGAAATCAGACTTGACATGCAGAGGATAAAGCCAAGTAAATCTGGAGAAGTCATCCACAAAAATCACATAATACCGAAAACCGTCATTAAAAGCAACAGGGGCAGGTCCCCAAAGATCACAGTGAGCTAAATCCAAAACATGAGAAGCTCGCTTTTCATTTAATGCAAAAGATAAATGTTTACTCTTAGCCAATTGACACAGAGTACAAAGGCCCGGATTGGGCAAAATATATGTAAGGGACAATAAGCCCGATTTATTCAATAATTTAACGACAGAAATAGGAGCATGGCCTAATCTACGGTGCGAACACTCAAATGAAGCCTTCAGCGACGAACTCCGTAAAGCAGCGACCAATACTGGAGTGCCCTGCTCCAGAGCATAGAGTCCTCGACTATGCCGACCCCTCGCTAAGGGTTGCTTGGTGGCCCGATTCTGAATGACAAATGAGTCATTAGTAAACAAGCGATGTAGGCTGGGTTTGGAGCCGATTCACCAGATGTGGTGATCGACTTCGCTGGAGCGGGTGTCGTGCAATGAACATGAGAGATGAGATCATGGCTGGACAGTACTGGAACTACCC
The DNA here is from genome assembly GCA_963675135.1 of Galeopsis tetrahit. NCBI lineage: Eukaryota > Viridiplantae > Streptophyta > Magnoliopsida > Lamiales > Lamiaceae > Galeopsis > Galeopsis tetrahit. The sequence continues at coordinate 54,425,571 of OY776124.1, read as the reverse complement.
GATTGCGCCAAAGCAGGTAGTTGAAAGAGGGCAACTTGATGGTCAAGAGATGGACCAAGACGTTGAGAGGGATTGTGGGGGAAGTGACGTCCGGCGGCGCCATGAGGAAGTGGGAATATAGCGTGAGGGTTTAGAGAGAGAGATATTAGGGTTTCGGTGAGTCATACTGATACTATGTGAGAATAGGTATGTGATCACCGTTAATGAGGTGATAGGAATAATTCACTATATATAAGTATTTACAATGAGATAATTAAGGTAAATACAACAACCATATCAAAGAGATATATACAAAAGATATGGACTAAATTAAAATATATTACTCCTATATTATTATTCTCTATTAGAAAACGATGGGAACATACATTCTGGGCGTTAATTCATCTAGGTATGAAAGTTTCAACTTTTTTGCGTGATCAATTTGAGGTGATGATGAGGGATTTATCACTTCTCTCGAAATTACTTCCATACTTGATCAAAATAACACTCTAATGTATTATTAATTTGTTACATTCTATTCTCGATTACATAAATTTATATGAACTATTTCAACTAATTAATGCCTACTCAATGCTAGCTAGCTAGTACGTATAATTACAATTAAATTAGGCAGGAACGATTTTCACATCACATGAGCTCTCTTTATATAATATAAATAATTAATTGAGTTGAAATCAAAATAAAGAGTTTGGTATAAGTAGTACGTCTAGACTAGTACGTAGAAAAATAATTGTATATGAATTTATATGAATTATTTCAACTAATTAATGCCTACTCAATGCTAGCTAGTACGTATATATAGTTATAATTAAATTAGGCATGTTGATTTTAACATTATACTTTCTTAATATGTGTGTCCATCTATTTACAAAAGATTGAGGGTTTTTTTAGCTAGCCCACGCTAATTAGTGAGGTACGAGAGATTGAGCGAGAAAAATTAAGAAAAAGAGAAAAAAAAAAAAAAAGACCACCCTCACTTGATCGATCTCAATGTTGAATATTAACAAAGATATTCAAATCGGAAATATATGTTGAGAAAAATAAAAGTATTGTTAAACTAAACGCGCGAAAAAAATAGTTAAATCATATGTTGCTAAATATATATTATTGGTAATATATTATTTTGTAATTTTGGTATTAAATAAAATAAACTAAAAATTATTGATTACATATTATTTTAAAAAAATTTGTACTAAATAAAAATATAACATGTGTGCCATGCCAATTATATAATAAACCCTAAACAAATTTAATTTAAATATATTAAAGAAGAAAAAATAGAAAATATATATAAGATATATATTAATTGTAAAGAAAACATAACGAATAAAACTTGTTGTCTAAACGACAAGCTGGGTGCATATAGGCAGTTCGTGAGTTCGAACACTTCAAAAAATTGTCTAAAAGACAACGGATATTAATTAGCAAGGGCAGGCGGCAGTTGCCAATTTGCAACGGATTTGGCAACTGCCAGACAAAAGGCGACGGATGTTGTCGCATTCCCCTTTTGGCAACGGAAAAAGCAACGGCGTGTGTTGCACTCGCCAAAAGGCAACGAATGTTGTCGCGGTCGCCTTTTGGCAACGGAAAAGGCAACGGCGTGTGTTGCACTCGCAAAAAGGCGACGGGAGTGGGCCCCTTGCAAAATGGCAACGGGACCCCACTCGCTAAAAGGCAACGAGAGTAATGGGCCCCTTGCTAAAATGGCAACGGGAGTGGCCCCTTGCCAAAACCGTTTCCTTAATGAATATATTTATAATAAATTGTCGCCCTATTTGAACTATATGTATCATTTTTTTAATTAATCTTCCCCCGTCTTATTCTTCAATTTGTAAAATGATTTGATACATTATTAATCACAATTTGTATGTCTTTTTTTTTTTTTTTACTTATATCACATACAAAAGAATTGTAAAAAAATCTAATTATTTTAAACCACAAAACAAATTAATGTGTCAAAAGTTATTTGAATACTATTAACTGGAGTATTAATGTTTAAACTTCTAGTATTCTCATGATTTTTTCGAAAAATAAGTCAATAATCTGAATACAAATCTTCCACTAGCTAGTAAGAACGTGCATTACATGATCGATTACTGTCTTTTTCTTAAACTACTAAATTTAATTCGTCAAAAGTTTAAATCTAGATGGAGAATGTGTGTATTATTACTGTCTTTTTCTTAAACTACTCAATTTTCCTTAAAAGTTTAAACCTAGATGGAGAATGGATATATTAATAAGAACGAGTTAAATTATTCAAACCTTAAAAATTTAACATACGATTTTAAATAAGATGAAAATAGTTTTAAATGGATAAGTGAATTGATATTTTTTAATGCATAAGTGAAAATAATTATACCCAATGTTGTATGTAATGACATTGTTGTGAATTGAAAATTAGAATGAATTTAAATGTTGTAAATTGAAGATTAGGATAAATTTAAATGGTGTGAATTGATATTTTTATTCACCGTAATGTTATTTAAATTGAAAATGAACTTGAGAACGATTTTAATTAAGAAGAAAATAGTTTTAAATGGATAAGTGAATTGATATTTTTAAATGTATAAGTGAAAATAATTATACTAAATGTTGTATGTAATGATATTGTTGTGAATTGAAAATTAGAATGAATTTAAATGTTGTAAATTGAAGATTAGAATAAATTTAAATGTATAAGTGAAAATAATTAATTATACTCAATGTTGTATGTAATGATATTGTTGTGAATTGAAAATTATAATGAATTTGAATGTTATAAATTGAAGATTAGAATAAATTTAAATGTATAAGTGAAAATAATTATACTCAATGTTGTATGTAATGATATTGTTGTGAATTGAAAATTAGAATGAATTTAAATGTTGTAAATTTAAGATTAGAATAAATTTAAATGTATAAGTGAAAATAATTATACTCAATGTTGTATGTAATGATATTGTTGTAAATTGAAAATTAGAATGAATTTAAATGTTGTGAATTGAAGATTAGAATAAATTTAAATGTATAATTATACTCAATGTTCTATGTAATGATATTGTTGTGAATTGAAAATTAGAATGAAGTTAAATGTTGTAAATTGAAGATTAGAATAAATTTAAATGGTGTGAATTGATAATTTTAATCACCGTAATTAAATTATTTAATTTAAAACACATAATTTAGTAAATTCTCATTTAGAAATAAATATGATATGCTTTGACAATTTAATAATCAACAATTAAAGTTAAAATAGATTGAATTAAAGAATTAAAACTAAAATTAAATTGAATATATATTAATTGCATTCAGAACATGTCGACTAAATTAAGCTCCTAGCCAAAACGGCACACAAGAGGCGCGCATAATGCTTCGCGACCGAGAGGTCGCGGGATCGACCCGGCATGCTGATCGCGAAATTCGCGAATTATTGGAATAAATAGGGTAGCCCAGCGGTGAGTGGGGTAGGTTGTGGCCCTTGATACTTGGGTTCGAATCCCAAGTTCTAATTTTTTAAAACCTAATGAAAAGGCAACGGATTAGAGTCGTTCCCAATTGGAAACGGAATGGGCCCCTTGCAAAAAGGCAACGGTCGCCTGCAGTTGCAAAAAGGTGACGGATACATTAATTACGTTGCCTTTAAAATGGCAACAAGCATATTGGCAACTGGGGTAATCCGTTGCCTTTTCTGTTACCTTTTAGATTAAAGAGGGGGAATCCGTTGCCTTTCCCCTCGCCTTTTGGAGCATTTTTTGTAGTGGAAACCCAGGTCACACAAGGTGGAGGAAATAGCGATGGTTTATAAAATTCCCTCGCTATTAATTTAGCGAGGAGTAGTTTGTCGAGGGTGAAAGTTCCTAGCTTTTACATCAACAAATCGACAATAATGAAAAGATTTTGAGTGGTAATTTTGTAAAAAAACTTTTATGTATAAAGTAAATAAACAAGTTAACATGTGTATATATATATATGTGTGCCCAAAAGTAATACTAAGATTTTGTGTAAAATTATTATATATATTGTGAAAGTGAAGTTTATAATGAGATTTGCAAATACATTCATAACTTGCATCTGAAACTGGTAATGATGATACATATTTAGGGGGGGTGTATTGGTTCTGGATTCGGTAAGATTTTTTTGGACTTTCAAAGTCTGTGGGTATTCAATTCGGATTTTAAAAAGTCTTTAAAATTTCAGAGGTATTCAATACGAATTTTAAAAAGTCTATAAAAATCTTTAGGTATTCAACAATCTATGGATTTTAATACTCTATGAATTTTGTTGGATTCTCCTCAAAAAATATAAATAAATTGCACTATCCAAAATCTCTTCTAAAAACAAGAGATTTCAACGGATTCTCTTAGAGAACTCTGAAGACGAAAGATCAGAAGTAGAAATGACAATATTGACCCGACCCGCGAGCTTTGGGTCAAGTCAGATTCGCCCCATATTGAGTATGGATCGAGTTTGGGTCTTATGCCCGACCCACCCCAAATTAATATATAAACTTTATATATATATATATATATATATTATTGGTAAAATACATTTTTTAAATATATATATATATATTTTATTGGTAAAATATTTTATATTATATATATATATATAATATTAATTAAAAAAAAAAAAACACTTTCACATTAAAGACATGAAGTAGGATCTTATATAATGTAAAATCTAGAGCCATATGAATACACTCCATTCAAGAGGCCGGAGCCCCATTAAAAACCTTGTCGAGAAAAACCCTCCTTAGGGCAAAACCTCGGTCAAGGAAAAGGGATACTCCTCTAATACAAGGAATTAGTTAAATCTGAAATACCCCATGTGTTTATCCCTCGTAATAAATGGCAGCAGGTCTGTTGGTGGTTCCTCCCACCATGTAAATACTTTTGTTGCTTTGCTTGCCATCCAATCCGTCGCTGCATTGCCCTCTCTATAAGTGTGTGAGATCTTTATTGTCATGCGTTGTTTTGAACTCAGCATTTGCTGCCATAAGGCGTGCGCTTTCCACGGGATTTCGTTCATGTTAGGTGGGTTTAGTAGCATGTGGACCACATATGTTGAGTCACTTTCAATCCATACGTCCGTCCAACCTTGCTGCTCCGCGAGTTTAATTGCGTGAAGCGCTGCTAATAATTCCGCTTCGAAGGCAAAACCGATGCCTAGCTGGATTGCAAAACCTCCCAAATATTCTCCTTGGCTGTTTCTGAATATTCCAGCTCCCGTAGAGGTGCCTGGTGTTCCAGCGGAGGCCCCGTCGGTATTTATTTTAACCATTCCAGTGTCCGGCGGCACCCATCGAACTGGAATAACTCTTGGTGCACGATTATGGGAGCAGTTTAGTCGAAATTCCTTTATAATACCAAGGTCCAGCTGTGTGTTGTGCATATAACCCATGTTACCTCCTTTAGCTTCGTACATGTGGGCCCATATCGAAGTACGAATCGCTCTGGTTGTTGTTTATCATCCTAAAAAATTGCAGCATTTCGTGCGCGCCATATTTGCCAAACTAACGTGACCAGTATTAGCCTCCATAAGGTATTAATTTTGGGGCTAAAATTTGTTGTAATGGCCTGCGTGAACCAGCCCAGAAAACCATTCCCTAGATTGAGTTGGAACTGAAACACATCCATTATCTTTGAAAGAGAATGTGTGAAGTAGGTGCACTCATCGAATAAATGATCATGCGACTCCTCTGCAGTGCGGCATAACATGCATATACTCGGTCCCTCATATCCGAAAGCTCTCAATCTGTCCCAAGTTAATAGTTTCCCGTGTACTGCTCGCCAAATCGATGTTGATCGTCGGGGTGGGATGTTTTTGTCCCAAATCCATCTTGCCCAAGCTGTTTCTGGGTGGTGTGGTCTTAGGTGGTCGTATGCAATTTTGGCTGTGATGTTTCCCTTTGTCGAATGTGGGCATTTTTGGACGTCCGCCGTTGTCGCGAAGTCATATCTCATGACGTCTTCCACAATCCGCGGAAAGTTTTGTATGAAGTTCGCATCGAAAGACCATATCCCATTGTTCGAGTAGTCTGATATAGTAAATTCGAAGTAGCTCCTGTAGGCTGCTGGTATGCCTACTTTGTCGGCTATTTTATATCCTAACCAGTTGTCAAGCCAGAATCTGACCCTCGATTCCGGTCCTGTGATCCACCTTACTTCTGCTTCTATTTGCTGCATATGCGGTCTCAATCCCCTCCATACTGAAGAAAATATTGTGGGTGGCCTGAGTATCCCCTTCGTTATGAATCGTGCGCGTAAGAATTCCATCGATTTCCCCGTGCCTGTGGCCACTTTCCAAGCCATTTTCCGAAGGTAGGCATCGTTGGCGCAAAGTATTGAGCGTACCCCCAATCCTCCTTCAGCTGTTGGGGTTATTACTCGTGCCCAAGAGACCTGTCACCGTCCCATTTTGTCGATGTTACCCGTCCAAATAAAGTTTCTCATTGCTTTCTCAATATTTTTCAACAATGCCCGTGGCCATTTGTACACCATCATTGTGTGTACCATTGACGATGTGATGACATGATTGACTAAACATACCCTACCTGCCATAGAAAGTGAGGTCCCTTTCCATGAGGTAAATTTGGCCAGAATTCTGTCGGTTGATTGCCGAAAGTGTGCAGCCTTGGGAGCACCTTTAAATAGTGGTGCACCCAGGTACGTGATTGGTAGGGTTCCCTTCTGTCATTCCCAATATCTCTCTCACATATCTTTTGCCATTGTATGTTACATGCCTCCCAAAATAAGAGTTTGATTTTAGGGGGTTGAAGAGTTGGCCCGATAATACCCCATAGATGGATAGTGCATCTCTGATGGCGCGTGTGGATGATCTTGTGGCCCTGCTAAATATTAGTATGTCGTCCGCATAAAACAAGAATAGAGGGCCTGTGAGATTTCGCTTGATATAAGCTGGTTGTAGACTACCCACTTCCTCCATACGATTCAGAATTAGAGCCAATACTTCTTCTACTATGCAAAAGAGCAGTGGTGACAAAGGGTCCCCTTGTCTGACCCCTTGTGAGCAAGCAAAATACCCGTGTGGTTGCCCCGAAACTAATACCGATAGTCTTGCTGAGTTCAGTATGCAGCTGATGATGTGTCTAAATTTTTCACTGAAACCCAAATATTTCATCACTTCTAGGAGGAAATCCCAGCGCACCGTATCAAATGCTTTCCGAATATCAATTTTTAAAGCCATATTGCCGTGTACCTGTGTTCTGTTTAGACAATTTATACCCTCCGAGGAGAGACTGATGCAATGGTGTATGCTTTTGTCCGGAATAAATCCGTATTGATTTGGCGACAATACTTCACATAGGATGGGGCCTAGACGAGCGGCTATGATCTTGGATATTCCTTTGAACAAGAAATTTCCCAGCACAATAGGTCTATAATCCTCTATTCTGTTTGCTCCCGGATGCTTCGGAATCAGTGATACCAAATTTGAGTTGAGCCCATGTGGGAGAAAAGCAAACCTTACAAAATATTGCGTCGCTCTAACAATGTCCGCCTCTGTGAATTTCCACGCAGCATGATAAAAATGGCCCCCAAAACCATCAGGCCCAGGCGCGCTATCCGCCGATAACTCTAAAAATACCCTGCGCACTTCCAAGGTCGACGGCACCTCGGTCAGGCGTTTGTTGTGTGCCTCAGTAATCTTGGGTGTAATCAGATTTGTCAGCATACCCAAATTGATATGTTGTGGCCGCGGAACTGCCGTAAATAAGTCTTTATAGAAATTTGTTACGTGCTGCGCAATGTGTGTCTTGTCCGTGTACATTGTCTCTCCTATCATCAGGCTGTCTATTTGCTTTCGAACTTTCCGCATCTTGGTCAGTTTGTGGTAGTATTTCGTGTTCCTATCACCATCTCTTAGCCATTTGATCTGGTTCTGCTGAGCAAATAATTCATGTTGCTGATGAAGACATGTATTAATCGCCGCCTTCGCCTTTATTTCCCTGTTGGCTAGAGCACTTGTGTAGCCTAAAAGCCCGATTTGACATTGCACAACGAGGAGAGTTTTCTTCGCCCCGTCTATCCGATTATGCAAATTCTGAAATACCTCCTTATTCCACTTTCTTAGGACTCCTTTCAGTCGCTTCAGCTTCAGTTTAATTAAAGAAATAGGGTCAGGCGCCGGGAGATATTCCTCCCAAGATAGACGAATGACTTGGAGGCAGCGGTCATCCGCCAGCCACATTCGCTGGAATTTAAAAGAACGGCTCACTACTACCTGCTATTTTATGCAATTCAGTAAAATGGGATGATGGTCCGAGTTGGCTCGAGGTAGTGTCGTTGCTGTAAAACTGTTCCAATGGTCGAAGAAATCTGGGGACGCCAAAATGCGATCCATTCAAGATGTCATCAAAGAACCATCCATCCGTCTTACTACCCATGTATAATTTGGACCCGAGACCTCAATTTCCATTAACTCTGAGGTTGCCATGAAATCCCGGAACTCTCGGCATGCTAGCTGTTGAGGTGGGTTCATTCCAAACCTTTCATGGGCGCCTAACACCGCATTAAAATCCCCTAACAGGCATAACGGAGAAAACCTGTGGCTCAACACATCCTCCCAAAGATTACGCCGACCAACGTGATCCGAAGCCGCATGCACAAAACCCAAATGAAGTACATAATTATTGATGTGTGTTTTTATAAAAATTATTTGATCTGTAAAACCCACCATTGAAGAGCTAAGGCTGCTGGACTCCTTGCACAATACCCATATGTTAGGCCGCATGCTAACCCTCTGGTTCTCTACTAAGAATACAAAACCTAAAGAGCTCCAGAAACGATCTGGGATGTTTTCCACAAGAATTTTTGGCTCAATGATCACCCAAAAGTCTGGTTTGCAGGATTGGCAATGATTTTCTAGCATTAGTTTCGAATCCTCATTGCCAATTCCTTGTATATTCCAAAAAAGCACCTTCATTGGGGGTCTGTGGCATAACCGTGCTCAGGCGGTTCATGTCTTCTTCCTGTTCTAAATCATCCATATCATCCATATCTGAGGTCACATCTCCCCATCGTCCCAACGCCGCTGCTGCCATTCGTCTAAATCTAGGCGATGACGAGTTATCCACCGAGATATATGACTTAGGTGAAGAGTTACGGGCCCTGCACTTTCCTTTTAGTGTCTACAAGGCGTCGTCCGATTGCTCGATGTCATCCATTTGAGGTTGTGGGACTGAGATAACTGATTTTAGTCTTGCCGTCTGACTTTCATTAATTATCGTTTCAGATGTATCCATGCTTACCCTCGAATGTCCAGAGTTAGGCCGTTGTTCGTCATCACATTTCGACCTGTTGTCCTGCTCCCGTCCCTGAGTTTCATCCTCTATGTTTTCAAAAACCTCAAATCTGTTATCTGTCTTAATGGGCTTGCCTTTCCCTTGATCTTTCACCTTATATTGTTTCTTCCCATTTGGTTTATGCCTTACCTCCTGAAAGGTGTGATTGTCTTGTGCCTGCTCCTTCTTCTCTGGTTTTCTTGTCTCCATAGGTGTAACAGTGCCCGATCTTTGAACAGTGCCTACAGTATTGGGGTATTTTCTCATATCTAAAATATGCAAAAGATTGATGTCCCTACCGCTCAAAGATAATGCGATCCAGTTGCTCCTTGGAACAATCAATTTCAATCAGCACCCTAATGAAGTGGCCCATTGAGCCATCAAGGCATCTTTCGTCTATTTTGATCGGCGTTCCCAAGGCGTGGGCCATACCCGTGATGAGGTTCCTCGTCCAGTATTCATATGGCAGTTCATATATGCACACCCAAACCTGGGCCATGGAGTTGCTTACCTTGTACGGATTCAAATCCTGAGTCCATTTAGATAATCTGAAGAAGCCTGGGTTTAGCGACCAAGATGCCCTTTGCGCAGCCAGCACACGATCCTCCTCTAAATCAAAGAATACATTAAAGTAGCCCAAACCGAGGGGGATCAGTTTCCAGTTCCCCGTCGAACCCCAGATCCTTGAGAGCTCCGTTTTGAGGCCCTGCATAATCCACGGTTTGTCCTTGCGAGCGTAAGTAATTCTGCCAATGAAAGCTTTACGACACTCCGCAACCCTACTGTTGTATTCCTCTTCATCCACTTTTATAGCCATGTAATCCCCTTTCTTGATCGGAAGGTTGATATTCTTTGACTCCAATTCTGTTGCTTGGGTAGTTTGTGCCGGCGCCGACGCATTGCCTGCCAATAGGGTTTCTTTAAAACTCGGAATTTTTGGTAACTGTTGATATGGTAGCGCTAATCATTTTTGTAACCAAGGGTTTTCTCGTATGATGCTTGCGATCTTGGATATTTGATCCAAATATGTGGTGGTGAAGCTCTGGAAATCCATGGATGCGCGATCGAAGATCGTCAAACCCTAGGAAACGTAACTAACCCCGTGATCGCCGGAGCTATTCCCAATAGTATGCATTCTTTATTTTAATGAATCAATATCAATATCAAAGTTTATGAAAATCTATGTAAAACAATAAAAAAATATATTCCACAATCTTGTCAAATCTATGAAAATTCATATAAATCAATAAAAAAAGTCAGTCAAACTCTGTATGGACTCTATGGATTTTATAAATCCACGTAGTTTTTAAAGTCCAAAAAAATCCAATAGAATCTCAATTGAATACACCCTCCTTAATCTAGATTTTATTATTTTACTACTAGTTATTAATGCTTATTTAATATTGGAATATTGAAAGAGTACGTAAAATAAAAATTAGATCTTGTGCAGAGCCTGAATGGTAATTATATAGAGAGGAGCATGTGTGTAGAATCATAGCAAACGCCACTTTTGCCTTAAGCATTGCGAAATTTTGACCAATACATACGCGTGGATTGCAAAGTTTTTTTAAAACAAAAATATATAATTAAAAAATAATAATAGGGTGGGTTGGAATAGACATCCTTTACTGAGTATCAACCATCATTCGCGTGCTTCCATGGACCATGAGTCGTCAGAGTGTGCCTGGAAACGAAAAACCATCGACAAACCAACTTTTGTCACTACAAAAAATGTTTTATTTTGATACAAAAATTAAGAGACGTCAAATATCAAATCCGTCTCTAATAGGTGCGGATTAGATATGAATTTATTAAAAATCGAGATTTGTAACCAAAAATTGTCTCTCGTTATAAACGGATTAGATGTGATTTTTAGTTTTCAGAGTTTTAGATACGGATTAGATACGGATACCACCATAAAACGAGTCAAAGTGGTGCAGGAAATTTGAAATTTTTATTTGATATGGAATTTGTCTGTCTCTAATCGGTATCTAATTAGTCAAATGGTAAAATTAAATAAAAAATAAAATCCAAATTGGGTCGGGGCAGGTTAGAAACGGATTCTTGACCCGGATGTAAAACGGGTCGTTCATCATTTAGATACTTAAAAAAAGGGTTTCAAATCCTTCCCTTATTTGAAACGTAATTTACAAAACCGTTCCTGTCATTAGATACCATGTGATTAGGAACAGATAGAAAATGGTTTCAAAATACGTTTCTAACCTATTTAGAGACCGTTTTTATGGTATTTAATCCGTCTCTAAATCTCTGTGCCGCGAAAAAAATGAGGGGTTGGATTTCTCGATCTTGAGTAATGAGGCGTTGGATTTTGTAGTTGTTAGTAATAATTGACAATGAAAAAAATAAGAAAAGATACATAAATTGGTGGGTGCGTTTTTTTGTAGTGATCACGTACCCAAGTGTGTCATTTGAACTTTTTGGAACCAGACATATATTTTCAGGCCAGGTGATCGATCTAATCTGCAAGCTAGGATACACATTAATAATTAAGGATGTAATTAATTACTCGAAATAATTTCCATATATGATAATTAAAGTGGTAATTAAAAAACATGATCGAGGAATATGTACGTACATTAGTTCGTAGGTTATAATATAAAACCGCATATATATCACGTGTTTTTTCAATTCATAATTTTGTGTCATATCCTAGTGGATAGGGTTGGCAATGTAATTTATACTATACATATTTAAAAAAAAAAAAAAAAAAGCTAACTAATTACTATAAATAGTGGTTAGATCGAGTGAGGATATGTATATATATGATATATATAGAGTATGGATTATTTGGCGATGGTACTAGTACTTATAGTAGTGGTATTTCATCATCTGGTGATGATGAAGAGGAGGCAAAAGCTTCCTCCAGGACCTTACGCGTTTCCGATGATCGGAAACATTGTCCAATTACTCGGTCGAAACCCCCACCAATCACTCGCCAAGCTCTCGAAAACATACGGCCCTTTGATGTCTCTCCTTGTTGGAAGCGAATACACAGTAGTTGTGTCATCACCCGAAGGGGCAAAAAAGGTATTCCAGGAACACGACCGGACGTTTTCTAGCCACACCATCACCTCGGCCACTAGAGTACACGAGTACGACAAGAATTCGGTGGCCTTATTACCAATTGGCAGTAAATGGAGAAAAACACGAAAAATATGTAGAGAACATTTGTTCTCAAGTCGTCGGCTGGACGAAAGCCAAGGCCTTCGACGACAGAAGTTGAGGAAGCTGCATGAGTACCTGGAGGAATGCTCCACGGCGGGCCGCGCTGTGGATGTTGGCGAGGCTGTGTTTATAACCCTTGTCAATCTTATCACGTTCACCCTTTTTTCTATTGATTTTGCTAGCTTTGATGCAGATGATCATGTCACCCAGGATTTGAGGGAAACTGTTGAGGGGGCTGTTGCCAATTTGACTGCTCCAAATGTTGCAGACTTTTTTCCATTTTTTAAATCCATTGACCCACAAGGGATTACGAAGCGGTCTAAGTTTTACACGGGGAAATTGTTTGAAAAGTTTGATGATATAATTAATTCAAGATTAATGGAAAAATCTTCACCCCTAAACAAATATGATCTGCTGGAAACACTCGTGAATCTCATGGAGGACACAGACTACAACTTGACAATAGACGACATCAAACATTTATTTCTGGTACGTACGTAATTAATTAATTATTAATTAAAACATGCATATATATATATATATATGCATTACTAATTTCTTTTTTTAACATGCATGCATATAAAAATTAATTAATTAGGACTTATTTCTTGGAGGATCACACACAACACCAAGCGCGGTTGAATCTACAATGACGGAGTTACTACTGAACCCCGCGAAGATGGCTAACCTCAAGAGCGAGCTTACAAAGGTGATTGGGAAAAACAAGAAAGTCGAAGAATCTGACATATCTCGACTCCCATACTTGCAAGCTGTTATTAAAGAAACCCTTCGACTCCACCCGCCTGCTCCACTTTTATTTCCTCGCAAAGCAGATAATCGAGTCCAAATCAATGGATATACAATCCCCCAACACACCCAGATATTTGTCAACGTTTGGGCTATTGGAAGAGATCCAAGCGTATGGCCGAATAATCCAGATTCATTTGAGCCTGAAAGATTCTTGACGTCCACCACCAAAATAGTCGACTACAAGGGCCAAGATTTCGAGCTCCTTCCTTTTGGATCAGGAAGAAGAATCTGCCTTGGTTTGCCATTGGTTGATCGAATAGTGCCTCTTACGGTGGCTTATTTGATTCATGAATTTGATTGGAAACTCGTAAAACCACAACTTCCCCTCATGGCTATTCCAATCAAACATATCGACTAGGCCACGCATATTCATATCTTATTTATATTTTAAACCTAGCTATACACTTGTTTTACGTACTATGTATAAATAAAAGTCATGATTAAGCAAGCTTGTAAACTTTATCAGATGATTCATCTCTTTAATTAAGCTTCTCTCTTAATTATATATGAGATATTCAATTAAATTTCTTTGTAAGTCAATCAACCCCTTAGGGCCTCTTTGGTTAATTAGGGATTAATTAAATGGGAATATGATATATGGAAAAATATGGATGGGTACTGAATAGTAATTGTGTTTGAGATCGAAGTAGGGATGGATGGAGAACTTTAGGTCAAATCAAGAGTATTCATGTTGTATTATTTTTTTATTGTTAACGTAATTAGTGTGAGGAAGAAAAGTAGAAGAGAATGAGTGATTGAAAGGAAAAAATGTGATGGAAGTGATATTATGTAAATCATCAACATTTTAGTATCTATCTTTGAGAATTATGGAGATAGAAGTCAATTTAGTCCCATAACTTTCTACCTTTTTTTAAATGGTCCCAAAAAAGTTAAACTTACCAATTTAGTCCCATTTTTTGCAATTTGTTCTATTCTTTTCCCAAAAATGTTAAATATACAAATATAGTCCCATTTTTTCGCAATTAGTTCTATTTTGGTCCCAAATAATTTGAATGTAATTGCAAAAAAATGGGACTAAAATGATACATTTAACTTTTTTTTGGGACAAGAAACAGAATGAATTGTGAAAAAATAGGACTAAATTGATACATTTAACTTTTTGGGACCAAAACAAAATAAATTACACAAAATTGGGACTAAATTGGTACATTTAACTTTTTTGGGACCATTTTAAAAAAGGTTGAAAGTTATGGGACTAAATTGCTTCTACCCCCAGAATTATGTGTTGATTATCAAAAATATTCAACGCATCCCGTAATTTTGGAGTATCGATCTTTTGTCTTCCCTTACATGTGTTAATTGTGTTGGGAATTATCCCAATACCCAATAATAAGGACCTTCCCCAACTCTTGTGGTCCTCAACAATGTGGTTCCCCAACTCCTTTGTGAAAAATTATTATGGGACCACTTTCCCAACTCCTTTGTGGGTAATTACCGGGATATGTGTATGGGACCACCACGCTTTAACTGTGCAATTGATCTTTTGAAATCCTCTATCTAAGGATCTTTTGAGACTCACGGGAATCTTTTGAGATTCTCTAGGGATCTTTTAAGACTAAGAATCTTTTAAGACTAAGAATCTTTTAAAATTATCAAGGATCTATTTGAGAAGTAATTTAAATATGAATTATCATAAGTCGTCTAATTTCATAATTTAAACCAATTAAATTAACTAATTCATGTAATGAATGTATGGTAAAATAATTAAATCCTTAAACATGCGAAACTAAGGGATTACGTGTTTACCTTTGAATTGGAGAGATATCGTTGAGAAGAGTAACAACTTCAACCCAATTGCCTTCTCAAGTATTCCCTAAGTCATAGCCCATTGATCCGGTGGGAGATCTCACGAACTATTAATCTCAAGGAAGAATTAATTTTCTCTTGTTGCACACACTATAATTTCAAAAATTACAAATCTCTCTTTTATGTATAAGAGAATGATCGATTTTTATTTCTTCGACAATTTGATGTCAACAATGCTTTCTGGCCTCAAGCAAGCTCCTCAAACGTGTTATTACCTCTTCATGCCTTCTTATCGACTATGGGCTTCGCTCACACGAAGTCGGATGCGTTCTTACTTGTCTACAACAAAGATGGGGTCACTGCCTATTTTCTAGTCTATGTTGACGATATCACTTTAACTTGTAATACTCCTCTATTTTTGGACATTGTTGTCACTGCTCTTGCCTCCCAATTTTCTGTCAAAGATCTTGGTTTTCTATCTTACTTCCTTGGTGTGGAGGTACTACAGAGTTCATCTACTTGCACACTAGTTCAACGTAAGTACATCACTGATCTACTTGAAAAATATGGCATCACCGAATATCGTGTCATTGCCTCGGCTGCAGCTGAACTTCAATGGACTAGGTCCATTATTATTGAACTCTTTGTTCCCGTCTCTACATCGCCAATCATCTACTGTGACAACGTTGGGGTTACTTATTTATGCTCCAATCTAATGTTTCACTCCCGGATGAAGCATATAGCCATCAACTATCATTTTGTTCATGACCTTGTCAAAGCGTCACAACTTCGGGTTTCTCACATCTCATCCGCCGACCAGCTTGCAGATGCTCTGACTAAACCTCTATCAAGACCACGGCTACGCTTTCTCATGTCTAAGATTGGAGTTGTTAACAGTTCTCCATCTTTAGGGAGCGTATTAGAGAGGTATTATAGTTTACTATTTTCTTGTATATTTTGGCCTATATTGTTTAGTTAACCTAAAACCCATGTTTATAGTTAACCTAAAAGCCATGATGTAATCTATATATACTCATTCTCATTGTTAATAAAATATCTCTTCCATTCATCTCAACATAGGGGTGATTGGTCCAAATAAATTCATATGCAGTAGTTGAAGCACCCTTTCAATGGTGATGGGTGGTTTTGATTTGAATGATGTTTTAATTTGTTTTCCTTCTTGACATGCATGCTTGCCATACATGTTTTTTTAGTGAAAACTTCATTGGGTAAGTTATCTACTAGTGATAATCTTGCAATCTTGTCCAATGTCTTGAAATTCAGGTGGTTTAGCCTTTGATATATACCATAACCAGCTGATATCATCTTCAAGTGAGTTTCTCAATATCAGATGAATTGAACGCTCATCATTTGATTTAAATCAGTAAGGTATATAAATATATATTCTTGAGATCATTTATAAAATGTTAAAAAACATTTGTAACAATATCAGATGAATTTATATTGAACACTCATTTGATTTAAATCTACGTAAAATAGTATCGAATATAGGACTGGACTTTTTATTGTAATATTATTATATTTTGGATGAATCGGATCGGATCGGATCAGATCAGACCCCGTTAGTACTTCACATAAACGTAGCGACACTGGTAATTATGGTATTTATTAAGTGATTAACTGTTAATCCAAATAAATAAAATTATAGTAGTTATACTATAGATTAGTGGTGGATATGAGATTGATTTGGTTTTCCAGCATTTGAATATCGTGTTGTTCCATGTTGACCCAAGCTTCAATGTTCTCTCCAGTCTTGCTGCTCACCAAAAGGCAACCTTTTTTCAATCCCATGGCGGGGCAAAAGAAAATCGGAGTTCCGAAGCCGTAGTCTAGTTGATAAAATGGAAACCTAGACCAGCTGGTAAAGCCACACACCTCCATTTCTCCATTCCTTATTGTTGGGATATGAATCTGTGAAACAATGTTCTAGTTGATGATTATATGTTTTGATGGCCAAAAGCAACTTGAAGTTAATGATATATGTGATTATATGTTGATATAGTTGTGTTATATGAAATAAGTTTGAAAGTGTGTGGGGGGTGGTATCTAGTGTTTAAGTAAAAAAACAGAACAATGTTACACTGAATGTTGTGACAATTAGTGTAGCATTAACTCTAACAGAATGTGAAAAAGTAAACACAGTACACAGCGGAAGTCTAAAACACTAAACACAATAAAGACACAATGGAATATTTTTTAACATAGATTTTATTAATAACAAAACCTATGCTAAGCCTTACGGCGAAAACAGTAACTTAGTTCCTAAGTTATACAAAAATGTCGTGTGAAATGTCTCAGCAATTACTTCAACATTCCACAAACAGAAACTACAATCGAGGCAGGTGCCTGAATCTGTAAATAGACTTAAGTGTAAGAACACTGTCTAAAGAACTAATCTGATCTATGATTCACTCTCACTCGATACAAGACTAGAACTAAGTACACTAGAAGGTGTGGTATCCCTCGGCGTACGTTAAATGATACAACTACTGGCCATAACTCCTAACTAGGGTTGAACGCTCAAGGAGGTGTTACTCGAATAGTGCATACTTTGAAATGAAAGATTCTGGCGGTATTTATAGGGAAATACACAGCTTCTAGATCCTTCCATTATGAGATCCTATTTTTTAGGACCTCAACCTCCATGATCTCTCTAGATCTTTCTGCCATGTTCCAGGTCATTCTACAATGCTCTAAACTCTTCTATCACGTTCTGCAACCTTCTGAACTCTTCTATGTTCCAAACTCTTGTAGAACCTTCTGGAATCGTTCCTGAATGTGAGAGCATTTAGTACAACATTTAATGTAACATTTCATAAAAGACTTAGAATAAATCAAGGAAGGTCAAATTAAGATGTTGTTGATAATGTTAAAGCATTTAAGAGTTAACAACATCTACAATCTCCCCCAATTTGACCTTTCGACTACAACACACCTGATGCACATATATTTCTATACATACTCAGTATTATGTATTTAGGTGAGTTGAACTCCAAAGTTAAATACTAGTCAAGACAATACCTGTTGTAACCGTTGGATCAAATCAAAAAGAGATCAAGAATAATTTTACTAAGATCCGTGCCATAAGATCAAAGTAATCTTATTCAAAACCAAAACAAGTATAAACAGTACACTTGTTTACAAAACAATTAACTTTTACAAAAAATCAAAGATTAAATCAGAGCATATAAGGGTATATACCAGATTAGTTCTAAGACTTATGTAAGACTAAAAAAAAACAGACAAACAAAAACAAACAAGGACTAAACAATATAATCAGAGCAAACAAAACAATAATAAAAAAATAAACTAAACAAGGCATATTCATCATGCAGTAAGCAATTAATGATAGGAAAACAAATTAAGCAATAAGCAGTAATCAAATATCATTAGTGCAAACTAATTTAAGCAAGATAAATATAGACAACCTATCAACTAGAAATAGTAAATATTGTATCAGAATAAACAGAATTTAAACTTAAACATAACAGAATAACAAAAACAAAAGTAGGACTGAAAATGGCATGAATTGCTATAACAATAGCAGCAGCATCAAGGTCCTGCACATGTGACATCTGTACTTCAGTACTCCCCCTGTCTTGCATCATCTGTTCCAGATATCAGCATAGAGGATTTCCATATCCTCATCATCTTCAGCAGCATCTGCAAACTTGTCTTCATCAGCCTCCTCTGGTTCCTCAATAAAACAAGTTGATGCAAAGAGTGCAACAACATCATTGTTAGTAGCAGCAGTTCCTCCATTCTCTGTAGCAGCATCAGGTACACCTCCAACTTCAGGATCCAACTCTTCAATAACAACTCCAGAAGTTCTATCTGAAGTGGAAGGTGGTACTCCCCCTGTTGTAGTGGGAAGTAGACTGGTCCACTTGTCTTTGATGAATTGGAGTTCATCAATCTGGTCCTGTATGTGCTGTAACTGCAGTAAAATAAAAGATCTGGGAACAGAGAACATGGTATCAAAATTACCACCAAAGTTCTCAGCATCTGGTGCAGCATTAGGTGCAGCTGTGTTCTGTTCAGGTCTCTGTGCTGATGAGGGTTGAGGTTGAGGTTGAGCAGGAGCTGGTCTTTGAGAAGAACTTCCAGGATTGTGCAAGGGCAGATCTTTCACTCTTTCACCAATGAGTAAAGCAGGTGAAATGGTGTATAAAGGAACCTTACCTCTAAGAACTTCAGTCTTCTTAGGGCTAAAGCCATGCATCTTCAAGTATGAACAAATAAGCACAGGGTATGGAAGGTTTCCTTTATCAGAAATGTCACCACTAAACTTCATCATGTGGTGGAAAATAGTCAATCCCAAATTATACTTCTTCAAAACCACTATCCTATAGAGCAAAATTGCTTGATCCTTTGTCACTTTGGTTGAGTTGGTGGAAGGTATCCAATTATAAACTATCAATTTATGTAACACAGAATAAAGAGATGTAAGGTCCTTGGCCAACATTCCATTTTTCCATCTAGTCAACAAACCACCAGTCATAGAAGCAGTAACAACATCCAAATCAGGTTCATCATCATCAAGTACTGGTTCTATGCCTAAGAAATCATTAATTAACTCTAGTGTAAATGGAACTGTACTCCCCCTAAACTGTATATTTCCATACCAACGGGAACTCCTCCTACCATTACTCTTCCTCAGACATGCATAAAATTCATACACCCAATCAGAAACAAATGTATCACACAAGTTCAGAGCTTTCATCAACTTTCTATCCTCTAAGAATTGAATTAAATTCTTACTCTCAAAATCAGAAGTATGAATTCTCCTTTCCATCAACAATTTCCTCCTAGACAACCTAGTTATCTTATCAACCAATCCATCAATATCAGATTCTACTTCAGTTTCAGAATTACCTTCCTCAGAAGTAGTGTCCTTTGAGCTTGGTTCTTTCACCTCTTCAGAGCTTGATTCCCCTTCCTTTTCAGAGCTTTTGTCTGAAGCTGCACTGCTTGAATCACCTCCATCATCAGGTTCTGGTGCTGGAGCACTTGATTCAGCATGTGAGGCAGCATTCTTCTTCAGGGCTTGCTGCATATCCCTGAGACACACCTCCATTTCAGAATCAGAATCATGTTCTGGTTCTTCAGGCATTGTTCGAACAACATCAACCTTTGCCTTTCCCTTCCCCTTAGGATCAGCTTTCTTCTTCGTTGGCTTCTCAATCACCACTTCTTCTTCAGATTCAGAGAATACCTGAATTGGTTCAGCAACATCACCACCTAGTTTCTTCTTCTTCCTCAAAGAGTCTGAGTAATCAACTCGAGTAAAAACTCGACCTGATCGTCTTCTTGGAACTGGGCTCCTCTTTCTCTTCTTCTCTTCAGCATTCCTCTTGAAAGGAATCGGTTCAGAGTCGGATTTCGAGATGTCAGAGTCGGTTTTGTCGGATTCTTCAGCATCCTCCATTTGAGCGTCCTCATTGTTGGATGTCTCCGCATTCGACGGCTCCTTTGACTCAGCAACAGGGGATTCTTCAATCTCCTTTTCAGTCTCCCCCATAGAGGCAGCAGTCGGGGCCTCTGTTTCAGCGTTAGGGCTCGGAATTTGGGGCTTTTCGGCTGTGGATGAAGAAGGTGCAGTAGTGATCACTTCTTGGGTGCGCAAGTAGTGAGAGATGTCAATGGATAAATCACCAATTGTGAGGATGGGTGGATTAGGTGATCTCATCGATTGAGAAAAATTCTCAACCGCCTGGCTCAGCTCGGAGAGTGTAGCTTGGTTTGGGATGTGGATGGTTGTCGGAGTAGCTGGAATGGGTGTGACGGTTGCGGCAGTTGGGGGTGAATTTTCGTGTGAAGCAGCCATGGAAGCT
Organism: Galeopsis tetrahit; assembly: GCA_963675135.1. Classification (NCBI taxonomy): domain Eukaryota; kingdom Viridiplantae; phylum Streptophyta; class Magnoliopsida; order Lamiales; family Lamiaceae; genus Galeopsis; species Galeopsis tetrahit. Next base: position 54,404,673 of record OY776124.1, on the reverse strand, counting down.
AGAGTGTGAAGATTCGAGAGAGATGAAGATGACGGCTGTGAGTTGGGAGAGTTTGGTTTCTGTGAGTGGGTTTCCTGCCATTTAAACTCAAGAATTCGAAAAGAATCAACACAAGAATCGAGACACACAATTAGCTTATAACAAATCTGCAAAATTAATACTCAACTTACTCAATTAATTACAAAGATTAGAAAATCATGAAATTGAGTTTATATAGAGAAGACTTAGTAGTTGGAATGTTGTACGTGTGATCAAGGTTTGACTTAAGAAAATTCTAGATAATAATCGATAATGCTCCATAAATTCAGCCATAAGTAATATCATGGGTGAGTTAGTGGGGTAAAATCCTAATTAATAAATTAAGTTAATTAATTAATTAAATTAAGAAAGTTCCAGAATTAATCAAAAATAAAAATGCGTAAAATCTGAAATAAAAACAAAGTGGTTAGTATAATTATAAATAAATAAAATAAATTCCCACAATTAATTAAATAATTACAACTTATAAAAATATAATTGAATCATGTAATGTTGTGCTCAAGGATTTGACATACACCTCAACATTGGTTTTTCACAGGTTTTACCTATCCAATGTAGCCAATTTTTCAGCATTTTTCTTTTCATTGCATTTCTTCTTTTTGTGTTACAGCATCTAACTCGTATTGATCCATTGTTCCTGTAGAGTACATCGTAGCAGCGAACTCCGTGCCCCATACTTACTTAATTGATTACGAACCTCTTGATGTTTTTACCAAATTCACCTTTTGAAAAGAAGACATCGTAGTAGCGAACTCCGTGCTCCATAGTTACTCAGTGAATTGGTACATCTTTTAGTATGCTGTAACATTCTCAATTTTTCAAGCTTTTGAGAGGTGTAGTAAATGTCTATTTTTGCACAAACAAATTTCAGATTCAAGAATATTTTACAAAGGAATTATTCAACGAAAATAAGAAATAAATCACATTTATAATAACTATACCACCTTAGGCTGTTGTCCCAAATGCTACCGCATTTGTGACAACATCCTCTCAAGAATTATTCAGATATTACACATACCAAGAGATTTCCTCAAAAATGAGAATCTCTCATGGTCAAGAGCTTTAGTAAAAATATCAGCATTTTGATTTTCAGTAGGCACATATTCTAACTTAACTATGTTCTTCTCCATTAAATCTCTCATAAAATGATGTCTAATGCTAATGTGCTTAGTGAGTGAGTGTTGTACCGGATTTTTAGATATGTTAATAGCACTTGTGTTATCACAAAAAATTGTGAGAATATTGTTTTCAATTCCATAGTCATGAAACATCTTACTTAACCACAATAGCTGTGTGCAACAACTTCCTGCAGCTATGTATTCAGACTCGGCAGTGGATTGAGAAACACAATTTTGTTTCTTGCTATGCCAAGACACAAGATTGTTTCCCATGTAGAAACATCCTCCACTAGTACTCTTTTTGTCATCAATATCTCCAGCCCAATCCGCATCACTGTATCCAATCAATGTGTTGTTGGTGTCCTTAGTGTACCATATCCCTAGTTCACTTGTACCTGAAACATATCTGATAATCCTTTTCACTGCATTCAGGTGAGATTCCTTTGGATTAGCTTGGTACCTAGCACAAACACACACACTATACATAATGTCAGGTCTACTAGAGGTTAGATAAAGTAAACTACCTATCATGGATCTATACAATGTTGGATCAACATCCTTTCCACCATTGTCTTTGCAAAGTTTCACAGTAGAACCCATAGGTGTTTTCATTACTTTTGAGTTTTCAAGACCAAACCGTTTGACTAAGTTTTTAGCATACTTACCTTGAGAGAAGAAAATACCATCCTTACATTGCTTGATTTGAAGACCTAAAAAATAATTCAAGTCTCCAACCATACTCATCTCAAATGTGGCTGTCATTGCTTCAACAAATCTGTTCAGCATTTTATCACAGGTTGAACCAAACACAATGTCATCAACATATATTTGAGCAATTAGTAAACCTTCTCCAGTGTGCTTAATAAACAAAGTTCTATCGGCTTCTCCTCTAATAAATCCATACTCTAAAAGAAAGTCTGTAAGCCTACCATACCATGCTCTAGGAGCTTGTTTTAGACCATACAATGCTTTCTTTAGTTTGTACACATGATCCGGGTATTGTGGATCTTCAAAACCTTTAGGCTGTTCTACATATGCTTCTTCATTTAATATGCCATTTAAGAATGCAGCTTTTACATCCATTTGATGTAGTTTAATATCAATAAAACATGCAATTGCTAGTAATAATCTAATAGATTCTATCCTAGCAACGGGTGCAAAAGTTTCATCAAAATCAACTCCTTCAACTTGGGTGTAACCTTGTGCAACTAACCTAGCTTTGTTCCTAACAATGTTTCCAGACTCATCAGTTTTATTCTTATAAATCCACTTTGTTCCAATGACATTAGTATGACTAGGTCTTGGAACAAGTGTCCAAACTTCATTTCTTTCAAACTGATTAAGTTCCTCATGCATAGCATTTATCCAATATTCATCAGTTAATGCTTCATTCACACTTTTAGGTTCAATTTCAGAATAGTAACACTCAGCATTCACAACATTGCAAATAGAAGACATGCATATTGTTCTTACCACATCTACCTTATTCGATCTTATTCTTCCTCTTGTTTGCACTCCAACTGTAGCATCGCCTATGATCTGGTCAGTAGGATGACTTTTCCCCATTCTTGAAGAAGGATTCGTTTTGGGAACATACTGATCATTCTGTGGAATTACAACTGACTGTTCTGTAGATGTTGCTCCAGATGTGTTAGCATTTGGTGCAGCATTATCAGACTTCAGTGTATTCTCAGAATTATCAGTGACTTGTGATATATCTTCTTCATCTTTATCATCTGTAAGACCTTTATCATCATCAAACACAACATTAACAGATTCTTGAACAGTGTTAGTCCTAAGGTTATAAACTCTATAAGCTTTACTATTTCTAGAATAGCCTAAAAAGAAACCTTTATCACTTTTAGAATCAAACTTGTGAAGTTGATCCCTATCATTCAAAATATAACACACACAACCAAATATATGAAAATATTTCACACTTGGTTTTCTAACATTCAGAATCTCATAAGGTGTTTGATTAGTACCAGATCGAATATAAACTCTATTAATAATATGACATGTTGTATTCAATGCTTCAGCCCAAAATCTTTTAGAAAGAATTTTAGATAAAAGCATGACTCTTGCCATTTCTTGTAAAGTTCTATTCTTTCTTTCAACAATTCCATTTTGTTGTGGAGTTTTAGGAGATGAATATTCTTGCAAGATACCTTTCTTATCACAGAAATCATTAAACATGCTATTCTCAAATTCCCTACCATGATCAGTTCTAATACGGCCAACTTTCAAGTTAAACACATTTTTGAACCTTTTATAGAGAACTTTAAAAGCAGCAAATGTTTCAGATTTATCTCTTAAAAACTCAATCCAAGTATATCTAGAAAAATCATCTACCACAACTAAGGAATATCTCTTACCTCCAATGCTTTTAGTTTCCATAGGACCCATCAAATCCATGTGCAACAATTCAAAACATCGATGTGTAGAACAATGTGACAGTATTCTATGCGGCACTCTTACCTGTTTACCTTTCTGGCATGATCCACATACAGTGGTATTCAGGAAGCTCAGTTTAGGTATTCCTTTGATTGCATCTGATATGATTAGTTTCTTCATTGCCCTGTAATTTACATGTCCTAATCTTTGGTGCCATAAGACATTTTCATCATGTTTTGACAAATTGCATACATTAGTTCCAATAAGATAACAGTTATCTGCAGACCTAGTACCAGTCATTACACAATCATCATCTTCATTAAGAACATAGCAAGACTCTTTGTCAAATTTTACATGCAAATTATCATCACAAAGTTGACTAATACTAATCAGATTAGCAAGTAAGCCATCAACATGCAATAACATTTTTAAGCTTAGGAAAACCTTTAACATTCAAAGTTCCTTTTCCTATTATCTTTCCTTTTGATCCACCACCATATGTAACATTACCACCATTCAAGGTCACATAATCAGATAAGTAGTCTATTTGTCCTGTCATATGTCTAGAACAACCACTATCAAAATACCATAGACCAGGTAAACATGCTTTCAAGGATGTGTGAACAACATTACAGGTAACTTTTGGTTTCCATGCAGATTTCACAGAATGTTTCCTAGGATGTGAAGACATTCTGGATGGCATAAACTCAGTTCTTAACTCTTTAAACATTTTCAAGCAGAAGGGACGAATATGACCATATTTAAAGCAATAATGACAAATATACTTCCTTTCAACCTTGTGAGAATCTGTTTGTGCAGATGTTACACCAGATGTGCTAGCATTTGCCTTCACAGATTTCACAGGTTTTCTAAAATTTTCAGAAATAGAAGCAGTTTCACCATCATAACCTAAACCATAATTATTAGACTTACCTACAGCTATAGCATCATTCACATCAGAAGCACTCTTGGAAAACTTTTTGAAACTTAAAGTAGAGTTGATCAATTTATCCTTCAGTTTACAAACTTCAAGATCTCTTCTGGTAAGTAAGACTTCTAGCTTAGCAATTGTGTCTTTCAGATCCTCATTCTCTTTATTCAAAGAATTCAGAGTGAGTTTCTGAGAGTTCCAATCATCTAACAATTTCTGATATGTCTCATCATCAATCCTTTTTCCTGGATCATCAACAAAACCATTAAAACAGTTCAAATCTGGGTGACTCTGTTTTGATGTTACTGTAGATGTGAAGACATCTGATGCAACATCAGAATCTGTATCATCCAGATCATCATCTGAGGAATCATTATAATCAATTCTGGTAAAATGAGCTCTTTCTCTTTCATTAAACTCATCAAGATCATCATTATCAGATTCATCACTCAAGGTAGCACTAAAATTCAGTTTTTGCTTCAGTCTGGTATTGGCACACTCATTTGCATAGTGACCATATCCAGAACATGCATTGCATTGAACTGATTTTCTAAATTCAGGATCATACCTTGGTTTACCTTCACTCTTTGATGGTCTTGGTGTGAATTGAATCTTCCTCCTTTCTGGCTGTGGTGTTGATGTGTTGATTTGGATCTTACGCTGTATATTTCCTTTAGACTTATGCATAGACTTCTTAAGAAATTTATTAAAATGCTTTGTAAGAAGGGCAATGTTGTCAGGATTGTTAAGGCATTCATCAATCAATTCTTCATCCGAATCAACCTCAGTAATGATAGGCTGAATCTCAGATTTGTTTGATGTCTCTCCTTTAAAAACAACAACTTTCTTATCATCTTTAGTTTCATCAATTTGATTAGTGTTTATTTCATAGGTTCTAAGAATACTCACTAATTCATTTTGACTCATCTTATCAGTATCTTTTGCCTCTTCAATAGCACAAATCTTAGCATCAAATCTTTTAGGAACAGACCTTAATATCTTATGTACTACTCTAACATTAGAAATAGGGTCACCAAGAGAATGTGATTCGTTAATAATCTCACTTAACCTTTCATTGTAGGATGAAATTGTTTCATCTTCCTTCATTCGGAGATTCTCAAACTTTGTCCCCAACATCCGAAGCTTTGTCCTTCGAACACTATCGGAACCTTCACAATGCTCTTGTAACCTGTCCCATGCATCCTTAGAAGTAGAACAGTTAGATATAATTTTAAACATAGAGGTATCAACAGAAGTAAAAATAGCATTTAAAGCTTTAGAATTGTATCCTGCTGTTGTTATCTCATCGGCTGTCCAATCAACCTCTTTCTTGAGTTGAATTTCACCATCGGCATCTGCTGGATTCTTTGGTACGTCCCAACCTGTAAGAACAGTCCTCCAAGCACGTTCATTAATTGACTTGATGTACATACGCATCTTAGGCTTCCAATAAGCATAATTTGAACCATCTAAAACGGGTGGCCTAAGTGCTGTGGATATGTGATGTGTTTCCATTGCTAACATAAACTAAAACACACTTTATGCAAGGATCTAAACCTAGTGTCGTCAGGTATCGGCTCTGATACCAACTAAAAGTGTGTGGGGGGTGGTATCTAGTGTTTAAGTAAAAAAACAGAACAATGTTATACTGAATGTTGTGACAATTAGTGTAGCATTAACTCTAACAGAATGTGAAAAAGTAAACACAGTACACAGCGCAAGTCTAAAACACTAAACACAATAAAGACATAATGGAATAATTTTTAACATAGATTTTATTAATAACAAAACCTATGCTAAGCCTTACGGCGAAAACAGTAACTTAGTTCCTAAGTTATACAAAAATGTCGTGTGAAATGTCTCAGCAATTACTTCAACATTCCACAAACAGAAACTACAATCGAGGCAGGTGCCTGAATCTGTAAATAGACTTAAGTGTAAGAACACTGTCTAAAGAACTAATCTGATCTATGATTCACTCTCACTCGATACAAGACTAGAACTAAGTACACTGGAAGGTGTGGTATCCCTCGGCGTACGTTAAATGATACAACTACTGGCCATAACTCCTAACTAGGGTTGAACGCTCAAGGAGGTGTTACTCGAATAGTACATACTTTGAAATGAAAGATTCTGGCGGTATTTATAGGGAAATACACAGCTTCTAGATCCTTCCATTATGAGATCCTATTTTTTAGGACCTCAACCTCCATGATCTCTCTAGATCTTTCTGCCATGTTCCAGGTCATTCTACAATTCTCTAAACTCTTCTATCACGTTCTGCAACCTTCTGGTCTCTTCTATGTTCCAGACTCTTGTAGAACCTTCTGGAATCGTTCCTGAATGTGAGAGCATTTAGTACAACATTTAATGTAACATTTCAGAAAAGACTTAGAATAAATCAAGGAAGGTCAAATTAAGATGTTGTTGATAATGTTAAAGCATTTAAGAGTTAACAACATCTACAAAGTTTACTGATCTTAAAAGATATTTGAATAAGAGTTACTGATCTTATATATGTTTACTGATCTTATTGAGATAACTGATCTGATATAAGAACTGTTTAGGAACTAAGCTGATATTTGTATTGTATATACAGCTTATAGTTTAGGACTTAGATATACTCATCTGTATGTAGTTCAGTTGATGTATAGATAGGTTTTATATATGTAAGGTTGTATTTTATTGTAATCAGCATTGTAAAGTTCAGAACAGTAGATTAGAACTAGATTAGAAGAAGATCAGAAGAGTAAAGAAGACTCAGAAGACTACTTCAGAATAAGAAGACTTCAAGAAGAGTTGAAGAGAAGCTTTGAAGTATAAGAGAAGCATTCTGAAGAAGTGTAGAACAATTTTGGAGAACTGTGCTGACTGACTAAGAACAGTAAAACTAAGAAGTTGTAGTTTACTGTGCTGAGTTAGTATGATTGAAGAATAAGTTTGTAAAACTTATTTAAGGCGTAACGGAAGATATATTTGAAGATATGCTGACTTGGAATAAGAAGGAAGTTACAAAGTCGGTTACAAAAGGAAGTTATAACAAAAACAGTTTTAGAGTTAGTTGAGAGTTAGTTCACAAACTGCTAACTGTCATACTAAGTTCTATAAATACTGTGTGATCTCATACTGCTAAGACTACTGAACAATTCCTGAACCAAAAGCATTCAAGAGCAATCTAAGTCTACAGAGCATTGAAGAACTCACAGAGTTGAAGAGATCAAGAAATCTGAGAAGAGCCACAGATTTGAAGAGAAGGAATCAAAGGCTAATCAAGAGAAGTTTTACTTTTCATTTTAAAGTTTGTATTGTTGTAAACAAGTGTGCTAGTTACTTGTGAAATTACTAGTCGATCGAAGATACACTTGGAAGTGTAATCGAAAAGATCAAAGTCTTAATCTTGAGACTTTAAGCCACAAGAAACTCAAGGAAGAGTTAATAAAACATCACAATTGGGATTGTGAGAGTGGATGTAGACTTTTTGGTCGAAGCACTATAAAATTCTGTGTTCTTTACTTTTCTGTTTGGTATTTGTTTGATATTTGTTTAATCAAGAACAGTAGAATTTACTAAGTAATCTAAATAAAAGTTGAGTACAAAACTGAAACTGGAAGTACTGGTCTGACTCAGTAAGATCGAACAGTACTATTCAGAACACATTTCCGCATTATAAACTCTGATATTTTGAAAGATTTTTGAAAGTCTATTCACCCCTCCCCTCCAGACTTTCTTAGCTTACTCAATCTTAACTCAACTTGGGACCAACAAGTGGTATCAGAGCAGTAGTTCTTTAGACTGCTGTTTCTTGATAACCTTGTAGATCTTGAGGGAAATCTCACTAATCTTGCTACTATTCCTTGATATCTGTCACTATCTGAATACTTGAAAAATTATCTGCTATACTACTGATCTTATTTATCTGATCAAACATGGATGACTCTAATGTGAACAAACTCCCTATGTTCAAGATTGCAGATTATGACTACTGGAAGCTTAGGATGGAGGCCATCTTCAGCTCAACCAATGATCTGATGGTTTCTGTGGTCAAAGAAGGACCAATCACAACCATGGTGGAAAACACTGCAACTCTGGATCCTTCTGAACCTGTTGGAGCACTAGTCCCTAAACCAAGGTCAGAACTGACTTCTAAAGAAATGCGACAAAACAATTTGGATAGTCTTGCTAAGAATTAAATTTTACACACCTTGCCAAATGAGTATCTTGGCAAAGTGTTAAAATGTAAGACTACTAAGCAAATGTGGGACAAATTAGTTATTCTTTGTGAAGGTACTACACTGATCAAAGAAAGCAAATTGTCCACATCTGTCCAAAGGTTTGAAACATTTAAGATGAAGCCAGGTGAATCAATTGATGAATTGAATACTCGATTTACAAAGATTATGAATGATCTTGATGTGTTAGGAAAGACTTATACTGAAAGAGAGATTAACTTGAGAATCTTGAAAGCTTTGGATGAAAGGTGGAAAATGGTCAAGATGATCATTAAAACCACACAAGACATTGACTCTTGGCCTGCAGAAACTATGTTCCAAAAACTTAAGGCACATGAGTTTGAGTTAGATGAAGAAGATCCTATTACTGTCAGTCATAAGGATAAGGATGCCTCTAAGGACATAGCTTTTAAAGCCTCTACCTCTAAGGGGTCTAGATCGTCTAAGTCTAAGGCCTCAAGCATAAAAGATGAACTAGATAGTTCTGATCTTAGTCTGAAAGATCAGATGAGCCTTATGATCAAAAGATTTGATAGACTAAATGGGAGGTATGGTAGATATAAGAGATTCTATAAGGAAACCAAGGGTTCTAGTAACAGGGACTCTTCTGTGAACAGAAGGGATCAAAACTCTTCTGAAAGAAGGGATGAGATCTCTAATGAGAACAGGAGAGATAGGAACTCATCTGATAAGAGGGATAGAAAGTCTTCTGATAAGAAAGATAGGAACTCTATTGACAAGCATGACAGGAATCGAAATCGTTCACCACCTAAGAGATCTTCTAACAGTCCTGTTTGCTATAACTGTGATAAGCCAGGTCATTATGCATATGAATGTCCTGATCTGAGTTCTGAAGATCGAGAAGAAAGGAAAGCCAAAAGAGATCTAAAATATGCCAAGGGTAAGAAGGCAATGATGGCATACAATGAATCTGATTCGGATTCAGAAGAGTTGCCCTCGTCTTCATCTGAATACCCCTCTAGCAATGAGAATGAAGCTTTCATCGTGGATGATGGACTAGCAATGATGGCCAAAATAAATGATGACGTATCATCTGCTAATTCTTTTCAATCTTGCAAAAATTCTGACACTGATGAAAGTGATGCTGTTGATAGTAGTGTAAGAAGTAGTCTTCATCATTCCCAAGGAGTGACTGAAGAAGACCTTCTACAAGCTAACAAAGCATTCATTGAAATCAGTGATGAGAATGTATCTTTAAAGCAAGAAATCATTAATCTGAAAGAAGCTCAGTTGAAAGTGGATCCAAATATAGTTGTCATAAATGCACGACTATCAGAAGAGTTGTCCCAACTCCAAGAAAAGTATGCATCCATTGACAAACTATATCAGGGTATGCTTAACACTCAAGCCAAAGAGACTAATGAATTCAATGATTTAAAGATTAAATGTGAAAAACTTGAAGAGCGCAATAAATTCTTAGAATCTGAAGTAGTGAGCCTAGATCGAAAGCTATCTGGGATGATTAACTCTACCAAGATTAATCAAACAATCTCAGACAGATATAAAGCTCAAAATGATAAAAGTGGGATAGGTACTGATCTGCCTAGTTCCTCTACTTCAGGACCTAAGAACACTAATGAAGCTAGTTCAAGTTCTTAGCAACTAGATAAAGGAAAAGAACCCATGACTTATGATAATGATCCAAAACCTAAAGTACAGTCAAAGTACATTCCTCCTACTACCAAGAATAGTAAAATGAAGAATGTATCAAGACCAGTACAGTCAAGACCATACCAAAAGAGTTATACTCCTCTGACCAGAGCAGATCAGTCCTAGTATCAGAAGAGACAAACTCAGAACAGTAGGTCAAGACAAGCACAGGCAAGTTGGGAACAGCCTAGACCTCCTTTTATAAGGCAGTCTCAGCTGTATTCAACTAAACCTAGGAAATTTGTGCCTCATTATCTTAACAAACCTGTTCTTTATCCTCCACCTTTATCTTATGATGTTATTGGAGAGGAAAGACCAAAACGCATCTATAAGCCGTATGGTCCACATGCTTTTAGGCCATATTCAAACTATCACAGACATACTGATCTTACTGAAAAAGGGATAGAACCAAGGAAAGGCTATCTCAGAAAAATAGATCCTAAGTCTGTTGATAATTCTGAATTGGTTAATAAAGTACTGTTTTGTGATAAATATGGAAGAAAACTGAAGAGGTCCCGTCTATTCAAATCCTCAATGTTTATCTGGGTACCTCTCACTGCTAACCCCCAAGGACCCCAATAAACTAGGGTACCTAAATTATTAAGATCATTACCTTGCAAGATCGACTGGACTTATACAAGAAAGGTGGTTCAGTGGGTGAGACCTGGTACATAGACAGAGGGTGTTCACACCACATGACTGGTACCAAGGCCTTTCTTACCAACTATCATGAGCAGGAATGACCAAAAGTAATCTTTGGTGATAGCTCCATGGCAATCACAAAAGGATTCAGATTCATCAAGAATGGAGATGTTGAAATCCAAGATGTCTCCTATGTTGAAGGTTTGAAATATAATTTGCTATTTGTATCTCAATTCTGTGACAGGGGATACAAAGTTCAGTTCAAGACCAGAAGATGTGAAATAATAGACAAAAGGACTCACAATGTGTTACTTGTTGGCACAAGACAAGAAAGTGTATACATTGTGAATTGGAATAGTTGTCCTGAGAATGCTTGTCTTATCACTAAGAGTCCTAAAGAGAATAGTTGGCTCTGGCATAAACGCCTCTGCCACCTGAACTTTAAGATAATCAACAAGATTGCTAGAGAACACCTTGTTGAGGGCATTCCAAATGAAATCTATTCCAAATCACAAATGTGTGACTCTTGTCAAAAAGGTAAACAGGTAAAGGTTTCATTTAAGTCTATTCCAACTCTTTCAACCAGTAGAGTCTTAGAACTCCTGCATATGGATCTTCATGGTCCTATCAAACCTCCTACATTAAATGGAAGAAGGTATACTCTGGTTGTAGTAGATGACTATTCTAAGTTTACTTGGGTAGTCTTTCTACACAAAAAGAGTGATACACAAACACTTCTTCCAGATCTATTGAAGAGGTTACAGGTTGAAAAGGGTCAACCCATTGTCAAAATAAGGAGTGATGTTGGGAATAAAATGATATATGTTTTGATTAAATACCAAAACCCCCTGAGACATGCCTAAGTCTAGATAACTGTGTTCTAAGATTGTTAGAACACATAGCATAAGGCTAGATGAGAAGCTGATATGTTAGGCAACTCTTAGATGATTAGATGCACATTGTGAGGGGGAACCTATGCCTTGAAAATGATCAAGATCAAGTCTCTCAAGGCTCAAAATCTGGAACAAACACTAAGGACAAGAAAACTCCATATGAAACCAAATGCTCTGATCAGGAGAGTTGTCCAGAAGAGTTATTTCTATGCAAGAACAAGATTGCAAAGCTCAAAAGGACAAGATTAGTCAAAAGCTCTTATCAGGAGAGTTGTCCAGAGAAGTTAACTCTGTAAAAACAACAACTCTGGAGCTAAAAGACCAAACATGCTGATCAGGAGAGTTGTCACAGAAGAGTTGTCTCAGCAAGTTTGAACCAGAACAAAGATTCTAATGTTTGAAGGTCAACCATGCTGAAGAGTTAGAGACAACCATACCCTAAAGAATCTCAATACAACATGCTAAGATCACCTTGAAGTGAAGGAAAGGGAAAGAGCCAAGTCATCTGAAAAAGAGCAAGCCAACCTTGCTGATAAGCAAAACTGCTGATAGTGATAAGGACAGTTGTCCTTTTGATAAGGAATGTTGTCCTATCATTGGATCAACCTTCAGAAGCCATGTCCAAGTCCTAACAAGAAGTCAAACATTGGGAAAAGTGCTGCAGAAAGAAGACAAAGTCTTACAAGCCGTTTATTACCCAAATGAGGACATGTCACTATCAAGAAACTGTCTTCCAGTTTGAAGAACTCAAGGAAGACATTTATAGCAATTTGGGGCTGCCTCTCCAACGGGCAAATCCTCATTTTGTCTATAAATACAAGGAGTGTGAAGACCATTTGAAGCATCCAATCCATTCTACATCCAACTGAGCAACTATTCTGAAAGCTTCAAAGTCTTAAAAAGACATTCTTAGTCTTGAAACACTTCTTCTAAGCTGAACTCACTGTATATTCATACACAAAGCTTAGAGAGATATCATATCCTTATACACTGATCTTCATTGTAAAGGATATCTCATTAGTTGGAACCTTACTTCAACCCTTACCTCTTTCAAGTGAGAAAGTGAGAAGGTTGTAGTAGTAGAAGTGGTAGGAGCTGACTGTTGAGAGAAGAACAGTTCAGTTCTGAGTTGAGAAGAGGGTACTACGACTCTAGACATCCTAGGGATCAATTCACCAAGGAGTGGTGTTCTTGATCAAGTGCACCTTGGCACTATAAAACAAGTTAATTCCAAGAGTGAAGGAATTATCCTGTTAAATCAGGGAAAGTGGATGTAGGAGCTTGAGTCTCTTAACCACTATAACCTCCTGTGTTGATTTGCTTTACAAGTACTTACATTCATTCAACACTGCACACAAAACTTGTCTTTCAAAGATACATACTCAAAGATTGTGCAAAAACTGTTTTGGACAAGTTCCCTGAAGACTGGACTGTATTGTATTAACCAAGTGATTTCAGAAACTAAAGGAGTCTAAACATAAAGGTCCAACCACTATTCCACACATATAACTCCCCTAGATAGTTGTTCAACTAAGTACTCAATAGTACTTAGTAGTTTGATTATCTTAGTTGAGTTATTCATCTTCAGCAGAGTTGTCCAAGACAACCTTGCTGAGCTCTGGTTTGATCATAAGTTGAAAAGAATTGCATACAAGTGTATTCCCCCCCCATACACTTGTTATATACTCCTTTCTGGACCAACAAGTGGTATCAGAGCAGGGGTTCAAAGACCACTGCCTCTGAAAATCCATCCTGATTTTCAAAAATCACATATTTGTGTGGTCACTGAGCTGATCTCTATCTGAAATCTATCACTTGTTGACTAATTGTTTATTATTGAGATATGGCCAACAACAATGCTGTTCCTCCACCTGCTGTTCAAGGATTGGACAACATGGCCACAAATCCAGTCAACCACATTTCACATCATAAACTGCCCATGTTTTCAATAGACAATTATGATTTCTGGAAAATTAGAATGAGAGCTCATCTTGCCTCCCTTCATGCTGATACTTTGAGAGTAATTACAAGAGGTCCTTTTGTGTTCACTCAAACTAACCCAAGATTGACAGATGAACAAAGAGCAGATGTAAGGGAACTAATTCCCAAAGATGAAGATGACTTTACTGCTGATGAAAAGAGGAAAGATAACTTGAACTATCTTGCAATGAACACTCTCTATCAAACAATTCCAGATGCAATCATGGGAAGAGTCTACCACTGCACCACAGCCAAAGAAATTTGGGATACCTTTGCTGAAATGTGTGAGGGTACAGAAAAGATCAAGGAAAACAAGCTCCAAGTTGCTGTGCAAAAGTTCGAGCAATTCTCAATGGAAGCTGATGAATCCATTGATAAATTTGCTGGTAGATTCACTGATGTGATGAATGAAATTAACTCATTGGGCAAGGTCTACTCCAGGAGAGAAGTTGGATTGAAGATCTTGAGAAGTCTCACTCAAAAGTGGGATGTCTATGCTGTAATGATGCAGAATACCAAGGATCTCTCCTCCATGCCCATGCAATAAATCTTCTCAGAACTCAAAGCTTATGAGTTCGATCTCAACAGAAGAAAGCCTGTTGAGGAACCTTCAAATCCTACTAAGGGAGTGGCATTCAAAGCCAAAGTTGCAGAACCTGAAATGCAATCCACTCCCAAACCATCAAAGTCAGTCTCAAAGACTGAAATGAAGGAAGAAGTAGCCTTAATGGCTAGAAGGTTTGACAAGCTCAATACAAGGTTTGGTAGATACAAGAAATTCTACCAAGACAACAAATTCAGGAGAAGGTACAACTCCCCTGAAGATCAGGCCAAGGACAAAAAGCCTGAAGAGAAAAGATCAGAGGACAGGTACTCTGATAAGAGAAGGTCCAGTAGAGCTGACCCCTCATCATCAAAAGGAAGAGATGAATCCAAGAAGGATGATGATGAAGACCTGTGCTACAACTGCAAAAAGAAAGGGCACTTCCAGTATGACTGCCCTGAACTGGGCTCTAAAGAAAGAAGAGAAAGACAAGCTAAGAGAGACAGAAAGTTCACAAATAGAAAAGCCATGATGGCTGGTGAAGAATCTGACAGTGCTGAAAGCTTCAACTCTTCTGATGGACTGTTCTCAAACAGTGATGATGATGATGATGTGTGCAACATGGCTCTTGAGGATGATGAGGTATCCTCCACTTCTAGCTCACCATCATTTTTATCACAGAACACTAGTGAAGTCAACTTGAAGCTTTCCTTTGGGAAGTTGATGGAAGATTTCACTAGATTACAAGAATTTCATGATAATTGTGTGAGAGAAAATGAAAGATTGGCTATTGAACTTACGAAAAACTTTGAGGTAGCTGTTGATGTCAAATCTATTGAATTGTATCAACAAGTCTTGAGAGAGCTTAAGGAAGCAAATCTCAAGATAGTTGACCAACAAAAGGAAATTGATAATCAACTACTTTCTCAGAAGAGAAAAGATTTTGAACTGAAAATTCTAAATGCCAAATTTGAGAACCTCTCACATGAATATGATATTCTTAAATCAAGTGAAGAGAGCTTGAAATTAAAGATGTCTGCTCTGAACAAATCCTCTAGAGCAATAGAGGAAATTCAGAGTTATCAAAGACCTATGGCTCAAAGAAGTGGATTAGGTTTTGATCCATTTGAATCTTCACCTTGTCTCAGTGTTGCTTCTACAAGTAACACTAAAAAAATCTTTGTCAAATCAGTGGCACAACAAGCTGAAAATGAAATGATTCAACCACTGAACAAAGGAAAGGGCAAAATAAATGAAATGCCTACTCTAGTGCCTCAGGAGACTAGGCCTAAATCTTTGGAAAAGGTCAAGGCTCCTGAACACAAGAGGAATATTGGTCAGCAGAGTAGACCCAATGGGAGGGCAACTCTACTGAACAATGTTCAGAGGAGTTATCCAAGGTATAATCAGCCTAGGCCAACTCATCTGAGAAAGCCTCAGCTGGATAGACCTAAGGACAACTATCCTCAAAGGCAGAATAAAATGAGACAACCAAAACCCTTCATACCAAAGGGTAATGGTCATAAAAATGCCTTTCCTCAAAGATTTCATCAAGCTGCACAAAGAACTCATAAGTTCAGGAGAATTGACAACCCCCCTGAAACTTACAAAGTTAACACATTCACACATACTTTCCCCAAGGCATTTAAGGGAAAGACAGTGTATGTTAATGCACAAGGAAAACAACTTAGCCACCTTGAATCAATCAGGGTGATTAGGCAAGTTTGAGTTCCTAAAGGTACAACTAACCTCTCAGGACCCAAAACTCAAAGGGTACCTAAACCTATCTAATTGCAGGTACCATTGGGCCACAAAAAGAGGAGCATGAACAAAAAGACAGCATGGTACCTTGACAGTGGATGCTCAAGGCACATGACTGGAAACAAGGAACTCCTCACTGATTTTATTGAAAAAGAAGGCCCAAATGTCACCTTTGGAGACATCTCACAAGCAACCACAAAAGGCTATGGTACTTTGATGATTGGTAACATCAAAGTAACCAATGTATCTTATGTAGCTGGTCTCAAATATAATCTCCTAAGTATCAGTCAATTCTGTGATAAAGATTTTAAAGTTGAGTTCTCAAGTGGAAAATGCTTAATTAAGGATAAAACTCAACAAACTCTATTGACTGGAACTAGGAAGGGAAATGTGTATTTTGCAGACTGGGACAAGTCTACTGATGCTACATGTTTCATTGCTAAGAGCACTAGTGAACAAAGTTGGTTATGGCATAAGAGGCTAAACCATCTGAATTTCAAATCAATGAACAAACTTTCTAGAAATGCATTAGTTAAAGGACTACCTAATGAGGTTTTCATTAAAGAACATGTGTGTAAGCCATGTCAAGAGGGAAAACAGATTAAAGCCTCATTCAAAGGTAAACCAGTCATTTCTACTGAAAGGATTCTTGAACTTCTACATATGGATCTCTTTGGACCAATCACCCCTTCGAGCATAAATGGTAGAAAATACACATTGGTTGTAGTAGATGACTTCTCTAGATTCACTTGGGTAGTATTCCTCCTTAATAAGAAGGAAACACAAGTCAAACTACCTGAACTTCTCAAGAGATTGTCAAATGAGAAAAGCCTTAACATTATCAAGATAAGATCTGATAAAGGCACTGAGTTCATAAATTCATACATCAATGAGTATTGCACATCTAATGGAATAGCTCATGAAACCTCAGCAGCTAGAACTCCTCAGCAAAATGGAGTTGCAGAAAGAAGGAATAGAACATTAAAAGAAGCTGCTAGAACTTTAATTGCTGATTCAAATTTACCTAAGAGGTTTTGGGGTGAAGCCATAAACACTGCATGTCATACTCAAAATAGATGTTTGATTACTAAGGGGCAAGGCAAAACCCCCTATGAACTCTGGAAAGGAAGAATGCCTAAAGTGTCATACTTTCACATTTTTGGTTGTAAGTGCTTCATTCACAATAATGGGAAAGAACAGCTAAAAGCCTTTGATAGCAAAGCTGATGAGGGAGTATTTCTTGGATACTCTCAAATCAGTAAAGCTTTCAGAGTCTACAACAAGAAAACCCTTATAGTGGAAGAAACACCTCATGTTGTGTTTGATGAATCTATCTTTGAGATCAGGAATGATAGTTTGGAACCTGAAGAAATCACACAAAGGACAACCAGATTGAGCCTAAAAGACAAAGACACTGAATTCATAGATGTTGTCCAAGCCAATCTACATGAACATACTATATTGGACAACAATCCTGAAGGCAACCTTCCTGAGACAAATCCTGCTGATGGAAATGGTGAACTGAATGACCCAATCCCAGTTCACATCCAGGTAACAACTACCAATGAAGAAGCAGTTCCTGCTGAGGTAGTTAATGGGTCAAATAATCAAGGGGGAACTCAAAATGTTGAAAATGCCAATGTCCCTGACATTGAGGACAACACCCCTGATTATGATCCTGAATTAGATCCTGCATTTAATTATCCAGAATTCTATAACTCTGGTGACTCAACCTTAGTAGAGGACAACTCTACTTAAGGGATCAGAAAAAGAAGGACTTGGTTATATGACCATCCTCCTGATCTAATACTTGGTGACCCAAGTATAGGAGTCAAAACCAGAAGTTTTCATGGTGAAAGTGCTATGTTTTGTTGTTTCATGTCAGAACAAGAACCAAGTAATATTGAAGAAGCACTTCAAGATGCCAACTGGATCACAGCCATGCAGGAAGAACTGAATCAATTCACCAGAAATGAAGTATGGGAGCTGGTGGATAGACCTTCACATCAAGATGTTATTGGAACCAAGTGGGTGTTCAAGAACAAAAAGAATGAGAATGATGTGATTGTCAGAAACAAAGCAAGACTAGTGGCAAAAGGATACTGCCAGCATGAGGGCATTGACTATGATGAGACATTTGCACCTGTGGCAAGGCTAGAAGCAATAAGGCTCTTCCTAGCCTATGCAGCCCACAAGAGGTTCAAAGTGTACCAAATGGATGTCAAGAGTGCCTTTCTGAATGGAGTCTTGAAAGAAGAAGTCTATGTGGAGCAACCACCAGGTTTTGAGGTTGGAGACCAAGTATACAGACTGAAGAAAGCTCTATATGGACTCAAGCAAGCTCCTAGGGCTTGGTATGACACACTGTCACAATTCCTCTTGGATCATGGATTCACCAAGGGAACTGTGGACAGAACTCTCTTCAGAATCTCTGAAGGAGAGGACATCTTGCTTGTCCAAATTTATGTAGATGGCATAATTTTTGGATCCCCTAATGAGAAGTTGTGTAAAAAGTTCTCCAAGCTCATGCAAAACAAGTTTGAGATGTCCATGATGGGGTTGATGAACTTCTTTTTGGGTCTACAAGTCAAGCAATCAAAAGAAGGAATCTTCATCAACCAAGCTAAATACACCAGAGAAATGATCAAGAAGTTTGGGTGTACAACAAGCAAGCCAGTAAGGATCCCAATGAATACTAATTGGAAGATGGATCCTGATGAGAGTGGTGTTCCAACCAACTCCACTGAGTATAGAGGAATCATTGGATCTCTCCTCTACCTCACTGCCAGCAGGCCTGACATCACCTTTGCAGTAGGTGTCTGTGCAAGGTTTCAAGCAAATCCTAAGAAAATCCACCTTGAGGCTGCAAAGAGGATCCTGAGGTATCTCAAAGGCACTGAGAATCTAGGCCTTTGGTACCCTGCTGATGACAACATTGAGTTAACTGGCTACTCAGATGCTGATTATGGAGGATGCAGAATTGACAGAAAGTCCACTTCAGGGACTTGTCAATTCTTAGGCAACAAACTCATATCTTGGTTTTCCAAGAAGCAAAACACAGTGGCTACCTCCACCACTGAAGCTGAATATGTTGCTGCTGGAAGTTGTTGTGCTCAAATCCTTTGGCTGAAACAACAACTCAGAGACTACAAAGTAAACTCTACTGAAGTGCCAATATTCTGTGACAATAACAGTGCAATTGCCATATCAAAGAATCCTGTATTGCACACAAGATGCAAACATGTGGATATCAAGCATCACTTCATTAGAGATCATGTGGAGAAAAAGGATATCAAGTTAGTAAAGATCCACACAGATCATCAAAAAGCTGATATATTGACAAAACCACTTGCAGAGGCAAGATTTCTGGAATTATCAGCAGAGTTGGGTCTTCTTGATCCAGGGAAATTGGACAAATGAGTCCAAAGGAGTTTATTCATTAAAGGGGAAATAAATTCAAACTTCAGCAGACTTGGTCAAGTCTACTGAAATTCAGAAAAGTTGACCTTACTTCTTCAGGACACTTGTCCCTTGATATTCAGGACATTTGTCCATAGCTCTTCAGGACACTTGTCCATGTAGGGTCAGATAAGTTGTCTTGGCTATCAAACCAAATCTTGGTCTGATAAGCACCTATTTTAGGTGATCATTGTCTATTTCAAAATCTGTCCCATTGAAAATACAGTTTTCACCTTTCTGGGATTTAATTTGTCTCCCACCCAAAAGGTCACTTTCCATGCATTAAATGCCAAGATTTAACTCTTGTTTGCATTAAACTTTTTGGGACATGATCTATCTCGAAAACTCCCCCAGCCTTAAAAAACATTAAGAACCACCCACGTTTTTGAACAAAACAGTTTTTCACTGTTACATTGGTTTTTGACCATTAGATCAAAATTGGACAACTCCCCTGAAATCAATCCTAGCCGTTCATTTTGGATTTCCATTTTTGTTCACCTTTGAATTGTGTCAAGACTTCACCAACTCATTGACAAACATTCTTTTTAGAATATTCACAAGTCTTAAGATCCCCCACAAACACTTCTTCCCAAAGTATTCGAAACCCTAACTCAAATTTTCTTCAAACTCTCTCAAACTTTTCTCTGTAATCTTCAATGGCTCCCAAAGTTAGACCAGAGATGATCATTGATTTCACCAACAAGGCTCTAGACCTTGATTTTAGTTATCTGAGCAACAAAAACAATCTTCATTTTGAGCCCATAGTATCCTTTGAGAGTGAGGATCCTGAGATTAAACCAACCCTGAGATGGTTGAGGAGAGCTGGGCTACAAAAGTTTATGGAGGAAAGACCAAGTTCTTGCCTAGAAAGCTACATGGCTGAGTTCTTTGCCTTTCTCAAGTGGAGAGGTAAGCCTGAAGATGGTGAAGTTTCCACCAGATTGTCATATGTTGCAGAGGGAGAGGAAGAAAAGAGATTTCATAAAGTGAAATTCTCTTCAGAAGATCTTGAAGGAGCCTTTGGATTGCCTTCTGAGGGAAGGAATCCTGAACTTTATGGAGCTGACCATGAAGATGAGATAGCACAGGAATGGCTCTTGGTTCCAGGCCCCATTTCTTCAACACAGAACAAGAAGACTCTCAAGCCAGAATTTCTCAACCTCTTTGAGGTAGTTGCTAAGAGTCTCTTGAGCAATACTGGAAGTTTGGAGCAGGTCAGCCATCCAAGAATCAGAATTATGGCTGCTGTTATTGATGCTAGTGACAAAGGCATCAAGTTTGATTGGAGGACCTTCATTATGACTGAGATGATGAAGGAAAAGGCTAAATTTAAAGTGAGAGCTCACAACAAGGTTGTGCTAGAAGGGAAACTCAAGTATTGCACCAGGGCAAGCTTGTTGATTGAAAGATTTTCCCACTACTCTCAAATGCAAACATTTGCAAAGCCTCTCCCAGCCCAAAAGATTCTGTTCAGGAAGCTCAGCAAGAAAACTGAGCAAAGAAGGATGCTTCTGGCCAAACCTGCTGAAGAAAAGGTTGAAGAGAAGCCTAAGATGAAGAAAAGAACTAAGGCCAGGGCTGTCAAAATAAGGAAAATGTCTCAATTATCTTCAAGAGAAGCCTCAGGAGCATCAGCTGAAGTTGATGAAGTGGCAGAAGAGGGAGTAAGTGTGCCTTCTGACCACTCAGAAGAGTTGAGGCTGAAATATAATGAGACAAGGCAAAAGAAGAAGGGTGAAAAGAGGATCAGGGAAGTTGTCCCTGAGAAGGATGGTGAAGGAAGTGGGAGCAGTAGGGCTAGCAACAGAAGGGCCAAGCCTACTGAGAAAGTGTTGGAGCTGCAGGAAGAAAGGTCTCTACAATTAGCTCTAAGAGAAAGCAGAGCTGAAAGCAGGACCAAATCCAGGTCAAGGACTAGCTCACCTGGTTCTGGAACTCCAGAATCCAAGGTTCCTGAAGAGGCCAACATCCCTGAAAGCCAAAATCCTGAACCCAACTCCCCTGAAACCCATATTACCCCTCCCAACCAACCCATTACCCCTGTAGATCTCACTAAGAGATATTCTCCAGAAGGAAGTGTGCAAAGAAGTGGCATTGATGTGCTTGCAGATTTAGCAGTAGATGAGACAAGACTCCTATCTCCCCTTGACTCATCCATGCTCAACTACTCCAAACTCTTAGAACATGCACTCAATGAGCCAACTCCCTTAAGCAAAGCCCCTTCAGATTCATTGCTCTCTAAAGCAACTAAAGTCCCTTCATTTGAGCCTAATCCTTCTGAAGACAACCCTCCTGAACTTAACTTGCCTGAAGCTGCAATTAAAGAAACCACAGCCAACTCCCCTATAGCCCAAAGTTCTCCATCTAGTGAGAATGAGGAGGAGTATACTTATGAAAGTATGCTCAGAGGTGGAGCTAAGGCCACAGTGGATAGTTTATACCCACAACTTGCTGAATTTCCCAGAATTCAGACAATGTTTCATGATTTGAGGATGCTTGTGGATGTAAAAGATAAGACCTTAATGGAGATATCACAAGTTATCCAAGATAAGGGTGCTAACTGGTGGCAAGTAGAGGAAAGCATATTGCTACACTTTGCTGGTGTGATGAAAACAAGATTCCTCACTGATGAGGAAGTTTTTGCAAAGTTGGTAGCTGAGAAGATCATTAAGGAGAAAGAAAGAAAAGCTAAGGGAATCAAACACCCTGACAGGAGCTCAAATGATGATGATTCCCCTGATGATTCCTCAAACCCTTCAAACCCCAACCCTCCTGAAACCCCTCAAGCCAACCTCCCTGAACCTTCTCAACCCAAGTCTTCTGTAGCAGATAAACTTTCAAACCCTCCTAGAACCTATCATAGGAAAGGCTCTGTATCTTCAGAGGTGTTGACCAAGGGTGGTAACACAACCAAAGACACATCTGCCAATGAAGGTTCTTCTGAACCCAAGGCACAGCCTAAAGATGTTGAGGTTCCTATGCTAGAGGCTGGTTTGATTAAGGCCTATTCAGTGTCAGAAGAGTTGGACATTGATCAGCCCTTAATCATTCAGGATGACTCAGTGGCTGTTGAAATAAGCATTGTGATCTCCCCACAACTGCCATCTTTGAACTTTGTTGAAGGTGGAGATGTTGCAGGTTTAGGAGAAGGAGTTGAAAAGGAGAAGTTAGTGGAAAAACCAGAGGGAGTAGTAAATGAGAGAGATGTGGTGATCACTAGAATAGTGAGTGTACCACCAAATGAGGGTGATATAAGTGAGGAAGGGCAGGCTATTCTTGAAGTCAAATCTGAACTTCAGGAATCCCTTGATGAGAGGAGGCCTGTTTCTTTAAGTGAGGAAATTATTGAAGAAGGGAGAAAAGAAAGAGTTGAAAATGTGAAGAAGGGTGCTGATGTATCAGAGTCTTATACAAAAGAAATTGAGGGTGATGAGTGTTTATTTCCTAACCAATTTGATCTGTCTAATATTGCAGGTATTTCCCTTGACCAAATTTTTGCAGATGAGTTCTTAACAGATGCCCCTATTCAAGTAGACACAGGCTCAGCTCAAGCCTTACTTGGTATGCAATCAGAGAAATTGGACTCCTTGGCTCATCAGGTCCAATCTACTCATGCTGAAACTTCAGGAGCATTGAATGAGCAAGGAAGAACTCTAGCATCTGTAGAAATGAGGCTCACTGGCTCTGAGGATGTGGTGCTACCCACACTGGAAGCAAGGATTAGTGGTGTGGAAACTGGTCTCCAAACCATTTCCACTAAAGTACAAAAAGCCAAATCCACCATGGAATTCATATCAGAAGAGGTCGAGAAAGAACAAAAGCTGCTGAGAGACAATCATAATGCTAATGTCAAGGCTCTCAGGCTTACTGTCAAGCAAGCTCTTGGAAAGAAGACAGCACTGCAAGAGAAGAGAGCTGAAGAGCAAAGGCTAGCAATGGTGAAAGCAGCCTCTGAAAAGTTTTCCCAAGAGGTATTGGCCAACATTGCTGAAGGTGCAGTGGCCAACCTCACTGAGCTTCTTAAAGCCCAACTGGATGCATCCCTGAAAGCAACCTTGGAGGAGGTTGTCCAACAAAAGATGAAGCCTGTTCTAGCTTTTCTTAGCTTGAGCAATGATAGGATGCAAAATATACATGATGAAAATGTATATCTATTGGAGGAAATGAAGTCTCTAAACCAGGCCCAATCCCTAATGGCCACAACAATGAGTGAGCTAAAACCCCAGTGCTTTGATGATGCCAAAAAAGGGGGAAAGGGAAAGAGCTAGAGCAAAAGGTGCCTTGGTGATTGGAAGCCCAGACAAAGGAAAAGACAAAGCTGCTGAAACAAAAGGAAAAGAACCAGAAGTGCTGAACTTGGAAGAATTGGATGAAGAAGAACAATTGGCACTTGCATTGAAGAATTCAATGGCTTCAGCACAAGAAGAAAGGATGAGGCTACAGCAGAGACCAGGTGGTGAGGTGTCTGGATTGGACAAAGATGCTGAAGGTGTCCAAACTAGAGGAAAGATCAAGAGGGCAAAAGGAAAGAAAAGACAAGCTGAGACATTTACTGACTTTCCCAACAGCCTTGATCTTCCACCTGAATTCAGAATTGATGAAGATGAGCCTACATCAAAGAAACCCAAAGCTGCTGAAGAGCCCAAAATTGCTGAAAAGGAAAAGTCTTCTGAACTAGTCAATGTTCCTGAAGGTTCCAAGTCCACTGAAGATATTGAAGAACTATTTGCTGAAGGATTTGGACCTGAACCTAAGAAGAAGACAACTGTCCTAGCTCATGATCCATCAAAGTTATTTCATGAAGGGTATGGCAAAGACCCTGAAACACAACAGAAACTGGCCATGATGAGGGCCCAGGAGAAAATGGATTTGATGGATGAAGCACAAAGAGCAAGAGATAAGAGAAGAGCAAATTTTCAGAAACCAAGAAGAAGGAGAGCAACTTACAGCAAGATGAAGCCTCAGCTTTTAGTCCCAATGGACACCAAATATCCACACTTGGATAAATGGGTGCCAATTCAGCTGAATGATACATGGGAAGAGGCTAAAAGGGAGTTTATCTATGACTACTATGTCATTGACATATGGAATGGAGGAGATGCCAACTCTTCCTTTGCTGAGTTCATGATAGAATACTACAGAGAACTATATCAACAATTACTTGTAGCTGCTGACATTGCAAGAATTGAACTCAATGCTCCCAAGCCCATCATCTGCATGCCTCCAAAGCTTGAAGGATGGATTGACCAAGCAAGGATCCTAAGGGAGTTCACAGAGATTCTCAAGCTGAACAAAATGACTCTTGGACCCAAAGGAACCAACCAGGAAGCCATGGAACTCAAGAAAAGAGTGTGGGCACAATATGGAATGGTGCCACCTCCTGAGGATGATCTCTAAGAATGGCTAAGTCTTCTGACTCTTTCTGGATAGAAAACTATCTTATCTGAAGATATTTTTGCTATGTGGTCAAATCTACTGAAATTTGGACAATCTTGCTGATGTGATGTGCATTGATATGCTGTTTGCTCTAACATGATTTGGATTGCTCTGATGCAAGAATTGATGTTGATATCCAATATTCTACTCTGATACCTGGAATATTTTGTCTTAGCTCTGATATATTAGATCCCATGTTTAGTATTTAGTAGTAATGAAATGTTCATTTTGTAATGTTATCTTGAATTCATGCTCTGATAAGTTATCCTCAACTATGAACATGCCTGTAATGACTTTTATATGAATGATAGTTGAACTACCTTGAATCAAGATACATTATTGCAGAAATCTCTCTATGCCTATCCTTGAAACCTACTTGCAACAAAAACAGTGAATACACTAACACATTGTCTTTTCAGGAATATTAACCTTAGTCATGTCTTCTGAAGATATATTTAATAGGTGTAGACAAGTCACTTTTTCATAGAATGTGTAGGTTTTGGCATCATCAAAAAGGGGGAAATTGTTGGGAATAAAATGATATATGTTTTGATTAAATACCAAAACCCCCTGAGACATGCCTAAGTCTAGATAACTGTGTTCTAAGATTGTTAGAACACATAGCATAAGGCTAGATGAGAAGCTGATATGTTAGGCAGCTCTTAGATGATTAGATGCACATTGTGAGGGGGAACCTATGCCTTGAAAATGATCAAGATCAAGTCCCCTCAAGACTCAAAATCTGGAACAAACACTAAGGACAAGAAAACTCCATATGAAACCAAATGCTCTGATCAGGAGAGTTGTCCAGAAGAGTTATTTCTATGCAAGAACAAGATTGCAAAGCTCAAAAGGACAAGATTAGTCAAAAGCTCTGATCAGGAGAGCTGTACAGAGAAGTTAACTCTGTAAAAACAACAGCTCTGAAGCTAAAAGACCAAACATGCTGATCAGGAGAGTTATCCCAGAAGAGTTGTCTCAGCAAGTTTGAACCAGAACAAAGATTCTAATGTTTGAAGGTCAACCATGCTGAAGAGTTAGAGACAACCATACCCTAAAGAATCTCAATACAACATGCTAAGATCACCTTGAAGTGAAGGAAAGGGAAAGAGCCAAGTCATCTGAAAAAGAGCAAGCCAACCTTGCTGATAAGCAAAACTGCTGATAGTGATAAGGAGAGTTGTCCTTTTGATAAGGAATGTTGTCCTATCATTGGATCAACCTTCAGAAGCCATGTCCAAGTTCTAACAAGAAGTCAAACATTGGGAAAAGTGCTGCAGAAAGAAGACAAAGCCTTACAAGCCGTTTATTACCCAAATGAGGACATGTCACTATCAAGAAACTGTCTTCCAGTTTGAAGAACTCAAGGAAGACATTTATAGCAATTTGGGGCTGCCTCTCCAACGGGCAAATCCTCATTTTGTCTATAAATACAAGGAGTGTGAAGACCATTTGAAGCATCCAATCCATTCTACATCCAACTGAGCAACTATTCTGAAAGCTTCAAAGTCTTAAAAAGACATTCTTAGTCTTGAAACACTTCTTCTAAGCTGAACTCACTGTATATTCATACACAAAGCTTAGAGAGATATCCTATCCTTATAAACTGATCTTCATTGTAAAGGATATCTTATTAGTTGGAACCTTACTTCAACCCTTACCTCTTTCAAGTGAGAAAGTGAGAAGGTTGTAGTAGTAGAAGTGGTAGGAGCTGACTGTTGAGAGAAGAACAGTTCAGTTCTGAGTTGAGAAGAGGGTACTACGACTCTAGACATCCTAGGGATCAATTCACCAAGGAGTGGTGTTCTTGATCAAGTGCACCTTGGCACTATAAAACAAGTTAATTCCAAGAGTGAAGGAATTATCCTGTTAAATCAGGGAATGTGGATGTAGGAGCTTGAGTCTCTGAACCACTATAACCTCCTGTGTTGATTTGCTTTACAAGTACTTACATTCATTCAACACTGCACACAAAACTGATCCTTCAAAGATACATACTCAAAGATTGTGCAAAAACTGTTTTGGACAAGTTCCCTGAAGACTGGACTGTATTGTATTAACCAAGTGATTTTAGAAACTAAAGGAGTCTAAACATAAAGGGTCAACCACTATTCCGCACATATAACTCCCCTAGATAGTTGTTCAACTAAGTACTCAATAGTACTTAGTAGTTTGATTATCTTAGTTGAGTTATTCATCTTCAGCAGAGTTGTCCAAGACAACCTTGCTGAGCTCTGGTTTGATCATAAGTTGAAAAGAATTGCATACAAGTGTGTTCCCCCCCCCCCATACACTTGTTATATACTCCTTTCTGGACCAACAAGTGAGAAGGGGACTGAGTTTATTAACTGTTACATTTCTGACTACTGTTCTAAGTTTGGCATACAGCATATAACAAGTGCAGCCAAAACACCCCAGCAAAATGGTGTTGCAGAAAGGAGAAACAGAACTTTAAAAGAAGCTTGTAGAGCAATGATTGCAGAATTCAACACACCTCAGAAGTTTTGGGCTGAAGCCATTAACACAGCTTGCCACTCCCAAAACCGAAGTGCTCTTAATAAGGTGCATGGTAAAACACCTTATGAGGTATGGAAAGGCAGAAGACCTAGAATTTCTTATTTTCATATCTTTGGATGTAAGTGTTTCATCCATAACAATGGAAAAAGTAAATTAAATGCCTTTGATGCAAAAGCTGATGAAGGGATATTCTTGGGATACTCTTCAGTAAGCAAAGCATTTAGGGTATTTAATTACTCAACCCTGTGTGTGGAAGAAACACCCCATGTAGTCTTTGATGAGAATGTGCAGGACTCTGCTGATCATCAGCTCAGTAAGAAAATTGACAATCTAAAGCTCCAAACCAACAATGATGATGATGATGCAGAAATATATGAATCTGTACAAGTATATAATCCTTTCCTGAATGTCCTAGATCATGATTCTGATAAAGAAAAGGTAAAAGACAAAGGTAGATCATCAAAAACTTCTGATCTGCCAGAATTGAATGACTGCTCCCCTATGAACAAATCTGCTGATTTAACTCAAAGCAATGATACTGATCTGCATGATGATTTGCATGATATAAATGATGATAGTATTTTTGTTAAGAATAGAATGACATGGAAGTCTGCTCATTCTACTGATCTGATTCTAGGTGATTCTAGTAAAGGTGTTAAAACTAGAAAATAATTGTTTGACTCCTAGGAAAAACCTAGTAAGTCTTTATTTTGCTGGTGTTGTTTTCTATCCTCCATTGAGCCTAAAACTGTGAATGAAGCTCTAAGTGATAGTAACTGGATTATAGCCATGCAAGAAGAACTTAATCAGTTCACTAGAAATGAAGTTTGGGAACTCGTGGATAGACCTAGTGATCATAATGTTGTAGGCACTAAGTGGATTTTTAAGAATAAAAAGGATGAAAATGATCTTGTAGTTAGAAACAAAGCTAGATTAGTTGCTCAGGGCTACTCTCAAGCTGAGGGTATTGATTATGATGAGACTTTTGCTCCTGTAGCTAGACTAGAAGCTATAAGATTGTTCCTTGCTTATGCTGCACATATGAAATTCAATGTTTATCAAATGGATGTGAAAAGTGCATTTTTGAATGGTATACTTGCTGAAGAAGTTTATGTGGAACAACCACCTGGTTTTGAAGTGAATAGTCACCAAGTATACAGGTTAAAGAAAGCACTCTATGGATTGAAACAAGCCCCAAGAGCCTGGTATGGTACACTTTCTCTATTCTTACTTGAAAATGGTTTTACTGAAGGCAAAGTTGATAGAACTTTGTTTCGAAGACAAGAAGGTAATGACATATTACTAGTTCAAATTTATGTGGATGACATCATTTTTGGATCACCCAACAAAACCTTGAGTGAAAGCTTTTCAACACTCATGCAAAGTAAATTTGAAATGTCTATGATGGGTGAAATGACATATTTTCTTGGTCTTCAAGTGAAACAAACTCCAGAAGGTATCTTTATAAATCAAGCAAAATATACAAAGAATTTGCTAGATAAATTTGGTATTAAAACCTGTAAGACAGTTGGTGTGCCCATGCAACCTACATACAAAATGGATGCGGATGAAAGAGGTAAGTCTTCTGACCAACCTCATTATCGTGCTTTAATTGGCTCTCTACTCTATCTGACTGCCAGCAGACCTGATATTGTTTTTTCTGTTGGAGTATGTGCAAGATTTCAAGCAAACCCCAAAGAAAGTCATCTGGAAGCTGCCAAAAGGATATTGAAATATCTAAAGGGGACCATTAATCGAGGATTATGGTATCCTGCAGATGATGATATATCCTTAAGTGGTTATTCAGACTCTGACTTTGGAGGATGCAAAATAGATAGAAAATCTACTTCTGGTTCATGTCAATTCTTAGGAACTAAGCTCATTTCCTGGTTTTCAAAGAAACAAACAAGTGTGGCAACTTCTACTACTGAAGCAGAATATATGGCTGCAGGTAGTTGTTGTAGTCAGCTTCTTTGGCTAATACAACAACTCAGAGACTACAATTTTGTAGAATCTAATGTACCTATATATTGTGACAGTAATAGTGCCATTGCCATCACACAAAATCCCGTTTTACATACTAGATGCAAGCATGTTGATATTAGACATCATTTTATTAGGGATCATGTGGAAAAGAAAAATATTAGGATGGAAAAGATTCATACTGATATTCAAAGAGCTGACATTTTTACAAAACCATTGGCTGAAGTAAGGTTTAGAGAGTTATGCATTAGCCTAGGATTGATAGACATGGATTCTATATGTATATAGAACTGCACTAACATTTCAGGTAATTGATCTTATACCAAAGGAAGATAAAGCAGAAACTAAGAGCAGTACATCAAAAGCCTAAACTCAGAAGAGACAACCCTATGTCAGACCACTACATGTATCAAAACAGGTAACAAGGTTACTCAAGTGACCTAAATCCCAATGAGAAAGCTGGTAAAGCTGAGGGACACTGAGAACACACATTAAGGGGGAATCTGTGATTTCTTAAAGATCCTTTTGTTGACTCAGATCACTAAGTCACTTTAGTATATACCTTGATGTGATCATTGATTTAATTATACTTTTACTACTCTGTACTGTTTTACATTTATATCTCATGAACTAACACATCTACCAAGGTGAAACAGGCACAGAAGAGGAGTTCTCCACTGAAGGGGGAACTGATCTGATCTGATCTGATCTGATTACAGTCTTTATCAGTCTACAGAATTGTTCTGATTAATGATTGACTTGTCTACAAAACTGTTCTGATTACAAAGTTTCTTTGTCTACAGAACTAATCTGACTACAAATTCAATTCTTCTACAGAACTAATCTGACTACTGATTAAAACTGTCTACAGAATTGATCTGACACACAGTACTGATCGGAGGATTACTGTGCCGATATCAAAAATGTGAAATCAGAAAAGTTGGGAACTGATCTGAGTACTACTGTGCTGACCCCAACTACTGATCTGATGTTCAAAAAGGTTACTCAGCTGATCACAATACTCAGCTGATCCAGATAAGAAAATGAAGTGAAATATTTTTGGAAACTGCTGTACTGATATGCATCAGAACAGTACTTTGCCTTAGGATAATCTAAGTCAAAAACTGCTCGACTCTTAGATTAGTAATAGAGAAGATTAGTACACTCCTCTATTTTTAACCTAATTGCTATGGTGTATTTATCAAACACAAATTGGCTCCAAGAAATATAATGGTTCTAGAATATGGAAAGTTTTCTTTAATCACGGATTTCGAGACTCAATCTCAACCAATCATCGTGGGAAATAAACTCAATCCAAGCCCTAGATTGGTTTTGAATTTATCAAACACGATCACTGTCAACTTCATCTTCCTTACGAGTACAATTCTGGAAACTCACAACACGAAATTGCTTCAAGTCTGAATTATATATCCTCTACATTTCTACAAATGACAATTATTAATGTTCTGAGCGAATCTAATGAAGTTGTAGGTACGTTTGATTCGGAATTTTGGATGCGAGAAAAGGGCATTTTTGTAGAAAATGCAGTCTACTTCAATGGTCGTCATAGCCCAGAAAATCAAGCTATATTGACGATGTGTGAAGAAAGCGGGCTCAGGAAATTTCTGGAATCATACCCACTCAATGTGTATGAACCTGAAGCAATGGAATTCTTTTTACAGCTCGAAGGTGACAACAATGGCGTTCGTTCAATGCTGTCAGGGCACAAGGTTGCAATAACTCGAGAAATTCTTGAGATTATGCTGGATTTACCCCAAGGCCCCATTGATATTCTAACATACAAAGCCGTAGAAGAAAAAGAATGTGTGGGTAGATGGACGAATGAGGAACCAGAAACTCTACACAATCTGAAGAAGGCTGTGCTACCTCCTAGTCTTCAATTTTTTATGGATATTGCTGGAAAGTGTTTGTTAGGGCAACATCACAGTCAAGATGCTCTATCAAATTTGAAAATTCGAGTCATGGCGGCAATCATTGACCATGTTCGAGGTGATTGGCAAGGTTTCTTCCTTGACAGATTGCTAAGTGAGAAAGAAAAGGTTCTGTTCGATGAGGATTCCGAAGAGTTTTCAATCAAATCAAAATTAGGGTTCGGAAACAAGCTGAGCATTCTGTTGCCTCAGATAGTCATCAAGAAAGCTTACTGGAGTAATCCTAAGAAGTTTCATCAAGGAAAATTTTTTATGAAAAAGGAATCTGTTCGATATGAGCAAGAGAATCATTTAGCTCTGCCTCTCCCAGAACAAGAAGCTCAAGAGTCTGGTGCTTCTATGTATCGATCAGATGATGATCAACCTGAAAGAAGGACCAAAGCAAGGCATGATCCGAGCAGTACTGGATTAAGAAGAGGAAGGTCTGTTAAATCCTCAGCAGAGCACACAGTTAGGTTTATTGAAACTGTGGTTAGAGACAGCTCGGAGGAACAAGAGGTTAGTACTTCTAGACCTAGGAGAATTCTTATTGAGTCTACTCCTACTCCTTCAAACTCTGTTCCAATCCAAATCCAACCCATTGATAGAGAACCCAACTGTTCAGAGGAGTCAGTACACTACTCTCCTATTAGACAGAACACTCCTCCCTCACCCACTCAGAACACTTCTTTTCATACCACTCCCCATTCGAGTCCTCAACATTTTTCCACTCCTCATTTTTCCCCTGAACCAGTTCATGATCACTCTATTGAGCATGAACATATACCTGCTTCTGAACCTATTGAAATCTCCTCATCACCAGAAACTGAGATTATTCAACCGAATTCAGTGTTTTTGATGGATTATCCTGTGTGTGATAAGGAAGAAAGGATTAGGTTTAAACTAAGGAATGCACTTCTGAAAAGTTTTCATGGGTTAGATGACAGCTCTATGGTTTTTGAGCAACTTCTAAGGATAGGTACTTGGGTGTATCTTAGAAGAATTGGCCTGAATGAGTAGTTAGTCGTAGCAGAAGGCATGGGTGGTTTATCTGTTTTTCATGATTGGGAACAAGAGCAGAGAGAAGCTGCAGGTGTTCAATCTTTTACAGAATTAGCCTCATTAGATTCAGTTATTCAGTTGATTGAAAGGTTAACTGGATGTAAGTATTCTATGGTTAAGTCTGCTGATGAAAATGTTGATACTGATGTCAACATGGAAGCTAAGGATGTTGGTGCTGAAGATTTTGATAATCAAGTTGATATGGAAGCTGATACCAATGCAACTAAGGTGTTTGAGAACACAGTTGTAGTTGAAGAGACTGAAGTCTTAGAAGAACCAACTTTGGGTGCTGATGAGCTGGAAAGCACACCAATTGAAGTTGCTGAGAATACTGTGCTTGATGATGTTCAAGAGACAGTAAGAACTGTTCCTACTGACACAGCTTTAGAAAATTCTAGCTTTGAATTGTTGAAAAAGCATAATGAAGAGTTACAAAGCAAGCTGCAAGCTACTTTGAAACAATTTCAACAGGCTACTGAGAAATTGGAAAGATTGACTGCTACCAGTTCATTATTTGAGCAAGTGATGGAACACACAATGTCTAAGATCTATGATCTGCATAGATTGCAAGAAAAGGGATTGTCTGCTGAACTGCAAAAGAAAGTTGAACTGCTTGTGACACCCTTGAAGGATTGGCAGGATGAAGCCAAAAAGGGGGAAGATAAGGTCATGAGAGTGATGGAGCAGACTCAAACTCAGCAAGCTCAATTAGTTGTAAGCCAAGATGAGTTGAAAGCAAGTCAGGATGATCTGAGAGAAGAGATCATTAGTTTGAAGATGAGAATCAATCTCAGAAAATAGCAAAAGACTTCTAAAGATGTAACTCAAGCTGAAACTCAAGTTGCAGCAACAATTGAGAAGAACATTGCTGAATCTTCATCTGGAAAGAGAAAGAGGAAATTGGTTTTAAGTGATGAAGAAGAAGCTGAAGAGACTAGAAGGGTTACCAGATCTAAAAGTAAGCTGAAGCATGTAGTTGCTAGCAGTCAGCCAAGTGATGAGAAGATGGCTGAAGCTGTTGAGAAACACAATGAGTTGTTAGCAAAGAAGAAAGCTGAATTGTTTGAGAAGAGAAAAGCTGATAAACAGATTAGAAAGCAGAAATTGAAAGATGCAGAAACTGCAAGAAAAAAGTTTGATAATCGAGTTGCTGCATTAAAAAGAAAAATGAAATTTAAGTCTTTTACTGGAGTTCTTAATGAGAACTACATAGAATTTATTGTTGATAATGTGAATATGGAATATTGGAATGATCTAAAGAAGAAATGGCAGATTACAAATTTCATTGTGAAGAAATTTGGTGATCACTCAAGCAAAGAGGATGAGTATGCTGATTTTGAAGATTTTATGATGAATGTTGCAAGGATCTTCTGGGAAGATATGTTGTTATTAGCTGCTGGTGCGAATATCCAGATCCTTTGTCCAGAAGAACCTGTGTGGAAACCTCCAAGATTAGAAAATGGAGAACCTGATCTGAAAGAAGTTGGAAATATTATTGCTAAGATCATTAAAGATGAAGGTATTACAGATCATAAACACATGATGGAAATCAAGAACAAAATGTACTTGGCATTCAGGATTCCTAATGAAGATTGAAGATGAAGGACTAAGCTCAAGAGATAACATTTCTTAACCTTATCTTTATTTTCTTTATTTTGATATTTTTGTGATTATGTGAAGTATGTGTAATATCTGATCTTATGTGAATACTAATCTGATGTTTGAATTGATGAAGTGTTATGATCAACTATATATCTTAACTACTGATCTGATTATACTTAAGTAGTTTTGGCTTCATCAAAAAGGGGGAAATTGTTGGAATATGAATCTGTGAAACAATGTTCTAGTTGATGATTATATGTTTTGATGGCCAAAAGCAACTTGAAGTTAATGATATATGTGATTATATGTTGATATAGTTGTGTTATATGAAATAAGTTTACTGATCTTAAGAGATATTTGAATCTGAGTTACTGATCTTATATATGTTTACTGATCTTATTGAGATAACTGATCTGATATAAGAACTGTTTAGGAACTAAGCTGATATTTGTATTGTATAGACAACTTATAGTTTAGGACTTAGATATACTCATCTGTATGTAGTTCAGTTGATGTATAGATAGATTTTATATATGTAAGGTTGTATTTTATTGTAATCAGCATTGTAAAGTTCATAACAGTATATTAGAACTAGATTAGAAGAAGATCAGAAGAGTAAAGAAGACTCAGAAGACTACTTCAGAATAAGAAGGCTTCAAGAAGAGTTGAAGAGAAGCTTAGAAGTATAAGAGAAGCATTCTGAAGAAGTGTAGAACAGTTTTGGAGAACTGTGCTGACTGACTAAGAACAGTAAAACTAAGAAGTTGTAGTTTACTGTGCTGAGTTAGTATGATTGAAGAATAAGTTTGGAAAACTTATTTAAGGCGTAACTGAAGATATATTTGAAGATATGCTGACTTGGAATAAGAAGGAAGTTAAAAAGTCGGTTACAAAAGGAAGTTATAACAAAAACAGTTTTAGAGTTAGTTGAGAGTTAGTTCACAAACTGCTAACTGTCATACTAAGTTCTATAAATACTGTGTGATCTCATACTGCTAAGACTACTGAACAATTACTGATCCAAAAGCATTCAAGAGAAATCTAAGTCTACAGAGCATTGAAGAACTCACAGAGTTGAAGAGATGAAGAAATCTGAGAAGAGCCACAGATTTGAAGAGAAGGAATCAAAGGCTAATCAAGAGAAGTTTTACTTTTCATTTTAAAGTTTGTATTGTTGCAAACAAGTGTGCTAGTTACTTGTGAAATTACTAGTCGATCGAAGATACACTTGGAAGTGTAATCGAAAAGATCAAAGTCTTAATCTTGGGACTTTAAGCCACAAGAAACTCAAGGAAGAGTTAATAAAACATCACAACTGGGATTGTGAGAGTGGATGTAGACTTTTTGGTCGAACCATTATAAAATTTTGTGTTCTTTACTTTTCTGTTTGGTATTTGTTTGATATATGTTTAATCAAGAACAGGTAAAATTTACTAAGTAAAGATCTAAATAAAAGTTGAGTACAAAACTGAACCTGGAAGAACTGATCTGACTCAGTAAGAACAGTGCTATTCAGAACACATTTCCGCATTATAAACTCTGATATTTTGAAAGATTTTTGAAAGTCTATTCACCCCTCCCCTCTAGACTTTCTTAGCTTACTCAATCTTAACTCAACTTGGGACCAACACTTATTCTGTAAAAATCATTCAGATAAGTATCCCCATTCTGTGATTCTGTAATGTAATCATCGTCAAATATTTTAAACGATCTCCTCAACTCTTGTAGGATTTGTAACCATTAATGCAACTTTTTTTTTAAGAAGTGCTATTTTTTCTTTCTTTATCGAACACCAACAATTTTGTTCTGCTCAACTTGTTGTTCAATATCCCGGTCCCGATATCCATCGGAGGTATTTTCCGAGCCGGAAAATAGTTGGCTAAATTGAAGCTAACCATTTGATCAGGGATGTTCTTCTCCTCTGATCTACATGTAGAGGCCCATGCATTGATAAACATCATAATAGAGTGACAATCAGCGAACAAATGTGAGTAGCTTATTCCAAGAGCGATTCCTCCGCATTCGAACAAGGTGATTTGCATGAAAAGAAACAGCTTTTCCTAACTAGTACGGCCCATTGGGAGGTAATAATATTGCTCCAACTTGTAATCTTCCCTGTACGGGCCTTTTATAACATCCACGAGTTGAGCATGAACTCGGGCCTCGATGAACTCAACCCCCGCATCGTTGCAGTCCACATCGTCGCCTTCGCCTTCCACCCGTAGTCCTGCTAGTGGATAGAAGGAGGTTAAAGCAGCGGAGAGAAACTGCTTCAAGTGTTTGGATATTTGGACATGGTTTGAGGTAGAGGTATGCAACAAGAGGTCGATGTCATGCTCTTTGTATTCAAGTCTAAGGGGCGACCTATCGGAAAAGCCACTGAACGATATTGGGCAACGAACACAGAGGTTGAAATAACACATACGTATGTGTTATTGAATTGTGATGAAGTTCAGCCTTACATTGAGTAAGTATTTCATATAGTATATGACTTAGATGTACTCATGTGTATGTAGTTCAGTTGATGTATGGATAGGTTTTATATATGTAAGTTTGTATTTTATTGTAATCAGCATTGTAAAAGTTCAGAACAGTAGATTAGAACTAGTTTAGAAGAAGATCAGAAGATTAATGAAGACTCAGAAGACTACTTCAGAATAAGAAGACTTCAAGAAGAGTTGAAGAGAAGCTTAGAAGTCCAAGAGAAGAATTCTGGAGAAGTGCAGAACAGTTTTGGAGAACTGTGCTGACTGACTAAGAACAGTAAAACTAAGAAGAGTAGTTTACTGTGCTGAGTTAGTTTGATTGAAGAATAAGTTTGGAAAACTTATTTACGGTGTAACTGAAGATATATTTGAAGATATGCTGACTTGGAATAAGTTGAAGGAACTAACAAAGTCGGTTACAAGAAAGGAGAAGTTACAAAAACAGTCTTAGAGTTAGTTGAGAGTTAGTTCACAAACTGCTAACTGTCATACTAAGTTCTATAAATACTGTGTGATCTCATACTGCTGAAGACTACTGAACAATTACTGATCCTAAAGCATTCAAGAGCAAGTCTACAAAGCATTTGAAGAACTCACAGAGTCAAAGAGATCAAGAAATCTGAGAAGAAGCCACAGAATTGAAGAGAAGAATCAAAGGCTATTCAAGAGAAGATTTACTTTTCATTTTAAAGTTTGTATTGTTGTAAACAAGTGTGCTAGTTACTTATGAAATTACTAGTCGATCGAAGATACACTTGGAAGTGTAATCGAAAAGATCAAAGTCTTAATCTTGGGACTTTAAGCCACAAGAAACTCAAGGAAGAGTTAATAAAACATCACAACTGGGATTGTGAGAGTGGATGTAGACTTTTTGGTCGAACCACTATAAAATTTTGTGTTCTTTACTTTTCTGTTTGGTATTTGTTTGATATATGTTTAATCAAGAACAGTAGAATTTACTAAGTAAAGATCTGAATAAAAGTTGAGTATAAAACTGAAACTGGAAGTACTGATCTGACCTAGTAAGAACAGTACTATTCAGAACACATTTCCGCATTATAAACTCTGATATTTTGAAAGATTTTTGAAAGTCTATTCACCCCTCCCCTCTAGACTTTCTTAGCTTACTCAATCTTAACTCAACTTGGGACCAACAATTAATATTAAATATAGTTGGATGTTGTGAATTATTAGGATGTATACTCAAGAACTACGACATGCAGATCAAAACATCTCAGATAGAGATATAGATACTAGTCTTCAACGTCAATTTACCCGATTGTTCCAACGTCATGTGAGTATCATTAATTATATTTTACGTAAACAAATAATTGTTTTGATTAATGTTAATTTGAACTATATATGGACAATCACACGATTTTCAGAGTCGGTTCTTAGAGGATCTCAGCAAAGGACCACTACGTCGTGTAAGGACTTACAACCTCTATATTGTGAAAGGCTACATGTTTCATACATCAGAGTTTGCATCAACAAAAACGACTACCAACAGTGATATTTGTGTTAGCAGTGCGAATTACAATGCAGATGCAAGTGATTACTTTGGGCTGTTGCACGAAGTCGTTGAAGTAGAATATCCGGGATATCCAACGAAAACCGTAATGTTGTTCAAGTGTCATTGGTTTGACACATCCCCTTTAGGAACAAGAATTCATCCGAAGTACAAGCTTGTGGATGTTAATTCGAAAAGGAAGTATAGCGGGGATGATCCGTTTGTATTTGTCTCTCAAGTATCTCAAGTCTAACACTGGACGTATCCAGGAGCTGGAACACGTAATAGAGAATGGTACGCTGTTTGCAAAGTGAAGGCAAGGTCAATGGTGGAGGTCCCTAAAAAGGAAAATAACGATGAAGATGAATCTCAGTTTCAAATGCAACAAATAGAAAATCAAACTGAAGTGTTTGCGGGAGATTTTAATCTTTATGTAGACTTGACGACTACAAATCCACAATTGATTGAAATTGAAAACGATAGTGGAGATGAGGAGGAGGATGAATATGACGAGAGGGGAGGTGAAGAAGATGAGGATGAAGAAGATGAGGAGGAAGAGGAAGATGAGGCAAATAATGAAAATGAAGACGAAGAAGATGAATATTAAATTAATATAACCTATTTTATTTTGTACAATTTATAAGAGATAATTATTTATCATTTGGTTACAACTTATAATTTAATCACCACTAATATATGTGACAATGAAAATATATAAATGAATTTATTTAAAAAAAAAGTAAATAATGTATAACATATACACATTTTAAATTTTCAATCAAAGAAAAAACTAGTTTTCCAATATATAAATTAAAAAAAATTAATTTTTAATTTTTTTTACAATAGTTATAAGTTATAAATTTAATTATTAATATAAGTTAAAGAAATTAATTTTGTGAATTTAAAAAAAAAAGGTTGAAAATGAGTACATATACAATTAATATCAAAACAATAAACAAGAAATCGATTTGTCCTAGTGGCAGGCGCTCCTCACTAGGTGCCTGCCCACCCGAGATCGAGTCCTGCCAAGGCCGAATAACAGGCCATTTAAATAGAAAGTTCGCGGGTGGCCTCGTGGGTCGGGTTCAGGCCAGACGGACCCGGGTCGGCTCCTAATGGGTCGGGTCCCCGTCTGACCTGATTTTTTAACGGTTTTCAACAGTTTCCGACGGAACACTTTGTTTTAAAAAATATATATATATTACATCCATCATACCGACGGAAATATACCGATGGATATACCGACGGAAACTTGACCCGGTCCGTAAACGGATTTGTGTGTTTGGCGACGGAATTGAGTCCGTCGGTACTGACGGCTGACAAGAACCGTCGGTACGTACCGATCGAACCTTATTTTCAGTCGGTAAACTATACCGACCAATCCGGTAGCGACGGAATAAATCCGATGGCAAATCCGACGGTATGACCCAATACCGACCAAAATTTCGTCGGTAGAACCGTCGGTAAACAAGCCTTTTTTTGTAGTGGTAGAACAATAAAACGAAAACAAAACATCCTCCAACTTGAAGCGAACAAATTAATTAGTATCAATTCTCCCAAATTCTTTGTGGTCCAACATCGTATCTAGAAATTAAGAAATAAGTTCATATTCTCTAATGAGGTACCTAACATCGAGATGGCTTTCGAGATAAGTTGTGTTAGATCACGGTCGTGGTTGAAATAGAGTTCCGGTCCATTTTGATATTGTTTGAACGATTGAGTTTCTAATCCTAGAATTAGTCCCTTTTGTACTCCGATTTAATATGATTATGGTTTTTTCTTTTTTTTTTTAAACTCTCAAATTCGTTCCCAAATGCTTAATATCAAATCAACCAAATCTCCCAATCATTATAAAAAGTGCAGAGATTAACGAAGGATTTTTTGCGATGATCGAAAATCATTGCAAGTTGTCAAAATTGGCTGTGATATTTTAAATATTCCCTCCGTTCAATTTCATTATTCTCACTTTCCTTTTTTGGTTGTCCAATTTTTTACTTTACCTCTAAATGGATCCCACAACATCCCATTATACCCCCAACTTATCTACTTTATACATAAACTAATCAATATTCATTAAAACACGTGCCCAGAGAAATGGACATAATAAAATTGGACGGAGGGAGTATAATTTATTTCTTTAAAAAACAATTTATATAATCTATTAATTATTTATTTATAAGGTTTCGTTATAGGTTTAGATTATATTTGCAATCTAGAACATTTCATATTTATATTGCTAATATATATAATTTATTCTACACACACATATAATTGTATATGTTGTTCACTACAAGAACAAAAATTTACACAATTACATGTCAAATTTATATTTGGAATATTTGCCCAAAAAATTAAGTGTTCAGAAATATTTTTGACTAGTAGTAATAAGGAATAATAATATAGAAATAATATATTTTTATTTAGGTCATATCTTTTGTATATATCTCTTTGATGTGGTTGTTGTATTTACCTTAATTACTTCATTGTAAATACTCTTATAAATAGTGAATCATTCCTATCACCTCATTAACGGTGATCATATACCTATTCTCACATGATATCAGTTTGACTCACTGAAACCCTAATTCTTCTCTAAAGCCCCACGCTTAAAATTTCCCTACCCTCTCTATAGCGGCGGCACCATCCCCCCTGCCATTTCTCTCAATGTTTTGGTCCACCTCTTGACCATCAAGCTATCTTTCTCCAACTATCTGCTTTGGCGAAACCAGGTAGTCCCGGTGCTGTCAAGCTATGATCTCATCTCCCATGTTCATGGTACGACTCCCGCTCCGGCCAAGTCGATCACGGAATCCGGTGAATCGACTCCCAACCCTGCGTATACCGCTTGGTTTGAGAAGGATCAGAAGATCCTAAGTCTCCTTCTCTCCTCACTTTCTGAAGATGACATGGCCGAGGTCATTGGCTGTGACACCTCGCGTGCCATATGGGTGGCTCTTTAGGCTGCCTACAGTCAGTCCTCGGTTTCTCGCATAAATCAATTGTGAAACCAGTTACTTTCTCTTCGTCGTGGTTCTACCTCTGTTGACGATTATAGAAAGAAATTTTGTGCCCTCTACGATCAGCTTGCTTCTATTGGTAAGCCAGTTGATGAAAACAACAAGTGTCATTGGTTTCTCACTGGTCTTGGCCCTCAGTTCACTGGTTTCTCGGACACTCGCATAGCCATGTCGGCAATGCCAGCTTTTCGGGATCTAATCCATCAGGCGTTGAACTTTGAGCAGTTTACCCGCTCGATGGACTCCTCGTCCTCGCCCGTCTAGGTGTTCGCTGCTGCTCCTCGCCCTGGTCCCAAATCCCGACGTCCTTCTTCTTGGAATTCTGGTGGCCAAGCGACCACTGGCTCCTCGGCAGGTGGCTCGGGTCCTGCTCGTCGTCCCCCTACTTGCTAGATTTTCCGCCAACGGGGCCACTATGCGAACCATTGTCTTGAGCGGTATGCTCGCCCTACTCCGTCTGCAGCCAACCTCGCTCATGCCCTCGACACTCAGTGTCATATCTCACAGCCTCCGCCCTCTCTAATTGGTTTCTCGACAGCGGTGCTTCTGCTCACATGACTCCTCACTCCACTGATTTGGACAACCTCCATCCTTATTCTGGTAACGATAATGTTGTTGTTGATAATGGTTCTATCATTCTGATCACTCATGTTGGGTCGTGTTCGGTCAATAAGGGTGTTCGTTTATTACTTCCGAATTTCCTGTTGAT
This sequence comes from Galeopsis tetrahit, assembly GCA_963675135.1. NCBI lineage: Eukaryota > Viridiplantae > Streptophyta > Magnoliopsida > Lamiales > Lamiaceae > Galeopsis > Galeopsis tetrahit. Next base: position 54,362,759 of record OY776124.1, on the reverse strand, counting down.
GTGTTATTTACTAATGACTCATTTGTCATTCAGAATCGGATGACCAAACAACCCTTGGACAGGGGTCGACAGAGTCGAGGACTCTATGCTTTGGAGCAGGGCACTCCAGCCTTGGTCGCTGCTTTGCGGAGCTCGTCGCTGAAGGCTTCGTTTGAGTGTTGGCATCGTAGATTAGGCCATGTTCATATTTTTGTCGTTACTTTATTAAATAAATTGGGCATGTTATCCCTCACTTCTATTTTGCCCAAACCGGGCCTATGTACTCCTTTTTAGATGGCTAAGAGTAAACATTTATCTTTTTCTTTGAATGAAAAGCGAGCTTCAAATGTTTTAGATTTAATCCATTGTGACCTTTGGGGACCTGCCTTAGTTGCCTCGAATGATGGTTTTCGGTACTATGTTATTTTTGTGGATGACTTCTCTAGATTTACTTGGCTCTATCCTCTACACGCCAAGTCCGATTTCTATGATGTGTTTGTTCGGTTTCACACATTTGTTTGCAATCAGTTTTCCACCACACTTAAGGCATTCCAGAGTGATGGTGGCACTGAGTTTGTTAATGGTCGTGTTCGCAGCTTCCTCGTCGATCATGGAATCCATCATCGCCTCTCTTGCACTTACACTCCTCAACAAAATGGTCTGGCCGAGCGCAAGCATCGTCATGTCACTAAAACTGGGCTCTCTTTATTGTTTCAGGCGAGCATGCCTGCTCATTTCTGGGTTGATGCCTTCTCCACTGCTGTTTACATTATCAACTGTTTGCCCACATCTGTCCTCGGGGACAGGTCACCATTTCAGCTCTTGTTCGGCTCTTCTCCGAACTTTGCGAACTTCAAAACATTTGGTTGTTAGGTTTTCCCGTACCTTCGGGATTATGCTCTCCACAAGCTTGCTCCTCTCAGCTCTCCGTGTGTCTTTATGGGTTCCAGTTCTTCTCATAAAGGGTTTCGGTGTTACGATCCGATCGCTTCCCGCTTCTACACTACTCGTCATGCTCAATTTAACGAATCTGTGTTCCCGTTCTCGGCCATACATGCTCCTTCCTCGCCTGTTGATTCCCTTGAGATCAGTTCTTTCATGGAACCATCAACTGCTCCTCGCTGGTCTCCTTGTGTTCTCCGCCCTGACCCACCAGAGTTGTCCATGCCTCCTACTCGCCCTGCCGTTCAGGAGCCTCCTGCTCTTCCAGCAGTTCAGCTGCCCCCTGCTCGGCCAGCGGCCCAGCAGCCTTTTATTCGCTCTGCTGCTCGTCTGCCTCCTGTCCCGACTCACCCGATGGTGACTCGTGCTAGGTCTGGTATATTTAAGCCTCGACACATTGTCGACATTGCGACCACTGGCCTTCTGTCCGCTCTCTCGGTCTCCGATGAGCCTAATGGTTTTAACTCGGCCCTTAAGCATCCACACTAGTTAGCTGCAATGCAATCTGAGCTTGATGCTCTGCATGCTAATCAAACATGGGAGCTCGTCCCTCGCCCTCCCTCTATGATAAGTGTGAAAATTGCTTGAAATTCATGTGTTTATTTTGCATAATTTTGAGGATTTTGTTGCATTATTCACACTAAATTGACCAATTGCACTTGAAATGAGAAAGGTATGTGTTTTGCTATTTTGTAGGTAAATTGAACTTATTTGGAAGAAAAATACGTGTCTGAGCATTCATGAAGTCAAGCATATAATTGCACCACTGGATTCGTCTCGAAAAAATGAGTGGAATGAAAAAAAGAATCAAGTCAATCGGAGGTCGGAAGCTCAAGATATGATCGAAACGATAAAATGCGAAATTGCAGCAGAATCCACTCGTGCCGCCGAGTCAACCCACTCGGTTGACCGAGTGAAATCTTCTTCCAGAGCATTTTCTGGACTTCCATCTCACTCGGTTGACCGTTTGAGGTCACTCGGTCGACCGTTTGAACCCATTTCTGCGCGAAAATTCGAGAATTTTAAAGGATTTCAAGGGCCTAAATGCAAATTTCGTCTCCACACTCTTCCAAGGTATAAATAGCTCCCCAGTCACATTGTTTAGGAGGGATTGGCCTCACTTTCACACACTCAAACCCTAGAGTACCCTCTTAGGTAGATTAATTTTTACATATTTTGCAAGTTTCATTCCATAGATTAGTTTCAAATTTAGTATTTAGGTTGGGTTCTTGAAGATTTTGGCTACATTCACTTGTAATATTCTGATTGTTGAAGAATCATCAAGGTGACTTACACCCAAACTCTATTTTGTTATATTATTGATATTTTTATGTCTCTTTCTAGTTCTCTTGTTGTTTTAGCCATGGGTGTTTCATCAAACACCATGGGCTAAGCTTTTTATGCTTTAGGTGTTTGAAACCATGTGAATATTTAGTGTTAAAATTGTTTATGCTTTGATTATTGTTGATATTTGGATTGTTGCTTCTCTTATTGGGTTTTATTGGTGCTTTGTGTATTAAATTCTATTAATCCATATTTTGAGGCATGTTTAGCGTAGACAAGAGTTACATGAACATGTGTAAATTTATGGTGTGAGTTGATTGGTATACAAATGCATTTATTATACTTTTAATTCGTCGAGAGAGAGTTAATCGTATTAGAACCCCCATTAAGAGACGTTAATTACTTGAATGGTTATTTGGGTAGTTGGTGAGGATTAGGAAGAGGTCTTATTACCGGGTTTGGGAACACCTTAGACGTAAGGCTATAGTACCCGAAGGGAAACAATTTTCATCCTAGCATCTTGATGCTCTTAGCAAGTCCAAATTGAAGCATAACAACGGTATAAACAATCCCACTCGATTTCACTAGGTACAGAACACCCGGAGCATTCCCAACCTTTGCACTTCTCCGAATTTAGATTCGTAGTTGTTCTTTACTTTAATTGTCATTTTCTCATTTTCTTAGTTTAGTAGTTAATTTTACTTATTAGGATTGTGTTTAGTTTAATTTATTGTCTTTAGATTATTATTTAGCTTTAGTTTTGCATCCATCACCCAAAATCGTAGCTACATTAGGTATGACAACACACTACTTTAGGGATCCATTGCACTAGCCCACCTCCCGTGGTTCGATACTACTTGGTCGAAATACTTACGTGTATACTACTACGATCCCTTATGCTTGAGGGGAAGTAGTTAGTCAAATAAGTTGTCTAAAAATTCGTTCAAGTTAATGGCGCCGCTGCCGGGGAGGTAACGTAGTGCTATAAGTGGGACTTAAAGTTAGTTGAGTACTAGTGTTAGCTACATTACTTGCTTTATTTTATTTTCTTTTTATTTTAAGAAATTTGATACTTGAGTATTTTGTAGGTGTGCACTTCATTGACTAGATGGATGGATATAATCAATACCCGTGGAATCATTGTTATGATCAACGCGGTATGATTTATCCTCCACAACATGGAGATGTGAGCTACGATAATTGGAGGAACTTTGATCACCATTGTCATATGCAACAAGTTCCCTCCTATTATCAAGATTGGAGGAATGAAGAAGCATCACCTTCTCCTCAAGGATATTATCATTATCCTTATCCTTACCCACCTCAACCACAAGCATATTACCCACCTCCTCCACCACATTAATACCTTCCACCGCAACATCCTTATCCTCTACCTCCACATCAATACCCTTCTCCTCAACACCCATATCCATATCCTCCCCCACCACCTCAAGAGTTGTATCGTCCACCTCCTCCTCCACTTATGGAAGAGCTTCATCAAGTACATTATCAAGAGTGGGAAAGCAATGAGTTTTGGCCACAAGGTAGGACTACTATCGAAAAGCTCCTCATTGCACACATGAAGGAGAGATTGGATGCAAAGAGATATCCACTTGAAGACATGAGCATGAGAAGGAGCTTAATGGTGATTGTCAAAAGATGTGAAGAAGAATGTCCTTTGATGGACATGAGCTACAAGGAACAAGAAAATCAAGAAGCATCACAAGATGAGTTGGAGAGAGAAATGAGCATTTCTAAACCTTTACACTCTTCAATTAGCACTTTACTTGATATTGATGCTTCTATTGATTTCATTTTGCCTCTTGATCACTTTGATTTTAAGAAAGAAGTTGAGAAGAGCTTGGGCATCCTTGGGAAAAAGGGAAAGAAATGGCAAGAGATGTGGAAGGAGCGAGATGAACATTCATCGATGAAAGCATGGAAGAAAAATGTGGATGATTGGTCTTCCATTCATAAAAGCCTACATGAGTTTGAAGCTCAAAGGTTGAGATACAATGGCAAGAAGGCTCGATATCCTTGGCCTTTTCGATGAGCTCATTTAGTTCCGTCCGGCTAGAAGACGTTAAACTTAGCGCTTAATGGGAGGCAACCCATTCCTTATTGCTTTCTTTTATTTTTTAGATTTGTAGCTTGTTTGATCTTTTGTTTAGTTTTTATTTTCTAGGTTGAGTGTTGTGTTGGTGGTCAGGGATGGGAGATATGCATGGTGGAGCTCAAGGGTAGTGGTGCTTTGGTGCTAAAGGTTCAAGGGACAATTGGTGGCGGTGGCTTGCTTCTTTGGTGAGTTTCGTTGGTGGTAAAATTTTAAGGTAACACACTCATTCCCAAACTTTGCATTCAACTAGAGTTTCATTTAAGTTTGGGGGGGGGGGGTTCATGTGTTTCCTTCATTTATATTGCACCGTTGTTCCTAGTTTTGGTGATTGATTATCTTGTGGATTGTTGGTATTTGAGGCGTAATTGATGGTGATTGTTAGTTTTTGAGATTTGGTTGAACTTGTTGGTATTGATTGATGCTTGCTTGTTCACTTGATTTTGTGAAAATTTGTGCTTGGTTTGGTGCTTTTGATTCATGATTAGACAAGCCCGTGAGCTTTAGAGCCTTTAGACTTTCATATCTTATTGTCTATTTTCCTTCATGTGAGTATCATTCATGCTTGTGTACTCTAGAACTTGTCAATTGTCTTGTTTGATGCTACTTTTTGTGTGAGATTTTTTAAAGTGATATAAGGCCATCTTTGTTTTGAATAGTCACTTGGCCAAATTTTCCATACCAAATGCAATTTTTCCGTAGTTAGCCACTTTGAGCTTATTGACTTATATTCTTTGGCAATCTACATATTTAGCCCATTGTCTATCTTTTATGAGCCTAATTTTCCTATGAATTAGTGGAGCTTGAATATTGACAAATGTGGTTGAATTGAGTTGAAATGTGAATTTGGTGGATTTGTTTGGTTGAAAAGTGAAAAGATTGAAAAAAAAAAAAGAGAGAAAAAAGATGAATTATGAGTTGTGCAAAAAAAAAAAAAGATTGAGTTGATGAGAAAAGAAAAATCGAAAAAGAAAACTCTCTTGTGCACAAAAATTTGGTAGAGCTTCAATTCAAAAGTGTTGTTTGGTTGGTGGTGAAGAATGTGCTTAAAAAGAAAAGAAGTAAGTAAATTATGTGAGATAGAGAACTTTGAGTTGCAACTTAATCAATTGCAACTTTCCTTCTTGCTCCATTAGTTTATGAGTCACTTTATCCAAATCTTCCCTACCTTAACCAAAGAGCCTACATTACAACCAAATGTGAATGTCCTTATTGATTCATTGATTGAACACTTTCATGTGGTGGAGAACTTAGACATTTGGCAAGCATATGGTGGTGCATTTGTGTGATTTGATTTTGAGAGCATACATTTCCTTGATATACACTTTGAGTGATGAGAGATACACTTACTTGTGAGGAAATTGTGAATTGAGCACTTAATCTTGCATTGATTGAAGCATAATTTATGAACTTGTTTGTGGATTTGTGTACCTCTTAGCTTGACTAGAGTGAGGAAAGTTGACAATCACTCATTCAATTTTGATTGAATTTCTTCGCAATCCTCCCACTTGTTCTATTTTTCTTTCGTTGCTCGGGGACGAGCAACACTTTAAGTTTGGGGGGGTTGATTAGTGTGAAAATTGCTTGAAATTCATGTGTTTATTTTGCATAATTTTGAGGATTTTGTTGCATTATTCACACTAAATTGACCAATTGCACTTGAAATTAGAAAGGTATGTGTTTTGCTATTTTGTAGGTAAATTGAACTTATTTGGAAGCAAAATACGTGTTTGAGAATTCATGAAGTCAAGAACATAATTTCACCATTGGATGCGTCTCGAAAAAATGAGTGGAATGAAAAAAAGAATCAAGTCAATCGGAGGTCGGAAGCTCAAGATATGATCGAAACGATAAAATGCGAAATTGTAGCAGAATCCACTCGGGCAGCCGAGTCAACCCACTCGGTTGACCGAGTGAAATCTGCTTCCAGAGCATTTTCTGGACTTCCATCTCACTCGGTTGACCGTTTGAGGTCACTCGGTCGACCGTTTGAACCCGTTTCTGCGCAAAAATTCGAGAATTTTAAAGGATTTCAAGGGCCTAAGTGCAAATTTCGTCTCCAACACTCTTCCAAGCTATAAATAGCTCCCCAATCACATTGTTTAGGAGGGATTGGCCTCACTTTCACACACTCAAACCCTAGAGTACTCTCTTAGGTAGATTTTTACATATTTTTCAAGTTTCATTCCATAGATTAGTTTCAAATTTAGTATTTAGGTTGGGTTCTTGAAGATTTTGGCTACATTCACTTGTAATATTCTAGATTGTTGAAGAATCATCAAGGTGACTTCCATCCAAACTCTATTTTGTTATATTATTGATATTTTTATGTCTCTTTCTAGTTCTCTTGTTGTTTTAGCCATGGGTGTTTCATCAAACACCATGGACTAAGCTTTTTATGCTTTGGGTGTTTGAAACCATGTGAATATTTAGTGTTAAAATTGTTTATGCTTTGATTATTGTTGATATTTGGATTGTTGCTTCTCTTATTGGGTTTTATTGGTGCTTTGTGTATTAAATTCTATTAATCCATATTTTGAGGCATGTTTAGCGTAGACGAGAGTTACATGAATATGTGTAAATTTATGGTGTGAGTTTATTGGTATACAAATGCGTTTATTATACTTTTAATTCGTCGAGAGGGAGTTAATCGTATTAGAACCCCCATTAAGAGACGTTAATTACTTGAATGGTTATTTGGGTAGTTGGTGAGGATTAGGAAGAGGTCTTATTACCGGGTTTGGGAACACCTTAGACGTAAGGCTATAGTACCCGAAGGGAAACAATTTTCATCCTAGCATCTTGATGCTCTTAGCAAGTCCAAATTGAAGCATAACAACGGTATAAACAATCCCACTCGATTTCACTAGGTAGATCGAGAACACTCGGAGCATTCCCAACCTTTGCACTTCTCCGAATTTAGATTCGTAGTTGTTCTTTACTTTAATTGTCATTTTCTCATTTTCTTAGTTTAGTAGTTAATTTTACTTATTAGGATTGTGTTTAGTTTAATTTATTGTCTTTAGATTATTATTTAGCTTTAGTTTTGCATCCATCTCCCGAAATCGTAGCTACATTAGGTATGACAACACACTACTTTAGGGATCCATTGCACTAGCCCACCTCCCGTGGTTCGATACTACTTGGTCGAAATACTTACGTGTATACTACTACGATCCCTTATGAGGGGAAGTAGTTAGTCAAATAAGTTGTCTAAAAATTCGTTCAAGTCACTCTACAAACATTGTTCGTTCGAAATGGGTCTTTCACACCAAATACCTTGCGGATGATTCAGTTGATCGCTATAAAGCCCGTCTAGTTGCCCAGGGCTTCTCGTAGGTTCCAAGCCTTGACTTCTCGCACACATTCAGTCCAGTCGTCAAAGTCTCTATTGTTCGCATCATCTTGTGTCTGGTGTTCGTAATCACTGGCACATGCACCAGCTCGATGTCAACAATGCCTTTCTCCATGGAGAATTGACGAACATTGTTTACATGGCTCAGCCCCCTGGCTTTGTTGATCCTCGATTTCTCGACCATGTTTGTCACCTCAAGAAGGCACAATATGGCCTTCGGCAAGCTCCCCTCGCCTGGTTTGTTCGCTTCAGTGGCTTCCTCAAGACTTTGGGGGTTTTTGTGCAACCGAGCAGACCCCTCACTCTCTACTTCAGACGTGGCAAAGTCACCCTGTATCTCTTGCTTTATATGGATGACATTATTGTTACAGGGAGCGACCAGGATGCTATTCGGCGTTTTATTCGTCGTGTCAACATGAAATTTGTGATCAAAGATCTTGGGCGCCTCAGCTACTTCCTCGACCTCGAGGTCACTCACTCGTCGAATGGTCTCTTTCTGAGCCAGGCGAAGTATGCTCGCGATGTCTTATCTCGGGTGGAGTTGCTCGACTCAAAGCCTATCTCCACTCCTCTAGCAGCCGGGGAGTCTTTGGTTAGTACAGGGACCCCTTTTACCGACCACACTCTCTACCGCTCGTTCGTCAGCGCTTTACAGTACCTGACGATCCCGCTTCCTGATCTTTCATATGCTATTAATCATGTCAGTCAATTTTTACACTCGCCGACCACCGCCCACTTTCTCGCGGTCAAGAGGATCCTCAGATATGTTAAGGGCACTATATATTATATGCTCTCTTTTGGCCGGACAAGTGACTACTCGCTCGTTGGTTATTTCGATGCGGATTGGGCACGTTACACGGAGACTCGTCGCTCTACCTATGGCTATTCTATTTTTCTGGGTGGAAATTTAATCTCTTGGAGCGCGAAGAAACAACCCACAGTTGGTCGCTCGAGCTGTGAATCCGAGTATAGGGCAATCGCGAACACAGCCCAGGAACTGATTTGGTTCACTCAACTTCTTCGGGAGCTTAGTCAGCTTCCTTCCTCGGCGCCAACACTACTTTGCGACAACAAGAGTGCCTTATTTTGGAGTCAAAACCCAGTTGCTCATAAACGAGCAAAACACATCGACATTGGCTGCCATTTTATTCGTGAATTGGTCTCTTCTGGTCGCCTCATAACCAAGTTCGTCCCATCCACTCTTCAGCTCGCCGACGTCTTCACCAAGAGTCTTCCTCGCCCCAATTTTGAATTGTTACGTTCCAAGCTCTGTGTTCGTTTGCATCCACAACATCGCTTGACGGGGGGTAATAGGGAATAATAATATATGAATAATATATTTTAATTTAGTTCATATCTTTTGTATATATCTCTTTGATATGGTTGTTGTATTTACCTTAATTATCTCATTGTAAATACTTTTATAAATAGTGAATCATTTCTATCACCTCATTAACGGTGATCACATACCTATTCTCAGAAGTAGTAGTTAATCAAAATTAATTTTTCGATATAGACATCTCATCCTATTTTCCAGAGGAGTACAAGCTAATAAAATTACAGTATACATACGTGATATTAAAATTTCAAGAAAATGGTTGTTAATTAGTAGCTAGAGAATTTGATTATTTAATTATGTAACCACTCTTCATTAATAAAAAAACATACTAGTGTAATTTATGTAAACTTTAAACAGGATCACAATATGCAACGATGCATGATGGTACTGGTATTGAAAGAGTTAAACTTTCATGTATGCAGGACTAAAATTAATTTAAAAATTAGGTTTACTATTTTTCAATTTTTTATTGTTATGTGTTATTTTAAAAATGATTTACTTATTTTTAAATTGAATTTACATTTTAGTTTTTAATATTTTAATGGTATTTAATATTTATGAATTTTAGTTTTATTTAAAAATTTAAAATTATTTAAATAAATATTAAATTTTATTTATTGCTAATAGCACTTGTTAATTTAAAATTGATTTACAGATTTTTCAAATTAAATTAATTTTTTTATTAATTTTCTTATTTTATATTGTTAAATTTTTAACTCATATAATTATTTTGATTTTTTAATATTTCTTAACAACTTTTTAGATAAATAAAATAATTAAACATTATTGATAACATATTATTTTATAATTTTTCGTATTAAATAAAAATATAACATGTGTGCCATGCCAATTATATAATAAACAAACAAATTTAAATTAAATATATTAAAGAAGAAAAAACCTGAAAATATAAGATATATATTAATTGTAAACAAATCATAACGAATAAAACTTGTGTTCCAAACGACAAGCTACATGCATATAGACAGTTTGTGACCGGGAGGTTGCGAGTTTGAAACCCATGTCGCACAAGGTGGAGGAAATAGCGATGGTTTTTATTAAAATTATCTCGTTATTAATTCAGTGAGGAGTAGTTTGTTGAGGGTCAAAGTTCCTCGCTATTCAATTTAGCAATGGTGTTTTCCTCATCAAATTGTTTAAAATTATGTATATTGTAAAAGTGAAGTTTATAAAGAGATTTGCAAATACATTCATAACTTGCATCTGGAACTGGTATTAATGCCAATGACTTGAACCCAGAACCTCATGGCCTAGGTAGTGGTGCTCTAACCACATGAGCTATCCCACTTCATCATAATGCTTATTTAATATTGGAATATTGAAAGAGTAAAATAAAAATTAGATCTTGTGCAGAATCAAGTGAGCACCATGTTGAGCCTGAATGGTCATGATATAGTGAGGAGCATGTGCGTAGGACGGCGAAAGTTGGAAGGATACACGTTGTAGAATCATAGCCAGCACCACTTTTGCCTCAAGCATTGCGAAATTTTGACCAATACATACGCGAGGTCCCCACCCAAACGGTAAAAACATGCCCTGGCCATTATGTGCGTGTGATACCCCTTCACTAAATCTCTCCGGATTGAACTCCATTGCGTCGTCCCCCCAAATTTCACGGTTATGGTGCAATAAGATAGTTGGCACTGTAACTTGAACTCCAGCTGGTAATGTCAGTTTCCCCAACTTTGTTTCCTCACTAACGCGGCGGTATAGAGTTGGGACCGGTGGATAAAGCCTTAACACCTCGTTTAAAATCATGGTCATCTATCATATATAACACAAGTTATGTCAATTTTTTTATGTAATACTACTATCTAAATTAGGGCAAAAATCCATCATGTCATGGAGGGATAGAAGCCAATTTTGTCCCATAACTTTTTACCTTTTTTAAAATGGTCTGAAAAAAGTTAAATGTACCAATTTAGTCCCATTTTTTTCAATTAGTTTAATTTTGGTCCCAAAATATTTAAATGTGATTGCTAAAAAAAAAAGTACTAAATTGATATAATTAACTTTTTTGGGACTAAAACAGAACAAATTGTAAAAAAAAAAATGGGACTAGATTGGTACATTTAACTTATATGGGACCATTTCAGAAAAGATTGAAAGTTATGAGACTAAATTAACTTATATACGTTTGGAGATTAATTAGTACTTACAATTTTCAGGTGTGCAAGTCCTTCAAAATTTGGCTTCTGGTTCCCAAAGACATGCACAACTTCCTCCCTGGCTCTTATTTGCCACTCCGGATGCTTACTCAATAAAACCAATGTCCAAACAAGTAACGTCGCAGTCGTCTCCTGCCCCGCGATATAGAACAGCTTGCACTCTTCGACTATGTCATCGATGCTCATCCCAAAGCTCTTATTACCACCCTGTTCAATTTCACGGAAATTGGACTGCAACATTATGCCTAATAAGTCTTCCCCTGCATCTTTGATTGCCTCAACCCTTGAATTTATGAGATGTCGAATCCTAGATTGAATTTCTTTTTCAATTTCAATCAATCTCCTGTTCCTCTTTGTCGGAATAAATCTATACGCAATTATAATTAGGCCTATATATATATGATGATGAGTAAGCTAGTACGTACGAGAGACTTTACAAAAAAATTATAATTACCTCCATCCTGGAATATATACAGATTGTAAATCCTCAGTAAAATAATAACTTTTTTCCTTTGAAAGTTGGAAAATTTTGGTCCCTTCTTCGTATCCGCTACCAAAGGCAGTTCTTGAAATCGCGTCTCCAGTTAATTTCTCAATATATGGCACCACGTCAATGTCGCATGGCCCTTGGGAGGACGACAGAATCGTTTCCCATTTGTTCAAAACATCATCACAACTCGAACAGAACGCAGGTATCATCAGCTGTGTCAATAACAATATCGAGCCTAATATCAGTAAAATATCGAGAAAATATTGATTTTTTTTCTTTGAAAAAATGTCGATAACATTGTATATTATTCTATATTTTATGTAAATTTATCACAAATCGTATCGTGTCGTGGGACCAAAATTAACTACAAAAAGGATTAGGGTTTTTTCCCTCCAAAATGGTTAACATATGCAAAAATGAATACTTGAATCCTATGGGACCAAATTCACAATGGGATTTAAAGGACAAGTTAACGGCAGGACCAATTTTGCAGGAACGGGACCAAAATCCAACATAGGCACGGTTTATGGGACCAAAAGTGCAATTTTCTTCTCTCAATCGCGTGGACCATATCTCTTATTGGAACGGAGTAGAGGGAGTATGTAACTACTAATAAATTAATGAAGAGATGGAAATTAGAGAAAAAAAATCAAACCTTCAATTTGTCAATACGGAAAGCAGGGTTGATTATTTTTCTGTGTTTGGCCCAGTTGTCTTTCTCAAGGCTATTAACTCCAAGAAGCCTGAGTAGTGGATTGGAAACCTTCATCTTGTAGAAGGCAGGAAGATTTGTCATCACCTCCTTAATCTCTTCATTATTTGTGATGATAAGGTCAGGTTTCGGGCCTTGCCAAACAAACGACTCATTTCCTGCACGATCGTTAATATTAATTATAAGACCCGGCCCGCCCTCTAAATCGACTAACTAATTAACTAACTATATATATATATATACCATATTTGTGAAGGGTTTTGAGGATGAAAGGAATGAGTCTTGGCTTGATATCATCATCAAGATTAATGGGCTTGGAGGTGGCTTCCTCAATTGACTTGGAAACCTCTTTCAAATCGCCATGGATTAATCTGTAGGAATTGCACCTGAGACCCTGCTTTCTCAGGTATTTTTGCAGCTTCATTGAACCCAAATAACCCCATGTGATAACTATTAATGTTATGAGGAGCACCAACGCAAAACAACCACCAACTATTACGTATACAAATTCCATTCTTTTTTAATTATATATCAATGTGCCCCGGCCCTTATTTATAATATTATATTTGCCTTGATGGTTCTTTTCTCATTTACACACGTTAATTTCACTATTAATTATTTGTAAAAGAAATTTTTTAGTCACAATTAATACACACTTATTTGTAATTACGTACTCTTAAATGTCAATTCTCTTGAAATGACTTCTTAGCCCCGAGGTGTAATTTGATATTACAACTTATTCTAGAAGGAGTACTAATAATTAATGTTCCCAATTTTCCATAATCATAAAATTCTCAACCACTCCTTTTTGCTAAATTTCATTTCCATTTTTTTTTTGTAATATTTTTCCGTCGAAATTCAGTCGGAAACTCTGTCGGTATTTCCGACTGATTATTTTCCCAATTAATTTTTTTGTAAAATTATCCGTCACTATTACCGATGGAAAATTCCGTCGATAAACAAATTAAAAAAAAATTATAGATCGTACCTGGGGCTGGCCGAACCTATCCTGGCCCGGCCCCGGACCCAACCCGCTCGAACTTGACCCGCGGGCTTTGCAATTAATTGCCAATATATTTCGGTCTAGCTGGGACTCAAACTCGCGTGTGTGGGCGCCTACCACTCGGACAAGTCTGTTTTTTTTTTAGTTGTAATATATTGTATATGTACTCATTTCCGACCCATTTTTTTTTAAATCACAATATTAATTTCTTTTCACACTTTTTAGTTGTGATTAATTTATATTTTGTAACTAAATTATAAATAATTAACTTTTATAAATTTTACAAATTAAAATAATTAGATTACATTAATTTAATATTCATCTTCTTCGTCCTCCCCCTCCTCTCCTTCATCCTTCTCTTCGTTTTACATTAATTTATAAAGACTTCAGTTCGAATCTTTATGTGTTCCGTTTGAAACAGAGATTCATATTCATTACTTTTTTCCTGTTTAGGGACTTCTACCATTGACTCTGCCTTTACTTTGCAAACAGCGTGTCATTCATTACTATGTGATCGTCATGGATACGTGCAGTAGTATACTTGAGATACTTGATGGGAAAATACAAATGGATCATCCCTGTTATACCTCATTTTTCGAATTAACATCCACGAGCTTGTACTCCGTATGAATTTTTGTTCCTAAAGGGCCTGAATCAAACCAAAGGCACTTGAACAACACTACAGTCTTTGTTGGATATACCGGATATTCTACTTCAACGACTTCGTGCAACACCCCAAAGTAATCACTTGCATCTGCATTGTAATTCGCAGTGAGAACCAAATACTATTGTTGGTAGTCGCTTTTCTTGATGCAAACCCGGATGTATGAAATCTGTAACCATTAACAATATAGTCGTTGTAAGTCCTTACACGACGTAGTGGTCCTTTGCTGAGATCCACTACAAAAAAGGGCGTTTTAGAGACGGATTTACCGACGGATTTTCCGTCGGCCGCCGAGGTTACCGACGGAAAGTCGGTCGTCCCCTTTCTCGGCGTCAGCTTTTTTTGCCGACGGATTTTTGAATTCCGTCGGAATTTCCGACGGAAATACCGAGGGAAAATGGCCGTCATCTTTTTCCGACGAAATGTCCGTCGGTATTCCGGACAACCCGTTTAACAAACCGGGTCAACATTCCGTCGGTAATTCCGTCGGAAAGAATGAATTAAAATAATTATAAAAGAAATTAGAATGAATTAAAATAATTATAAAATAAATTAATTTTTGAATAATCGAAATTCACATATCGACGGAATATCCGTCGGCATTTGACCGGCGGAATATCCGTCGGCATTTTACCGACGGAATATCCGTCAGTAAAACAAAATATTAATAAAAAAAATATGATTTCGAAATTCACATATCGACGGAATATCCGTCAGTAAAACAAAATATTAATAAAAAAAATATGTGTGGCAGGGGAGGCCCCGACCAGAATTTCATTTTCCGACCAGAATTACATTTTCCGAGAGGTTGGGAATGTGAAGAAATTTCGTAAAAAATGTCATTATGTAAAAATTAAAATATTATGTAATGAAACAATAATATTACGTGAAATATTATGTTGGGAATGTAAAGAAATTGGCATTGTTTTTATTACACATCCACCTGCACCAGTAGTACAATCACATTGATCAAATTAAACCAATTTCTTTAATATATTATAATCAAATCAAATTAATTAGTAGCTTACTTGTTCATTATCATCATCATCTAATACGTACTTCCAGAAACTGACGGTGGCTTCGTCTTCTTCCAGTCTCCGGCGAAGGGCGGCGACTTCGTCTACTTCAAGGAAACAACCAAAAAATTAAAAAAAAATCGATGTTGAAGTTCAAAATTTTTCAATCTAAACTCAAAATCACTTACGTCGGAGTCGGAGTCGGCCAACTTATTAAAACGCCGGAGGAGCACAGATTGGGCGGCGGCCATGCTTCACGGTGGAGAGAAATCGGCGCGGAAGATTGGTTAGAGTGCCGAGGGTGGCGGGAATAGGGCCGGTGAGGTAGTTGTCGCCGATTCTGAGGTGAGGTAGTTGTCGCCGAAGAGTTGGTTGGAGAAGAGGAGTAGGGATTGTAAAGAGGAAAGTTTGGAAAGAGTGAAAGAAAACCCTAGGTTGAGGTTTTATATAAGGGCTTATTTTCCGTCGGCATGTACAAATACCGACGGATATTCCGTCGGTATTTATCAAATGGTGAATTTCGACGGACATATATAAATACCGACGGATAATCCGTCGATATTTTTCAAAGAGTAAATACCGACGGAAAGTTAATTCCGTCAGCATTTTGGCGATTTTTTTTTTTTTAAATAATTCAATTTTTTCTATATACTAGACCTAATAAATTACCAAAACCCTAAACCCTACTATATACTAGACCTACTAATTCATTTCTTCCACATATATTAATATATATATTGGTTGTGACTTATATTTATAGTAAATTTAATTTTTATAATTTGTACCTAAATGATAAATAATTAATTAACTTTTATAAAATAAGAAATAAATACATTACATTAATTGAATTAATTTTCATCTTCATCGTCTTCATCCTCCTCTTCGTCCTTATCCTCCTCCTCCTCATCATCATCTTCCTCATCCTCCTCCTCATCCTCATCTTCTTCATTCTCCTCTTCATCCTCATCTTCATTCTCCTCTTCATCCTCTTCTTCATCCCCCTCCTCTTCACCTTCAATTTCGATTAATTGGGGATTTGTAGCCGTCAAGGGTACAGAAAGATCGAAATCTCCCGTAAAGACTTCAGTTGGAGTCTCTATTTGTTCTGCTTGAAATGGAGATTCATCTTCAGTATTTTTGTCCTTTTTAGGGACTTCTACCATTGACCTTGCCTTTACTTTGCAAACAGCGTGCCATTCATAACCACGTGGAGCTCCCGGATATGTGCAGTAGTATACTTGAGATACTTGATGGACAAATACAAATGGATCATCCCCAACATACGTCCTTTTCGAACTAACATCAACGAGCTTGTACTCCGGGTGAATTCTTGTTCCTAGATGGCCTGAATCAAACCAATGACACTTGAACAACACTACAGTCTTTGCTGGATATCCTGGATATTCTACTTCGACGACTTCCCATAACACCCCAAAGTAATCACTTGCATCTGCATTGTAATTCGCACTGCTAACGCAGACGCCACTGTTGGTAGTTGCCTTTGTCGATGCATACCCAGAAGTATGAAATCTGTAGCCCTTCACAATATAACCGTTGTAGGTCTTTACACGACGTAGTGGTCCCTTGCTGAGATCTCGTAAGAATCGACTGTCTAGAGCGTTATCCCGTCCCTATACGACTCAATTTAAAATTAATTAAAATAAATATTAATTTATTTACGTAAAACATAATTAATTAAATGGTACTCACATAACGTTCGAACCATCGGGAAAATTCACGTTGAATACGAGCATCTATATATGCATCTGAGATGTTTGGTTCTGCTCGTCGTAGTTCTTGAGTGTACATCCTAATTCACAACATTCAAAAACTTGGTTAATATTAAATGACATAAATGAAGTGGTATTTAAATAGACGATTTATATATGAAATACTTACTCAATGTATGGCTGAACTCCATCACAATTCAATAACACATACGTTTGTGCTATTTCCGCCTCCGAGTTCGTCTCCCAATATCGTTCAGTGGGTTTTCCTATTGGCCGTCCCTTAGACTTGAATATGGAGAGCATTCCATCGACCTCTTCACTGATATCGTCAGCGGATGTACCACCGAAGTTACGTGGAGAACTTCTTAACTTTGTGTTGACGTGATCTTCAAAGTAATAAGAACAAAACATGCCAACCTCTTCATTCAAATAAGCATTCACAATCGATGCTTCAACGTTTGCCTTTTGTTTAGCATTGCGTTTCAAGTTGTGGAGATACCTGATATACACACACACACACACACACATATATATATATATATATATATATATATATATAACTTATAAGAATGCATGTGTAATTGTAATGAAATAAAAAAAAAGTAAGATTTTACCTTTCAAATGGGTACATCCACCTGTATTGCACCGGACCACAAATTCTCGCTTCATACGCTAAGTGAACGGGTAAGTGTTCCATCGAGTTAAAGAAGCTAGGTGGAAAAATTTGTTCCAACTTACACAAAATCACTGGAATGTCTTCATCTAAACGAATCATATCATCGATCGTGATCGTTGTAGCCGTTAAATCTCTAAAAAAATAGACTTAATTCAGTGATAGCCCTCCACACATTGAGAGGAAGAAGTTCTCGGAACGCAATCGGTATCAAGCGTTGCATAAATACATGACAATCATGACTCTTCATCCTTGCAACCTTACCCGTTGTTGTGTCTACGCATCGACTCAAGTTCGACACGTAGCCGTCCGGAAAGTTCAACTCCTTTATCCACCTACACAATCTTTGTTTTTGTGGCTTATCCAGTGTGTAGCTAGCCTTTGGAAATTTACCTGTACGCTCATCCTTTTTCAACTCTGGACGGCGACAAAGAGTTTCCAAATCCTCCCGAGACTTTGGAGTGTCTTTCGTCTTGCCTTCCGTGTTCATGATTGTGTGGAACACATTGTCAAACACATTCTTTTCAATGTGCATCACATCCAAATTGTGTCGTATCAATAGTGAACTCCAGTATGGTAAGTCCCAAAAAATACTCCTTTTGTTCCAACCACCCTCAATTCCTCTGTTGTGTTCCGCTGCATTTTCCTCAGTACTTTTTTTCAACCCCGTCCACTGAACCTCATATAACAACCTATGTCCTGTACGGAGAGTAAACTATAAGTGACACTAAAAGCAATAGATAAATATACGTTTAGTACTCGATCATTAAATAAATGTATAAAATACCATCTCGAAGTGGAGGTCGATTGTTTGTGACTGCTCTGTTCTTTACGAAGTTCTTCTTATTTCTTCGAAACGGGTGACCTTGAGGTAAGAACCTACGGTGATTATCGAACCATGAAACTTTTCTACTCACCGGGAGACTGAAAGCTTCAGAATTCTCCATACAATACGGACATGCTTTCTTTCCGGCTGTACTCCACCCGGACAACATACCATATGCAGGAAAGTCGCTAATGGTCCATAAAAGAGCAGCACGCATCGTGAAGTTTTGCTTTCTAAAAACATCGTATGTTTGGACTCCATTCTTCCATAAGAAGATCAAGTCTTTTATAAGAGGTTGGAGATAAACATCCAGTTTGTCCTTTGGATTCGTTGGTCCAGGCACCAATACAGTCAGAAACATTTTTTGAGGTTTCATGCACATCCACGGAGGAAGATTATATGGAGTCAGTATCACCGGCCACAAAGAATACTGCTTCCCATGCATCCCAAACGGTGCAAAACCATCAGTACACAAACCTAATCTCACATTCCTCGGTTCACAACCAAAATCTGGAAACACGTTGTCAAGATGTTTCCAGGCCTCTGAGTCTGCCGGATGTCGCATCTCCCTCGACTCAGCCGAAGAGGAATCTGTAGCATGCCACGTCATGTGTTGTGCAGTGGCACTTGATTGATATAATCTCATCAAACGGGGAATGATAGGAAGGTAGTACATCTTCTTATATGGCACTTTCTTCTTTGTCTTCTTCGATTGACCACCAGGTCCCTTTCGACGTGCCTCTTTGTACCGGGGATGGCCACACAATCTACACATATTCAGACTGCTATCTTCGTCACCCCAATATAACATGCAACCATTCACACAACAATCAATCTTATCAACCGGCAAACCAACATTCTTCAACATTTGTTTACTTTGATGAAACGTCGTAGGCACCTTATTATTTTGAGGACAAATTTCACTGCATAACTGTGTCACTTGCTCATATGCCCTGTTAGAAAGCTTGTTCTCGGTCTTAATGTTCATGAGTCGTGCATTAAATGACAACTGTGAGTGAGATTCACAACCCGGATATAAATCTTCTTCGACTAATTTGAGCATCTCATAAAACCGAAATGCCTCATTCGTCGGCTCCTCTTCCATGTTTGAAAAACCAGCTTCCCTGATCATTGTTTGATACATATTCGGTTCTTCGTCCCCAAACTGTTGTTCTTCGTCCCCAAACTGTTGTTCTTCGTCCCCAAACTGTTGTTCTTCATCCCCAAACTGTTGTTCTTCGTCCCCAAACCGTTGTTCTACCTCGTTACTAGTGCCAACATGATCGAAATTTGCTTCTTGTTGATAGATTCCAACAGTGTAATAGTAAAACACTTCATCAAATCTATAATGCCAACGTGTTTCGCCATGACTAGTCCAATTATAATAATTATCAACGAAACCATTCTTCACAATATGTACTAGGACCTCATCAATCTCTTTATATTGCTTATTCTGACATTTCTTAGCATTACACGGACACCTAATGCAATTTCCACTCATGTAATGTGGCTGGCTTTTTGCAAATTCAACAAATAACACGAGTTCATTATCAAATTCCACATTCACATTTCCTCTAATCATTTTAGGAGTACAATACATCCAACGATGGTCAGGCAAATCCATCTGCTAAACATTTAAGTGGAGCAACACATTACTAAACTAAACTTATAATAAATTCACACAAAACTTATGATATATATAAAACATGTAATTACATTATATTGAACTTTATATATACAGTAAATTAAAAATGGTAGAAAATGTACCGTAATTTGATGTTTCTGAATACCCGAGCATGAGCATAAAAAATTAGGCAGTAGAATGTTTTGGTGTAAATTTGCAATACGAAAGTGAAGTGGAAAAAAATTAGGTAGTAGTAAGTTTTAGGGATTTCCCGACGGAAATCCCGACAGACTTATATTTCCGTCGGCATTTCAACCGCCCAAATTTCCGTCGGTCAAGATAAATGTCGACGGATTATCCGTCGGCACTTATCAAATGGTGAATTCCGACGGAAAGTTAATTCCGTCGGCATTTCACCCGCCCAAATTGTCGTCAGTAAAGATAAATGCCGACGGAATATCCGTCGGCATTTATCAAATTCCGAATTCCGACGGAAAACATATTCCGTCGGCATTTGGCGGGTTTTTTTTTCGTTTTTTTTTATTAATTAATTCAATTTTTTGTATATATAGCAACACAAAGCTCACACACACCATATTCGATTTTTTCTATTTTGCAAAGAAATATCATGTCTTCTTCATCTTCTATTCGATTTCAGCAAGGCCTTGTTTGTTATTGTGGAAAGGCATGTCGTACATATGCTTCTAAACAACCTAGAAGTAAAGAGAGGATATTTCATAATTGTCCTGACTCCCTAAGTGATGGTTGTGGTGGTGGATGTGGTTTCTTTGTATGGGCTGATACTCTAGAAAACTGTGGTGTTGAAAAGAATCAAGGATCTAATCAAAGTGACAAAGAAACTGAAGACATGAAGAAAATGACTCAAGAGATGAAGAAATTGGTTACAGAGATCAAGAATTTGGCTGAAGAAATCAAGGATTTAATCAAAGTGAACAAAATCATTTTGATTGTGCTAGTTGTCATGGTTGCATCTACCACCTTCAAGTGGTTTAGTTAAATATATGTATAATGCACTCTATATAAGGCTATTTTGTACTAAAATTCACTTCCACCTTCAAGTGGTTTAAATCTATCTAGAATGCACTCTAAATGAGATTATTTTGTACTCAATGAAACAAATGAATGCACCCTATTTTCATCTATACACCAATAAACTACACAAATAAACTGCAATATATAGTTCAACATATATTTCAACATAAAGATAAATATATACATAAAGATAAATAAGTTCAACAGAAAAGTAAATAAGTTCAACAGAAAATTAAATAAGTTCAACAGAAAAATAAATTAGTTCAACACAAAATTAAATTGTTCAACCAGGATAGTTGCCAGGATAGTTGCTAAAAAATTGGTCCACATCGTCATTCAAGTTGACGTCGTCACCGTCGGCCTGACCTGCATCTTGACCTGCAGCTTGATCTGGAGCTGGACCTAAAGCTGGAGCTGGCGGTGCTTGCCCCATCGTCTGTTGATAGATGGCCTCGATATGCTCAGCAGACATCCCCAACGTCCGACCCGCATTGGCACTCCAGAGGCGGAAGTAGTTCTCGAACGTTGCCATGACGTTCGGATCCGGGACGGCAGTGGAGGATACGGATGGCTGCGATGCACTCCGGGCTGACCGACCACTTGGTGTCCTCACGGCGTTGCTCATCCCACCAAGGCCAAGGACCCTTCCCTTGGAGGTCGGGGCAACGTCAAGGTAACACCGGTCCACGTCAACAGCCGGAGGGGTACCGCTGCTTCCGAATTCAGCAGTAGTCGTGGCGGCTTGCGTCTCGGCTTCTTCAATCCTCTGTCGGACGCTCAACAACATAATTAAAAAATTAAAATTAATTTAATTATCTATATATATATAATGTAATTAATACATAAATTTAATTAAACTTACGTGGAGGTCAGTAGTGCGCCCGTAGGTGGACGTCTGTGTATCGGCATTAAACGGATGAAGAAGACTCATCCGATCCAAGTGGGTGTGTGGACGTCCAGTCTCCCGCTCCTATTACGTATCAAATAAACATATTCAAATTAATTTAGATTACTAATATAAAATAATTAACTATAATTATTTAATTTTTAAAAATTAATGAAAACTTACGAGAGCAAGTGATTGCTCGAGGACAGACCGAGCTCCCCCCGATGCACTGCCATCCCGCCTCCAACGTCAGTTCTACGGTTGGCCTGAGTTTTGTCACACTTCTCTTGGTAAGCCGGGTCCAACCACTTTTCAACCAACGACTCCCACAGGTCAACACCATCCTCTACCCCCAGAACAAGATTTATGTCTTTATCACGCCAGGCCGTTCTCCAGTCGTACATCATGTTCGTGTACCGAGTAGAACAAACACCGTACCACTTATCGTAAATAGCGTCGTCCGAGAAGATCGCCGTATCCCAACGGGCCTTTTTCTATACAAATATTCAACATATTTATCAAATAATATGAATAATTAGTTATTTAATAAACTTTAATTATTGTAATTATATACCTGGAACTCCTCGAAATATTCATCCTTTTTAGATTGTGGCACCGTCAACCAAGTGATAGCACCCTTAGAAATCTTACACGTCTTAAAGGCTTGTGTGCAGATCCTGGACACCTCATTACCGGGCACCAACCTGTAAAATTATTAACAAATTTATAAACTAACACATTATAAATAAATAAATAAATAAAGTTAATCGTTATTGAATACTGTTAAACATTAGAATTATTGACTTACCTTCCTGAAATGATTTCAATGGGTTGCCTTTGGTCTCGAACAGGATGCTGACGAGAAGAGGATGACGAACCAACCGACATCGTAGTCGGCGGCGGCGGCGACACTGCCACAGGAGGAGGAGGAGGAGCCATCACAGGTACTGATTCATCCCGAGACCTCCTTGAACGACGTGACAAAAATGACGACCTACGTGAACCAGAACCCTGATTCGGTACTTGTTCACTCATCTGTTTCAATCAATAAAAAATACATAATTTTACTAATTATCAATTTAATGAACATATTGCTAATTTAAAATTTTTACTAATATAGCATATTCCTAATTTAATCAATTACTAATTTAATCAACATATTCCTAATTTAAATCAAAACAATATATATATAACCTAATTACAACGTGATACCACCGTCGAACCATCTAATTAACTAATAATTTAAACAATTGATTGAAACATGCATCACCTACATTAAAAATATTTCTAAATTAACATATTCCTAAATTAACAAATCTAAACATAATTAAAATAATAATTTTCTAACTGGAGTTTTCTAATTATCAATTTAATGAACATATTCCTAATTTAATTTTTTTACTAATATAGCATATTCCTAATTTAATTAATCAACATATTCCTAATTTAATCAACAATAACCTAATTTAATTATTATTTTTCTAATTATTATTTTTCTACCTAACTTAATCAATAATAAAAAATTGAACATATATATTCCTAAATTAACAAACCTAAAACTAATTAAAATAATAATTTTCTAATTGGGTCAATAATTATCAATTTAATGAACATATTCCTAATTTAAAATTTTTACTAATATAGTGTATTCCTAATTTAATCAACATATTCCTAATTACAACGTGATCCAACGGTCGAACCACTATATCTAAACTAATTTAAACAATTGATTGAAACATGCACTACCTACATTAAAAATATTCTATATCAAAATTACACCATTAAATTAAACTAGTAATTAACTATATAACAATTAATTAATGTATACATATAACAATTAATTAATTAATTAACCTTAAAAAACAACTCTATCAAAATTATTCTTAATCAACAAATTAAATTAACTAACATACGTACTAACATGATCATAATATTTTAACAACTAACTAAATCAATATAACATGCAAATCAACATTAAATTATTCATATTTACATATATTCATGCATAAACATATATAAGTATTAAAACTAAGTAATATAACTAATTAAGAAAACGTACCGTATCAATGTAATCGGAGAAATTTGCTTCAATAGCCTCGTCCTCGTCTTCGTCTTCCCCACCGAATCCTCACTCACGCACTCCCTTTTTTTTTTCTAAAACGCATTCTGATCATCGAGGCCCTTATATAAAAAAAAAAAAAAACAAATACCGACGAATATTCCGTCGGCATTTCCCTCGGTAACCGCCCACTTTTAATGCCAACGGTTACCTTATTGGAAAACGAGGCAGTGCGGATTCAACGGGACAGATAATCCGTCGGCATTTCCGTCGGCATACATATTTCAAAACATCCGTCAGCATTTTCCCTCGGTAAATGCTGACGGAACGGAAATTCGTCAGCATTTCCCTCGGTAAATGCTGACGGAACGGAAATCCGTCAGCATTGATGTTGACTTTCCAATCCGTCGGCATTCCGTCAGCATATCCGTCGGAAATGCCGACGGACTATAATCCGTCGGCATTTGTCCGTCCCTATGACGCACGTTTTTTGTAGTGATCATGTAAGAATCGGCTCTCAAATCGTGTGACCCTTCACAATATTTAATTATTAATAGAAATAATTATCACAATGATTCTCCAGGCCACCCTCACAATATACACATATTTACCCTTCATGCCATTACTTTTGGGGTCTACCATACACTCAACCCACATACTTTATTTACTTTATAAATAAAAATTTACAAAATTATCCCTCAACACTCTCATCATTACACTTTTTTCTTAAAATATGTGCCCAAGATTTCCCGAGAGCATGCTTTACTATGTGTTGTGCCCTATTCGATCAGGTCCTTATATTACTTTCCTCTTTTAGATGTGTTATAGTTCTTCCGGGATGGACCCTTCCGTGTATTCCCTACTTGGTATGATATTGTCCGTTTTGGATTTGTCAAACCCTCACGACTTTGCTTTCGAGTTTCCCCAAAAGGCCTCATGCCAATGGGGATACTAATCCATCATTTTATAGCTCATGATCCTTTTGTGCCTTTTCAATGTGGGACATTTGTTTGACATTTCTCAACAAGATGTTTCACCATTATTTGCAAACACAAATAAAAAAATATCTCTTACCTTCACAATACGTACACACATTTCTTTTTCACTCTTAAAAGTGAATTCTCCTTCATTAACTACGTTGAAATGACTTCTTAGCCCCCCATTTGAGGTCTAAACTAATACTCCCTTCGTTCCCTACTTAAGGACACAAAACTATTGGATACGGGTTTTAACGAATGAATTATTTATTAGTATATATTATGAAAGATAAAGTGATGAGGGTAGTAAAAAAATTTCAACTTTATAAATAGTAATAAAGTTACTTTTTATAATAATATGATTCACATCTCTCTATCTCTTTAAGTATTTGCCAAGTCTAAAGTGTATCTTATAGATATACGTACTTCTTGTATCTATAAGTACAATCATTGTAAACATTTACTATTCATTCAATGAAATCATAATTTCATAGTCTCTATCGATCCCTCATGAATTGTTTTTACCTTAGGGGTGATTGAGTGTTTGTCCATTGGTAAATTTTTGCATGAGAAATGTTTGTGTGGGGTTGCTTGTGATAGAAATTTAAATACTTTTTTTAAAAAAAAAAAAAATCTGTCCACAAATATTATTTATGTTCATTGGTAAGTTTTTATATATATCTTCTCCGCAAAGGTCCAAAAATGTTAAAAATTAATTAATCTTTTAAGTTCTTAATTCGGCCTCTCCTATAATTATTTCCACACTCTCAATTTAGAAATAACACACAATATAAATATTCTTACATCATTTTATTTTTAAAATAGTCATTCATTTTGAACGAGTGTCCTGGGGGTATATTGTGTGGCCTTTTACCACGCTGGCTAGAAATTATTTTATTTAATTTATGATATAAATATATATGTACATACTTAATAAAAAAACGTCGCAAACCATTTCATAGGGAGTAACGATAAAAAACTTTAGTCAAAATAAGAGTTTGGTATAAGTAGTTCGTCTAGACTAGTACGTAGTACAATAAAACGAAAACAAAACGTCCTCCAACTTGAAGCGAACAAATTAACACTTTAATTAATTAGTATCAATTTTTCCAAATTCTCCCAAATGTTTTTGTTTTTTTGAAAGCCCCAAATGCTCAATATCAAATCAACCAAATCTCCAAATCGTTATAAGAAGTGCAGAGATTAACAAAGGATTTTTTTTTTTTTTTTTTTTTTTTGCAATGATCGAAAATTCGTCACAAATTGGCAAAACTGCCTTTCCTGTGATCTTTAAAATAAAATTTATTTCTTTGAAAAATATATATATTCTTATTATTTATTTCTAAGGTTTCGTTATAAGTTGCCAATATTCATTGTAAAGTAAAAAATGTTACTTAAAATTATTGAAAAAAAATAGTACAATCGTTTAATCTATAGACGATCGAGTGTACGTTGGACGCATTAAAAAATATTATTATTATATATATGTTCTATATACTAGCTGGGTTTTTAATTAATTCATTTAATTAATTCATTTAATTTCATAAGGCAAGCTGGGTTTTTAATTAATTCATTTTATTTAATTTATCGTGACATGTCTGGGTATATTCATGGTCAATGCGTTGCACATTAATGATATAATTAATTACTCGAAATTAATTGTCATATCGTAGCTCGTAGCTCGTACAGTTGTTAGCGTACTTATAATTTAATTAGAAACACGTATAATTTCAATTCAGTATATATATAATTAATTAAGTTGGCAGTGTAATTTATTCAAAATTATTGAAAAACTTGTATGATTAATTAATGCACGACATATGTAAAAAAAACAAAAAAAATCTTACTCCCTCCCATAATCACCTTGCAGTTGCACACCCTTAAAATAAAAAAAAAATTATAATCACTAGTCATTATTTATTACACTTTTTCAATATGCATGGGTCAATCTAGAGGATATATATATATGGAAAAAGTCAATTTAGTCACGTAACTTTTTAGCTTTTCAGAAATGGTCCCAAAAAAGTTAAATGTATCAATTTAGTTTCCATATTTCGAATTTTGTTTTGTTTTGTATTCAACCGTGATGTGAGTAAAATGTGTCGTCTAATCACATATTGACACGTGGTCTTCGAGTAAAATATATTTAATTCAGTTATATGTTTATTCCTTATTTATCTTTTCTTTTTTTTTGAAACATTCCTTATTTATCTTTATTATTGTATTAAGTGTGGGCCTCTGGATATTGAATTGGGCCTAGAATGGGTCCAAACACATAAAAGCCAAGGTAAATGGGCTGGACTAGCCCTAAACGGAACGAGTCAAAGCCATTCCACCTTCATAAGCGAACAGTTGGGCCAGAACTTGGGTTATCGCCATTCGGACCTGGGGATCTCGAGCACCTCCAAGTCATCGAGGTATGAAATCCTGAGTCTTGCGCTCCTAGCTTTGACCAGGCTGTACAATTGATTAGTGGGTGAAATTACACTACAACAAAACAACGAAATTCCAACAGAAAAATTCCAACTGATTTTTGCATTTTTTTCGTTGGAATCACTGATTCCAACGAATATTCCAACGAAAATACGACCATTGGAAAAGTGAACGTCGGAATTGCAAAATTCCAACGGAAAAAAATTCCAACAGTACATTCCAATGGATCTTGATCGTTGAAATTTTCACCTACTGAAATTTTGTCCAACGTAAATTCCATCGACAAATCCAACGGTAATTTTGCGTTGGAATATTTTCCAACAAATTTTGACATTTGGAATTTTAATCGTTGGAAATTATAAGTGTGAATTCCTACACTAATTCCAACAAAAAAAAAAATCGCAGGAATTTTCATTCCAACGAATATATACCGTTGGAATATTCATCTATTGGAGATTTTTGGAAAATTATTCAAGTTAAATTCTGATGTCAATTCCAACGACATTATTCTGTTGGAATAAAAATTACAACCAATGAGCATGTATCGTTGGAATATTCAATTGTGAAATTTGTCCAATATAAATTCCAACAACATTTTTTTATTGGAATTTATTTTAAAATATATAAATTTATTGCTATGTTAAAAAGCCCTATATATCAAAATCAATCGGAATTACACAACATACCATTACAATTTAAATATATAATAATTTCAAAATCTAATACAATCTAAAATGACTAAAGTTATAACAAAAATAATAAGTTTCAAAAATCGTAATCACAAATATCCAAGTGTTGATCATCCTTCCAATTCACATCACCAACAAAAATAAACTAAAAATATAACATAAATATTAACTTCTAGAAATCACCATCATCATCAATATCAAGGGCACGATCATCCTCTTCATTATCATATAGTGTAGGGTCTCTCTCAGCTGTTCTTTCAAATGATGATCTCCACATATGCTTTTGTCTCTACCTCTACCAATATTTGAGTTAGTGACTCTACCTTGTCCTCCACCACAATTAGTATTTCTACCGGTCATCTAGACATTAAACATGAAACTTTCAACGAAAAAATATTGTTAAATATTATGAATAAATATCAAAAGATGATATATTAAGATATCTGCACAAGAAAAATATAAATGTCAAGCACAAATAAATTACGACACAAGATTACCAATAGAAAATGACATTTGCTAGCTAGATTTAATGAGAGTCTGAATGCAGCAAAAAAATCACTTTAAATCAGTGATAACTCATCTACTCTTTAAGTTCAGCGAGTAGCAGCAATCAGCATGTCACTATAAACCGATAGTCATACTACATTTGTGCATATATATATATATATATACCCCATCTATCTCATAGGCTCTAATTCTTAAAGCAGAACAAAGACTATGAATTTAAATACACAAACTTCAGAGGGTAACGTCACTACAAAAAAACTGAGATTTAGAGACGGATTAAATACCATAAACATTGTATCTAAACAGGTTAGAAACGGATTTTGGAACCATTTTCTATCTGTTCCTAATCGCATGGTATCTAATGTTATGAACGGTTTTCTAAATTCCGTTTCTAATACGAGACGGACTTGAAACCGTTTTTTTCGGTTTATAATGAGAGACGGATTTTGACACCGTATATTCTCGTATCTAAACGATGAACGACCCGTTTTATATCCGGGTCAAAATTCCATTTCAAATGTCGTTTCGCTTCTAAATCCGTATCACAAGGCAAAAATTCGTTTCCAAGCCTTTAATCCCCATTCCAAGCCCGAACCCGACCCGACACCCATCACACCCTACCATGCAACCACCCCCCTCTCCAATTATTTAATCCCCATTCCAAGCCTTAATCCCAAGCCCGAACCCGACCCGAACCCACACCGTCCCAGCCTGAACCCAACCCGACACCCATCCCACCCTGCAACCCCCCCCCCTCCAACTATTTAATTAACCTTTTTTTTTGTCTATATGGGAATTGAACCCAGGTGGGCAAGTGTCTATTATTGAGCATTTGCCACTAGGACAGATAACTCTTTTGTTTTATCTTTTAATATTAATTGTATATGTATATTACTTTATTTCTTTTACATGTATTCAAATTGTAACTTTTAAATTTATAAATGTAATTTTTTTTATGAATTTCTAAAAATTGTAATTACTCACTGCCGTCAATAAGCTGTAAAATACTAAGAACTATGCATAGTTTAGACACTTTATTTTATTATATTAGTTTAACATATATAATTAATTGATTAATTTGTAACTTTAAATAAAATAAAAAATTGTTATTGAATAATTTCAATTGTAAAAGTCGATCTTACTTTATAAATTCAAATAAATTAATTAAATTACATTTAATCTTATGCTATTTTTTTTAAAATATTTTTATTAATTTTACAAATTTTATTATTTAAAATTTGCACTTTTATTAGGTGCTAAAATTAAATTAAATTTTAAAAATTGGGTTCGAACATGTGAGTTGTAACGATTTTTATTAAATTATGCGTTTATACTATATAGCACTAAATTATGCGTTTATCCTATATAACTGGACTCAATTACACACTGTTTTTATTAAATTATGCGTTTATCAAGTACACCGTGTACTTGAGTACACAACAGCTCTACCCCTGAATAGTATCCGGTGTACTTGAGTACACAACAGCTCTACCCCTGAATAGTATCCTATATAACTGGACTCAATTACACACTGTTTTTATTACAGTAGTATACTTGACACACTTAAATGACAAATACAAACGGATCATACCTTTATATCTTTTGACAAATACAAACGGTTCATGGGTTATATGGGTTGGGTTTTTAAACAAGACCCATCTATTTGACCCCCATTTTTTACGAGTTCACCACCAAATTCTACTTACTACTTGAATGGAAATTTTCATTTTAAAAAATTATCTTAAAAATAATTAGAAAAAAATAAATAAAAGGGTTGGATTTTTAAACAAGACCCATTTATTTGACTCCCATTTTTTGCGAGTTTTGTTGAAGGGAATCGATCCCCCTCCCGTTAAAGAAAATTTAACAAAGTTAACCAACATGCTAGCGTCCTTAAACATGGCATATTTTCGAAATATATATATTAACCCACTTTTAAGAGGCATACTTTCGAGATAAATATATTAACCCACTTTTAAGATCTATATTTTAAATGGATCCAGTTGCAAATAATTGTAATTTATAGTGTTGCAAATAATTGTAATTTATAGTAGACGAATTGATAAGTAAATTGATATATTACAATAAAGGCTTGAGATGCACAACTTACCTTGTCAATCTTGATGGTTTGTGTTGCTCACTTTCGATTCACAGACGTTCTTCCATTACCGAGATTGAAAGAAATTTATAGTAGGCGAAGTAAATTGATATATTATAATAAAGGCTTGAGATGCACAACTTACCTCGTGAATCTTGATGGTAGAGACAATGTTATTATTGTATAGTAGGCAAATTGATAATAGTAGGCCAATTGATGATAAGTAAATTGATATATTATAATAAAGGCTTGAGATGCACAACTTATATAACGTTCTTCAGTTTCCAAGATTGAAATAAATTTATATAGCAAATTATATTATAATAAAGGCTTGAGATGCATAACTTACCTGGTCAATCTTGATGGTAGAGACAATATTATTATTATTGACAGAGGTCATTAGTCCATATATTATATATATTGTCATATATAAAAAAGATATGAAATATATAACATAATATTATTATAATATCTATATTTATTATATAAACTTATTTTCAAGAATGGACAAAAATTGACCCATCATTATTAGATAGGATTAGATACGGCCATATTTTTAAAAATGGAAAAAACTTGACATGTTATTATTAGATAGAATTTAGGTTTAATTTCCCTTAATATATATTTTTCAAAAATTTAGTAAAATTAATTTCTATAAATTAGATTTAACTTAATTTGTATCTCTAACCCCTTCATTGATTTTCAATTTTTATTTCAAGTTCATTTTGACACAAAAAAAAATGATTTTTGATTTTCAATTTTTATTTCAAGTTCATTTTAACATAAAAATGATTTTTGATTTTTATCTCAATTGATCTTATTCCCTTTGTTATGGAGACTATTTTACAATTAACAATGCTTCACGTATTTATACTTTTTCTAAGTGGATGATAGAATTATTTTTTAATCTAAAACTTTTTAAAAAATACTATACAAGTTTCTTGATAAGTCTTAATAGTAATTTTATAAAGATTTATAAACTTTTAAAAATTAATGAATGACTCTTTTTTTTAATCTAACGTTCGTATATACGTTGATTAGAGAATCAATTCTTAGAATATTTTCACTAGTTTATACTTTTTCTAAATTGATGATAGAATTATTTTTTAATCTAATTTTTTTTTTAAAATACTATACAAATTTAAAAATTATTCAATAACATCTCCTTTTTTTAATCTAAAATTGATATATATATTGTCATATAGAATTGAAGATATAATATAATATTATTATTATTATTATTATTATTATAATATATATATTTAACCTAAAATATATTTACATCAATTTTTGGAATATTTTCACTAGAGAATCAATTGATATATATATTGTCATATGGAATTGAAGATATAATATAATAATATTATTATTATAATATATATATATATATATATATTCTAAAATATATCTACATAGTATTATTCTAACATTTATATTTATCCAATACATAGAAGATATATTAATTAATTTTTTTTATTTTTACTATTTATTAATTAAATAAAAAAGTAAATAAATTAATATAACTCAATTCACCCGTCCATATTCTCTCATTCTCAATTCTCTCTATATATAAGGTTTTGATTTATTTTTTTTATTTAATCACCCGTCCATATTCTCTCATTCTCAATTCTCTCTATATATAAGGTTTTGATTTATTTTTATTATTTAATTTTATCATTTGACTAATTAGATACAGATTAGAAATGATTAGATTCCGTAACGCAAATTTCGTGTTCCACCTTATCTCGTTTTATATCGGGGAGAAAAAATTGATTGTTTAGAGACGGTGAAATATGTATCTAATCCGTATCTAAAACTTTCGAAATTGAAAGTCATGTATCTAATCCGTATCTAAAACTTTCGAAACTAAAAGTCGTATCTAATCTGTTTATAATGAGAGACGGTTTTATTTTCGGTTTCAAATCTCGATTTTTTAACAAATTCGTATCTAATCCGTATCTATTAGAGACGGATTAGGTGTCCGTCTCAAAATTTCGGTATCAAAATCAGGCTTTTTTTGTAGTGCGTCTTCATATCTATGACAAAGCTAACTACTCAATGCACGTTGGTCAATGAAGTCCCGTCACGATCACGTTTTAAAAGTAAATGCGCGACCCTATACTATAAATTGGAGCTCCATTTCATGCAAAACTCCCGTGTTAATAAATTAAAGTTTCAACCATGAATTTACTTCTGACCTATTGAGATGATTGTATTAATAAAACTTGTATCAAAATCAGGTCTTTAAATGCATTGTTTTTCTCTGATATCAATAATCTATTAGTTAAGAACCCCTTTTCATATATTGGTCATTATTCAGTAAAATAAGTAGACAAAATATATATACACTTGGCAACTACATTACTTGTTTTTAAGGGATCGGACAACAAATTTTAAAACAACCATAACCTAATTATCTAAGGTATGGCTCCATATATATATACTTGGCAACTACATTACAATTTATATAATTGTCAGTATCATTTGCTCAACAAGTTCTTACTAACTAGCTAGTTATAC
Source organism: Galeopsis tetrahit (assembly GCA_963675135.1). NCBI lineage: Eukaryota > Viridiplantae > Streptophyta > Magnoliopsida > Lamiales > Lamiaceae > Galeopsis > Galeopsis tetrahit. The sequence continues at coordinate 54,329,598 of OY776124.1, read as the reverse complement.
ATGTATTAGCAATGTTTTTGTGCAAAAATTAATGAATACGCATGTTCATCATAAGACTGTGAAAGAATTAATTAATGTTAATACAGATAACAGAAACAAACTCAGAAACGCATCTGTAAAAGTTATTGAAATTATTTAATGTTAGTCTTGTCTCTTTTAAAGAACTACTAGGTGAAATTATTAAGTAGGCTCGACACACTTCTAAAAACTTCCATTTAAGAGATTTGGGGTTTAGGATGAATATGTAGCAGTTTAAAATTAAATTGATTAGTGACTGTCCAAGATTGGATCATTGTCAGCTTTAAAATACTCTAAAAAATAAGTTGATCTTAATCTACATTCTATGCATTCCTAACTTTAATTAGTATTGCATAACAAAAGAGACTCAAAAACATACTACTCAATTAAAAACAACACGCACAAGATCTTCTACTTTGTAGTTTCTTTGGATGGGCACAAAGAATAGATCATATAACTTTATTTGGAGCAGGCATAAGAAACATAGAAGATAAAGTAAGAAAGCAAACCATTTCTAGTTGAAGCTTAGCAAAATTTCCAAATCTTTCACAGTATAAACACACATTTTCTTACCTGCATAGAAAAAGGGAAATAATTTTTTTACGTCCCATAATTTTTCAACTTTTTCAAAAACGTCCCAAAAAAGTTAAGTTTCCAATTACGTCCCAAATTTTAGCTAACTTTTTCAATTACGTCCCAAGTCGCCGGAAACATCAAAACGACGTCGTATTACGTCATGATTACGGCGTCGTTTTGATGTTTCCGGCGATTTGGGACGTAAATGAAAAAGTTAGCTAAAATTTGGGACGTAATTGGAAAACTTAACTTTTTTTAAACTTTTTTTTAAAAATAAAATATTTATGGGATCTAAAAAAATATTTTATTGAAATTGTTTGTATATGTTTATATACTTTTTTAAAAATTTATATACTTTTTAAAAAAAAATCTTTGTAATATGTAAATCTAAACAAATTAATAAATTTACTTATATATTTTATTATCGGTATATTATTTATATGAATAAATTAGTAAATATAGTTTTTGGATAGTACGTATTAAGTAGCACATTTATTTATTTTATAATAATTTTAGTCTTTATTTTTTTCAATTTTAGAATATAAAATTATACTAAATAGAATTACATGATATTTTGTTAACGTATTATATTTATGGTCATTAATATTAGCATAATTCCTTATAATTATTATTAATTTTTATATTTATTGTTTTTAATTTTTAAAGTTAAATCGATTCATAATTTTTAATTAATACGGAGTATATGAAATTTTATTATATTATTATTTATTTATTATAATCATTATTTTAAAGTAAATGATTATAATTTTAATATTAATTTATCTTATACCATTCAAAAAATTTAACTTTTTATTTCGTTCAATTTTAGAACATAAAATTATACTAATAGAATTACATTATATTTTGTTAACATATTATATTTATGGTCAATAATATTAGAATAATTCCTTATAATAATTATTAATTTTTATATTTATTGTTTTTAATTTTTTAAAGTTAAATCGATTCATAATTTTTAATTAATACGGAGTATATGAAATTTTATTATCTTATTATTTATTTATTATACTCATTATTTTGAAGTAAATGATTATAATTTTAATATATCTTATACAATTAATTCAAAAAATTTAACCTTTTATTTCGTTCAATTTTAGAACATAAAATTATACTTAATAGAATTACATGAAATTTCATTAAATATTATATTTATAGTCATTAATATTAGCATATAATTTCTTATGATAATTATTATATATATTTTTTAATTTTATTAAGTTAAATCCATTCATAATTTTAATGTTAAATTGATTTATAATTTTTAATTAATATGGAGTATATGAAATTTTATTATATATTTATTTATTATTACTCATTATTTATAACATATTATATGTGTATGTAATAATTCAGTATTATACGGAGTATATAATATTGTCATGTTTATTAGTGTTAAAAATTTATTAGTCCCATATTTTTTAAAAAAATTTAAAAAAAGTTAATTTTTTCAATTACGTCCCAAATTTTAGCTAACTTTTCCATTTACGTCCCAAATCGCCGGAAACATCAAAACGACGTCGTAACCATGACGTAATACGACGTCGTTTTGATGTTTCCAGCGATTTGGGACGTAATTGGAAAAGTTAGCTAAAATTTGGGACGTAATTGGAAAATTTAACTTTTTTGGGACGTTTTTTAAAAAGTTGAAAAGTTATGGGATGTAAAAAAATTGTTTCCCATAGAAAAATCAAGATTTCAAATTCTGTATACTCATCCTTTTTTGCGCACAACATTCATGGGATTAAGGAGATGCTGATGTTATGGAAATAATCATAGCAATAAGAAACTACGCTCCGCCAGGCACTAGCCCTACACTCACATCTCTCACCCTCTCTTAGAAAAAATGGAATTGGTATGGATTGTAGAGATTGTTGGTTTCAAGACAAACAAATTTATAGCAATGAATATGCTTGGAGAAAACAATATATTTAATATAATAACAAAACATCACTAAAATTAGGTCGTGCCTTGTTTTTTTAACCGGTGTGCTCATCAATCAAAATTCTCAAACCTTTGAAATTTTATGGTGGCAATTTTGGTACCTGGTGTGAACTAAATACGTCTGGAAACTTTGGGGATTTTTAAGGGTGTGTTTTCAAATTATATTGATTGATTCAAAGTGATTAAAATTGATTTTTACAATAACATTGAAAGTTGATAGTGTTTTAAAACTAAGCACTTTAAATCAATTGTGTATATGTTGTAGTGTTTACAAAACAAACCACTTTTTTTATAAATTTACAAAAAACACTCTTATTACATTTGGATAGGTTATGTGTAAAGATGAAATATTATTTAAATTGTGAGGGTAAAATTGTAAAATTGATTATTGTAGTGATGAGAACATAGAAGCTGTTAGAAGTAGGTGGAGGGGTGCTTCATCAAAATCACTTTTAACAAATTAACTAAACACTCCAAAAGTGATTCTATTTGAAAAAAAAGTGTTTTTAAACACCTTATAGTGTTTGAAAACACCCACTAAGAATTGAAAAAAGTGATTCTTACCGTGTGCGATTTACACACACTCACGGTGATAAATCTCTCTTCGTCTCCACGGATATCTATCCCCCGCCGGCCATGGGTCCTCTCTAATCATGCTCGGTCGACGCCCTCACGACATGGTCCACCCCAGGCCGCCGTCGCACATCACGACGTACCTGAAACCCTAGTTTCTGCAAAAAAAAAAAACGGTCACCGATGGAAACCAGTTCAATTCTAAGCCAGGTATCAGCAAAATAACAAAGGATCTAAAACTAGGTTTTGAAAGAACGAAGTGTATTGGGAGGAGGAAGAAGAAGGTTGGGTTTTTCTTTTCTGCGATGTTTGGGTTAAGAATGAGATCTCTACATTTTCATAATCTCACTCAAATTTGGGAATTGGTGCCTCTTCCTCTTTTTACGCTAAGTTTTCAAATTTTTATTTTTTTTACTAAAATTGTATTTCAGCGCCAAATTTATTATTACTCCGTATCTCAAATAATTTATGTGTTCTTATAATTAAGATTTTTTTACAGGTGGTATGTATCGATGTTTCATTAATATATTGCAGTATCTTTTTAGACGAATTACTCAACATAACATAATAATATTATATATATTATATGTATGAATATAGTGCATAAATTAATTTATAGTGTATATATTTAACATAAATTTAATTTAATCAATATTTTTATATTTAAGATAAATAAATTTTAATTTTTTGTATAAGTTAATCAAATATAATTACTATTCATTTTTTCGTCTGATTTTTCTTATTGAATAAATTTTCATATGATTTTTATTTTTTATTTTAGAAGCGAATTAATGAAAATATATTAATTAAATACCTTTTGTGAAGTGTTGTGAGATTTGTTGTCAAATTTTATGAATATGATGTGAATGTTGCCAAATCTTTTCTTAATTATCTTAAACTAAAATTAACATTTGATCATGATAATTTTCTTAGTTGAAGTTTCTAATCTCATTCAATTTGAGAATAATATTTCATCAGATAGTAATATATATTTAATTGGATTTATTAATTTATAATCATGGTTTTATATTATAATTATGTGGTTGATGATAAAGAATTTAACATGGGTTTCAAATAATGATTTGTAGCATGATGTCACCTAATAACTTCTTTTTTCGGTTGGAACCAATGAACAGTTGGATCATTAATTATTATGCAGACACGCGGTTTGGAACCATGGCTCCTCACACTACTTGGTGGAGAATAATAATTATTCATCGACACTTGGATCATTTTGGTACTTCCACCTTCTACTCGTCATCATTGACATCGATCATTTCTTCAATTGAAGTGGTAGAGCTGCAAGGAGAGTTAGGTTACAAGAGCATGGGAGGGCGAAGATGCAACTATTCCCATAGTAAAGGTTTCTAGAGTCGTCGTAAGACTTCATCTAAAATTAGGACCTTGTTTTTTTTACCAACGATCCTATTCGAAAAAATCCTTCTATACTACTCAACAGATGCAAACATTTATATAAAAATTGCACACATCAAGATATGTGTAATATGATCGGTTCGTTTGTACCCACTTCTGTTTCTTTGCATTGCTTCCGCTTCTTGCTCTCTTTCTTCTTTTCACGTTTTTTCATGGTAAAATCTTATTGCTCACTGAATTTGTTGATTTACCTTGGCGAATTTACGTTTCGATATGATAGATCGAGATTTAATAAACTTATTATTTTTGTGTTTTTACTGATTTTGTTTTATAAAGTAACACACTCATACTTATAAAATAATGTATTTGTCAATATTTTACATAGGCTACTATATGGACACAAGTATTTGACTTTAGGAAAAATGTGTGTTACATGTTATTTCTTCAAACATTTTCTTCTCTATCTTTGGAAAATATGTTTATATTTGCAAACTCATTATAATCAATGTTTTGCAATTCTTGCTTCGATAATTTTTTTTTTATATGTTTTCTTAATCTATTCATGTCTTTAAATATATATTTTTTTCCTCATTTTTTTCTTTTTACTGGTTTTGATTCTATTGTAATATAACTTTCTCCTTAGAGTACCATATATTTGCTCAAATAGTTTTACAGTTTCAACACCTTCTTCTCACATGTTTTCAATATTTGCTTGCTCCAATTTAAATACAATATAAGATTAGAATTCATTGCTAAACTTCAAATCCTTTCTTCTATATGTTTTCAGTATTTGCTCCAATTAAAATAAAATTAGATTTCATGATGCTTACGTAATCTAATGTGAAAATACAATAACTTGGTTATTAACTTATGTAATTAAGAAAAACAATTTTATAATTATTTTGTATGAATGAAATATTATTTTTATATAATATTTCACCAAATCTTTTTCAATGGAATATTTTTCATGGGAATAAAATTTGATAATGGAGAATATTATCTTTATATAATATTTTATTAAATCTTTTTCAATCGATCTGATCGTTTTGTAATATATATACTTTTTTTTCTTTAAACTTAAAATAAAAAATAAAAAGGCGGCCAACATTCACCACTACTTGTATCCCCTCATTGTTAAATTAGGCTTGTATTAATCCAATATACGTGAGTAAGTTAAATATATTTTTCCTCAATCATTTAATGCTTATAATTTATATTTTTCTTCAATTGAATTAAAAATTATGAATTTGATACATGTATGTATATAAAAAAAAAAAAACCAGTTGTGCTAAAAAAGTTAGAAACCCGCGCTCAATAAAAAAAAGATTTGAGAAATGCGGGAAAATATGGAGGGAAGCCTAATACCTCTATTCTTAATTCATAAAACCTAATTCCACGCTTATAATTATGCCTACGCTGATAATTATGCCTACCACCACGACCATTCTCGATCTGCCGACACCCTGTTGCGAAACCCATCCCCAAAAAATTCCTAATTTACAGCAGTTACGTTGATTTTGTTGTTGTGAAGCCTGTCCTCGATCGCTCCTTGAGTTGCACTCTAAGTCCTCTCTCCTCTCAGGTATAATTTTTCTAATTTCGTCAACTATAGGTTTGTGATAAGAAATTAAATTAACGTTTCTGCTTAATCTGCTAATTTTTTGAAGTGAGAAACAAATATTCTAATAAATCTAGTTCTTCAATATGAACCACAACTTTATTCTTTTCCAGTACTTTTTTTTTTTTTTTTCTTATCAGATTTATCCTTTTTCCAGTAGGATAATAATTTGTGATGGAATTATTGGTGCTTGTGAATATTTTTCCTGTAAGACATCGGTTCTTTTCGGAACAATGTTGGTTGCAGCATTTGTTGTTCAAATATTCTTCAGATCATAATTGAATTTGAATGAGTGGACTCCTTCTGAAATCAAATTCAAAATTCTGGACCTTTTGTTAGTTCGTGACTAAATTTAATTTATTGAATATATTATGCCTCTTCCAGATATACACCAATTCGTTAATATTCAACATTGGAGAACTTCAAGGCTATGTGGCAATACACGAAATGATAAGAAAGGGAAGAAGCAGACAAGAAATTGAAAAGAATCTGAGAGCCAGGAAACTCGTCAAATGAAGACTAGTGAAGGAATCTTTTGTGGATTTTGCATAAAGAATGTGACCCAGATAAGGAGAAACATCTTTTATACCATGAAATGCTTGGATGTTAGTTATTACTTCTTTTTAAAATCCATTCTCTAGACTGAATTGCCAAACTTAAAAGTGTGTTTTTGGAGAATTGTGGATGTTTTGAGTCTTCTTCCAGAGAAATTGTTAACATATGTAGGTTTAAAATCATTACAATTGTAGTAGTAGTGACACACCGAAATGAAATAATACTTACATAACTGTCTAGTGCTAATGAATTTCTGTTATGTTTGGTAATTTGATGTAATGTGTATATTTTCCCCTGTCTAAGTTTAATATTCAAATGGAATCTCGTTATTGTTGTCATTCAACTTATGCCTATTCCATGTGTAATCACAACAATCATAATACCTTTCATGGAAAATGTTCCTGTTGTGTTTTACTAACAAAGGGCTGAAAGGCGATCTGATTATTATAGGCATCTATGTTGGGGTGGCTGCAGGCATACTCGTAACCTCTCTCGTATTTGTTTCTGCTTCTACTCTCCATATGCGCATACTAATGACAACAAGGAGGGGTACAAATTAAAAAAATGCCCCCCCTTTATACCTCATATAAAAAAAATCCATAATTTATAAATATGTATGAAAAATTATAATCGAGGTAGATAATTGTTATGGATTTTCCTTTTGATTGTGAATTTGTACAAGTGGATGGTTAAGATTTGTTCCTGTGCTCTATAGTCTATACTGTTCTGAAACCAAGTCTCTTTAACTTGGTCATGCTATTTCGTTGTCAAGTTTTGATGCATTGTTAAGAGTTATATTGAAAATGATTTACTTTTTGTGCTTGTTCAGAGACATTCAAAAGGGCACACAAAACTTCACTATTATATTGGGACAGGGTTCATTTGGCCCGGTGTATACAACTACAATGCCTGCTGGTCAAGTTGTTTCTGTCAAAGTTCTTCCATCAGATTCGAAACAAGGGGAGAAAGAGTTTCAAACAGAGGTAAATGTAGAAGCCCTTAACTGCTCACTTTAAAAAACGACCCCTTGCGTAAAGTAGATTAAACTCTCCATAAGTAGCCCTGGCCCATCATAATTCATGTGAATTACATCTCAAAAGAAAATATCAGATTATCTCAAGAAGAATCTTAAGCTTTAAAGATCACTTGGTAAAAATAACAAATAGAATGTGGAGCAGTATGAGTTGGAAACCATTGTCAATTGAATATTTAATTACAATCAGGAATAAATTTTTAATTTTCTTGGTCTTATTATGTTTTCAGGTTTCTTTGCTTTCTAGATTGCATCATAGAAATTTGGTGAGTTGGATATTGTGTTGATAATAAGGGACAACACATGTTAGTTTAAGAGTACATGAGCAACGGGAGCTTGGAAAACTTTTTATACAATAAGTTTGTTAGTTAATATGTCCATCCGCTGGCTACTATGAATATAAGGCTATGGATATTGAAATAAAATGAATTTGAAGTTCTCAATTCAAGCTTCTGGACCAGATATTCATACTTCTTAGCCCCATAAAATTATTGTTTTGAGAAGGTCTCGTCATAGTCGATTCCTTCTTTCTGGGTAAAACCCTTTGCCACCAACCGTGCCTTAAAAGCAGTAATTTGCCCATCAGACCCTCTCTAATTACGTATGTAGACCCACTTACACCCAACGACTTTCTTATCGTGGGGAAGTTCACTTAGGTCATACACTTCCATAGCATCCATAGATTCAATTTCTGAATCCATGGACTTGTGCCAAGACTCTGCATCTTTGTCTTTGATTGCCTCTTTGTATGTCCAGAGGTCGTTATCATCATGTTCATCGTTTGGAATCAAGTCCATAGACTCTCCCACAAACATGAAACGATCAGGTTGGCAAACAACCCTCCCACTACGACGAGGCAATGTATACAAAGGTTCATCAGAGTCGCCACGTTGTGCAGTCTCTTGTGGTATTTCCTCTTGCACACTCGGTGTGCCATTGTCTTCTCTCAACTCATTTAGAATGATCTCAATATTGGACTTATGCTCATTCATATAGTCTTCTTCTAAAAATCGGGCATTGGTACTCACCACCACCCTCTGATCATTAGGACTATAAAAATAACCACCTCTCGTTCCCTTAGGGTATCCTACAAACAACCGTACTTCAGTTCTAAGTGCCAACTTATCAGCTTCCTTGTTCAGCACATGTGCTGGACAACCCCAAATCCGAATGTGGTTTAGACTAGGCTTTCGCCCAGACCACAATTCAATTGGGGGTTTTTGGAACCACTTTAGAAGGTACATAATTTATAAGGTACGCTGCTGTGTCCAAGGCATAACCCCAAAAAGAGGTAGGTAATGAAGCATAACTCATCATCGATCTCACCATATCTACTAGAGTCCTATTCCTTCTCTCAGCCACGCCATTCTGTTGCGGAGTACCAGGCGCTGAGAGCTGGGATCTAATCCCGTTCTCTAATAAGTATTTCTTAAATTCATTGCTAAGGTACTCGCCACCACGATACTCTTACCATGACGGTTCTCCACTTCTGCCTTAAATTCTTTGAACTTGCCAAAGCATTCAGACTTGTGGCGCATCAGCTAGATGTATCCATATCTTGAGTAATCGTCAATGAAAGTGACGAAGTACTCAAAGTCTCATCTAGCTTAAACTGTCATAGGCCCACACAAATCAGAGTGAATCAATTCCAACACATCATTAGCCCTATTACCCTTGGCCTTGAAAGGCCTCGAGGTCATCTTGCCTTCCAAACAGGATTCGTAGACAGAGAATGGTTCCACTTGGAGAGACTCCAAAAACCCACTACTTACTAGTCTTTGAATCCTTCTTAGGTTGACATGACCCAATCTTAAAGACCAATTGTGGAGGCCTATAAATTAATTAAAAATCAATTATCTCACTTAGTCATTTTAACATGAAGATTATTCATTGGCATAACAAATTAACTAGATAATACAAGCATGCCAATCATAACAAGATGCGATAAACAGAGGCAAAATTAAATAAATGCACATCTATCGCAACCCTTTAAAAACCTATCAAAAACAGCCTATTATAAGCTATTACAATGATAAAACCAGTGGCGCGGACGGATGCCTCGCATCGGCCTCTCACGCAATGCAAAAACCTCAAATTCTCGTCCACTGACAAAAACTGGCAGAAAACTTCATCAAGGATTTTGAATTAGGTCTCTCCACTCGTTGTCACGGCGTAGCTGAGACTCCTGTAGATCTCGTCGAGACGTTTCCGAAAAGGTATTACGGGCCGAAAACGGACACCCGAGTCAAAAGTTATGGCCAAAACAGTTTACACCTCGCGAGGACGTAAGAGGTTCGAGGATCAAAGAAAATGATCCTCTTCTGAGATTTGAGATTAGAGAGACTAATCATCTTGTCGAGACTGGAGGTTCTGGAGAGGGTACAGGTTTCAGGTTTGAGATCAAAAGAGACTTGATTTGCATTCTTTAATTATTTCATATTTAAATTATATAATTGAGGCTTATGAAGCTTATCTGAGCACTTGAGAGTCTGTGTTGGAGGCCCTTTTTGGTGTATCTTTACAGGATCGATTCGGGATTGATATACGAGTAAACCTGGAGAACCTAGAAGTACTAGAGGAGCTCGAGAGAGCAAGATTACCGAAGAAAGAATGGAGCCATGGAAAACCAATCGAGTCGCTGGACCATAACACCTAACCTGTTATTGGGCTGACCCCCAAATGACGAGTACATTTGGGACCACCGGTTAGTACATGTATTTGATAAAGTTAGAGAGGTTAGATCTTTTTACAATGACTTGAGGTCATAATGAGTATGACATGGATGGGTTATGATTATTGGTTGATTTGATGTGACTAATATATGAGAACCATGCTTATTTCTTGTTGGATTAAGTACAACCCCCGTAAATTTTTATGATTATTTTGCGTAGGTGCTCTGAATATGAGAATGAGTTGATGATCTCAGTAAGAATGAGTAGAAAACCCGCATGTTGAGTTTATATGGTTATTATATGCTTTATAATTCATGATTGAGGATGGATGGTGGTCCATGCTTTTAAAATATGAGGCTAAATATCTTTGAATTATTTGTGATTGACATGCCTAGATATTCTAGATATGATTTTAGATTTCAGATTAAGTTCGTCCAGATCGTGTGAGGCTTCTGGGTAAACTAGGGGATCGAGTGTAAAAGATTGGGTCGAAGAATATGAAGACTGACAGTCTGTCAAAGCTGGCTAGCTCCGTAGAGCCTAAGGGGCAAGGAAAAATAACATTTGTAATAGCACAAAGAGAATCTACTGAGCCCATGATTGGGGCGATCGAAGAAGAGGATGACTAAAGGAAAGAAATTCTGGAAGAGCTGAATAAAGGACCAGCCCCTGCAGCTTCTTGAGAAACTCGAGCTTTGCGGTTAAGATACTGCATCTTGGGTGGCCAATTATACAAGAGATCGTTGACTCATCCCTATCTAAGATGTCTCTCGAAGGAGATTACATGATAAAAGAAACCCATGAAGGATGTGCGGGTAGTCATGAGGGCTACAAGGCTACGGTAAAGAAGGATATACCCAAAAGTCGATCTATGAGGTGAGTAAGATCATCTAGGGTGTTGAGATGCGATATTCGGAGACGAGCATGATGACGGACCTTGCAAATGTCTTACACTTCGATGCTTAAAGGGGGTGATGAAGGGTCTAGGCCTACTACCTCCGAGATGCTGATATGAAGCCACGTAAGTGAAAACTGTATATTTTACTTTTTTACTTTGGATTTTACTTTGTGATATGATATGAGTTACCTAGACGTAGTTGTTTAGAGCATAAAACCTCGAAGCATATGAGCATTTGCTAAGGCTTCAGAAATGATTGATTTGAGAAATGCTAAGGTGATTACTTAGGAGAATTTCTTGATTGAATCGAGAGAATGATTGAGAATTTAGGCATGGTTAAGAACGTGTTTTTTATTAGTGATGAGTCAATTTTTTTCTAAATTATGTTAAATTGTATGTTTATCTTTGATGAATATGTGAAGATTTTATGAGATGTGATGAAAACATTTTGAGATTTTTGGAAATTTGTATGAGAACATATTTCCTAACAATATAAGATATGAACCAAAACACTCAGAGGCCTAGAGGCCGAGGAGCTCCGGAGAGCCCCTCACCATACTTGAGACCCAAAAGGGTTACTTAATGAAAAGAAAGATTTTATGAACCAAAATCTTTTAAGAATGAGAGTGAAAACACTCAGAGGCCTAGAGACCGAGGAGCTCCGGAGAGCCCTCACCATACTTGAGACCCAAAAGGGTTACTTAATGAAAAGAAAGATTTTATGAACCAAAATCTTTTAAGAATGAGAGTGAGAAACACTCAGAGGCCTAGAGGTCGAGGAGCTCCGGAGAGCCCCTCACCATACTTGAGACCCAAAAGGGTTAGTTAATGAAAAGAAAGATTTTATGAACCAAAATCTTTTAAGAATGAGAGTGAGAAACACTTAGATGCCTAGAGGCCGAGGAGCTCCGGAGAGCCCCTCACCATACTTGAGACCCAAAAGGGTTACTCAATGAAAAGAAAGATTTTATGAATCAAAATCTTTTAAGAATGAGAGTGAAAAACACTCAGAGGCCTAGAGGCCGAGGAGCTCCGGAGAGCCCCTCACCATACTTGAGACCCAAAAGGGTTACTTAATAAAAAGAAAGATTTTATGAACCAAAATCTTTTAAGAATGAGTGTGAGAAACACTCAGAGGCCTAGAGGCCGAGGAGCTCCGGAGAACCCCTCACCATACTTGAGACCCAAAAGGGTTACTTAATAAAAAGAAAGATTTTATGAACCAAAATCTTTTAAGAATGAGAGTGAGAAACACTAAGAGGCCTAGAGGCCGAGGAGCTCCGGAGAGCCCCTCACCATACTTGAGACCCAAAAGGGTTACTCAATGAAAAGAAAGATTTTATGAATCAAAATCTTTTAAGAATGAGAGTGAGAAACACTCAGAGGCCTAGAGGCCGAGGAGCTCCGGAGAGCCCCTCACCATACTTGAGACCCAAAAGGGTTACTTAATGAAAAGAAAGATTTTATGAACCAAAATCTTTTAAGAATGAGAGTGAGAAACACTTAGATGCCTAGAGGCCGAGGAGCTCCGGAGAGCCCCTCACCATACTTGAGACCCAAAAGGGTTACTCAATGAAAAGAAAGATTTTATGAATCAAAATCTTTTAAGAATGAGAGTGAAAAACACTCAGAGGCCTAGAGGCCGAGGAGCTCCGGAGAGCCCCTCACCATACTTGAGACCCAAAAGGGTTACTTAATAAAAAGAAAGATTTTATGAACCAAAATCTTTTAAGAATGAGTGTGAGAAACACTCAGAGGCCTAGAGGCCGAGGAGCTCCGGAGAACCCCTCACCATACTTGAGACCCAAAAGGGTTACTTAATAAAAAGAAAGATTTTATGAACCAAAATCTTTTAAGAATGAGAGTGAGAAACACTAAGAGGCCTAGAGGCCGAGGAGCTCCGGAGAGCCCCTCACCATACTTGAGACCCAAAAGGGTTACTCAATGAAAAGAAAGATTTTATGAATCAAAATCTTTTAAGAATGAGAGTGAGAAACACTCAGAGGCCTAGAGGCCGAGGAGCTCCGGAGAGCCCCTCACCATACTTGAGACCCAAAAGGGTTACTTAATGAAAAGAAAGATTTTATGAACCAAAATCTTTTAAGAATGAGAGTGAGAAAAACTTAGAGGCCTAGAGGCCGAGGAGCTCCGGAGAGCCCCTCACCATACTTGAGACCCGAAAGGGTTACTTAATAAAAAGAAATATTTTATGAACCAAAATCTTTTAAGAATGAGAGTGAGAGACACTTAGAGGCCTAGAGGCCGAGGAGCTACAGAGAGCCCCTCACCATACTTAAGACCCAAAAGGGTTACTCAATGAAAAGAAAGATTTTATGAACCAAAATCTTTTAAAAATGAGAGTGAGAAACACTCAGAGGCCTAGAGGTCGAGGAGCTCCGGAGAGCCTCTCACCATATTTGAGACCCAAAAGGGTTACTTAATGAAAAGAAAGATTTTATGAACCAAAATCTTTTAAGAATGAGAGTGAGAAACACTCAGAGGCCTAGAGGCCGAGGAGCTCCGGAGAGCCCCTCACCATACTTGAGACCCAAAAGGGTTACTTAATGAAAAGAAAGATTTTATGAACCAACATCTTTTAAGAATGAGAGTGAGAAACACTCAGAGGCCTAGAGGCCGAGGAGCTCCGGAGAGCCCCTCACCATACTTGAGACCCAAAAGGGTTACTTAATTAAAAGAAATATTTTATGAACCAAAATCTTTTAAGAATGAGAGTGAGAAACACTCAGAGGCCTAGAGGCCGAGGAGCTCCGGAGAGCCCCTCACCATACTTGAGACCCAAAAGGGTTAATCAATGAAAAGAAAGATTTTTTGAATCAAAATCTTTAAAGAATGAGAGTGAGAAACACTCAGAGGCCTAGAGGCCGAGGAGCTCCGGAGAGCCCATCACCATACTTGAGACCCAAAAGGGTTACTTAATGAAAAGAAAGATTTTATGAACCAAAATCTTTTAAGAATGAGAGTGAGAAACACTCAGAGGTCTAGAGGCCGAGGAGCTCCGGAGAGCCCCTCACCATACTTGAGACCCAAAAGGGTTACTTAATTAAAAGAAATATTTTATGAACCAAAATCTTTTAAGAATGAGAGTGAGAAACACTCAGAGGCCTAGAGGCCGAGGAGCTCCGGAGAGCCCCTCACCATACTTGAGACCCAAAAAGGTTACTCAATGAAAAGAAAGATTTTATGAATCAAAAACTTTTAAGAATGAGAGTGAGAAACACCTAGAGGCCGAGGAGCTCCGGAGAGCCCCTCACCATACTTGAGACCCAAAAGGGTTTACTTAATGAAAAGAAAGATTTTATGAACCAAAATCTTTTAAGAATGAGAGTGAGAAACACTCAGAGGCCTAGAGGCCGAGGAGTTCCGGAGAGCCCCTCACCATACTTGAGACCCGAAAGGGTTACTTAATGAAAAGAAAGATTTTATGAACCAAAATCTTTTAAGAATGAGAGTGAGAGACACTTAGAGGCCTAGAGGCCGAGGAGCTACAAAGAGCCCCTCACCATACTTAAGACCCAAAAGGGTTACTCAATGAAAAGAAAGATTTTATGAACCAAAATCTTTTAAGAATGAGAGTGAGAAACACCCAGAGGCCTAGAGGCCGAGGAGCTCCGGAGAGCCCCTCACCATACTTGAGACCCAAAAGGGTTACTTAATGAAAAGAAAGATTTTATGAACCAAAATCTTTTAAGAATGAGAGTGAGAAACACTCAGAGGCCTAGAGGCCGAGGAGCTCCGGAGAGCCCCTCACCATACTTGAGACCCAAAAGGGTTACTTAATGAAAAGAAAGATTTTATGAACCAAAATCTTTTAAGAATGAGAGTGAGAAACACTCAGAGGCCTAGAGGCCGAGGAGCTCCGGAGAGCCCTTCACCATACTTGAGACCCAAAAGGGTTACTCAATGAAAAGAAAGATTTTATGAATCAAAATCTTTTAAGAATGAGAGTGAGAGACACTCAGAGGCCTAGAGGCCGAGGAGCTACAGAGAGTCCCTCACCATACTTAAGACCCAAAAGGGTTACTCAATGAAAAGAAAGATTTTATGAATCAAAATCTTTTAAACGAAAATGAGAGACACTTGGAGGCCCAGAGGCCAAAGAGAGCTGGGGAGCATCTCCCCATAACCAAGACCCAAGATGGTTACTTAGAAAGAAAAAAAATTTGCAAGCCAAAGTCATTTGCCAAGACCCTGTCTATAAAACGAAAGAAAGGATAAATAGAAGTCTGGTAGTCAAGGAAAACCCCTTCGAGCCACCAGAAACTAGAGGTGATCCCTTGAAAGGGCGAGAGGTTCCCTGAATTTCTTGGGAAAATTCTTTGAAGGTTATGTAACCAAGAGACGATAATGGTGCAACCTAGAAGACCAATAAGGGGGTTAGGATCGAGGCTTCTCCTCGAGAAACTAGCAAGAGAGAGAAAGTTGCGACTGTGTGGGACCCAGGCGCAGAAATTGAAGCGTCTTTTCGGCACCGAGGGCGGGAAAAATCTCCGAAGGGAGGCACTCTTGAAATTCCTCTCCGAAGCAAGAATAATACACGTCTCTCCAGAAACGCCTCTGTGTTGGACTCACTTGGATTTCTTACTCTCACAAAAGATATAATCACTTTATGAGAGTAAGGGGGAGTAGATGATGCGGCCTAAAATTGTCATGGCATAAGAAGTCGACATGTGTATAGAGGATAAGATAATAGAGGAGATATGGGATTAAGAAGTACTCTCTAAATAAAGAATCTCTTCCGGAGGGAGCTCCACCCGGGGAGAGATATCAGGAAGGCCTAATCTTGATAAGAATTAGTAGACCGAGGATTTAGGAGGAGTCCCGTACGAAACGACACGAGATTGGGTAAAGGAAGACTCACTCTTCCTTTATCTCAGTGGATGAAGTCCACTAGGGGGAGTGGTTCCGGTTATTCAGGGAGTGAGAGAGTGGAGGACCCTGTCAACGCAGCAGGGCTGAGTCCAAAGTACAGCTCCGAAATAGAAGGAAACCCTAACTTCCTCTTAGGTGGAAACTCTCTATAAATAGGTAAACTTGGGTACATTTTCAGGTTACGATCTTTAACTTTACTCGATTTACTACGCTACTTAAAACAACATTCTAATTTCCTTTGAGAACCTCATCGATAATTAAAGGACTCTTCAGTCCTTGCCATACACTGATTTACCGATACTGACTTGAGCGTCGGAGTGTCCGCGCCGGAGTCCCCTCCGGTGTGTCTTTTGCAGGTTCTTGGAGGATCATTCCAGAGGAAGCGTTGCATCTGAATCATTCATACGCGTTCAGGAATTCAGATATCTGACTCCAAGGATATCTAATTCATCCGTGCAATTTTTGGCACATCATATATATATATATATATATATATATATATGCAAGGAGATAATAAGCAGGTACTATAAGAAGAGATGAGATAAAGCACGAAAAGTCGAAAAACATTCAATACGAGGGATATTTGCGTGGGTTCTTGATGAACCCCACCCCTGAGAAATTTGTGTGGGTTCTTGATATGAACCCCACCCCTAAGACATTTGCGTGGGTTCTTGATATGAACCCAACTCCTGATATATTTGCGAGAGTCCTTGATATGAACCAAGAAATGGTGTTTGGAATTCTATGACCCAACAGGTGTCCAATTCCAAAAATGATTAAAGAAGAAACTCTACCCATTATATCCCTCGAGGCTTGGGGGGAATAGATGACATCCAGAGTTATAAGAGGTTATCAGAACCAAACCAAGTAAGTGTACAACTCAATACATTGTACATTTCAAATATTTGGTATGTGTTATATCTAGTAATAAAGCCTCAATGCATATATGTGCTAGAAAGATACTAAGGTGAATGACAGCATAAACTCATTATCTTAGACATAACATGTAATATGATGTAGAACGAATAACGACATACATACGAACATGCAATGAGATGAAGAGTGCAGGTACCACAGCAGAAGGTAAACTAAAGCGAGGCAGTTAAAACCATTTAAGACTAGGGATATAGGACCCTAGCCCTCCACAAAAAACTCAGAGGTATAAAAGCAGGATCAAAGTTTGATGACATTCGGAGAGTGACCACAAGGCCGAGGGGAATTAGAGAGCCCCTCACAATTTTGAGGTTCAATGATGAACTTGACTTGAGGCCACGAGGCCGAGGGGATGAGAGCCCCTCACAATTCTGAGGTTCAATGATGAGCTTGATTTGAAGCCAGAGACCAGATTATTAAGTGAGAAACACTCAAGAGGTTCTGAGATTCAAGAGATGAACCATTTCGATTTAAGGTCGTGCGACTAGACTCATGAGATTGTAAGTGAGAAACACTTATGAGATTTTGAGGTTTAGTGTATGAACCACCTTGATTGGACTAGCTCAGGTATGGTTGGAGATTTTGAGAAGTAAGTGTAAATCATTTAAAGAGTTCAAGAGGCTTAAGATCTAAACTATATTGAGCCAGGATATGGCTGAGAGTTTATGAGTGATAAGTGCTAGCCACTTAAGAGTCCTGGAGGTTCAGAGTACGAGCCATAACACTTAATATCCCTTAAGTAGGGGTCGTGCTGAGTTTTTAAAACTATCAGACTCCAAACAAGTACATACATATATGAAAGAAAGGTATATGAAGAGAAAAGAAACAAGAGAAGTTATGGAGAAGGTGAGAGGAAATTTCAAAAAGTTCTGACTCCCAAGGGCTCGAGGGTTCTGAGGGGTATAATTTTTCTGGAGCGCTATACTACGCTTCTCGAAGTTTGATTTCAATGATTATTATTTTTGAAGGCTAAGAAAAGCCTCAAGTAAATGCGATTGATGGCACTTTTCTGGGTTTGATTCCAACAATTTTTACGGCTAAGAAAATCCTTACAAAAGATATGATTGATGACTTGTAGAGGGGGATATTGAGGCTAACTCATTTGTTTCTTCCTACTCTCTCATAAGTTTGAGGTACTTTACGAGAGTAGGGAGAGTGGTTGATGCGGCCAAAATATGTCGCCTTATGAGGTAACGACACGTGGATAAATGATGAGTTATCCTCACTAAGTATTTATATTCATTTTATGAGATGATTAATACACCCTTGATTATATGTTTCGTAAATAGTCCAATGGGCCTCTTAGGAGCCCAATTATATTGAGAACAGGTCCATGAAGTGGCCCAATTTGGTAATCTACACTAGAAGTGGGCCCGAGCTCTTGAGAAGTGAGTAGAAGAGACATGCTTAACCCTCGGCCCATATCCTTGGTCCAAGCCCAAGGATAGCCCTTGGCCCAGTCAGCGTTGAGGGGAATGGGTCTCGAGATTGTAGGAGGGGCGGGACCAAGTGGAATCACAAGAAAAGTGGGGATGATCCCTTGAAAATCGGGGTTGACAACCGAAGGGAGAAGTTGGGAAGGCCCATGGACTCAGTCAGCCCTTAGATGTCGAGATTCATGCGAGGAAAGGAGTTGAGTAGAGAGACACGAATATTGTGGGCTAGGCCCTGAAATATCGGAGCTAACAGATGAGGAACGAAGCTCTGAAAGCTATTTGGACTGAGTCTTGGTCAAGAAGAGACCTCCGATTTCGGAGGAAAGTTTGAGCTGGAGGGGCGGAATTGACTCAGTGAATCTAGGGATTGAAGGCGTGGAGGGAAAGGATGGGCATTGGACCGAGTCCAGGGCTATGCAGTTGAGAAAAAGGGGGAAAAGACTACATTTTCCCTAAGGTACAATTTTTTAGAGTCTTAAGTCATACATTATACAGGATACACGATAATAAGGAGGAATACAATAGTTTTTACATTCTTGATATGAAATAATACACAAAACACCTTGAAATTGCACCATTCTTGTGAGAACTCTCCCTCCATCCATAGGGAAGTTCCTCTTTGATTCTCCCAAGAGCATATATCTGATTTGAGCATCGGAGATTCCACGCCGGAATCCCCTCCGGCGTGTTTTTGTAGGTTCTTTGGGAGCTTGGGAGAGGATTGCTCGCACAAAAGCTTGCTCAGAAGTGACGATCAAAACCCGAAAAGGCCGTAATTCGTAGGGAAATTCGGTATCATTCAGCGTTACTTTTCGACGCAACAATCATACTTCGCGATCGTTTGAAATTGTACATGTTGATGTATGGGGCTCAGCCTCTTGTATTTTAGTGGATGGATATAAATACTACTTGATTGTTGTTGATGATTAATTTCACTAGATTTACTTGGGTTTTTCCGTTAAGTTTAAAATCAAATGTTGTAAATTTTATGATATAGTTTGTGCAGGTGGAACGTCAGTTTCAGGTCAAAGTTGGTAGTTTGCATTGTGACATGGGTGGGGAATTTGCCTTACGGAGGGTGTTTACAGATCTTGGTATTCTGTTTCGTCACTTGTGTCCATACACACATTAACAAAACGACCTTGTGGAGCGCAAACATCAACATGTCATGGAGATTGGTCTCTCCATACTTGCTAGGGGTGGGCAAAAAATCGAAAAACCGAACCGACGATTTTCGGTTTATTCGGTTGTTCGGTTCGGTTGAAATTTTTTAAAATTTCGGTTTTTTCGTTTCGCTTCGGTTTGCTTCGGTTTATATTTTCCAAAAACCGAATAAACCGAACCGACCGAATTATAAATAAAAATAAATATAATTAATTAATAAATATATATATATATATATATATAAAACCCTAGATCCTCCGAAATTGCGAACATAAATTGTTCGGGATATTTTTGTTGTTCCCATCTCAACGGTAGCTTTTCTTGTTCTCTCAGAAATTGTTCGGGATATTTTTGTTGTTCCCATCTCAACGGTAGCTTCAGAATCTGCCTTTAGCACGACGGGATATTTGATGCATTTAGGAGTTCATTAAGTCCTAAAATAGAGCAATGTCTTATTGTGCTCAAGATTGGCTTCGCAAAAAAAGTCTGTTCCAGTTGAAGTTGAAGAAATTCGGTTCGAACCGAATCGAACCAAACCAACTGAATTGTAATTCGGTTCGGTTTTTATATAATTTCGGTTCGGTTCATTTTTTAAAAATTTCGGTTATTTTGGTTCGATTGAAAAAAGGTCAGAACCGAACCGAACCGACCGAATGCCCACCCCTAATGCTTGCCACAAGTCATCTACCTATGAATTGAAGTTTTTATGGCATGCTTTCTCTAAAGTTGTATATCTTATCAACATTATTTCTACTCCCACTCTGGTGTACATTAGACAACTGGAAGGGTTTGTGGACTCCTCGTTTCCAGACCATGTTTGCAAATTGGGTAAGGCTCTTTACGGGCTCAAGCAGGCCCATAAGGCGTGGTATGACACCCTCCGTCAATTTCTGGTGGATAAAGGATTTTCTCAATCCGGGGTTGATCATTGCTTGTCCATGAGGCATCAAGATAATCACTGCTCTTATCTTAGTCTACGTGGATGACATACTAATCACAGGGGAGTCTTCTTCCCAGATTTTTGCCATAATCTATGTGCTACATGCCAAATTCTTTCTCAAGAACCTTGGCATTATTAACTACGTACTTTCTTGGCTTAGAGGCCCTGGTCACTCCATCATCTATCACTCTAACCCAAACCAAGTATATAAAGGATCTCTTGCTTAAAACCAGGCTTGATCAGAGTTCTCCATGTCCTACTCCTATTTGTCCTAGTCAGAAACTGTCCTCTTGTGATAGTCTTCCTGAAAGAATTATGTCTCATTTAAAAGTCTGAAATTCTTGTATATTAATTCTTAATACTCCCCCTCACTCGTGGGCCGGATTATCACCTCTTACCCTTTGGGGAGGAGGCCCATCGAGTGGATAATTTAAATGGGTGGAGTTGCTTCCAGTAGGAATCGAACCCAGGTCGTTTGCCTAGAGGCTCTGATACCATAAAAATTCGAATTTGTAGAGAGGTGGAGAATTCATTCTTGTATATTAATTTCTAATACTTCCATTTGAACAACCTTCTCTCTACCAAAGTGTTATCGGTACCTTACAATACCTCACTCTCACCCGTCCGGACATCAATTTTGCTGTTAACAAACTTTCCCAATTTCTGAATGCTTCCACACAAAACCATTGGAAGGCTTGTAAGCGCGTGCTTCGATATCATAAGGGCTCAGTAATGATCTGTTTGCTTTTTTCTCCCGATTTCAGGTTGAATGGATTTGCCGATGCTGATATCGTAAGGGCTCAGTAACGATCCGTTTGCTTTTTTCTCCCGATTTCAGGTTGAATGGATTTGCCGATGCTGATATCAACCTAATCATTTTTAGCTATGGCAAAAAAGGAATGTTTTTATATTTTACCTGAATATATTCTAGTGGGGCGGGTCAGGTGGGTAGGGTAGGGGTGAGTGCACAAATCCTCTTTTTGTATTTAGTGTATGAGACCTTGTCTATTTTTAAATGTTTTTTTAGAACGTACAATTTATTATTGTGGGTCCTCGAGCATAATTTTTTTTTTTTTTTAAACCTGGGAATATTCTCTGCATTTTAAAATAAATTGTCAACTAAAGCTAGCCGGCCAGCGTATCTCTGGAATGTAAAGAGAATATGTTTGGAGAGGATCTTCAAGATATATAAAACAAAATGTGTAAATATACATTATTATAATCACATAGACCGGGTAGGGTGTTAGTGTGAAACTAAGTATTTATAAGTTGGGTTAAAATATTTTTCATACACTGGAAAGTATGGATTATTTAGCACTAGTGATTGCATTACTTTTATTTGTTTGGGCTTTGATTTATGTTGTTCATCCACAGCGCCGGAGGAATCTTCCTCCGGGGCCTTACCCGTTTCCGATCATCGGAAACCTTCTCCAACTAGGCACGAATCCCCACCAATCATTTGCAAGCCTCTCCAAAATTTACGGCCCTTTGATGTCTCTCAAGCTTGGAAGAATACGTGTAGTAGTTGTATCATCACCCGAAATGGCAAAAAAAGTATTGCGAGAACACGACCAAGTCCTTTCTAGCCGTAACGTCATCACGGCTGCCGAAGCACACAATCTCCACGCCAATTCCCTGGGGTTTTTACCGGTTGGGAGTAGATGGAGAAAAATTCGAAAAATATGCAAAGAACATTTGTTCTCGACTCGTCGCTTAGACGAAAGCCAGGGCCTTCGCCTCGAGAAACTGACGAAACTACGTGACTACTTGCACAAATGCTGCGTAGCGGGGCGTGTTGTGAACGTTGGCGAGGCTATCTTTACGACGGCTCTCAATCTCATGACGTTCACACTTTTTTCAATGGATTTTGCGAGCTTTGATGGGAGTGATGATGTTGCTAGGGATTTGAGGGAAAGTGTTGAAGGGTTGATGGATAATTTGGGAGCTCCAAATCTTGGTGACTTTTTTCCAATTTTTAAAGAGATGGATTTACAAGGGATTAAGAAACGGTCGGAGTTTTACATGGGAAAATTGCTTCAAAAGTTTGAAGATATAATTAATCCAAGATTGGAATCACGAGGAGGATCATTTATCAACTCTACAAATAAGTGTGATCTTCTCCAAACACTTGTGAATCTCATGGAGGACACAGACTACAATTTGAGCATCAACGACATTAAATATTTATGTTTGGTAAGACCCTCCCTCCCTTAGTCCAATTTTATTATTCACATTTTTTTTTTCCAATTTTATTACTCCTCTGCTCATTTCATTTTTAAAATAATATTATTCACACTACTTTATGTACATCCTTCAACCATCACTTATTTACTCAATATGTCATTGACTTTATTCATAAACTAAACATTATTTATAAGTCGATCTCATAATATCCCATCGTACCCTCAATTTATCTACTTTATACATATAAACTAATCAATATTCATTAAACCCGTGCCCGAAAAAATGAGCATAATGAATTTGGACAGAGGAAGTACTTTTTTTGTACTCCCGGCCTCCGTCTCATTTTTAGATTCATCATTTACTATGTGAACAGAGTTTAATGCAAGAGTTGTTTTATTAGTAATGAGATAAAGCAGAGGTTATGAAAATCTTTTGATTAATAAATTAATGACATGGGTAATTTTAAGATGTTTGACTAAGGGTATAGTCTTAATTAGTGAAAAAAAATTGTCTTATTAAGAAATAATAATTCTAATTTGGAACATCCATTTTTAGCCAAGGATGAATCTAAAGGGAATGGAGGTACGTAGTATATTTTTCCTTTTTTGATATTAGTTTCATAAAGGACTAAAATTGAACATGCCCTGAGCTGCAGAACGATTCTTGATATTAATTCCATAATGCTTCATTTTATTCAGGACTTATTTCTTGGGGAAACACACACAACAACAAGCACGGTGGAATGGGTAATGACAGAGTTATTACTCAACTCGGAGAAGATGGCTAATGCCAAGAACGAGCTGAAAACTGTGATCGGAAAAAACAAGCAAGTCGGGGAATCGGACATATCCCGACTCCCATACTTGCAAGCTGTGATCAAAGAAACCCTTCGACTCCACCCACCTGTTCCATTTTTAATACCTCGCAAAGCAGACAGTGAAGTTGAAATCAATGGATATACAATCCCAAAAAATGCACAGATATTCGTTAACGTTTGGGCAATCGGAAGAGATTCAAGCTTATGGCCGAATCCAACTTCATTCGAGCCTGAAAGATTCTTAAACAACAAATTTGTCAAGGGCCAAGATTTCACCTTCATTCCTTTTGGATCAGGAAGAAGAACCTGCCCTGGCATGCCATTGGCTGATCGAATACTGCCTCTTATGGTGGCTTCTTTGATTCACGAGTTCGATTGGAAACTCGAACCAGGTGTAAAACCCGAAGATGTGGATACTACAGACAAGTTTGGCATTGCACTTCATAAGGCAGTTCCCCTCATGGCTATTCCAATCGAGGTGTACTAAAGATAAACGTTTTAGCGTTGTTTATGTATGTATGTTATCTTTATCTTAAAAGATTGTTAAGAAATTAAACGTCAGAAGATAAGATATAATATGGACCTCTTCAACTTCTATATACTTTTTCACTACAAGAAAAAATGTGTATTGCTAGTTCACTACATGACCTCTTTTAAAGTTAGCTGTTGGAATATATAGCTGGTGTGTTGTCTTCGGCATCCACACAAATAAACTAACACCTTAACAGTAAAGGTCGATCTCATGAGGAACAGTATAATTAGAGCCTGTTTGGTTAGGGATTGATGGAAAAAGGTGGAGGATAAAAATGATTTGTTTAAAGCGTCGATTCCATTTGAAAAGAAGTGCTCCATCGTTCGAATCCAACTTCAATATAATGTTGGAAATTTTAAAATCACTACAAGTTTAATTTTTCGGGTCCTCTCATGCCTCCATAAAATCCAGTGCTAATCATGTCGCGCATAAGACTGAGATGAAGAATTTGTCGATGTCGTTTTAGTCATGGAAAAAATTTTAGCACCTAGTCGGAAATAGGACCGTCGTAGCAACGCCTAATGATAGGCCGAATATTTTGACTGATTTTAATAAAATCGAGTCGGTTTACTAGCACCGCCTAGACAGGTCTAGGCGCAGATTTTTGTATCCATAGTGTGTAAAATGCACATTTTGTTCGGGATATTTCAATATTAAATTAAATTAAATATTTGAAAATAATTAATTTAATATATAGACATCTATATAAATATTTTCACATATAATAATAAAATACTCACTTAGTCTAATTTCATTTTGTGTATTCTTTCGATATAATGGGTTTCTATTAATATTGAATAGTTTTTGTATAAAGTAAATAAATTGAGAATATGATATGATACAATCATAAATAAACTGACTATTGTTGAAGAGTGTAAACAAAGTAATATACATTAGAATCGAAAATTTGGGCTCGACCCAATGGGCTAACTTAGCCAACCGAAATGATAGTATGGGCTAGGCTTTAAAAATATAGGCCCAGAAAAAGCTGGGCCAAATTTGGCCTGGTGCACCTAGGGCTCAGATCAATTTGGCTCGACCATTTTTTTTTATAATCTGTAATTTTATAATAATATTGAATTACCAAAAGAGAACGAAGTGAGATAGCTCGAGTGGTTAGCGCATCTTCTACTTAGGCCATGAGTAGGCCATAAGGTATTGGTTTCGAGTCATGGGGATGAATTGAGAATATTAAAAAATTCCACTATATACTATAGAGAGTTTTTTTGTTGATGTGTCGTCTTCTCATTAATTTTGGCAATGTGTCGTCCTCTTCTTAATTTTGTATGATGTGTCATATTTTTAAATGTCATTATGTATAGTATTATGTAGGTGTCATCGTAATTAATGTTGAGTTGATTTTAAATAATCATAATGATATACTCCGTATTAAATATATGGTCGATATTTATCATGCTTAACATTAATAATTTTAAAGGAAAAAAAGACTTATTTAAGGAATTACTCAAGTAAATTATATCTATAAATTTGTAAATATATTATTAAATTTAATTCATTGATTTTAATTCTATTTCTTGAATTTTTTTTATTTAGATTTATTTTTAAAAATTATTAAAATATACGTAAAATTTTGATTTCATGCCTATAATTTTGGTATTGATTTAGTTAACATTCTCTTAAATCTCTAGTATAACTGAAAGTGTGCGTGCGAGTGTATATAGAGTGTTGTCTGTAGTGTTGACACAATCCAGACAACAATTGAGCAGCGGAAATTAAAATAACACTTTGCAAATGAAGTATTTCAAAATTTGTGTAGATTAAAAATAATCTACACGAATCACTTATATTAATTATAATATCAGTGAAGCAAATCAACAACCTCGTAAGGTTTTGAACAACTACAACTCGAATGAGTTTGAAAAGATTATTAGAAAGTATGAAACTATCTCCCTTATAGATCTAACATAAAATCCTAGTAAAAAGACAATGATTAAACACACAAATATTCGGGTTTATAAGTGTGTGCAAATCTACAAGAAAGAACAAAGGGTATTCCTAACTAGAAGCGTTACACATTCAATAGACTAGTAATCTTGTTTAGCTTTCTCTCTTGTGTATCTTGTATTGAAGGCAATGATCTCTATTTATAGACTTGTAGTACGAACTGCCTTCAATCTCCTTAATCATCTCAGTCATTGGATTAAGGTAGTTTTGATAACCTCCATTCACAACTCCATAATTTTAGGAACTTGTATAATAGTGCTTAGAAACTACTCACTCCCGTGCAACTGCATGACTTGGGTGTTGCCCACGTCTTCTACCTACATTAGGGACATCACTAAGCAACAAGTGTAAGGTTAGAGTTAGTAAAAGGGGAAAGGGCAAATTCTGATGTTGTCTTAGGTGTTGGATCATTTAGCACAACACTTGACTGAAGTGTTGGATCATTAAACAAAACATCTATTCCAACATCAACAATCTCCCCCAATTTGACCTTTCTACGTCAACACTACTGATGTTCGCACAACATAAATATTGACTAAGAAATTAACACAATTGATATTTCAAAAGGATGAAGTAGCAATTGTATTAGATCAAATTAATAAAAACAACATCTAAACCAAATAACATGTTTAGATTTAAATAATTTAGACATAAGGGAAATCCTAATTAATAAAGGAAATAACAGAAATATAAATCCTACAAGCATGACAAACAAATAAAGAAAGATTATGTAAATAAGTAAAGGAGAGGATTGGGCTGAATAACACTTCAGTTGCATCTTCATGGATATGGACAAACTTCCCCATTCTTTATAACTTCTCTAATTTGTATGCTTTCATAAATCTCCATGCACGGTCTTAATGACATCAACATCTTGTGCATCTTCAGCTACCGCCTTATCACTTTCTTGTACAACTTCTGTTTCTTGAAAGTCACCATCAGTGTTGATTGTGAAAGAAAGGACGAATTATTAATGATGTTGTCAAATATGTTGTGACATTCATCACAACATAGACACAACATCAACAATCTCCCCCAATTTGGCTTTTCGACAACAACAAACCTGATGCAATAATAGATAACAAAAAGTGTAGAAAAGACAACAAGAATAGAATGTAATGTTAAACAGAAGTGAATTTGAACCATTGAAAATAACTCCCCCTAAAATTGATCTTTACAAAACTCCCCCATAGATGTAAAACTCCTCTTTTCAACAAGTAGGATAATTCCCATCTACAACAATTTGCATTAGGTACTGCATCTTATGCAACTTCTCCCCCTGTTGGTGTGGAAAGGAGAAACAAATAGATTAAAACATCATGAACTGCGGTAATGCTGACATGATTGTTCCATCATTCTCAGAAACATTCAGTGAAATCGCCATTGTTGTAAGAAGAGTCAGAAAACTTTGACTAGCAGTAGGGTTTTGAGTGGTTTCAGGTTCATGATTTCAGTAGGAGGGTGGATGTTTTGCATTTCAGAACCGATGTCTTAAGGTTTGAAACGTCAAAGGTGTAGATGTTTGTGAAATTTCAGTGGTGAAGTGTTTGAGCTTTGATCGAATGGTGAAGTGTTTTCCATCCTTTAAATACCTGTAAACTAGATTCGAATTAATTGAACAATTCAAAATCTGGAAAATTTAAACACTTTAGAATTGAAATGCCGATGAATAATTAATACTTTGTAAAATACCACTACATATTATATCTTCAAAATTAGTGCATAAGTTATAGAATATAATAATTATATAAATATCTAGACATTTCAATTTATTAAAAGAACTTAGGTAGAGGAGATCAATTGGAAGTTGTACGCATAATGGGAGCAATTCGAAAAAATAGGAAGTGAAATGAATAACTTCTCCCATGTAAGTGATCGTGTGAAATTGGTGGGAGAGAAACAAGGAATTAAAAACTGCCCAAATTAAATAAAATACTAAAAATGCAATAAATATAAAAATAATGACCTGGAAATATCCAATTTAATAATTCTGAAAAATTAATCTAATATTCAGAAAATAAGTAATTCGTAAAGTTAACTGAAATTCGAGTCATTTTCAATGTTGCTCATAATGTTGGCCCACATACATCTCAACACTGTTTTTACATGAATTTGCTTCATTTGTGTTGCACATATACATATATATTTTATCACACTTCACATTGATCCATCTTTTGAAAAGAGTGCATCGTAGTAGCGAACTCCGTGCCCCATAGTTACTCAATGGATATATGAATAATTTGATGCAATTTTTTTAATCACCTTTTGAAAAGAGAACATCGTAGTAACGAGCTCCGTGTCCCATAGTTACTCAGTGATTTTTAAGCATCTAAATTGTGATCCCTTTTTGCATTTAAGAGATGTATGTCCAGAACAGAATTTTTGCAACGAATTTTTTTAAGGCTCAAATAACATTTACACAGAAGAATTATCTAAATTCTAACACAGAAAAATATCCAAAAAAATTTAATAGACAATTCCATATGTTGTCTCAAATGTTCTCACATTTGATACAACATTTAGTCAAAAAAAAATTCAGATAGTGCATAAACCAAGAGATTTTTGAAGGGATGAAAACCTCTTATCATCAAGGGCTTTTGTAAAAATATCAGCAAGTTGTTTCTCAGTATATATGTATTCGAACTTCACAATCTCCTTCTCAACAAGATCTCTAATAAAATGATGTATAATACTTATATGCTTTGTCAAAGAATGTTGCACATGATTCTTAGATATATTAACAGCATTAGTATTATCACAAAATATTTTATTTTCATCATTCAAAACTTGTTTTATATTTTCAGGCTCAATTAAGGAATGATAACACACATGGTTTACCTTGTTGCATATGGATGACATGCATATAGGCCTTACCACATCTTTTGTGTTCATACCTAGTCTTCTTCTAGTTTGTACTCCAGTATTCAGTTCTCCAATGATTTGGTCTGATGGATGATCTTTCAAAATTCTGGTAGATGGAGTCTTCTGAGATTCATGCAAATTTTCTGATAATTCTGATTTTTCAGAGGATGTTTGCTCAGATGTGGCCTCATCCAAAGCAACAGTTTGAGTTTGATCAGAATTCTCAAAACTCTTTGAAATTTCAACAAGATCAGAGACATCATCTTCAATATATTGACCTGTAAGACTAGCATCATCATCAAATACCACATTTAGACATTCTTGCACAGTACATGTTCTCAAATTGTAAATTCTATATGTTTTACTATTTCTAGAATAGCCTAAGAAGAATCATTTATCACTTTTAGAATCAAAATTATGCAATTGATCCCTAACATTATGAATGTAACATATACAACCAAACACGTGAAAGTATTTCAAATTTGGTTTTTTGTTATTCATAATTTCGTAAGGAGTTTTAGTGGAATTAGTTCGAATATAGATTCTATTTGAAATATGACATGCAGTGTTTAAAGCTTCAGCCCAAAAAAATTTTGAAAGATGTTTGGATAAAAGCATAACTTTAGCCATTTCTTGAAAAGATCTATATTTCATTTCACAAATATCATTTTGTTGTGGTTATAGAGAAATGAACAATATTGGAAATATGATTTCTTGATTAGTTGTAAAGGAGATTTACAATGGGTATTTATACAAGAGAGAATTAGGTCTAACCTAACCCTAATGGGCTTTATAAGAGAGCCCATAGGAAACTAAGATGGGCCTATACAATAAATAAGAATGAGAGTGTATTTACTAATATAGGTCCAATATGCCCCCTCAAGATGGAGTACCATAGGATAGTCCAATCTTGGTCATAAGGAGCCGAAGGCGAGCACCGGAGAGAGGTTTGGTGAGGGCATCGGCAAGCTGGTCGGCAGTCGAGACATGCGAGATGCGGAGCCGAGCAGTTTTGACTAGGTCACGAACAAAGTGGAAGTCGATGGCAATGTGTTTCATTCGTGAGTGAAACACAGGGTTTGAGCATAAGTAAGTGGCCCCAATGTTGTCACAGTAGATGACTGGCACCGGAGAATTGGGAAAGTGTAGTTCTTGAAGTAAGGATGTTAGCCATTGCACTTCAGAGGCCGCTGCGGCAATTGCTCTGTATTCGGCCTCAGTGGATGAGCGAGCAACAGACTTCTGCTTTTTGGACGACCATGAGATAGGGTTGGCCCCCAAAAAGACGACATAAGCACTCGTGGAAGTGCGATCATCATGGTCGCCTGCCCAGTCAGCATCCGTGAAGCAGTGGAGCGTGGAGGATGAGGATGGGGTAATGTTGATTCCGACATCCCTTGTACCATTGAGGTAGCGGAGTAGACGCTTGACAGCATTCCAGTGAGTGATGGTGGGTGCATGCATGAACTGAGATAGCTTATGGACGGCAAAGGCGATGTCAGGTCTGGTGAGCTGGAGATACTGAAGGCTGCCGAGCACTTGACGATACTGAGTGGAGTCAGTGGGAGGGGTGCCATCTGATAGAGTAAGGCGAGCAGAGGTGGATAGTGGAGTTTGGACTGGTTTGGAGTCGATCATGTTGTATCGGGCGAGCAGATCAGTGATGTATTTGCGTTGAGAGAGCAGGCATGAAGTTTTAGAGCGAATAACTTCCACTCCCAAGAAATAGGATAGAGGACCAAGGTCCTTGACTGAGAATTTGGCACTGAGGTCGGCAGCCACCCGAGCGAGCATGGGCGAGGAGTTGCCCGTCAGAATGAGGTCGTCGACATAAACAAGGAAGTAGGCGACCACCCCATTGTTGTTGTAGACGAACAGAGATTCATCAGAGTGAGTGGGGATGAAACCAATGTCTACAAGGAAAGAGCGAAGAGCATAGTACCATGTGCGAGGAGCCTGCTTCAGGCCATAGATGGATTTGCGAAGTTGACAGACATAAGTGGGAAAGGTCTTGTCTTTGAAGCCCGGAGGTTGAGCCATGAAGACTGTGTCTGAGAGTTTTCCATGGAGGAAAGCGTTGTTGACGTCGAATTGGCGAAGAGGCCAGTCGTTGGTAACCGCAATGCTGAGGACTGTTCGCACAGTGGCGGGCTTGACGACGGGGCTGAATGTTTCAGTGAAGTCAACACCTGGTCGCTGATGAAAGCCTTTGGCGACCAGACGAGCCTTGTATTTATCCAAGGTGCCATCAGGTTTTCGCTTAATACGAAACACCCACTTGGAGCCGACCACATTTTGAGATGTAGTGGGTGGGACTAAGTCCCAAGTGCCATTCTGAAGGAGTGCATCAAATTCAGCCGACATGGCTGCTCGCCAATTTTCGTTTTTGAGTGCATGGGAGACACAGCTTGGTTCAATGTCAGAAGCAACAGTGGAAGTAAGTCCATACCTTGGATTAGGTTTGAACACGTGATTCTGAGCCCGAGTAACCATGCGAGGTACAGAAGGTCGTGGGGGAGCATTGGTCGGCACAGGGATGTCAGGTGTGGGTGTGGCGAGCTGAGGTGCGGTTGGGATTGGATGGTGGAGGAGATCAGGTGCAGTTGTGTTCGGCTGGGGCGTGTTCGGCACTGGGTCAGGGGCGAGGACAGGTGTGATAGAGTTGGGTAGTGTAGGTGCTAGAAGAATGGGCGAGGAGTTGGAATCGGAGGAGGTGGGTGGCGAGAAGATGGAGGTCGCCAAGGGAGATGGATGAGGAGGGGGGGTGGAAAAGGGGAACGTATGCTCAACGAATTGAACATGCCGCGAGGTGTAGATTCTGTTTGAGGAGCGATCAAGGCAAAGGTAGGCGCTTTGCGTGGGCGAGTATCCAATAAAGATACATGGAGTGGAGCGGGGATCAAGTTTGTGAGTTGTGTAAGGGCGAAGTAAAGGATGGCATAGACAGCCAAATATGCGGAGTTTGGCTAGATTTGGTGGGCGAGAAGTGAGCTTTTCATATGAAGATAACATGTTGAGGTTAACTTTAGGAAGACGATTTATGATATAGGCTGCCGAGCAGACAGCATAGGGCCAATAGATAAGGGGCATGGAAGCATGGTGAAGAAGGGCAAGAGCTGTGTCGACCACGTGACGATGGCGACGTTCAGATAAGCCATTATGTTCAGGGGTGTGAGGCGGGGTGGTAAGGTGGGCGATGCCATGAGATTGAAGAAAGGGGCGAAGAGCAATGAACTCTCCCCCATTGTCAGAGTAAAAGGTTTTGATCGTGTTTTGGAAGTTGTTTTCAACAAGGGCTTTGAATGTGATAAAAGTGGAAAGAACATCCGATTTCCTTTTTAGGGGGTACACCCATACATATTTGCTAAAGTGATCAACGAATAGCACATAGTATTTTAGATTGTCAGGAGATAGAATAGGCGACGACCAAACATCAGAAAAGATAACATCAAGTGGTTTAGTAGATATAATGCTTGAATCATAAAATGGTAGTTTGTGACTCTTGATACATGAGCATGAGTTACAATTGAAGTGTTTGGAAGGTGCACTAGATAGGCTAAGTGTAGAGAGAGTGTGAGCAAGTATTTTTGTGGATGGGTGGCCAAGGCGGGCATGCCAGGTGGTCGTCGTGAGGTGTTGAGTGGTGAAGGCTTGTGGAGGGGTGATAGACATTTGTGCCGGCCAGACATATAAATTATTGATACGACTCCCAACGAGGAGAATGCTCCCCGAGTGACCATCCCGTACCTGAAAGGAAGAGCGATAAAAAACAATGTTAACATTATTATCACGACAGAGACTGGACACTGAAATCAGGTTTTTCGAGATGTGTGGGACGACCAGGACATTCGAAAAACTGAGAGATTTAAGTTGAGGAAAGTGCATAGAGCCTGTGTGCGATATGCGTAAACCTTTACCATCACCAATTTCTACATTGTCAGACCCAGCGAAGGGCGAGTGAAGGGAGAGGTTGGCGAGGTCGTTGGTGATGTGATGAGAAGCGCCAGAGTCAAGGATCCAGTGCTCGGCAGGATGTGCCGAGGAGGCTGAGTGAGCCGAGTAGGTCGGGCGAGCAGCTGTCCGATTCAGACGGGAAGGTGGTGGGAACTGCCCATGCGGGCGGCGAGGACCCGTAGAGGAGGCAGGAGGCGAGGGTGAAGAAGGAATTTCAGGGCAGGTGCGAGCAGTGTGGCCCGGTGCTCGACAGTATTGGCATGTGCCAAGATAGGGTCTTGGCGAGGATTGGCGAGGGCGAGTATCAAAAGTTTTAGCCCTCGTGTCTGGCCGCGAGGAGCGATGATGACGTGTACCAGCAGTAAGTGCAGATGCAGGCATTACGGCTGAGGATAGTCGCGAGACAATTTGAACCTCGGCGCTGAGGAGCTTGTCGCAGAGCTCAGCAAAGGTGATGGGCTGTTCGCGAGCTTGGATGGCATTGGCTATGTCATTGTAAGATTCGTCAAGGCCAGTGAGGACTTGGAGGGTGACGTCCTCGGCATCAGAGGAAATGCCGAGGAGAGCAAGCTCGTCGACTACAGAGCGAACTTCCATGAGGAAGTCGGAGACCGGGCGAGCACCTTTGGACAGAGAGCGAAACTTGGTTTTGAGGGCAAGAATGCGACCGCGCGAGGGCTTTCCATACATGCTCTCAAGCATTTTCCAGGCTTCGCAAGAGGTTTTTGACGAAGCAACAAAGGGTATTAGGTCCGGGGACATAGATCCGACCATGGCTGAGAAAATGAGGTTGTCCTGACACACCCACAGGTCGTGTGCAGGATTGGGAACGGTAACGGTGGTGTTGGTGGTGCCGTCGGCGGCTGGGGATGTGGACGAGGGGCATGGATGTGTGCCCAAGACATAGCCTAGGAGGTTGTGTCCAGTGAGGAGAAGGCGAAGTTGGAAGGACCAAGCACCATAGTTGGTGGAGTTGAGCTTCAGGGACATATTTGCGAGGCCTTTGAAGGTGATTGGCGCTGGCGATGGAGGAGGAGCGGCCATTGGTTGAGTGAAGCAGCGGAGAGACGGGAGGTGCAGCAAAGAAGAAGGCGTCGTAAGACGGATGGCGACGGCGGCGCGTCGGAAATTAAGGTGGCGGCGGCGCTTCTGAGACGAAGGCGGCGGCGGCAAAGTGTGTAGTGGCGGCGGCGGCTAGGGTTTGTAGCGGCGGCGGCGACTATGGCTTGGATCAGGCGTGAGCCAAATGACTCGATGATACCATATAGAGAAATGAACAATATTGGAAATATGATTTCTTGATTAGTTGTAAAGGAGATTTACAATGGGTATTTATACAAGAGAGAATTAGGTCTAACCTAACCCTAATGGGCTTTATAAGAGAGCCCATAGGAAACTAAGATGGGCCTATACAATAAATAAGAATGAGAGTGTATTTACTAATATAGGTCCAATAGTGGTGTTTTAGGTAAAGAAAACTCTTGCATGATACCTTTACTTTCACAAAATTCAGTAAAAGAACTATTTTCAAACTCTCTTCCCTGATTAGACTTAATTTTGCAAACTTTAGAGTTAAAAACAGTTTTGAATCTTTTATAAAGAATTTTGAAAACTGAAAAAGTTTCAGATTTCTCTTTTAGAAATTCAATCCAAGTGTATCTTGAGTAATCATCAACCACAACTAATGAATATCTCTTACCACCAATACTCTCAGTTTCCGTTGGACCGATAATATCCATATGTAGAAGTTCAAAACAGTGTGTTGTTGATTAATGTTCCAACATTCTGTGAGACACGTTCATCTGCTTACCTTTTTTACATGAATCACAAACTTTGGTATTTCTCAACTGAAGGTTAGGTAAACTTGTAACAGCTCCTAATCTCTTCAATTTCTGAATATGTTTATAATTAGCATGACCAAGTTTATGATGCCAAAGAACATTCTCATCAAGTTTAGCATTATTGCATGTATTTTTAGATTCAAACAAGTAATAATTGTCAACAGATCTAGCTCCAGTCATAAGACAATTAAAATTTCTATCTAGAACATAGCAAGAATATTTATCAAACTTAACATGTAGATCACCATCACATAATTGACTAATGCTAATCAAATTTGTAAGTAATCCTTCAACATGTAAAACATTTGATAACTTTGGAAAACCAGAAACATTGAGTGTTCCCTTACCAATGATCCTACCTTTAGAACCACCTCCATATGTAACATTTCCACCATCATATGATATATAATTTGATAAGAATTCAAGTTGACCTGTCATGTGTCTCGAACAGCCACTATCAAAGTACCATAAATCAGGAACACGTGCTTTAAATGACATATTAAATTTTGAAACGCATTCTGCTTTTTGTAAATGTTGTTTAGAATGATGTGACATTTCAGACAACTTTTTAGAAGAATTCACATATTTTCCCTGTTTTGAACAATATGGACGTTTATGTCATTTTTCAGAACAGTAAAAATATGTAAAATCTCTTTCAACCTTACCAACAGTAATTTGTGTCTTAGCAGAAATATTAGAACAATCCATTACTTCTACCTTAACAAACACAATATGCTTTTTATCATAAGAAGGTTTAAAAGATATATCATTGTAACCAATACATGTTCTTTTTATGTTACCAATCATTAAGACATTATCCAGCTTTGACAAATCACAGTTGTGACTTCCTCTCGAAGTACCTGTCTCATCATAATTAAATTCATTAAAACAGTTCAGATTGGTAATCGAAAATAATAGATACTTGGCAAATGCTATAGTAGATGTTGGCACATCTGATGCAACATCAGAAGCAGAAGATTCTAAATCATCATCAACTTCAGTCTGTGGTTGAATCCAGTAAGCCAGTATACTCCTCCATGCTCGTTCATCAATGTACACAATATAAGGACTAAGTGCAGGAGAAAGTGAATATTCCATTTCAATATACACACTCTAAGCAAGATCTCTACTTAGTTTATCAAGTAGTTGGCTCTGATACCAACTGAAAGTGTGCGTGCGAATGTATACAGAGTGTTGTCTGTAGTGTTGGCACAATCCAGACAACAATTGAGCAGCGAAAATTAAAATAACACTTTGCAAATGAAGTATTTCAAAATTTGTGTAGATGAAAAATAATCTACACGAATCACTTATATTAATTATAATATCAGTGAAGCAAATCAACAACCTCGTAAGGTTTTGAACAACTACAACTCGAATGAGTTTGAAAAGATTACTAGAAAGTATGAAACTATCTCCCTTATAGATCTAACATAAAATCCTAGTAAAAAGACAATGATTAAACACACAAATATTCGGGTTTATAAGTGTGTGCAAATCTACAAGAAAGAACAAAGGGTATTCCTAACTAGAAGTGTTACGCATTCAATAGACTAGTAATCTTGTTTAGCTTTCTCTCTTGTGTATCTTGTATTGAAGGCAATGATCTCTATTTATAGACTTGTAGTACGAACTGCCTTTAATCTCCTTAATCATCTCAGCCATTGGATCAATGTAGTTTTGATAACCTCCCTTCACAACTCCATAATTTTAGGAACTTGTATAATAGTGCTTAGAAACTACTCACTCCCGTGCAACTGCATGACTTGGGTGTTGCCCACGTCTTCTACCTACATTAGGGACATCACTAAGCAACAAGTGTAAGTTTAGAGTTAGTAAAAGGGGAAAGGGCAAATTCTGATGTTGTCTTAGGTATTGGATCATTTAGCACAACACTTGACTGAAGTGTTGGATCATTAAACAAAACACTTATTCCAACATCAACAATAACTTAAGGTAATTAAACCTCTCTTAATGGCAGGAATTGGAATGTGCATTCTTAATTATATTCTTAATTGTATGATTGGTAAATTTTATTGTATTGAATACTCATTACATATGGAATGATTATTTCCAAAAAATTAAGAATATTGTCTATTTTACTCCTTGATGAAAGGTTATTTAATGATATTTTTAATTATTTTGACTCATTTATTTATATTCTTTAATTTTTTAAGTTTACATAATTATCCTTAATTCTAATTATTTTATTGATTTACTTTACTTGTCATAAAAAAATTTGTAGTTGCTTTACTTATTAATTGAAATTATTAATTTTGCCACTACCGCTCACTCCTTACCACCACACTCCCGCTCCTGCGTCGCACCGTCGCTTGAAAAAAAATGAAAATTTATGTTTTCTACTTTGATTTTTTTTTTCGAATATTTTTTCGAAAATTGTCTACTTTTTTGGAAAAAAAATTCCAAAATTTGTTACTTTATCCAAAAAAGTTTTAAAAAATTTACAACTTTTTCGAAATTTCTTGCCAAAATCTTGTGTTATTTAATTGATTTTTCTTTAGAAAGATGGGTGACTCGATGGTATTTCGATGGTTACTACATATTTGTTTTTTTTTTTTTTTTTTTAGGGGGTGAGGGGCTAGAGATCCGAATACAAAGGCTAATTGAATACAATTCCAACGATCTCGATAGAAACCCCTAAAACTGCTCCATTTCACTTTGAAGAATGAACCGCACTTTGCGCCAAACTATGCGCTCGTCGATTTAAGCTTCGTGGAAAGTGATTGAATTTGCACACTACAAATTCTTTCGAAAGCTTTATAATTCGTTCCACGATGCCACATTCTGGTCCTCTTCCTATTGTGCCCTTTTGGCACATTCGTATTGCCTGGGCCGAATTCGAGCGGACTTCCATTGATATGAAATTTTATATCTTAGCCTTGCGTAATCCAATTTCAATTGCTTTTAGTTCAGTCCCAAGTGATGATTGTTGCGGTAAAACTCTTTCGGCGAAGCATATTTTAATTTGCCCATCTCTTGTACTCACGGAACCCCCAACACCAAACTTCAATTCGTCCGGATTATGTGCCCCGTCAACTTCAAGAATATAAGATGTCGCATTCACACTGTTCTCCTCATCATTACTGGGTTTATCAATCCTTTCCTCTTCATGTACCTCCCCTCGGGTAGCTTTCCTAAAAGCATCAAAATATGCTATTACTCTTTCTCCCGTATCTTGTGTGGGCCAAGTTCGTCCACGTGTAATCTTGTATACATCATTGAGCATCTTTCTCTCCACACTCCCCATGCAATCATGGTTACTTCTTCAAACAAAGATGTTGTCAAGGAATTTTGAATACCTTGAAGCAAGTCAATGATGTTGGAAAATTTTCCACTTTTAATTACCCCCAAATTCCAAACAATTTCCAAACCTTTTTAACTCCTGGACATGTGAATATTACATGCGCTGTGCTTGGTGCAAAGGTGCTGCAAAGACCGCAATTTGGATTAACTGAGATATGCCTTCGACTCAGGTTTCCTTCTGTAGCTACAAACTCCATGCATAATTTCCAACCAAAAATTTTAATTTTTGGAGGAATTCTTAAATTCCAGATCTTATTCCACCAACTTTGCAAGACTGCCGAACTTGAGGTTGTAGGTATCTCATCACTTCCTTTATTGATTTCGCACGCCACTCTATATCCAGATTTTACTGTGTATCGGCCATGGGATTCCATCGGCCAAAATCTTGTGTCCTCCTCATCGACCTCACCAATTGTTGTTCTAAGAATGCCATCCACTTCAAAAGGTAGAAAGCCAATATTCAACATTTCTTTATCCCACTCCCTTCTTTCATTAAGAAATCTTGTTACGTTGATGCCTGTTGCAATAGATGATTCGATTTTTCCTTCATTTAGGCCCAAAACCCATGCATCTCTATGTAGTCTAATCGTGTTCCCGTTTCCTAGCATCCATCGTAATCCCTTTTGTAAGATTTCCCGACTAGCACATAGCGCTCTCCATGTGAACGACGGGTTACTCCCCACTCCAGCTTCCATAATATCTCCATGCTTAAAATACCTGGCTTTAAAAATTCTTCCCACAAGAGAGTTTGGTTGTTCAATCATACGCCAAACCTGCTTGGCTAGAAGTGCTTGATTGAATTGAGTCATTTTTCGAAAACCCAAACCTCCTTATCCTTTTGGTTTGCAAAGGTTCTCCCATTTTGTCCAGTGTATTTTGTTATGCTCAGTATTCTTTCCCCACCAAAAATTCACAATAAGAGCCTCCAATTGGTCACAAATTCCTTTTGGAATTTTGAAGCACATCATAGCATATGTTGGAATTGCCTGGAGTACAGCTTTGATTAAAACTTCTTTTCCACCTTCTTAAAATTCATTATTCTTCCAGTTTGTAATCCTTTCCCTCATTCTATCAACCAAATATGCAAATTGAATCCTCTTTCCTCTCAAAGAAAAGGTCGGGAGTAGACATGTCCAACCGCCAGAAACCGCCGGTTACGGTTAAAAATCGGCGGTTTCGGTTTTAGGTTTTTCCCAACCGAACCGGCAAACCGCCGGTTACGGTTACGGTTTGTAACCGCCGGTTCGGTTACAAAACCGCCGGTTCGGCGGTTTTTTTTTTTATTATTTTTTTTTTTGGCTCGTTTTTTGGATTTTTTGCGCGTTTTCGACTCTTGTTTTTTGTTCGTTTTAACTTATAGTACTTTATAGTTTATAGTTTATACTTTATACTTTATAGTTTATACTTTATAGTTTATTAGTTTATATAACTTATTAATTATTATTGATGAAATTAATATTATAAAAATTTGAAAGAATAAATAAATTACTTTTAAGTTTTAAGTTAAAATTACAAAAGTATAAATTACAACTTACAAATTACAACTTAAAATTACAACTTACAAATTACAACTTACAAATTACAACTTAAAATTACAACTTACAAATTACAACTTACAACTTAAAATTACAACTTACAAATTACAACTTAAAATTACAACTTACAAGTTACAAATTTAAAAACTTAGTAACTTACAAAATAAATTTATTACAACAAATTGGGGGGGGAGGGGAAAAATTGGACTTGAGCTTAATTTTAAGAATTAAACTTAGAAATTCTAAGTTCAAAATTTTAAAACTAAGTTGCCTACGTATCCAACATGTTGGAATCAAAGTCCACGTAGTTCTCTTACCTCAACTTACCCGTTGACGTTGTTGTTGAATGATCATGGCTCGATTCTTCATTCTTCACTTCCGCCCGTAGAGGTCCATTCCTCGTCTTCTTCATTATCCTCTTCTAACGATTGGGCTCTTTTTTCGGCTCTTACCCAATCATCAAGCAAGCATTGGTTCTCTACGTTTTCAACGGTCATATTTGATCTCGTTGCATCCAAGGTATAACCTCCTACACTAAAAGCTTGCTCAACGGCAACGGTTGAGGCGGGAGCCGATAAAATTTCTCTTGCGAGCATTGACATTGTCGGAAATACAAGTTTCACCGTCGACCAACACTTTAGTATGTCAAAATCTCCTTCCATATTTTCCATTGTCGAATTCATGATATAATTTTCATATTCTTGAGTATATGATGATCGTGATCTTTTATGATTACGTTGATAAATAAGTCTATTTATAGCATCCATATTGGCCAAGTTTGGAACGTTAGTAGCACTATGTGAAGAAGAAGAAGAAGAAGAAGAAGTGGAAGAACCATTTGCATCCATATGCTCCCTAATTAATGCTAATATAAGTTGTTTAATGCTACTTACGATTTCTTCGGTATCCGGTCGATCAGAAGAACTAATTTCGTCACTAGGATATAAATTTTCATAATACAACTCTAACATGTCATATACACCATCTAACTTATATCTAGGATCAAACACTTTAGCAACTAAAAATATAGGAGGAATTTGATTAAAATATTTCTTCCATTTTTGCAACATAGGTTCAATAGCATCATGTAATAATGGATCATATTTATAACGTGTTAATACTCCAACAATTTTAAGACAATGTTCTATTGCCAAATGAGAAGTAGGTTCGTAAACTTTAGACATAGCAAAAGTAGCATCATTAAAAGTTTCCAAAATCTCAATAATTTTTATGCAGTGATCCCAATCTTGAGGATGTAAACGAAAACCACAATTTTCTTTTGCGAAAAAACCACATAAAGTTTCTTTATACTCAACCGACTCTCTTAACAATTTATAAGTAGAATTCCACCGTGTTGACACATCAAGAGAAAATTTTTTTGGATGCACATTCTTAG
The DNA here is from genome assembly GCA_963675135.1 of Galeopsis tetrahit. Lineage (NCBI taxonomy): Eukaryota > Viridiplantae > Streptophyta > Magnoliopsida > Lamiales > Lamiaceae > Galeopsis > Galeopsis tetrahit. Next base: position 54,288,546 of record OY776124.1, on the reverse strand, counting down.
TTCTACAAAATTTTTTCCATTTTTTCATCAAACTACTACGCCTCGTCAAGTAAGTAATAGCATCTTTAATAGGAGCGACATATACTTTCAAAGCATTTAAACCATCTTGAACACATAAATTTAAAATATGACACATGCATCTAATATGAAAAAATTTTCCACCAACATACGGTTGACACTCAATTTGAAGTTCTTCGATACTAGCGTTATTAGCACTAGCATTATCAAAACCAATAGAAAAAATTTTATAATTCAAACCGTAATCATTTAAAATATCAACAATTTTTGTTTTAATATTAGCGGCATTATGAATATCATCAAAATCCTTATAAGCAATTAATCTTTTGTTTAAAGTCCAAGAATCATCAATCCAATGACAAGTAATTCCTATATAAGAATGTTTTTGAAAATTATCACTCCAAATATCGGCGCAAATAGAAACTTTACTTGTTAGTGATCTAAATGTGTTGATCAAAGCATATTTATATTCACCAACAACATTAGCAATATCACGAGTAATCGTAGAACGAGAAACTTTTTTCATGCATGGTTGTAGGGAAAGTTGAACCAAATCATTGAAAGCAAAATTTTCCACAAAACTATAAGGAAGATGTTGAACACTTATCATTTTAGCTAACATTTTTCTAAAATATGCTTGATCATATTTAAAAATAGAAGTCGAATTACTTACCTCACCTTGAACTCCACCTCCGGAGGACCCGGTAAACCCTCGTAGTTGTGTTTGACTCGTTTCAATTCCCACTCTATCCGGATGTGTGGAACTCAAATGGAGTCTAAATGTTCCATATCCTCCTCCCTTTTTAAACTTATATTGCTTTGTACAATAATTACAAAAAACAATAAACTTATCTGTTTCGGCGGTTGGCACTTTTCGAAAGTGACGTGCAAAAATTTCGGACCTCAAAATGGGGTTTTGTTGTGAAGGAACTCCAACTCCTTCCTCCATTGGATTTGGATTTTCGGTTGCACTTTCTTGAGTTGGTCGGCCACCTTCTTCTTCATCGACATCATCATCCGAGCCAAGTACCTCATCAACGATGTTGTCACCAAGAATTCTACGCATATTTTGATCATCCTCTTCGTTGAATAATGGAATGCGTCTTCGAGAAGATGAAGAAGTTCCAATAGCCTTTCCTCTTGAAGAAGACATATTAGTATAATTACTTAATTAGTAAGAAATTAAGAATTAAGAAAGTAAGAAGAAGTGAAATAGAATTTAGTAAAGTAATTAAGTAAATAAAATTATAATTTTTAAGAGATTGAAATTTTTAGTATAGTAAGAAAGTAATTTGAGAATTTAGTAAAGTAAAGTAAGTAAAACTAGAAGTAATTTGAGAATTTAGTAAATTAAAGTAAGTAAAAGTTAAAACTAGAAGTAATTTGAGAATGAATGTTGAGAAATTTGAGAATGAGAGAGAATAGATTGAGTTTGGTGTGAAAAATGGGTTGGAAAAGGGGGTATTTATAGAGCAAAATTCGAAAATTAATAAAAAAAAATAAAAATCCGGCAAACCGGCGGTTTAACCGGACCGCCGGTTAACCGCCACGCGTTTCAATCTGGGCCTTCGAAATCCAACGGTCAACAGATCTGAACCGTTGGATTTCTAACGGTCAGAATTTGAATTAAAGCGAACCGGTTCAAACCGGCGGTTTACCGGTTTTGACCGTTGAATTTTTTTTTTTTTTTCCGCATTAATCTCGGCCGTTGGATTTCAAACGGTCAACAGATCTGGACCGTTGAATTTCCAACGGTCATAAAATTTGAAATTGCAACCGCCGGTTGCCGGAATTTTTTTTTTTTTTTCGAATTTTGTCAATTTGTCCTATAAATACCCCCTTTTCCAACTCATTTTTCACACTAAACTCAATCTCTTATTCTCTTATAGTCTTACAAACTTGCTTCTCATTTCCTCAACTTCAAATTTCAATTCAAAAGGCAAATGAAGGATCATCAAATCATTCAATTGTAACAAATTTGAATGTCAATCCTACAAACGAAGAGGAAGTCGATCAACCCATTCAACCGCCTCATTTCCCCCCCAATTTTCGTTTTCGAAGATCCCTTGAAAATCACTTTCGTGTACTCAGTCAAAATCCAATTGATGGATCATATCAACTTTCTTGCAACTATTGTGGTAAGCAATATAAATATAAGCGCGGGGGAGGATGCGGAATATACGTGAATCACATGCAAACTAAGCATCCGGACAAAATATAATGCCTACATTGAACTATTGAAGATTTGAAGTCAAATGTTTAGTAATTTTATTTTTTAGTTTATGTATTTTTATTGTTTAGTAATTTTAATTTTTAGTTTGTGTGTTTATGTTTTTATTAAAATGTTTAGTAATTTTAGTTTATTTAAAAAATTTAAATGCTTATGTTTACTTCTATTTCTAAATTCTAAATTTCTAATACTTATGTTTAGTAATTTTTATTCAAATGTTTAAGTTAAATGCTTATATAATTACAAGTTACAACTTACAACAATTTAAGTGAGTAAGTGGTTAGTGACTTAGTATAGTTCATATATAATTACAACTTACAACAATTTAAAACGAAAAATGATGAGTAAAAAGACAAAATAATCTAACTATAAATTAAAATTACGAAAAATAAAAAAAAATAAAAAAAAAATAAACCGAAAACCGGCGGTTTGTACGGTTAACCGGAAAACCGCCGGTTTAACCGAAACCGCCGGTTTTCAATTCCGACAACCGAAACCGAACCGTGAAAACACGGTTGCGGTTCGGTTTTATAACCGAAACCGCCGGTTCGGAAAACCGCCGGTTAAAAACCGCCGATTTTCACGGTTCGGCGGTTTTCCGGTTATAAACCGCCCGTGTCTAGTCGGGAGCCCCAGATAAATCTGATGCCCCTGAGACATCCTAACATGCAAGACCTCTTTAACCATCTCTTTATTAGCTCCCTCCGTGTTGGGGCTGAAAAGAATAGATTATTTATCAAAATTCACCTTCTGTCCCGAAGCCTCCTCATATTGTTTGAGATTTTTTTGAATTCTTTCAGCATTCTCCTTAGCAGCTTTAAAGAACACAACACTATCGTCTGCAAAAAGAAGATGTGTGATCATAGGTGCTTCTCTAGCAACTCTGATTCCTTCAAGATTTCCATTGTTCGCTTGTTTTGTAAAACAAGAAGACAATCCTTGTGCGTAGAGAACAAAAAGAAAAGGTGATAGAGGATCTCCTTGCCTGAGACCTCTCGATGGTCTAACTTTGGCAATAACCGAGCCATTTACTCTAAAAACATAACTAACCGTAGTAACACATCGCATAATAAGGCTGGTCACCTTCTCAGAAAACCCCATCTTCAACATTTGAGATTTAAGAAACATCAATTCAATTCGATCATAAGCCTTGCTCATGTCAAGTTTCAACGCCGCATACCCCTGCTTGCTCTTATTATGTCTCAACCAATGCATGCATTCAAAACTAATCAGGATATTATCAGCAATTTGCCTATCTTGCACAAAAGCACTTTGATTTTCATCAATCACATGTGGAAAAATCTTTTTCAACCTGTTAGCAATGGTTTTTGCAATGATTCGGTAACATACATTGCTTAGACTAATGGGACGAAAGTCTTTCAAAGTTTCTGGTTGCTTTACCTTGGGAATGAGTGATATAATGGTTTCATTCCAGTCACTGATGTCCTGTGTAATTTTTTGTCCCACAATGTCCCACATCTCTTGATAGAAACGTGCGTTGAAACCATCAGGGCCAGGGGCCTTATTTGGATGCATATCAAATAGAGCCACACGTACCTCTTCCTCTGTAAAAGGGATCTCCAATAAGGAATTCATTCGGGAGTTTACTACAGGCGTGGTTACTACAGATTTGTTAATGTATAAATTATGATTTATTGGATTATTTTCTGTGTAAATTAATAAAAGTGTAATATTGTCAATTTTGGGGGTGAACACAATAAAAGAGGGGGTAAATAACCATAAGCCTTTATGAATCGGCCGACCCAGCCCATGTATAATTTTCTTTCCTTATTTCTCCATTTTCTTCAACCTCCTTTCGCCGTCTACAGCAGACTCGCCGCCGCGTGCCGTTCAAACTCGTCGTCGACAGCACATCGTCGTCGTCACGCACCGCGCAACCTCGTCGTTACGCACCGCGCAACCTCGTCGTCGCCTCGCTGTCCACAACACAACCTCCCCGCCGCACGTCGCTCGTCGCACATCCGCTGAATTTTGATATTAACGTCGGCTTGGAAACTTAACAAACAGTGCTCCTTCTTCCCAATCCAGTTTATTCCAACGATTTCGACAGCCCGTTGTGTTCTTCAGGTACTTTCGTTCTTTTTTGGGGTGAATTGTTCCTCTGAATCTCGATTGCCCTACGTAATCCGACCTCGCACATCAATTGTATCTGTTTATGTGTGCCTCTCACCTCTAACAAGTATGAAATGGCAAACAAATTCCATTGTATGAACCGTACGATTGCTCTTGTGAACTGAACGTATTTAAATTCAATTAAACTGCAAGTGTTTTTTTTCTAGGTTTTAACTTGTTACTCTCTTCGTAATTGTCAGCTGGTTGATGCGGTTATTGTCTTTATTTTGCCTTGGGATTGTGTTTTTAGTGATAACCAAATTTTATAGTTAGATTTTGGCTGAATTTTTTTGTTTTTATAAATTTATATAGACGTTTTGGAATTTTATGTTTACATTGGGGGAGCAGAATCCATGGAGACCAGCAAAGAGAATGCACAGAAGCATGAGTTCCTTGATCGTTCCAGTAGGGCTACAAGGGGCAAACGGTATGTGCATATTATTTTCCATGCTATGTGCTTGTGTATATACGTCTTTGGGCTAAATGAAACTAAAATTATGTGATAGGATGACAAAGTTGCTTGATGATGAGATTGAGGAAGACGAGCTCTTTTGGAATCAAGAGGCTCTGAAAGAGGTAGTGTTGTGTGCTGTTTTGCATTCAAGTTAGGTCTCTTAATTTAGTTTAACTTTAGCATGATGACAATCATAGTTTATTGTCATGTGGTTGTCTTAGAAAAATAGACCATTTTACATCTTGGCAATATTGGGGGGTTATGGACTTGTGAGAAATCAAAAAACAAAACAATCCTTTAGAAGTTATAGCCTAGATGAGTAATAAAATCATTATTTTTCCTGTTTGGTAAAAAATATGTAGGGTAATGCTAAGTTTGATGGCTGAAAGAGATGTAAGATACATAGCACATTTGTAAGTGGTGAAGATGGCAAGATGCCGTTTATAGAAACATGCATGTCATTCTAGCATTTTTTAAAATAACACGTCTCAACATACAGTTTACAGTTATAGCTGTATGTCAGAATTCAATTAAGGTGTTGGACTGTTGGCTAATGTTAATCATAACTTGATGAATTTACTTTATAGGTTCCTTAAGCTTTTATATTGGACTAAGTTGTTCATTTCCAAATATTTGCAGGAAGAGCAAGACATAGAATATGAAGAAGAGGGAGAGGTGGCTGATGTTTTTGACAGTGACTTTGATGAAGATGTAAGTATGTGTTTTCATGAATTCTTGCAATCTCATCTTCACCAGTTTGCTTTCTTTAATCTATTGTATATTTTTACTATGTTATCAGGAGCCTGATGCAGACGAAGAAGCAGAAAAGGAACCTGACGAGAGGTTTGACTTTCTCTTAGTCAGTGGGATACGAGTCATATGATCACATTTATCACAAAAGCTACATTATCCTTTTCTTTTTTTGGGTCCAGGTCAACAAAGAAGAAACTAATATGTCCAGGGAGAGCACCACCAAAGAAAAAGCAGAAGATTAACAAGGTGCTTTCTAAGTCAGAAAGTGCACACAAAGATGAGAAAACTGAGGAGGAGTCGACTCGTTCAGAAAATCATGATGTCCCTGATGATGCTGAGGCAGAAAAAGTAGTTAGGAAATCAACTAGGACTTCTGTAATTATCAGGCAGGCCGAGAGGGATGCAATACGAGCAGCATTGCAAGCTACAATGAAGGTACTGTGAAAGGACGATTATTAGTTACTTTTTTAAACATAGAAACATCTCTTCGCTTGAACTGGCTTGGTTGAGGAACATGAGATCTTCTTTGACCGGTTTTCCCGAAATGTCGCACATGTCATGTATTTTTTCAAAGCACCTGGATTTTGATAGTTGAATTTGTATATATGGCAGGTGGCTAAAAAATAAATAACATTCAAATGTTCACAAAACTCACAGAAGAAATAAAGTAATCATGATGTGCTAACTTAAGAACTCCAGTAGCTCATGTTCTGATTGATCACTTGATCCAACGTTAGAAATTATGAAACCTCTGCATTATTATATTTTATAGTCCTTGACATAAACAAAGTGTCTTGGAAAATCTATAGACACACTCGAAAAAGAGGCGTTGTAACTTGTAAACCCCTTTTCCTGTTGTGACATTTCCTAGTTATCATTCCAGTTTTCTTTTGCACAGCCTAATTAGTCATTTGATCAGATACTCCGTCCCATAATAATTTTCATAGGTAAATGGACACACATATTGAGAAAGTGTAATAATGAGTAGGAATTTGAGGGGTAATTTTGTAAACCTATATGTATAAAATAAATAAAAAGAGCTGACTTGTGTGTATGTGTGGGTCCAATTGTATTGGCATTTTGTGTAAAATTGAAGATATTGTGAGGGTATAGTTTATAAAGGGCTTTCCATTTTAAGGCTGTGAAAGTTAGCGTGGGAAGGAGGAAGTAAGTACTATTTTCAGAAAGATTTGCAGTTATTTGGAAATATTTCTACATTTTGAGTATTTTTGGTTGGGGTTGTAGGGGTGCAGGGAAAATCCTGGCTGGGAAATATTTGAATTGTAATAAAGTGTATTTGTATTTTGTGTGTGTTTGGTTGTAAAGATGTAGTTGAATGAGCTTGGGAAAAATAGGTGATACTGACATTATTATATTTTGAGAAGTAGTGTAGTAATGGCTAATGATTGAGTGACTGTGTAATGAATGGTGTGTTTTTCATAATGATTTTAGTGAGGGGCAGGATATATATTAAATAGTGGGTATTAATTGGTTAGCTGTGTATGAGAATTTGTGTTTAAAAAACGGGTGAATAGGTGTATAAGTGTATTATAGGTTTTTAGGGTATGATTATAGTGTATTTTGAAATTTCTCCTCCAAATAGTTAGGATGATTTTGAAAGTAAAATCCTTCCTCCAAAATCCTCAACCAACATGACTTTTTATTCGGAAAGACTTGTCAAGGGAGGCCTATAGTTGTTCTCTCAAGTTGTTGAATAGCCATTCAATCATTTTCTAGTATTGTGTTTGATTTGTCACTGCCTACTCAAATTTCAGCCAATAAAAAGGAAAAAGGAAGGTGAGGAGAAGAGGATGACCCAAGAAGAGATGCTTCTAGAAGCAGCTCAAACAGGTTTTCCGGTGACACTCCTTTAGTAATATTTATTTTGTCTTGTTGTAATGTTGGTTATGTTAATATTTCTTGATTTATAATTACAACCATGTGGCAGAAATTATGAACTTGAGAAACTTGGAAAGGGTGTTAGCAAGAGAAGAAGAAGTTAAGAAGAGAGCTATTGTGCATAAAGCAATTTACAATGGTCCACAGACACAATATCATTCTAAAAATGGCAAGCTTTCTTTAATAACACCTGTTGATTAAAATGTTTCAACCGGATTTTATTTCTAACTATTTACATCTTATTTTTTTCCCCTTTAGTTGATAAAAATGTGTAATTAAACATGTTTCATCACAGGTCAATCATATATTAGTTTCTTGAATGGATCATCATTTGCGTCGGAGGTGTCAACCACATCCCCTCCATGTAAGTAAAATTCTTTAATTTTACTTTAAAAGTTAAAAACTAATTATTCTGAGTGCGAACTTGGATTTGGTAAACGAGATAGGTTAAGGAATTAAATTTCCGATGGTGTTGTGTTGTATCTTGATGCCATAAAATGCTGATATTTGAGATTATAGATAATTAAGTTAACTCTCTGTTTTTTCTGGAATATAGAATCCATGAACAAGACTTCTCCATTTTGTCCTGCTACATACCTATGGCCCAATAATTTGATAACAGTACATTGTATTTTTAGAGCAAATGAACAAAACTACAATGGTTTCTTGCTGATCTGTCTACTTCTTTTTATTCCAATATTTGGTCCTTTTTCTATTGCCAAATGTTAGAAATATGCCTCCTTGAGCTGATATCTGAGGCAAGTCAATGGGTCAAATCTTGTTATGTTTAGCTACAATATTATCGAAAGGCTAGAGCAACATATAATAATGATATGATTAAATGGGAAACAAATTATTCAAACCTGTAACATTTTAATAATTCCTGAAAATTTATGGTTCTGCCTGAGATATAGAGGAAAATATTACACCTGTTTAAAATAAATCTACAGGAGCATGCATATTCAATGCCAGTTAGAATCTATAACAAAGCAACAGTTTACTTCATCTGAAATATTTGGGCTGTTAATAAAATTCTGTGAGCCAAGATGGCTTTAACTCCATAGTGTATTGCTCTTAGAAATGTTTCAGTTAGCTAGTGAATCATGCATCATCCATCTCCACAAGGTAATGGAAGGTAGGGATGTAATCAAACCAAGCCTAATGATATTTTGTTCCTTAGCTTGCGAACAGACTCATTAGTAAGTTCGTGAGCTAAGTCGTATAAATTATATTACCTCCGTCCCTGAAAAGTTTGCATACTCACCCTCACGATATACACATATTTAACCTTCAGGCAATATCTTTTGGGGCCACCATACACTCAATCAAACTACTCTATTTACTTTATGTAAAAAAAATTACAAAATTACCCCCATGACTTTAATTATTACACTTTTTTCCTTAAACTCCATTCCAACAAATGCAAGCTTTTCAGGGACGGAGGTTTAAAATTTTGATTATAATATTTATAATAAATGAAAATATGTATTTAAACTAATTTAATTAAATGAAATTATAGAATTTAGTAGATATATACTACCTCCGCCCCTCATTAAGTTTTACATTTTGTCATTTTGGAAGTTCCATTTAAACAACTATCCTTACTTTTACACAAAATTACATCAATTGTCACTCACTTTTCCTTTCTCTCTCCACCTTTTTACTTTTCTTACACCTTCCAGTTTCCACCAATAACTTTACATAGAATACTATATTCCTTAAAAACAGTGTCATTCCTCAAATGTAAAGCTTAAATGGGGATGAAGGGAGTATGGTTTTTGGAAATATGTACTTTGACTTTTGTAATGAATTGTTGAATAATTAAATTTATAATTCATATCATTAAGCTCGAAAAGGCTCATGAACCAACAATATATTTGATAAATATGCCGAGTCGAAAAATAAACGAGCCAAGCTCAAGTAAAAAATAAATGAGTCAAGCTCAAACACAGGCTCAACTTGATTTGATTACATCCCTTGTTTGTTTTGAGCTCTCCATTAATTCATTTAGATATTTATTTATCAATCGCAAAATTTCTCTAAACTTAGAGTTGACTGATTTTTCATATCACATCTTTCTAGATCCAGAGAAGGCGGTTTGTGCTGTTACCGGACTACCAGCAATGTAAGTCTCAATGATTACAGTGTTGCCTTAAGTTGCATTTTTGGTATGGCTTTCAAATTAGGTTTTTCAGAAAGTATGTTTCTTAATGAACCTATTGTATAGGTTGTAGAAACTTAAAACTCTAAAATTTCAATTTTGCCCTAGTTGTTAAAAGCACAACCTTTATAATGCATTTAAGTTGTTTGTTTGCCTTTGTTGATTTTGGTAATGTATAATTAAGTTCACTCATTTTCAGCTTAAGGACTAAGATATGGTAATCGTATTTTTTTTAACACACTTTTTCTGTTATTTGATAACATTATAAAACCTTTTCTGAGTTTAATTTGATTTAATGAAAAAGAATTATTTGTATTCAAATTAAAAAATAACTCCCTAAATGTAGGTGTACATATCTTTTTCACGTTTCTTCTAAAGCCAAGCTGCATAAGAGATATTAATTCTGAGATTCAAATGTGGGCCTTGTTGAATATCCTAGTAATGAGCAGTAATATATAGTAATGACTGAATATTATGATATTGCTGAGGATGAATATAAGAGGGATACAAAACTCCGGGATAGTTCCCATCAGAATAACTCTTCCCCAAGCCTGCGCTCTACATTGTTCTAACCCCATTATTTATACAATCATATTCCTTATTTATACCCATTATTCCATCATTTCATCCCCAAATTTATTTCCTGGAATTGTGCTAAGCAATCAATCAAGTTATTCGAGTCTAAACCAAAAAGAATACGAACCCAAAAATATACTGTTAAAATAAGAAAGAGGAAATCACTTTCTAATAAATTCACGTCCTATAAAAAAATAGCACAACTGGTATAGATTGTTCTTATCTCGTAATCAAATAAATCATCAAATCTCTTTTTATTTATCAATTTTTTTGTTAACAAGTGTCTTTAGTGTATGCTTGCATTTCATTATTAGATCCATCAAGTATGATAAAAGATGTGTTATGTTGTGTGTTACATGCAGTTACCGTGATCCCAAGACTGGTTTACCATATGCAACAAAAGAAGCATTCAAGGTAATTCGTGAACGGTAAGATTCTCTCTCTTCTGATAATTTGTGATGTTGTCTGCCCAAGGAAGCCATTGCCACATATAAATTTATGAGTGAAAACTGAAAATAATAACCCCAACTTCAGTAGTTTTTGTGAATAATGCATCAAAAGTTCCCTAAACTATCAACATATGTTTCAACAGCTTCCTAAACTATATATTTTTTTTAAAAAACCCTTTACGTATCATTTTTTTTTTTAATTTCACGAGCTCCCACGAGACAAAAAATGGCAAAAAATTTCAACTCATTTAATTGTCCTATAAAAATGTGCATGTCAACTTTTATACAATTTTGACGCTTAATTGCAGATAAAATCTTCACATTTTCACAATTTGCAGTTTAGATAGGTCTGGAAAATCGTGCTATCGTGTTTCGTGTCGACACGATAGTGACACGACGTGATAAGGCTAAACATGAACACGACACGATAAGGATATATGTCGACACAATAAGGATAAGGATATATGTCGACACGATAACAATACGATATTTTTCATGTCGACGTGACACAACACGATAAGGAAATAAATAAATTTAAAATTGCATTTAAATATATGCAAATTAATATATTTATTTAAATATAAAAAATTATCGTGTCGTGTCATATAAGGTAAATAACATGTTAACGAATTGTTAATGAGTTACCTGATAGTTTTATCGTGCTTAATGTGTCGACACAGACACTAACCCGCAATTTTCGTGTCGGATTCGTGTTGTGCTATCTTGTCGTTTCGGAAATTGCCACCCCTAAGTTTAGACGAACATCGAGGGTAAGTTTAGACGAACATCGAGGGTGGCAAACTTATGAATCTTGTTTAACAAAATTAATCACGGGAACCCATTGTTTTTGTTCCTTCTTGAATATTCATCATTCTTTAAGTTGGAAATAACTTATTAATTCATCAGAATAAGATCAATAGTGAATTCATTTTAATACGTTCTATGCTATTTATTAAATTTCCCAAGCCCACTAGGTTGAATATTCTACAATGGCAGTAATGTTTCAATGCCTACGCATAATGTGATGTGCTGATTGTATAGGTTTGCTGGGGAGAGTAACACTAGTAAGAAGGAAAATAGGATGGGGCTCTTAATCAACGAGCAAGGATTCTCTCAAAAGAAAAGGAGATCAGTTATTCCACACAACAAGGAAACCTCCTACATTCGCCACTTTGCTCGTTTTCGTAGAGTTCCTTCTGTGGAAATTTCAGACTCAGAGTAGCGATCAACTGGCCGGGAGTCCAACACTCTTCTCCACTGCCTTGTCGAGTGGTTTTGACTTGTTCGAGTGCATTTTCGGACAGAAAATAGTTCTTGTACAGCGTTAACCTGAAGTCCCAACCAAAGTAAATTAAGAGCTAAGGACAAAGTCAACGTCTTGAAATGTATTAGTTGCTTTCACTGAAAAATGTTAGTTGTGTGGTGTAACAAGAGAAGACTAACGGAGAAAATCTTTACAGAAAAGTTCCCTTGATGATGTGAGGTGTAGTGATTAGATTTGTTCATTATTCCCTTGGGTGATTTTGGTTTTGGGTTTTAAGTGACCTTTTAAAACCTTGAGCCCTGTGTAGCTGGAACTCCGCCGACTTCAGTAGTTTTTGGGAATAATGCATCAAAAGGTTTCTAAACTATATCAAGTTATGTTTCATTAGCTTCCTAAACAATATTTTGTTTTAAAAAGCCCTCTGCAGTCGTGTCACCCCAACTGTCAGAAAAAGTATTACAGGAACATGACCAAGCCCTCTGTAGCCGGAACGTCATCTCGGCGGCTGAACCACAAGCTTTCCTGGAGAGTCCCATGGGATTTTTACCAGTTGAGAGTAGTAAACGGAAAAATGTCCAGAACATTTGTTCTTGGCACATTGGCTGGACGAAAGCCAAGGCCTTCGACTAGAGAAGCTGAGAAACTGCAGAATTACTTGCATGAATGCTCGGTAGCAGGCCGAGCTGTGAACGATGGCGAGGCTGTGTTTACAACCTGTATCAATCTTATGACAGCCACACTCTTTTCAGTTGAATTTGCTACATTTGAGTCGGATGTTGCTCAGGTTTTGAAGGAGAGTGTTGAGGGTGTGATGAGAAGTTTGGGTGCTCCAAATCTTTCTGACTTTTCCACTTCTTAAATCGTTTGATCTGCAGAGGGGATTAAGAGTAGGGGTGTGCAAAGTATGGTTCACACCGACCGAACCAAACCAAACCATTTAATATGGTTCAGTTTTTGGTTTACGGTTTACGGTTTTTAGAATTGATTTTTTTTTAGTATAGTTTGGTTTACGGTTTTCAGTAATGAAAAACCGCAAAAAATCGAACCAAACCAAAATTATTATATATATATATATTATATAAAAAAATATACATAGTATATTATCTAAATAAATATTATATATATTATAGATTTATATTCTCTATATTATATGTTTTTAGACGGAAAAAAAGAGAATTGCATTATCGGAGTACCTGAGGTACTCAAAAGTTATAGTCCTGAGTTACAAGATGCACTACAAAAAAACTGTAAAATACCGACGGAATAACAAAGTCAACCGATTACTGATGGAATATCCGTTGGCAATCACAAAAAAAAAAAAAAATCACGGAAATTTCCATCTCTAACCACAAAATTTAAAAATAAAAATAAAAAAATTAATTTCCATCGGTAATCACAAAATAAAAAATAAAAAAATATATAAAAATTTGTGCAAAAATTAAATTATTAATTATAGAAGATGATTGATTTAAATAGAAAATTTATTGATTAAATTAAAAACATGTGGATTAAGTTAATTAGAAAATTGTTGATTAAGTTATATAATTTTATATTGAATTTGAAAATTATTGATTATAAAATTCTATATTAAATTAAATTAGAAAATTATATTAAGTTATTTATATTGTTTGAACATAATTTCTTTAGTTTTTATATCCATTTAGTTTATATGATAATTAAGTCTTTTGTTATGTGAATTAACAAATAAAAAAATTATTAATATAAGGTGTGTGCTTACAAATTTATTTTGTTTACTCATAATTACGAAATACTTTTATAAAGTTCTACATTTTTTTTTCATAGTAATTTTTAAACCTCAATTGTCATATTAATTCGACCATCAATAATCATATCATCAATTGCTATTTTTCTCTTATTGACTATGGTGATTGATTTTTTTATTACGAATGCTTCAGTAATGGTGTAGTTGAATGTGAAACAAATCAATTGGAGGTAACTAAATAAAAGTATTGAAAAGAAAAATTGTACATATTAATTATTTTTAATTTCCGCGTAATACGCGGGTCGTGCACTAGTATACAATAGTTATAAGTCACAAATTTAGTACTCTATTAATATAAGTAAAAGAATGTTCAATTATTAAATGAATTTGTTTAAAAAAAAGAAGTAAAACATGTATACATGATATGAATTTTTTAGAATTAGATTTACAATATATAAATTTAAAAAATTTAATTTAAAATAGTTATAAATCACAAATTTATTGATTAATATAAGTAAAAGAATGTTCAATTATTAAATGGATTTGTTTTTAAAAAAAGAGTAAAACATGTATACATGGTATAAACTTTTCAGAATTTTAATCAAAACACAAAATATAAATAAATTAGATTTACAATATATAAATTAAAAAATTAAATTTACAATAGTAATAAATTACAAATTTAGTGATTAATATAAGTAAAATAATGTTCAATTATTAAATAGATTTGTTTTAAAAAAAAAGTAAAACATGTATATGAACTTTTAATTTAGAATTTAATTTAATCGAAACATAAAAAATAAATAAATTAGATTTAAAATATATAAATTAAAAAAATTAAATTTTCAATAGTTATACTTATAAATCACAAATTTAGTAATATTAATATATAAAGAAATTAATTTTGTGAATTTAAAAAAAAAAAAAAGGGTCGAAAATGAGTACATATACAATTAATATTACAATTATAAACGAAAAACAGACTTGTCCGAGTGGTAGGCGCTCCTCACTAAACGCCCAGACACCCGGGTTCGAGTCCCACGAAGGCCGAAATATTCAGCCTATTATGCTCGGGCCCTCGCGGGCTTTAGCGGGCCTTGTAAGTCTGGTCCGGGATGGGCCAGTCGTTGGCTTGGGCCCCCGCGTATAGATTTTTTTTTTTAATTTAAAATTTCCGACGGAATATTCCTTCGGTAATTAAAAAATAAAAAAATAATTAAAAAAAATTTCGTCAGTAAATTCGTCGGTAATTAAAATAAATAAATAAATAAAATAATCCGTCGGTAAATTCCGTCGGTAGTACCGACGAAATGAAAATTTACGTCGATAAAAGTTACCGACGAGGTTAGCACCGACGAAATTTTTCTGTCGGTATTTTCGTCGGAAAACACTGTTTCCGACCAACATTCCGTCGGTAATTCAATCGGTAAAACGCGTGTTTTTTGTAGTGATGTTAGAAATACGAGACAGTTACAAAATAATTATCCTCACTTATAGACTAATCTGCGATTTTCACACCATTCTCTATATTATATAATCCCTACACTAGTAAATCCAAGACATTTCAAGCTGGCAAGCTCAATTGCTCATAGTTAGAAATTCTATCCATTCTCTTCTATTTACTACTAGTATTTAGCGCCTCTACGTGCATGACGTTCTTAGGCTCTCACAGTCTCACTCAATCTGAAATCTTGAAGAAAGATAGAAGTTTGTTGTTTCTTTTAACGTGGTTATTTAGTTATTTTTTAACAACTAGTTTGTGAACGTTGTAATAACATTTCGTTTATTCGAATTATATTTTGGATTATTGGGATTTCATTTTGTTAATTCTATTGAGATTGTGTTTTACATTTTTATTAATTATTGTGTGTAGGAAAAAAAATGAGCAAAACTATGGTTCGGTCAAAACCGACCGAACCGCCCGAAATATTATAGTTTCAAATCGAACAGTTTTTATAAATACGGTTTGATTTACGGTTTAAAAAAAAAAAGAACAATTTATAGTTTGGTTTACGATTTACGGGCGGTTTGGTTAACCAAATCGAATAGTGCACACCCCTGATTAAGAGGCAGTCGGAGTTACTTAGGAAAAATGATTGATATGTATGGTGATATAATTGATCAAAAATTGCAATCACGAGGAACTAACAACTATGATTTGCTCCAAACACTATCAACCTTAATAAATATTTAGGGGTGTATTCAATTGAGATTTTGTAGAATTTTTTTGGACTTTTAAAAGTCAGTAGATTTAGAAAATTCATAGACTCCATACAGAGTTTGACTGACTTTTTTATTAATTTATATGGATTTTCATAGATTTAACAGGATTGTGGAATACATATTTTTTTTTCAAAGACTACGCCCTTGTATATAAAAAATAATTATCTAAATTATTTAAAAAAATACAAAAATATATTAGTTCAATTTTTTTTTATTATTCTCATCTTCATTTCCATCACCGTTATACCTGGCCTGAACCAGAGAGGAGGGGACTGAAGAATGGAGAGAGAACTGCCACAAGAATCAATGTTGACCTGAAGAGAGAATTGACTGGTATTTACCGTTTAGTATGAAATTATAATTTCATTGAGTGATTGTAAAAGATTTACAAATGGGGTATTTATATATATTATAAAGATGTATACAAATCATGTTAATATTAATTATATTCACGATAATACAGAGATGTAAATTATGTAATCTTTTTCACAATAATAATGGTAGTGAAGCTCTTACTCTCCGCAATTTATCCAATGTCATAATTGACGTGAACTCTATCTATTACTTTGAAGAATCCTGATTAATTCTTTTTTAATGAAAATAAAGGTTAAGGTTGATGATGGTGAAAAATGCGTTAGTAGTAGAACATTTGTTAGAAAAACAACAAAGTTTTTTTTTTCTTTCTCTTCAGAGTAATTTTCTGAGAGAATCCGTTGAAATCTCTTGTTATTAGAAGAGATTTTGGAGGGTGAAATTTATTTATATTTTTTTTAAGAGAATCCATAAAAATCCATAGAGTATTGAATACCTAAAGATTTTTTAAGACTTTTTAAAATCCGTATTGAATACCCCCAGATTTTAAAAGACTTTTAAAAATCCGGATTGAATACCCCAGATTTTAAAAGTCCAACAAAATCCAACAGAATCTCAATTGAATACACCCCCTTAATTTGGTATTGATTTTTTGTTTTGTGAGGTTTCTTTTTTAGGATAAAAATGTTACGTCTCCCGTCTTATTCTAGTTCGAAATTTAAAATTTGAATTTTAAAATCAAATCATATTTATTCCTAAAGTTCTAGTTCGAAATTTAAAATTTAAATTTTAAAATATAATTATATTCATTCCTAAAAATACACGCCTACTCTTATATAATTATTCTAACATTAAATTCTACAACAATAATATAACAATACCACATCATACTCATCACTCACAGGGCGGACCCAAGTGTAGTCCAAAGGGTGCCCTTACCATCAACCCCACTACATCCCCTTTACTTGAAATTTATTTTTTAGTAATTTTTTAAAGCTTTGTAAAATTAATAATAGTTTAATTTAATAAGTTGAATTTATTATAAAAGACGTCTCAAAATAATTTTTTTATTGCACTTTAGATACTTATAAATAAAAAATATTATTTTATACGTATTTTAATTGCAAAAAAATATTTTTTACATGTTAAAAACTATTATTAATAAAAAGAGGACCCTTTTTATATTATTTTAATATTTTTAAAACATGTTTGCAATTAACCCATGTAAAAATATTATATAATAAAAAAATTTATCTCCTTTAAAAACGGGTTTGATAAAGAAAATATGACTAATAATTTATTTGTTAATTTCTTTAATTTTAAATTACACTAAACAAATAAAAACAAATAATGTATGCATTATTTAGTAATTTGAGTGTTCAATTTTTCAATTTTTAATACTAGACACAATGCAACAGCATTTTTTTTTTTGCAACTCAAAATCATTATTTATAATATATATATATATATATATATATTCAATTAGTTGTCTAATAGATTAAAAATATATTAATGTATTTGAGAAACATGATATTAATATATATATATATATATTATATACTCCCTTCGTCCCAAGTTCATTTTAAAATTTACTATTTACGCATAGTTTAATGCGAAAATTATTTGTTAGTATTAAAAAAGATAAAATAGAGAAAACTAAAGTATGATAATAAAATATTATGAACAATAAAGTAATGACATGTGGTATAATTTTGAAATGTTTAAAAAGTGTTTAGTTTAAATTGAAAAGGTTTGTTATTGCAAAATTAAGAAATGACAATCTAATATGGAACCTCCACTTTTTACAAATGATGAATTTAAAATGGGACACTTTTTACAAATGATGAATTTAAAATGGGACATATGGATTATATGTTTGTATTTAAAAAAAAAAATCTCACTCTCCTAATCTCGAATCTTGGGTTCGTCCCTATCCTCTAATCACTCTTTCACACTTGATTTCATACTTCATTAATTAGTTAATTGATTTTGGTTATAGGACTTATTTATGGGACAAACACATACAATTACAAGCACGGTGGAATGGAGGAATTAATACTAAACCCGGCAAAGATGGCTAAAAACAAGAAGGAGCTAATTAGGAAGACTCCCACACTTAGAATCCACCCCGGTCCATTTTTAATTCCTCGAAAAGCAGATTTTGAATTGAAATTATTAGAAAATTAATATACAAGAATTAGTTGCACACTACACAAAATTATATTCTCTCTGTTTTTTAATAAATGATGTTTTAGCCCTTTTTTATATACACAATTAAATGATATTTTAGATTTTTTTACACTTTTTATTCTAATTATGTCCTCGTATTTCCATTATACAAAAATAATAATGATGAGAAATCAAATTCACTTACATGTCCAATTTCAGTATGAGTTTAAATAAAATAGACGTGACAACAATCTAACCAGTCAATCAAACTCAAATTTGTGTTGACTAGCCTCCCCTTGCACACCTTGTAATAATTTCACAACCTCTGGTGTAAAAATTAGCAGTGCCTTCAGGAGCATTGCAATTGTAATAAGAAGCACCAGACCTATAACATGGCACCAAATCCTTTCTCAAAGTATCATAACTTATATATCTTTTCTTCATCCACAACACCCTTCTATTGTCCATCATTTCTTCTTCCTTGCCTACTTTTCCTTCACATGCCCGTTTCGCCGATTTTACCTCTGAAATCGGGATCGCTTGGCCGATCGTAATCTTGATATGGCAGTGTGCTAGTATGAAGATGATGGTGCAAAGAGTTTGGACGAGAGTTTTGTGCATTTTGGTGTATTGAATTGAGTGTGAGGGAATGGGAGTGTATAAATGTAGCTAGAGAGATGGGCATGCATTAAAGAGATTACAACCACCATGCAGTGCATTAGATGAGAGTGACCCACCACCCTCGTGATCAAGTTTATTGGATATGGACTTTTTCGTAGAATTCCCAATTCATGGACCATTGTGTTTCCTCTTTTTAATTTCTTCATTTTTTTGTTTTAACTAGATGTATAACCGTGAACAATGAAATATGATCACCGTTGAATTGGTGAGTGTGGAGATAATTGTATTTATAGAGGTAATTACATTGTAACTTAATTACAAGAATTTAGAAAAAGATAAGTACAAAAGGCAAATACAATAAATACAATTATATATAAAAGGAATGTTTGACTTATTCCTTAATATCCCCCATCAAGCGATGTGTGGGATGAGGAAAAATGCAGAGCTTGGAGCGAAGGAACTCGAACGTCGGGCGAGGAAGGCTCTTCGTGAAGATGTCGACGAGTTGGAGATGTGTGGGGACAAACTGCGTGGACAGCTTGCCAGACGTGACGAGCTCGCGAACAAAGTGACAGTCGATGTCGATGTGCTTCGCCCGTTTGTGAGCCACTGGATTCTAGCTGATTCTGGCTGAGAAAGAGTGCACTGTTGTTGTCGGAGAGGAGAACAGGGCAAGCAGGCAAAGGAACGTGAAGCTCGCGGAGCAAAGAGGTTAGCCAAACGACCTCGGCAGCTGCGTTGGCTAAGGCACGATACTCCGATTCACAACTGGACCGAGCAACTGTGGGCTGTTTCTTGCCACTCCAAGACACTAGATTTCCACCCAAGAAAACCGAATAACCATAGGTAGAGCGGCGAGGTTCCACACATCGAGCCAAATCAGCATCTGAGTAAGCGACCACAGAGGAGTCTGGTCAGCGAGTGAAGGAAAGGCCGTAATTGATAGTATGCTTGACATAACGTAGAATCCTCTTCACTGCCGAGAAGTGGTCGATGGTCGGCACCTGGAGAAACTGGCTGACATGATTTACCGAGAGGGATAGATCAGGTCGAGTGATGGTGAGGTATTAGAGGACGCCCACCAATGAGCGATAAAGGGTCGGATTCGAGAATGGGTCACCAGTGCTGACCAGGGTCTCACCCGCGGCTAGGGGGGTGGCAATAGGCTTGGAATCTTGAAGGTCTGCTCGCTCAAGAATCTCGTGAGCGTATTTGGACTGCCCGACGAACAACCCAGAAGAGGTGTAATAGATTTCCAAACCCAGAAAATAATTTAGGCGACCAAGATCCTTGAGCGCGAACTCCTTGTTTGGCCGAGCAATGAAGCAAGTAAGTGCGGACGAGTCGTTTCCAGTGACAATAATATCATCCACGTACAAGAGTAGATAGACGACCGGAGAACCCTGAAAAAGGTAGAACAACGAGGAATCAGACTTGCACTCCTTGAATCCAATGCCGAGCAGGAAGGAGCTGAACCGCTGGAACCAAGTCAAGGGAGCCTGGCGAAGACCATATAAAGCCTTCTTCAACTTGCAAACATGATCCGGGAGCCGAGGATCGACAAAACCAGGAGGTTGAGCCATGAAAACTGATTTTTGGAGATAGCCATTGAGAAAGACATTCTTGACATCTAGCTGATGGAGGCGCCAGTTGAAGCGAACAGAGAGAGCCAAGATAACATAGACTGTGGTCGCCTTAACAATCAGACGGAAGGTGTGAGAGAAGTCTGTGCCAGGGATTTGGGTAAAGCCTTGAGCGACCAATCTCGCCTTGTGCCACTCAATGGAACCATCAGATTTGTACTTGGTTCGAAAAACCCATTTAGAACCAACAATGTTCGCATCCCGAGGGCGCGGAACAAGATCCAAAGTGTTGTTAACTCGCAGAGCATCGATTTCTTTCTGCATGGCGGCCAACCATTCAGAGGACTTGGCAGCAGATTTGAAACCAAAGGGTTTCGAGGAGGCAGTAAAAGCACTAAGCAAGACAGTGAAGGCCAAGTTTAGTGGATAATTTGGCTTGAAGATTCCAGATTTTTCTCACGTAACCATTTGGTGGTTAGATCGTGGTCGCTGTATCGGAGGATGAATGGTCGGCAGGGGTTGCTCGGCCGGTTCAGGTGGCTCTGCAATAACAGCTGGAAGAGGAAGGGTTTCCTCTCTAGGGTCAGATGTGCATGCCGAGCAAGGCATGGTCGAAGTGGGAGGAATGGACTCAGGTGAGGGACCAGGTGATGAGTCAAGCTCGGCATCCAAAAAAGATGAGACCACTGCACTGGTCGACACGGGCCGAACAAAACCTGAAAAAGGGAAGCACTCTTCATCAAATATAGCATGACGAGTAATAAAATATTTGGATGAACCAAGATCAAGACCCCGAAAACCCTTGTGCTGGCTACTGTATCCCAAGAAGATACATGGTCGACTGCGAGGAGACAACTTGTTCAAGGCATAGTCTCGGAGGTAAGGGAACACCCGACAACTAAAGGTCTTGAGATTTCCATAAAGGGGCACAGAACCGAACAAGACCTCAAATGGAGATAGGTTGCTCAAGACCGAGGTCGGGGTTCGGTTAATAAGATGAACAACAGTTGCAAAGGCATCAAACCAAAATTCTGATGGGGCACGAGCATGAAAGAGCATAGAGAGTCCAGTTTCAGTTATGTGTCGATGTTTTCTCTCAGCGTGACCATTCTGCTGAGGAGTGTATGAGAATGACACACGATGCAATATGCCATTCTTGGCCATAAAACTGCGAACAACTTTGTTGACGAACTCCGTACCACCATCACTTTGAAAAACCTTGATGGCCGAGGAGAACTGGTTGCATACAAACTTGTGAAAGGCGACCAAGGTTGCGAAGAAATCTTATTTGGTACGGAGAGGATACAACCATGAGAAGCGAGAGTGATCATCGACAAACACAACATAATAACGGAAAACGGAAGTGGCATTAATAGGAGCAGGACCCCAGAGATCGTAATGAACCAACTCAAGAATTGTAGAAGCACGTTTTTCATTAACATTGAAAGATAATCGTTTACTCTTGGCCAACGGCAAGAGGCATAAACATTAGGGTTTGGTAAAAGCGATCTAACAGATAGATGCCCTAATCTATCTAAGTCCTTAATAATACTAAAAGGGACATGCCCCAAACGGGAATGCCAACAATCAAATGAAGCACGAGCAACATCAGGCGGCTTCAAAGCAGCAACCAAACCCGGGAGTGCTCGTTCCAACACGTACAACCCCTGTTCACAGCGGCCCTGAGCCACCACCCTCTTGGTAGCTCGATTCTGAATGACAAATGATTTGTTAGAGAAGAAGCAAACATCAACTGGAAAATCAGAAGTTAGCTTGCTAATAGACAATAGATTCTTGGTGATATATATGGGGAACAACAAGAACATCCAGAAGACCAATATCATTAGAGACTGAATTTGACCCAACATGAGAGATCTATAAGGAATTACCGTTACCAACAATGACTTGACCATTACCAGAATAAGGTGCCGAGGAGTCCAGATGTGAGGGACTGGAAGTCATGTGGGCAGAAGCTCCAGAGTCCACATACCAGTCCAGAGTAGGGGACGAGGATGAGGAGACAGTGCAGGCCGAATGAAAAGCCTGAGAAAGATTAGCAGATGGATCCTCGGGGGGGGGGGGGGGGGGGGGCGAGTAGATGGTCGAGCAGGTTGGCGGGAATCCGAGCTGCGAACAAAGCGTTCAGGACACTTATTTGCATAATGCTCGCCGCAACAAATTTGACAGCGAGGGACGTAGGGTTTACGCCCCCTCGTCTACCAGAGAAGTCGGGGTGACCACCATGAGGTAGCGCAGAAGGGCGACCACCAGTATGGTCACGAGGAGTCGATCTAGCAAAGAAGGTAGTCGGAGTAGGTTCAACTGGATCAGGCTTATTCATGATCTCAAAGGCAATAGCCTGATGCAGTAAGTCACGAAAAAGATGGGACAGGCGAGAAGGCCATTCTAGTGTCGGCAAATTCGCTGAATTTGGGGCCAAGACCCCGTAGAAACCAGTACGACATATCAGATTTGTCCACTGGTTTACCGATTGCGGCAAGTTGGTCGCATAGTGCCTTAAAATGCCGACCGTAGTCGGCAATAGGGAGAGAGTCATGCTTGAGGAGAAGGAGCTCCTCACGAAGTTGAGTGATGCGTGACTGGGAGAAGTGGCTGAAGGCATCCTCCAGGGCAAGCCAAGTTTCACGAGCCGTGTCACATTGAACGACTTCGGCTAGGGTTTCTTCACTGAGGGAGGAGAGAAGAAGGTCAAGTACTTTCCGATCCTTCGATTTCTAGGCAGCGAAGGTCGTGTGAGCAGCGTAAGTGGGAGCGGATGTGCCATCTATGAGGCCATAGAGATCTACATAGGTGAGCATCGAGACAACATGCTTCTTCCATAGGAGATAGTTGGAAGAAGAGAGTTTCACCGTAACCATATGAATAAGGACATTCATAGGGATAGAAGAGTCTGCCATTGAAAGGAGATGGTTGAGGGGGACAAGCTCGACGAGGAGGTAAAAGGAGGCGGCGACGGCACAATGACGGCATCGGCAGAGAGGAAGAAAGAAAATTAGGGTTTAGGTTTTTAGGCTAATACCATGTGAACAATGAGATATGATCACCATTGAATTGGTGAGTGTGGAGATAATTGTATTTATAGAGGTAATTCAATTGTAACCTAATTACATGAATTTAGAAAAAGGTAAGTAAAAAAAGTAAATACAATTATATATACCAGGAATGTTTGACTTATTCCTTAATAATAACATAAACAAAAGAAAAGGAGTTTTAACTATATATCAATTTTCAACCTAAATGTTTTCTATCAGGACTTTTTCAGAGTGGGTACGTAGGTATTTGACTCAACTAAGTAAATTTCTAGGCTTAAATCTCTGTTCACTCTCAAATCACGTTTGAGGTTTGCTATCTTTGATATTTTTTTATTGATGTTCCATTAATTTATAATTGTGATTCCTTTCTCACGATCTATAAATTAAGGTGATGTATCATTGTTTCTTGGAGTTCAAGAAATCTGAATAATGGTGATTGTTTGGCTAACGTTTCAAGAAATCTGCAATAACGATTTTAATAGAAAAATATGTAGAATATAAAAGAAAGAAGAAAAATAAGTTTCTAAAATATTCTTAATATGAATTGATAATTTTAGAAAGTTTCTAAAATATTCTTAATATCAATTGATAATTTTAGAAAATTCTTCACTATTAATCTCCACCATAAATTTTTTTAGTAGATGATGATGCTAAAATATTTATAAATATGAAAATGAATTCAAATAAATAATTCAATGTGAAAATAGTAATTGAAATATTGTTAAAAAAATGGGTGTAGAAATATTTGTGTTCCTTTTATTCATTAATTCTTCGTACAAATATTAATTGAAGATGAATTCTTGAGAAATTTTGAGCTCAAAACCCTTCTCCTCTGTTAATAATATTTTCTCTTCAAAGTGTTATCTTTGTATGAATTCTGTTTTTGTGAGTTTTGTGATAGAGAGGATAGAGATTTGGTTCGTATGACTGGATTTTCCTTCAAATATGTGTTATCTTCGTATGAATCATGTGGTGAGTTTTGGGATAGAGGATAGAAATTTGGTTCTATGTCTACATACGTTGCTTAAAATTACCTGATTCCGTATGCAACTCAATCATCGGAGACGCGTCCGAAACCCAATATATATTTAAGTAGAAGAAATTAAAGAGTGATGAAGAAATTGTGTTATGGAGGCAGATCTATGTTTAATGTTCCTGGTTTGTTTGTGCTCATCAGTTTTAAAAACGAATTTAATTCTATATCTGCACTTTGTTCATATATATAAAGAGAAAATGAAATGACCTTCAGCACACGTCTAAATTCTATATCTGCCCTTTGTTCATATTCATATATAAAGAGAAAATGAAATGACCTTTGCACACCAGACGTGTGCATGTGTTAAATGACACCACTTTTAGAATTAATCTTATCCGATTCTTTAAAAAAAGAATTAAACCCTAAAGATTCACAAACTTTGACCTTTTTCCTACTTTTCGAATCATCATTACGCTGGCCACACATTCCAAGGCTTTAAACCAAACGTTGCGAAAATGCTTGATCAATTCGGAAGCGTGATTGTAGATATGATGAACAATGACAGAAACAGGAAAGAAAGAAAAGAGATAGAAAAAACGTTTAAAAAATGTGGGTGCCTTGTGTAGGGCACATTTAAGACTTTCTCGACAGGGGCTAGTCTTGGGTGGGACTGTCTCATGGATTGAGATCCGTGAGATGGGTCTTCCTTGACCCTCATGTAAAAAGTGATAATGTTTGAGTAAAAAATGATAATGTTTAAGTAAAAACTGATAGTCACTTTTTGTTAAAAACATTATTACTCTTTAATTAAACATTATTGTTATACCTAGTCAAAGAAGTCAATCTTTGACAAGTCAATCCTAGTCACCAGCTTGCGTGGCGAGAACCAGTTAACCAAGTCTTGCGACGACTAGTCAACAAGATGAAGAAAATGTAATAAAAGTAATGTATTTAAATGTAATTAAGTGTTCGCCCCAAAGTTGTTGGCGAGCACATGTTTAGTTAAGCTGCTCGCCCAAAGATGTTGGCGAGCAGATGTTTATTTAGCTAGAGAAGACAAGTGTTGAAGCCTTGGGAGAGACAGCATAAGGGCGTGGCGACCACCTTCCTCGAAGGTGTTGGTGACCACCTTCCTCGAAGGTGTTGGCGACCACCTTCCGGCGACCACCGTGGCCCAGCTCATCGGCATCTCGCCGAGGACGACCACCAGAGGCGGTTTAGCATTAAATGCACCGTCCCATCACCTTTTCGGGCAGAAGTCAGGTCCACTGAGGGAGTGCCACGTGTAAAGGGCGGGCAGCCCCAAAAAACTACTATATAATGCCTAAAAGGCTCATTTGTAAGATTCAAGTAACATTTCTCACCCAACCCTAAGCAATACACTACCCAAGCTCAAAGCTTTAGCTTCTCAAAGAAGCTAGTTCTTGTGTTCTTCATAGTTCTTCATCAAGATCATCTTTAATCATCATATTAATCCGTTTTAACACGTAATAACCCCCGATCATAATACATGTTTGTTTAATTCTTACGAAAGTCCACATCTAGATCATCCGTTCAAAGCACGTACAACATTTGGCGCTAGAAGGAGGGGTCCTTTTACGTGTTCTTCATCTCAGTTTCAACCGATCATCGAACGATCGGCTTGTAAACTCCTTATTTCAGGTTTTAATCGGTAGATCTACCTTTTAAAACATCGTTTGCGTATTTTAGTGTTCTTCGTGTTCTTGAATAATTTCAGTTTTCGAGACATATTTTGGAGTTTGATCTCCTTGTAATTGTGTTTTCAAGCTTCTTTTGTTAATTTGCTAGAATAGTAGTTGTAATAATACGTTCTTCTGCGTAAGAACTCAAATCTTTTGTTTTAAGCGTCGAAAGCTTAGAACAGTCCTATCTTTGTAACCTTTTTCAAAAAGACACTCTTTAAACGATATCTCAGCACTCTCATTTTGACGGAGTTCCACCGCCCGGAGGGAACAAACACCCTCCACCGCCGATGGCTCCGACGCTAAGTCCGTTCGGAAACATAAACGTGGGGGACATCTTGAAAGATCCCCAGAACCTGAAAGACTTCACTGTCTTCCTCATAGAGAAGAGGAGGCAGAACGAAGCAGAGGAAGTAGAGAAGGCCAAGGATCAGGCCTTCGACAGAGCCCGAAAGGAGAAGGCAAGAGCCAACGTGAATGATGAGGACGACCGCACCTATCACTCACACTCTATTCATCCCCAAGACAGGGGGAGAAATAAAGCTCACGATCGTTCCCACAACAGCCATACTGGGGATTCGCATGGTCGGAACTCTGTTTTTAACCGTGTAGGCGACAAGGACCCGAGAGCTCCTCGCCCAGTGAATTTTGATATCGGGCGCCGACCAGGAAATGACGACCACAGAGACCGTGGTGGGAAGAAAGGAGACAGGGTCTCCGCCCTCGACCGTGTAGGTCCAGGTTCGCGAGCTCCATCTAAGAGCTATCGCAGCCACCATTCTGAGAGACATCATTCCCCCAGGCGATCACGTCATGATGATCGCCCGGCTGCATCTCACAGGAGCCGACGAGATGAGGTCGTCGTCCCCCGACCACAGACTGCCGAGGATGGGCAAATCGCTCAGTTCCTCGAAACCCAAAAAATGATGAAGCTGGAAATGGAGAGCTTGCGAGCAGAGGTGGTCGCATCAAAGCAAGGAACTGCCCCACCGGTCACTCTGCCCGCTCCTCCACTAAGTGTTACGGTCCTCACCGCCCCCATTCAGAGAAATATTCAGATGCCTTGTATGGCAGCACACAATGGGATGTCCGACCCCAAGGTGCATTTGTCCAAGTACGCGAGCTACATGGCCTCAATCGGGGCAAAAGACACCACTTAGTGCAGGAACTTCTCCCTGACCTTGGGAGACCGGGCTCACCGCTGGTATACTACTTTGGGTGCTGGATCCATCACCCCCTTCATTGAGCTGGGGCAACAATTCTTGACTCACTTTGGATCAAGTGCTGCTCGCCCAGCCTCAAAGCAACGTTTGGCAAACGTTCGCCAAACACTGACCGAGTCAGGCAAGGACTTTATCGAGCGCTTCGATAGATTTGTGATTGATGGGGAGGCAGTCAATGACGAGACAAAGCTGATCTCGGCTATTTCCGGTCTGAGGATAGCTTCCAAGCTCTGGGAATCTATGCACACCTCTTTCCCCGTTTCCTATGCGGATTTCCGCAATCGGGCTGGAAATTTTATTTAGATGGAAGAAATAATGGATGCCGCTAAGGCTAACGAGCAGCCTGATGCGGCCAAGAAAGTCTGGCCAAAGAAAAAATTTAGCACTGGGGAGCCTTCCCAGCCAATAAAGGCGACCACTCAGGGCGGCAGTGCTCGCCCGACAAATTTCAGACCTTTCGAGGAGTCTCCTGAGATTCTTCAGTTCAGAGAGGCCCTCTTTATCGATCATAGGGGCTTTTTCGAAGCAATTAGTGGAAAGAATCTGCTCCCCCATGCCAAGCCAATGCATACGAATGAAAATAATCTGGATGGTAGTAAATTCTGTGACTACCACAACTCAATCGGCCACCACACCAATGGGTGCCGAGACTTGGTGAGAAATCTTTTCAAGCTATACAACGAGGGCAAGCTCGCCCAGTTCATCAAGCCTAGAGATGGGAATGGCGACAATCGGGGCAAGAAACGTCGCGACGACAGCGACGACCTTCGCCTTCAATTGAATCGTCAGAAACTGACTCCCCCCATGCCGAACACTCCTTCGGGCGACGTCGACTTCGTCGGCGGTCTACATATGGTGATAGAAGGCCCTTTGGGGGGTACGAAATCTGGTAATACTCTATCTGTTCGCCGACAACAGATTGAGATGCGAGCACTCAACAATGTGCACCAAGTGTACGTCGCAGCGGCTGCCGAGAAGCCCATCTCTCACCAAGTCCTTTTTACGGACGATGATCTCAACGGAGTGGTAAAACCAAACAACGATGCTTTGGTCGTCTTCGGGAAGATTATGGGCACAGATGTCCACAAGATGATGGTCGATACTGGGGCATACACCAATGTCCTATTTAAACATACTCTAGATGCTCTCGGCGGATATGCTGAATATATCGAGCCGTGCAGTGATATTATCGTAGGATTCGGAGATACTCACTCCCATCCGATAGGGAGGATCAGGCTATCATTGGAACTGGAGTTAACGAAAGAGCCAGCAATGCATTGCACCAAGTAGCTCGACTTCATGATCGTCGACATGCCGTCCTCGTATAATGTTTTCCTCGGTCGACCTTTCTTCGACGAGTTCAAGGCGGCTGCTTCAACTTTTTATTACTGTGTTAAGTTTCCGACCCCGACGGGAGTTATAACCGTCAAGGGCGACCAGACGCGGGCGAGGGAGTGTCTCGTCCATTTTGCTAAGTGTCATTCTAAAGTAACTCCTATGATTGGCCAGTATATCGAGTGTCAAAAACAAAAAGAACAAATGAACTACTTGGAGGGTCTTCCCAGCAAGTATAAAAAAATCGAAGTTGGGGAATCTAGTCGACGTTTCGACGACCACCAAGTGGAGATGAACGAGCACACCTCCATGGAAGTGGACGATCACACACCAATGGAGATTGACGAGCAGACAGATTCGGGCGATCAGATCCCCGACGACCAGGTTCCAAAAAAATTTCCAGATCTGGAGCCTAGGTTAGGCTTTGAGCCAGAGTTCGGAATCGAGGATCCTCATTGGAAGGAGCCTAAAGAGCGGGCAACTCCAGCTAAGGACCTTGAAACTATTCACCTAAACGAAGCTCGTCCAGAACTCGAGGTATTCATAAGTTCAAATTTACCAGTGCGATTGCGATCAGATATGGTCGCATTTTTGAAAGAAAACATCGGAGCTTTCGCCTGGTCGCACGAGGATATGGTGGGCATCGATATGAGCCATGCCTGCCACAAGTTGAATATTGATCCAACGAGAAGACCCATCACCCAAAAATGAAGAAAATTTGGGCCTGATAAATATGCGGCTATGGCGGTCGAAGTCAAGAAATTGATCGACAACAAACTAATTGAGAAAACTGGAACTGATCCTGAGTGGTTGGCAAATCTAGTGCTCGTCAAAAAAATGACCGGGTCGTGGAGATTGTGTATAGACTTCACAGATGTAAACGATGCCTGTCCGAAAGATCACTTTCCGATGCCCCACATCAATCATTTGGTAGATAATACGGCGGGGCACGAGATGTTAACTTTCATGGACGCTTTCGCGGGATACCATCAGATTGCAATGCATCCCGACGACCAGCGACATACAACTTTCATGACGGCGACTGACATGTACAGCTGGAAAAGAATGCCTTTCGGTTTGAAAAACGCGGGGACAACGTACCAAAGACTGGTAAATAAGATGTTTGAGAAACACATCGGTGAGATGGTGGAGGTCTACATCGACGACATCGGTGTCAAAAGCTTACGGAAAGAGGACCACCTACACCACGTTGCCATGACATTCAATATTTTGAAGGAATACAACATGAAGTTAAATCCGAAAAAAATGCAGTTTTGGAGTTAGCTCCGGAAAATTTATGGGGCACTTGGTTAGCCAGCGGGGCATCGAGGCGAATCCGCTTAAAATTCAAGCAATCATCGACATGCAAAGCCCAAGGAATGTAAAAGAAGTACAGAGGTTGACAGGATGCCTTGCATCGCTGAACAGATTCATTGCGCGAACGGGCGATCGTTGCAAACCTTTTTTCGATGCTTTGAAAAAAGGGAGGTTCGAATGGACCGACGAGTGTGAAAAAGCTTTCGAAAAGCTGAAGGAATATCTATCGGATCCAAAGGTCCTATCTAAGCCTGTCCCCGGCGAAATTTTGTATCTCTACTTTGCGGCCACTAACTGTGCGATCATTTCAGTGCTCGTCCGAGCAGAGAGGAGCACACATCTGCCAATCTACTACGTAAGTCAGTCACTAAGAGATGCGAAGTTGAGATACACTCCGATGGAAAAATTGGCGTACGCCTTGGTTATGAGCGTTAGAAAGCTAAGGCAGTACCTTTTCGACCACGAGGTGGTCGTCCTCACGACATTTCCTTTTCGGCGAGCACTGCATAGTCCGGATACCACTGGAAGACTTTTGAAATGGTCGGTGGAGATCGGGCAATTTGGGCTCACCTACGCGCCCAGAACGGCGATCAAGGGACAAGTGTTGGCAGAATTCATTGTGGAAGTCACTTTCCCGGATAAACTGGACAAGGAAATCGAGCTTCCTTGGACACTTTTCGTCGATGGCTCTTCGACGAGCACCAAAGCAGGGGCAGGAATCGTCCTCACCAGCCCAGCCGGACAGACGTTTGCTCCAGCGATCGAGTTCGAGTATCGGGCAACCAACAACGAGGCAGAGTACGAGGCTCTAGTCGCTGGAATCAAGATGGCTATGTCCGTGGGTGCTAGAAAACTGAAAAAATTTTCTGACTCTCAACTGGTGGTATGTCAAATTACTGGCGAGTACGAGGCTCGCGGAGACCAGATGTTGAAGTATCAAGACTTGGTGAAAGGATTACTCGAGCAATTCGATCAAATTCACATCGAGCAAATCCCTAGGGAGGAGAATACACAAGCAGATGCTTTAGCTCGGCTGGCCACTTCAGAGGGGGAGGCAATATTTTCAGAAGCGACCATCACTAAGATTTCTTCCCCGTCAGTGAGCAGAAGTCTAATTTTGCAGGTTGAAGCGACCAACGATGAGGACTGGAGGTCGCCGATCACCAAGTACATCAAGACCGGCGAGCTCCCGAAAGACAAAGTTAAGGCGACCAGGTTGCAGCTCAGGTCCGCAAGGTACATTATTATTGGCGACCAGCTGTACAAACGGGGTTTTTCAATGCCTTTATTGAAATGCCTCGGAGAAGATGAAGCGAAGATCGTCATGCACGAAATCCACAATGGAACATGTGGAAATCATACAGGAGGGCAAGCGCTCGCTTTAAAGATCATAAGGCAAGGCTACTTTTGGCCAACACTAAAGAAGGATGCAATTCATTACGCCCAGACGTACAAGAGATGCCAAGCTTTTGCTCCCGCTATTCACTCACCTCCACACGAGCTCATCTCCGTCTATAGCTCTTGGCCTTTCGCGAAATGGGGCATCGACATCATCAGACCTTTCCCGCCTGGCGTCGGGGGGGGTAACTTTCATAGTCGTAGCAGTCAATTACTTCACCAAGTGGACGGAAGCAAAGGCATTGAAGACCATCACCACAGCTCAAATGACAAGCTTCATCTGGAAGAATATAATTTGCAGGTTCGGCCTACCACGAGCAATAGTGACCGACAACGGACGTCAATTCACGAGTCAAGACATGCTGGAATTCTGCTCGAAGTGGAAAATCAAGAAACTTTTTTCAACACCCTATCATCCACAATCAAATGGTCAAGTAGAAGCGATCAACAAAATCATCAAGCACACCTTGAAAGCTAAGCTAGATGGATTGAAGGGCAAATGGGCGGACGAGCTGCACATGGTTCTGTGGGCATATCGGACGACCACGAGGAATTCCACAGGTGAGACTCCATTCGCGCTCGCGTTCGGAACCGAAGCTGTCATACCAGCAGAAGGACATGTCGCCACTTTTCGAGTGGCAAACTATAACGAGCAGTTGAATAACGATGCACAGCTCTCCGACTTGGACTTCCTAGAAGAGCGAAGACTAACGGCGGACGAGAAGAATGTGGTCTACAAGCAAAGGTTAGAACGCTACTACAACACCAAAGTACATGCTCGCCATTTTACTATTGGCCAGCTCGTACTTCGACGGGCGACAAAACAGTCCATTGGCATACTTGGCCCGACTTGGAAGGGTTCGTACCGAATAACGCGTACACTCCTGAACGGATCGTACGAATTAGAAGACCTCGAAGGCAAGCTGAGCAAGTACCCATGGAATGCGGTCAAATTGAAGAAGTATTATCAGTAAGTTTTTAAATTCCGTACATTTGTATAGTTTGTATCTAGTTATCGTTTCAATACATGTCAAGTTTAAATTTCATCAAGTGTTTAGATAAGTTTTAGAATTTTTAGATGAGGCTCTGCGTAGCCAACTAACAAACGAGTTCAACCGACGAATGGTTAACTCTAAAAGACAAGAACTCTTTCTTAGAGATGCTTGCAAGGTAGTGACGACGACGATCACTATCTAACAAACAAACGAGTTCAACCGACGAATGGTTAACTCTAAAAGACGAGCACTCTTTCTTAAAGATGCTTGCAAGGTAGTGACGACGACGATCACTATCTAACAAACAAACGAGTTCAACCGACGAATGGTTAACTCTAAAAGACGAGCACTCTTTCTTAAAGATGCTCGCAGGGTAGTGACGACGACGATCACTATCTAAAACACACAAACACAAACCAATGAAAGATAAATTCAAAAGACAAGTACTCATTGAAAGATGCATGCAAAAAATGATCAAACATAAATTGAAAAGCAGTGACGAGGACGATCACTCAAAATAAACGAACACATCATAAGCAAAAAAGTTTCATTCATTGAAAAGCCTTGAAGGCTGAAGTTACAAAAAAGGCCCTAGTGGCTGAACAATTATAAACAAAATAAAAAGAGAAGTTGCCGAACAGATTTATGGTTGATCTCCAACCTCTACAGCCTCTCCCTCGGCAAGAGCATCTTGCTCGCCAGCAGCCTCCTCCTCGGCAGGAGCACTTTGCTCGCCTACAGCAGCCTCCCCCTCGTCAGGACTCTCAAAGAGGACCGGAACTGCCAGGAGGCGAGGAAACATGAGTCCCATTTTCATTAGATCGAGCAGGGGGAGAGTTGTGCCTTCAACAGGTTCTTCCTCCATAACAAGATTATCGATAAAACCACCGAACTCGGCTACGTCCACTTCTGGATGAACTTCTTTGAAGTGACGAACAAGTTCATGGGCCGTGAGCGCTACCGCATAAATTGCCGCAGATCCGGCGAGGTAACCATTATCATCTCGCTCTTTCTTCACGGCGATCAGATCTCACCGAAGAGTGGCCAAATCATCCTCAGCAGATGAGAGGTTGTCTTGCAGAGTGGTCACCTCTTCGCGAGTAGCAGCGAGCTCGTTGTTTTTCACTAATAGCTCGTCCTTGGTAGCTTGGAGGCGAGCACGGAGATCTTCGATCTTTTGGAGATCTTCTCGATCCTTTCTCCGAATAGCATCAAGTTGAGCCTCAGAGTCGGCCATCTTCGCCTCAGAATCGGCCAGCTTTTTCTCATGGTCAGCTTTAGCCTTGGTCAATTGGGCGATCGCCGCGTTTTTCTCCTTGTTTGTTTTTCGATGTTCGTAAATCTGGAGGGAAAGCTGCTCGGCCGCGTAAGAAAGGCGATTAGCAATGACGACGATCAGTCTCGCGTTCTCGGCGGAATTGTGGTGATCAACCTCGTCGACGTACTTTATGGTTAGCGAACGGGGCAAGTTCTTCATTGCCTTGATCGCGACTTGGTCTAGCACGTCGTTGTCAGCAGGGTCCCGCGACCGGTAATAGTTGAGGAGGTCCTCATTGAAATTTTCGCAAACCGGGTGCTCGGCAATCCTGAGACAGAACAAAGACGATCAGAAAAGGTACTTCTAAAAAATATTCAAAGGCATTTTTAGTGAGCTTACTTGGCAATCCGTTCGGCATTCCAGCCGAGAAGAGTGATGTCCTCGGGGGCCCTTTGCTCGACCGAGGGGCTTGTGGCAACTTCCCTCGACCGCTTGGTTCTGCGAGGAGGGGACGCCTTCTTGGGGGGTGGCGACTTAGCCCTCGACGGAGATCTCCTCGGCGAGACTCTCTGCTCGGTAGCGACTGGGCGTTGACCCCCTCGGGTCGATTTAGCAACCTTTTTTGGAGGAACCTCCGAGGTATCCGACGCTTTCCTTTTGTTGGCGCCCTCGATGATCGTGCGCTCGCGACTGGCCTTCGCTGCTTGCAACACTTTGCTCACCATGATTTGTTTGAGCTCGATGGTCGGAGGAAGATAGGTAAAAACTTTCTCAGGAACTACTACTAAAAACGAAGAGTCAGTTTTTTTACGAAGAAAAGTATTTTACAAAAGGCTTAGAAATATTTTGATACCTGGAGGAAACTCTCGAGTGATGTGGTGAGGAGGTACTCTAAGGCCTGCTCGCTCTCGCATACACTCCCTGTTCAGAAAGCGGCAAGATCTTTCCAAGTAGCGACAACGAGCTACGTAGCAAATGTGGTACTGAAATAGGGGCGATAGACGATGCTCGGCGGTCTTCGCGCGAACAGTTTCACTTACAAAAGCGAGGAGTTATTCAGTTTAGACAAGAACAAGCAGAAATAAAAAACTTACTACGAATTCTCTAGTAGTCGGTCGCGACGTGAATGTGAGCAGAGGATCCATCTGGCCTCACGACACTTTTCCAGTCCCCGGCTACCCACCACCAGTTGGTCTTCCAATCCCGAATCTTGTTAGGGACCCCTTCGACCAATTTGAGGTGGTCGCGGCCCTTCACATAGTACCAGCCGTAGCCCACTTTCTTTCCAGCTTCGGCCGCCTGAAGGAGATAGTTGATTTCTTTCGGGCTGAGCCATGTGTTCCGACAACCGTTCTCGACGGCCTCCAGGCCGAACACGGTGAGGAGTCCGATTATGTTCGACCACCCGTTCGACAACACTTGAGAAGGTGCCACTCCTAAAAAGTGTAAAAAGTTAGTGATTCCAGGGTGCAGGGGGAACCTCAGTCCTGCCTCCATCATTCCAATGTTGACGGCGACCACCCCTTCTTGCGGCTGGTTGGCCCTCTCATCTTCGCGAGGAACGAAGAAGTAAACATCGGCTGGCAATTGATATTTTTTCCGGGAATTTTCTAGCTGGGCCGAGGAGACGGTGCGAGGGACCTCTCTAGGCGCATATCTCGATTCATATGCTTCTCGGAATGTGCGAGGGACCTCTCTAGGCGGGTACTCGCGAAAGTATTGGTAAAACGTCTCCCTCGAGAGCTCATCGCCATCCAAGTCTTCTCGCCCACTCAAAATATCTTTTATGCTCGCCGCGTAGCGAGCAATCTCCTCGCACTCCTCGCGAAGAGAGCTTGTCAAAGTCTCTTCAACTCGGGCCGGGTCGAGCTGCTCGCCCGTCTCCATACCTAAATTTTGATCGCTCATTACGGAGTCAGTCCTTTGGACATCCTCCTCGGCATCATTACCAGCATCTTCCCTTTCAGACTCGTCGGTCTCATTGGCAACGACAATGACAACGCCGACCACTTCCAACATTTCTTCCCAAATATCGGCCGGAAGGTTGGGAACACCTACATTTATGGGGTCAGGGGAGTGAACCCTCGATTCCGAAGAGACTGCCCTCTCCACTAGGGCCAAACGAGCACCCTCGCCGGAAGGGCTAGCACCGCCATCCAACGGCGGCGGACCACTGCCGGAGCCACCACCAACCTCCATTGTTTCTATAGAAATGGGGGAGAAAGAAGTTTTAAAGAAAAAAATGTGAGTTGTTTACCTTTTTGCCGATCGGAAACCACCCAAGAGTCGCTGGAAAAGCTTGAAGAACTTGGCTTGGAAGGAACTCGAGAAGGAATTCGAAATTTGCAAAGAGTGAAAAGTATTCTCAAAAGGTATGAGGTCCTATTTATAGGCAAATATGTTCAGGGACCAATGTGCAAAAAACGGGGTAAAATTTGCAATTTTCCCAAAATTCTGGGATCATTCCCGAAATCGAGGCGAGAATTTGGGCATCACGCGCGACCTTTGAGGTCGGCACGCGCCCACGCACCAAATTCAAATTTTGGGCGCCGATCACGCGCCTGACACACGTCAAATCCGTCATCATTTAAAGTGCTTCGAAAAGCGTGCTCGGCGTGAGAAACGAGGCGACCGCCTCAAACTTTCGTCATCAAGATTTCAAAATTGATTCGTTCGTCGAAGAAAAGTTCGCCCCAAAGTTGTTGGCGAGCACATGTTTAGTTAAGCTGCTCGCCCAAAGATGTTGGCAAGCAGATGTTTATTTAGCTAGAGAAGACAAGTGTTGAAGCCTTGGGAGACAACATAAGGGCGTGGCGACCACCTTCCTCGAAGGTGTTGGCGATCACCTTCCGGCGACCACCGTGGCCCAGCTCATCGGCATTTCGCCGAGGACGACCACCAGAGGCGGTTTAGCATTAAATGCACCGTCCCATCACCTTTTCGGGCAGAAGTCAGGTCCACTGAGGGAGTGCCACGTGTAAAGGGCGGGCAGCCCCAAAAAACTACTATATAATGCCTAAAAGGCTCATTTGTAAGATTCAAGTAACATTTCTCACCCAACCCTAAGCAATACACTACCCAAGCTCAAAGCTTTAGCTTCTCAAAGAAGCTAGTTCTTGTGTTCTTCATAGTTCTTCATCAAGATCATCTTTAATCATCATATTAATCCGTTTTAACACGTAATAACCCCCGATCATAATACATGTTTGTTTAGTGCTTACAAAAGCCCACATCCAGATCATCCGTTCAAAGCACGTACAACAACTATTACTTTTTTTTTTTACAAACAAAAAATCTGGAAAGAAAATGGATTATCCTTCCCAAAATTTTAAAATATGGGTTAAAAGGGATCTGTCTCACGGATAAATTATCCGTGAGACGGTCTCAAGCAAGTTTTTACCTGTCGACAAAGTTTTATGCTAGTTGTGTCTACTGCAACCCTTTTCATTTCTCCGGGTTTGAAAAGGATAGGGATAGCGGTACCGCGGAATCAATAATGTTGAATTTTAGTGAGTTTTGATGATGGGTAGATTTTTAGTGAGTTTTGATTATGAGTAATAATGATGCGTTATGTGTATATTAATATTTTGAGTAATCCCACAAAAAATGAATATTTTACTCACTAACTAAAGATTCTCTCTCCAACAAAGTTGAATTACCCATTATATCCCTTTTAAAAAGTCACTTTATCACTTTTAATACAAATAAACAATTTTTACATTAAATTCCGTGCAAACAGTAATTGTTCCATTAATAACTAGATAACTCCCCGCGTATTACGCAGTATATTGATAAAAGTTAATACTCAAAATAATATAACTCATATTTTAAAGATACACTTATAAAATTTCATATAAAGATTTAAAAGATTATAATGTAATTGGAAAATTATAGATGGAATGTGTTGATGTTGGAATAGGTGTTGTATTTTATGATCCAACATTTCAGTTACATGTTGTACTAAATGTTCCAACACCTACTACAACATCAGAATTTGCCCTTTCTCCTTTTACTAACTCTAACTTAACTTGTGTTGCTTAGTGATGTCCCAAATGCAGGTAGAAGACGTGGGCAACACCCAGGTCAAGCAGTTGCATGGGAGTGAGAAGTTTCTAAGCACCAATATGGAAGTTCCTACATTTATGGAGTGTGAAGGGAAGTTACAAGAAACCACCTTGATCCAATGGCTAAGATTGATCAAGGGAGTTGTAGGAGTTGCAAGGCAGTTCGAATTGAACCCTATAAATAGAACCCACTGCCTTCACTTCAAAGTACAACAAGAGAGAAAGCTAAACTCGATTACTACCTATGGAATGCGCAACACTTCTAGTTAGAAAAATATTTTGTTCTTTCTTGTAGATTAGTGCACTTGTATAAACCCGAATATTTGTGTACTCAATCATAGTCGTTTATTAGGAAAATATGTTAGATCTATAAGGGAGATATTTTCGTATTTTTCTAGTAACTTTTCAAACTCAATTTGAGTTGTAGTTGTTCAAAACCTTACAAGGTTGTTGATTTTGTTTCACTGATATTAAGAGTTAATATAAGTGATTCGTGTGGATTAATTATTTAATCTACACAATTTTTGAAATACTCTTTGCAAAGTGTTTGTTTAAATTCCGCTGTTCATTGTTGTCTGGTCTGTGCCAACATTATAGACAACATCTCTGTATATCGCACGCATGCACACTTTCAGTTGGTATCAGAGCCAACTACTTGATACACTAAGTAGAGATTCTGCTTAGAGTGTGTGTTATTTGCAATGGAGTATCCACTTTCGCCCGTACTAAAACCTCCAATTCTGGACGGCACAAATTATGCCTTCTGGAAACCTAAAATGAGGATGTACATCAAATCTATTGATGAAAGAGCATGGAGGAGTGTTCTTGGTGGCTGGACTCAACCAAGAACTGCTGCAGATGAGGACAATGAAGCCCAAATTAAGAGAGAGCTAGACTGGACAGCCGAAGAAATCACAACAGCTAGTTACAATTCAAAGGCATTGAATGCAATCTCACCTCAACTAATGCATCAATGTTCAAAATCATTTCAAGCTGCATTTCATCCAAGGATGCATGGGATCGATTACAAGAACATTGTGAAGGATCGGACAGTGTACGAAGGACCAGACTTCGTATGCTTGGAACAAAATTCGAAAATTTGAGGATGAAAGAAGATGAGACCATCTCATCTTACAATGAAAAGCTGACTGAGATTTCAAATGAAGCTCATTCTCTTGGTGATCCAATCTCTAATACAAGGTTAGTACATAAAATTCTTAGATCAGTTCTTAAACGTTTTGAACCTAAGATATGTGCTATAGAGGAAGCTAAAGATACAGATGTGCTAAGTCAAAATGAATTAATTGGTATTTTGAAAACTTATGAGATGAACATATCTGAAAAGGCTGATAATGAAAAGAAAGTACCTGTTTTCAAAGGTGATGCATCATTATCTGCAACATCCAGTTCTGGAAAATCCCCTTATGTTACTGAAATTGATTCTGATGAAGAAAACTTTGAGGAATACTATAATGATCCTGATTACATGGCTTTTATGACTAGACAGTTTAAAACCTTCATGAAGAATAAAAAGTTCAAAGATAATTTTCAACCTAAGGTTCAGATTACTAATAATCAACAATTGCCTATTAGGAAAAACACCTTTAATCCTTCTAGACAATTAGAAAGAGGAAACAGGTTTAAGTCTGACCAAGATTATAGGAAGAATGTTAAATGTGATGCATGTTCTGGATTTGGTCATTATGCTAATGAATGTGCTAACACTATTCTGAAAAAGAAACTAAATTTCAGTGCTACTTTAAGTGATGAATCTGATGTTGAGCATGATCCTGAAAAAGACATTGAACAAGCTTTTTCTGCTAGAATTATTTATGATGATACCTTTGATGATGATCTGGATGATTTTTATTATGATGTGAAGACAAATGAGCCATCATTTGAGAAATCACTGAGTAATAAAATTCCAGAATTTAATTGTTTCACAAGTTCTGTTACAGAGACAGGTACATCCAGAAAAGCTGCTGATATTCAAGACTTATCTAACAGTGTGTTCAAACTGGAAAGCCTTTTAACAAAGAAAGATAAAGAAATTTCTAATCTAAAAGATAGACTAGAAGTATCTGTTCTTGATTTCAGAAAATATTCTTATGAAAATCCTTTGACAAATGAAGAACAACACATTTCATATTCTGAAACTGAAAAATTAAATCGCATTATCAAATCTTTAACATTTGAAAATGATGATTTAAGAAACTCTGTTTTAAAACTTGAGAGTGTTCTAACCAAGAAGGATTGTGAGATTGAAAAAACTTGAAGAAAAGATGAAGGAAGTGTCTTTAAGCTTCAAGAAATTCTCTGAAGGAAAAGCAAAATTGGATGAATCACTGCTGTTCAACAATACAAAGAAAGCAGGTATTGGTTATAAAGGTAAAACAGTTCTTAATTCTCAGAGTAATGGATCTACTGTTTTTGTCAAAGCTGAACAAAAAAATGATGCTACTGTTTCAAAGAAAAATCCTGTTAATATGAAAGAACTTGTGTGTAACTACTGCTTTAAAAAGGGACATAAAGCTTATTATTGTTTAAAAAGACAAAAGGATTTAAATGCTACTGGATTGTCTAAAATGACACCACACACAAAGCAACATTCACAGAAAACAGAATGGATTTCTAAAAATACTATATGTAATGTTGTGCATATGTCTTTGAAAGCATGTGTTCCTGGTTTATGGTATTTTGACAGTGGCTGCTCAAAACATATGATAGGCCAAATTGATTATCTATCTGATTACAAAGCTTATAATGGTGGTAATGTTACTTATGGAGGTGGATCTAAAGGGAAGATCATTGGCAAAGGAACCCTAAATGTTCCTGGATTTCCTAGATTACCAAATGTTTTACATGTTGATGGATTACTTGCCAACCTTATTAGTATAAGCCAATTATGTGATGATGACTTGCATGTAAAGTTTGATAAAAATTCATGTTATGTGCTAGATGAAAATTCTGATTGCATTATGATGGGTAATAGATCTGCTGATAATTGTTATTTAATTGAATCCAAAGTGAGCTGCAATAATGTGAAAAATGATCAAAGTACACTATGGCATCATAAACTTGGGCATGTTAATCATAGACAGATTGATAGGTTAATTAGACTCAAAGCTATTACAGGTTTACCAATGCTGAAATTTTCAGACAAACACATCTGTGGACCATGTCAAAAGGGCAAACAGGTAAGAGCTTCTCACAAACTATTAGGTCAGTGTTCTACAAAACATTGCTTTGAATTGCTTCATATGGATCTTATGGGTCCTATGGAAATTGATAGTATAGGTGGAAAAAGGTATTCTTTTGTCATTGTTGATGATTATTCTAGATTCACATGGATAGAATTCCTAAAAGAAAAATCAGAAACCTTTTCTATGTTTAAAACTCTATGCAAAAGATTCAAGACTGTTTATAATTCTAAAGTTTGTAGAATTAGATCAGACCATGGAAGAGAGTTTGATAACAGTGCTTTCACTGAGTTTTGTGAATCTAAAGGCATATTACAGGAGTTCTCATCACCTAAAACTCCTCAACAGAATGGGATATCAGAAAGGAAAAATAGAACTCTTCAAGAGATGGCTAGAGTTATGCTATGTTCTAAAAATTTAGCCAAAAGGTTTTGGGCTGAAGCTCTAAACACAGCTTGTCATATTGCTAATAGAGTCTTGATTAGAACAGATTCTAATAGCACACCTTATGAAATACTGAATAATAGAAAGCCTAATCTTAAGTATTTTCATGTATTTGACTGTATTTGCTACATTCTAAATGATAGAGAAAAATTGCATAAATTTGATTCTAAAAGTGACAAAGGTTTTTTTCTTGGTTATTCAAGGAATAGTAAAGCATATAGAATCTATAATCTCAGAACAAATACTGTTCAAGAATCTGTAAATGTGGTTTTTGATGATAATATAAGTATTACATGAAACAGTATTGAAGAGGATGTCTCAGACCTTGCTGATAGTCCAATAATTACTGACATAACAGATCAGATCAAAGATGATGAACAGAATGAGGGAACACTCACAGACACATCTGCTGAAGTTACAGAAAATCCAGAAAATCTGTACAATCTGCATAAAACTCCTTCAAGGAGAGTTCAAAAGAATCATCCACAGGAGCTGATTATAGGTGATCAATCTACTGGAATTCAGACCAGAAGAAGGTTGGGTATAAATCCAAAAGATGTGGTAAGATCTATTTGCATGACTTCTGTGTGTAACAAGGTAAATCATGAGTGTTATCATTCTGCTATTGAACCTAAAACAGTAAGAAGCATTAAATGATGAACATTGGGTAGAAGCTATGCATGAAGAATTGAATCAATTTGTTAGAAATGATGTATGGACATTAGTACCTAGGCCAAATCATACAAATGTTATTGGTACTAAATGGATTTTCAAAAACAAAACTGATGAAATAGGCAATATTATCAGAAACAAAGCAAGGCTTGTTGCTCAAGGGTATACTCAAGTAGAGGGAGTAGATTTTGATGAAACATTTGCTCCAGTTGCTAGAATAGAATCCATTAGACTTTTACTTGCTATTGCATGCTTTATCAACATAAAACTATACCAAATGGATGTTAAAGCAGCCTTTCTAAATGGAATCTTAATGGAAGAAGCTTATGTTGAGCAACCAAAAGGCTTTGAAAATCCAGAATTTCCTGACCATGTTTTTAAGTTAAAAAAGGCTCTTTATGGCTTGAAACAAGCACCTAGAGCTTGGTATGAAAGATTAACTGATTTTCTGATTGAATTTGGTTTCACTAGAGGAGAAGCTGATAGAACTCTATTCATTAAGCATGAGAAAAATGATATTATGGTAGCTCAAATTTATGTTGATGATATAGTGTTTGGCTCTACGTGTGATGATATGCTAAAACTGTTTGTGAATGAAATGACATCAACCTTTGAAATGTCTATGGTTGGTGACTTAAACTATTTCCTAGGCTTGCAAATCAAACAGCAAAATGATGGTATCTTTATATCACAGAGTAAATATGCTAAAAATCTTGTGAAAAGGTTTGGTTTAGAGAATGCTAAACACATGAAAACTCCTATGGGATCAACTCAGAAACTGAGTAAAGACAGTGTTGGCCAGAATGTTGACCCAACATTGTACAGATCAATGATAGGTAGTCTTCTTTACTTGACCTCTACTAGGCCTGATATTATGTTTAGTGTATGCTTATGTGCTAGATATCAGTCTGACCCAAAAGAATCTCATATGCATGCTGTAAAAAGGATAATTAGATATGTTACAGGAACTTGTGACCTAGGCTTATGGTATAGAAAGGACACAAATTGTCCCTTAATTGGCTATAGTGATGCTGACTGGGCAGGAGATGCTGATGATAAAAAGAGCACCAG
This sequence comes from Galeopsis tetrahit, assembly GCA_963675135.1. NCBI lineage: Eukaryota > Viridiplantae > Streptophyta > Magnoliopsida > Lamiales > Lamiaceae > Galeopsis > Galeopsis tetrahit. Next base: position 54,245,269 of record OY776124.1, on the reverse strand, counting down.
TGGTGGCTGCTTCTACATGGGAAATAATCTCATATCTTGGCATAGCAGGAAACAGAACTGTGTATCAAAATCCACAGCCGAATCTGAGTATATTGCAGCAGGGAGTTGTTGTACACAACTACTTTGGTTACAAAAAATGTTGTGTGATTATGGTTTACCCTGTGACATTCTAACTGTTTTTTGTGATAACACTAGTGCCATAAATATATCAAAGAATCCAGTGCAACATTCTTTGACTAAGCACATAAGTATAAGGCATCATTTCATAAGAGATCTAGTTGAAAAAGAGGTGGTAAAGTTGGAATACATTTTTACAGAAAAACAACTTGCTGATATTTTCACAAAAGCTTTAGATGATAAGAGATTTTCCTCTCTAAGGAAGTCTCTTGGGTTATGCAATATCTGAACACTGGATCAAAAGTGTTGTACCAAATGCGGCAGCATTTGGGACAACACCAGAATCGTTCATTTAATTATTTCTTTGTATAAATTTCGTAAGTGTCAGATTTAACATAATTCTTTATAATCTTAGTCTAGAAGTCTTAAATTGATTCATGTGGAATATGAGAAAAGCTTGTACAATCTCTCAAATGCAAAGGAAATCACAAATTAGATGCTTTAAAAATCACTGAGTAACTAGGGACACAGAGCTCGCTACTACGATGTTCTCTTTTCTAAAGGTGATATATACTGCATCAAATTAAACACAAATCCATTGAGTAACTATTGGACACGGAGTTCGCTGCTACGATGCACTCTTTTGAAAAGATGGATCAATGTGTAAATGTGATAAAAATCTAAAGTGCAACACATATGAAGCAAATTCATGAAAAAACTGTGTTGAGATGTACAAAATGCCAACAATCTATTCAACACCTGACTCAGACTTATGATCTTGATTATTTATAGAATTAATTAATTTATGATAATTATTATTTTTATTATCTGCAAATATTTATTTGAATTTAATTATTTTATCTGTTCAGTTATTTATTAATCCGCTTCTTTTATTTTTTTAATTATCAGTAATTATTCTCCACAACACACGAACTTTTATGGAGAGAAGTTAATTCTTCCACTCTCTCCATTTCTTCACATACAGAATCGTGCTTCAACTCCCGCCTGAAATCCTCTATAAATAAATCTCATATGAATGCTATTTTATACCATCAAGCTTACTTCTGTTTATGCAACACTCATTCAAGAATATAATTTTTGGCATAAGTGTTACTTCACAAATTGGTATAATTGGTTGAATTTTTTATGATTATCTCCTCCTTCCAGAATTCGAAGAGGTCTAATCAATTTAATTCTTCTTTTGCAGATACTCATCATCATATTCGAATAGCACCTGGTCTTCTCAATTCAAAATTCAAACAAAGCTATTCCAACTACCGTGCGATTTCTTCTCCAAAATTCAAAATCAAATCCGAAATGGTGATCATCACTGAAATTCCAAACTCTCCCGCACCTGGTTCGCCATCCTTTGTTGTAGGAACAATGATTGTTCCATTTGAACTAGAAGCTTCTGCTCTCCCACTTGTTGTTTACAATCCTCTTGATATCCGATCGGAAATGGCACATGCAAACATCCCTGAGTCAAAGAGTGCTGCTGCAGATAATCGCTCACCTCCTCCATCACCAATCTCCCAAAAATCATTTCCTCTAGGAACCCCGTTCGAAAAAATGAAAAGGGCATACGATGCCCTAGCTCGGAGAACAACCTCTCCAAAAATTATCTTGGATGGAGAAATTCTTGACAATGCAATGTTCAGAGAAGATGTGCACATGGAAGAAGCTTCCTCGTCTGATGGGGAGATTTTAGCAGCAAAAATAGCCCGTTTACGGCAAAAGAGGAAATTCCCCACTAAAACAGCAAAAGCCCCTGCTCCTGTCACTCGCAGATGGCCTGGTGGTCGTCGTGTTTCTTACAGGACACTTGGGAGACGAGTCGACTACTTTGGGAAGAAAAAGCCCAGAACGGACGGCGGCATAGCTCAACCGATTGTCGTATCCAATTCAGATTCTGAGGGGGAGCCTCAAAATATCGATGATATCATCGATAACTTTCCCGAAGCCGTGTATGTTGAGCATGCAGATGAAGACATCCCAACTCCTAAGGCAGTACACAAAAAGGCTCGAAAAACTCCACCAGTTGTCTCTCCAGTGGCTACATCCAAAAGCTCTTCTTCCGATTCCAGTTCATACACCTCTGCTCCCGAAGAAGAGGTACCTTTTTCGTCTGATTCCGATTTTAGTGATAACGAGGTTGAATACAATGATCATAAGAGTACTCGTTATAAAACAATTCGTAATAGGACAATTCTCAGTGAACGTATTCTAAAAATTTCTGATTTTGAATAAGCAAATCTCATGGATTGGTTTAGGGAAAGGTCTATTTTGGATGCCTTATTGTTTGCTGTACCGTACATCATTGATTGGGTTCACGAATTTTATGCAAATGTGAGTTCTAAAACTGGTGATACGAACTCTAGAAGATATGGTTGTGTACCGTTCCGGGGTCTTGAGATTATTGTTACACCTAGGAAGATCAATATGCTGTTGAAAACGAGAATTATAGAGGATCCAGTAGTCACTGACTTTTATTTGATGATCAATGTGCTTACAGGAGGTAAAATTACTCGTTGGGTGCCAAAATTGCTTGCATCTAGGTTAACTAGCTTATATTCTGTTTTACATAAGATTGTGTGTTATAATTGGATACCAACAACGAATAACACCACTCTTACCTTGGAACAAGCTGTCCTCCTGTATAAGATTGGACACCTTAAGCAGTTTAATCTAGGCCATGTGATATTTCAGAATATGATGAACTTCACTTGCAATATGACTGGTAAGAGTCTTCTCCCATATCCCTGTTTGGTGTATAAGCTGCTGGCAGATAAGGAATTCCACAGATTGGACACTGAGGTCATTAGTGGATATGTTCATAGTCTCTCCATTTCACCACAGCTCCTACTTCGTGGTGGTGACCGGATTGTGGATCTGCCTATACCGAAGACTACTGCCCCCAGAAGTGTTGATCCGAATATGCCATCAACTTCCAGAACACACCCTTCCTCAGGTTGTGTCACCTCGGTTTATTTGTCTTCACACTTCATTCTAAGGCAGGTAGACATTCTTCAAGGCACAATCACCAACCTTCAGAGTACGGTTGAAGACTTGCTCATCCAAAAACGTTTCTGGGAGGACCTACTTTCTACCTCAACAGGGGGAGTAAGCTCAAATGTTCACAATGCAGGTGCTGTTCCTATTCCAGGTCAAGATAATGCTGGTCCAGTTCAACAAGAGAATGATATTCCGATTCCAAACCAAGAAGATGCAGATGCTCAGGATGCTCAAGACATTGAAGATCTCTATGGAGATCTCAATGCAGATTTCTGAAGGTTTGAAGAATGAGGAAGTCTAGAGTATGGGGGAGTTCGTGCAGACTCCTGAAGATGCAGCTGATTCTATCATCCCAATCCTCCCCTTTACTGCTTTCATTTATTTCCTCAGTTTGTAAAAGCCTTACTTATGTTGTTTCATTTCTGTCCCACATACTTTGCCTTACATTTACTTTTTTTTTATTGTTTTTAAATCTAAGTACTTTGTTTTTTACTTAGATGCTGTGATTAAATTTGGTTAAATACTGATATTGGTTTGTTTGAAATATCATGGGTATTGTTTTCTTTATCAAAATTCTGAATGTTGTGAACATTAGGAGTGTTGATGTAGAAAGGCCAAATTGGGGGAGATTGTTGATGTTGGAATAGGTGTTGTATTTTATGATCCAACATTTCAGTTACATGTTGTACTAAATGTGCCAACACCTACTACAACATCAGAATTTGCCCTTTCTCCTTTTACTAACTCTAACTTAACTTGTGTTGCTTAGTGATGTCCCAAATGCAGGTAGAAGACGTGGGCAACACCCAGGTCAAGCAGTTGCATGGGAGTGAGAAGTTTCTAAGCACCAATATGGAAGTTCTTACATTTATGGAGTGTGAAGGGAAGTTACAAGAAACCACCTTGATCCAATGACTAAGATTGATCAAGGGAGTTGTAGGAGTTGCAAGGCAGTTCGAATTGAAGCCTATAAATAGAACCCACTGCCTTCACTTCAATGTACAATAAGAGAGAAAGCTAAACTCGATTACTACCTATGGAATGCGCAACGCTTCTAGTTAGAAAAATATTTTGTTCTTTCTTGTAGATTAGTGCACTTGTATAAACCCGAATATTTGTGTACTCAATCATAGTCGTTTATTAGGAAAATATGTTAGATCTATAAGGGAGATAGTTTCGTATTTTTCTAGTAACTTTTCAAACTCAATTTGAGTTGTAGTTGTTCAAAACCTTACAAGGTTATTGATTTTGTTTCACTGATATTAAGAGTTAATATAAGTGATTCGTGTAGATTAATTATTTAATCTACATAATTTTTGAAATACTCTTTGCAAAGTGTTTGTTTAAATTCCGCTGTTCATTGTTGTCTGGTCTGTGCCAACACTATAGACAACATCTCTGTATATCGCACGCACGCACTCTTTCAGAATGTATTGAATAATTAATGTAATTTAGAAATTAAGTGATTAATAGATGAAAAATATTGAATAACATGTAATTATAAATTAAGGAAAGTATATATGCTTAAAATATTACTGCAGACGTGGCTTCATAACAAATAACAAAATTACACATGTAACTCAATTTTTGATAAAATGACACGTAGGCCAAAGCTCTCACAAGACGACACATCATCATTTTAAAACTTTCTATTAGTATTATAGGGGATGGGACGGAGGGAATATCTATTATTATTATTGTTGACTTGTTGAAAACTATGTAAATATAGTAATTTTGATAAGGTGTATTATTATAGCATATGTATCATTATTATATTTGAATTTTGAGATTTCTATCATAATGAAAATATAATTTATTATATTGTAATTTTTTTTATAAAATCTCATCTAATATTGAAATAATAAATGGAAAAAAATGTAATGCACGAAACAAATCAATTCATATAGATGCCAAGAGGCAGAAGCAATAATACAACGTACTATTTCAAATCTTTCTCTTTCATTCAATCGATCCATTCTTTCTTTCTTATGATAATAGAAAAGGAAAACCGCAAAAATTAAACCATTTTGATAACTCAATTAAACCATCTTCTACTTATTTCAAGTCATCTCCCATAAGAAGGGCAAATCAATACCAAAATTCAAAGAAACAATGGAGAAACAACGGCAGCAACATTCAATCTTGGTCTTCGATCTCTTAGTACCTATAATGAGCAGGCTTGTAAGGACCCTCAACCGGGATGCTAACGTAATCCGATTGGTCCTTGGACAGTTTCGTGAGACGAGCCCCGAGTTTTCCAAGATGCAAGGCCGCCACCTTCTCGTCTAGATGCTTTGGCAACACGTAAACCTTCTTCTCGTACTTCCCGCTACTCCTCTCGTTCCACAACTCAAGTTGTGCAATCACCTGGTTCGTAAAAGAGCACGACATCACGAAACTTGGGTGTCCCGTCGCGCAACCTAAAGTCAGTGACAGATCCAGAATTTTAAAATTGGGAATACTACTCTTAATAAAATTATATTAATAATTTTGAAATTTAAAATTTTGGAGACGCCACTTACCTAAGTTCATCAAACGACCCTCAGCCAAGACAAGGATGCCGGAGTTGGTTTCGGGGAAAACCCAACGGTCCGTCTGGGGCTTGATCGTGATCCTCTTCACGCCCGGGTACGTCTCGAGCCCGTGCATGTCGATTTCGTTGTCAAAGTGACCAATGTTGCACACTATGGCATTGTTCTTCATCTTTTTCATGTCGGAAACCATGATGATGTCTTTGTTACCCGTCGTGGTGACGAAGATGTCCGCCTCGGAGAGAACGTCTTCGAGGGTTAGGACTTGGAAACCCTCCATCAGAGCCTGGAGGGCGCAGATGGGGTCGATCTCTGTCACGATAACACGAGCCCGCCTTGCTTCAAGGCGAAAGCACACCCCTTCCCGACGTCTCCGTAACCGCAAACCACTCCGACCTTTCCCGCGATCATCACATCAGTGGCCCTCATCAGTCCGTCGGGAAGTGAGTGACGGCATCCGTACAAGTTATCAAACTAATAACAACATTAATATATCATCAAATTAAATTTATATATCCATCACATTTAGATCCAAAATTGAAATCATAACAATTAATGTATACTTCCCGTCCATGATGACTTGCACACTTTCCTTAACGGGACATCCAACGCTCAAATAAGTCACATAATTTTTACAATTAATACCCATCTTTTATTTTACTGGGGACACACCAATTTATAACTTTAGTTAAATCTCCACCCATTTTAATCAATGAATTACCAATAATACCCCTCATTGGTCAAACCATGCAAAAAATGGGACGGAGAGAGTAGTGGAGAAATAATGTGCAAGTAATCTGGGAACGGGAGTAACAGACATACATACCTTGCTCTTAGTAACAGAGTCATTGACATTAATGGCGGGAAAAAGCAAGGTGCCATTAATCTGCATTTGGTACAACCTCTTAACACCAGTAGTCGTTTCCTCAGAAACACCCACAATTCTCTCCTTCATCTTCGTATACTTCTTAGGATCCACTTTCAACCCGTCTCTAATAATCGTCAACACAATCTGAAACTCCGGGTTATCCGTAGACGTGGGGTCGGGGACCTTACCCGACTTCTCGAACTCTATCTCCGCCTTCACGCCCTCGTGGATCAACAGCGTGGCGTCGCCTCCGTCGTCGACGATCAGATCGGGTCCACCGCCCGGGCCCCAGTCGAGGGCCCGCTCCGTGCACCACCAGTACTCCTGCAACGTCTCGCCCTTCCATGCGAACACGGCGGCGCTGTCGCGGGCGATGACGGCGGCGGCGTGGTCCTGGGTGGAGAAAATGTTGCATGAGCACCAGCGCACCTCGGCGCCGAGGGCGGTTAGGGTTTCGATGAGGACGGCGGTTTGGATGGTCATGTGGAGGCTGCCGGTGATTCTGGCGCCCTTGAAGGGCTGAGAGGGGCCGAATTCGGTGCGGGAGGACATGAGGCCGGGCATTTCGACCTCGGCGAGGTCGATTTCCATGCGGCCGAAATCGGCCTGGGACATGTCCTTGACCTTGTACTCGCGGCCGGAACTGGTTTTTTCGACGAGGAGAGCCATGTTTTCTGTTTTGTTTTGAGTGAGTGAGGGGGAGTGCAGGAGAGAAAGATGTGAAGAGAGGATATAAATAGGGTTTGTGGGGGAGGGAATGAAATTGACGGTTGAGATTTGGAGGGTTTGGTGGATCTCAGATTTGGAAAATGTTGGGTGGTTTTGACATGTGTAAGTATATTAAGCCATGGTTGTTTTCTATTTGTGGCTATAGTTTTTTTAGACTGTTTTGTGAAGACTATATCATTCATTAGATCATGTTTTACCTTGATTCAAAACAAGATTCAGGTGGAATCATAAATTTTAATACGTCTCATACATATTTTTGTCTATATTTTTAGAATTATTAATAAATTAAATAAAAGCAGATAAATTAAATGTAGAGAAAAAGTCTTGTGATGACCCCCTACATCACACGAATTTTACTTGGTTCATATTTTATTTAAAAAACATGATTGGTTATGTAGGATCTCGCGAGATAGTGGGTCATAATAGTACATACTACTCCCTCCACTTTTAATTAAGTGTCATTTTAACAATTTTCAACAATATAAGATATATAATCATGGACCATTTTACCCTTCATTAATGATAACTAATTTTAATATTAAATTTATGTTTAGTAATGAATGTGACCAATATTGTATGTGATATTCATGTATACAACAATTAAGGTTTATACATGATTAATGCTATAGTACTATATTTATTGGAGGGAAAAAACTTAAATCAAGGTAAAGAAAATGGAGAGAGTATAATGTATAAGGGTAAAATTGTCAAAATTAAAGAAAAAAAGTGTAGAATGACACTTATTTTGAAAATATTAAAAAAGACAAAGTGACACTTAATTAGGGGTGGGAATGGGCCAGGCCTAGGTAGGCTTTATAAAAAAAAGTCTGGCCTGTTAAATATTTTTAAGGCCCGAGCCTGGCCCATGGCCTGTCATAGGCTTTTTTTTAAGGCTTGGCCTGGCCTTTTTAACAAATAGGCCTGGCCCGAAAGCCTTTTAAAGGCCTTTTTAGTCCTATTAGTGCATTTAAAAAAAAAACCTACAACACTTATATTTCATTGAATCATAAAAAATCGACTAATTATATTGCTTAATGCTTACAAGTTAGAAATTATATATATTACATAGAGAATTTTTATAAAAAAGGTCATTCATAGCCTTACCTTCTTAATAAAAGACCAAGAATAAAATCTTTTTAAAAAAGGACAAAAACACATGTTAATAACCCATTATGCCCTTATCTTTTTAATATAATTATTTAATTAATTTAAAATATAAAACATTCCTTAATACACGCCTATTTAATATATAGTCAGTTTTCAATTTATGCAAAGATCGTGGGAGTTGATTTAATTCACTTGAGTTTCCCTTTTCAATTCCCAATTCGAATAATACAGAATCAATGTTAAGTTTGATCAATTTGAGAAGACTTTTTTTTTTTTGACGGAAATTTGAGAAGACTAATGTTAATGATGAATAGGATAATTCAATGAAATAGAAGGAACAATGTGATTTTTAAGGGTGAAGAGTTTGCTGCGGAGAAGGTGGTTGATAGCATTAAGGCGTCATCGTACAATTGGCTCAAAGGACTGCGGCTGATTTCTAAAGGAAACACTTTTGACGATTGGCTTAGGAAACCATTGTTGTGCATTTAGAAGTGGATGGAGGACGATTATTTCTGTCTTTCATATAATGTTTTTTTTTTCTTGCTTTGATGCTGCTGTGATTCTGTAACTCATGTTGGAGGGTATTCCTCATGCTCTTTGCAATAAAATCTTTGGCTATTTCCAAAAAAATAGGTGGATTTAAAGGTGGATTTGAAGAAATCAGAATCAGCTATGGTGCCTCAAGATCAATCTCACCATCCCCTCCTCCTTCGCAGCCCTTCGATCAATTCCTTAATTTGAAGTATATGCAAACCAGAAGCACAACTGCGCACACATAGTCAATTGGCCTTGTATAATTATGTATTACGCCCTTTACTCGTGCTTTTTCTCTTCTTTACTCGAGAAGACTGGTGTTAATGGCTGGTGTTAATGGTGAAGCGGAGGATTCAAAATAAGATCTAATTTGCATTAAATTCATTTTTCTGCATAATGATATTTGTATATGCACATAATTTACCGCACACTTCTGCATTATTATTTATTTCTTGATGCAACTTTAATTCTGCATTATTTATATGCTCATGCAACTTTAATATTTTTTTTTCTGCATTACAGTCACCGATTTTTCTGCATAATCAAGTCAGAGATTTTTTTTAAAGAACATATCTAATTTGATTTGACGATTTTTCTGCAGATCTTCAAGTCTGAAAATTAAATTGAATATCAGAGCTTTGGGGAAAATGCAATTGAATATCATAAATTTGGAGAAGACTTGAATATCAAAGATTTGAGGAAGATTTGAATATCAAATATTTGGGAAAGACTTATCAGAGCTTTGGGAAAATTCCTAAAATTGTGGCGGTGATTTGGGGAAGTCAGAGATTTGGAAGACTTAGTAAATTAATGGCTATTTGCATTCAAAATTTAAAATTAATTGACTTAATATTATATTAAAACGTAATTTTGAATATTGAGGGTAAAATGGTACATTTAAGTTGGATTTTGACCTTAATTTGAAACTATTTTAAATCAGTTCCTTATTTAAAAAAACACTAAGTGGAAAGACCTCATATGTGAAATTCCCTATTACATACTCCTATTTAAGATGTTTTCTATATTTAAGTATGATATACCATATATATTATATTTTTATATTATATATAAATATATATTTATATATATTAAATTAAATAGGTCGGCCTGTTGGGCTTGAAAGGCCTACGAAAAAGCTCAAGCCCGGCTTATTTAACTAAATAGGCTTTTAAAAAAGCTTGAGCCCGGCTTGTTTATTAAACGAGCCAAGCCGAGCCGGGCTTTAATAGGCCGAGCCGTAGACCCCTGTCGGATAGCCTGGCCCATTCCCACCCCTACACTTAATAAAAAACGGAGGGAGTAACATTTTTCCTATGTATTAGATCGTTTATACCATAAATACGGAAAGTTATACTTTACTAGTTATAAGTAGGAGTACGTACGACTCTTGTGTTGTTTCTTAAAATATGGATCTTAAATGAATTAAATATATATTAAGGGAGAATTGTCATAAATAATGTCTTTATGGCAAAGACTTCGTCTATTATTGTTGAGGTATTGTGTTTTAAAAATCTCAGCTTTCTCATTAAATTAATATGCATTTTTATTATATAAAATTATTTAAATTTTACTTATTTATTTATGTATCATATTTAATACTCTACTAATTTATGTATCATATTTAAATTTTAATATATATATATATTTGTGATATGAGACGAGTTTTTTTCATATATATTTTGTATGATTCGTAAACTTATGATCATATATAACGGATCATGTTTTAAAAAAATGAAATTATAATACTTACGTGAAGTTTCGTCTCATACACGAGCAAATGAAACCAATCGATCAAAATTTCTCCCACATTAATCCGACTTAAGTCCTCAATTATCTGAAATACCCAAACCTCAACATGAACTCAACAAAAATATCCACCACTATTTCTATATATATAAAAAAATTAAGCTCACATACAATATATTATTAGGTCATATATTCCTTTCCAATCACATCTCCAACTATTGAATATTTAAAATAAAATTTTAACATCGATCGAAATCATGAAAATATAACATTATCTCAACGTCAAACTCTCAAAAGAGACCAACATGCATATTATTTGTCTCGGGGTTGACTATGTGATCATTCTCAATGGTTGCAATAGATGACACATATAAAATAGATCTAAATTTCACTTCACCATGAGAACAATATAGTAAGCAAAATGTTTTTTTAAGTATATATATTATGTTTCTTCAAATGTAGGAATTAAAAACAGGAAGACCAGCCCAACTATGGGAGATTGTAGAGTACTATCATCGTTACGGGAATGGATTGTAGAGTACCCACCCAATTGACCCAACAAGCTCCAGGGGATGCTTCAAGTTAGACAACGACTCCCGATATGTTCGAGTTTTACCTCAAAAAGGTTAAAAAATCACATGGACGCATCAAAGGACTTGGTCAATTGGGCAAGAGTATATGCTTCTCCGGACCTGGCTCGACTTCAGCTGGTACAACATTCGGGCGATACACTCAGGAAGAGTTGGATCAACGTATTGCCCATGAGCGTGTAGAGATACGAAACCAGTTGCGCCAAGAGATGTTGACTAGGGAGAACACCTTCAGAGATAACTTCACTAACAAAATAACTCAACTTCAACTTTTGGTTCAAGGTCTAAGTGGTGGTAGGTCGGGGTCGGGGTTGGGGTCGGGATCTGGTAACGTTGAGGGTGGACATGGGAATGATGATTATGATGACAACGAGGGTGATGAGGATGGTGATGAGGATGACAACGATGATGAGGAGTAGGAGAGTGGTGATGATGATTAATAGACTTATGTTTTTTTATGTTGTTTAATTTGAATTGAAGATTGAATTGATACACTTATGTTTTTTAATGTTGTTTTGTTTGTTTAGGTGGACAAGATGATAATTGATTTTAATTATGTTGAACACTTGGAATTTAAATTTTCTTGAACGTATATTTATATGATTATGATAATGTTGAATATATATATATATAAATGTACAAATATTACATACAATTAATCTAACAATTTTAATACATTAAAAATTAATTAATATATAACAAAACATGTGTACACAATTAAACATAATTATTGATAACACATTTTTATAATAATTGTATTGAAAAAAATATAACATGTATGTTAAAATAAACAATCAAATTTAAATTAAAGAAGATTTTTTTTTTTCATATAACATATATATATTAATTGCATTAAGAATATAACGACAAAAGCTCCTAGCCTAATTGGCAACAGGGGTGCCCATAAATCCTTCAGGACACCCAGAAGGCGTAATGTAGGAATTAAATGCCACAATATATGTGGCCCAGCGGTGGGGGTCGGTTCTAAACACGCGAGACGCAATGTAGGAATTAAATGCCACAATATGTGTGGCCCAGCGGTGGGAGTTGGTTCTAAAACGCGAGATGCCTGGGTTCGAATTCCAGGTAATTCAATTTTTATTTGGATAATATTGGCGAGGGAAATCCCTCGCTAATTTGCGAGGGCTTTGCGAGGGATCAACTCAATATTGATTTAATTAAAATATAGGATTTGAGAGGGATCGACCCTCGCAAACTGCCGGGGGAACGTTTCCCTCGCTAATGGGCGACGAATATTTGCTCGCGAGTGGGCGAGGGAATTTTCCCTCGGGAATAGGCGAGCGCGTGTTCCCTCGCAAATCAGCGAGCGTTTTTCAAAATCCCTCTCGTACTCGTTACCGAGGAACATCTTAGCGAGGGAAAGATTCCCTCGCGTACTCCGTCGCTGCTACGGTTTCCGAGGGTTTTTCCCTCGCCTACTTCCTCGCGTTTTGGTCCCAGTTTTGTGGTGGAAATGTAGTCTCATTTGTCTTATATTTTCCGTCCACAAAATGTAGTAGATACACTTTATTTCAATCATCACTTTATCATCACCCTTCAACCATTACTTAATTACTAAAATTGCAATCAACTTTATTCACAAACAATCACTTTATTCACAATGGACACAATACCCTTACTTTATCTACTTTATTTACCATTTTCTTAAAACATGTGTCAATGAATGAGACTACTTATTGTGGACGAAGGGAGTACTATAATTGTCTCGACCACTTCTTGACATTTTGTAATTTTTGAGTATCTCTCGTACTTTGATAATATACGTATCCGTTTTTCCGTTTAAAAAAAAAAATCATGCAAGTTATAGTTCAATTGAATGGACACGAGTGTAACTCAGAGTGAAATATAATAAAATTAATTGGACGAAAGTTGTAATATTTTTCATTATATAATTACATTCATTTTTTCGAATATAATTAATTTATTGAATTAAAAATATACTGCATGTGCAACAAGAAATTAATTTTTTTGTTTAGGGTGAGGAAATTGCAAGAAATTATGACAGAAAATCAAGAACTGATTTAACAAGGCAAAGTTAGCCTCTTATATAATTATATATAAGAAAACATACACTCTCCATACCCACAAGGAGACCCTTTATTCTCACAACCAAAACTTTAGAAACACACCATTTACATATATCCTCCTGATCTCGACACTGGGCTAAACAGAGTCGATTCCTCTCTTCCATACTTCAAAATCTTTGCTTCGCTTCTGGAAATACCGTATGAGTTCATCAGAACCTCGTACGGCATTGCCCTAAGGGCGGACAGTCGTCCTGCAAGTTGGGTGTTCATGGCGTTGTCGTTGGTCTTGAAGGCAATCCACTCGAATCCCTCATTACTGGCCTTCTTCACGACCACAAAGTCTTGAGGAAGAACCAAGAGTTGCCCTTGCTTTACCTCGTCATCGAACGCCAATTGTCCGTTGTTTCCAGCAACTTGGATTCTTGCACTACCTCGAGTTACGTAAAGTGCGGTGTGCGCGTTTGCGGTGAAGTGTGGTGCCCTTATGGCGTTCTGTAATAACACGATAAACATTAGATGTCAACATATCTGTGGTTTGAGCCGGAATGTCGTTGTCATTTAGGTCATTTCAACCGGTCAACATAAATGAAAAATATGTACCTTGTAGAGGACTCCTTTCTCGGCACTGAGGCGAAGGTGGGCGAGAATGGGAAGAGTGAGGCTGTTGACTGTGGTGATACGGCCACCACGTGGGTTGTACACGTCAGCCCTAGCTGGATTGTCAATATTTTGCCTCATTTTGATGGAGCAGAATGTCTCCTCCAGACCATTTCCTCTCTCCCTCTGCCTCTCCTGCTCCCTCTCTTGCTCTTGTCTTCCGTACTCTGGGATCACCAAGTCGAGGTTTTCCGCTCGGACGATAATGCCCCTGTTGTCCTCCTTACCTTGCAACTTCCTTATCAATTCGACTTCAGAGTCGAAAGACTCAGCTAAGATCTCTGCATCGAATCCGCTTAACATGTTGCCCCTTCGTTGCTGCTTCTCTTCTTCGTCTCCGCGCATTCTCAATCTAGAACTTTCGATTCTTACTGATTCTGGGTTTCCAGCTAGGAAGGATTGCTGCATAGTATGTCATGGACCACAATTTAGTAACAATTGCATGATAAAATTGAGCCACAGTTTTAATATGGTTCTAACATAATTACATGTAAATTTACACAAAATTTTGTCCAATTTTCATTATTTTTTTAATAAGTGGAACTTACGTACCCTGAATTTGAAATCGAGCTGGTTGGCTTCATTCCCTACGTCGATAAGTGAAACGGTGACTATGGGGGTGTCTCCATCGTTATAAGTCCAGTGCGTCAAACCTTCTTTCAGTGCCAACACATCACCTTGACGGAAACGCCTTAGCTTCTGGTGGCGGTCGCTCCTCCTCTCCCCTTGTTCCGATTCCGATCTCGATTCTGATTCGAATGTTTCAGCACAACCCGGAATCACTGTCCCCTGAATTCCACTTCCTGCATACATACAAAATTTGCTCACCAACATAAAAAAATAAATTTGTACTATAACTAATATTTTACCCTTTTCGAAATTATTTCATAATTTTTCAGTATATAATTAATTTGAATATATATGAGACTAAATTTAATAAGTGAAAATTTTGGAGCAATTAAAAAAAAATCATGAGACGATCTCATATATATATATATATAAGAGAGTTCTGATTAACCTTGAACAACGTAGACAAGTCGAGGGGCGTTTGTGTAGTAGGGAAGCAAGAGGCCCTTGGGGTGAATTTCGTGGCGAAGGAACTCAATACCAGCGCACTCGAATTCTTGGTTGTTAGTACTCCAGAACTCGGTCACACCGGCCTCCGACTGGAACGTGTAACTCGGCTCCCGAGCACTGAGTTGCTGGATGCGGCACTGAGTCCTGGCTCGGAGGCGGTGGTTCTGCTGGTTCTGCAGAGAGTCCCAGAGCTGCCGCTGTGGGATATCGAATTGAGCTAAGGAGGCATGGAAGAGTAAGGCAAGAGAGAGAGACAAGTAAACAAGTTTAGCCATTGCAGATATGTGGTGAGTGTGATGGTTGTGGAGAATGGAAAATGGCAGAATTTATAGAAGGGGAGAATGGGACACGTAAATTGAGTTGGGAACACCTGTCTTAAGCCTCTCTGCATGCGTATTTGTTGTTTCTGCATGCACAGTATTTTTTTTGTTTATTTTACACGTAAGGCTACGAATCTTGCTAGGTGGCGTGAATTGAAGGTGTTGAGTTGAGGCTCATACAGTTTATTAGCACCAACATTTGTCTAAAATATTATATTTAGTTCAAAGAATTTGTGGGTAGCAAATATATGATACTACTAAAAGTACAAAAACATTTGGACGAATTTCACTCAAAAATCTAAGTGTCCAGGCTATTATGAGTCTGGCTTAATTATAGTAACATATTTTGGTCCTATATTAGCATAATATTTTTTACTATGTAGTAGTATAAATATTTTGTTGCTACAAGGCTAAAAATACGCTACTTATTAAAATATGTTACTACAAGACCCGAAAATATTTTGCTAATACAAGGTCAAAGTATTGCTACTACAAGCCACAGTATTGTTACTATAATGTTAAAAATATGTAATTATAACTCCAAAATTATTTTAGTGAATTTAAAAAAAAAAAAAAAGTTTTCAGAATATTTTTTGACTTGCAGTAATACAACGTTGGTCTTGTAGTGACAATATTTTGGTCTTGTACGTAGTAATATAGTTTTGGTGTTCAAGTAATTAAGACAATATTTAGGAGTGAAAAAATCAATTTCAATTACTTTGACCCGCGTTGATTCAGATTTAATCGGTAGATTTTTTTCTAAAATTGACCTTAATTAATTATACTTCACATATAAAATATTTTATATTTCCTCCGTCCATAAAATTTAGTCCAATTGAGATGAACATATATTTTAAGAAAAAAAATAGATAAAATAAGAGTATTGTAAAGTATAAATTTTGTGGATGGGGGAGAGTACGTATAAGTTTTTGCAAGGTATGAATTTAATTATAAGCTGTAAAAAGTTGGTAATTAAATTCAGTCATGTATTTAATTTTTTACTTTTGTGGAAATTCAAGTAAATTCATAAGATATCAATTTAAATGATAGAGTGCAGGACAATGGGACACTTGTCATAACCCTTTCTGCATGTGTATTTGTTGTTTCTTCCATATTTTTACACATAGTGCTATGTGGCATCAGCGTGCTGAGGCTCATACATTTGTCGACCGGCTGAATTTCTCATCAATTTTATTTATTTCTATATATTAATTATTTTAGACAAAAACGTACACAATTATATGGATCAGTGACATGAGATAGTTCTATGGTTTTCAACTTATTTATGTTTTAAATAAATATATGATTAAGATATTAAACTGCGTCAAATTCCTTGTTGACACGGCAAATAAAACGTTGAATAGCATCCTGATCGCTCCTTGTAACAATAATGTCATCCACATAAAGCAAGAGGTATAGAGTGACTTTACCACGTTTGAAGTACAAGAGTGAGGGATCTGCTCCGCTGCACAGAAAACCCAAAGTCTTAAGGAAGTCACTAAAGCGAATAAACCAGGCGAGAGGAGCTTGCCGAAGATCATACAATGCCTTCTTTAGGCGACAAACATGGTCGGGAAAGAGAGGATCAACAAAGCCAGGAGGTTGAGCCATGTAAACAGTGTTCGTCAACTTTCCATGGAGAAAGACATTGTTTACATCAAGCTAGTGCATGTGCCACTGATTCCGAACAGCCAGACACAGGATGATGCGAACAGTAGCGGCCTTGACGACTGGACTGAAGGTGTGCGAGAAGTCAAGGCCTGGAAATATGGGGACTGCTTATCAGGGGATCCTATAGGCAGTAATAGTATAAATTACATGTCGGGATGGTGGAAAGTTACCTTTGATTTATTTTTTTCAAACTCAAAATGTCATTGGTTTGAGTCTAGTCTGCATAAAAATTGCATTGGGGAATGTGTCTCTTATATTTATTTTTTTGAAAGATTATTGGATTGGAGAGTCAAAATTGTGTGAGTCCTTCACTAGATTATACTAGATTTGTATCAATAAGGATATACAAGTTAATGAGTCAGGTTTCTGGTTAAATGGGAAATGGCATTGGTGTTTAAATTGGGGACGTGAGTTATTCTCATGGGAAACAAATCTTCTCCACCAAATGCTACGTCTTTTGGAAACTAACAGATTGCAGGAACACCAAACTGATTTCTGGAGCTGGAAGCTTTCAAGCGACGGACCGACAATATACAACAAATTCGACATACAAAGGACATGCGATCCAAGAAGCAGTTAAGATTCTCAGCTCGATGACGAAACTCGCGCTGCTCTTCGAACGATTTGGAATAGACTAACCCCAAAGAATTCTTGGGATTAGCCTGGAAATTTATGCAGGAAAGGCTACCAATTCGCGTCGAACTAAAGAAAAGGCATGTGCTCAACGACAATGATGATCTCTCTTGCGGACTCTGCGGTTCAGGCGAAGAAACAATCTGACATATTTTCTTCGACTGTAATTACTCTAACAAAGTGTGGAATCTCTGCTACTCATGGATGAAGTCACCAATGGCCTCGCACATCATACCATCGTCTCACTTTCATCTACATTATATTGCGGAATTCTTGGGGGTGAGAGAAAGAAGTTTCTAATGGAATGTCTTTGGTGTTGTATGGTATGGTTTTTATGGAAAACAAGGAACAACAAAATATTCGCAAACGAGCTGGAGATACAACCGGAAAAGACGACGAAATTAGGGCGAAGATGTGGAGTTCATGTTCCACAAACAAGCTTGCGACTCTCTCCTCTCTTTTGAAGACTGGTGTGAAAATCCAAGATTAGTTTGTAAGTAAGGAGAACTACTATATACTCCCTCCGTGCACGAACACTACAAAATTTAATCGAATTCGCGAGGGAAGTTACCGAGAGCATTTAATCCCTCGTTAATTACCGAGGGAGTAGGCGAGGAGGGCAGTTGGCGAGTAAATAGGCGAGGGCATGTAAAACACTCGCAAATAGGCGAGGGGATTTAAAATCCCTCGACAACTTACGAGGGCCTTAGCGAGGGGCCCATTAATTTAATGTTAGCAAGGGAATGGCCCTCGGTAAGTGGCCACATCATTAAATGTTACCGAGGGATTGGGGGCCCTCGCTAAAATCCCTCGGTAACATCAATATAAATACGTCTTCTCCTCCCCCAAATTGCAGAAGCCGCTGTAAAAAAAAAAAAACTCAAGGTTTTCGGCCGCCGTCCAGCTGGTTGCCGCCGCTGCCGCAACAGATCGAGCCCCTTTTCACGTGATTCTTGTTCTACGCTTCAACGTGGTCATTTCTACGGTAAGTTTTCTCGTTTTAATCGATTAAATTTAAAGTTATATAAATTTTTTAATTTCTGTATATATATTGTTATGTACGTATGTATGGTATATATATATAGGTGTTGAAGCATATATTATTAATTTAGAGCATGTATTGTTATGCAAATTGATAGTTTTTTTTGTTTGTTAATTTGAAGCATATAAATATGCATGTACGTACGTATATATATAGTATAGGCTACGAATGTTTATTTTTCTAATTTGTTAATTTTAGATTAATTGTTGATATAATTTTAATTATTGTTAGAATTAATTAATGATATATTTTTGTTGTTAGGATGAAATTATATATAATTTTTTTGTTAGAAATATTTATAAATTTATTGTTAGGAAGATTAATTAATGATGAGGGGATGAGGTGTGGTTGATTGTGTGTTGTAGAATGTGCGTTCTGACTTGATTATATTTTAATCAAGTTGGAAATGGATAGGATTTTGATTATTTGGGAATGTACAATAACATTAGACGAAACTCTGCCGAATTTTTTAGAAAATATTACATTAAATATTTTAAAAATGATTAATTAATTCTAAAGTATTTATTAATATTAAACAAATGGATTATTCAAGACTTAGTTGGATGTATGGTCCATGATCGTTGTATGAAATTATTAACCCTGAATTTCTTAGTGGACTAGATGAGTTTATTGAAAAAGCCACTAGTAATTTGAATTCGATGAGAGAAGGAAAAATTAGGTGTCCTTGCACGAAAGCTAGATGTCGAAATCAGACGTTTAGAAATCCTAGTGAGGTGAAAGTACATTTATACAACAACAGATTTCACCCCAACTATTATAATTAGATTTTGCATGGTGAGGAGAGTTGGGGTCCACGCCCATTATTTCAAAACCCTGATGGATTTACATCAACTTCACACGAATTTGAAACAACGGGCCCTACTTCGTACCATGATATGATAGAAGACCTAACCGGTGGAGGTCCAACTTTTGGAAATGTGGAAGATCAACAACAAATCGAAGAACCCCCTAATGAGAATGCTGCACAGTTTTATGACATGCTTCGTGCAGCGGATGAAGATCTGTATCATGGTTGTGAATCTCATTCCCAGTTGTCATTCAATGCTCGATTACTGAACATTAAAACCGAAAATGGATTTTCTGAAAGGGGTTACAGTCAGGTCGTTGACTTGATTCGTGAGATTTGTCCTCCAGAAAATAGGATTCCTAAGAAATTTAACCATACAAAACAACTGATGAGTGGGATGGGTCTTCCGGTGGAGAGGATTGATTGTTGTGCACGTAACTACATGTTATTTTGGGGGGCAAACAACGAACTAGTTTCTTGCAAGGTTTGTGGAGGACCATGGTATAAGCCCAGTCGTTTTGATGCAGATGGTCGGTTGAAAAAGAAACGTCCGGTTAAGGAGATGTTCTACTTTCCGATAATTCCTCGTTTGCAAAGATTGTATATGTCCAAGACTACTGCAAAGGATATGACATGGAATGCCTCTTGCACTTCAGACGATTTTGGTGTTATGCGTCATCCTGCAGACTCGTTGTCTTGGAAACATTTGGACCGTTTGTATCCTGATTTCGCTTCTAAAACCAGGAGTGTTAGGTTGGGCTTGAGCACAGACGGTTTCCAACCGTTTGGCATGACGGGGGAACAATATTCGTCATGGCTAGTGATACTTACTCCGTACAATCTACCCCCGTGGTTGTGCATGAAGGATCAGTTCATGTTCCTTTCGATTCTTGTGCCCGGGCCTAAAAGTCCAAATGAGAAACTTGACGTATTTTTACCACCACTAATAGCAGATTTGAGATTTTTATGGGAAAATGGGGTGCAAACGTACGATGTTTCTAGAAAGCAAAACTTTTTTATGCGAGCTACACTGATCTGGACCATTAATGACTTCCCAGCATACTCAATGTTGTCTGGATGGAGTACAACCGGAAGGCTTGCTTGTCCATATTTTGGGGAGTACACTGATGCATTTTCTTTGAAGCTCAGTCGAAAGCAATTGTGGTTCGACAACCATAGAAATTTCTTACCACTGAATCATACATGGCGAAAGAAGAAGACTGCATTCAGGGTTGGAGTAGCAGTCACAGATGATCCACCGCCTATCTGAACAGGTGCGAGTCTCCTACACGAAATTGATCATTTGAGACTTAGAAAAGTTACAGAGGAAGGTGCTGAGGCCCACAATAAAAAGCTTGACGGAGGGTGGAAGAAAAAAAGCATTTTCTGGGATTTGCCGAACTGGAGTACCTTGTTGGTTCGACACAATTTGGATGTGATGCACATTAAGAAAAATGTGTTTGATAACGTGTTCAACACGGTGAAGAATGTGGCGGGGAAAACAAAGGACACATCTAAATCTAGGGATCAATTGAATGAGTATTGTCGTCGTCCCGATCTCCAGAAATGTGTCGCTACAGGAAAGTATCCAAAGGCTTGCTATTCACTTGATAAGAAGCAAAAATATGTAATTTGTAAGTGGATTAGTGAGTTGAAGTTTCCCGATAACTATGTGTCTAACATGTCGCGATGCATAGACTGGATGAAATTGAAGTTGTATGGAATGAAGAGTCACGATTGTCACGTGTTTATGCAGAGACTACTACCAATTACTTTTCGTAATATTCTATCGACTTCCGTGTGGAAAGCAATCACTGAGCTTAGTCTATTTTTCAAGGACTTAACTTCTACGACCATTACATTTGACAACATGACCCAGTTGGAAACAAATATTCCACTAATCTTATGCAAGTTGGAACGTATATTTCCACCCAACTTTTTCAATTCCATGGAACATCTACCTGTCCACCTTGCATATGAAGCAAAAATTGCTGGTCCAGTACAATACAGATGGATGTATCCGTACGAAAGGTAACCCATAACTTAAAACTCCCTAAGTTATAATTAATTATGTTATATTAACTCACATCCCTTAAATCTCAATTAGGTATCTTCGCATTTTAAAACTCAGCGTATGTAACAAAGCATGTGTTGAAGCGTCGATTGCAAATGCATATTTAACTAGAGAGGTATCAATGTTTTGTTCTCATTATTTCGAGGATCATATTTTGACAAGGATACACAATGTACCTCGTAATTATGATGGACGTGACGGAGAGAAAAAGTACGTGGAGGGTACGTTTTCCATATTTAAGGCACCCGACCGACGACTTGGATAACAGAAAAAGAGATGGATTGTAGATGAGGAGAAAAAAGTAGCTCATACGTATGTGCTACTAAATTGTGACGAGGTGCAACCGTACATTGGGTAAGTCATATACAATCACATATTTCATTTTCGATACGTTACAGTTAATCACTGTTAAATGTGTTATATGTACATTGTAGGATTTTCTTTCAGCAACTTCAAGTTGTTCAACCAAACCTCTCAGTAGTTGAACGGGACAGTAAGCTACAAAATGAATTTGTTTCGTGGTTTCAACAAACTGTAAGTTATCTAGAAATTAAACATTTTATAGGTGAAGATTAATGTCGTCTCGTTTCATTAAACGATATTATTCTTACATCAACTTGGTCCATTATAGGTGAAGATTAATCGCATAAAGAACGGGTTCATATGTGATCTTTCTAATGGTCCATCTAGTCAAGTTGTTACGTACCCTGGGTATTACGTGAACGGTTATAAATTTCACATTGTCGCTTATGGTGCATCTAAAGCTTCAGCAAATACTGGAGTTTGTATCAAGGGAAAAAACTATGACGAGTATGAGAGTGGCTTCTATGGGATACTGGAGGAGGTAGTTCAGTTGGACTACCAAGGATACCACGAGAAAAAGGTGGTTTTGTTCAAGCGTGAGTGGTATGATTCGTCCCGAAATGGTATGAGAGTTCATTCTGATTACAAGCTTGTAGACGTTCATTAGAGAGGACGATACAATCATTTCAATCCATTCGTATTAGCAAGTCAAGCCATCCAAGTCTACTATTGTTCGTACTCTGGCCCTCGATGTGATTGGCTAGCTGTTTGCAAAATAAAACCGAGACCTTATTTGGATGCACACTCATCATCAAAATAAAACCGAGACCTTATTTAATGTTTAATGTTTATTAAATTTAGTGTTATTTAATGTTATAATTAAGTTGCTCACGTTGATTTATTTAATGTTAAACATTTATCTTGTTTGTACGTTATTTAATTTATTGCATTGTGATGTTGTTACAGATGAGTGGGTCCGGTAGCCGAGATAAGTGCCGAGATAAGGGCCGAGATAAGGGCCGAGATAAGGGTCGAGCTAAGGGTCGTGCTGGAGGAAGTAGTCGACCCACTTTTAGTATAGCACCGGATATACCGATACATGTACCGCATCTTCATGGCGTATACTTACGTGATATGTCCATGATCCCACCTATGGAGGGGTACACTCCACCGAGTCAGGGATTTCCCCCATCCACGCAGGGATTTCCCCCATCCACACATGGATTTCCCCCACAGATGCAGGGATACCTATCGTCGATGCAGGGATTCCCCTCGTCGATGCAGGGATTTCCCTCATCGATGCAAGCACCGTCTCCCCCATTGATGCAGACACTGTCTCCCCCCCCCCCCCGTGGCAGACATCGACTGGCACATCATCTACCGATACATCGTCTAGCACGGATGGATTTGACTCCCACTTGTTTATCTTCATCTATGAAGGAACGTAAGTATAGTATCTTTATTAATTTTTCATTATCAATTATAACACACATATATTATAATAATTATATTATTTAATTTTGTGTAACAGATTGATGCCTTCTACTAAAGTTTCCAAGAAAATACGACGTATCATGTATAACAGCAAGCAGCCTGGAGCACACACGTTCACCCAAATCCATGATATGACACTTCGACGATATTGGGAAATGTTCCAGGTATGATTTAATTGTTGTTTACGTATGATTTAATTGTTTATTACGTATGATTTAATTGTTTTGACGTATGATGTATTTTTTTGCAAAATGAGACAAGGTGGGATCCGACTGTCACGAACTCCCAACAGGTGTACAGGCTATTTCGTCAAAGAGTAGCCTCTCGATACACGAATATGTTGAACGGGATTAAGAAAAAATGGTTCATCAGACATGAGCGACCGACTTGGGATGACGATGTGTGGAACTCGTTAGTTGCTCACTGGAACGATCCAAACAGGAAGAAAAAAAGTGAGCAGTGCAAGAAGAATAGACTTTCAGAGCTAGGAGGTCCGGGTACGGGTTATTCTTGCCACAAATGTGGTTCCCGTGGAGCCGCTGGGGTTGCACGACAAATTGTAAGTATTCAAACATTTTCATTAAGTTACATTTTTATATACTCCCTCCAATTCATTTTAAGTGACGTCCTACAGCTCCTTACAAATATTAAGAAGAATAAAACTTTCCTTATATGCCCTTAATTAAGTAAAAGTTTTTTTCATTAATCAACAAAATACTTGACGTTTCAAATTAATTATTCAACATACAATTATATCTATTTAATGCTTATTTAAATTATAATTGACCAAAACAAATACACCAAACCACCCACTACTTCCATATGCAACACGATTTCAAATCAATATTACTACTTCCATGTGCATGATTTAGATGATGGAAATGAGAAAGTATGCAAAATTAGTTTCAAATCCTAAAATCAAAAATAGTGAGAGTCAAAATAAAAAATTTAGTTCGCAACAAATTACACATAATTCTTTTTTTGAAACATTACACATAATTGTTAAAATAAATATTATAGGAAGATTGTGGTGTTGTGTGTTTTAATTTAATTACTAAATGATTGAAGTTTGATTTCACTTGAGTGCATGTATAATTTTATTGGAAAGGTAGGTAATTTATTTTATCAATTAATTATTCTACTTGAGAGTGAATGAAGTAAAAGGGTATATCAGGGATAAATATAAAATAATGCTCAAAACATCACTTAATTTGCAAATTCTTAAAACTTAACGTCACTTAAAATGGATTGGAGGAAGTATTAGTTTATATACAATATAATATTAGTTCTCACACTTTATGGTACTTGTTGGGATATGAATCCTGTAAACAATGTTCTAAATTGATGAAAGTATGTTTTGATGGCCAAAAGCAACTTAAAGTTAGTAATATATGTGGTTCTAAGTCATCTTAACTAAGTCATCTGAATATAAGCTTACTAATCTGATGAGAAACTTAAATTGAGATTACTGATCTTAATGGTAAACTGAAATAAGTTTACTGATCTTATTGAGTAATATTAAGAGTAAAATTACTGATCTTAATTGAGTCATATGAAATAAGATTACTGATCTGAGTATGGAAACTGAGAATAATTTTAGTGATCTTATATGAGATATTTGAAATCTGAGTTACTAATCTGATATACTTACTGATCTGATATGTAAGTTACTAATCTTAAGTGTTTACTGGTCTTAGTATTTACTGATCTTATATGGAAGTTATTGAACGTACATGAGTTACTGATCTTATGAGTTACTGATCTTATTGGTTACTGATCTGATATATGAACTGTTAGGAACTAAGGTGATGTTTTGTATTGTATAGACAACTTATAGTATAGGACTTAGATATACTCATCTGTATATAGTTCAGTTGATGTATAGATAGGTTTTATATATGTAAAGTTGTATTGTATTCAGCAGTGTAAAAGTTCAGAACAGTAGATTAGGAATAGATTAGATGAAGATCAGAAGACTAATGAAGACTCAGAAGACTACTTCAGACTAAGAAGACTTCAAAGAAGAGTTGAAGAAGAGCTTAGAAGGAATTCTGGAGAAGTTTTGAAAGGTGTTAAGTTACTGTGCTGACTGACTCAGCAGAGTAAAATCCGAACAGTAAAATCCGAACAGTAAAATCCGAAGAGTAAAAATCAGAACAGTAAGTTACTGTGCTGATTTAGTGAAATTGAAGAATAAGTTTGGAAAGCTTATTTAAGGTGTAACTGGAGATTTATTGAAGAGATGCTGACTTGGAAGGAAGTTACAAAGTCGGTTACAAGAAGAAGTTACAAAAACAGTTTAGAGTTAGTTGAGAGTTAGTTCACAAACTGCTAACTGTCATACTAAATTCTATAAATACTGTGTGATCTTCTACTGCTGAAGACTACTGAGCAATTACTGATCTTAGAGAATTCAAAGAGCAAGTCTACAAGCAAGAACTCACAGAGTGAAGGAAATCAAAGAAGAGAAGAGCCACTGAATTGAAGAGAAGAATCAAAGGCTATTCAAAGAGAAGTTTTACTTTTCAAGTTTAAGTTTGTATTTTGTAAAACAAGTGTGCTAGTTACTTGTAAAATTACTAGTAGATCGAAGATATACCTGGTGGTATAATCGAAAAGATCAAAGTCTTAATCTTGGGACTCTAAGCCACAAGAAGCTCAAGAAGAGTAATAAAACTTCACAACTGGGATTGTGAGAGTGGATGTAGACATTTGTCGAACCACTATAAAATTCTGTGTGCTTTACATTTACTGTTTGATATTTGTTTGAATTGTTTAATCAAGAACATTAAGAATTAACAAAGATAAAGATCTATAGAAAAGTTGAGTATAAACTTGATTGGGCTCATTAGTAATCTGATTATTCCGCATTGTGTATTCTGATATATTGAAAGATTTTTGAAAAGTCTATTCACCCCTCCCCTCTAGACATTTTCACTAGCTTACTCAATATTATTAACTCAACTTGGGACCAACAAGTGGTATCAGAGCAGTAGTTCATTGGACTGCTGTTTCTTGATAACCTTACAGATCTTGAGGGATATTTTACTGATCTTACTGTTATTTCTTGATACTTGTTACTATCTGAATACCTGAAATCTATCTGCTATACTACTGATCCTATTTGTCTAATCAAACATGGATGACACTAATGTGAACAAGCTGCCTAAGTTCAAGATTGCAGATTATGACTACTGGAAGCTTAGGATGGAGGCCATCTTTAGCTCAACCCATGATCTGATGGTGTCTGTGGTGACTGAAGGACCAATTGTCATCATGGTGGAAAACACTGCTGTTCTGGATCCATCAAAACCAGTTGGAGCACTGGTCCCTAAACCAAGGTCAGAACTGACTTCAGAAGAAATGAAACAAAACAATTTGGATAGTCTTGCCAAGAACTACATTCTACATACCTTACCAAATGAGTATCTTGGTAAAGTATTAAAATGTAAGACTGCAAAACAGATGTGGGACAAACTGGCTATTCTTTGTGAAGGTACTACACTGATCAAAGAAAGCAAGTTATCCACTGCTGTCCAAAGGTTTGAATCATTTAAGATGAAGCCAGGAGAATCAATTGATGAGTTAGATACTCGATTTACCAAAATTATGAATGATCTTGATGTATTAGGAAAGACTTATACTGACAGAGAAGTTAACTTGAGAATCTTGAAAGCTTTGGATGAAAGGTGGAAAATGGTCAAGATGATCATTAAAACCACACAAGACATTGATTCTTGGCCAGCAGAAACTATGTTCCCAACACTTAAGGCACATGAGTTTGAGTTAGATGAAGAAGATCCTATTACTGTGATTCATAAGGATAAGGATGTCTCTAAGGACATAGCTTTCAAAGCCTCTACTTCAAAGGGGTCTAGATCATCTAAGACTAAGGCTTCAAGCATAAAAGATGAACTAGATGGTTCTGATCTAAGTCTGAAAGATCAGATGAGCCTTATGATCAAAAGATTTGATAAACTGAACAAGAGGTATGGCAGGTACAAGAGATTCTATAAGGAAACTAAGGGTTCTAATAACAGGGACTCTTCTGTGAACAGAAGGGATCAAAACTCTTCTGAAAGAAGGGATGAGATCTCTAATGAGAACAGGAGAGATAGGAACTCATCTGAAAAGAGAGACAGAAAGTATTCTGATAAGAAAGACAGGAACTCAATTGACAAGCATGACAGGAACAGAAAGCATTCTCCTCCTAAAAGAACTTCTAACAATCCTGTTTGCTATAATTGTGATAAGCCAGGTCATTATGCTTATGAATGTCCTGATCTGAGTTCTGAAGATCGAGAAGAAAGGAAAGCCAGAAGAGATCGAAAATATGCAAAGGGTAAGAAGGCAATGATGGCTTACAATGACTCTGATTCGGAATCAGAAGAGTTACCATCGTCTTCATCTGACTACCCCTCTAGCAATGAAGATGAAGCCTTCATAGCAGATGATGGACTGGTAATGATGGCCAAAATAAATGATGAGGTATCATCTGCTAACTCATTTCAATCTTGTGATAATTCTGACACTGATGAAAGTGATGCTGCTGTTAGCAGTGTAGGAAGTAGTCTTCATCATTCCCAAGGAGTGACTGAAGAGGACCTTCTACAAGCTAACAAAGCATTCATTGAAATTAGTGATGAGAATATATCTTTAAAGCAAGAAATCATTAAGCTAAAAGAAGCTCAGTCAAAAGTAGATCCTAATATAGCTGTCATAAATGCAAGGCTATCAGAAGAGTTGTCCCAACTCCAAGAAAAGTATGCATCCATTGACAAACTATATCAGGGTATGCTTAAAACTCAAGCCAAAGAGACTAATGAATTCAATGATTTAAAGATTAAATGTGAAAAACTTGAAGAGCGCAATAGATTCTTAGAATCTGAAGTAGTGAGCCTAGATCGAAAGCTATCTGGGATGATTAACTCTACTAAGATTAATCAAACTATCTCAGACAGATATAGAGCTCCAAATGATAAAAGAGGAATAGGTACTGATCTGCCTAGTCCATCTACTTCAGAATTTAAGAACACTAATGGAGCTAGTACAAGTTCTTTGCAACTAGATAAAGGAAAAGAACCTATGACTTATGATGATAATCCAAAACTCAAAGTACAGTCTAAATACATCCCTCCTACTACCAAGAATGGTAAAATGAAGAATGTATTAAGACCAGTACAGTCAAGACCATACCAGAAGAGTTATACTCCTCTGACCAGATCAGATCAGTCCTGGAATCAGAAGAGACAAACTCAGAACAGTAGGTCAAGACAAACACAGGCAAGTTGGGAACAGCCTAGACCTCCTTTCATAAGGCAGTCTCAGCTGTATTCAACTAAACCTAGGAGATTTGTGCCTCATTATCATAACAAACCTGTTCTTTATCCTCCTCATTTATCCTATGATATCTATGGAGAGAAGAGACCAAAGCAAATTTATAAGCCTTATGGTCCACATGCTTTTAGACCTTATTCAAACTATTACAGACATACTGATCTTACTGAAAAAGGGATAGAACCAAGGAAAGGCTATCTCAGAAAAATAGATCCTAAGTCTGCTGATAATTCTGAACTGGTTAATAAAGTTCTGTTCTGTGATAAATTTGGAAGGAAACTGAAGAGGTCCCATTTATTCAAATCCTCAATGTTCATTTGGGTACCTCTCACTACTAACCCCCAAGGACCCCAATAAACAAGGGTACCTAAGTTATTAAGATCACTACTTTGCAGGATCGACTGGACTTATACAAGAAAGGTGGTTCAGTTGGTGAGACCTGGTACATAGACAGTGGGTGTTCACACCATATGACTGGTACCAAGGCCTTACTTACTGACTATCATGAGAAGGAAGGACCAAAAGTCATCTTTGGTGATAGCTCAATAGCAATCACAAAAGGATTTGGATTCATCAAGAATGGAGATGTTGAAATCCAAGATGTATCCTATGTTGAAGGTCTGAAGTATAATTTGTTATCTGTATCTCAATTCTGTGACAGGGGATACAAGGTTCAGTTCAAAACCAGAAGATGTGAAATAATTGATAAAAGGATTCACAATGTTCTACTTGTTGGCACAAGACAAGGAAGTGTATACATTGTGAACTGGAATAGTTGTCCTAAGAATGCCTGTCTTATTACTAAGAGTCCTAAAGAAAACAGTTGGCTCTGGCATAAACGCCTCTGCCATCTAAACTTTAAGATAATCAACAAGATTGCTAGAGAACATCTTGTTGAGGGCATTCCTAATGAAATCTATTCCAAATCACAAGTATGTGATTCCTGTCAAAAAGGTAAACAGGTAAAGGTTTCATTTAAGTCCATTCCAACTCTTTCAACAAGCAGAGTTTTAGAACTCTTGCATATGGATCTTCATGGTCCTATCAATCCTCCTACATTGAATGGAAGAAGGTATACTCTAGTTGTTGTAGATGATTATTCTAAGTTTACTTGGGTAGTCTTTCTACACAAAAAGCGTGATACACAAACACTACTTCCAGATCTATTGAAGAAATTGCAGGTTGAAAAAGGTCATCCCATTGTCAAGATTAGGAGTGACAAGGGGACTGAATTTATTAATTGTTATATTTCTGACTACTGTTCTAAGTCTGGCATACAGCATTTGACAAGTGCAGCCAGAACCCCTCAACAAAATGGTGTTGCAGAGAGGAGAAACAGAACACTAAAAAAGCTTGCAAAGCCATGATTGCAGAATTCAACACACCTCAGAAATTTTGGGCAGAAGCTATTAACACAGCTTGCCACTCTCAAAATAG
This sequence comes from Galeopsis tetrahit, assembly GCA_963675135.1. Classification (NCBI taxonomy): domain Eukaryota; kingdom Viridiplantae; phylum Streptophyta; class Magnoliopsida; order Lamiales; family Lamiaceae; genus Galeopsis; species Galeopsis tetrahit. The sequence goes on along the minus strand of OY776124.1, from coordinate 54,215,134 downwards.
AAGTGCTCTTAATAAGGTGCATGGTAAAACACCTTATGAGGTATGGAAAGGTAGAAAACCAAGAGTTTCTTATTTTCATATTTTTGGTTGTAAGTGTTTCATACATAACAATGACAAAAGTAAATTAAATGCTTTTGATGCAAAAGCTGATGAAGGGATATTCTTAGGATACTCTTCTGTAAGCAAAGCATTTAGAGTGTTTAATTACTCTACTCTATGTGTGGAAGAAACACCCCATGTTGTCTTTGATGAGAATGTGCAGGACTCTGCTGATCATCAGCTCAGTAAGAAAATTGACAAACTACAGCTTCAAATCAACAATGAAGATGATGATACAGGAATATATGAATCTGTACAAGCATATAATCCTTTCCTGAATGTTCTAGATCAAGATTCTGATAAAGAAAAGGTAAAAGACAAAGGTGAGTCATCTAAAACTTCTGAAATACAAAAATTGAATGACTGCTCTCCTGTGAAAAAATCTGTTGATATAAATAATACTGATCTGCATGATAATTTGCATGATGTAAATGATGATACTGTTAAGAATAGAAGGACATGGAATTCTTCTCATTCTACTGATCTGATTCTAGGTGATTCTAGTATAGGTGTTAAAACTAGAAAACAATTGTTTGATTCAAAAGAAGAACCTAGTAAGTCCTTATTTTGCTGGTGTTGTTTTCTATCATCCATTGAGCCTAAAACTGTGATTGAAGCTTTAAGTGATAGTAACTGGATTGTAGCCATGCAAGAAGAACTTAATCAGTTCACTAGAAATGAAGTCTGGGAACTTGTTGATAGACCTAGTAATCATAATGTTGTAGGCACTAAGTGGATTTTCAAGAACAAAAGGGATGAAAATGATCTTGTAGTAAGAAACAAAGCTAGATTAGTTGCTCAAGGCTACTCTCAAGCTGAGGGTATTGATTATGATGAAACTTTTGCTCCTGTAGCTAGACTAGAAGCTATAAGATTGTTCCTTGCTTATGCTGCACATATGAAATTTACTGTATATCAAATGGATGTGAAAAGTGCATTTTTGAATGGTATACTTGCTGAAGAAGTTTATGTAGAACAACCACCTGGTTTTGAAGTGAATATTCACCAAGTATACAGGTTAAAGAAAGCACTCTATGGATTGAAACAAGCCCCAAGAGCATGGTATGATACTCTTTCTTTATTCTTACTTGAAAATGGTTTTACAAAAGGTAAAGTTGATAGAACTTTGTTTAGAAGACAAGAAGGTAATGATATATTACTTGTTCAAATTTATGTGGATGATATTATCTTTGGATCACCCAACAAAAACTTGAGTGAAAGCTTTTCTACACTCATGCAAAGTAAATTTGAAATGTCTATGATGGGAGAAATGACATATTTTCTTGGTCTTCAAGTAAAACAAACTTCAGAAGGTATCTTTATAAATCAAGCAAAGTACACTAAGAATTTGCTAGATAAATTTGGTATTAAAACCTGTAAGACAGTTGGTGTGCCCATGCAACCTACATACATAATGGATCCTGATGAAGGAGGTAAGTCTTCTGACCAACCTCACTATCGTGCTTTAATTGGCTCTCTACTCTATCTAACTGCCAGCAGACCTGATATTGCTTTTTCTGTTGGAGTATGTGCAAGATTTCAAGCAAACCCCAAGGAAAGTCATCTGGAAGCTGCTAAAAGGATATTGAAATATCTAAAGGGGACCATTAATCGAGGATTATGGTATCCTGCAGATGATGATATATCTTTAAGTGGTTATTCAGATTCGGACTTTGGAGGTTGCAAGATAGATAGAAAATCTACTTCAGGTTCATGTCAATTCTTAGGAACTAAGCTCATTTCATGGTTTTCAAAGAAACAAACAAGTGTGACAACTTCTACTACTGAAGCAGAATATATGGCTGCAGGTAGTTGTTGTAGTCAGCTTCTTTGGCTAATACAACAACTCAGAGACTACAATGTTGTAGAATCTAATGTACCTATATATTGTGACAGTAATAGTGCCATTGCCATCACTCAAAATCCTGTTTTACATACTAGATGCAAACATGTTGACATTAGGCATCATTTTATTAGGGATCATGTTGAAAAGAAGAATATTAGAATGGAAAAGATTCATACTGATATTCAAAGAGCTGACATTTTTACAAAACCATTGGCTGAAGTGAGATTCAGAGAATTGTGCATTAGTTTAGGATTGATAGATATGGATTCTGTTTGTATATAGAAATGTGCTAACATTTCAGGTACTGATCTTATACCAAGAGGAAGATAAAGCAGAAAGTAAGAGCAGTACATCAAAACTCAAAAGTCAGAAGAGACAATTCAATGTCAGATCACTAAAACAGGTAACAAGGTTACTAAAGTGACCTTAATCCCAATGAGGAAGCTGGTAAAGCTGAGGGACACTGAGAACACACATTAAGGGGGAATCTGTGATTTCTTAAAGATCCTTTTGTTGACTCAGATCACTAAGTCACTTTAGCATAAACCTTGATGAGATCATTAAATTAATCATATTGTTACTACTCTGCACTGTTTTGGACTTATATTCCATGAACTAACACTTATATCAAGGTGAAACAGGCACAGAAGAGGAATTCTCCATTGAAGGGGGAACTGATCTGATTACAGATTTGAAAAGTCTACTAATCTGATCTGATTACAGACTATAGCAGTCTACAGATATATTCTGATTAATAAAGTGACTTGTCTACAGAACTGTACTGATTACAAAGTTTCTTTGTCTACAGTACTGATCTGATTACAATTCAGTTATTATACAGAACTAATCTGATTACTGACTAATCTGTCTACATAAAGACTTGTTTACTACTAATTTGTCTACAAGAAATCTACTGATCTGACACAGTACTGATCTGAGGATTACTGTGCTGATATCAAAAAGATGAAATCAGGAAATTTGGGTACTGATCTGAGGATTACTGTGCTGACCCATCTACTGATCTGAAATCTACTGTGCTGATTCATCTATTGATCTGATTTCTAAAAAGGTTACTCAGCTGATCCAGATAAGTGAAATTTTCTTTATATACTTGTAAGAAAATGAAGTGAAATTGTTTTGGAAACTACTGTGCTGATTTGCATCAGAACAGTCTTTTGGTTTAGATTACTCTAAGTCAAAAATTGTTCAAATTTTTAGATTACTAATAGAGAAGATTAATACACTCTTCTATTTTTAACCTAAAAATTGTGGTGTATTTATCAAACACTAGTTGGCTCCAAAAAATTAAGAATGTTACTAGAATGTGAACAGTTATTGTTTAACTCGAATTTCGAGATTTAATCCCAACCATTCTTTGTAATAATCTAAATCAATCCTAGCCCTAGATTGGTTTTGAATTATAACAAAAACAATCACACTTCATCTTCTTCGTTCTTACGAGCTCATTTCTGGAAATATCTTAATTTCATAACTTATGAAAATCTGATTTCTACAAAATTCTCAAATGGCAACTATCAATATTATCAATGAAGATAACCAAGTAGCAGGAACTTTTGATTCGAATTTGTGGATGCGCAAGAAGGGTATTTTCGTGGAGAACGCTTTCTATTTCAATGGCAGACACAGTGCCGAAAATCAAGCAATTCTAACTATGTGTGAAGAATGCGGACTACGAAAGTTTCTGGAGTCATTTCCCGTGAATTTCTACGAACCGGAAGCTGTGGAATTCTATTTACAACTCCAAGGAGATAAAAATGGTGTTTACTCCATGCTTGCTGGACACAAGGTCACCATTACTAGGGACATCCTCGAAGTAATGTTGGATTTACCGCAAGGTCCGGTGGATATTTTGACCTACAAAGCTGGAGAGGAAAAGGAGTGTGTGGGAAGATGGTCAGGTGTTGAGACAGAGACCTTGACAAATCTGAAGAAGGATGTTCTTCCTACTGGTCTGCAGTTCTTGATGGATATAGCAGGAAAGTGCTTGCTAGGACAACATCATAGCCAGGATGCCTTATCAAGTTTCAAAATTAGAATTATGGCTGCAATCATCGACAGAGTGCAAGGTGATTGGCAAGGATTCTTCCTGGAAAGGCTAATGACTGAAAAGGAAAAAGTTTTATTTGATGAGGATACAATGGAATTCTCACTTAAATCAAAATTAGGGTTTGGAAACAAGCTGAGTTTCTTGCTGCCTCAGCTGGTGAAAAAGCCATATTGGAGTAATCCCAAGAAATTCCATCATGGGAAATTCTTGATGAAGAAGGAGTCTGTTCAATTTGAACAAGAGAACCCCTTGGAACACTCTCAAGAGATTGAAGCAGAAGAGTCTGGAGCTTCAATGTACCAATCGGAGGACGATCAAACTGAGGTTAGATCAAAATCAAGGCATGATCCGAGCAGTACTACACTAAGGAGAGGAAGGTCTGCTACAGCTGCCTCAGAACCAACAGTTCGTTTTGTGGAAACTGTGGTGCAATCAAGCTCAGATGAGCAAGAGGTTAGTGTTCCTAGTCCAATTGTTGTTCATAAAAGGACTAAGTCAAGGAGTGTTAGGAGAAAGTTAGTTGTTGTCTCTCCTACCCCTTCCAACTCTGAACCAAGCCAAACTGAAACCCAAAACCCTCAACCTTCATGTTCTGGAGGATCAGAACACTATTTTTCTGAGACTCAGAACACTCCCCATTCATCACCTCAGCACACTAACTTTGAGCCTACTTCAATTCCTACCCCTCAACATCAAACTTCACATCAACCTTCACCACATCAATCCCCAATACAGGTTCATGTTCACTCTACTGAACATGAATTTGAACCTTCTACTGAGCCAATTGATATTTCATCATCTCCTGAACCTGAATTTATTACTCCTAAACCTGCTGATTTGATGGAGTACACTATCTGTGACAAAGAAGATAGAATCAGGATAGATCTGAGGATAGCCTTGTTGAAACAATTTCCTATATTAGATGAAAGCTCTGTTGAGTTTGAGAAACTCCTTAGGATAGGCACTTGGGTGTATCTTAAGAGGAGTACTTTGAAGGAGAATTTAGCCATCATGGAAGGAATGGGAGGTGCTTCAATCTTTGATGATTGGGAAGCAGAACAGATGCAAGCAGCTGGTGTTAACTCTTTTCTTGAGTTAGTCACTCCAGAATCTGTGGTACTTCTTGTTGAGAGATTAACAGGGATCAAGTACACTGTTGAGAAGATTACAACTCCTAACTCTGATGAGGATTTGTTCAGTGAAGAGAAAGGTGTTGATGAAACTGAAGCTGCTGAGACAGACTTTATGGAAATTGATGAAGATATTGTCAATGCAACAGAGGTGTTTGAGAACACTGTTGTGATTGAGGAGACTGAAGTTGTTGAAAATCAGGATGTAAATGCTGAAGAATTGGAAAGCATTCCAATTCACCCTACTGATCCTATTGAGGATGTGCAAGAACAGATCAGAACAGGTTCTGTTGAGAAGGAGTCTGATATTTCTGAATTTGGGATGTTGAAAAAGCAGAATGCAGAGCTTCAGGCAAAGTTGGAAGCTGCTGTGAAGATGTTCCAAGAAGCTACTGAGAGAATGAACAAGATGCATTCTGAACACTCTTATGAAAAGGTAATGGAGCATACAATGTCCAAAAATTTTGACCTTCATAGAGTACAAGAGAAGAATTTGTCTCAGGTGTTGCATAAGAAGCTGGAGCAACACATATCTTCCCTGAAGGAGTGGCATGATGAAGCCAAAAAGGGGGAAGATAGGACAAGGGAAGTAATGGAACAAACACAGTCACAACAAGCTCAGCTGGTTGTGAGTCAGGATGAATTAAGAGCTGAAATTCATATGTTAAATGAAAAACTGAAGCAAAGAAAGCAACAGAAGCAACAATGTCAAGAGATTGTTGAGAAGAGACCTGATATTGCTGGAAGTTCAAGTCAAAAGAAGAGGAAGTTAGTCCTATCTGATGAAGAACAACAAGAGGAAGAAGCTGGAAGAATGACTAGATCAAAGAGCAAAATGAAAGCTGTTATGACAAGTGAAGAAGAAAACTTGAAAAAGAAGAAAGAAAAGGATGTCAAGTTCTTGAAGACAAGATTTGATAATCGAGTTGCAGCTTTGAAGAAAAAGATGAATGCTCAAAAGAAAGCTGAAGGAAAACAGTTTGACAAAGATTTTCAAGATGAAAACTTTGTGGATTTCATTGTTTTAACAGAACATATGGAATACTGGAAGAATTTGAAGAAGAAATGGCAGATTGCTAACTTCATTGTGAAGAAGTTTGGTGATCATTCGAGCAAAGAAGCAGAATTTATTGATTTTGAAGAATTCATGCTGAATATTGATCAAGAATTCTGGGAAGACATAGCACAGGTTGCTAATCGTGCTGGAACTAAGATTTTGTGCCCTGAAGAACCTAATTGGGAACCTCCAAGACTGGAAAGTGGAGAACCTGATTACAAGGAGATCAATAACATTATTGCTGAGATCATTAAGGAAGAAGGAATCACTGACCATCAACACATGATGGATATCAAGGCAAGAATGTATGTGGCATTCAGAATCTGAAGATGCAGAATGAAGATGAAGGACAAGCTCAGAAGATAACATTTATATCCTTAATCTTTATTTTTATATTTTGTGATCATTTCATATTTTGTGAGTATGTGTAATATGTGAAATATCTAATCTGATTGTGAATATGATATGATTTCTGAATTGATGAACTGTTATGATAGACTACATACTTAACTACTGATTTATTAACATTTAAGTAGTTTTGGCTTCATCAAAAAGGGGGAAATTGTTGGGATATGAATCCTGTAAACAATGTTCTAAATTGATGAAAGTATGTTTTGATGGCCAAAAGCAACTTAAAGTTAGTAATATATGTGGTTCTAAGTCATCTTAACTAAGTCATCTGAATATAAGCTTACTAATCTGATGAGAAACTTAAATTGAGATTACTGATCTTAATGGTAAACTGAAATAAGTTTACTGATCTTATTGAGTAATATTAAGAGTAAAATTACTGATCTTAACTGAGTCATATGAAATAAGATTACTGATCTGAGTATGGAAACTGAGAATAATTTTAGTGATCTTATATGAGATATTTGAAATCTGAGTTACTAATCTGATATACTTACTGATCTGATATGTAAGTTACTAATCTTAAGTTTTTACTGGTCTTAGTATTTACTGATCTTATATGGAAGTTATTGAACTTACATGAGTTACTGATCTTATGAGTTACTAATCTTATTGGTTACTGATCTGATATATGAACTGTTAGGAACTAAGCTGATGTTTTGTATTGTATAGACAGCTTATAGTATAGGACTTAGATATACTCATCTGTATATAGTTCAGTTGATGTATAGATAGGTTTTATATATGTAAAGTTGTATTGTATTCAGCAGTGTAAAAGTTCAGAACAGTAGATTAGGAATAGATTAGATGAAGATCAGAAGACTAATGAAGACTCAGAAGACTACTTCAGACTAAGAAGACTTCAAAGAAGAGTTGAAGAAGAGCTTAGAAGGAATTCTGGAGAAGTTTTGAAAGGTGTTAAGTTACTGTGCTGACTGACTCAGCAGAGTAAAATCCGAACAGTAAAATCCGAAGAGTAAAAATCAGAACAGTAAGTTACTGTGCTGATTTAGTGAAATTGAAGAATAAGTTTGGAAAGCTTATTTAAGGTGTAACTGGAGATTTATTGAAGAGATGCTGACTTGGAAGGAAGTTACAAAGTCGGTTACAAGAAGAAGTTACAAAAACAGTTTAGAGTTAGTTGAGAGTTAGTTCACAAACTACTAACTGTCATACTAAATTCTATAAATACTGTGTGATCTTCTACTGCTGAAGACTACTGAGCAATTACTGATCTTAGAGAATTCAAAGAGCAAGTCTACAAGCAAGAACTCACAGAGTGAAGGAAATCAAAGAAGAGAAGAGCCACTGAATTGAAGAGAAGAATCAAAGGCTATTCAAAGAGAAGTTTTACTTTTCAAGTTTAAGTTTGTATTTTGTAAAACAAGTGTGCTAGTTACTTGTAAAATTACTAGTAGATCGAAGATATACCTGGTGGTATAATCGAAAAGATCAAAGTCTTAATCTTGGGACTTTAAGCCACAAGAAGCTCAAGAAGAGTAATAAAACTTCACAACTGGGATTGTGAGAGTGGATGTAGACATTTGTCGAACCACTATAAAATTCTGTGTTCTTTACATTTACTGTTTGATATTTGTTTGAATTGTTTAATCAAGAACATTAAGAATTAACAAAGATAAAGATCTATAGAAAAGTTGAGTATAAACTTGATTGGGCTCATTAGTAATCTGATTATTCCGCATTGTGTATTCTGATATATTGAAAGATTTTTGAAAAGTCTATTCACCCCTCCCCTCTAGACATTTTCACTAGCTTACTCAATATTATTAACTCAACTTGGGACCAACAGTACTAATTGAAATACAATATAGTAATAATTCACATAGTGTATAATATTAGTTCAAACCTACCTAACAAAACTACATAAAGACAATATCAAAAAAAAAAAAAGTAGCATTACTATAAAGACCTCATGTACGAAAAAAAATCATATAAAAAAAATTAGCATTAACACTTATTAATAATAACATTTAATAAAAAAGTAAAATTACTAATAAAATAGTCTCTTATACCCACATTAATCTTTAGTTCTATACAATATATTAACTAATACTCCCTCCGTCTAATTTCATTATTCCAACTTTCCTTTTTTGGTTGTTCAATTTTATTATGTCCATACCCTTTTTGAAACAAAATTATTCATACTACTTTATTTCCACCCTTCATCACTTATTTACCCATTTTTCCATTCACTTTATTCATAAACAATCATTTATTTACAAATGGACCCCACAATACCCCGTCATATCCTCAACTTATCTACTTTATGAATAAACTAATCAATATTATTCATTAAAACACGTGCCCGAAGAAGTGGGAATTTTAAAATTGAACGGAGGGAGTACTATACAGTGTGTGAACTAATACTATATCGTATTTGAACTAATATTATACTTGACAAAAAATATACTAGAACATTCATGATTTCATGCATACCATGCAAATTAAAACATAAATACTGAAAGATTAATACTATTAACTAACTACTCATTTAAATTTCTAAATATAAATATTAATCTTCAAGTAGATTGTATTATTAACTAGTTTTAAAAAATACAACTTAAACGAACTGGTAACAAACCAGATCGATATGGTTGCAAAAAAATGAACACACAACAAAATAATTTTAGTTATAACTATGAACCAGATTAAGGGGGCTAAAAAGTGATCATGCAATCTCCATACACTTATACCCACATTAGAACAGGAGAAACAATGTTTTCTCTTATATTTCAATTTTCTCATCAATTTTTGCAGAAAATAATATTAATATTATTTGAGGTAGACAATTGGTTCTTTATAAAAAAAATGTAAATGACTACGTCCTCTAGAAAATAATTTGGAAAAAAGACTAGTCTGGTTGTTATTTTTTTTTTCGAATTATTTGTATTTTTCGGAAGTTTTTCCCCGAAATTTTGGTCATTTTTCGAAAAAAAAATGTTCTAAAAATTTTATTTCGATTTTTTTGCGATATTCATAGAGTTTTCCAGTAATTTATCCTTGAAATTTTTTAAAACAATACAGTATGTGATTCAGTGGTAACCCAACAGTGATTCGTTGGTGACTCGTTGGTGAGTGTATAATTATAATTTTAATGAGGGATAATATAAATTTTTTTACATGTAATTTTTAAAAAAAAATTTGGGTGTAAACTAATTAAAATGATGAGTATATATAAGAATGACTTAATTATTTGAAAACTGAGCCCATAATTCATGGGTATAATCCAACTCATTTAAAAAAGGGCGCGGCTAAAGGCACCCGGATTTCCTATGAGTACACTCACGGGAATTTTTTTTTGTCCCAAGGGTGTTGCGAAATGACGTATTTACCCCTCCTGTACTTTTAAAAAAAAACGTCGGATGAGTACACCCACCTCCTATCTAAACGCGGGAATTTGAAGGGTCATCACTTCTTCCCAACATTGGGTCCATGTTCGAATAAAACTTCCCAACATTGGATCCATGTTCGAAAAAAACTTCAGCGAGTTTTACTTGGTCGAATTTTTAACCCAAAAGTCTCTGTAACGAACAAATTTTCGAACATTTGACAAATGTTCGAAAAAAACTTCCCAACATTGGGTCCATGTTCGAAAAAAACTTCCCAACATTGGGTCCATGTTCGAAAAAAACTTCCCAACATTCGGTCCATGTTCGAAAAAAACTTCCCAACATTCGGTCTATGTTCGAAAAAAACTTCCCAACATTGGGTCCATGTTCAAAAAAAACTTCCACAAGTTTTACTTGGTCGAGTTTTTAACCCAAAAGTCTCTGTAACGAACAAATTTTCGAACATTTGATAAATGTTCGAAAAAAACTTCCCAACATTCGGTCCATGTTCGAAAAAACTTCCCAACATTCGGTCCATGTTCGAAAAAAACTTCCCAACATTCGGTCCATGTTCGAAATAAACTTCCCAACATTCGGTCCATGTTCGAAAAAAACTTCCCAACATTCGGTCCATGTTCGAAAAAAACTTCCGCGAGTTTTACTTGGTCGATTTTTTTACCCAAAAGTCTGTGTAACGAACAAATTTTCGAACATTTGACAAATGTTCGAAAAAAACTTCCCAACATTGGGTCCATGTTCGAAAAAAACTTCCCAACATTGGGTCCATGTTCGAAAAACCAGTCTAAAACACTGCAATCGTGCTAAACCATGCCAATTAGATGTCCATTTGTTTATTTTCATCCTAACACATCAAAAATTGATACATTCTACACATAAACATGATTATAACACAAAAAACAAACCTTAATCAACACATACATGAATTAACCCCAAATTGAAAAAACAAAACCTAAACCCTACAACAATAAAATCAATGTTTCAACCAACAAAAACCGAAATTAAACATGTGTCCTACTCTTCTTCTCAAATATAAGCAAGAAAAACTAACCTTTAACCATTTTTGCAAAATGAAAAAAAAAATGCGAGCTCCTATTCTCCAAAAAAACGATGGAGTGGGGGAGAACGGTGCTCTCTCTTTCTCTTCTTCGACGTCGCAGGTAGTGGGAGTGGGAGTGGTGCGAAAATGGAGTGGGAGTAGTGCGAAAAAACGTTGATGGAGTGGGGGAGAGGTTTGGGGAAGATGGAGGGGTGGGTATACCGATGGAGAGAAGGGAGGGAGGGAGGGGGAGAAATGTTAAGGGCATTTTTGGGTTTTCCAGGTGGGTGTCCTCATCCGTTTTGTGTGTGTTCTCATCCCCTGGGTGTACTCATAGGAAATCCGGGTGCCTTTAGCTGCGCCCTTTAAAAAATTAAAATCAATTACATGTATATAATTGATATACACCAATATTTGCCAATAAGGGCATGATTGGTATGGGGTAATGGGCCTTGAATGGAATGAGCATTCATGGACCTATTCCTAATTTCACGATTGATATGTTTTTTTACACGGAATGGTGATTCCTCGTGGAATGGTGATTCCCAAAAATAAAGAATTACGATTCCTCTCCATCCCCCTATCTTTGCCGATTCCATTCTACGTAAAATCAAATTATTTTTATTTTCTAAAAAAAAATCATTAAAAAATATATTTTTACAAAATTATCCTTATCAACAATTAAAAAGATTTTCATTAACTCTCTTATCCAACCTTAATCCACGCTATATTCATTAACCTTCTTTAACCTAATTCATCAAAGAGGGAAGAACGCTGAGAAAAAAATGCAGAAGAGAAGAACATCGAGAAAAAACGCAGAAGAGAAGAACGCAGAGAATAAACGCAAAACAGAAGAACTAGTCAAAGAATAGTAGTGTATTGTTATATATATATATATATATATATATATATATATATATATATGCGATTTCTTGCATTTTTAATTTATTATCTACGATAAGTTATATACAAAATTTCTGTATTTATATGCAAAATTGTTCAGTATTTGCTTTGTTTAATTTTTTCCTATTTAATTTTTATGTCGTGTATGTATATATATATATATATATACTATGTTTCATTTTTGTTATAATATGTATATATACTATCTTTCGGTTTGCTTATATATATATTTTTTTTTCTTTCTTAATTACATCTTATAATAATGGGTAAAAATGTACAATATTTTTTTTTAAATGAACGATTATTTATATTTAGTTTTATTATTAAAATAATAGCATATTAATCAATTTAATATGTTTCTATAAAATATGTATAAGGGTATTTTAGTCATTTAAGATAAATTTTTTTACATTATTTTGCATCCATTTTATTATACCAATCATGAGAATTGAACCAATCAAGGAATGATTTTTCCATTCTTTGTCAATACCAATCATGAGAATGACCATTCAAACTTTCATTCCATTCAGACCTTCATTCTTTTCATGAGTTCATTCAATTCAGTCACATTTTCATTCAGTCATACCAATCATGCCCTAAGTAATTACATAAAGTGTAATCAAATTCAGCAAGATTGTGAACTATTTGAGATTGATTTGAAAAGAAAAAAAAACCTAGGGATGTTGCATTCAAGGTAATTTATAGATTGAGTTTGAGTTCGATCGACTCAACAATATTCATTTAATAAATTTTGCATGTTTGATTGAGCCTAAAGTATATTAGGATTTTAACTTCAATTAATCGAGCTATTTGATGAATTATGAAATTAATTAATTCATACTTGTAGGAGAGGTGAGGTGGTGCTCGATTAAAATTAAATAATTCATACTTGAGAAGAGGTGGGGTGATGTATAAAGGAGTAAGGTTGACTAGTTACTCTGCACTGCAGACCATTTCACGATGAGACAGATTATAGTTTAGGCATGACCATTCGACATTTTAAAATAGTTCGATTGGATGTTAATTTATGTTAATTTTTGAACGTGTTACCGAGACACTGTATACAAGTACTCATATTGTCAAGCATCAAACATACTCAGCAAAATACCAACTCATATCACAATGTACAGTATACAAGAAGAACAAGAGAAACAACCCTACAAGACATACCCGCCACACCCACACTTAAATAGGTGCTAGTCTCTACTACAAAAGAAAAAGATCTATACAAAAATAAAGAAAAAACGCCATAGGGGAAAAAAAAAAAAACAGAGTGGAACAGGCCGGGTTACCAAATTCTAACTAGGTGGTTGGTGTTAAACCGTCATCAACAGTAGAATTCCAGTAATTTTGTTGCCATTGTTGGGATAAACACACGAATAATAGTACACAATTATTCGTCTACGCAGTGGAATGATCAATTATCCCTCTCTTGTGTGAATCTAGCAAGAAATAATACTAAATAGCAATGCACAATAACGCAATCAACACAACAATAACACAAGCCATTTTTACGTGGAAAACCTCCTCAATGTAAGGAGTAAAAAACCACGGGACCGTAGTCCACCCAAAAGCTTCACTATGACAAGAATCCAAGTATTACAATCTGTCACAACAGATATTCAACTACAAACTTATCAAGATACACAATACTTGATAACTACAATGAGATAAGAAAGATCTCACCAACAACACCAATCTGCCCGTCACTGTTCCCGACGCTCAAAAGCTCGGAATCGATCTCAAGCGTCCAGAATGCACTACAATGCCTCATGATCATTCTGTACAATTTACAGCTCGATCCAACGGTTGGTTTGTGAGAAACGGCCTCTTAAACTCAGCTGCGCAGAAGTGAACCGCCCAGAAAAACAGACCTTCTGTTCGTGGCTTTTCCCGACAATATAGAGCTCCAAAAACGATCTCCACCGTTCAGAATGTACCTAGACGAGTCCTGAACGTGTTGTCCAAACATCAGCTCGATCCAACGGTTGAAACTCAAGATATTGCTTCTGAAAAATTCTCACTCTTGGAATTCTCTCAAAACGTGAATGCCTCCTTTTTCTCTATCTTCTTACACTCTATTCTGATGTCTTCTAGGGTTAGGGTAAGTTATCTCCAAATGTTGGGCCTACTTGGGCCTCCCAAGTATGTTGGCTATTGGGCTTCTCCACATGTTGGAAACCCAACCCAACAAATCTCCCCCTTTCCGACTATGTGGAGAGATTAGTCATTCCGGCTATCTCACGACAAACCTCAAGCTTCTCCCTAGGCAATGCCTTTGTCATCATGTCAGTACCATTGTCATTCGTATGAACCTTTTCAAGTTCAAGCAACTTATCATTGATTGCATTTCTCATCCAATGATATCTCACGTGAATGTGCTTTGATCTTGAGTGAAAAACTGAATTCTTACTAAGATGAATAGCACTTTGATTATCACAAAGTACTACATACCTTTCTTGCTTGAGACCAATCTCCTCTATAAATATTTTGTACCATAACATCTCTTTACATGCTTCCGTTGCAGCAATATACTCGGCCTCTGTTGTGGAGAGTGCAACACCCTTTTGCAATCTTGACTGCCATGATACTGCACCACCTGAGAATGTTATCAGGTAGGCTGAAATTGACTTTCTAGTATCCACATCTGATGCCATATCTACGTCGGTCTATCCCACTAACTCGGGTTCTCCACCTCCAAAGGTGAGTGTCAACTTAGATGTACCACGTAGATATCTCATTATCCACTTCACATCATTCCAATGCTCCTTTCTCGGATTAGACAAATAACGACTAACAACACCGACTGCATGAGCTATGTCAGGCCTCGTGCATACCATCGCATACATCAAACTTCCAACAGGTGAAGCATATAGAACTCTTCTCATATCTTTCTTTTCTTCATTGGATGAAGGGTTGTGATGAGCACCAAGCTTAAAGTGAGTTGCAAGAGGAGAACTTACCACTTTAGTTTTGCTCATGTTGAATCTCTCAAGCACTTTCTCAATATATTGCTCTTGTGATAAGTGCAGCTTCTTGTTTGCTCTGTCTCGTGAGATGTTGATGCCAAGAATTTTCTTTGCTGGTCCCAAATCCTTCATGACAAAGGATTTGCTCAACTGCTTCTTCAACTTGTCAATTCTTGAGACATTTTTGCTAACAATCAATATATCATCAACGTAGAGCAACAATATGATGAAATCATCATCTGAGAATCTTTGCACAAATACACAGTGATCAGAAATGGTCTTTTGGTAGCCTTGCTCCCCCATAACTGACTCAAACTTCTCATACCACAATCTAGGTGCTTGTTTCAAACCGTAGACATTTTTCTTCAATTTGCACACATGATCTTCTTTTCCTTGAAACCTTCAAGTTGTGCCATGTACATTTCTTTATCTAACACACCATGAAGAAAAGCGGTTTTGACATCCATCTGTTCAACTTTCAAATCAAGGCTAGCTGTCAAACCAAGCACAAATCGGATGGAAGACATTTTGACAACCGAAGAGAATATCTCATCGAAATCAATCCCCGCTTTCTGACTGAAACCTTCACTACTAAAAAAGACCCCCTAAAGTGACCCTTTGTTAAAGACCCTTTTAAGTAAGCGTCATAATATTACATATAGAAAGACGCTTACTTTATTTCTACAAGTTTAGTGACGCCCAAGTGGTTTGACTAATTATTTTTTGGGTAAGAGGTCTCAGGTTCAAGTCCCATTAACATTAGTTTTTTTTTTTTTTTCATAATTTTTTCTATTAATCTTTTCCTTAAATTCCCCCTATTCACTTATCCGCCCACTCCACAGACCTGCAACAATTTACCGTGATCGTACCTATAATTCACGAAATATTTTGCAGCCCTAATCTTCTTTATCCTTCATCAGATGAATTCTTCTTTTCACCGGTTTCTAAGAGTTTACCGCTCAATTTTCAATTGGTGGTTCCTGAAGGCCTCATCACCATTCCTGAACCGTGCCCTCATCCGAGTAAGATAACAACAGTTTTTTCAGTATTTTTTAAATTGGATCATTAATTGGAAGGATTCGAATAAATCGATAAACATAGCTTTTTATAATATTTTGTTCACGGAATACTGGACTGCCCAGTTCATAGGGCAGATTTTAGGTATTTGAAAGGGGAATATTGATTTTTACACTGGGTTTATTATAATGGCGCAGATATGATTTGGGGATGCGTTGATAGTTTAGATAATTCCAGTTTCTCAATTGTTCTTGTTCTCCAGAAATAGGGAACAATGCATTATTTTACTGGGTGTTTGTGTTTGTTTGTTTGATTCGTTAGTGATTCTTGTCAGACGAGTGGTAAAGGGACTGCAACGAACTAATGCTTCTCATCTCTTACATTTTTATTTTTACAGTATGATATCAGATCAAAATGAAACAACATTTAGAAGAGAAAGTGGTGGACTCGCTGCTTGTCACTGACCTGGCTAAGCCCCTCACTGCGTAATGCAGGTTTTCCTTCTCTCCATTAGAAAATTACTATGAAGGGTATTGTTTTGGGTCCAAAATTTGGTTGTCTGAGGTTGTTTGATGTTGAAATTTTAGGGAGCAAGACTTTTTTTTTCTGTCATTTTGAATTAGAATTTCATCTCTTCGTTCCCTGCATTTTCTTCTCTTCGTTAAAGTCTTTTTAATTTGATCTACCATCAAGTATATGTGGTTTAATTTGGTGCCAATTACTATTTGAGTTGGTATACTTTCATATTAATCAATTCGGCTCTGAATTTAATATTATCTTTGCTCTGCCTCTGCCTCTGTTCTTGTTACAGTTTTCTTATATTCTTCTAACTTCTAAAATTATATCCTACTAAATCTTTTGGATCTTTATGGTTTCTCGAGGTATAAGGTTTGAGCTAGTCTGTACAACTTGTGTGTTTCACATAGGAGAAAAATAGTAGAATAATCTAAAGATTTCTTTTGGCATCTACACCAACATCGAGTAACTGTAATATGGTTTGATGCGTTTTCCAATACTATATTCTTATACTCAAAAGAGTTTTGAATCATCAACTTTTTCTGTGCTAATCTATATGACCAAAACATTCTTCATGCAAAGTCAGTATTTTATTGTTTGGCAGTGTGTGGGTCTACTCTTTGAAAATAGGTCCAAAACTAGTTGCACCAAATTTTTTTGAGATGGACACAATCATCTTTCACTAACTATTCATAAGGGAAAATGGTTACTATTGGTGGATAAATGTATAAAAGGGTTAAAATGTAAAATGCACCTATTTAGATTTGTACTAAACCAGATCAAATGGAATAATTTTATAATTAGAAAAAGAAAAAAAAAAGCAAGTTTTCAGATGTGGTGGTGTTATTCATTGAGATGCGGACTTATTTTATAATAATGACTAGAGTTTAGCCATCATGATGGGATTTTCATTCTCATAAACATGTTGTTGAGCAGGATGCTTGTCTGTTATAGGCATATATGTCTTTTGGTTGCAGTTAATTGATTGGTTGGCGTATGCATATTTACTATTACTTGTTTCCATAAGAGTTAGATAACTCAGGGGAATTGTAACATGACACGAGCGTTCATATATCATTAGGTGTATGTAATTTGCTTTATTTGTTACTTCCAATCTTATTCTCGTTCCTATTGTCTATAAAATTATTGGATTTGATGATTCTTTATTGTGCTGCCTATACTTTTGAATTATTCGTGAGAGAGCTTAGAACAATCGAGAATAACACATATAATTTAAGTTATACATGTTCTATTATTTTATGTTGTTTTTGTATTCCTAAATTTGATGTATTTATTGATTCTTATTGTAAAATGTTTCTCTCAGATATGGTTATTACTCATTTTCAGTCATTCCTGCACTTCACTAGGTGGCCTAGTTGCAGGTGGTCGTGAATCTTATCAGTATCTGGTTGATAGCATTTGTCGTTTTTCGTCAAAGGTAGTAAGGTACATATTCTTGCAGATTTATGAGTACTTGTTTAATAACCTTTGGCAATGTGATAAGCAATTGCAATGAAATCTTCGCTTCTTATGTTTGTATTATTGACTATACTGTTTCGTAAGTCTTATATGGTTCTCTATAGTTAACCATTCATTCAGATCACCTCCAGCCATTTTCTAGTTCTCAGAAAAGCTGCATTACTCGTAAGTTAAAGAAAAAAGTTCATAACCCCAAGCTAAAGTCAATCCAATTTACTCTGTAATGGTACACTTTATTTTTTTATGACCAAGTATCCATCTTTTAGGCTTTATAGAAATACTTGAGCATGTCATTGATTTAGAAATATGTTAGAGCTTAACATTAAGTGAACTAGATATTTTCGTGCACCTATCTGCTTCAACTATCTATTAAAGTCGCAAATTTTAAGTTCTATTAATTGTGATGTACGAATGAAAAAAATATGTTGCTATGAGATCTCCCTACTTTTATTCCATGTTAGTCAATATGTTCATATTCATTGTAGTATCTCACACCATCTGAATCAGCTAGACGACTGTGAGTTTTAATATTCATTCACTTGTAAAAGTAACTATTTTTGTTGGACGAAATTATTTGGTTTTCTAATCCTAGCATTGTCTTCTTTTAGAGGATGAGAATGACCTTCATGGTTACATGCAGGTACTTTACTCTTTTTTTTTGTAATATATGCTTAGTGGATCTCGCCCCAGGGTTTTAATGTTCACGGCAATACAAAAAAGGATGTTCCCGTATCTAAACTCATGTACATGGTAAAACATCTATTTTTATCTCAAAATATATGCTATATATAGTTTATTTATTTCTTGAGTGTTAGGTATAATAGAACTTCAAGGAATTTTTAGAGAGTACTCTTTACTGCAATGAATTCTTGTCACTTTTCAGTTAAAGAAATTTGAAGATTTTAATGAAGGTTTCAAACTTGGGCTTCTTATATAAAAGCTTGAATCTTGGAATTTGAGAATGGGTACTTTTATTCCTATTTTATGTGAAATATAAGATATATGCCGAATTGAATGTTTTGAGGACTTGTCATTACATTTATTCATGTCATTTGCACATCCCATTAATTATAATTGACACTTCGTTTCTTTATACACATATCATGCATGAAGGGGGTGTAATGTTAACTTGGATTGGTTTATAAAACATACATTTGGTTTTTTTTTTAATTGTACGATGACTTCTTTACAATAATATTTATTTAGGTTTTGGGTATTGTTTCAGGCATCTTTGAAGATAGAGAAGAAGAAAGAAATTGTTTGGGGCATCATTAGAGTTGGAATACAGATAGATGAGTAATGAATACTTTTGAATTTTATGATGATTTAATGTATAAATAATTACTTGATGATTGATTGGTATTTATGAAAATTCTCTTGTTATTTTAAGTTGAATTTTCAAATTATTGTTACATGTTAAAAACAAAACACACCGCTTAGTAAATTGATGTCTTATAGAAATATGACGACGATTTTAAACAAGATGGTGCCACAAGACCATCGTTTAGTCACGTATGTAAGTGTCACTAAAGGAGGTGGTTAAGTTAGTTGACGCGATAAAATATCTCTAAAGCACATTGTCATGACGCGATAAAATATCTCTAAAGCACATTGTCATGACGCGATAAAATATCTTTAAAGCACATTGTCATGACGGGATAGCGTCACCAAATAGTTTTAATATGACGCATAAAAGTATCACAAAATGAGGTGGTTGAGTTAGTTATAACTTTTTTGTGACGCGAGAAAGCATCACTAAAGCACATCATCGTGACGTAGGTTAGCGTCACCAAATAATATTACTATGACGTGTAAAAGCGTCACAATGAACATTTGCGGTGACGCTTTCAACCGTCACACTAACATCATAAAGAAACGCCAAATCAGGTGACACTTGTACAAAGCGTCATTATAGCTAAAGCGTCACTAAAGTACCTTTTCGTGACACTTTTGAGTGTCTCTAAAGCCCATTTTTGTAGTAGTGCTTTGACAACCAATCTTGCTTTGAATCGTGGCTTTGAGGTGTGCTCTTCTTGCTTTATCCTGTACACCCACTTGTTCTTCAAAACACTTTTCCCTTTTGATAGTTTCACCAGATCAAATGTGTCATTGTCATGCAAAGACTTCATCTCGTCTTTCATTGCTTCCAGCCACTCACTTTTGTGTTCACCTTGTATTGCTTCTTCATAACATTCAGGCTCTCCCCCATCAGCCAGAAGCACATACTGATGAGGAGGATATATCTTATAAGGAACACGAGGTCTGTTTGTTCTTCTAAGCGGTTCTTGAGCTTCTGGTGGTGGTAACTGTTGATTATCACCATCTTCCTCTTCTAAAGGACCATCATCATTACCAAGATCAGGCTGATCTTGATTCTCCTCTCCATCTTCAGTTGGACCTTGATCATGAGGAACTATATCCAAGTCACTCAAGTCGCCACTAGGAGTAGGAACTGATCTATCCACCTTCTCAATATCTTTTATGGTTTGATCCTCAACGAACACAACATCTCGACTTCTAACAAGTTTCTTTTCCACTGGATCATAGAATCTGTATCCAAACTCGTCTTGACCATAACCAAGAAACACACACTGTCGAGTCTTCATGTCTAACTTAGATCTTTCATCCTTGGGAATGTGCACAAATGCTTTACATCCAAAGACACGCAAATGATCATAGGAAATATCATTTCCCGACCAAACTCTATCTGGAACATCAAAGTCTAAAGGAACACATGGTGTACAATTTAAGACATATACAACCGCACTCAAGGCCTCACCACAAAATGATGTAGACAATCTTGCTTCTCAAAGCAAACATCTTACTCTCTCGACCAATGTTTTGTTCATCCTTTCAGCAAGCCCATTCAACTGTGGAGTCTTTGGAGGAGTCTTTTGATGTCGGATGCCTTGCTGCTTGCAATACTCATCAAAAGGGCCAATGTATTCACCTCCATTATCTGTCCTGATGCACTTCAGCTTCTTTACTGTTTGCCTCTCAACTAAGGCATGAAATTGCTTGAACACATCAAGCACTTGGTCTTTCGTCTTCAACGAGTAGATCTAAGTATTTCTTGAGTGATCATTTATAAATGTAACAAAATATAAAGCACCACCAAGAGTTCTAGTTTTCATAGGGCCACAAACATCAGAATATATTAAATCAAGAATACCTGACGCTCTGGAAGGAGTGGACGTCTTGAAAGCAACTCTAGTTTGCTTTCCTGCCAAACAGTGAGCACACTTCTTCAGGGATGCATTCTTCAAATCTGGAAAACGATTTTCTTTCTCCAAGATCTTCAATGCCTTCTCACTGATGTGGCTGAGTCTGCTATGCCACAACTCAATCTTTTCTTCATTCTCAATAGCATTTATGGAGCGATCAAGTAGCTTTGCATGCATTAAGTACAATGAGAAGTACTTTTGGCCTCTTGCAATCACTAATGAACTTCTTGTGAGTTTCCACTGACCATCAAAGAACAAACTGCAGAAACCTTCATCATCAAGTTTTCCAACAGATATCAAGTTCAAACGAAGTTCAGGTACATGTTTGACATTTTTCAAAACTAGTGTACCACCATTACTAGTCCGCAAACACACATCTCCAACACCAATGGCTTTAGCTAAGCCATCATCACCCATCTTGATGTTCCCAAAGTCACCTGAAGTGTAGGACGTGAACATATCTCTCCGAGATGTAGCATGTATGGATGCACCATTATCAACTACCCAACTACTCTCGCTTTGTGCAAGATTGACAACTCCAAAATCACGAAAGATAAGAAAGTCACCTGTCACGGCGGACACCCGGTCATCATCTTTCGCTTCTTCATTCCTCTTTTCTTTTCCTTTATCTTTTTTGTCATCTTGTTTGGGCTTTCTACAATTCTTCATTATGTGTCCTGGAGTGCCACAGTTCCAACACTCAACTTTGCCATATCTGTTGGATTTGCTTCTACCTTTCTGTTTGCCTTTTGGACCTCTGCTTTTACTTCTCCCCCTCCTCTCTGTGACAAAAACCTCTGACTGTTGAAAAGAGCCTTGCGTTTTTCTTCTCATTTCCTCATTTAAAACACTGCCCTTAACTAAATCCATGGTAATGGTACCATGTGGGGCTGAATTACACAATGATGTCCTGAAAGTCTCACATGAATCTGACAATGTACCAAGGAGCCATAAACCTTGTACTTCATCTTCAAACTTGATATTCATTTCTACCAACTGGTTAATGATACCTTGAAATGCATTCAAGTGATCAGTCATAGGAGTGCCATCTCTGAACTTCAAGTTCATAAACTGCTTGATTAAGAACAACTTATTGTTCCCAGCATACAATTGCTTCAACTTTTCCCATAATGCTCGTGCATTAGTTTCTACACTAACATGGTTCAACACATTATCATCTACCCACTGCCTAATGTAACCACACACTTATCGATGCAATATATATTCCACTCAACATCAGTTTTACCATCAGGCTTGTTGGTCTCAAATACGGGAAGATAGAAATCTTTCATATACAGAAGATCCTCCATCTTTCCTTTCCACACATGATAATTTGAACCATTTAGATTTACCATCCTATTAGTATTAGTTTCCATATTCATCACAAGGCACAGAGCAGAAAACCCGCTCTGATACCACTTTGTTGGGATAAACACACGAATTCAGTTGGCAAAAAAAAAAAAAAAAAAACAGAGTGGAACAGGCCGGGTTACCAAATTCTAAGTAGGGAGTTGGTGTTAAACCGTCATCAACAGTAGAATTCCAGTAATTTTGTTGCCATTGTTGGGATAAACACACGAATAATAGTACACAATTATTCGTCTACGCAGTGGAATGATCAATTATCCCTCTCTTGTGTGAATCTAGCAAGAAATAATACTAAATAGCAATGCACAATAACGCAATCAACACAACAATAACACAAGCCATTTTTACGTGGAAAACCTCCTCAATTTAAGGAGTAAAAAACCACGGGACCGTAGTCCACCCAAAAGCTTCACTATGACAAAAATCCAAGTATTACAATCTGTCACAACAGATATTCAACTACAAACTTATCAAGACACACAATACTTGATAACTACAATGAGATAAGAAAGATCTCACCAACAACACCAATCTTCCCGTCACTGTTCCCAACGCTCAAAAGCTCGGAATCCGATCTCCACCGTCCAGAATGCAATAAAATGCGTCCTGAACATTCTGTACAATTTACAGTTCGATCGAACGGTTGATTTGTGAGAAACGGCCTCTTAAACTCAGATGCGCAGAAGTGAATCGCCCAGAAAAACAGACCTTCTGTTCGTGGCTTTTTCCGACAATACATTGCTCTAACAACGATCTCCACCGTTCAGAATGTACCTCGACGAGTCCTTGACGCGCTGTCCAAAAATCAGCTCGATCCAACGGTTGAAACTCAAGATATTGCTTCTGCAAAATTCTCACTCTTGGAATTCTCTCAAAACGTGAATGCCTCATTTTTCTCTATCTTCTTACACTCTATTCTGATGGATGTCTTTTAGGGTCAGGGTAAGTTATCTCCAAATGTTGAGCCTACTTGACTATTGGGCTTCTCCACATGTTGGAAACCCAACCCAACAGCCATGAACCTTCCTCACAAATTAACTCCTCCCAATAATTCAGTCCGTCATAGGAAAATGTAAACTAGGAGTGGAACATTTATTAACATAAAATAAAATAAGACCAGAAAATAAAAAAACCAGAAACAAAAGTGAAATAAGATAAAAAGACTCGATTGTGTCCCAATCAGTGTCTTTTCTTAACGTCGTTGGCTCGACGACTAACTTTATTTTCACGTGTAGAATAACTCTCTCTATTAAGTGACATTTTGTATTGAGAATCAATGTTCTCTCCAATTAAGGTCTTTATTTTCACGTACACTACAAGAAAAAAGGTCTTTTGTCACACGCTTTTTATCACACTATAAAATAAATGTTGTAAAAAGTATTATATATGTAGTCACATTAAAAAATTTAATGTCGTTATAAAAACACATATTAACACACTAAAAAATTTAATGTGACTACATATATCACGTCCAATTCTGAAAACTTAATTCTGAAATCAGAATTTGTTATGCGTAGGTGATATGTGGCATTCAATCATTGGCCTTCATGGAATATTTCTGACTTCTGAATAATGGTTTGAAATTGTCCTTTGTTGAGCCGAGTCATTCATGCCTTTTGTCCATAAGTATATCTTGAGCAGTTTACTTAAATTCATTTTGAACATGTGTCCATCGGGTTTGACCATTCTTCTAATCTTGTAAAATCTTCTATTCTTCGTTCATGAGACTTTGTTCATAAGACTATGCAAAGTCATTAAAACTTCTCCAGTCATTCTTCCTTGCACATAACTTCTTTCTCTTTCATCTTTTTTTGGCTTCATAAACTTTAGTCTAGTTCTTCATCTCTTCATGACTATTTGCTCTTCATCATTATTTACTCTTCAATAACTGTTTGCTCTTCATAGCTCTTAGTCTTAATGATTCATAGTCTTATTTATTTTTATAATCTTAGCTACTAATGGTTAATTGCAAACGATGTTTCAAAAATACTAAAGTAAATATAAAAGATTTCTTATTTTTATTAATAATAATCTCAAACATGAAAAATATATTTTCTTAAAATCAGTTTTGTAGTTAATATATGGTACAAAGTAATCACTTGTATATATAATTATTAAAATTGTAAAAAAAAAATTTATATTGAGAAAACTTTTAAATAAATTCACTACCAAATCGACTTATTAAATTAATTTATTATTAACTTATTATTAATTTAAAATAATTATAAAAAAATAAATTTTAATATATACTCCGTAACACATAGAGGTGGGGTAGGGGGCGGGTTCTTGGACTTCATATTAGTTTGACATAGAATTGCAAAAATCTATCCTAACAAAAATAAAGCTCCCTAACATGTATGAGCTGTCTAACCGGCCTGAAAGACCTAATCTTAGCAATTCATCATACTTGGGGAGTTTTTCTAGAGTTTTGGTATTAAATTAAAATCAATTTTTTCTTTATTAATATAAACTATATCCCAACAATTTTCCCATTTTTGATAATGTCAAAATCTACTTACTTCTAAAGATCCATAAGGATTTCTTCAGTAGATTTAGCAATATAAGGTCAACTAGCCTATTTTCTACACTTAAAAAATTTCACAAAATGTTCTTAGATTGCAAAAACCTATTAAGACTAAGTTCTCTGAAATCTGTAAAAGTCATTTTTAACATAGAATTACTTTCAAGTTTGGCTAGAGCCTTAGGTTAGATAATGTCATTATCTTAAAGACTCAGAAGTTGTCCATTTGCAATAGATAATCAAATGAGTTCAGTACAAAGTAGGAGTTTGTAAATCCTAACTCTATGAACAACAAATAGAAATTAATAAGTGTATTAGAGCAATATAAATTTAAATAATATTAGAGCAAAATAAGGTGGTCTTCATGAAAATTGAACCTTGAGATCTTGAAGCTTGAATTCTTAAGATATCCTTGAGCATTCCTTCTCACTACAAAAAACACGCGTTTTGCTGACGGCATTACCGACGAAATTTCGGTCGGTAACCGTGGTTACTGACTGAAATACCGACTGGAAAATTCCGTCGGTGCTAACCTCGTCGGTAAGGATTACCGACGGAAATTTTTATTCCGTCGATAGTACCGACGGATAAAAACAGTTGACGCTTCCGACGGAATGCGTCCCGTCGGTAATACGAATGACCCGTTTTCTAACCGGGTCTATATTCCGTCGGTAAATTAAATAAAAATAATTAAAAAAGAAATTATTTCCGTCAGTATAAGCCTTGCTGGGATTTGAAGCCGGGTGTCTGGGCACCTAGTGAGGGGCACCTACCACTCAGACAAGTCTGTTACTTGTTCATAGTTGTAATATTAATTGTATATGTACTCATTTTCGACCCATTTTTTTTAAAAAAAAAATTCACAAAATTAATTTCTTTCACATACATTAATGTTGGTCCTGAAAGGAGTATATAACAAGTGTATGGGGGGGGGGGGAATACACTTGTATGCAATTCTTTTCAACTTTTGATCAAACCAGAGCTCAGCAAGGTTGTCTTGGACAACTCTGCTGAAGATGATTAACTCTTCTAAGATAATCAAACTACTAAGTACTATTGAGTACTTAGTTGAATAACTATCTAGGGGAGTTATATGTGCGGAATAGTGGTTGGCCCTTTAAGTTTAGACTCCTTTAGTTTCTGAAATCACTTAGTCAATTCAATGCAATCCAGTTTAGTTTCAGGGAACTTGTCCAATACAGTTTTTGCACAGTCTTTGAATATAGGTTCTTTGAAAGATCAAGTTTTGTGTGCAGTGTTGAATGTATGAAAGTACTTGTAAAGCAGATCAACACAAGAGTTTATAGTGGTTTAGAGACTCAAGCTCCTACATCCACTTTCCCTGATTTAACAGGATAATTCCTTCACTCTTGGAATTAACTTGTTTTATAGTGCCAAGGTGCACTTGATCAATAACACCACTCCTTGGTGAATTGATCCCTAGGATGTCTAGAGTCCTAGTACCCTCTTCTCAACTCAGAACTGAACTGTTCTTCTCTCAACAGTCAGCTCCTACCACTTCTACTACTACAACCTTCTCACTTTCTCACTTGAAAGGGGTAAAGGTTGAAGTAAGGTTCCAACTAATGAGATATCCTTTACAATGAAGATCATTGTATAAGGATAGGATATCTCTCTAAGCTTTGTATGGATATACAATTGGGTTCAGCTTAGAAGAAGTGTATGAAGACTAAGATAGTCTCTTTGAAAGCCTTGAGAGCACTTTTACTTGTAGAATAGTTGCCTTGTTAGTTGGTTTGTTGGATACTTTCAAATGGTCTTCACACTTCTGTATTTATAGGCAAATTTGAGGATTTGCCCGTTGGAGAGGCAGCCCCAAATTGCTATAAATGTCTTCCTTGAGTTCTTCAAACTGGAAGACAGATTCTTGATAGTGACATGTCCTTATTTGGGTAATAAACGGCTGTTAAGACTTTGTCTTCATTCTGCAGCACTTTTCCCAATGTTTGACTTTTTGTTAAGACTTGGACATGGCTTCTGAAGGTTGATCCAATGATAGGATAACATTCCTTATCAAATGGACAACTCTCCTTATCACTATCAGCAGTTTTGCTTATCAGCAAGGTTGGCTTGCTCTTCTTCAGATGACTTGGCTCTTTCCCTTTGCTTCACTTGGAATTGATCTCAACATGATATAATGAAGTCTTTTAGGGTGTAATTGTCTTTTTCTGTTCAGCATAGTTGACCTTCAAGCATTAGAACATTTGTTCTGGTTCAATTTTGCTGAGACAATTCTTTTGGACAACTCTCCTGATTAGCATACTTGGCCTTTGAGCTTCAGAGCTTTTGTTTTTGCACAGAGTTAACCTCTCTGGACAACTCTCCTGATCAGAGTAATTGAGTAAACTTGTCCTTTTGAGCTTTACAACCTTTGTTTTTGCATAGAGACAACCTCTCTGGACAACTCTCCTGATCAAAGCATTTGGTTTTCAATAGAGTATGCTTGGCCTTAGTGATTGTTCCAGAATTTGAGCCTTGAGGGGACTTGATCTAGATAATCTTCAAAGCATATGTTCCCCCTCACATTGTGCATCTAATCATCTAAGAGCTGCCTAACATTTCAGCTTCTCATCTAGCCTTATGCTATGTGTTCTAGCATTTTTAGAACACAATCAATTGTGACTTGGCATATCTCAGGGGGTTTTGGTATTTAATCAAAACATATGTCATTTTATTCCCAACAATTTCCCCCCTTGTGATGATGCCAAAACCTATACATTTTATGCAAAAGTGACTTGACTACACCTATTACATTTATCTTCAGAAGACATGACTGAGGTCAATTTTCCTGAAAAAGAATGTGTTAGTGTACTCACCATTCATGTTGCAAATAGGTTTCAAGAATAGGCATAGAGAGATTTGTGTTTCTTGATTCAAAATATGTTCAACTATCATTAAAATGAGAATCATTACAGCATGTTGATAGTTTGAACTAAAAACATATCAGAGCATGAGAAACATTACAAATAAGCACACATTTACTACAAAAGCATGATATACTCTTAAATCATTAGACATTTAGGTATCAGAGCACATCATATCAGCAGCTTGAGCATCTTCAGAATAGTTGACCAAAACACAAGTTAGTAACCAACTTAAGTTTTCATCCATTTCAGCATATAAGAGTCAGGAAGACTTAGCCATTTCAGAGATCATCTTCTTTAGGTGGCACCATCCCATATTGTGCCCACACTCTCTTCTTGAGTTCCATGGCTTCCTAGTTGGTTCCTTTGGGTCCAAGGATCATTTTGTTCAGCTTAAGAATTTCTGTAAACTCCCTCAGGATCCTTGCTTGGTCAATCCATCCATCAAGCTTTGGAGGCATGTAAATGATAGGCTTGGGGGCATTGAGTTCAAATCTTGCAATATCAGCAGCTGCAAGCAATTGTTGATACAACTCTCTGTAATATTCTATCATGAACTTAGCAAAGGAGGAATTGGCATCTCCTCCATTCCATCTGTCAATGACATAATAGTCATAGACAAACTCCCTTTTAGCCTTTTCCCATGTATTATTCAACTGAATTGGCACCCATTTATCCAAGTGTGGATATTTGGTGTCCATTGGGACTAGTAGCTGAGGCTTCATTTTGCTGTAAGTTGCTCTCCTTCTTCTTGGTTTCTGGAAGTTTGCTCTTCTCTTATCTCTTGCTCTTTGTGCTTCATCCATCAAATCCATTTTCTCTTGGGCCCTCATCATGGCCAGTTTCTGTTGTGTTTCAGGGTCTTTGCCATACCCTTCATGAAACAACTTTTATGGATCATTGAGTACCACAATCTTTGTCTTCTTTGGTCCAGGTCCAAAGCCCTCTTCATATAATGCTTCCACATCTTCAGTAACTTTGACACCTTCAGCAATGTTGACCATTTCAGAAGACTTGTCTTTTACAGCAGTTTTGGGCTCTTCAGCAGCTTTGGCCTTCTTTGATGTAGGCTCATCATCATCAATTCTGAATTCAGGTGGAAGATCAAGGCTGTTAGGAAAGTCAGTAAATGTCTCAGCTTGTCTTTTCTTTCCTTTTGCCCTCTTGATCTTTCCTCTAGTTTGGACACCTTCAACATCTTTGTCCACACCAGACACCTCACCACCTGGTCTCTGCTGTAACCTCATTCTTTCCTCTTGAGCTGAGGCCATTGAATTTTTTAAGGCAAGTGCTAGTTGTTCTTCTTCATCCAATTCTTCCAAGTTCGGCACTGTTGGTTCTTTTCCTTTTCCTTCAGCATCTTTGTCTTTTACCTTGACTGGGCTTCCAATCACCAAGGCACCTTTTGCTCTAGCTCTTTCCCTTTCCCCCTTTTTGGCAGCATCAAAACACTGGGGTTTTAGCTCACTCATTGTTGTGGCCATTAGGGATTGGGCCTGGTTTAGAGACTTCATTTCCTCCAACAGATATACATTTTCATCATGTATATTTTGCATCCTATCACTGCTCAAGCTAAGAAAAGCTAGAACAGGCTTCATC
This sequence comes from Galeopsis tetrahit, assembly GCA_963675135.1. Taxonomy (NCBI): domain Eukaryota; kingdom Viridiplantae; phylum Streptophyta; class Magnoliopsida; order Lamiales; family Lamiaceae; genus Galeopsis; species Galeopsis tetrahit. The sequence goes on along the minus strand of OY776124.1, from coordinate 54,185,635 downwards.
TTTTGTTGGACAACCTCTTCCAAGGTTGCTTTCAGGGATGCATCAAGTTGGGCTTTTAGGAGCTCAGTGAGGTTGGCCACTGCACTTTCAGCAATGTTGGCCATCACCTCTTAGGAAAATTTTTCAGAGGCTGCTTTCACCATATCAAGCCTTTGTTCTTCAGCTCTTTTCTTTTGTAGTGCAGTCTTCTTTCCAAGAGCTTGCTTGACAGTCAGCCTGAGAGCTTTGACATTGGCATTATGATTGTCTCTCAGCAGCTTTTGTTCCTTCTTGACCTCTTCTGAGATGGATTCCATGGTGGATTTGGCTTTTTGCACTTCAGTGGAAATGGTTTGGAGACGAGTTTCCACTCCACTTATCCTTGCTTCCAATGTAGGGATCACTACATCTTCAGAGCCAGTTAATCTCATCTCCACAGATGCTAGAGTTCTTCCTTGCTCATTCAGTGCTCCTGAAGTTTCAGCATGAGCAGATTGGACTTGATGAGCCAATGAGTCCAATTTCTCTGATTGCATTCCAAGCAGGGCTTGCGCTGAGCCTGTATCTACTTGGAAAGGGGCATCTGTCAAGAATTCATCTGCAAAGATTTGGTCAAGGGAAATACCTGCAATGTTAGATAAATCAAACAAATTAGGGAATAAACACTCATCACCCTCAATTTCTTTTGTATAAGACTCTGATACATCAGCAGCCTTCTTCTCATTTTCAACTCTTTCTTTTCTCCCTTCATTTAAGATGTTCTCACCCAAGGAATCAGGCCTCCTTTCATCAAGGGATTCTTGAAGTTCAGATTTGACTTCAAGAATAACCTGTCCTTCCTCACTTATTCCACCCTCATATGGTGGTACACTCACAATCTTAGTTATGACTACCTCTCTTTCATCCATAACTCCCTCTGGTTTTTCAATTCTATTTTCCTTTTCAACCCCTTCTCCTAAACTTGCAACATCTTCACCTTCAACAAGTTTCAAAGATGGCAGTTGTGAGGAGATCACAGTGCTTATTTCAGCAGCTACTGAGTCATCCTGAATGATTAAGGGCTGATCAGTGTCTAACTCTTCTGACACTGAATAGGCCTTAATCAAACCAGCCTCTAGCATAGGAACCTCAACATCTTTAGGCTGTGCCTTGGGTTCAGAAGAACCTTCATTGGCAGATGTGTCTTTGGTTGTGTTACCACCCTTGGTCAACACCTCTGATGATACAGATCCTTTCCTATGATAGGTTCTAGGAGGGTTTGAAAGTCTGTCTGCTACAGAGGACTTGGGTTGAGAGGGTTCAGAGAGGTTGGCTTGAGGGGTTTCAGGAGGGTTGGGGTTTGAAGGTTTTGAGGGATCATCAGGGGAATCATCATCATCTGAGCTGTTATCAGGGTGTTTGATGCCCTTAGCTTTTCTCTCTTTCTCCTCAATGATCTTCTCATCTACCAACTTTGCAAAAACTTCCTCATCAGTGAGGAATCTTGTTTTCATCACACCAGCAAAGTGTAGCAATCTGCTCTCCTCTACTTGCCACCAGTTTGCACCCTTATCTTGAATGACTTGTGATATCTCCATTAAGGTTTTGTACGTCTTTTACATCCACAAGCATCCTCAAATCATGAAATGTCTTCTGAATTCTTGGAAATTCAGCAAGTTGTGGATACAAACTGTCCACAGTGGCCTTGGCTCCACCTCTGAGCATACTTTCATAAGTATACTCCTCCTCATTCTCATTTGATGGAGAACTTTGGGCTATAGGGGAGTGGGCTGTGGTTTCAACAAATGCAGCTTCAGGCAAGTTAAGTTCAGGAGGGTTGACATCAGAAGGATTAGGCTCAAATGAAGGTACTTCAGTTGCTTTAGAGAGCAATGAATCTGAAGGGGCTTTGCTCAAGGGGGTTGGTTCAAAGAGTGCAGCTTCTAAGAGCTTTGAGTAGTTGAGCATGGATGAGTCAAGGGGAGATTGCAGTCTTGTCTCATCTACTGCTATATCTGCTAGCACATCTATCCCACTTCTTTGCACATTCCCTTCTGGAGAATATCTCTTGGTGAGATTTACAGGGGTGATGGGTTGGTTGGGAGGGGTAATATGGGTTTCAGGGGAGTTGGGTTCAGGATTCTGAATTTCAGGGATGTTGGCCTCTATTGGTTGACCTTCAGGGACCTTGGATTCTGGAGTTCCAGAACCAGATGAGTTGGTCCTTGACTTGGATTTGGTCCTGCTTTCAGCTCAGCTCTCTCTTAGAGCCAGTTGGAGAGACCTTTCTTCCTGAAAATCCAACACTTTATCAGTAGGCTTGGCCCTTCTCTTGCTGGCCCTACTGCTCCCACTGCCTTCACCATCCTTTTCAGGGACAACTTCCCTGATCCTCTTATCTCCTCTAGACTTTTGTCTAGTCTCATTGTACTTCTGCCTTAATTCTTCTGAATGATCAGAGGGCACACTTACTCCCTCTTCAGCAACTTCTTCAATCTCAGTTGAAGCTCCAGAATTCTCCTCTGAGGGGATTTGAGACATTTTCCTTGTCTTCACCACTCTGGCCTTTGTCCTCTTTTTCAATTTTGGCTTTTCCTCAACCTTTTCTTCAGCAGGTTTGGCCATAAGCATCCTTCTTTGCTCAGTTTTCTTGCTGAGCTTCCTAAACAGAATCTTTTGGGCTGGGAGGGGCTTTGCAAAGGTTTGCATTTGAGAGTAATGAGAAAACCTTTCAATCAACAAGCTTGCCCTGGTGCAATACTTGAGTTTTCCTTCTAGCACAACCTTGTTGTGGGCTCTCACCTTAAACTTGGCCTTTTCCTTCATCATCTCAGACATGATGAAGGTCCTCCAATCAAATTTGATGCCTTTGTCACTAGCATCAATAACTGCAGCCATAATTCTGATTCTTGGATGGCTGACTTGATCCAAGCTTCTAGTATTGCTCATAAGACTCTTAGTGATCACCTCAAATAGATTGAGAAATTTTGTCTTGAGAGTCTTCCTGTTTTGTGTTGAATAGATGGGGCCTGGAACCAAAAGCCATTCTTGTGCTATCTCATCTTCATGATCAGCACCATAAAGTTCAGGATTCCTTCCCTCAGAAGGCAATCCAAAAGCTCCTTCAAGATCTTCTGAAGAGAATTTCACTCTATGAAATTTCTCTTCCTCCTCTCCCTCTGCTACATAAGAAAGCTTTGTAGAGATTTCACCATCTTCAGGCTTACCTCTCCACTTGAGAAAAGCAAAGAACTCAGCCATGTAGCTTTCTAAGCAAGAACTTGGTCTTTCCTCCATAAACTTTTGCAATCCAGCTCTCCTCAACCATCTCAGGGTTGGTGTAATCTCAGGATCCTCACTTTCAAAAGATACTATGGGCTCAAAGTGAAGACTGTTTTTGTTGCTCAAATATCCAAAATCAAGGTCTAGAGCCTTGTTGGAGAAATCAATGATCATCTCTGGTCTAACTTTGGGAGCCATTGAAAGTTTACAGAAAGAAAATTGAGAGAGTTTGAGAGAGATGAAAAGTTAGGGTTTCGAATACTTGGGGAAGAAGTGTTGGTGGGGGATCTTAAGACTTGTGAATATTCTAAAAAGAATGTTTGTCAATGAGTTGGTGAAGTCTTGGTGCAATTCAAAGGTGAACAAAAATGGAAATCAAAATGGACGGCTAGGATTGTCTTCAGGGGAGTTGTCCAATTTTGATCCAATGGTCAAAAATCAATGTAATAGTGAAAAACTGTTTTGTTCAAAACGTGGGTGGAGTTTTAATGTTTGTTTAAGGCTGGGGGATTTTCTAGATAGATCATGTCCCAAAAAGTTTAATGCAAACAAGAGTTAAATCTTGGCATTTAATGCATGGAAAGTGACCTTTTGGGTGGGAGACAAATAAAATCCCCAAAAAGATGATATCTGTAATTGGAATGGGACATATTTCGAAATAGGCAATGATTACCCAAAATAGGTGCTTATTAGACCAAGATTTGGTTTGATAGCTAGGACAACTTATCTGACCCCACTAGGACAAGTGTCCTGAAAAGATGTGGACAACTGTCCTGAGATTCAATGGACAAGTGTCCTGATCATTTCATCTAAGTTTCAGTAGACTTGACCAAGTCTGCTGAAGTTTGAAATTCGTTCCCCCTTAATGAATGAACTCCTTTGGACTCAATTGTCCAATTTCCCTGGATCAAGTAGACCCAACTCTGCTGATAGTTCCAGAAATCTTGCTTCTGCAAGTGGCTTTGTCAATATATCAGCTTTTTGATGATCTGTGTGGATCTTTACCAACTTGATATCCTTCTTCTCCACATTATCTCTAATGAAGTGATGCTTGATGTCCACATGTTTGCATCTTGTGTGCAATACAGGATTTTGTGATATTGCAATTGCACTGTTGTTATCACAAAATATTGGCACTTCAGTAGAGTTGACTTTGTAGTCTCTGAGTTGTTGTCTCAGCCAAAGGATTTGAGCACAACAACTTCCAGCAGCAACATATTCAGCTTCAGTGGTGGAGGTAGCCACTGTGTTTTGCTTCTTGGAAAACCAAGATATGAGTTTGTTGCCTAAGAATTGACAAGTCCCTAAAGTGGACTTTCTGTCAATTCTGCATCCTCCATAGTCAGCATCTGAGTAGCCAGTTAACTCAATGTTGTCATCAGCAGGGTACCAAAGGCCTAGATTTTCAGTGCCTTTGAGATACCTCAAGATCCTTTTTGCAGCCTCAAGGTGACTTTTCTTAGGATTTGCTTGAAACCTTGCACATACACCTACTGCAAAGGTGATGTCAGGTCTGCTGGCAGTGAGATAGAGGAGTGAACCAATTATTCCTCTATACTCAGTGGAGTTGGTTGGAACACCACTCTCATCAGAATCCATCTTCCAATTTGTGTTCATTGGGATCCTTACTGACTTGCTTGTTGTACACCCAAACTTCTTGATCATTTCTCTAGTGTACTTGGCTTGGTTGATGAAGATTCCTTCTTTTGATTGTTTGACTTGTAGACCCAAAAAGAAGTTCATCAACCCCATCATGGACATCTCAAACTTTCTTTGCATGAGCTTGGAGAACTTTTCACACAACTTCTCATTAGGGGATCCAAAAATTATGTCATCTACATAAATTTGGACAAGCAAGATGTCCTCTCCTTCAGAGATTCTGAAGAGAGTTCTGTCCACAGTTCCCTTGGTGAATCCATGATCCAAGAGGAATTGTGACAGTGTGTCATACCAAGCCCTAGGGGCTTGCTTGAGTCCATATAGAGCTTTCTTCAGTCTGTATACTTGGTTTCCAACCTCAACACCTGGTGGTTGCTCCACATAGACTTCTTCTTTCAAGACTCCATTCAGAAAAGCACTCTTGACATCCATTTGGTATACTTTGAACCTCTCGTGGGCTGCATAGGCTAGGAAGAGCCTTATTGCTTCTAGCCTTGCCACATGTGCAAAGGTCTCATCATAGTCAATGCCTTCATGCTGGCAATAACCTTTTGCCACTAGTCTTGCTTTGTTTCTGACAATCACATCATTCTTTTTGTTCTTGAACACCCACTTGGTTCCAATAACATCTTGATGTGAAGGTCTATCCACCAGCTCCCATACTTCATTTCTGGTGAATTGATTCAGTTATTCCTGCATGGCTGTGATCCAATTGGCATCTTGAAGTGCTTCTTCAATATCACTTGGTTCTTGTTCTGACAAGAAACAACAGAAAAGAGCACTTTCACCATGAAATCTTCTTGTTTTGACTCCAATACTTGGGTCACCAAGTATTAGATCAGTAGGATGGTCAGACAACCAAGTCCTTCTTTTTCTGATCTCTTCAGTAGGGTTGTCCTCTACTGAAGTTGAGTCATTTTGATCATAAAATTCAGGATAATTGAGTGCAGGATCTAATTCAGGATCATAATCACGGGTGTTGTCCTCAATGTCAGGGACATTGGTATTTTCAACATTTTGAGTTCCCCCTTGATTATTTGACCCATTAACTACCTCAGCAGAAACTGCTTCTTCATTGGTAGTTGTTACCTGGATGTGAACTGGGATTGGCTCATTCAGTTCACCATTTCCATCAGTGGGGTTTGTCTCAGGAAGGTTGCCTTCAGGATTGTTGTCCAATGTGAGTTTTTCAGGTAGGTTGGCTTGGACAACATCTATGAATTCAGTGTCTTTGTCTTTTAGGCTCAGTCTGGTTGTCCTCTATGTGATTTCTTCAGGTTCCAGGTTTTCATTCCTGGACTCATGAATAGATTCATCAAACACAACATGAGGTGTTTCTTCCACAATAAGGGTTTTCTTGTTGTAGACTCTGATGGCTCTACTGATTTGAGAATATTGAATGAATACTCCCTCATCAGCTTTGTTGTCAAAGGCTTTCAACTGTTCTTTCCCATTATTGTGTATGAAACACTTACAACCAATGATGTGAAAGTATGACACTTTAGGTATTCTTCCTTTCCAGAGTTCATAAGGGGTTTTGCCTTGCCCCTTAGTAATCAAGCATCTATTTTGAGTATGGCATGCAGTGTTTATAGCTTCAGCCCAAAACCTCTTAGGTAAATTTGAATCAGCAATTAAGGTTCTAGCAGCTTCTTTTAAGGTTCTATTCCTTCTTTCTACAACTCCATTTTGCTGAGGAGTTCTAGCTGCTGAGGTTTCATGAGCTATTCCATTTGATGTGCAATACTCATTGATGTATGAATTTATGAACTCAGTGCCTTTATCAGATCTTATCTTGATAATGCTAAGGCTTTTCTCATTTGACAGTCTCTTGAGATGTTCAGGTAGTTTGACTTGTGTTTCCTTCTTATTGAGGAGAAATACTACCCATGTGAACCTAGAGAAGTCATCTACTACTACCAATGTGTATTTTCTACCATTTATGCTTGAAGGGGTGATTGGTCCAAAAAGATCCATATGTAGAAGTTCAAGTACCCTTTCAGTAGAGATGACTGGTTTACCTTTGAATGAGGCTTTAATCTGTTTTCCTTCTTGACATGGCTTACACACATGTTCTTTAATGAAAACCTCATTAGGCAGTCCTTTAACTAATGCATTTCTAGCAAGTTTGTTCATTGATTTAAAGTTCAGGTGGTTTAGCCTCTTGTGCTATAACCAGCTTTGTTCACTAGTGCTCTTAGCAATGAAACATGCAGCATCAGTAGATTTGTCCCAGTCTGCAAAATACACATTTCTCTTCCTAGTTCCAGTCAATAGAATTTGTTGAGTTTTATCTTTAATTAAACATTTTCCACTTGAGAACTCAACATTGAAATCTTTATCACAGAATTGACTGATACTTAGGAGATTATATTTGAGACCAGCTACATAAGATACATTGGTTACTTTGATGTTACCAATCATCAAAGTACCATAACCTTTAGTTGTTGCTTGTGAGCTGTCTCCAAAAGTGACATTTGGGCCTTCTTTTTCAATAAAATCAGTGAGGAGTTCCTTGTTTCCAGTCATGTGCCTTGAGCATCCACTGTCAAGGTACCATGCTGTCTTTTTGCTCATACTCCTCTTCTTGTGGCCCAATGGTACCTGCAATTAGATAGGTTTAGGTACCCTTTGAGTTTTGGGTCCTGAGAGGTTAGCAGTACCTTTAGGAACCCAAACTTGCCTAATCACCCTGATTGATTCAAGGTGGCTAAGTTGTTTTCCTTGTGCATCAACATACACTGTCTTTCCCTTAAATGCCTTGGGGAAAGTATGTGTGAATGTCTTAACTCTGTAAGTTTCAGGGGAGTTGTCAATTCTCCTGAACTTATGAGTTCTTTGTGTAGCTTGATGAAATCTTTGAGGAAAGGCATTTTTATGACCATTACCCTTTGGCATGAAGGGTTTTGGTTGTCTCATTTTATTCTGCCTTTGAGGATAGTTGTCCTTAGGTCTATTCAGCTGAGGCTTTCTCAGTAGAGTTGGCCTAGGCTGATTATACCTTGGATAACTCATCTGAACATTGTTCAGGAGAGTTGCCCTTCCATTGGGTCTACTCTGCTGACCAACATTCCACTTGTGATCAGGAGCTTTGGCCATTTCCTTAGGTTTTGGCCTAGTCTCCTGAGGCACTTGAGTAGGCATTTCATTTAATTTGCCCTTTCCTTTGTTCAGTGGCTGAATTATCTCATTTTCAGCTTGTTGTGCCACTGATTTAATAAAGATTTTCTTAGTGTTACTTGTAGAAGCAACACTAAGACAAGGTGAAGATTCAAATGGATCAAAACCTAATCCACTTCTTTGAGCCATAGGTCTTTGATAACTCTAAAGTTCCTCTATTGCTCTAGAGGATTTGTTCAAGGCAGACATCTTTAATTTCAGTCTCTCTTCACTTGATTTAAGAATATCATATTCATGTGAGAGGTTCTCAAATTTGGCATTCAGAATTTTCAGTTCAAAATCTTTTCTCTTCTGAGAGAGTAGTTGATCATCTATCTCCTTTTGTTGGTCAACTATCCTGAGATTTGCTTCCTTAAGCTCTCTCAAGACTTGTTGATACAACTTAGTAGATTTGAAATCAACAGCTACCTCAGAGTTTTTGGCAAGTTCAATAGCCAATCTTTCATTTTCTCTCACACAATTATCATGAAATTCTTGTAATCTAGTGAAATCTTCCATCAACTTCCCAAAGGAAAGTTTCAAGTTGACTTCACTAGTGTTTTGTGAGATGAATGATGGTGAGCTAGAAGTAGAGGATACCTCATCATCCTCAAGAGCCATGTTGCAAACATCATCATCATCATCACTGTTTGAGAACAGTCCATCAGAAGAGTTGAAGCTTTCAGCACTGTCAGATTCATCACCAGCCATCATGGCCTTTCTATTGGTGAACTTCCTGTCTCTTTTGGCTTGCCTCTCTCTTCTTTCTTTAGAGCTCAATTCAGGGCAGTCATACTGGAAGTGCCCTTTCTTCTTGCAATTGTAGCATAGGTCTTCATCATCATCCTTCTTGGATTCATCTCTTCCTTTTGATGATGAAGGGTCAGCTCTACTGGACCTTCTCATATCAGAGTACTTGTCCTCTGATCTTTTCTCTTCAGGCTTTTTGTCCTTGGCCTGATCTTCAGGGGAGTTGTACCTTCTCCTGAATTTGTTGTCTTGGTAGAATTTCTTGTATCTACCAAACCTTGTGTTGAGCTTGTCAAACCTTCTAGCCATCAGGGCTGGTTCCTCCTTCATTTAAGTCTTTGAGACTGACTTTGATGATTTGGGAGTGGGTTGCATTTCAGGTTCAGCAACTTTGGCCTTGAATGCCACTCCCTTAGTAGGATTTGAAGGTTCCTCAACAGGTTTTCTTCTATTGAGGTCAAACTCATAGGCTTTGAGTTCTGAGAAGATTTGTTGCATGGGCATGGAGGAGAGATCCTTGGTATTCTGCATCATTACAACATATACATCCCACTTTTGAGTGAGACTTCTCAAGACTTTTAATCCAAATTCTCTCTTGGAGTACACTTTGCCCAATGAGTTGATTTCATTCATCACATCAGTGAATCTACCAGCAAATTTGTCAATTGACTCATCAGACTCCATTGAGAATTGTTCAAACTTCTGCACAACAACTTGGAGCTTATTCTCCTTGATCTTTTCTGTACCCTCACACATCTCAGCAAGAGTATCCCAAATTTCTTTGGCTGTGGTGCAGTGGTAGACTCTACCCATGACTGCATCTGGAATTGTTTGGTAGAGGGTATTCATGGCAAGATAATTCAGATTATCTTTCCTCTTTTCATCAGCAGTGAAGTCATCTTCATCTTTGGGAATCAGTTCCCTTACACCAGCTCTTTGCTCATCTGTCACCCTGGGGTTAGTTTGAGTAAACATAAAAGGTCCTCTTGTGATTACTCTTAACATGTCAGTGTGAAGGGATGCAAGATGAGCCCTCATTCTAATTTTCCAGAAATCATAGTTGTCTATTGAAAACATGGGCAGATTATGATGTGAAATGTGGTTGACTGGATTTGTGGCCATGTTTTCCAATCCTTGAACAGCAGGTGGAGGAACAGCATTGTTGTTGGCCATATCTCAAGAATAAACAGTTAGTCAACAGGTAATAGATTTAGATAGAGATCAGCTCAGTGACCACACAAATATGTGATTTTTGAAAATCAAGATGGATTTTCAGAAGCAGTGGTCTTTGAACCCCTGCTCTGATACCACTTGTTGGTCCTGAAAGGAGTATATAACACGTGTATGGGAGGAATACACTTGTATGCAATTCTTTTCAACTTTTGATCAAACCAGAGCTCAGCAAGGTTGTCTTGGACAACTCTGCTTAAGATGATTAACTCTTCTAAGATAATCAAACTACTAAGTACTATTGAGTACTTAGTTGAATAACTATCTAGGGGAGTTATATGTGCGGAATAGTGGTTGGCCCTTTAAGTTTAGACTCCTTTAGTTTCTGAAATTACTTAGTCAATTCAATGCAATCCAGTTTAGTTTCAGGGAACTTGTCCAATACAGTTTTTGCACAGTCTTTGAATATAGGTTCTTTGAAAGATCAAGTTTTGTGTGCAGTGTTGAATGTATGAAAGTACTTGTAAAGCAGATCAACACAAGAGTTTATAGTGGTTCAGAGACTTAAGCTCCTACATCCACTTTCCCTGATTTAACAGGATAATTCCTTCACTCTTGGAATTAACTTGTTTTATAGTGCCAAGGTGCACTTGATCAATAACACCACTCCTTGGTGAATTGATCCCTAGGATGTCTAGAGTCCTAGTACCCTCTTCTCAACTCAGAACTGAACTGTTCTTCTCTCAACAGTCAGCTCCTACCACTTCTACTACTACAACCTTCTCACTTTCTCACTTGAAAGGGGGTAAGGGTTGAAGTAAGGTTCCAACTAATGAGATATCCTTTACAATGAAGATCAGTGTATAAGGATATGATATCTCTCTAAGCTTTGTATGGATATACAATTGGGTTCAGCTTAGAAGAAGTGTATGAAGACTAAGATAGTCTCTTTGAAAGCCTTGAGAGCACTTTTACTTGTAGAATAGTTGCCTTGTTAGTTGGTCTGTTGGATACTTTCAAATGGTCTTCACACTTCTGTATTTATAGACAAATTTGAGGATTTGCCCGTTGGAGAGGCATCCCCAAATTGCTATAAATGTCTTCCTTGGGTTCTTCAAACTGGAAGACAGAATCTTGATAGTGACATGTCCTTATTTGGGTAATAAACGGCTATTAAGACTTTGTCTTCATTCTGCAGCACTTTTCCCAATGTTTGACTTTTTGTTAAGACTTGGACATGGCTTCTGAAGGTTGATCCAATGATAGGATAACATTCCTTATCAAATGGACAACTCTCCTTATCACTATCAGCAGTTTTGCTTATCAGCAAGGTTGGCTTGCTCTTCTTCAGATGACTTGGCTTTTTCCCTTTGCTTCACTTGGAATTGATCTCAATATGATATAATGAAGTCTTTTAGGGTGTAATTGTCTTTTTCTCTTCAGCATAGTTGACCTTCAAGCATTAGAACATTTGTTCTGGTTCAATTTTGCTGAGACAATTCTTCTGGACAACTCTCCTGATCAGCATACTTGGCCTTTGAGCTTCAGAGCTTTTGTTTTTGCACAGAGTTAACCTCTCTGGACAACTCTCCTGATCAGAGTATTTGAGTAAACTTGTCCTTTTGAGCTTTACAACCTTTGTTTTTGCATAGAGACAACCTCTCTGGACAACTCTCCTGATCAAAGCATTTGGTTTTCAATAGAGTATGGTTGGCCTTAGTGATTGTTCCAGAATTTGAGCCTTGAGGGGACTTGATCTAGATAATCTTCAAAGCATATGTTCCCCCTCACATTGTGCATCTAATCATCTAAGAGCTGCCTAACATTCCAGCTTCTCATCTAGCCTTATGCTATGTGTTCTAGCATTTTTAGAACACAATCAATTGTGACTTGGCATATCTCAGGGGGTTTTGGTATTTAATCAAAACATATGTCATTTTATTCCCAACAAATAATTAAATTCTTAATCTATCTTTATTGTAAATTTAATTTTTGTAATTTATATATTTTAATCTTATTTTTTAAAAATTTTATTAAAATTCTAAAATATTCTTATTTTTACTAATTTTTTTAAAAAAATTCAAAAAAATTAATTTGTTTTCACATCTCATAAAACTAATTTTTTTTAGTTGTAACTTAATGATAAATAAACCTTTTTATATTGTACATCTCATAAAATAATTAACTTACATTAATTTAATATTAATCTTCTTCTTCTTCCTCGTCATCTTCTTCATCTACATTTTCATTATTTGTCTCATCTTCCTCCTCTTCATCCTCCTCCACCTCTTCTTCCTCTTGCTCTTCCTCTTTATCCTCCTCTTCATTTTCATCCTCTTCCTCATTTTCATTATCGTTTTCAATTTCGATCAATTGTGGATTTGCATCTGTCAACTCTACGTGAATATTCAAATCTCCCGTAAAGACTTCAATTTGAGTCTCTATTTGTTCCGTTTGAAACGAAGAATCATCTTCATTATTCATTTCATTTTTAGGGACTTCTACCATTGATCTTGCCTTTACTTTGCAAACAACGTGCCATTCAATATTACCACGTGATCGTACTGGATACTTGTAGTAGTATACTTGAGATACTTGATGGGCAAATACAAATGGATCATCCCCGCTATAGCTCCGGATGAATCCTTGTTCCTAAAGGGCCTGAATCAAACCAATGACACTTGAACAACACTACAGTCTTTGCTGGATATCCCGGATATTCTACTTCAACGACTTCGTGCAACACCCCAAAGTAGTCACTTGCATCTGCATTGTAGTTTGCACTGTTAATGCAAACACCACTGTTGGTAGTCGCTTTTCTTGATGCATACTCGGATGTATGAAATCTGTAGCCCTTCACAATATAGCCGTTGTAAGTCTTTACACGACGTAGTGATCCTTTGCTGAGATCACTTAAGAATCGACTCTCAAAATCATGTGACCGTCCCTATACAGTTCAAATAATTAACATTAATTATGAATCATATTCATTTACGTAAAATTAAGGAAATGATACTCACATAACGTTGGAACCATCGGGCAAAATCACGTTGAAGACGAGCATCTATATCTATATTTGAGATGTTTTGTTCTGTTTGTCGTAGTTCTTGAGTATATATCCTAATTCACAACATTCAACCACAATTAATATTAAATTACATAAATGAAGTAGTTATTAATAATTTTCTTAGATGATAAAAATATGAAATACTTACTCAATGTAAGGCTGAACTTCATCACAATTCAATAACACATACGTTTGTGCTATTTCTCCCTCTTTGTTCGTCTCCCAATCTCGTTCAGTGAATTTTCCTATAGGTCATCCCTTAGACTTGAATATAGACATCATTCCATCGACCTCTTCACCGATATTGTCTGTACCTCTACCACCGTAGTTACGTGGTTCACTTCTCAACCGAGTGTTGACATGGTCTTCAAATAACAAGAACAAAACATGCCAACCTCTTCATTCAAATATGCATTAACAATCGATGTTTCAACATTTGCCGTTTGTTTAGCATTGTGTTTCAAGTTTTGGAGATATCTAATATATATAAAAAAATATCAATTAAGTGAACATGCATGTATAATAAAAAATGAAGCAAGTAAGAGTTTACCTTTCAAATGGGTACATCCACCTGTACTGCACTGGACCACCAATTCTGGCTTCATACGCTAAGTGAACGGGTAAGTGTTCCATCGAGTTGAAGAATCATATCATCGATCTTGATCGTTGAAGATGTTAAATCTCTAAAAAAGAGACTTAATTCAGTGATAGCCCTCCACACAATGAGAGGAACAAGGTCTCGGAACGCAATCAGTATCAAGCGCTGCATAAAAACATGACAATCGTGACTCTTCATCCCTGCAACCTTACCCTGTTTATGTCTGCGCATCGACTCAAGTTTGACACGTAGTTGTCCGGAAAGTTCAACTCGTGAATCCAACGACACAGTTGTTGTTTCTGTGGCTTATCTAGTGTGTAGCAAGCGTTTGGATATTTACATGTACTCAGATCCATTTTCAACTCTTCACGACGACAATAAATGTTCAACTCTTCCCGAGACTTTGGAGTGTCTTTCGTCTTGCCTTCTATGTTCATGATTGTGTGGAACACATTATCAAACACATTCTTCTCAATGTGTATCACATCCAAATTGTGTCGGATCAACAGTGAACTCTAGTATGGCAAATCCCAAAAAATACTCATTTTATTCCAACCCCCTAGGATTCGACTGTTGTGTTAAGCTGCATTTTCCTCTGTAGACTTTTTCAAACCCGTCCACTGAATCTCATGTAACAACCTTTGTCATTGTATAAAAAATATACGTATAACATTAGATCAAATAATTGTATAATTAAAATACCGTTTCGAAGGGGCGGTCGATTGTTTGTAACTGTTCTATTCTTCAAGAAGTTGTTCTTATTCCTTCTAAATGGATGATCTCGAGGTAAGAACTTTCGGTGATTATCGAACCATGTAACTTTCCTACTCTTCTGAAGACTGAAAGCTTCAGAATGCTCCATACAATACGGACATGCTTGCAAGTTGCAACCCTGCCGTTTTCCACCCAGACAACATAGAATATGCAGGAAAGTTGCTAATGGTCCACAATACAGCAACACACATCGTGAAATTCTGTTTTTTGAACACATCATACGTTTGGACACCACTTTCCCATAAAAAGATCAAGTCTTTTATAAGAGGCTGGAGATAAACATCAAGTTTTTCCTTTGGATTCGACGGACCGGGCACCAATACAGTCAGAAACATTGTTTGAAGTTTCAAGCACATCCATGGAGGAAGATTATACGGAGTCAGTATCACCGGCCACAAACAATACTACTTTCCAAAGCTCCCAAACGGTGCAAAACCATCAGTACACAAACCTAACCTCACATTCATCGGTTCACAAGAAAAACCTGGATACACGTTGTCAAGGTGTTTCCAGGCCTCCGAGTGGGCCGGATGTCGCATCTCCCTAGATTCGGTCGAGGAAGAATTTGTTGCATGCCACGTCATGTGATGTACTGTGGTAGTAGATTGATACAATCTCATTAAACGAGGAATGATTGGAAGATAATACATCCTCTTATGTGCCACTTTCTTCTTCGACGACTTCGATTAACTAGCGGACCCCGTCCGACGTGGCTCTTTGTACCGAGGATGGCCACATTCTACACATGTTCGGATTGATATCTTCATCACCCTAATATAACATGCAACCGTTTACACAACAATAAATCTTCTAAACTGGTAATCCCATATTTTTCATCATTTGCTTGCTTTGATGATACGTTGTAGGCACCTTATTCTCTGGAGGACAAATTTCACTTAATAATTGTGTTATTTGCTCATATGCCCTGTTAGAAAGCTTGTTCTCGGTCTTCATAGCCATAAGTCGGGCATTAAATGACAATTGAGAGTGAGAATCACAACCCAGATACAAATATTGATCGACAAATTTGAGCATTTCATAAAACTGAAATGCTACATCCATCGGCTCCTCTTCTACATTTGAAAAAACAACTTTCATTATCATTGTTTGATACATATTGGGTTCTTCCCTCTCCAATTACGTTTCTTCCCCCACCAAACTGATGTTCCCCACCAAACTGTTGTTCATTACTGGTGCCGGCTTGATCTTCCCTCTCCAACTTTCATTAACATGTATTTGTCTTTCATAGATTCCAGCAGTGTAATAGTATAACACTTGATCAAAGTTATAAGGCCAACGTCCTTCGCCATAAAATGTCCAGTTATAATAATTAACAACGAAACTATTCTTTAGAACATGTACCAAAACCTCATCAATCGACTTAAATATTTTATTCTGACATTTTTTGGCATTACACAGACACTTGATACAATCCCCATACATGCAATGTGGGTGGAGCTTTGCAAATTCAACAAATGACACAAGTTCATTGTAAATTTCACCATTCACATTTCCTAAATTGAACCTAGGAGTACAATACATCCATCGACGATCCGACAATTCCATTTGTTAAGCATTTAAAATACATATAAAAATTAAAATACACAACACAACTAAAATACAAAATATATAATTAAAATGCACAACTAATTAAATACAAACATATTATATGCACAACTAATTAAACTACAAACATATAAAATGCACAACTAAACTACAAAATTTAACCAAGTAGAAAAGAAAAACGTACCGAAATTTGAAGTTTTCATACAATTTGCACAATTTTTTTCGACTGAGAGTGAGAAAAAAGCTTCTGTAATGTACTGAATATTACCGACGGTAGCTTAACTTTTAAGTTTACCGACGGAATTTCAGATTCCGTCGGTAGGCTGGCGCATAATTTTTCGTCGATAACATTTTAATACTCCCTCCGTCCCATAGAAACTTGCACACTTGGGTGGGCACACAATTTAAGAAATGTGTAAGAAAAGGTGTAATGAGTGATGTTTTGAGGGGTAGTTTTGTAAAGTTTTATGAATAAAGTAAAGTAAAAAGTAGATTGAGTGTGGAAAAGTAATGGCATATGGGTAAATAAGAGTATATTTTGAGGTTGGGGGTTATGAAGATATTTCCTTTTATGGAGTGTGCAAATTAGTATGGGACATCCATTTATAGAAAGTGTGCAAATTCCTGTGTGACGGAGGGAGTACATTATTTCCGATGGAATATTTGTTTCCGTCGGTAAATTGGCAGAATAAAAAAATTGTTATTATTTGACTTGTTTATAAATATTTATACCCAATCTATCGAAAAATTATGTATAAATTAAAAACAATAACATAAATAAATAATCCATTAACAAAAAAACATCAACCGAAATAAATATGTTCGACTGAATAATAAATAGTTCGACAGAAAAATAAATAGTTCAACAGAAAAATAAATAGTTCGACAGAAAAATAAATAGTTCAACATAAAAATAAATAGTTCGACAGAAAAATAAAGTGTTCAAACATCAACCACCACCAAAGTTAAAAAAGTCATCAATATGGCCACCGCCGTAATTCACGTCGACGTCACCATCCAATACGTCGTCTTCGGCTGCGGCCGCATCTGGAGCTGAAGCGGGAGTGGGTGCTGGACCTGGAGCATTGAAAGGCGGAGGGGGAATGCTCATCTCCTCTTGAAAGAATGCATCTATCTCAGTAGGAGACATCCCCAACGACC
The DNA here is from genome assembly GCA_963675135.1 of Galeopsis tetrahit. Taxonomy (NCBI): domain Eukaryota; kingdom Viridiplantae; phylum Streptophyta; class Magnoliopsida; order Lamiales; family Lamiaceae; genus Galeopsis; species Galeopsis tetrahit. The sequence goes on along the minus strand of OY776124.1, from coordinate 54,168,491 downwards.
GACCCATAGTGCCAGATAGCTGTCGGAAGTAGTGGTTGAAGGTGGCCATTACGTTCAGGTCCGGAACAGAAGTGGAGGATACAGAGGCCTGCGATGCACGCTGGGACGAACTAGACGACCTCACAGCGCTGCTCAACCGACTAAGGCCAAGGATCCATCCTCGATTAGTCGGGGCCATGTCCAGGTAAATCTGGTTAAGGTCAACCGGTAGAGGGGGAGAGCTGGGGCCGGCTTGAGCAAAAGCCTGCGTCGTGGCCTCTTCAATCCTCCGTTTGACATTCAACTACATAATTAAAAAAATTAAATTAATACATATTTTAATACATTTAATTAATTAAATATTTAAAAAACATCACAATTTAATTAAACTTACGTGAAGCTCGGTAGTACGCCCATATGTGGACGTCTGCGTATCCGGATCAAACGGATGAAGAAGGTTCAACCGATCCACGTATGTGGGTGCACGTCTCGTCTCCCGCTCCTATTTCATACCAAATGAGCATATAAAATTATTTTATATAATATAATATAAATAATTGAATTAACAGTTAGTTTGAAAAAAATTTAGTGAACACTTACTAAACCAATTGAGTGATCATACGCGGATCGGGACCCCCCCCGATGCCTTAACATCCCACCTTCAACATCAGTTGTACGGTTGGCCCGAGCAGTATTACACTTCTGCACGTACTCCGGGCTACTACAATACGTGGTCAACGTGTTCCACACGTCGACTCTATTTTCGTCCACACCCAACATCTACACCTTGCCACGACGGCGCCAAGACGTCCTCCAATTGTACATTACCTCATTATACCTAGATTTACATGAAACGGCCCAGTACCTGTGAATATCGGCGTCCGAGTAGTACTCCCTATGCCAATAAGCATGTTTTTGCACATATTCGATCAACATATTTATCAAATAATATATGTAATAAATTGTTTATTAATATTTAATTGAATATGCTAAAATACCTGGAACTCCTCCCAGTATTCATCCTTTTTTGTAGGCGGCACCTTCAGCCAAGGGTACGCATTCACAGCAATCTTGCACTTAAGAATCGAATTAGTGCAAATCTTCGACACCTCGTTACTAGGCAATAATCTATGACATTATTAACAAACAAACACATTATAAATTAAAAAATTAATAAAAATTAATGCTATTAAATATTGTTAAACCTTAAAATTATTTAATTAGTTACTTACTGTCCATCCAGAATCCATACATGCAGTCTGGTTTCGACGGATGCCCAGGGATGTTGACGAGGTGCCGGCGACTGCTGTGGAATGGGCGACGACAGATGATTACGTGGAACGGACGGCGACGTCATAGGAGCCGGCCTCAAAGTAGGCTCAGGCCTAAGTGAGCCCTTCGACCGGCTACGTCGAGATCCTGAGGCCCCACTAGCACCAGAAGGAGCATTCGCATCTTAACTCATATATTTTAATAAATAAAATTTAACAGTATCATAAATTAATCAATAATATAATAATTTTCTAATATAATCAATAACATTTTAGTAATTAAGTCAATAATTTCCTAATTTAATCAATAACAAGTTACTAATGAAATCAATAATTTAACAAGCTAATTAATAATGACCTAATTTAAACAATAACAATAAATACTATATTAATCAACAACACCCCGACTTATAACAATAATTACTAATTTAATCAACAATAATAACCTAGTTTAATCGACAATATAACCTAATTTCATTAATTGATAATAACCTAATTTAATTATCAAAACACATTAATTCTTCTCAATGTTAACTATAATCATGCACTAACTAGATAATAAATTATTTAAAACTAACTAACAAGTACCAATTATATATTAATTAAATAAATAAAATATATAACAATCTAACGTAAAAAAACAATAAATTTATAAAGAACTACACTATATATAGCACGAACAATTAATTACAATTAATCAATAAAAAACATCCTAATCCACGTAACATATATATCAATTAATTATACATATTCATCAACTACGTACGTACATGCAATTTTATAATAATTAACATGCAATTTACAATAATTCAATAACAATTTTATAATAATTAACATGCAATTTAATTACAATAATACAATAACTTAATTAAAATTAATTAATAATTTATAAAACGTATCGTTTAAATTGAAGAAAACTGAAGTAGATGATCAGAATGCTCTTCGTCTTTCAATCCACGCACAAGAAATCCAATCCACGCACAAGACCACGAACGGAGGAGAGGAAAGTGAATTTTTTTTTTCCTTCTTAAGGAACCTACTGCCTCTGGGCAGTCTTTATAAAAAAAAAAAATTGCTACCGACGGAATCCGTCGGTAGCACACGAATATTAATGTACACGTCTTTTTAGGGGTTTTCGAAGCGGTGGAGTAAAAGCGGGTCGGCTACCGACGGAATATTCCGTCGGGAAGCGGGCCGTAAACGGCGTCGTTTCACTTTCAACCTGAATTCTGTCGGGACGTCCCAACGGAAGTTGAAATCTGTCGGCAGTGTGTCGATTCTGATATCGGAGATTATTCCGTCGGTAATCTTCCGTCGGCAAATCCCGTTTTTTTTGTAGTGTCTTTTTCAGCATGGCTGGTGTTTCCTTGAACAGTGGAGTCAGGACATATATATGAAGCATAAAAGCTGTTCTTCAAGGCAACAATCTCATCGTTCTTGCCTTTCAATACTTCTTCTCTTACAAGATGAACGAATTCATCTGAGATTGCTTGCATATCAATACGAGTTCCTTCCATCGATCTTGTTTGGAGGAGCCCAGAAAATCTGTTCAGGGGCTTTGACAATCACTTTGGCCTTGTGGGCAGCTTCTAGTATAAATCTTTCAAACAGTCCATCTACATCTTCAAAATCTCCCCATCTTTTCACGACATAAAAGTAATGATCCATTCTCTTTTTGCATCTTCCATATATAGTATCATTGATATCAATTGGGATCCACTTATCCGTGTGAGGAAATCTTGTTACTGTTTCACCTTTTCTTTGTGCCCTGTACTCCTTCATTATAGCATAAGAACTTTTGAGTTACCTGGTAGGAATTGTTTATGCCTTTTTTGATTGGGCCAATATGAGTAAGTAGAAAAGCAGTGATTGTGGTATCATCTACCTGTTTCTTGATATCTGTAATATTTGCTTTAAAGGATTCAGAGGCAACATCTAGAGATTTCATGATGGTTGCTTGAATTAAATCATCTCTTTCTTTGCCCATGGAAGTTGTCATCACTTCCAACTCTTTTTGACAGATCGAAGCTGGGTTAGCTCATCCTTCTCTTTCTTTTTTCCTTCAAGAAGGCAGCTGGTTCCAACAACCCTTTCCATTCTTTGTTTCTCAAAGGCTGAATTCAATCTCCTCCGTCCTAGCTTGTTTCAAATTCTCTTTCCATTCACAATTTGCATCAAGAATTCAAATTTCTGTCAGTGGCTTTTCCATCGAAGTTGAGGGGTCTCATTAATTACCAAGGTTCAACTTCTATTATATATATTGTTGTTACAACATCTTCAGAAGACTTTGCATCATCCTCCTTACTTAGACATATTAATATTAATCTCAAGCTAGGGCAGAGATTGGTATCATTCATTCTTCTATAAGCACATTCAACATCTTCCTTAGATTTTTCAGCTTCGATCAGTTTTTTCTTCTTCTATAGGTTCATCAGGTTTCTCTATCTTTTTTTTCCCCTTCACTAGAATCACCATTCTTTATAACATTAATGGCTGATTCTATTCCTTCAAAGAAATCTTCATGATTCTTTGCTTGCTCATCAGTGGTTTTCTTCCATCCTGCCCTTTTCTTCTTCTATGGACCGAATATCAACTTTCATATCTTTTTCCTCCTCACTGGTGCTAGCTGGTTAAGCCAATGTCACTTATCATTGACTTAATTGCTTCATGCTGGACTTTCTTTTGAACCAATTTGGCAAACAACTCGATCCTTATTAGTTAATTCAAAGGTTAATTGAGTCAACATCAGCAAACTCATATAACTTCATCTCCTCCTCAGCTCCTTCCACCAGTCAAGTCCCTTGGACTCTATGACTTTGCCTATGTCAAACATACACTTTTTCATTATATCAACAACGATCCTTAGATCATAGAAAGTTTCTCTGAGTATAGAATATTTGGCAAGAGTAGGGTAAAGTTCATCAAGGAGATACTTATATGTCTTTTATATATATTATTATTATTATTATTATATTTAAATAGTAATTAATAATTAAAATAAAATAAGAAATCAATTAAAAAGGTTTTGATTTTATTTTTTATTTAATTTTACAACTAATTAGATACAGATTAGTGTCAGTCAGATTCTGTATCGGATCACAAATTCAAATTTCGTTTACCACCTTGTCTCGTTTTATATCGGGGAGACAAATTTGACTGATTAGAGACGGTGGTATCCCTACCTAAAACCCTCGAAACTAAAAGTCGTATCTAATCTGTTTATAATGAGAGACAATTTTATTTTCGGTTTCAAATCTTGATTTTTTTAACAAATTTGTATCTAATCTGTGCCTATTAGAGACGTATTAGATGTCCGTCTCTAAATTTCGGTATCAAAATCATGCTTTTTTTGTAGTGTTCCCTATCAAATCCTCATCTTTGATCAGCTGCACAAACTCACAAGTGATAGCCTTTCTATCAATTTCAGTTCCATTTTTCTTCATTAGTGGTGTCCAGAAAATTTGTTCAAGTGCTTTCAAAATCACATTTTCCTTTTGAGCAGCTTCAAGCACCTTTGGATACACTTCTGGATAAACTTCCATTATGAACCCTTCATATTTCATAGAGTCCATCAACATCTTCAAAGTCTCCCCATCTCTTGACAACATACAAAAGATGATCCCATTTTCAACCGAACCGAACAATCGAATAAACCGAACCAAATAAATCGAAAATCGTCGGTTCGGAAATTCGGTTTTTTGGGTTTTATGCCCAGTCCCTCTAATTGTCTCATCTAGACTGTCCCTAACATACTTTCCCATATCTAGGCAAAGTTCAACAACATTCTCCATCCTTTTCCTTTCAACGGCTAGCCTCAATTTGTTCAATCTGAGTGTTGAATTCTTCCTTAACAGCCTGCATTCTCTTGTCTTCTTCATCAATGATGCACACTTGAGTTAGTGGCGATGCATCAAGATGATTAATTGGGAAATACACCGGGTTTCAAAAATTTTAATGATATTTTAATTTACTCATTTTTAGAATTATAGAATTTTAAAATTTTATTTTACACAATTTATAAAGTTTAATGAGATTTTTTAATTTTTTAATGTGATTTTCAGAAAATTTTAATTATTAAGTTCTAATTTTTAAACCTAAAGGATGCAAATTGGACTATTTGATCGGAATTTCAATTGTACGGCAAAAAGATGTAAATTGGACACTTTAGAATGTAAATTGAAAAAGTGAAAATTTAAAGTATATAAACTGGATTAGACCTAAGTTGATATATAAGGGTAAAATTAAAATTTAGTCCCAAGAGAAATTGTGTTTATGAAAATGGTCTCATTTTGAATAAAAATTATCCCAGGAGATTTTACCATCTAAAACTAACGAAATTGTGAGTGTGAGGGACACACGCCGTTAAGATTAGAAACATGTAAAATTAAGATTTGGTCCCAAAAGAATTGTGCTCACGGAAAAATGGTCTCATTTTGAACAATAAAGATCCGACGAGATTTTACGATCTAAAACTAACGGAATTGTGAGCATGGGGCACACACACTTGGTAAGGATATATGTATGTATGCATTTTTTTTATATTTAGTTTTAAAATTTATGGAATTTGTAATTTGAATTCTTCAAAAAACTGCAACTGATATTTTTTAATCTATTTGATAACTTTTTATGACTTTATATATAAAAAAAATTGTATCTTCAATTTTTATTCAAATTCTTTAATTTGATATATTTTGCATAAAATGGGAGTATTTGGTTTGAAATTTTTTATTTTTTGTATTTTTAATTAATGTATGCCGATTCCATATATAATTTCCTTAATTTTAAAATTATACAAAAATTATTATTTGATTTGAAATTTTTTTTTTTGTATTTTTACTTATATACAAATTAATATTTTTTTATTTTCAAATATTACTTAAAACTATTATTTGGTTGGGACCGTCTTTGCAAAAAAAAAAAGATAAAAAAAGAACGTGAAACCAAGATTGGCTTTGGAAAATAAACTGCAATTTACCCTGATATATAATGAGAATTTTTATAAAAAGGGTCATTCCTATAGACACTTGTCTAATTAAGAACCAAAATTATAATTATTTAAAATAAGGACAAAATTGAATATAAATAACCCATTATGCCCTTAATTTGAAATGTGAAGATTAATTCAATAATTTAATATTTAATTAATCAACTCTTAATATTCCTTATTTTTTGCCCGGTCTTCAACTAGATTTCTCTCCATCAAGATTTACGTTTCAATTAACTAATTAAGATCTCTGCGTTTAAAATTAATTAATTGACATTCCTTATTCGTGGTCCATATTCTCAGTATTATAGAGTAATCTTTAATTATCGATTGACATTGTGTATGATTTCTACTTTCCATAATAAAATTCAACTGCAAAATCGATTGACATTGTTTATGATTAATTCAGTACAGTTAATCAATCGTGCAGATTCAAGTGTGTTGTTAATTCATTGATGCCTTAAAAATCGGTTGTGTTGCCCACGATAAAGAGACGAAGGCGACGCTCGGAGTATAGTTAATTTACTCATTTGTTACAGATCAGTCGTGGGATTATTTCTTGGTGTTTATAATAGTGAGTAATGATTTTTTATCATTTGTTTTTCTCTCTTTTGCTCTGTTTTTCATGAAAGCATCTAAATATCATGTTAAGTGAATTACAGAGTACATTATTTCTTGTTGTTTATAATAGTGAGTAATGATTTTTAATCATTTGTTTATTTAGATGTGTTAGTATTTTCTAGAGAGTATATTGATGTTGTGTTGTTTTTGTTTTCTCTTGTGGGAGATATAAGGTGTTTGCTGAAATTTCGAGCTAAGGGTTTTTTTTTAAAGGCTGAATTGTGGTTTAAACTCTGGATATGACGCTAGATATGACGCTGATCATCATGGGGTTTTTAATTAGAGTGGGTAGAATTTGTTCAATTTCAATTAAAGTTGAAGGTTTGTGCTTTGGTCAATTTTATCTGTATGTATCGAGTTGCACGCATTTTGGTGTTGGATCTCGCTGCCGTGAAAATGACACTCTTCATTTGATTTCGTGATGGAATTATTTAATTTTGGTTATTTTGTATTCTTTTGTGCAGAGTGTATATTGTAAAGGCGAACCTTTTGCAAGACAGATTTGATCTGCATAAATATAGTTTTTATGCATAACAAACTTAGAAAATGCAAATAGTATATTGTCAATTTCTACATTATTAATATTATTATGCAAATTTTTATTTTATTTTTTCTGCATACTACGATTGTGTATTGCAAATTTATATTCAGAACACCCAAACCATCAACAACGACAAAAGAAGTTACTATATAATCAAATACCATAAAAAAAATTATTTACATATCTAAACTTGGTATTTTCTACATACTTATATGTATGTTGAATTCGATATACCCTATCAACTTATTCCAAATGAAATATTTCCTTCTTCACGAAATCATACGACAAAAAGGTTTCGCTCGAATCAATTCTAAACATCAGTTTAGTTCGGGCGTTGTTCATAAATTGTATTGGTACGAGTTTATAATTAGACATCTTTATGTAATTTATTTCCTGCATTTTTTTCTAAGTTGAATGGTTCTTATGTATATACTATTTTTTAACAAGAATTTCGTATAATATATAATTTTAAGTTTTTTTTTAATATCTCCATAATTATATATAAAGTTTTACTTATGTTTCACTATTAAAATTTATTAAGAATGTTGATATTTGGGAATGCAGATCCGATTTGCATAAATATAATTTTTATGAATAACAAAATTTGAATATGCAAATAGTATACTGTCTATTTCTACATTATTAATATTATTATGCAAATATTTTTATTCTGCATAATACGCTTGTGTAATCCTACGATTTTAAAATTTGAAAATTGAGTTTTAATATATTAATTAGTCAACGATTTTAAAATTTGAAATTCAAATCTTCCTCTCGAAAAACCCGTTGATTATTCTGTATTCCTAATTTTAGGACTTTCCCCAAAGTTGTGATACTTCTTCCCCAAAACTCTGAAATTCAATTGCATTTTTCCAAAAATGTAGAAGGATTTTGACGAGAGATAATTAATTCATCTCAATTCGAAAAGATTAAAATAAAATATGTGTCGTAAGAATTTTCCGGGAAATCGGAAACCATGGTAGAAGTAGCAGAAAGACTGCGCAACTACAAACCCGATGGCTGTAACAACTTCAAAGGTTCAAGAATCCATGATTCCACCACTGAATTGGGTCCTCAAGGTGTTGGAACATCTAGAGCTGTTGTTTTGATCTGCTTGTTTTGAGGGGAAAATGGTGATATTCGAGTAATTCTGACAAAAAGATCTTCAAACATGTCCTCTAATTCTGGTAACTTCTTGTATTGCCAAAATTTCTCCTGTTGAGAGGTTTGAAGTATATAATTTTAAGTACCAAATTAAGAAATGAAGTATATGAAAGTGTGCGTGCGTGCGATATACAGAGATGTTGTCCTTAGTGTTGGCACAAACGGGACAACAATGAGCAGCGGAAATTAAACAAACACTTTGCAAAGAGTATTTCAAAAATTGTGTAGATTAAATAATTAATCTACACGAATCACTTATATTATCTCTTAATATCAGTGAAACAAAATCAACAACCTTGTAAGGTTTTGAACAATTACAACTCTAATTGAGTTCGAAAAGTTACTAGAAAGAATACGAAACTATCTCCCTAATAGATCTAACGTATTTTCCTAATAAACGACTATGATTAAATACACAAATATTCGGGCTTATAAATGTGCACTAATCTACAAGAAAGAACAAGGTGTATTTCTAATCTAGAAACATCACGCATTCTATGGATAGTAATGTAGTTTTGCTTTCTTTCTTGTTGTATTTTGGAATGAAGGCAGTGTGGTCTATTTATAGCCTTCAATTCGAACTGCCTTGCAACTCCTACAACTCCCTTGATCAATCTTGACCATTGGATCAAAGGTAGTTTCTTGTAACTTCCCTTCACACTCCTTAAACGAAGGAACTTGCACATTGAGGCTTGATAACTTCTCACTCCCATGCAACTGATTGACCTGGGTGTTGCCCGCGTCTTCTACCTGCATTTGGGACATCACTAAGCAACACAAGTTAAGTAAGAGTTAGTAAAGAGAGAAAGGACAAATTCTGATGTTGTGGTAGGTGTTGGCACATTCAGTACAATATGTAACTGAAATGTTGGATTATAAAATGCAACACCTATTCCAACATCAACAATCTCCCCCAATTTGGCCTTTCTACATCAAAACTCCTAATGTTCACAACATTCAGAATTCTGATAAAGAAAACAATACCCATGATATTCAAAACAAATCAATATCAGTATTTAACCAAACTAAATCACATCATCTAAGTCAAAACAAAGTACTTAGATTTAATAACAATAAAAACAGTAAATATGGAGCAATGTATGAGGGACATAAATGTAAGCAATCATAAGAAAGACTTTTACAGATTGAGGAAATAACTGAAAGGATTGGGCTGATATAATCAGCTGCATCTTCAAGAGTCTGCACGAACTCCCCCATACTCTAGACTTCCTCAATCTTCATAGCCTTCAAAAAGCTGCATTGAGATCTCCATAGAGATCCTCAATATCTTGAGCATCTTGAGCATCGGCATCTGCATCTGCATCTTGGTTTGGAATAGCACTTTCTTGTTGAGCTGGACCTGCATCTTGTTGACCTGAAATAGGATGAGTACCTGCATTGTGAACATTTGAGCTTACTCCCCCTGTTGAGGTAGAAAGTAGGTCCTCCCAGAAGCGTTTCTGAATGAGTAAGTCTTCAACAGTGCTTTGAAGATTGGTGATTGTGCCTTGAAGAATGTCCACTTGCCTTAGAATAAAGTGTGAGGACAGATAAACCGAGGCAACACAGCCTGGTGAAGGATGTGATGTGGAAGTTGATGGCATATTCGGATCAGCACTGCTGTGGACATTAGGCTTCGGTATAGGTAAATCCACAATACGATCACTACCTCGAAGTAGGAGCTGTGGTGAGATGGAGAAACTAGGAACATAGCCACTTATCACTTCAGTGTCCAACCTGTTGAATTCTTTATCTGCCAGCAGCTTATACACCAAACATGGATACGGGAGAAGACCTTTACCAGTCATATTGCAGGTGAAAATCATCATATTTTGAAATATGACATGACCGAGATTGAATTGTTTCAAGTGTCCAATCTTGAACATGAGCACAACTTGTTCCAATGTGAGAGTAGTGTTATTGGTTGTTGGTAACCAATTACAACACACAATTTTATGCAGAACAGAGTATAGGCTAGTCAATCTAGATGCAAGTAGTTTTGGTACCCAATGTGTAATCTTACCTCCTGTAAGAATACTAATCATGAAATCAAAGTCAGTTACTACTGGATCTTCCATAATCTTCGTTTTTAACAGCATATTGATCTTCCTAGGAGTAACAATAATTTCAAGACCCCGGAAAGGAACGCAACCATATCTCCTAGAGTTTGTATCACCGGTTTTCGAACTTACATTCGCATAAAATTCATGAATCCAATCAACAATATACGGTACAGCAAACAATAAGGCATCCAAAATAGATCGTTCTTTAAACCAATCCAAGAGATTTGCAGCTTCAAAATCAGAAATTTTCAGGATACGTTCGCTCATAATTGTCCTATTACGAATAGTTTTATAACGGGTGCTCTTATGATCATTATATTCAACCTCAGTATCACTAAAATTAGAATCAGACGAAAAAGGTACCTCTTCGTCGGGAGCAGAGGTGTGTGAGCTCGAGTCTAAAGAAGAACTGTTGGATGTAGCCACTGGAGAGACAACTGGTGGCGTTTTTCGAGCCTTTTTAGGTGCGGACTGAGGAATGGGGCTGCCTTCATCTGCATGCTCAACGGACACAACTTCTGGGAAGTTATCGATGATATCATCGATGTTTTGAGGCTCCCCCTCAGAATCGGAGTTGGATACGATGATCGGTTGAGCTATGCCGCCGTCCGTTCTGGGCTTTTTCCTGCCAAAGTAGTCAACTCGTCTCCCAAGTGTCCTGTAAGAAACACGACGACCACCAGGCCATCTGCGAGTGACGGGAGCAGGGGCTTTTGTCTTGCCTTTTGCCGGTTTAGTGGGGAATTTCCTCTTTTGTCGTAACCTTGCTATCTTTGCTGCTAAAATCTCACCATCAGACGATGAGGCGTCTTCCATGTGCACATCTTCTCTAAACATTGCATTGCCAAGAGTTTCTCCACCCAAGATAATTTTTGGAGAGGTTGTTATGCGATCTAGGGCATCGTATGCCCTTTTCAGTTTCTCGAAAGGGGTTCCAAGAGGGAAAGATTTTTGTGCGATTGGTGATGGAGGAGGTGAGCGGATATCGAAGGGATTGTACACAGCGAGTGGAAGTGCAGAGGTTTCTGGTTCAAATGGAACAATCATGGTTCCAACAACAAATGATGGAGAACCAGGTGCGGGAGAGCTTGGAAGTTCAGTGATAGTTACCATTTTCGGATTGATTTTGAGTTTTGGAGAAGAAATCGCAGGTTAGGTGAGTAAGGCTTGTTTGAATTTTGAAATGAGAAAAACCAGGTGCTGTTCGAGTATGATGATAAGAACCTGCAAAAGTAAACAAAATAAATTGATTAGACCCTTCGCATTCTGGAATGGAGATAATCATAAAAAATTGACCAATTATACCAATTTGAAGAAACACTAATGCCAAAAATTATAATCTGGAATGAGTGTTGCATAAACAGATGTAAGCTCGATGGTATAAAAAAGCATTCATATGAGGTCTATTTATAGAGGGATTCAGGCGGGAGTTGAAGCACGATTCTGTATGTGAAGAAATGGAGAGAGTGGAAGAATTAACTTCTCTCCATAAAAATTCGTGTTGTTGTGGAGAATAATTACTGACAATTAAGAAATTAAAGAAGCAGATTAATAAATAACTGAACGGATAAGATAATTAATATTCAAATAAATATTTGTAGATAATAAAAATAATAATTATCAGAAATTAATTAATTCTATAAATAATCAAAATCATAAGTCTGAGTCAGGTATTGAACAGATTGTTGGCATTTTGTACATCTCAACACAGTTTTTTCATGAATTTGCTTCATATGTGTTGCACTTTAATTTTTATCACATTTACACATTGATCCATCTTTTCAAAAGAGTGCCCCATAGTTACTCAATGGATTTGTGTTTAATTTGATGCAGTATATATCACCTTTAGAAAAGAGAACATCGTAGTAGCGAGCTCCGTGTCCCTAGTTACTCAGTGATTTTTAAAGCATCTAATTTGTGATTTCCTTTGCATTTGAGAGATTGTACAAGCTTTTCTCATATTCCACATGACTCAATTTAAGACTTTTTAGACTAAGATTATAAAGAATTATGTTAAATCCGACACTTACGAAATTTATACAAAGAAATAATTAAATGAACAAATCTGGTGTTGTCCCAAATGCTGCCGCATTTGGTACAACACTTTTGATACAGTGTTCAGATATTGCATAATCCAAGAGACTTCCTTAGAGAGGAAAATCTCTTATCATCTAAAGCTTTTGTGAATATATCAGCAAGTTGTTTTTCTGTAGAAACATACTCCAACTTTACCACCTCTTTTTCAACTAGATCTCTTATGAAATGATGCCTTATACTTATGTGCTTAGTCAAAGAATGTCGCACTGGATTCTTTGATATATTTATGGCACTAGTGTTATCACAAAAAACAGTTAGAGTGTCACAGGGTAAACCATAATCACACAACATTTTTTGTAACCAAAGTAATTGAGTACAGCAGCTCCCTGCTGCAATATACTCAGATTCAGCTGTGGATTTTGATACACAGTTCTGTTTCCTGCTATGCCAAGATATGAGATTATTTCCCATGTAGAAGCAGCCACCACTGGTGCTCTTTCTATCATCAGCATCTCCTGCCCAGTCAGCATCACTGTAGCCAATTAAGGAACAATTTGTGTCCTTGCTGTACCATAAGCCTAAGTCACAAGTTCCTGCAACATATCTAATTATCCTTTTTACAGCATGCATATGAGATTCTTTTGGGTCAGACTGATATCTAGCACATAAACATACACTAAACATAATATCAGGCCTTGTGGAGCTCAAGTAAAGAAGACTACCTATCATTGATCTGTACAATGTTGGGTCAACATTTTGGCCAACACTGTCTTTACTCAGTTTCTGAGTTGATCCCATAGGTGTTTTCATATGTTTAGCATTCTCTAAACCAAACCTTTTCACAAGATTTTTAGCATATTTACTCTGTGATATAAAGATACCATCATTTTGCTGTTTGATTTGCAAGCCTAGAAAGTAGTTTAAGTCACCAACCATGGACATTTCAAAGGTTGATGTCATTTCATTCACAAACAGTTTTAGCATATCATCACAAGTAGATCCAAACACTATATCATCAACATAAATTTGAGCTACCATAATATCATTTCTTTCATGCTTAATGAATAGAGTTCTATCAGCTTCTCCTCTAGTAAAACCAAATTCAATCAGAAAATCAGTTAATCTTTCATACCAAGCTCTAGGTGCTTGCTTCAAGCCATAAAGAGCCTTTTTTAACTTAAACACATGGTCAGGAAATTCTGGATTTTCAAAGCCTTTTGGTTGCTCAACATAGGCTTCTTCCATTAAGATTCCATTTAGAAAGGCTGCTTTAACATCCATTTGATATAGTTTAATGTTGATAAAGCATGCAATAGCAAGTAAAAGTCTAATGGATTCTATTCTAGCAACTGGAGCAAATGTTTCATCAAAATCTACTCTCTCTACTTGAGTATATCCTTGAGCAACAAGCCTTGCTTTGTTTTTGATAATGTTGCCTATTTCATCAGTTTTGTTTTTGAAAATCCATTTAGTACCAATAACATTTGTATGATCTGGTCTAGGTACTAAGGTCCATACATCATTCCTAACAAATTGATTCAATTCTTCATGCATAGCTTCTACCCAATGTTCATCATTTAATGCTTCTTTTACTGTTTTAGGTTCAATAGCAGAATGATAACACTCATGATTTACCTTGTTACACACAGAAGTCATGCAAATAGATCTTACCACATCTTTGGATTTATACCCAACCTTCTTCTGGTTTGAATTCCAGTAGATTGATCACCTATAATCAGCTCATGTGGATGATTCTTTTGCACTCTCCTTGAAGGAGTTTTATGTAGATTGTACAGATTTTCTGGATTTTCTGTAACTTCAGCAGATGTGTCTGTGAGTGTTCCCTCATTCTGTTCATCATCTTTGATCTGGTCTGTTATATCAGTTATTATTGGACTATCAGCAAGGTCTGAGACATCCTCTTCAATACTGTTTCCTGTAATACTTAAGTTATCATCAAAAACCACATTTACAGATTCTTGAACAGTATTTGTTCTGAGATTATAGATCCTATATGCTTTACTATTCCTTGAATAACCAAGGAAAAAACCTTTGTCACTCTTAGAATCAAATTTATGCAATTGTTCTCTATCATTTAGAATGTAGCAAACACAGCCAAATACATGAAAATACTTAAGATTAGGCTTTCTATTATTCAGTATTTCATATGGTGTACTATTAGAATCTGTTCTAATTAGGACTCTATTAGAAATATGACAAGCTGTATTTAGAGCTTCAGCCCAAAATCTTTTGGCTAAATTTTTAGAACATAGCATAACTCTAGCCATCTCTTGAAGAGTTCTATTTTTCCTTTCTGCTATCCCATTCTGCTGAGGTGTTTTAGGTGATGAGAACTCCTGTAATATGCCTTTAGATTCACAAAACTCAGTGAAAGCACTATTATCAAACTCTCTTCCATGGTCTGATCTAATTCTACACACTTTAGAATTATAGACAGTCTTGAATCTTTTGTATAAAGTTTTAAAGACAGAAAAGGTTTCTGATTTTTCCTTTAGGAATTCTATCCATGTGAATCTAGAATAATCATCAACAATGACAAAAGAATACCTTTTTCCACCTATACTATCAATTTCCATAGGACCCATAAGATCCATATGAAGCAATTCAAAGCAATGTTGTGTAGAACACTGACCTAATAGTTTGTGAGAAGCTCTTACCTGTTTGCCTTTTTGACATGGTCCACAGATGTGATTGTCTGAAAATTTCAGCCTTGGTAAACCTGTAACAGCTTTGAGTCTAATCAACCTATCAATCTGTCTATGATTAACATGCCCAAGTCTATGATGCCATAGTGTACTTTCATCAGTTTTCACATTATTGCAGCTCACTTTGGATTCAATTAAATAGCAATTATCAGCAGATCTATTACCCATCATAATGTAATCAGAATTTTCATCTAGTACATAGCATGAATTTTTATCAAACTTTACATGCAAATCATCATCACATAATTGGCTTATACTAATAAGGTTGGCAAGTAATCCATCAACATGTAAAACATTTGGTAATCTAGAAAATCCAGGAACATTTAAGGTTCCTTTGCCAATGATCTTCCCTTTAGATCCACCACCATAAGTAACATTACCACCATTATAAGCTTTGTAATCAGATAGATAATCAATTTGACCTGTCATATGTTTTGAGCAGCCACTGTCAAAATACCATAAACCAGGAACACATGCTTTCAAAGACATATGCACAACATTACATGTAGTATTTTTAGAAATCCATTCTGTTTTCTGTGAATGTTGCTTTGTGTGTGGTGTCATTTTAGACAATCCAGAAGCATTTAAATTCTTCTGTCTTTTTAAGCAATAATAAGTTTTATGTCCCTTTTTAAAACAGTAGTTACACACAAGTTCTTTCATATTGGCAAGATTTTTCTTTGAAACAGTAGCCTCATTTTTATGTTCAGCTTTGACAAAAACAGTAGATCCATTACTTTGAGAATTAGGAACAGTTTTACCTTTATAACCAATACCTGCTTTCCTTGTATTGTTGAGCAGTAGTGATTCATCCAATTTTGCTTGTCCTTCAGAGAATTTCTTGAAGCTTAAAGACACTTCCTTCATCTTTTCTTCAAGTTTTTCAATCTCACAATCCTTCTTGGTGAGAACACTCTCAAGTTTTAAAACAGAATTTCTTAAATCATCATTTTCAAATGTTAAAGATTTGATAATACGATTTAATTTTTCAGTTTCAGAATATGAAATGTGTTGTTCTTCATTTGTCAAAGGATTTTCATAAGAATATTTTCTGAAATCAAGAACAGATACTTCTAGTCTATCTTTTAGATTAGAAATTTCTTTATCTTTCTTTGTTAAAAGACTTTCCAGTTTGAACACAGTATTGGATAAGTCTTGAATATCAGCAGCTTTTCTGGATGTACCTGTCTCTGTAACAGAACTTGTGAAACAATTAAATTCTGGAATTTTATTACTCAGTGATTTCTCAAATGATGGCTCATTTGTCTTCACATCATAATAAAAATCATCCAGATCATCATCAAAGGTATCATCATAAATAATTCTAGCAGAAAAAGCTTGTTCAATGTCTTTTTCAGGATCATGCTCAACATCAGAATCATCACTTAAAGTAGCACTGAAATTTAGTTTCTTTTTCAGAATAGTGTTAGCACATTCATTAGCATAATGACCAAATCCAGAACATGCATCACATTTGACATTCTTCCTATAATCTTGGTCAGACTTAAATCTGTTTCCTCTTTCTAATTGTCTAGAAGGATTAAAGGTGTTTTTCCTAATAGGCAATTGTTGATTATTAGTAATCTGAACCTTAGGTTGAAAGTTGTCTTTGAACTTTTTATTCTTCATGAAGGTTTTAAACTGTCTAGTCATAAAAGCCATGTAATCAGGATCATTATAGTATTCCTCAAAGTTTTCTTCATCAGAATCAATTTCAGTAACATAAGGGGATTTTCCAGAACTGGATGTTGCAGATAATGATGCATCACCTTTGAAAATAAGAACTTTCTTTTCATTATCAGCCTTTTCAGATATATTCATCTCATATGTTTTCAAAATACCAATTAATTCATTTTGACTTAGCACATCTGTATCTTTAGCTTCCTCTATAGCACATATCTTAGGCTTAAAACGTTTAGGAACTGATCTAAGAATTTTATGTACTAACCTTGTATTAGAGATTGGATCACCAAGAGAATGAGCTTCATTTGAAATCTCAGTCAGCTTTTCATTGTAAGATGAGATGGTCTCATCTTCTTTCATCCTCAAATTTTCGAATTTTGTTCCAAGCATACGAAGTCTGGTCCTTCGTACACTATCCGATCCTTCACAATGTTCTTGTAATCGATCCCATGCATCCTTGGATGTGACACAGCTTGAAATGATTTTGAACATTGATGCATCAGTTGAGGTAAAGATTGCATTCAATGCCTTTGAATTGTAACTAGCTGTTGTGATTTCTTCGGCTGTCCAGTCTAGCTCTCTCTTGATTTGGGCTTCATTGTCCTCATCCGCAGCAGTTTTTGGCTGAGTCCAGCCAGCAAGAACACTCCTCCATGCTCTTTCATCAATAGATTTGATGTACATCCTCATTTTAGGTTTCCAGAAGGCATAATTTGTGCCATCCAGAATTGGAGGTTTTAGTGCGGGCGAAAGTGGATACTCCATTGCAAATAAACACACACTCTAAGCAGAATCTCTACTTAGTGTATAAAGTAGTTGGCTCTGATACCAACTGAAAGTGTGCGTGCGTGCGATATACAGAGATGTTGTCCTTAGGGTTGGCACAAACGGGACAACAATGAGCAGCGGAAATTAAACAAACACTTTGCAAAGAGTATTTCAAAAATTGTGTAGATTAAATAATTAATCTACACGAATCACTTATATTATCTCTTAATATCAGTGAAACAAAATCGACAACCTTGTAAGGTTTTGAACAATTACAACTCTAATTGAGTTCGAAAAGTTACTAGAAAGAATACGAAACTATCTCCCTAATAGATCTAACGTATTTTCCTAATAAACGACTATGATTAAATACACAAATATTCGGGCTTATAAATGTGCACTAATCTACAAGAAAGAACAAGGTGTATTTCTAATCTAGAAACATCACGCATTCTATGGATAGTAATGTAGTTTTGCTTTCTTTCTTGTTGTATTTTGGAATGAAGGCAGTGTGGTCTATTTATAGCCTTCAAGTCGAACTGCCTTGCAACTCCTACAACTCCCTTGATCAATCTTGACCATTGGATCAAAGGTAGTTTCTTGTAACTTCCCTTCACACTCCTTAAACGTAGGAACTTGCACATTGAGGCTTGATAACTTCTCACTCCCATGCAACTGCTTGACCTGGGTGTTGCCCACGTCTTCTACCTGCATTTGGGACATCACTAAGCAACACAAGTTAAGTAAGAGTTAGTAAAGAGAGAAAGGACAAATTCTGATGTTGTGGTAGGTGTTGGCACATTCAGTACAATATGTAACTGAAATGTTGGATTATAAAATGCAACACATATTCCAACATCAATAGTATAGATTAAATTGCATTAATTAATTCCACCATAACTTATAGGTTTCTGATTTTCTGAATGATTCAAACTTTTTGGGTGGGTAAAATGCAGATTTGGTCCCGGGAAAATATGTGCTCACGAAAATGGTCCCATTTTAAACAAAAATGGTCCCATGTAGTTTTACCATCTAAATTTAACAGAATTGTGGGCGTGAGCCACACGCTTCTGTTAACTCTTAATCAAATTCACCATTCCATCCTTAAAAAATCTGCACAGCACCACCCCAAATAATAATCTTCCCAAATAGTGAAATCGTCCCCTAAATCGCACAACACTCACTCAGATTCTCCAAATCGAAGCAAATAATTGGAGCTCTATGGGTGCTGAAGAAGATGCTGCGACAAGGGAATAGAAATACAAAACACCTCAAATCTTACAACTACCATCGCCACACCCCGTCGCTAGTAGCACCATCCAATATGTCACGCCACCAGCCCCACTCTCAAACTCCAGCACGAATACGAAAAGAAAATAAAATTAAGAAAACTGTAAAAAAATCGCAAAACATCAACCTGAAAATTCGCAAATTGGAGACGAAGGAGAGATCAAAATTTTAAATTAGAAGGGGCTTTGATTCCTAGCAGTGAGACGAGGCTAGAGTGGGTAGTCTTTAAGAATTTCGTGACCGAATTCAAATTTCATAGAATTTCGTAGCCGAATTTTTCGTGAAGTTTTGTAAAAAATATGGGGGTTAACACTGGCGGCGGTGGTGTCGTGGTGGGTGGCGGCAAGGTGGTGCAAGAATGGATCCAGATTGGCGGCGATCGGCCTGGAGAAGGGGACGTTCACCGGCGAGAAGAAAAACAGGGCACAGGAGCTGGGGAGATATATGTGCGCACAGTTTTTTTAATACTTATTGTATTTATTATCTTTAGTTTTAGATTTTTTTGTTCTTCTGAATTTATTGTAATTATTATTTTGATTTCTATTTGATAATAATTGAATATTCAGATTTTATATGAATTATAATTTGTATCTTCAAATTATATTCAAATTTTTTTTTTTTAGTTTAAATTTTTTTATTCACAAATTATTTAAAGTAATTTCATAATTTACTATTTTTATTTGGTTTGTATATTTAAATGCAGATAGTATATATTTCAAATTTTAAAATTTTGATCTTATTATTTTTCAGAATTTACTTTTGAATTAGTTTTAATATAAAAATTATTTAAATTTCAGAGTTTACAATATTTGGTTTTTGGGTATTTTTAAATTATATTCAGATTTTTTGGTTAAAAAATATATTAAAATTATCACTTAACGGAAACCGTTAAATATTTGACGGTTGGGACCATTTTCGCAATAAAAGAGACTAAAAAAGAACGTGGGACTAAAATTATTTTTATAAAATTCTCTTGGGACCAAACTTGCATTTTACCCCCTTTTGGGTCGATCAAAGTTTTTTTGATTATGTCTGGGATGAAGAAATCCTAGAATCGAACATGCATCAATAGAATTTCATATTAGTCTGTGTATTGTATTAAATGAAGAACATATTTTGATTTTTTGTTATATGTCGAATGGAATATGAATATATTATCTGTAGTGATGATGATTTTACCTTTTTTTTTTTTTTTGGTGAACTATAAATCTCAATGCAATATCTGCGAATTAGGTATTGATAATGTTATACTCTATTTTTCTGATGTATTGAAACATATAAGTACGATTTTAGGATTTATTGGTGTTATAGAGATTTGACAAAGATTTGAATATCAGAGCTTTGAAGAAAGTTCTAAAATTGGGGATCCAGTTTTAATTCTGCAGCTCAATTAATTGATTGACGAGAGCTTTTGGAAGGTTTTAATTTTGGTTAGCGTAAATTACTCTATTGCTGATAGATATGCATTTAAATTTGAAAAACTTATTGACTTTCTCTAGATTAATTCAAAAAATTAGATGGTAAGGGCATGATGGTACATTTATGTTACATTTTGATCTTAATTTGAAACTATTTTAAACCATGTTCTTATTTAAAAAATCACTAGATTGAAAGACCTAATATGTGAAATCCCCATATATAATTTGATCAGCATATTGATACTATAAATTGATTTTTTTAAAAGGAAAATGATATTATTAAGAATTAATTCGAGAACAAGCTTTGCTCGGATTAACACTAGAAGTTCAACCACTACAAAATATTGCCCAAAAGGCATCGGCATTTTGCAACGGCAAGCGGGCCGATGCGAAAAGGGGACGGCATTTAATGGCCGATGCAAAATGGCATCGGCAGTGGGCCCCGATGCGAAATGGCATCGGCATTTAATGGCCGATGCAAAATGGCATCGGCATTTAATGGCATCATTATTTTTGGGTTAATTCTATTATATATATATATATATATATTATTAATTCAAGATTTTAAACGTAATTTAAGTGAATATACGTAATTTAAGTGAGTATACATAATTAAGAGCGACAGATGTATAAATTTATAAACTATTTACCAATTTATCATATTTAATAACTAATGTAATGATTTATATTAATTTATCGATTTTACTTAAAATTATGTTACTTAAAATGAATTTTATTTATTTTTAATTAATATACTAAAAAACAGTTGTTTCTCAACATATAGTGTTTAGGGTTTAGGGTTCAGGGTTTAGAGTTTAGAGTTTAGGGTAAAGGGTTCAAAGTTCAGGGTAAAGGGTTTAGGGTTTAGGGTAAAGGGTAAAGGGTCCGACTACTCCTTTCAACGTGTACACTTAGACTTCATTAATAAACAAACTTCAAATGTGTATTATGAATTTATATTCAATATGGTAACTTATCCCCGAATACTCGTTTCTCAACATATATTGTTTACGATTTAGGGAAAAGGGTTCGGAGTTTAGGGTAAAGGGTTTAGGGTTTAGGGTTTAGGGTAAAGGGTCCGACTACTCTTTTCAACGTGTACACTTAGACTTCATTAATAAACAAACTTCAAATGTGTATTATGAATTTATATTCAATATGGTAACTTATCCCCGAACACTCGTTTCTCAACATATATTGTTTACGATTTAGGGAAAAGGGTTCGGAGTTTAGGGTAAAGGGTTTGGGGTTTAGGGTTGTTAAAATGAAATATTTTACACTTAGGGATTAAAAAATTCATAGTTTTACACCAAGATTGTTAAAATGAAATATTTTACCTTTAGGAATTAAAAATTTTCTAATTTTACACCAAAATTGTTAAAATGAAATATTTTACACTTAGAAATTAAAAAATTCATAATTTTACACAAGGTTGTTAAAATGAAATATTTTACACTTAGGAATTAAAAAATTCATAATTTTACACCAAGGTTGTTAAAATGAAATATTTTACACTTAGGGATTAAAAAAATTCTAATTTTACATCAAGGTTGTTAAAATGAAATATTTTATAATTAGGGATTGAAAAATTCATAATTTTACACAAAGTTGTTAAAATGAAATATTTTACACTTAGGAATTAAAAAATTCATAATTTTACACCTTGTTAAAATGAAATATTTTATACTTAGAGATTAAAAAATTCATAATTTTACACCAAGTTTGTTAAAATGAAATATTTTACACCAAGGTTGTGAAAATGAAATATTTTACACTTAGGGATTAAAAAAATTCTAATTTTACATCAAGGTTGTTAAAATGAAATATTTTATAATTAGGGATTGAAAAATTCATAATTTTATACAAAGTTGTTAAAATGAAATATTTTACACTTAGGAATTAAAAAATTCATAATTTTACACCAAAATTGTTAAAATGAAATATTTTACACTTAAAAATTAAAAAAAATCATAATTTTACACAAAGTTTGTTAAAATGAAATATTTTACACTTAGGGATTAAAAATTACTAATTTTGTTAAAATGAAATATTTTACACTTATGGATTAAAAAAATCCTAATTTTACACCAAGTTTGTTAAATTAAATATTTTACACTTGGGGATTAAAAAATTCCTAATTTTACATCAAGGTTGTTAAAATGAAATATTTTACACTTAAAAAAATCATAATTTTACACCAAGTTGTTAAAATGAAATATTTTACACTTAGGGATTAAAAAAATCATAATTTTGTTAAAATGAAATATTTTACACTTATGAATTAAAAAATTCCCAATTTTACACGTTAAAATGAAATATTTGTTAGATTAAGGTTTATTAAAATTAAATTAGTGTTTGTTAGATTAAAATTAAAATTAAAACAACTCATCTCTATCAAATCAATTTCAATATTCAATATCTCTCCCTTTTTAATTAAATGGATAAGTGAATTCATATTTTTAAATGGATAACTGAAAATAATTATATATATTTAATGTTGTGAATTGAAAATTAGAATGAATTTAAATGATGTGATTAGAATAAATTTAAATGTATAAGTGAAAATAATTATATTCAATGTTGTATGTAATTATAATGTTGTGAAATTAAAAATTAGAATGAATTTAAATGTTGTAAATTGAGGATTAGAATAAATTTAAATAGTGTGAATTGATACCGTAAATAAATTATTTAATTTGAAAAACATAATTTAGTTAATTTGAAAAACATAATTTAGAAATAATTATGATATGCTTTGATAAATAATTTAATAAGCAACAATTAAAGTTAGAATGGATTGAATCAATTAAAGAATTAAAAACTCAAATTAAATTGAATATATATTAATTGCATTCACAACATGTCGACTAAAAGCTCCTAGCCTAAACGGCACACAGGGGGCGCTCAAAAGCCTTCGAGACCGCGAGGTCCCGAGTTCGAACCCCAGAATTCGTGAAAATGTGCAGATTTCCGAAAAATGGGGTGGCCCAGCGGTGGGGGTGGGTGTTGGTGGCCTATCGACCTGGGTTCGAAACCCAGATTCGTCTTTTTTAAATTTTAATAAAAAGGCATCGGCAAAATGGCATCGGCAGTGGGCCCGATGCAAAATGGCATCGGCAGTGGGCCCCGATGCCATTTGGTAACGGCGCTTGCCCCGATGCGAAATGGCATCGGCTGTCCCCGATGCAAAATGGCATCGGCAGTGGGCCCCGATGCCATTTGGTGACGGCGACCTGCCGATGCCAAAAGGCAACAGTTTTCCCCATATCCGATGCCATTTAAATGGCATCGAGCATATTGGCATCGGCACACTGCCGTCCCCTTTGCCGTTGCCTTCATCTTTGGGGACGGCAGATCCGATGCCTTCCCCGATGCCATTTTCAAATTATTTTGTAGTGAGCGTATTACACAATAATGAATGAGCAAAAATACCAAAACCCCTATGAAAGTTACAAGGTACTAAACATCTACGAACAACACGATATGGGGTTGAGGCACCATTCTTCAACGTCAAATTGATAACATGTGGACATAAAATTCTAAACAAGATAAATTTAGAATTAGAATATCCTTAGCTGCCAACGAAATTTATAATTACCTTATTTAATACATATATATATAGTTATCTTGACTTTATAAGTTTAATGGGATCAATGATTACAGACTTGACTTGATTCCTTGATTCATCATTTGGGTCAGAATGAGCATCCCCATTTTGGTATTGACACGTGGCAATTCGAGCAAGATTGCAGGAAATCTCAATAAAAGATTTGTCGAAAATGGAATTATAAGTTATTTCGTGGTTCATCATTTTCCAATTTTGATCAATTATTTTTTTTAAAAATGCTCGAGCAACTTCATCAGATGCACCAGTTTCATGCATGTAGCACACCACTCCTTTGGGAACTTCCTCTCTTTTTATGTCTTCCTGCACATGTTTCCAGCCACAATAGGTAAAATATTAATCAATACGTATAAATATACGCATTCTTCTAATCAAGATAACGGCAAAAATATTTTATATGTGGATCGATATACATATTATTAATCCACAAAACGTGTATGAGACGGGTAGCATGCATGTGAAAAGTTCATTTTTGGTCCCGTAACATTTACATTTTTTCAAAAAATGTCCCAACAAAGCTAAGTTTAATTTTCAGTATAATATCGCGCGAGTTAATACAAGGAAATTGAAAAGGACCAAAATTGGACTCAAAGTTGACGGAATTTAATTTAATTCTACACGACATCATTTTTTGAGACGTGTTTTGCATGAGAGATGTATAAAATGTGTTCAGTAAATTTAATTTGTCCTTTCGATAAAGGTCTAAACACTTACTATAAAATGATGGCATACTTCAAGTTTCGACGACATGATTTTTCTATCATTAAATGTCAATTTTCTTGTAATGTTAATTGCTGGTACGTTACCTTAGAGGAACATAGATCGTTGGCCAAACGAAAGATAGTACTTGGGAAACACAACAAACGACTATTAGCACTCAAACTTTTTAGAGCTTCATCGGTGATAGATGGAGTGGTTAAGAAGTAGGCATGAGTCAACAAGGTAACCCCAGTACATGAAATACATCCATGTTTCAAGTAGTCATCAAACTTAGGAATATGCTTCTTGTAACCCCACTTTGCTTCTCGTAAGAATGCCTTGGAGCAATCCCCCCACTGAAAATGATCGAACACAAGTTTTAGGAAAAAAAGTTATCAGATGCAATTAATAGAATTTCTCGTAAACGTACGTATCTTGGCATATTTATGTATGCAGTGCTGATATTGAGCCAAATATTAGAATCCCTTAGGAAATCAACTTCAACACAATTATTAGTAAATTTAGGGAATAGTTTAATTTTTTATTGACGTATTATATACTAGTAATATTTTAGATATAATATCACTTTCAGTTCCTAAAGTTTACCTTTCCTCCCAATTTTGGTCCTATCGTCAATTGGCTGCTTGTTGTGCAAATATAATCAACTATTTTGGATACTAAGTGGTTGATTTCTGTCATTCAAAAAGCTGTCAATTGACTACACGACTGAAAGAAGAACCAAAAATAAACTTTCATTCATGTTCAATTTTTAGAGTGAGTGAAAAAAATGGACCAAATATAAAATTAAAAAAAAAAAAGAAATAACTTTAGGGAATAAAACTTATATTTTCTCCATATTTTAGTTTCGGTCATATTGACTTCCATGAATTAAATATAGTCTTGTAATTTTCAACTGATCAACATTTTAGTCTGATAACCGAGATGAAACATTTGGTTGACACTAACATGACCGAGTTTGATTGGCCCATGTCAGATAGTGTGATGTGTCAACCGGATGTTTCACCTTCTAAAAATATGTTTTTGAATTAAAATGTCAAAAATTGAAAGTTAACTCTAATTTCAATTCATGAAAAGTAGACATGACTGAAATCGAAATAAAATTAACTTAAAATGTCACATGTGTGTGTTCCCAAATATTGACTTACCCCTTGTCTAAGGTGAGGAAGTATAAATCGACCATGTTCCTTTAAAGTATCATAAGCCAAGTCGTTGACAGTGTTGTAAAGAACCAAGAAGCATAACTTCATGTACTCAGGAAGATTATTCACTGAATTGACATCCCATCTAAAATAAAAAAACAAAGAATTGAGAAGAGATTTATAATACAGAAAGAAAATTTGGAGAAATTTAATGTCCACGAGTTATACGTACGACAATTAAGTGTACTAAAACATACTTGGCAATAACATCTGTGAATTTCTGAAGCTCTTCTGGGGAACCATATTCATCATAAATATCATCTATTATGGTAATTAGCATTATCACTTTGGTTAATGTTATGCGGGATTTGCTAAACTGAGGTTCGGGAACCATTCCGACAGCCCAAAAGAAGCTCTCCATTACTCTATCTCTTGCAAAGCTCAACTTATTTGCTAAGCCTACATGTCTCCACCACCTGAAATATATATTTCCACCAAATATATTTAATTATCATAAATAAACATTATTTTCGCTCGCGTTGCCTAAGGTGACTCGAACTGATGTCCATACTGGCCTATAGGTATAGTGTCTTACCACTTGAGCTATCTCATTTCGCCATATCTATATGGGGATAGAAGACAATTTAGTCTCATAACTTTCTACCTTTTTTGAAATGGTCCCAAAAAAGGTTAAATGTATCAATTTAGTCCCATGTTTTAACAATTTGTTCTGTTTTGGTCCCATTATGGACATCTGTTTTGGTCCCATGGGACTAAATTGATACATTTAACTTTTTTGGGACCAAAACAGAATAAATTGCAAAAGATTGAGACTAAGTTGGTCCATTTATGTTTTTTTGGGACCGAAACAGAATAAATTGCAAATAAATGAGATTAAATTGATACATTTAACTTTTTTTGGGACCATTTCAGAAAAGATTAGAAAGTTAATTATGGAACTAAATTGAATTTAGGAATGTACCTTGAGACCTCTTGGAGATCATGTAGGTGTTGCAATTGCACCATATTGAAATCTGAGATTGCCAATTTGTGCAATAATTGATTTTCCTTACTTTTAGGATCATACATCTCAATATTCCACCTTGCTTCCAATCTTGTCATTCTCTTGTGCAATGGAAGTTCTAAAGCGTGGCTCACTCGCAACGCACTTTTGGCTTCCATTTTTTTCAACGTACTCGTGAGGTGGGACCTAGTAAACTCGTTTGCCTCATCTAGTGTATTCTCCCCATCAAATGCAAGAAACGAAGCTTCGTACAAGGTTAACATTCCACGAATGTCTGTGGCTAGGTTTGCATTGAAATTTCCATGTGTGTCTTTGAAGCTCTCAAATATGTCTTTTTCATCAAAAAGTTAGTTGAGGATATCATTTTAATATATATGTAAATAAACTCTAAACAATTTATATAGTTAAGTACCTGTTGAGATTTGGTGGCCATGCAATCTAAGAAACCTGAAATAGAGAGCACAGGAATGCAGATTGTTGTGTATATTTTGCTCAACTTGATGTAAAGACATTCTTGCAAGGGCTTTTCTAGAAGATTCTAGAAACCTATAACTCAACCCTAGACGATGAATATCATCGATTAGTTCAAACAGTGTCAATGGCTCCAAAGCTTCATTCTCAAGCATGCGTCTAACTTCCTCTTCCATTTTCATTATGCTCTTTCCCTCATCTTTCACCTATTTTCGGCATCAATCTCAATATTAATTAATTTACAAATTCTTCCTAAAATCACAGTACAATACGTGAGTATTGCATGTGAGCTCATTACATCTAAATTTCAACTTTACATCTTAATCTATATATACTGATATACATATTAATTGCTGGTTCTGTAAAGATTTGAAATGATAACATGGGCTACATTAAAAATGAATATCTATGGTTATATGGATATATATCACATGATAATTTTGATTGAAATATTTATACGATTTTTTTTGTAAATATTTGAATCTTATTCTCCTCCCGTCTAAATTTATTATGTTCAGTTCTCTGAACATGAGTTTTAACGAATATTGATTAGCATACATGTATAAAGTAGAAAGATTGGGGTATGATAGGTATTGTGGGGTCCACATAAATAAGGTGGTTGTTTATGAATAAAGTGAATGACAAATTGAGTAAATATGTGATGGGTGGACATAGTTAAAAAGAACGCAAATTTACGATGACCGCAAAATCGTCGCAAATTGCGACAGATTTGCGACAAAAATAGTTAAACTGACATAGTCAACAAAATTTGTGACGGATTTTGCGACCTTTTTTTTTAGTTGCGATGGAAATTCAATTCGTCTCAAATATGTGATGCATTTTGCTACGAAAATATAATTGTTCTCAAATTTGTGATGGATTGTGCGACGGTTTCTTTATTGTGACAGATTTTCCGACAAAATATTTTTCGTCTCAAATTTGTGACGAATTTTGCAACAGATATTTTTATATGTATATTTATATCAACAAATAACAAGAAGACTTCTAGCTATCTCAAGTGGATATATAAGGGTCACACAAAACACTTCGAGGCCGCGGGTTCAATGCCCAGCGACCGCAAATTAAATTACTAGATTGTCTGGATCAGGTTTGGCCTGGGTTAAGCCTGAACCGCGAATTAAATATATATTTTTTTATAATACAATCTGCGATGATAAAAAAACGGCGCAAATTTTTGCAACAACCTAAATATAATCGTAAATCAAGGTTTCTTGTGAAGAAAATGAGAATAATGAAATTCGACAGTCAAAAAAGAAAGAGGAATAATGAAATTCGACAAAAGAAGTATTATTTTTAATGTAAATTAGCACGTCACATGTGATGTTTTCCCTCCATATAAGTGACATATAGATTAAAATAAAATTGATCGAAAAAGAATAAAATCACATCATAAAGAAGTACGCCACATCATTCTTTAATGATCAAGTTCTCAATTGATATCAGGGTATTTTACCAGCTTCTTAAAAATTGTAAAACATTTTTGTATAATTTTGGTCGTGTCCAATTATAGCCATGTATGTTTTTCAATTTAAGACCTTTTGGTATCAAACCTTGTCCTTTTCACCGGAAAATTCAATTTTCCCCAATAAATTTGGGAATTTTTATGCCCTACAGCCAAATTGAAAAGTATAGTGATTCTTCCCCGAAAGTAAATTTTGAGAAGTACAAATAGTGGTTTAATTTTTCAACAAACAATATATAGTTGGAAGTAGCAATAAAATATGCATGTTAGACGAGATAAATATAACAGTTTGGTTATGACACAACTGGAAAATATAATTTCCAGCCAAAATTTAAAAATTTTCCAGTGAAAAATGATCAAAATTGGACATGACCAACATTACAGGACGATGAATGATACCTTGTCGATTTTTAATGCACGACCAACATTACATGACTAAACAATATAACGCGATGAGTGATACGATGTTTTACCGGAGAGGGTTTGTTTCTAGCTATTTACATGATCTTTTAGAAAATATTCTCCATTTTCTTCCTCTTATACCCTTAAAGGATATGGGGAGTGATTATAATATATTGATTTATAAAGAAAGAAAGCAATGCATTTTTTTCGCATAATAATTATAGTTACCACATCTTTATTTCGCAGGTTGCATATGGATTCAATTGACTCGTAACTCCAAGAAGTTGGCTGGAATTTAGTTGCCGGGCGGCGCTGGTGATTAGTACTGGAAAGTATTTGCCATTTTTGTATCTTTGGTGAATTGTGGTTGATGAAAAAGCCATAAAATGGTTGGAGTTGAATAATATGGGCCATTATTTTCTTCTATTATATTTCAATTCTGTAATATTCAGTGTATATACTATATATAGAAAGATTACATGGTGGTTGATGAACAAAATATTAATACTGCAGCTATTAATTATTTTTTGAAAGCTAGCTAGTATATGTGTATAGTTCTGTGAATGTGTAACTATTAGCATTTATAATAATTGAACGAATTGTACATGATAGAGGTTTGACCATTAAGTATCTAAATTAATCTTAATTTATTAATTGTACTTAGTTGGAAAAAGAGAGATTTAAATTAATGGCCATGTTTTTTTTTTTTTTACAAACTGTTATACGTGATAATTAATGTATATTTTTACTTACTAATATTCACCTACTTTTTTTTTTTGAGTCTCAGTATCCAGTTCAAAAACCGACTTGTGAGGTTTATCTCAAATCTCCAAGACCAGACGGGTTCGACTCGTCTGGTAAGGATCAGGTAGATTCTAGTCTACTACTGTACTCGTCTGTTGGGCAGATCAGTCGAGGTACTTAGTCGATAGAAGTCTTCTGAAGGACTCAGCTGGTGGAGTCAGACAAGTTAACTCAGACCAAATCAGATGATGTGGAGGAGTCCAATCAGATGAGATGGGGTTGCGTAGGAACAGACGAGTTGGGCAGACCAGACAGGTTGGACCAGATCAGTCGAGTTCTGTTAGCAGGGTTAATTTTTGGCTCGTCTTGTTTGCGAGAACAAGTGAAGGGCAAGGAGGTCATTTCAGATTGGGTCACGCTGAAGGTGTGAGTTTGTTACATGGTTGTAATAGAATCCACGTGGCAATCTACATGCTTTCCGCACACGCTGCAATCACCATTGGCAACCTATAAATACCCCATTGCTTGTAATTGTAATCTTTGACGCGTACGAGCATTCGTTTTGAGAGTTGAGAGTTCACGAGTGAAGTGAGGATAAATTCCCTTTCCGAGTGATGAGTGTGTAAACATCTCTGGAACTAATCAAATTGAAGTCGTGTGTCCAGTGGATGTAGATCACATTGATCGAACCACTTAAATCGTTCTTGTGCTCTGTTTTTCTGTTTTCGTTTATATTTGTGAATTGCCATGCTTTCGTTGGATTGAATATTGGCTGATTATTTTGCTTGTGATTGAAGACGTCTAATCTAAGTTGAATTATCATTGACAATCGTAACACGACTAATTCGGGGGACCAATTCCAATTAATGTCCACTAGTGCAAACAATTTCTTGTTATCGCGCCGTGTTTCATGTTGAGAATTAAAAGTAGGGCTAACAAATTTTGTTATCGCGTCGTGTTTCATGTTGAAATGATATTAACACGATACGATAAGGTCAAACACGATACAATTTATAAGAACAAGTAAGATTGTTAGGTTGATGACATTCCAAGATTGGGCTAGGGACCCATTCCTTAGTTCTTAAGTTGTTTTGATGTAATTGTAATAATGCAGGGGCACTCCATTGGTTATATAAAAGTTTTTGCACTCTTCAAAAGAAAATATATATTTTCTCAAAAAAAAAATAATATATATATATATAAGAACACGTGTCGACGTGATACATACACGATAATGTTTTTGCTGACACGACACGTTAACAACACGGTATTTTTCGTGTCGATGTGATACTATAAATTAATCTTAATTTATTAATTAATTGGTTGAAAAAAAAAAAAAACGATTGCGTACAAAACTGAAAAAGAAACGAAGAGAAAAGAAGCATTGGTATTAATGGCCATGCATGCTAATTAATTAGCATTTTAGTCCAATTTGAACCACTTTCAAAAAGTAAAAGTTCTGCCGCTAAATCAAGTATATAGGCAGTTTTGCTGGTTTTGTACAAATCTAAAATACGTTGTTTAAATTATATTCTCATGGGCAATATTTATGTTTTATATATAAAAATCAAATTTTGTAGTTAAAATGTCAAAATATTAAAAAACTTGCCAAAAATCAACTATAAATCAATTTTAAGTTGGTTTATTTATTATGTATGCTTCTCATATGTCACTATTGTATATTAAATATAATTAAAACGCTGTAGCTATATATTTCGGCTATCATAGTTGTTTTCCCAACTGCATTTAAAGTCTTGAATAATTGGGGGATTTTAAAATACGTCTTGTAACTTAGTAACTTAGGTCGATTAATTTCATTTTAATTTTTTTTAATTTTTAATTTTTTAAAATACACCCACAAATGTCAGATTTTGTTTATAGCAAATGTTTAAAAATAAACTCACAAAACTCAACTCGACGGCCCATGAAAAAAAAAATTTTGACGGAACTTACAAATGAAAGAAAGCAAAATTACAGAGCAAACGGACAAGCAAAATCTTCTTGTATTTGGTTGGATCGTGTCGTTTGTACGTGCGTTTGCTCTATAATTTCACTTCCTTTATTTGTAAATCTCGTCAAGTTAAGTTTTTTTTTTTCCTTTTTATCGGGGGCCATTGAGTTGAGTTTTGTGGGTGTATTAAGGAACATTTTTTTATAAACAAAATTTGTTGTTTAAATTTATAAGAGAGAAGATGATGATGTGTCCATATTTTTAATTAAATGTGGCAATATTTATTACTTCAAACACTTAGTCACCAAATCTTCCGGAAGCCCCAATTTTAAACACACGTTCGAGTCGCACGTGTTAGTTTTCGGGGAAATTTTTAGTTTTCCAATGGGTCTCCCCCCAAAGGGTAGAGGTGATAATCTGGCCACTACCGTACCCGCCACCGTTGTTCCACAGTCATACACTTCATCGTCGTCATCATCCTCGCCGTTAATGGCAACATTAGCATTAGCAATTGTCTTGCATCTATTCGCGTGTCATCCCCAAAGCTAAACCCACTTGACACAACGCTTGCTTCATAGCCCGCTCCATCATCCTCGGCATTGACCCCGCCCGGGCAGCGACTTGATGTTGGCAAGAGGATCGAAGAAGTAGACCCCCCCCCCCTGCCTGTGAAGAAGAATGAAGGATCTAAATAAGTGTTTTGAAGCTAGCGACGACTGTGAAGGGGGCGACATCCTCAAGCAAGAGGATCCTCAACCGGAGGTCTAAGTGAATTTCGCCTCCTTCCCCGCGAACCACTAC
This sequence comes from Galeopsis tetrahit, assembly GCA_963675135.1. Lineage (NCBI taxonomy): Eukaryota > Viridiplantae > Streptophyta > Magnoliopsida > Lamiales > Lamiaceae > Galeopsis > Galeopsis tetrahit. The sequence continues at coordinate 54,135,586 of OY776124.1, read as the reverse complement.
CAAAGGCCCGATATCTTCTCTGCTCATCTGTATTAAACATTCAAATATATAATTGAAATTAATTTTTATGAAAATTAGGTAGATTTTGACTATAGTCATTTCTAAAAAATTTTATAGTGTAATTTTTGTATTCTTCATTTTTTTTTTCTGATTTTCTTCTTACGTGTACGTTCTACAATTTTTTAAAACTGTTCGAAATACAGAGGCGGAAAATGAAGAGTTAATTCCAACTCCTACTAATATAATTTGTATTGGTTTCTGATCATGTGTTATATTGAATTATCCTATGTTATGTTATACTATTATATTCTTATTTCTCATAAAACAAGGTAATCTTCCGTTCATCTTACTAGAATTCACTTTTAATTTTTTCTATTTTAATCATACTAACCATATATTAAGTGATGCGGACAAAATATGTCGCCCTCGAAGATATCGACACGTGGATATTAAATTCGTTTTTATCATGGGTGATAATTTGGTGAAGAGGATTAATACACCCTTAGACCCAAAGAGAGAAATGGGTACAATTGGGCCTCTGGCCCATATTGTTGGCCCACGTCCTTAGCCCAAGCACACAAGGGTTAAATGGATCCAGCCCAAGAAAGGGACTCAAGAGACCCGGTCTTAATTATTGAGGCCCAAAGGAAGTAGTCAAGATGAATGGAGAGAGTCCACTAAAGGACCGAGTCTTAAGGGTGGTTGAGAATTAAGAGGGAGAGGGGGTCTCCATCTCTCCCACGAAACGAGGAAAGGTATAAAAGCAGGTTTGTTCTCTTTGTTAACTACGTTTTACATTACAAAAACTTTTTACATGATTTTTACTAAGAAACACACGAAGAATACACTGAATATACAGAAAACTCCACGATACTTGCGAGAATTTCCCTCGAATTACAGGGAAATTCCTCTTTGATCCTCTTGAGAAAGATTCTGACTTAAGCGTCGGAGATTCCACGCCGGAATCCCCTCCAGCGTGTTTTTGCAGGTCTCTAAGGAGCTTGAAGGAGGATTATTCGTGGATAAGCTTGCGGGAAAGTGACAATCTAAGCCCACAATCGCCGTAATCCGGATAGGGAAATTCCATATCCCTAATCGTTATTTTCTGACGCAACAACTGGCGCCGTCTGTGGGAACATTTCGAGCTAAGAAGTGAGAAAGTTCCATACAAAATGGGCGGAGAACAGGATCTGATGAAGCAGACTAAGTAAAAGGGAGATACTACCTCTCCTTTCACTCCGCCTCCTCCGGGTTTTCCCTCAAACAGGAACCTAGGGAAAAAACCCTCAACCGTATTGGATGATAACCCTCTTGCACCTAAGGGAAATACAACCGGTATCTCTGGGGCCTCCGGAAGTGGGATTCACAAGGATACACCTCCTTCCAATACCCAGCCGGAGCTCCTCACTGTTTCTCAGGATCAGCTAAATGCCATGATCGCCCAGGCTGTGGAGAGAATGATTGCCTCTCGAGGAGTCCATGTTTCCGGTGCTGCGCCACCAGGGAACGAAAATATGAAACAGAAGAATCCAGAGCACATGATTGACTCCTCTATGGCCCCTTCCATGAACGAGGGGATCCCTCGAGATCAGGCATATAAAGTACCCTCTCAGGCTGAGAGGAGTGTTCCCAACGGAACCCCCAGGAGGAACACGGAAGTAGTCCCTGAAAGGACTTTAGATACGGAGATTGGAGAAAGTACGGATGATACCTACCAAGGAGAAGTCAGCGACCAAATACAAGCCCTTCGAAGAGAAAGGAAGGAAATGAGGAAACAAATGGCTGACAGTGTAAGAAAATCTCCTTATATTACTAGTTACCAGTTTACTTCGAATATCTTGCAAGATGAATTACCTTCTAATTTCAAATCTTTGAATTTCGAATATGATGGTACGACGGACCCCTACGAACACCTGGTGAGGTTTAAAAATGCCGCTCTGTGGCACCGCTATGGAGAGGGTGTCAAGTGCAGGGTCTTCTTAACCACTCTATCTAAAGCTGCACAACAGTGGTTTACGCAATTGGGAACTGGCACCATTCACTCTTGGTCAGAGTTTAGCGAACTGTTCTTGCACCAATTCGCTAGTGCTAAGAGGCAGCATAGAGCTACCCTTACCCTGTTCAACATGAGACAGAGAGATAATGAAATCCTTCGAGATTTTCTGAAAAGATTCAATCAAGCGGCCCTGGAGGTACCTACTGCCTCCTCTAAAGTTAAGATCAATGCCCTTACCAACGGGTTGAAGGACGGAGACCTTTTCACCTCCCTGGCCAAGAAACCAGTGCAGACCTTTGATGAATTATTAAGGAGAGCCGAAAAATACCTCACTCTAGAAGAAGTACGGAAGGCCAAACACTCGGAAACTAAACCAATGAAAGGAAATGGAGAACGAGGGAGAGAAATAATACCCAGGAGGCCTATTCCAGAGAGATATAGAGGTTCGAGAAGGTCTGGGGACATAAAGGAAGAAGAAGCAACACGTTCAGGCCCTAGGGGAAGGTTCGAGAAATATACCCCTCTGAGAATAGAAACAGCGGAAGTTTTGGAAGTGGCAGGGGATCACCCTAACATGAAATTCCCCTACTCCAGAAACAGAGGTCCCCAGAATCCTAAATCTGATAAATTTTTTCGGTTCCACAATGACTATGGACACGATACAAATCAGTGTTGACACTTAAAGGATGAAATAGAAAGGATGATCCAAGCAGGCCATCTTAAAGAATTCACATTCAGGGATAGGCAGAGCCCTCGAGGGCAACAGAGAAAGGATCCGGAGAGGAAGCCAGAAGAAGACAAGAGGGAACAGAGGAAGGATACGGAGGATCAACCCCCTTCTCCCCATAAGAGGGGAACCATCCACATGATTATGGGGGGCCCTACCGATGGAGATTCCTTCAGATAGAGGAAACAGAGTGTTAGATCGTTGAATATTGAGAGGAACTTGGAGAACAGAGAGATAGGGAAGATGACAGTGGTCCCTGATATTCATTTCGGACCGGAAGACGCGGGAGAACCGAGGGAAACTCATAATGACGCTCTAGTCATCACCACGGACATTGCTGGGTATGATGTGGCGCGAATCTTTGTAGATACGGGAAGCTCAGCAGACATTATGTTCTTGGAGTGCTTCAAAAAGATGGAGTTGAACATAAAACTCAGGCCAGTGGAAACTGCTCTCTACGGATTCTCAGGGGGTGCAATCCAACCCCTCGGTTCGGCATTATTGCAAGTGGGGCTAGGGACTGCCCCTAACCGACGTGTACAAGTGATAGATTTTTTGATAGTAGATGTCCCATCCTCAAACAATGTGGTGATGGGAAGACCAAGCTTGAACATCTTTCAGGCAGTAATTTCCACCTTCCACATGAAGATGAAATTTCCCGCCTCGGGGGTTGTGGGAGAGATACGTGGAGATCAATATCAAGCAAGGAAGTGCTATGTAGAATTAGTGAAGATAGTAGACAAGGCTATGTTCCAAGGGTTGAAAAGGTTTAAAGGCAAAGACCCTGAGTTGAAAAAACAAAGAGTGGGTGAATTGGCAGGGGATCATCCCAAAATCAAAGCAGATGAGGAACTTATGAATATTGAACTCTACGCAGGAAAAGAAGGATTTGTAACCAGAATTGGTACACATATGGACCCAGAGCTTAAAGAGAGAATGATAGCCACTCTTCGAAAGAATGCGGACATATTTGCTTTTGCCCCAGCGGATATGACGGGTATCCCTCCAGAGATAGCAGTACACCACCTCAATGTAGATCCCAGGGCGAAACCATTAAATCAAAAACTGAGAAATTTTGGTAAAGAAAAGAATCTTATTGTGAAAGAAGAGATTGATAAATTGTTGAGCGCAGGACATGTAAGGAAGGTGCAGTTCCCTGAATGGCTCTCAAACGTAGTGTTGGTGTCTAAAGGAGCCGGCAAATGGAGAATGTGCATTGACTTCAGGGATTTGAACAAAGCATGCCCCAAAGACCATTACCCCCTGCCCAGAATCAATCAATTGGTAGACGCGACATCAGGATTCGAGTTGCTTAGCATGATGGACGCGTATCAGGGATACCATCAGATTCAGTTGAATCCCCCTGATATCCCGAAGGTATGTTTTATTGCAACATGTGGTACGTTTGGTTATATATGTATGCCCTTCGGACTAATAAATGCAGGAGCCACCTACCAGAGAATGGTAAACTCAGTATTTCGAGAATAGATTGGTAGGAACATGGAAATCTATGTGGATGACATGTTGGCTAAGAGCACTAAGGCAGAGGAACACATAAAAGATCTGGAGGAGATATTCCAGGTAGTCAGAAGTAATGGCATCAAGCTGAATCCAGCTAAATGCTCCTTTGGAGTGAGGTCAGGAAAATTCTTAGGATACATGGTGACTCAGAGGTGAATAGAAGTTAACCCTGCAAAGGTGAAGGTCGTACTCGACATGCAGCCCCCTCGAAAATTGAAAGAACTACAGACCCTGAATGGGAGGATAGCATCCCTGAGTAGATTCATAGCGAGATCGGCGGAGAAAATCCATCATTTCTTCAGGACACTGAGGAAGGGGTCGAAATTTGAATGGGATGAGCACTGCCAAAGAGCTTTCGAAGAACTTAAGCTTCATCTGGAACAACTCCCAAAATTGACAAAACCCTCTCAGGGAGATATCTTACTCCTGTATCTCTCAGTAGGGGAATATTCCTTAAGTACAGCCTTGATGAAGGAAGAGGGATCCACACAACAGCCCATATACTATGTGAGTAAGGCAATCCAAGGAGCAGATATCAGATATTCAGAGGTAGAAAAGGCAGCCTTGACGGTAGTAGTAACGGCTAGGCGATTATGCCCTTATTTCCTATCATATAAGATCATTGTGCGGACTAACTACCCCTTGAAGCAGGTGCTAGGAAGAGCAGACTTGTCAGGAAGGATGGTCAAGTGGGCCGTTGAATTACAGGAATATGATGTGGATTATGAACCCAGGAGGGCTATCAAGGGCCAAACCCTAACGGATTTTATTCAAGAATCCACTAGAACAGAGGAGATGGAAGGCTGAAAAGTGTATGTCGATGGCTCCGCATCAGCACTTGGATGTGGAGCAGGGATAGTATTGGTGGACCCTGAAGGTCAGGAGATACAAGTGGCGGTTAAATTCTGATTTTCAACCTCCAATAACAGAGCAGAATATGAGGCCCTGATCAGAGGGGCTAACATGGCTGCGGAGCTGGGAGCACAAAAGATTACTCTATATTCAGATTCGCAGCTAGTGGTACAACAAGTAACAGGGGAATACCTCGCCAAAGATGAGAAGATGATTGCATATTTGGAACAAGTAAGGAATTTGAGGAATAAATTCCATGCCTTCGAAGTGATACAGATACCGAGGGAGAAAAATACGAAGGTAGATGGGTCGTCTAAGTTGGCCAGCTCCACTGAATTCGAGGGTCACGGAAAGATAACCCTCGTAGTGGCGGATCGACTGTCGACCGAAGCCTTAGTCGGAGAGATAACGGAAAGAGACAATTGGAGGAAGGAGATATGGGAAGAATTGAGCAAGGATCCCACGACTCCAACATCCAGGGAGAACAAAGCTTTGAGGTTGAAATACTGTATCACTGGGGATCAATTGTATAAAAGATCCTTTACTCAACCATACTTGAAGTGTCTCTCAAAACAGGAAGCGGAATTTGTGATCAAAGATATTCATGGAGGTTGTGCGGCCAGTCATGAGGGTTATAAAACTATTGTGAAGAAGGTGTTTAGGGCAGGTTTCTACTGGCCTAGTGTGATGAGAGATGCTCGAGAATTCGTGAAGAAGTGTGAGAAATGTCAGAAGAACGGACCACTGATACGTGTACCGGCGGAAGAAATGGGGGTCATGTATTCGCCCTGCCCATTTTCAAAATGGGGAATAGACTTGGTAGGGACCTTCCCTATGGCATCTGGAGGGAGGAAGTTCTTAATTGTGGCAGTGGATTACTTCAGCAAGTGGGTGGAGGCCGCACCCTTGGCCAAGATAGAAGAAGACAATGTAATTAATTTCTTCGCAAGGCACATCTGTTGTAGGTTCGAAGTACCAAGGATTCTAGTCTCAAATAATGGTACGCAGTTCAATGGGGAAAGAGTAAGAAAGTGGTGTTGGAGATGGAATATCATGCAAAGGTTCACTTCAGTGGCCCATCCACAGGCCAATGGTCAGGTGGAGGTCACGAACAGAATCATAGTGGATGGCATCCGAACCCGCCTACAAAAAATAGGAGGAAGATGGGTGAAGGAGCTGGACAATGTCCTCTGGTCTTACAGAATTAGCCCTAAGTCAGCCACAGTCCCCCTTCCAATTGGTGTATGGGACAACAACAGTAATACCGCCATAGGCCCGATTAGGATCACATCGAATCACATACTTTGATGAGAGGAAAAATGAGGAGCTAATGAGAGAAGCCTTGGATCTGGTAGAAGAGGAAAGAGAGATAGCAAAGTTAAAAGCATAGAGATGCAAGACCAGGATCAAGGCAGCATACGATCGTAGGGTAATCCCAGATCCTTTGGAGTCGGAGACTTAGTCCTTCGAAGAGCTGATGCCTTGAAGAATACCGGAAAGTTGGAACCCAACTGGGAAGGTCCTTACAAAGTGGTACAAGTGCTGAAAGGAAGAGCCTACAAGCTCCAGAACATGGAGGGAAAGGAGGTGCTGTGCCCATGGAACGTGTGCCACCTCAAGAGGTTTTACATTTGAAAACGTGTCGGTCCGTTATTTTTCTTTTTGTAAAATTTTGACATTCATTTCCATTCGAATAATTGTACATGTCGCTTCATCGACACTCTTTTTCCCTCTGCATGGGTTTCCCTTCGGATTTTACCATGGAGAGGTTTTTAATGAGGTCGGCATAGGTTTCCTTTTTGCCTATGTTGATGAACACTTTTGATCAATGAAGCTTTACTTTTGAAGAAATTGCAGTTATTTCTTTTGATCTTTGAAGAATTATTGTGTGAGATAGATGTTTGAAAATCTGATGAGATGATTGATATGTACTGGTATTAAGACAAAGGATAAAATGAGAAAATGCGCAGGTTTAGACAAACCTCACCCTGAGAAAATAAGTAGGTTTCGAAGAACCTTACTTTGAGAAAATGCGTAGGTTTATACAAACCTCACCCTGAGAAAATAAGTAGGTTCCGAAGAACCTTACTTTGAGAAAATGCGTAGGTTTACACAAACCTCACCCTGAGAAAATAAGTGGGTTCCGATGAACCTCACTTTGGAAAATGCGTAGGTTTATACAAACCTCACCCTGAGAAAATAAGTGGGTTCCGATGAACCTCACTTTGAGAAAATGCGTAGGTTTAGACAGACCTCACCCTGAGAAAATAAGTAGGTTCCGAAGAACCTTACTTTGAGAAAATGCGTAGGTTTATACAAACCTCACCCTGAGAAAATAAGTAGGTTCCGAAGAACCTTACTTTGAGAAAATGCGTAGGTTTACACAAACCTCACCCTGAGAAAATAAGTGGGTTCCGATAAACCTAACTTTGGAAAATGCGTAGGTTTATACAAACCTCACCCTGAGAAAATAAGTAGGTTCCGAAGAACCTTACTTTGAAAAAATGCGTAGGTTTACACAAACCTCACCTTGAGAAAATAAGTGGGTTCCGATGAACCTCACTTTGAAAAATGCGTAGGTTTACACAAACCTCGCCCTGAGAAAATAAGTGGGTTCCGATGAACCTCACTTTAAAAAATGCGTAGGTTTATACAAACCTCACCCTGAGAAAATAAGTGGGTTCCGATGTACCTCACTTTGAAAAAATGTGTAGGTGTAGACGAACCCCACCCTGAGAAAATGAGTGAGCTTCGATGAACCTCACTCTAAGGAAATAAGTAGGTCCCAATGAACTTTCCTTTGAGAGCAAATGCAGATTCGAAATGAACTTCATCCTAAGGGGAGAATTCAAAACTATAAGATCGAAAATCTCCATCCACTATAACCTCTAAGGCTATGGGGAGTAGGAGCTACGGGGAGACCCTACAAGCATCATCAAGTAAGTACAGAAGCCTGAATTCTCTATTTTAAAGCCTGAATTCTCTACGCATGAATTTGAAGCCTTAGAGCCTATATGTGTTAGAAGGATACTAAAGATATGCCTTGAAATGTAGCTAAGAGAAGCTAAGCATGCAACATACGACATGCTCATTATCATAGATATAATACATGACATACTTATGAAAAGAAAGCAACGTATATACATGTATACAATAAGACAATATGCAGGTGTGAGGAGAAGGAGTAAGATAAAGCATCCAAAGGCAAAAAACATTCAAGACCAAGGGCACCACGCCCTGGCCCTTCACAGAAAAACGCAGGAGTGTGGAGTCTCCTGAAAATACCAAAGGGGCACGAAGGCCCCCAACAAAAAAAAAAAGTGTTTAAAGAGTACAAGAACATTGATCTGGCCCTTCCAGTGCTTTCCACCGCCTCGTTGACCTGTCCGCTGCAGCCACCACCCTCCTCTTTCTCCCCCGAGACATCAGCCGCCACGGTAGCCAGTGGGTCAGGGTTAGCTATGTGAATAGGAAATTCCAGATTGCTCACAGGCACTAAGTCCCCCACTCCTAGAGCTGCACTCTTCAGCTCCGAGACAGCCCTCCTCATGCCGGGCAACCACTAAGGAGTGTTGATATCCTCCTTGGGATCTCCGGGGAACTTAGGGGGAGTAGCTAACTCATCCAGGCGGAGAGCACGTGTATAGTGGCCATCAAACCGTGCAGCAAAGTGCTCAGACTGAAGGGCTTTCTTGAACACATCAGAGTAGAGAAGACCGAACTTCACAAAGGTTATGAAATAACGAAGAAGTTAGGATTCTGTCCTACCCGGCCCCTTGTCAATCATATAAAGAAATATACACTACGGGCTTACTTGAAAGAAGCTGTGAGCCGAGTGCACCATCCTTTCCTCCAGGGTTAGGGCACTGAGAGCTTTTACCGCAGGGGCAGGGATATGGCGTTCCACGAAAGCAGTGAACTGATCAACGATGATATCCTATGTAGCCTCTAGATCAATGGTCTCCGAGGGGGTGAAGGAGGATTTACCTTTGGTTTTCTTCTTCTTAGAGGCACCAGAAGTGGGGTGTCCAGAAGAGAAAGCAGCTCTGCCCATAGAAGATCTGGTACGTTTAGCGACTGACCCCACTGAGGGTTTCATCGGAGAAGGAGGAATGGGGGCCTTTAAAGAACTTTCCGGAACATGAGGTTTATTCACTATAGAGAGTGGAGTAGCATCTCGAGAAATCTGGGACAACCAACTCATAGCTGTGACAAAAGAATGAAGATATCAGAAACCATAAAGATCTAAGCTCCGAAGGTAGCAACAGGGAAGAGAAATGATATTACCATCATCTGGACCTAGAGGATAATCAGTACGACCAAAACCGAAATGTGATAAAGCCCTAGGATTTTTACAAATACTCATTACATCAAAATATCTGTGGCGAGTTATGTGTTGGTTCAGGTTTTCCATTACATCCAGGTTAAGACGAGAGCAAGCAGTGAGAGGAGGACAGGGTACCCCTGGGTTCTCGTAAACCCACTTTTCGTGAGGGAAATCCCAGGGAAGGATTAGTAACGAAGAAATAGTGATCCCGCCAGTCTTGGGCCCCCTCATGGAGCTTTTCCATGAATTTCCCGGTTTGGGCGGCACTATCGCACACATAGTAAAACTCGTCCGCAAGTGTGCAAGTATATTGAGTCAGGAAAAGTTGAGCAGAAGGTTCTCCCCCATTCCCCTTTACCAAAATGTAAAACCCTAGCATCGCTCGAATGGCATTGGGAGTGAATTGGTTGATAGGGATGCGGGCGTAAGAAGAAATTTCAGCTAGGTAAGGGTTAATGGGGAAACGAAGCCCGACTTTCAATTGGGCTTCCCAGAAGGCTAGGCTCCGGGGACCGTTGAAATTGGGGCGTTCCCTCGGATGGGCGACCCTAACTAGGTAGTCGGTTGGAAACATGCCTGACCGAATAAAGGAGGCCAAACGTTCCTCCGAGAGGGAGGAAGAGGCTGATATTTTGTTTTTTAAAGCTGGTGTGGTTATCGGAAATCGCGAAACCGGACTGGAGGGGGAGTTGGGAGTTTCCTTGAGAATATCTTCCGATGAGGAATGGGAAGAAGAATACATGACGATAAAATGAAAAAGAAAAAGAAGTGTAGATGGGTACCTGAAAATGAAAACACCTCGGGAAAGTAGGCGATGTGCCGGTGGACATGCAAAGAAGGCGGTTGGTTGCAGAAACGAAAAGAAAACTTGAAGAGAGAGAGACGAAGAATTGTGGAAGAGAAGCTTGCACAAGTAAGAGAGGTTTTTTTATTTTTGAATTTGGGAGTTATGATGGTAACTCAGAAAATGGGGAGAAAAACGAGGAAGGTAGCATCCGGAACTAATGGGAGGGCGCGTGATTATGGCATAGGCGGCTGGCTCCCTTTTCTAGGATAGGCGCGTGAAGAAGGCCAACGCAGAATTCGAAGCGGTAAGGAAATTGAAATAAAGGATGGTTATCACTTGGCGGCAAAAGGAGAGATTCGAAAGAAGAATTAAGTTCTTTTACCGAGGAGTATGTCTTCTTAAGGGTGTACAACACATCCCTTCAATATAATATGAAAAATGATAACAGTCATCGAGAGACGATCCATAAGGAGGATTCATCTTATCCATTTCCTACTCTCATAAAATTACTAACACTTTTACGAGAGTAGGTGGGAGTAGTTGATGCGAACAAAATATGTCGCCCTCGGAGATATCGACACGTGGATATAAGATGAATTAAATCTGTTTTTATCATGGGTGATAATTTGGTGAAGAGGATTAATACACCCTTAGACCCAAAGAGAGAAATTGGTACAATTGGGCCTCTAGTCCATATTGCTGGCCCACGTCCTTAGCCCAAGCACACAGGGGTTAAATGGGTCCAGCCCAAGAAGGGGACTCAAGAGACCCGGTCTTAATTATTGAGGCCCAAAGGAAGTAGTCAAGATGAATGGAGAGAGTCCACTAAAGGACCGAGTCTTAAAGGTGGTTGAGAATTAAGGGGGAGAGGGGGTCTCCCTCTCTCCCACGAAACGAGGAAAGGTATAAAAGCAGGTTTGTTCTCTTTGTTGACTACGTTTTACATTACAAAAACTTTTTACATGATTTTTACTAAGAAATACAAGAAGAATACACTGAATATACAGAAAACTCCACGATACTTGCGAGAATTTCCCTCGAATTACAGGGAAATTCCTCTTTGATCCTTTTGAGAAAGATTCTGACTTGAGCGTCGGAGATTCCACGTCGGAATCACCTTCGGCGTGTTTTTGCAGGTCTCTAAGGAGCTTGAAGGAGGATTATTCGTGGATAAGCTTGCGGAAAAGTGACAATCTAAGCCCACAATCGCCGTAATCCGGATAGGGAGATTCCATATCCCTAATCGTTATTTTCTGACGCAACATTAAGGAATAACCTAGATGAGATATTTAGAAATATAATTGAATGATTTTGAGATTCAAACCTTGCCCCTATTTTGTGCATGGTTAATTCATATATTTCAATATTCCATACCCTGCTCAAGTGACAACGCCCTATTTCCATTGTTTTAAAATTGTCTACTCTTTAAATCATTAATTTTTTTTATACAACAAGTAGGATTTTTTTAATTATGAACTCTTCTTATTCTCTATTAATAAACTGTTTTCTTTTAGTTTTACTTTCTCTTTATCCCACCTTTATTTTGCAGGCACTATAGCCCTGATGTCGAATGTTAGAGAAATTTCAGATTACTTATTGAATTTAACAACAATATCGTATTTTCTTATAATTAAGGAAGGCAATTTTATGTTCCTTTGCCTTTTATAATGTTTTTAGATAGTGTAATATTTTTATTTATGTAGACTTTAATTATGTGGTAAAAAAACATGTTTACTTTCATTGTATTTTATACTTTTTGTTTCCTCGACTCACATATTATTTTTACAAAGAATTTCTTTGAATAAGAAATTTTAAATTTGGAAGTTCTTGACAAATTAGGTTAGCATTATGCACTACAAAAAAACTGTGAAATACCGACGGGTTATCGACATAATTTATTTTCCGTCGGTAATTGTCGACGAAATTTATTTTCTGTCGGTAATTACTGACGGAATTTATTTTCTGTCGGTTCACAAAAAAAAAATGCGTGATTACTGACGAAAATTTCCTTCTCTAACCACAAAAAATTAAAAAAAAAGTTAAAAAAATTGTGATTAGCGACGAAAATTTCCGTTAGTAATCACAAAATAAAAAATTAAAAAAATAGAAATTTGTGAAAAATTAAATTAATAATTGAAGTAGGAAATTTGTTAACTAGGAAATTATAATTGATTAAAATATAAAATCTGTTGATTAAATTAGAAACATGTCGATTAAATTAGAAGATTGTTGATTAAGTTATCTAGGAAATTATTTATTAAATTATAAAGTTTTATGTTAAATTAGAAAATTATTGATTAAATTAAAATATTTTATGTTATATTGTTTGGACATAATTTCTTTAGTTTTTATATTCATTTAGTTTATATGATAATTAAATATTTGTTGTGTGAATTAACAAATAAAATAATTATTAATTAATAAATAAAAAAATTAAAAATAAAACTATATTTACAATTTATAAATTTAAAAAAATTACAATAATTATAAGTCACACATTTAGTGATTAATATAAGTGAAATAATGTTTAATCAAAATAAAAACAAAAAAAATTTATACATGTTGATTTTAGAATTTTAATTAAAACAAAAAAATTACATTTACAATTTATAAATTAAAAAGTTAATTTTACAGTAATTACAAATCACAAATTTAGTGATTAATATAAGAGAAAGAATGTCAATTATTAAATGAATTTATTTTTTAAAATTTTTTGGATAAAAATATGATGCATGCATACATTAAATTACTAATATATTATTCATATACTATTTGAAAATAAGATTCACACATTCACACATATACAATAGTTATAAGTCACAAATTCAGTGATTAATATAAGTAAAGAATGTTCAATTATTTTATGGATTTGTTTAAAAAAGAAAGTAAGACACGTATATATGATATGAACTTTTCAGAATTTTAATCAAAACACAAAAAATAAACAAATTAGATTTACAATATATAAATAAACAATATTAAATTTACAATAGTTATAAATCACAAATTTAGTTATATTAATATAGAAAAAAAAATTGATTTTGTGAATTAAAAAAAAAAATGGGTAAATAAATGAGTACATATACCATTAATATTAAGATTATAAACAAAAAACAGACTAAGTGGTAGGTGCCCCTCACTAGGCGCCCTCACACGCGGGTTCGAGTCCCCATATATGAAGGCCGAATATTCAGCCAATTATGCAAAGGCCTTCGCGGGCTTGGAGCGGGCCTTGCTTGGTCCCGGTCGAGCTGGGCCAGCCCTTTGGCCTGGGCCCGGGTCCAATCTGTATTTTTTCGTCGGTAATTAAAAAATTAAAAAAAAACACTGTTTCTGACCGAATTTCCGTCTCTTTTGTTGAGATATTAATATATATGCATCATAATTATAATTAGTCAGGTTGAATAATGCTTTCATATTATATATTAATTCATTTTTTAATTAACATGGAATTTCAGAAGAATAACAAAAGTTTTTTTTTTTTTTTTTACTTTGAAAATTTATGTGACTTTACTAATATAATGTGGTTGTCTACATCATGATTGTATATATTTGAGTCACATGTGCCTCGTCATTCAATGTAGTTATGCTTACTTTATATATAAATAATTACTCTATTCCTTTTTTATTAAGTGTCACTTTGCATTTTAAAATATTTTTAAAATATATGTCATTCTACACTTTTTTTTCTTTAATTTTGACAATTTTACCCTTATACATTATACTCTCTTCATTTTCTTTGCCTTCATTTAAGCTTTTACCCTTTTGAATATAATACTATAGCATAAAACATGGATAAATCTTAATTATTATATACATGAATATCACCTACAATATTGACCACATTCATTACTAAACATAAATTTAATATTAAAATTAGTTATCATTAATAAAGGGTAAAATGGTCCACGATTATATATCTTAATTTGTTGAAAATTGTTAGAATTGAATGACACTTAATTAAAAGTGGAGGAAGTAGCATTCTTAAAAAACGAGAGTAATTATTTAAATTCCCGCGTAGTACGTGGGCCACTAGTATATATATAACAAATGAACTACATACATGCCATACATTCAACTAATCAACTACAGGCATGCATATATACAACAACTCAACTAAAAAAAACATTAATTAAACTTTAAAAAAAAATTAAAAAAATACATAAAATGTACTGTTATAGTGAAGAAAATATTAATGACGTAGATGTAGTAGAAATCCTTCGGAAATCGTGGAAATCGAAAAAACCAAAAGAGGGAAAAACTGTGACTGAAATATGGCTACGGTCCAATTTAGCGACCGCCAGGAAATCCGTCGCAAATTAACACTGTTTTTTTTTATTAGAGACGGCTCTAATCAACGCGTATATTTAATAACCATAAATAGCGAGACTGGCGAAGTGTTATTGCAAATTAACACTACTCCCTCCATCCATGAAAAGTAGTCTCATTTGCCTTATATTTTTTGTCCACAAAATGTAGTCTCATATCCTTTATGGAAACTATCACCCTTCAACCATTACTTAATTACTCAAATTGTCATCAACTTTATTCACAAACAATCACTTTATTCACAATGCACACCACAATACCCTACAATACCCTTACTTTATCTCCTTAATTTATTTATTTTTTTCTTAAAACATGTGCCCCACTCCCATGGGACTACATTTCATGGACGGAGGGAGTATTTTTTATTAGAGACGGTTTTTAATTTTAAAAATTTGAAACAGCCATTTTTTGTCTCTAACGACGTCGTTTCACTTTGGATTAAAAATTCACACTAATGCCATCGCTATTTGTGATTGTTTATTCGTGGCCGTCGCTAATCTCTTTTACTTGGTCAGTTTGACCAAATTCGTCGATAACCGTCTCTAATAGTGACGGAAAGTTGGTCATCTGTAATATGACGTGTCTAATTTACGCGTTTTTTTGTGGTGTTCACCCATCTTTAAGTTTTACATTTTGTCATTTTTGGTGTCTCTCTTAAAGCTTTAAATTTCATTTTTTAACATGTATTAACCATTATCCCTACTTTACACAAAATTACACCAGTTGCCACTTATTTTTCCTTTTTCTCTCGGTCTTTTTACTTTTATTACACTTTTCACCAACAACTTTATATAAAATACTATATTTCATAAAATTTGTGTCATCCCCAATTGTAAAGTTAAAGGGGTATGGAGGGAGTATAATTTTAGCCTCGATATCTTCAGCTCCATATTAATTTATTCATATTACAATTTTCAAAATAAGCTAAAAGGAGGGAATTGGGAAGAAAACAGGTGAATATGGATAAAAGAACAAATAACTTGAGATAAAATATAATGTTTGGAAATACAGAATAATGAGAAACGTAACCCAAGTAGTTGGCCTAATGGTGTACGTAGGCTTGAGACTTATCAGTACTTCCCTTTAGATCTATGGTTTGAACCCCTCTAAGGTGCTGTTAGAGATGGGTGTATGTGTAGACGAAGATTAAATACTGACACAGACTTGAACACGGAAGTCGAGGCTAGAGTTTGACTTTTTCTCCGTAAGACATTATTGCCCCGTACTTCGATGTAATACGGGTCATTGCAACGACTTTAGAGCCTTCCGCCTGTTGCACTACGAAACGAAAGCTATCGGCGAATCACAAACAAGTATCCAGAACTTTCGACTCGACTCTAATGTAGTAACTACAACTCTAAAGTGCTAAGTATGCATATTGTAGTTTTAACTCAAGTTTTCAACTCTTGACCATAAATCAATAGAATGAATTAAATGACCAATGTAGGGGGATCTATTTATAGACTTCCAATAGTTTTTAGGTAATAGGTGTGAATCTTCACAATAATCTTATTTTCCCAAAAGTTGCAACCTTTAGAAACAAGCAACTATTCACAAAAGGTATGTCTTTTAAATTAACACGATAATTCTAAAAGACACGGCCATTGGAATAATCAACTATTCACCACAAAGTATGTCTCTTAAATTAATATAATTATTTTACAAGACACAACCTTTGTAATAAAATCATTCCACAAAAAGACATGAAATTTCATGTCAAGTCACAATCCATCACTATTACAATTCTCTTATAAATACACTTAACAATGTATTTATCCACACATTAAATGACCAACTTTAATATTAATTTCTCATTCACCAAATTTTTTTTTTAAAAATCAAATCAACTATATCCATTTACGCAAAACGGATTATAAAATTGTCACTTAATATTTTATAAAATGTGGTCAAAACCAACATTTTCCAACAATCCCCCACATGAATGAAATTAATGCATGTGACTCCCTATGAAAGTTCCGACGAACCGTTACTGCATCGAAATAGGTAGCTTCAGGCTTTGAACCTTCCCTAGTAAAATGTCATCGGATTTACTTGCCACTCAGTGAACACGGTGTCTTGAACTGGTTGGCGTTTTGTATAAACCAAGACAATGACATATACACATCAACGACTCTGATACCTTTTGGTTCTCACGTTGTGTCCATTTCGGCCCTGGACCATATCTTGGATTTATGAGTGTTTTTTCATTTGAAGCGGCCTCACTTCACACTTATATAAGTGATCTCCTATCAAGAGTACCCTGCAATACTCCACCCTTGGGATATAGGAATCATTAAAAGCTGTTAAGCTTAACCTCACCACACGTCAGCAGATTTTCTACACCGGAGGGAGTAAGGTTGCACTTGAAGGGAATCAAGAATGGGTTTCTTTAATTTTTTCAAGTGCACATCTGAGTGCTTCATAACTTAGTTGTCTCGTTGTACCAAGTTTTTAGGATCCTCTAGTCGGCATGGACTAGTTACCGCTATGAACACCCTTTAATGTGTGGGTTTTAACCCCCTTACCGCACTATACATTTGATCTCGGTTAATTGCTTTAGTAAGCGGATTCGCAATATTTTCTTTTGACTTCACATAGTCAATGGAGATTACTCCACTTGAGATCAAATGTCTAACGGTGTTGTGTCGAGAAAAAAATTATTTACGTCCCGTAACTTTTACCTTTTTTGAAAAATGTCCCAAAATAGTTAAAATTTTAATTTACGTCCCATAGCTTTTTCAATTGCTTAATTTACGTCCAATTTTTGCTGAAAATCCCCAAATTTATGTAAATGGGACGTAAATTGAGAAATTAAAGAAGTTATGGGACATAAATTAAATTTTTAATTAAAATGGGACGTTATGCGAAAAAGATAAAAATATTCAACAAATGTGTACAATTCACTATTAAATTAATGTAGTTTATGTTATACGATCAAATAAAAAAATAATTCATTTATTCATTAATTAACTTATTTTAATATAAAAAATAATTAATTTACTCATAAATTAATTAATTATTATAAAAATCAATTAACTTACCTAATTCATTATTAGAAGAATTATTAACTTACCTAATTAGAAAAAAAATTATAATTACAATATAAGTATTATAAAATTATTTATTTATTTTAACGTAATTAAATTACACAAAGTGGGTCCACATATTTTTGTACGAACTAATATCAAATTAAAAATTATATAATAAAAATGAAAAACAATAAAATTAACAAATTGTTAAAAAATATATTGTTCATCATCATCTTTCAATTACCGTGGGTAAGGGGTGAGAATTTTGGATATATTTGAGTATTTTTTGATTTGTTTGTGGATTTTAAATATTTGTGGATTTTTGTATTTATTTAAAATATTAAAATAATTGTTAAGTTTTAATAAGAGTTTTTGACAATTTTAATAAAAAAACTTATTTGGGATTTTATTATTTTAAAGATAAAATTTATATTTATTTGAGTATGTTAATTGATTTTTTAAATTATTTTTTTAATTAGGTTAATTGAATTTTTAAATAATTAATTAGGTAAGTTAATTGATTTTTCTAGTAATTAATTGACTTAGGAATAAATCTTGATTTTTTTTTCATATTATCTTTTTTTTTTATATTATGAAAAATTATTTACTTATTTAAATATTATTCTAAATTTATTTTCATATGTTTTAAAATATTATTTATTATTTTAATTAATATTCATAATTTATTTTATAATACTTATACTGTAATTATAATTTTTTTTCTAATTAGGTAAGTTAATAATTTTTCTAACAATGAATCAAGGTAAGTTAATTGATTTTTATAATAATTAATTAATTTATGAATTTTTTTTTATTTGATTGTATAACATAAACTACATTAATTTTATAGTGAATTGTACACATTTTTTTTGAATATTTTATCTTTTTCGCAAAACGTCACATTTTAATTAAAAATTAATTTACGTCTCATAACTTCTTTAATTGCTCGATTTACGTCTCATTTACATAAATTTGGAGATTTCCAGCGAAAATTGGACGTAAATTAAGCAATTGAAAAAGTTATGGGACGTAAATTAAAATTTTAACTATTTTGGGACGTTTTTCAAAAAAGGTAGAAGTTACGGGACGTAAATAATTTTTTTCTCGTGTTGTGTCTCCGACGAATGTGTCG
Organism: Galeopsis tetrahit; assembly: GCA_963675135.1. Classification (NCBI taxonomy): domain Eukaryota; kingdom Viridiplantae; phylum Streptophyta; class Magnoliopsida; order Lamiales; family Lamiaceae; genus Galeopsis; species Galeopsis tetrahit. The sequence goes on along the minus strand of OY776124.1, from coordinate 54,116,886 downwards.
AGAATCACCGTTATACATATTACTTTGTGCCCTCCCAATAGCCGAGATGCTATCACATTGTATCATCACTAGAGGCACTGGTTTGTTCCAACCTGGAATATCCTCTAAGAAGTTTCGAAGTCATTCTACTTCTTCACCAGCCTTGTCCAATGCAATGAACTCCTATTCCATTGTGGAACGAGCTATGCAAGTTTGCTTAAAGGATTTCCATGACACTGCTCCCCCACATTTTCAATGATGGGCTCAGAGTTTGTGTCCAAATATCCAGTTTTCACAACTAGATAAAATTTCACCTCAAGAATTTTCGATTTGTTCATTTCAAATCGATAAGCATTACCACATGCTTCAATCTTTACTAGTCACTCCCACACTTCGAGATAATCATGGAATCACTTTATCCCTTTTCATAGTTCACATGATTTTATCTCCTTGTATGGTGACTTTACTCGAATGTGATTTTTCACGATGAACAAATTCATATAACTTGTGGAAAGCATTCCACGGAATTCAATCGTTTTAGATTTTTCCATATTTAGCTTTTGGGTCACACCTTTGCTAACCCCCTTACATTCGAATATGTTGACGGAGACCTTTTTCCCCCACATTTGAATGTATCCATGTGTGGAGACGCATTCCCCCACATGCGAGTTGCTTGTCCCTTTATTTGTGAATTTCTCTTTTTCACCAAATTTGGACACAACCTCGAAAATGAATTTGAAAAACCTAACGTTGAATTTTTCTTTTATTGGACTTTATTCCAATTCCGAAATTAATTTAATTTTTGGTCAACATACCAAAATTCAATTCAATTCAATTTCAAATGTGGCATTTAGTGCCACCCTTAACTCGAGTATAGTCTCTGATCGAATTATACGAGTCGAGGTGTTTTGGATCATATCCAAAATATAATTTACGCTCGCAAGCACATATCATTCTTGATCATAATCAAACCTTAGTTCGATAATTCTATCAAGGAATGAACCATTATGGAATAATATTTTATAATATTTCACATATTATATAATAAATTAAACCATAACATTATCTCAACTTATTTGAAGTGAGATTTAACTCATTGAATTAAATTCATAATTCAATTACGGGCACAATCTCAAACAATATGGGCACTTCTAAAATGATCCAATTTGTTAGTTATGGCCCCAACTATTTGATGCCAATTAAAAGCACAAACCAAGGCCTGTTCTTCATTCATTTTAATTGGCCCATTGATTTGGCCGAAGTTAACAATCAAGCGACGTCTTCTCTGAATCATAACGCCCGTTCCCCGATACACGGCTTCACTGAAAATTACTTCTTCTTCCGACGCCGTTTCAACCAATTTCTTGGAGCCGTCGAATCCATTCGAGGAGCAAAAGAAGGGGTTATATCGGGAAGGATAAAGGGGTGCGAATATTTTGCCATTGTCAAAACGCCGCTAACAATCGTAAGACGTTATTGCCCCGTACTTCGGTGCAATACGGGGCATGACAACCGTCCCCAAGATACAACGACTTTAGAGCCTTCCACCCGTTGCACTACGAAACGAAAGCTATCGATGAATCGCTGTATCCGGAACTTTCGACTCGACTCTAATATAGTAACTACAACTCTAAAGTGCTAAGTATGCATCTTGTAGTTTCAACTCAAGTTTTCAACTCTTGACCATGAATCAATGGAATGAATTAAATGACCAATGTAGGGGGATATATTTATAGACTTCCAATAGTTTTTAGGTAATAGGTGTGACTCTTCACAATAAGTTTATTTTCTCAAAAGTTGCAACCTTTAGAAATAAGCAATTATTCACAAAAGATATGTCTTTTAAATTAACACAATAATTCTAAAAGACACAACCATTGGAATAATCAACTATTCACCAAAAAGTATGTCTCTTAAATTAATATAATTATTTTAAAAGACACAACCTTTGTAATAAAATCATTCCACAAAAAGACATGAAATTTCATGTCAAGTCACAATCTATCACTATTACTATTATAAATACACTCAACAATGTATTTATCCACACATTAAATGACCAACTTTAATATTAATTTCTCATTCACCCAAAATTTCTCAAATCAACTAAATCCATTTACGTAAAACGGATTATAAAATTGTCACTTAATATTTTATAAAATGTAGTCAAAACCAACATTTTTCAACAGGTGCAAATAATGTTTATGGGGTCAGTCCATACAGAGCGCAAAGTTTTGGCTTTAAACGGGGCCCCGCAAGTGGACGGTGGAATTGGTCCCCCGGATTAGACAGTCCTTGGACTATATACCGAAATTTAAAAAAGAATGCTGAGAAACATAATTACAAAGATGTTTATTTAGTTGCCGAAGTATTATTTATACAACAGAGAGAGGACTAACCGGTCCGGCTGCAGTATGATTAAAAGCACATGTGATTTAAAGCACAACATACAATACATAGATAACAAACATACAATTGAAGATTCATCAAGCGTCAGTTGGAAGGATTATAGATTGTAGGAATGAGGAAAAGAGGATTCTTTCTTGGGACAGTAATTCCATCAATGCCAGTCATGTCTACATCGTCAAGATTCATTCCTTTAGGCAACTTCCAATCGAAGTGGTAAAGAAGTTGAGCCACTGGAAGCTCAATGTTTGCCAATCCGAAATTCAAACCAGGGCAAATCCTCCTTCCCGAACCAAATGGGATATATTCGAAGTCATTCCCCATGAAATCGGTAGAAATGTCTTCGAATCTTTCGGGTTGAAAGCTCTCGGGATCTTTCCAATACTTTGGATTTCTTCCCAATGACCAAACGCTGACCATCACTTTAGTTTTGATAGGGATTGTATATCCTTGCACTTTGCGTTCTTCCCTACACGCTCTTGGGATTAATGGGAATGCAGGATGAAGCCTCAAAGTTTCTTTGATCACTAATTTCAGGTACTTTAGCCCATGCACGTCGCTCTCTTTCACACTCGTCTTTCCCATTAGAGTCTCTCGTATTTCTGACTGTACTTTTGCCATCACACGCGGATTTCTCATAAGCTCCGCCATTGCCCAGTCAGTAGTGGTAGTCGACGTTTCTGTTCCTCCGGTGAACATGTCCTGTAATTATATTAGTTAGATTATACATAGAAGATATATAAATTCACAAATCGTCATGTGTTTTTACTTGAATGCATGTCCTTTTTCTCTTCTTTTTTATCAGTTTTGGTATCTTTTGTGTCAATTTTGGTCATTTTTGTCGGAAAAATAAAATTTTGGCCAAAAAACTGCCCTAACTAATTTCAAGTTTCGATTACACCTCCCTAATGAATCGTGACTTCAAAATTATTTGAATACTCCGTCCGTCCCAAATTAGATTCATCATTTGCAAAAAAATGGAAATCCCAAATTAGATTCATCATTTATTAATTTGGCAACAAAGCACTTTTTTCACTTTAAAGTTTAAAATACACCCTTCAAACATCTCAAACTTAAATCACAATTCATTACTTTATTACTCACAATATTTTGTTGCTCCTACTTTATCTCCTTTAATACTAATAATTAAACAACTCTTGCATTAAACTTCGCCTAAACAGAAAATTATGAAACATGCTTGGGACGGAGGGAGTACCTTTTTGTGCCATTTTATATGCTAAAACAGATTTACAGTAACTTTTCCAGCCAAAATTTGAAATTTCTGGCAAAAGGGACTAAAATTGATAACTATTTGTGAAATTAACTCTTAGGGTTTTTATTTTATCTAGTCACTTTTGGGACTTATTTTATATATAGAATAATATTCACTTACGAAAATAACAGCTTTGATGTTGTCGTTGGAAATAGGGAATTGGAGTTCCTTATTTTTCTGCATCCTGAGAAGTACATCAAGAATATCTTCGCCATCATACTCACCGGACTTGTTCTCTCTATGTTCCTCCACGATAACATCAAGAATGGCGTCCAGCTTTCGTCGCATTCGCAACAACTTGTACTTGTTCCAACTCAAGAAATGCAGCAACTTGAAAGAGGGGAGAAAATCAGCTAACTCAAATCCCCCAATCGCAATTTTCTTCAACATGGCTGTCAACGTATCACGACCGCTCATCACTTTACCAAACGCCACTCTGCAAGTCACCGTAGACGTCAAGACACAGATCTTCTCCGAAAAATTGACAACTTTTCCAGAGGACGATCGCAAAGATTCAAGTAGACGGCATATCTCATCTTGCCTGATATACTCGAAAGATTTGACGTTCTTAGCGCTGAGCATCTCCATAATGCATATTTTACGAATCTGTCTCCAATACTCGCCGTAGGCACTGAACGCAATGTTACTGTAGTCGTAGAATATCGCCTTCAATGCAATGCTTTCAGGCCTATCGGCGAAGGCAGGGTCGTGGACTTTCATCACCTCTTTAGCTGCTTCCGGTGATGAAATCACTACCGTTGAAACTTCTCCTAGCTGGAGGGTTACAATGGGGCCGTATTTTTTAAATACTCTTCCGAGTGCCTCGTGGGCTAGCCCTCGAGCAAGATGGTGGAGGTGGCCAATGACCGGTAGACTTGGAGGGCTTGGAGGCAAATTTTGTGGGCCTTTTGGTTTTCGCCATGCCTTGATTAGTAAGAAGAGGATGAAAGATGAAAAGAGGAGGAGGAGGGTGGTGAACATATCCATAATTCTTGAAACTATTCTTAATGTTTGATGAAATGCACATGTTATTGAGTCTCTTATATACACAGATTCTAGAGACGGCGTGGTGCAACCTAGCTACTAGGTAATTAGATTATATCAAACATCATTAATTATCTTCATAGTGCTGTCATTTTATTTATCTTCATATAATTAATTAATTTTATAGATACTATAAATAGATTGACTCTTAGGCCTTTACAAGTTTTGGACCAACCTATTCCGTGTAAAGAACCAGAGTTAAATAACAAAAACTAGCATAACTCTTGCTGGAAAATTAATATGCAAGAATGAATTTACCACCTCTCTACAAGTTCGGACTTTTAAATGATACTGAATTCTTTCACGATATCAGAGTCTTAAGGCTTTGACCCACACGTCCTGGCCGGTTCGATTCCTGTTGAAAGCAACTCCACCGGCCATTTAATTAAATTGTCCACTCGACTTTTAGATGAGACAAAAAATTTTAAGTTTTAACTTTTTCAATTTACCTCTTAGGGAGTATAAATTAAAAGGGAGTCCAAATTAAATCTTATTAGACTTAAAAAATCTATAAATTAAAATTTCTTAAATGTGTAAAATAAAAATTCTAAAATTCTAAAAATTCAAAAATACTAAAAACTTGAAAATGATAAAATTAAATTAATCATTATTAAATTAAAAAAAAAAAAAAAAACAAAGCTGAGTCTGGTAACTGCACTTAAGAAGGACGCGCGACCAATTCTTTGGGCCACAAGGTGAAATTTTAAGAAAAGTTTAAGAGCATTGGAAGAAATACTCTATTGAAAGAAAGGTATCTACGCTGCACCTAGGACAAAGACTGACATTACCCACCCACTAGCGAAGTTGAAAAATATTTGTCTCATCTAAAAGTCTGAACTTGTAGATGGGTGGACAATTTAATAAGGGTGAAGTTGTTTTCACCTGGAAATGAACCGGCCAGAACGTGTGAATGAGGCTTTGATACCATGAAAGAATGAGGTCTCATCTAAAAGTTTGAAAAGAGATGTGGGGAATTAATTTATTTATATTAATTCATTAATTAATAGAAGTCAATACAACAAAACACGTTGTTTAGCGATTGAGTGGTCGCCAAAAAGTTGGTCGCACATATTTATGTCAATTTTTTTAAAACAGTCGCAATTTAGTGTGGTTTATTTTTGTCGCTAATTTACGACAGTCGTGTTTGTCACAAATTGGTCATGACCCATGACCTGATAGGTTAAAATGTCGTCACTAATTAGCGACGGAAGTACAGTGGTTGCAAATTGCGACAAATTATTTCATCTCAAATATTAATTCTTTCTTTATTTAATATCTCGAAAATTGAAAAGGAGAAAAGTACTCGGCGACAACATCAGTTGTGGATTATGTGGTCAAGCTGAGGAAAAAATTACCAATAACATAGCATTGTAGCAAACTACGAGTGCACGGGCCGCGAGCTGCAGACTAAACGGACTAGGACCTTAAGCGGTTCATTCTTAATCGATCTTATCATAGTAGGATATAATTTTTTTATGTCCCTTAACTTTTCAAATTTTTCAAAAACATCCCAAAAAAGTTAACTTTTGTCCCAAATTTTAACTAACTTTTCATTTACGTCTCAAAGTCGCCGAAAACACCAAAACAACGTCGTATTACGTCATGGTTATGACGTCATTTTGATGTTTCCGGCAACTTTGAGACGTAAATGAAAAAGTTAGCTAAAATTTGGAATGTTTTTGAAAAAATTAAAAAAATATGGGACTAATATATATTTAACACTAATAAACATGACAATATTATATATAATATTACATTGAATTAATATATTGATATATAATTTATTAAAATATAAACTAATATTAAATTTTAAATTGTATAAGATAAATTGATATTAAAATTATAATCATTTAATTTAAAAATAATGAGTAATAATAAATAAATAGATAATAAAATATCATATACTATTCGAATTGTGTTAACTTAAAAAAAATAAGAACAATAAATATAAAAATTAATAATTACTACAAGGAATTATGCTAACATTAATGACCAAAAATATAATATGTTAACAAAATATTTAATTCTATTCAGTATAGTTTTATTTTATAAATTAAATGAATAAATAAAGGCTAAAATTATTATAAAATAAATAAATGTGATGATGTACTATTTGATATTATCCAAAAACTGTATTTACTAGTTTATTCATATAAATAATATATTTATCGATTATATACCTTTATGGTAACGAGGATATACCGATAATAATATATATAAATAAAATTATTTGTTTAGATTTACATTACAAATAAAATTTTTAAAAAACTATATGAATATCAAGTCTAAACTTGTTTAATTAAATCGACAAACATATCAATTTTTTGTAGGTTAGATAAACGTATATATAATTATTGAATCAAACAATTTCAAATTTTGGTTAACTTTTTCATTTACATTCTAAAGTCGTCGGAAACATCAAAGCGATGTCCTAACCATGACGTAATACGACGTCGTTTTGATGTTTCCAACGACTTTGAGACGTAAATGAAAAAATTAGCTAAAATTTGGGACGTAATTGGAAAATTTAAATTTTTGGAACTTTTAAAAAAGTTGAAAAGTTATTGAATGTAAAAAATTATAACCCTATGACAGTTGGGACCTAACACTAGCGGATCACGGTAATTATTTTTTAAAAATTAAATATTAAAACTACAGCAGCTTATTTACTAAAAAAAAAAAACTACAGCAGCATCATCATCTTTTAAAACATGCCAAAAAAAAGTTTAATTAGTTAATTATTAAAGTTTATGTAATTATAATAAATAAATTATATATAAAGCAATTAAAATTTACCAATAATATAGCATTGTAGCAAGCTATTAGTGCTCAAATATTTGAGTTACATATTTAAGTTTAGAAAAAGGAAAGAAAATTTAAATAGCTATAAAAAATAATGGCTTTTAAAAGAGAACCTAGGCTAATAAAATAATGACATAATACCTTATTTGGTAACGATGTGCCAATGGGCGGCTCAGCTAAATGGGTTGGGTTGTGAGTGTTGTATTTTGTATTGGGTCTTTTTTTTTTTTTAAATAATAATGGGGCCCATTATGAACCTAATCAAATGACTAAAATTTAATGGCCACGGTTATACACAGGTTTTATGAGGACACCCACTCGTTCACTACACCCCGTATGATGAGTGCACACCCCATAAAAGATTTAAATACCCTTCTTCTAAATCCTAAACACTTAATTTTCGCGTTGCACCCACCATTCTCCTCTAACCAAAAAATGTTGTTGCCGCCCTTCTCCCAAGCGACGCGGTCGCAGCAGTTGAAGAAGAAGGCGGTCGTCTCCACCCCCCTCCCTAGTACGTGTTAAATACACGCGTGGGGTTGGATTCTTCTTTACCGTCATCTTCTCTCGTGCCTCTCTCTGTCTCTTCTCCTATTTAAGAGCACTCTTAATCACAATCACAAACCCTCAAGCGCAAAACACCGCACTAACTTCAACTCACTACTCCATCATCAAATTTTCTAGTTTTTTGGCAGTACTGTTCATACACCTAAGCCATTTCAGATTTAGTCTTGCACTAGATCGTAGTTTTATTTTTTTTGTGAAAGTTATTGTTGTAACATTTCACACAATATTTGTCTCGTTCTTTGATTAATTAGTGATGTTTTCACCATGAGGCTCGCATACATTTTAAATTAAAACCTATGTTAAGAGTATTTTCATTGTGTCCATTTTGTTTTTAGTGCTTTAGTCTTCCGCTGTATCTTTACAATTCTGATATTATGTGATAGTTTGTGTTACACTATTTGTCTCAACATTCAGTATAACATCGTTCTGTTATTCTTAAAAACTAGCAAACATACTTTCAGTTGATATCAGAATCAAAACTTGAAATTAATAGGTTTAGATCCTTGTTTTTAGTGTGTTTTAGTATATTTTTTAGCAATGAAAACACATCACAAATCCACATCACTTAGGCCGCCCGTTTTAAATGGAATAAATTATTCATATTTGAAGCCTAAGATGCGCGTGTATATCAAGTTGATTGATAAAGAATTCAGCAGATGAAAATGGTGAAGTTCAACTTAAGAAAGAAGTTGAATGGAGAGAAAATTTCATTTTACGTCCTGTAATTTAGGCCTAATCCAATTTATATACTTTAAGTTTTTACTTTTTCGATTTACGTCCTTTTTGGTCCAATTTACGTCCTTTCCGCCGGTAAATTTTAAAACTCACCGGAACGTGAGGAATAAATTGGGATTCCGGCCAAATAGTCCAATTTACATCCTTTAAGTTTGAAAATTAAAATTTAATAATTAAAGTTTAAAAAAAAATCTCATTAAAGATTTAAAAAATCTGAAAGTATCATTAAAAATCCAAAAATCTCCTTAAAATTAAAAAATATAAAATGTGTAAAATAAAATTCAAAATATATCACTAAAATTTCGAAAAATATCAATACAAATTATAAAATGTGTACAAAAAAAAAAAAAATTCTAAAAATTTTAAAATACAAAAAAAAAAAAAAAAAAAAACTACAATTCAAAGAATGGAAAATGTGTAATTTAAAAATTAAGAAATTCAAAATCTCATTAAAATTTCTAAAACTCTAAAAAACTCATTAATTTATTAAAAATGTATAAATTAAAAATCACTAATTCTAAAAATCTAATAAGAATAATAAAAATTATTAACATTTTCCAACTAACACGAGATTTTCCAACTTACCATCGAGGTTGAGTGGAAGTTCCACACCTTGATCGATTTTGGAACCGTCCCAAATTCATTTTCATGATATTTTTAAATTTGTGGAATTTTTTATTTTAAACATTTTTCAAAATTTAATTTGTAGTTTTTTTTTTTTACACATTTCAGATTTTTTGAATGATAGAAATTATAGATTTATTTTTATGAGTTTTTAGAAAAAAAAAATTACACATTTTCAGATTTTTTGAATTGTAGGATTTATAAAAAAAAATTAGATTTTTTTATTTATTTTACACAATTTATAAGTTTTTGATGATATTTTTTAATTTTTAATGATATTTTCAGAAATTTTTAATTATTAATTTATAATTTTTAAACATAAAGGATGTAAATTGGACTATTTGACCGGATTTTTAATTTTCCGGTGGAAAGGACGTAAATTGGATCGAAAAGGATGTAAATTGGACACCCTAGGACGTAAATTGAAAATGTGAAAACTTAAAGGATATATACTGGATTAGGCCTAAGTTACAGGATGTAAAATGAAATTTTCTCTTGAATGGACGACTAATGAGATAATAACAACATGATTTAATTCTAAAGTTTTAAATGATATATTTACTTCTCTTGATATTTCAATGTTTAAATTATATCTAGATGTTCTACTTCTAAGGATGCATGAGATAGGTTACAAGAGCATTATGAAGGTTTAGATAGTGTTCAAAGAATAGAGTTTCGAATGTTGGGGACCAAGTTCAAGAATCTTTGAATGAAGAAAGAAGAGACCATATAATCCTACAATGAGAGATTAATTGAGATTGTCAACGAATCACACTCTCTTAGACACCTTGTATAGCCAATGTGAGAGTAGTACATAAGATTTTGCGATCAGTCCCTACAAAATTTGATGAAAAAATTTATGTTATTGAAGAGGCAAATGACTCAGATAAGTTGAGTCAAAATGAATTATATAACATTCTCAAAACATATGAGATGAACACTAATCAGATTGATGAAACTAAAAATGACAAGAAGGTGGTTGTTTTTAAAGTAGAAACGCCACAAAAGCCTGAAATCCAACCAATCATTACTGAAGCTAATTCGGATGATGATGTGATGGATTAGTATTATAACAATCCAGACGACATTGCCTTGATCACAAAGCATTTCAATAAACTCCTGAAGAAGACAATGACCAGATTAAAAGAAAATATTCAGCCAAAGATCAAAATCAACACATCAACACCTCAGCCAAAAAGAAGGAAAAGTCAATTTTAACCAAGGTTATCAAAAAGTGAAGATAAACCAAGGTATGATTCTAAATATAGAAAATTAGTTCAATGTAATGCATGATCTGGATATGGCCATCAAGCAAATGAATGTACCAATACCGGACTGAAGCAAAAACTGAATTTTAGTGCTACCTTCAGTGATGAATCATATGACGAATTTGATGAATCAAAATAGGTTGAATTCGTTTTTCTAATGTTGTACCTGATGTTATAACATCTATGGTATTGGTAGCATCCAAACAGAGTCATTCAAATTTGAATTGTTTTAATGGATTTGTTGATGATGAAAAACAAAGTTGTTAGATGACTGAAATTCTCAAAAACTTATTCTTGAGTCTTTGAACAAAGATAATAAGAATCTAAAAAGAAAAATTAGCAAGCTAGAAGTCATATTTACCATAATGATCTTGAAGTTTGTAAACTAAAGGAGAAATTGATCAACTCAACTTTAAGTTTCAGAAAATATAAAATAATAAAAGGAAAAACAAGAATTATTAGAAAATTAGAGGATTGGAATGAAAGAGAATAATAAAGCCACGTAGGAGAGAGAATATTCTGAATTAGATGTAAGGGGGATTTTTTTTTTTTTTTGAAAGGAAAAAGATAATTATATTACCGAGTACCAGAAGTACTCAAAGGAGTGAAGCACTCGAGAGTTACATGGAAATTATAGAAGTGGTGCAACAGCACCAAGTACACCTAGCTACTGGAAATGTCACAAGAATTGTTACAAGCACACTGATGAAGGGCTTGCACACCAGTCATTGAAGGATGTGGAGGCTGGGCAAGTTCTATGCTGCGAGAGGCTGTTCCACGCCATGGATCGGAGTTCATCGAAGATCTTCTCCATTTTGGGATGCTCGTTTGCAAAGATTTTTTCGTTTCGAGCTTTCCAAATGAACCACACTATCATGCACCACAAACATTCCATAATGGGGTCTTTCATATCATGCACCACAAACATTGCAAAGATGTAAGGGGGATTTATTAGTGCATATATTTGAGAATTAAAAGTAGGTCTAACAAATCATGTTATCGTGTTGTGTTTCATGTTCAAACGATATTAACACGATACGATAAGGTCAAACACGACACAATTTATAAGAACAAGTAAGATTGTTAGGTTGATGACATTCCAAGATTGGGCTAGGCACCCTTTCCTTAGAGTAGCTCTGAATTGTTTTGATGTAATTGTAATAGTGTTGGGGCACTCCATTGGTTATATATATAAAAGGTTTTTGCACTCTTCAAAAGAAAATATATAAGAACACGTGTCGACGTGACACATACACGATAATTTTTTTGCTGACACGACACGTTAATATATAACACGATATTTTTCATGTCGACGTGACACGATAACCACATGATTATAAAATAAAAATTATAAAAATTGCAACTAATTAAATTTATAAAAATTAAAATATTTATTTAAATGTTAAAAATTATTGTGTCAATATTATTTTATTATTGGATATGTGTCATTATCGTGTCAATTGTATGGGTCAATAACATATAACAGGCTATTAATGAGTTGACTCGAATCCGACCCAATTACAGGACAAAAAAAATTTCTTGACGTTATCATGTCAAAATGATAGTGACACGATAAGACCAAATATTAACTCGTAATTTTCACATCCGATTTGTGCCATGCTATCGTGTAATGTTCATAATTGCCACCGTAAAATTAAGAATATAAATTAATCTTAATTTATTGATTAATTGGTTGAAAAAAAAAAAAAGATTGCGTACAAAACTGAAAAAGAAATGAATAGAAAAGAAGAATTGGTATTAATGGCCATTCAAAAAGTAAAAATTGTGCCGCTAAATCAAGTATATAGGCAGTACCAAACAAGGTTTTGTACAAATCTAAAATACGTTGTTTTAACTATATTCTCGTGTGCAATATTTATGTTTTATTTATGTGGTTAAAATGTCAAAATATTAAATAATTAACTTCCCAAATTAAAATCTACTAAAAATGAATTTTAAGTTGATTTCTTTATTGACAAAGTGGGATTTACTTAAGTGGTTGGAGCACCCCTACCTAGACCTAAGATCCTAGGTTCGAGTCACGGGGAGGGAAAATAGGAAGGGTATATAATGTAATTAAAAAAAAAAAGTTGGTTTAAAAGTTGGTTTATTTATTATGTATGCTTCTCATATGTCACTATTGTATAATTAAATATAATTAAAACGCTGTAGCTATATATTTCGGCTATCATAGTTGTTTTCCCATCCGCATTTAAAGTCTTGAATAGTTTGGTGATTTTAAAATACGTCTAAGTAACTTAAGGTCGATTAATTTTTTTTTAAATTTTAAATTTTTTAAAATACACCCACAAATGTCAGATTTTATTTATAGCAAATGTTTCAAAATAAACTCATAAAACTCAACTCGACGGCCCATGAAAAAAAAAACTCGACGGAACTTACAAATGAAAGGAAGCAAAATTACAGAGCAAACGTACAAGCAAAATCTTCTTGTATTTGGTTGGATCGTATCGTTTGTACGTACGTTTGCTCTATAATTTCACTTCCTTTTATTTGTAAATCTCGTCGAGTTAAGTTTTTTTTTCTTTTTATCACGGGCCATTGAGTTGAGTTTTGTGGGTGTATTAAGGAACATTTTTTATAAACAAAATTTGTTGTTTAAATTTATAAGAGAGAAGATGGTGATGTCAGTGACGGACCCAAAAAATTTCGGTAGAGGGGCCCGATTAACATTATTATAAAGATAAAATAATACGTACTCATTATTTTCATCAAAATTTCACATTATAAAATTGTCAATACGTCAAATTTCATTAAATTAAATTGATCAAATAAGTTGGCTTTTTCTATGTTTTGGTAGAAGTTAATACTCCCTCCGTTCCGTGATAACTTGCACATTTTAACCGATTCACTTTAAAAAATTGAATTTAGTGGTGTAGAGTCAAATAAGAAAGCGTATTTTGAGTGATTTGATAAAGTGTGAGGATGATTTAGTAGAATGTAAAATAGATTTAGTGAAATGTAGGGTAAAATGTAGACTCAATGAGTGACGATTTTAAAATAAAATGATGTTCGAATTATTTTTACATCAGGAGTGTGTAAATAATAATAGAACAGAGTATTAATTTTAATATGTGTAAAATTACCAAAATGCCCCTAACAAATTTACAAAATCAGTGGGGTGCCCACGGGCCCCCCTGGGCACCGAGTAGGTCCGTTACTTGATGATGTGTCCATATTTTTAATTAAATTTGGCAATATTTATTACATGTGGCACTCAGTCACCAAATTTTCCGGAAGCTCCAATTTTAAGGACACGTTCGAATCGCACGTGTTAGTTTTCGGCGAAATTTTTTGTTTTTCGATGGGTCTCCTCCCCAAAGGGTAGAGGTGATAATCTGGCCATTACCGTACCTGTCACCGTTGTTGCCGCAGTCATACACTTCACCGTCGTCATCGTCCTCGTCGTTAATGGCAACATTAGCATTAGCAATTGTCTTGCATCTATTCACGTGTGATCATCCCCAAAGCTAAACCCATTTGACACAGCGCCTGCTTCATAGCCCGCTCCATCATCCTCGGCATTGACCCCGCCCAGGCAGTGCCTTGATGTTGGCAAGACGAAGAAGTAGACCCCCCACATGCGAAGAAGAATGGAGGATCTAGATAAGTGTTTTGAAGCTAGCGACGACTGTGCAGATCGAGTCGACCAAGACTGTGAAGGGGGTGACATCCTCAAGCGAGAGGATCCTCAACTGGAGGTCTAAGTGAACTTTGCTTCCTTCTCCGTGAACCACTACCGAAGGCCCGATATCTTCTATGCTCATCTGTATTAAACATTAAAATATATAATTTGTTGAGATTAATGCAATATTGGAGAACTGTTCTTACTATCAGAAGTGGTAGTGTGCTGATTTTCAGAACTGTGCTTAGTATAAGCATAATAACTAGTGTTCTGATATTTGGTTATTTCAGTACAAGTAGAGTAGTGAGTACTCTGCTGCTAAGGTTTAGTGTTGTGATCTTAGGTATCAACCTTGCTGGTCGGATTAGAACAGTACTGCTCTTAGTCTGCTGAAGAGTATTGTGCTGATATAGTGTTCTTAGTCTACTGAGACAACTGTGCTGAGTTCTACTGTGCTGATATTCCAGTTTCAGAGTTAGTTTATTTATGTTAGTTAGTTAGTTAGTTTGTTGGAGGCAGTGTCAACTTGTATTGTACATCTATAAATACACCATCTAGTGCATAGGTTGTGGGTTACACACATAGAGAGTTTAAGAGAAAGATCAGGCTTTGTGTATACTTGTAATCTGTAACTTTCAATTGTGATTAGTGAAGAGAGTCTTCTATCCTCCGTGGACGTAGATCATTTGATCGAACCACGTAAATCCCGAGTCTTATTTTATTTTCTTTATTCGTTTCAATTTTGTGTTTCTAGTGATCTTGGTTTATCATTTGTGAGGAATTGCTAAGTGGATACAATTCCATAACAATTGGCGCGGTCTGTGGAAAGTCGAAAGATAGTCAAGAATCAAGAAATGGGCTATGTGAAATTGGAGATAGAGAAATTCAATGATAAGACAAATTTTGGTTTATGGAAAGCCAAGATGAAGGCTCTACTATTACACCATGGGCTGAAAGAGGCCCTTACTCCTCTTGACCCTGCTGCATCCGATGCAGACAAGGCCAAGAAATATGAGCTTATGGAAAAAGCTTACAACATTGTTGTTCTGAGTTTGGGAGACAATGTTTTCAGAGAAGTTATGAAGGAGAAGGATGTTGCTGGAGTATTTGAGGCATTAGATGATTTGTATTTGGCACAATCTTTGTCAAATCAGATGTTTATGGAAAGAAAGCTCAATAATTTCAAGATGACAGATGATAAAACACTTGATGAGCAGTTAGTAGAGTTCATGCAAGCAGTTGATGATCTTGAAAATGTTGGGATCACCTTGGAAGATCACAAGAAGTCTTTTTTACTCTTAGACGCATTACTACCTTCATATGACAGCTTCAATGATGCTTTGCTGATTACCAAGGAGGGTAAGGCAAAATTCAAGGAAGTCTTGTCAATACTGAAAACAAAGAGTTTACATGTAGCAAACTGAACCAAGAAGACCAAGAACCATGCTGAGGGTCTTAATATAAAACTGAAGAATGACAAGAAATGAGGGCAAGGCAAGAAGTTCCATGCCAAGCCAAATCAGAAGAGAAATTGATATGTAGTCAAGAACAAAGCTTGCTACAAATGCCATAAAGAAGGACATTTCATAAAAGATTGTCCTGAGCATAAGAAATCTACTGATCCTGCTAAAGCTGATGTAGTAGAGGCAAATGGATATGATAGTTGCAGAAGTGATGAGCATAATTGATAGCAAACTTGTTAATGAATGGGTGTTGGATTCTGGATGTTCTTTTCACATGTGTCCCACCAAATCTTGGTTTCAAAACCTGGAAATGATGGATGGTGGATCAGTTTTGTTGGGTAATGATTAAAGCTGCAATGTGAGAGGAATTGGCACTGTGAGGGTGAAGATGTTTAATGATAAACATGTGATCATGACCAATGTCAGATTTGTTCCAGATTTGAAGAGAAACCTTATATCTCTTGGCACACTAAATGCTTTGGGTTATGAATTCAAGACAGAAAGAGGATGTCTGCTTGTTACCAAAGCTGATAGAATAGTGATGCAAGGGAAGAAGTCTAATGGGTTATACTCTTTAATTGGTGAGACAATCACAGGTGCTGCTGATGTTACCATGAGTTCTGAGGATGCCATGCTTTGGCATAAGAGGCTAGCACATGTGGGAGAGAAAGGCCTGATGGAGTTATCCAAGAAGGGAGCATTCCACCAGAAGACATTAAAAAATCTGGAGTTTTGTGAGCTGTGTATTCTTGGTAAGGCCAAGAAGAAGTCATTCCAGCAGAGTAAGCACACTACAAAGGAGCTGCTGGATTATGTTCATTCAGATGTCTGGGGGCCCATCGAGAACTGAAACCATTGGTGGAGGTAAGTATTTCATGTCCATTATAGATGACTATTCTAGAAAAGTTTGGGTGTTCATTCTCAAACATAAGAGTGAGGCCTTTACAAAATTCAAAGAATGGCTACTTGAGATAGAGAACAAGAAAGGAAAGTCCTTAAAACATTTAAGGACAGATAGTGGCCTTGAGTGTCTATCAGCTGAATTCAATGAATTTTGTAAAGAGAACGGCATTACTAGACATAGAATTGTCCTTCTTAATCCACAGCAAAATGGATTAGCAGAGAGAATGAACCGAACTATTTTAGAACGGGCCAGATGCATGTTAGCTGATGCTAAATTACATAAAAGATTTTGGGGAGAAGCTGTATGTACTGCATGTTATTTGATAAATAAAACCCCCTCATTTGCTTTAGAAGGTAAAACCCCAGATGAGATCTGGTATGGCAAGTTGTCTGATTATTCAAAACTAAAAGTGTTTGGATGTCAGGCATATGCACATATTAGACAGGATAAGCTTGAGCCAAAGGCTCTGAAATGTATATTCATTGGCTATCCAATAGGTGTCAAGGGCTATAGATTGTGGTCCCTTGAACCAGGTCATAAGAAAATAATAATTAGTAGAGATGTTGATTTTAATGAGAAGGTAATGGGATATCCTCACAATGGAAATTCCCATGACCTAGATGGAAGAATTGTAAATGAGTCAGAAGAGAGTTTCTCAGCTGAGGTGGAGTTTCCCACATCAGAAGAGTTGGCACCAGAGGAGGTGGACAACTCTACTGATCTTGGAAATGACACACCAGATGAGGTTGTCCCAGAACAGGTACAAGGAGATGATCCAGAAGATGATGCCATGGAGGACAACCATGCTGATTTGAGAAATTACAGTCTTGCAAGAGATAGGCTCAGAAGGCAGATTCACCCCCCATCTAGGTTTGGTCAAGCTGATCTTGTGTCATATGCTCTGATCACAGCAGAAGAGGTGGAGCATTATGAGCCAAGAAACTATAGGTAAGCAATTATCAGTCCTGAAAGAGAACCGTGGATAGCAGCCATGTCAGAAGAGCTGCAATCCTTAGAGAAGAATGAGACCTGGATCCTTGTGGAGAAGCCAGACAACCAGAAGTTAGTCAGCTGTAGGTGGCTGTTCAAGAAGAAGCTTGAAGTTGGATTTGGTGGTACTAGAGAACACACCAGATTCAAGGCTAGGTTTGTGGCAAGAGGATTCACACAAAGAGAAGGCATAGACTTCAATGAGGTATTCTCTCCTGTTGTTAAACACTGTTCCATAAGATTACTTTTGTCTAAGGTTGCTCAAGATGATCTTGAGTTACATCAGCTAGATGTTAAAACTTCATTTTTACATGGAGAACTAGCTGAAACAATATATATGCATCAACCAGAAGGGTTCATCATGCCTGAAATTGAAGGTAGGGTATACTTGCTTAAGAAATCATTGTATGGGCTCAAGCAGAGTCCTAGACAATGGTATAGAAAGTTTGATACATTCATGTTTTCTATTGGTTTCTTAAGAAGCAAATATTGTGGATGTGTATATATTGGTAAACAAGATTATCTAGAGAGCACCTATCTACTGATCTATGTAGATGATATGTTAATAGCTAGCAAGAGTATGAGAAAGATTACCCAGCTGAAGCAGAAGCTGAGTAGCAAGTTCGAGATGAAGGACCTAGGTGAAGCCAAGAGAATATTGGGCATGGATATTCTCAGAAACAGGAAAGCAGGGACACTGTTCTTATCCCAAAAGAGTTACATCCAGAAGGTTTTGAGAAGATTCCTCATGCACCAGTCCAGACCAGTTAGCACTTCATTTGGTCAGCAATTCATGTTATCAGTCAAGCAATCTCCTCAAATGGCTGAAAAGAAGAAGCAGATGCTTAATGTTCCTTATGAAAATGGAGTAGGAAGTCTCATGTATGCTATGGTTTGTACGTATCAGACCTGATCTTGCCTATGTTGTGAGTATGGTGAGTAGATTCATGGGAAATCCAGGAAAGCCGCATTGGGAAGCCTTGAACTGGATTCTAAGATATCTGAATGGATCAGAAGACTTAGGATTAGTGTTCGATAAGTGTCTTGATACAAAAAGTCCTTTGCTGGGATTTGTGGATTCTGATTTTGCTGGAAACATAGATACAAGGAAGTCTTTATCTGGTTATGTGTTTACATTGTATGGCACTGCTATCACCTGGAGAGCAGCTTTACAATCAATGGTGACCTTATCCACAACTGAAGCTGAATACATAGCATTGACAGAAGCTGTGAAGAAAGCAATGTGGTTGAAGGGCATTCTGAGAGATTTTGGCATAATTCAGAAAAGTGTTCCTGTGTTGTGTGATAATCAGAGCACTATTCATCTAGCAAAACATCAAGTGTTTCATGAGAGGTCAAAGTACATTGATGTGAAGTTGCATTTTGTTAGAGACATCTTGGAGAAGAACATTGTTGAAGTTCAGAAGGTAGCTTCAGAAGAGAATGCAGCTAATATGTTAACTAAGGCATTACCAAGCAATAAGTTCAATCATTACATGGAGTTGGTAAACCTTAGTACCTGGGATGTTCATTAAGAAGAGAATGAACAAACAGCCTTGGAGGAGGGGGCTGGGAAGAAGCAATCTTGCATTAAGGTGGAGAATTGTTGAGATTAATGCAATATTGGAGAACTGTTCTTACTATCAGAAGTGGTAGTGTGCTGATTTTCAGAACTGTGCTTAGTATAAGCACAGTAACTAGTGTTCTAATATTTGGTTATTTCAGTACAAGTAGAGTAATGAGTACTCTGCTAATAAGGTTTAGTTTTGTGATCTTAGGTATCAACCCTGCGGGTCGGATCAGAACAGTACTGCTCCTAGTCTGCCGAAGAGTATTGTGCTGATATAGTGTTTTTAGTCTGCTGAGACAACTGTGTTGAGTTCTACTGTGCTGATATTCCAGTTTCAGAGTTAGTTTATTTCTGTTAGTTAGTTAGTTTGTTGGAGGTAGTTTCAACTTGCATTGTACATCTATAAATACACCATCTAGTGCATAGGTTGTGGGTTACATACATAGAGAGTTTAAGAGAGAGATCTAGCTTTGTGTATACTTGTAATCTGTAACTTTCAATTGTGATTAGTGAAGAGAGTCTTCTATCCTCCGTGGATGTAGATCATTTGATCGAACCACGTAAATCTCGAGTCTTATTTTGTTTTCTTTATTCGTTTCAATTCTTTGCGTTTCTAGTGATCTTGGTTTATCATTTGTGAGGAATTGCTAAGTGGATACAATTCCATAACATTATTGAAATTAATTTTTATGAAAATTTGGTAGAGTTTTGACTGTATATATATTCATTTCTAAATTTTTTTATAGTGTAATTTTTGTATTCTTCTTTTTTTTTTTCTGATATTCTTCTTACGTTCTAAGATTTTTCAAAACTGTTCAAAATACAAAAGTGGACAATGAAAACCAAAATCTTTTTTATCTAGCATTAACTTGGAACCGTACCTTTTACTAAGATCAATGTAGTTGTATGTAAACCCAGAGCAATGAGTTAATTCCAACTCCTAATATAATTTTGTATTGGTTTCTCATGTGTTATATTGAATTATCCTATATATGTTTGTGTTATGTATATCATTTTCATACTATTATATTCTTATTTCTAATAAAACAAGCTAATCTTCCGTTCATCTTACTACAATTCACTTTTAATTTTTTTCTATTTTATTCGTACTAACCATATATCAAGGAATAACCTAGATGAGATATTTAGAAATATAATTGAATGGAATAACCTAGATGAGATATTTAGAAATATAATTGAATGATTTTGAGATTCATACCCTGCCCATATTTTGTGCATTGTTAATATCTACATTTCACAATTCTATACCCCGCTAAAGTAACAACACCTTACTTCCATTGTTTTAAAATTGTCAACTCTTTAAATCATTAATTTTTTTTATACAACAAGTAGGATTTTTTTAATTATGAACTCTTCTTATTCTCTGTTAAGAAACTGTTCTTTTTTTATTTTTACTTTCTTTTTATGCCACCTCTAGTTTGCAGGCACTATAGTCCTGGTGTCGAATATTAGAGAAATTTCAGATTACTTATTGAATTTAACAACAATATCATATTTTCTTATAATTAAGGAACATAGTTTTATGTTCCTTTGCCTTTTATAATTTTCTTAGATAGTGTAATATTTTTTTATTTATGTAGACTTTAATTATGTGGTAAAAAAACATGTTTACTTTCATTGTATTTCATACTTTTTGTTTCCTCAACTCTGCATATTATTTTTTAAAAGAATTTCTTTTGAATAAGTAATTTTAGATTTCAAAGTTCTTGACAGATTGGGTTAGTATTTTGCTTTAGTTTGTAAGATAAAAGAAATTGTGATTTGGTTTTATTTGTATGCCAAGTGTTTGATAAAAAAAAAAATCACCCACAAGTTGAGATAGTGGTTTGAATGAAAAAAAAAACTTGTATGCCCACAAGTTTTGAATGAGAAATCGTGTTGAGATATTAATATATGCATCATAATTATAATTAGCAGGTTGAATAATGCTTTCATATTATATATTTTCATTTTTTAATTAACATGGAATTTCAGAAGAATAAAAATAGATATATATATATATTTTACGTACTTTGATAAAGAAAAATGCTATCTTTTAAATTTATGTGACTTAACTACTCATATAAGGTGTTGGTTTACAAATTCGTATTATTTACTCATGAATTTTGCATGCTTTTGTAAAGTACTTAAAAAAAAATTTATAGTAACTTCTAAACCTCATATATATAATCCAACACTTAATACTGATATTTTTAATTAATGAAATTTGCAACTCATTTTATGTCAGATTTTTCCTCTTCTTACAATCTTTCTACATCATGATTGTACATATTTGAGTCACATATGACTCTGCATATATTCAACGTAGTTGTGCTTATTTATATATAAATAATTAGCATTCTTATATATAATTGAGTCTTATGTAAAAGAGTAAAAAGTCCTAAAAGCCATAAAACCACAAGCGGGTTTAGAGGCCGGAGCCCCTTTAAAAACCTTCCTAAGGGAAAACCCTCCTTAGGGATAAAACCCCTAGTCAAGGAAAAAGATTACTCCTCTAAGAGAACTCGAAGATAAAACTCGAAAGTTACATCCCATTAAATCTGTAGAACTCAGCATGTAGATCATTAGCCAGAAATCTCGTGAGGAAGCTGGGTGGAGAGGACCACCAAACAAAACCATCGGTTGCCACACTCGCCAGGTGATCTGTTGTGGCATTACCCTCTCTGAAAACGCGGGCCAGAGAGAAGTCCATTTGTGTCAAGCAATTTTTTTCCCTTGTGCATAGATCAATGTATCGCCAAGGGCAGCGGGCTGTTGGTGAAGCAATCTGCTGCACCACATTAGACGAGTCGCACTCCAACCAAATTTCCCTCCAACCTCGGTTGTATGCCATAATGATCGTGTGGAAAGCGGTTGCTAGTTCAGCTTCATATGCATAACCCCATCCCTGTGAGATGGCGGAACCCCCTAAATAGATACCCATATGGTCTCTATAAACCCCTCCACCCGAGATGATTCCTGGCGCCCCTGAAGCTGCTCCATCCGTATTTATCTTAATTGTCCCATGTACAGGCGGACGCTATCTGACCAGCTGAATCGATGGTACTACCTTAGGTTATCCTCTAATTCGAAATTCATGTAAAACTCACAAATCCTGGAGTGAGTTCCACATGTGTCCCAACTCCATATCATTAGCTTCCTGAACAAAAGCCCACACTTATGCTCTTATAGCCTCGGGGGAGGTGGAAGATCCTTCGAATATAGTCGTGTTCCGCGTTTACCATATTTTCCAAACAATTGTAACTGGGCCGAGCCTCCATATAGCAGTCAATTGTGGGCTGAAGCTCGTCTTAAGGGCGGCGATGAGCCATGATAAAAACCCCTCCTGAAATGGTAATCGGACCTCAAACACTTCCGCGAACTTACATGCGATAGTTTGAAAAACAGGCAATCTCCAAAGAGATGCTCTATCGATTCCCCCGTGCGCATGCAGAGAACGCAAATTTTGGGTCCATGAATGCCTAAGTTGCAAAAATAATCCAAAGTTGGAAGTTTCCCATGAATTTCCCTCCAAAAGACTACGGACGTTCTGGGCGAAATAGAAGGTGCCCAGATCCAGTGCCCCCAGTTAACCTCCGGATAATGTGTTCGGGCTTCTAAGTATGCTATTTTTGCCGTGACTTCTAACCCCATGTGCAGTACGTGGCCAAATCCGTCTGTCTTCGTCTAGGCTGCATGTGTGGCATAGAATGTCCTTGACTATGTTTAGGTGGGCATTCACAAAGACCGCATATAAATACCACAGGCCATCAATAAAATAATCTGACACCATGAATCTGTAATGATGTCGCACCTGCTGCGGCATTTGCAGCTTATCCGCTATTATATATCCAAGCCAATTATCCAACCAGAATCTAACTTTTGAATTTTTCCCAACAATCCATCGAGAATTATCTGCAATATCTTACAAGTGCATGCGCAAACCTCGCCAAATGGTTGATGATACCTGCATAGATCTCGATTGAAAGTCCAACATGAAACGGAACTGAAGAAATGTCATTTCTGGGCAGCGGGCCTGAGATATGTTCTAGGCCATTTTAAACAAGAATGCCTCATTCGCCACCACAATGGATCGGATGCCCATGCCACCCTCCTCTGTTGGTGTACATGCCTTCGTCCATGGAACCGAGCACACCCCTCGTCGGTCGATACTCCCAGACCAGACGAAATTCCTCATTGCCTTTTCAATGCGTTGTAGCAATGCACGGGGCCACTTGTACACCATCATTGAGTGGACTAACGATGA
Organism: Galeopsis tetrahit; assembly: GCA_963675135.1. Taxonomy (NCBI): domain Eukaryota; kingdom Viridiplantae; phylum Streptophyta; class Magnoliopsida; order Lamiales; family Lamiaceae; genus Galeopsis; species Galeopsis tetrahit. The sequence goes on along the minus strand of OY776124.1, from coordinate 54,093,348 downwards.
GGTAATGACTGAATTGACAAGGCATATTCGTCCTGCCATAGACAAAGAAGACCATTTCTAGTGGGAGAACTTATTAATGATTCTATCCGTCATGCTCCTCAAATGTCTCGATTTGGGTTTGCCCTTGAAAATCGGTACCCCTAGATAAACCATTGGTAAAACCCCAATGGAGATGCCAAGTGTGATACTCATATATCTTTTATTGTTATAACTAACATGCTTCCCCATATAAGCTCTTGATTTCACCAGATTAAAAACATGTCCCGAGATTGCCCCATACTCTTGCAGGATGTTTTGGATTTGCCTAACATTAGAACGGGTAGCCCTACAGAAGACCAGTATGTCATCTACATACATTAGAACCACTGGCAGATTCAAACCATTTCTTGCAAACGCCGGCTGCAGCAACCCTGAATTGCAATTTGTCGTAAACATACGTACCAACACCTCTTCTGCCACACAAAATAGGAGGGGCGAAAGCGGTTCTCCTTGTCGGACCCCCTGTGAGCATGCGAAGTAACCATGTGGTTGGCCGTTGACTAATACGGACAGCCTAGCCGAATGCAGGATAGTGTGCAAAATATCGATGAACTTTTCTCCAAACCCCATCCGTCGTAGGACCTCCAAGATAAAATCCCAATTGAGTGTATCAAAGGCTTTTCTGATATCCACCTTTATCGCTATATTTCCATAGACTCGTGTGTTATCCAAACAATTAAATCCCTCTGATGTGACCGCTACACAGTTACGAATCTTACGGCCTGTGATGAAGGCGAATTGTTGTGGGGACAGAATCCGACTCAGGATATGGCCCATCCATGTTGCCACAATTTTAGTAAACAATTTGAAAAGAAAGTTCCCCAACACAATGGGTCTGTAATCCTCGACTCTCTCTGCTCCCGGATTTTTCGGAATAAGGGGTACCAAGTTCGAATTGATTCCATGCGGAAGGAAAGCAAATTCGAAAAAATATTAGCTAGCGCGAATAATGTCTGTGTCAATGATTCCCCACGCCGCCTGATAAAAGCTTCCCCCAAAACCATCCGGGTTGGCCACACTATCATTCGAAAGCCCGAAAACCGCTGCTTGAACATCCACTGTCGTTGGAGGACTTATAAGTGCCCGATTCCATTCTGCTGTGACACTCGGGTAACAAAATTCTGAATTATCTCATCTCCCTGGGCTGCAAACCCACTTGCAGTAAAAAGTCGTATATAGTAGTCCAGAATAAGTCTAGTTATTGCTTGATCATCCGACACTCGTACCCCATGAATTAGAAGAGCTTCAATAGGCTTACAAGTCTTTCGAAGTTGATTGAGTTTGTAGAAGAACCGTGCGTTGCGATCCCCATCATTAAGCCACGTAACCCGATTCCGTTGAGCATATAACATTTTTTGCCGTTTGAGCAAATCATTAACCAATTTTATATGCGCCACTTCTTCTTTAAATAAAGAGTCTCGTGTAGCTCCTGATGAGGTCCTCCAGCAACGTGCTTGTATGTCCAGCAGGTCTGATTGGGCCTTCGCCAAGTTACTGTGAACGTCGCCAAACACCTGGACATTGCAGAGTTTGAGGTCCCATTTTAGTCGTTTGAGTTTAGCCTTTACAAGAGTGATTGGGTCAGCCGCAGGCAGAAAATTCTTCCAAGACCAAGAAATATCAGTTAAGCACCTAGGGTCTGATAGCCACATTCTCTGAAAGTGAAAATGTCCTCTCGGTGTTGTCTCCTTAGTAGAGCATCTCAAGAGGATATGGTGGTGATCTGAATTCACTTGTGGCAGAGTAGTAGTTGTGAAGCTCTCCTTCCGTTCCAGAAAATCCGAGGTGGCCAAAATTCTATCCAGTTTCGAGGCAATGACAATTCCATCCTTTTTCCTCAACGCCCACGTATAATCCGGCCCAACAATTTCAACGTCATGTAAATCCCCCAACAATTTGGCCGGGGCCACCATCCCAAACCTCTGGTGTGCCCCCAACAGAGCATTAAAATCTCCCATGATGCAAAAGGTTTAAAGCCTCATTTCCACCACATAGTGCCACAATAGGCGGCGTTGTTGATAGTCACAGGAGGCATGTACAAAATCCAAATGTAAATTGCGCTTCTCCACTAAAGTACGAATTAAAATCACCTAATCTGTAAACCCCAGGAGCTGGGAGTTATCTAGTAGTTCGGGCTTGCAAAACACTCATATGTTTGGGCATTTACCAATTCTTTCATTTTCCATAAAAAAGACCAGCCCTAGTGAGTTCCAAAACCGGTCAGTAATAGTATCGAAACGAACTTTAGGTTCAACGATGGCCAGCCAGTTCGGACGATGTTGTTGGCAATAATTTCGCAAAAGATTCTTTGAGTCATTATTGCCAACCCCCTGTATATTCCAATAAAGGACTAACATTGATCAGGTTGATAACAATCGTGCTCACGTGGTTCCAGTCGAGTGTCGTCTTCTGTATCATCAAAATCTTCCATATCCCCTCATCTACCTAGTGCAACATCCTTCATTTTTGCAAGCCTAGGAGATGAGGAATCCCGAAGTTCCACCGGTCTAGATCTTTCCTCCTCCGCCCTTCGAGAAAGAGCACGTTCAATTTCACTATCATCCAGACAACTTTCAGATTCCTGGGGAATGCAAATCACCGATTTAAGCCGATTCGGAGCTACTTCATATGTTGAGGCTGACGTATCCATGTTCTCCGCTTGATTACAATCCTAAATGTTGTTTTCAAGGTTAACACTCAAGGTTAACCCTGGGGTGTGCGAGCGACTGGGGATGCCGATACTCGGCGCCAAACATCTTTTGAAGTTTCCCTGCCCTTAGGTGTCTGCCCTCTACCCTGTTTTGGCTTTCCTTGACTTGACCTTCTTAAAACCGCCCTTGGGTGTCTGCCCTCTACCCTGTTTTGGCTTTCCTTGACTTGACCTTCTTAAAACCATCATTCTCTTCAGTTATATTGTCCATGGGTGGTGTAGGACCCTTTGGGGGATGTTCTCTCTTATTGCAACCAGCCCAGTCATGGCCTACCACATTACAGTGACGACAAAATGCCGGAGGGTGTTCATATTTGAAATAGGCAAAGGCCCTATGGTTTTTCCATTCAACTAAATCTTCTCTAGCTTCTCCTTTGAGAAATCAATTTCCACCAGAACTCGGATGAAATGTCTGATCGAGTCGTCCAAGGAGCGCTCATCGATTTTTAATTGGAGTGCCCAACGCATGCGCCATACCTAAGATCAGTGATCTTATCCAATATTCAAAGGGTACGTAGTTCGTATAACCGGACCCATACCCGTGCCAAGGAATTGTTGATCTTATACGGATTAAAATCCTTCACCCATTTTTGTATTCTGAAGGAACCAGGGGTTAAAATCTACGATTTCCTTCCAGCCGCCGCTTCCTTATCTTCATCTCTATCAAACTGCCAGTTATAATACCCTAAGCCGAGCGGTATTAGTCTCCAATCGCCATATGTCTTCCATAAGGTGGACAAGGTCATCTTTAGGTTATCGATTTCCCAAGGTTTATCGAATTTTGAGTTGACCAATCTACCAATCAAGAAATTGCTGCACTTGGCCAGACGCGCCATATATTGTGATTCATCTACTGCAATGGATACCAAATCACCCTTTTTCATTGGCATGATTATATTATGATCTGAATCATGGGCATTCATGACGGGGGAGACCGCTGAAGGCCTATCTGCCATTAGCGTTGATTTGAAATTCATAGGTTGAGTCACAGCCGTTGGGGGGAGCCGGTGCGGCTGGACGCGGAATCGAGAGGAAATCCCGCAGCCACGGATTTGTTGAACAGAGGTTGACAATCTTTTCTAGGTTACCCAAATCTTGTGAAGTGAAACCATGGAAATCCATAGTGGATTAGAAGAAAAATTTTGTATCTTGGAAATCTCAACAAACTCCCATAATCGCCGGAGCTCTTATAAAATGAGAGTAATTATTTAAATTCCCGCGTAGTACACGAGTCGTGCACTAGTGTATATATATAACTAATCAACTACATGCATGCCATATATTCAACAAATCAACTACACGCATTCATATATACAACTAGTCAACTAAAAAAAACATTAATTAAACTTAAATTTCAAAAAAATACATAAAATGTACTGTTATAGTAAAGAAAATATTAATGACGTAGATGGCAGCGGCATGTATTCTCTAGTCAACGCGTATATTTAATAACGAAGTGTTATCGAAAATTAACACTATTTTTTTATTAGAGACAGTATTTAATTTTAAAATTTTGAGACAACCATTTTTTTGTCTCTAATTAGCTTCAAATGATGTCGTTTCACTTTGGATTAAAAATCCTCACTAATACCATCGGTTATTTGTTGGTCCCAAAAGGAGTGTGACACGTGTATGGGCAAAATACACGGGTATGTGTTTTTCAAACTTTTACTATCAATAACACAAATAATCAGAGTCAGGTAAGTTGTCTATATGCAAAGTCCTATTGAAATACTTTAAGATATTCTAACAAGATCTTAACAAATATACAACTTATATGCGCAATTTATGACAGACCCTATTATACTCATTAAGCAATGTGCACTTAAATACTTAGCAAATAAATAAGCAGTATATAATGAAACTACTTAAATAATAAAGTAAATGAAGTAAGTAAGAACACAAGATGTATAGTGGTTCGGAGGCTTAAATTACTCCTACGTCCAGTCTCCTAACTTAATAGGATAATTCCTTAATTACTTGGAATTAACTTGCTTTTACAGTACCAAGGTGCACTCTCCTCTTCTTCTTCTCTTCTCTTGATTTCTTACAACCTTCTCTCGTTGCAATACTCCCAAATTTCTACGAACTCAACAATACACTCAAACTATCTCTCAAGGTGAATGTAAGGTTTTATTCTTGTACCAACTTAATGTGATATCCTTTACAATTTAAGATCGAATGTAAAGGATAGGATATCTTTAACAATTTAATCTCTCGAGTGTTTTGAATACTTTTGAATGCTAAAATATTGCTAACATGCATGTATGAGCTCTTCTAACATGAAAATCTAGACTTGGCAAATCATCGTACTTGGGGTTTTACTTAGGGTTTTGGTATCTAATCAAAATCAATTTTTCTTTATTAACACAAACCATATCCAAACAATTTCCCCCTTTTTGATGATGCCAAAACCTACTTACTTCAAAAGATTCATAGGGATTTCTTTTTCAGTAGATTTGACAAAACAGAAGGACAACTAGCCTGTATTTTCTATACTTAGGAAATTTTACAAAATATTTTCAGATTGCTAAACTTATGAAGGCTAAGTTCTCTGAACTCTATAAAACTTAAGTGAAGTATAAAATCATTTTAGTTTTTAGCTAGAGCCTTTTTTTTAGACAAATATAGCACAAATAAAAACACTAGAAAATTATTGTCCAGTGCATAAATAAGATAAGCATTATCCAAATAAGATAGCACAAAATAAGAGTAAAAATTTGTAAATTCTAGCTCTTAGGAGCAACAATTTTTCAGAAACATATATAAAAAGTTCAGAAAGTTTTGAATCTTGACTTGACCTTCAGGCAACTTGATCATTTGCTTGCATCTGCTTTCTTCTTCAATAAGGTTGGAAGCTTCTTGAACAGTGGAGTTAATCCATAAAAAGCAAAGTGCCTGTTCTTCAAGGCCATAACTTCTTCATTCTTTCCTACGAGGTCTTCATCCTTGACCAGCTGCACAAACTAATCAGTGATGGCTTTCCTGTTAATCGCACTGCCATCTTCCTTCATTGGTGGAGTCCATAAAATCTGTTCAGGAGCTTTCACATTACTTTCTCTTTCTGAGCAGCTCCAAGTATCTTGGGATACAGATCTGGATAATTCTCCATCATGATCCCTTCATAGAGTCCATCAACATCTTCAAAGTCTCCCCACCTCTTGACAACATAAAAGAGATGATCCCATACTCTTTTTGCTTCTTCCAAGCATCATTATATAAGTTCAGCAGGAACCCACTTGTCAACATGAGGGAATCTTCTAAGAGTCTCAGTCTTTCTCTTAGCTATGTTCTCCATCATCATAGCATAAGAACTCTTGTAAGACTTTGAATTGCGTGGAAGAAAATTTTTGTGCCTCTTCAACCTGCAGTCTTCAGCTTCCTTGAACATTTTTGTTCTTTCTTCAATCACCGGCTTCCTTACTCCTTTCCTGGTTTCTGCATCCTATCCAGCCTCTTTAGCAAAGATGTTTGCAACTTCCTCAAATCTAGGAGCTTTGGCTTTCTCAGGTTCAACAGTTTCAGGAGAAACTCTTCTGACATGTAGCTTTTCTTCCCTTCTAACTAAAGTAGAAGTCTCCATTTCCTCCATCTCTTCCTCATCATCTGGTCGACTTAACTTATATTTCTCGCTCTTTTCATAGTCAGTCAGTTCTACAAGTTTCTTTCTCTTTTGAGTTGGCTTTCTGATCTTCCCACTTATAGTCTTAGGGCAATCTTCCTCCTTAACATCAGTAATTTCCAACAACTTTGCTTTTGCTTTCCCTTTGCGCTTGCCTTTGCTACCTTCCCCCTTACTCCAATCTTCCCCCTTTTTGGCATCATCAAATGCCTCAACATCAATAGGGTGAGTAGCAGGGTTGGTATCAGTTTTGGTCACAGTGAGTGACAACTCTTATTGATAAGTATCCATTATCTTCATTTGAACAGAGATAGGATCAATATGACTTATGAAAAAGGCAGAGATATTCTTACAGTCTCATTCACTTGCTTTCGAACAGCTTCATCAACTTGGTTTCTCATTGTAGTTATCAAATTATCCAAGATGGCTTTAAACAGATTAGAAGCAGCAACCAGTGAACTCTTCACAGTCTCTCTTATCAGGTTATCTCCCTGGCTTTCCATTGATTGAGTAAGTTTGTCAATGTCCTTTAACAGAATCTGAGAAATTTCTTCTTTATCCTTAGCAACCCCATCCTTAATCTTCAGAATCTCCTCCCTCTTTTTCTTTATCACCTATTTTTCAGTGTGGAAATATGTGGTAACATCATTTGACATGTTCTGGAAAGATTCACCAAACTTCAGGGTAGAACCCTTCACATCCTTTCCAATATTTTCCATCTTTTTGTCAAAAGAAACAAAACCTTTCTCCACAGCTTCCGGCTTCATGGATGTAGAGTTCACTTTTTTTTCCAAACTTTCAACTTTGATGTTTAACTCCAAAGAGTTGTTATCAACAGTTTCTTCCAGGTTCTCCATCATTCTAGTCATTGTTCTTGCTTTTGAATTCAGATTTAGCAATGACTTAAACTAAGCTTCATTTGTGGGAATGATTGTTTCATCAAGGCTGTCTCTAACATACTTTCCCATTTTAAGGCAAAGTCCTACTACATTTTCCATTTTCTTATTTTCAACCACCTCAATCTGTTCAATCTAAGAATTGAACTCTTCCTGCACAGCTTGAATCCTCTTTTCTTCCTCATCAATGATGCATATTTCAGTAAGTGGCAATGCATGAAGGTGAATTGGGAACTCCATCAAAGTTGATGGTGCTGCAACTTTTGCCTCATTTTCCAAGGTCTTCTTCATAGCAGCAGGTTCCTCAACTTTCACGGCATCTTCCACAGCCGATTTAATTTGGCCTCAACTTCATCTGTTTTGGCCTCAGCTTCCTGAAATTCATTTGAAGTTGATTCAATCATCTTAGCATCAGAAATGATAGGGTGCACAACATTCTTGTCACTTGGAGCATCATCCATCTTGACAATATCCATATGTTCAATATTGTCAGGTTCAACAGTTGGTATTGCTTCCTCTTTAGTGGTTTCAATCAATTGATCTTGATCAATTTCCTCAATCTTCTCTCCTTCACTTGAGGAATCGCCATTCTTAATCTCCTCAATGGCATTATCCACTCCTTCTAAGAAATCTTCACTCTTTTCAGCAATGACATCTTTTTCAGTGTTGTCCTCTTCCATGTTAACACTTTCATCTTGCTTACTTTCTTCCTGTTTGTCCTCAACACTCTTGGATCTCCTCAGTCTTGTCCTCAGTCATCTTGGACATGTTTTCATCCTCTTGTTTGTCTCCTCCATCTTATCTTCAACATTTAAACCAATATCATAGATAATTGATTTAATAGCCTCTATTTGAATTTGTATATTGACCATATTGGAAAACAATCTCTCATCAGTCAATTCAAAACTAGATTCCACTTCAGCAAACTCTATCAACCTTGCTTCCTCATTCCCCCACCAGTCAAGTCCCTTGGACTCAATGACTTTGCCAATATCATACATTCACTTTCTCCTTATATCAACAATCAGTCTAAGATCATAGAAGATAGATCTTAACTATAGGTATTTGGCAAGTTAGGGATATAGCTGGTCTAAGAAAAACTTTGATTCATCTCTTAATGACATCTCATAAGTGTAATCTAGGTCTTTTTCTGACTTGGGTGAAGGCTGGGATGATTTTTCTTCAAGAGATATTGGAATGAGAGTATTAGTGTTGTATGTGATTTTCAGAATGGATGGGTTATCAATGTGTGGGGTAGTTTCAACTGTATTCAGGGGAGTGATGAGTTGGGAAATATCTTCTATAACATGGATCATTCAGGTCCAGCTCTTTTGGTGAAGTATCTTCAGCATCATCACCATCATCATCATCTTCTAGTCCCTCTAATTCAGCTTGTTCATCAGCATCAATCTCCTCTTCATCTGATGAATCATCATACTCCTCTGGTGACTCTTCACCACTTGTTGTATTAAAGTAGTGACATTTGTTGTAATATTGTGATGTTTTAAGGAGATGGTTTAAAAGAACTTTTAATATTTTAGGTAATGAGTCAATAAATAGGGGAGAACTAAAATGACAAAATGGGTCATTAAATATGGGACGGAGGAGGGAGTACAATTTAATTTAACTTTTCATGTTGAAAAAATTAAAATGAGTAACTTAGCCTAAGAGTTACTCTCTCCATCTCGGTGAAAGCTATTCATGAGGTTTGGTCACGGAGATTAAAAAATATGATAACATATAAGTAAATGTATATATTAGAGGTGATGTGATTGAGATAAAGAAAAATATAATGATATGTGAGAGGGTGTAGTTTGCCAAAAAATGAATTACTCCCTCCGTCTCCATAATAATTTTCATAGGGAGATGGGCACGTATATTAATAAAGTGTAATAATGAGTGGAGTTTTAAGGGGTAATTTTGTAAAATTTTATGTATAAAGTAAAGAAATGGGTTGACTTTTGTCTATGCATGTGTGGAGAAAAAATAATGACATTTGTGTAAAATTGATGATATTGTGAGTGTGGAGTTTATAAAAGATTTTCCATTTTAATAGTGTAAAAGTTATTGTGTGACGTTTTAAAAAGAAAAGTGTGAAAGTTATTGTGAACCAGAGGAAGGAGTAGCTTTCACTAAGCCTGATACAAAAAGAAAGTTGCCCAATCCACTCTCTTTCTCATGGGAATTGCCGTCCAAGCCCTCAATTCACGGCTCCTCCTCCTAAGCCTTCTTCAAGTTTCAATATCCTTAATACACCCTCTGTTCTTAAAAAGATAGTCTACTATTTCTTTTTTATTTGTCTTAAATTATAGTACACTTTTTTTTTTTAATATTTTTTCTAAAATACCCTTATGTAATTATTGCTAAGATTAGTTAATAATTTTGATGATTAACATTAAATAAAAGTATAACAAGAATGTTAGAATAAATTTTATAGACCCAAAATATTATGTGAAAAAAGAAAAGTGAACTTGTCTTTTTGAGACATGAGTATTCCCCCTCACCAATAATGTGCTTGGCTAAATAACTAATTAGAACAATAGAATTTTGGGCCGTGGTTATACACCTCCAAACTTGTTAAATATACTCCTCTCTCCATTTGACATTTATTAATTAAATATATTTGTAAAATACTTAATTTACACTTTTAGTAAAATAATAATAAATAGATCTACTCCCCCTAAACCCTAACCCCTAACCCTAATTTCAGGAATGCCGCCATCGTCCAAATAAATTTAGAAATAATTAAAAAAAACTTAGAAATCTAAAAAAAAAAAAAATTCCACAAACCAGTGTCGATCGACCACTGGTTTGTCGACCATAGAATATATTTTCGACTATAGATTATCGACGAAAAACACACTCATCGACAACATTTTATTGAAAGAAAATAAAAAAAATAAAATCAAATATTTCGATAAGATAGTGTTAGGTTTTTATATATGGGGGAATGTATCTATAATCTGAATTTAATGTACAAAAGGGTAATATAGCGTGCATCTATAATTTAATGGGGAGTACATCAACCTATGCCATTTTAAGCGGGTACATGTATCGGGGGTATATTTAACAAGTGTGGAGGGGTATATAGCGTGCACCTAATTAGACTTTTAAGACTTCATTCGTCCTGACACGTACGAACCCAATGTCATGTGTCTCGTTCCCTCATCGATCTCCAAAACATTTCAATTTACCTTAATAAAAAAATATATATATAAAATATCAAAAGGTAATTGATCGAAAACCACAAACTAATATGTTGGATCAACACAATCAAATACCAATTTAATTCTCATATAACATCCCATTAAAGAAAGTAATATCCAATTAAAAAAAATCCCAACATCCAAGATGTCAAAGAATATCTCATCTGATATGTGTAACCGAGAAGGGTGGTTCTCAGTGGTTCTTTGCTAATTATATGACGTTTTTCACTTTTAAATTTAAATTAATTACAATTTTTTCTTAAATTACCCTCAAACTAATTAATAATAAATTATATAGTAATAATTTTTAATGTATAGTGTAAAATAAGGGGTATAGTAAATAGTTATTAATTTATAAGTCTAAAGTAACATTGAACAGGAGGAAGTACATTTTTTAAAACTACTACTTTCATTTCTCTTACATTTTTGCCATTATTTTTATTTATTTTTTTGGTTTATGAAAGAAAAAATTACAATATTTTTTCTTTGCTTAGAAAAAATTAAATGGGAGATTGAATTATTTTTAAACATAAGGTAGACAATTTTTATTTAAAAAAAAATTGTCTATTAAAATTATAACATGTTTTCTCTTTAAAAACAGGAATTCAATATAATTTAAATTATAAAATTTTATTTTTTTCGTGTTGAAAAAATTAAAATGTGTAACTTAGCCTAGCCAGGAGTTACTCCCTCCATCCCAAAGAAAGCTATTCATGAGGTTTGATCACGGAGATTAAAAAATATATGATAAAATATAAGTAAATATATTTATATATATATATATATATATATATTTGGGAAAATTGCACTTTTAGTCCTATAAGAATATACCCAAATCACTTTTGGTCTTTTTTTCATCACTTTTAGTCCTATAAAATTACTCCCGTTAAATACTAACGGAAAGGGTGGGTGAACGTCACGCAGTCAACCACAATATATTTGTTTTATTAAATTCAATTCAAAATTTTATAATTATAATATTAAAATTTCAGCCCCCACCCATCAAACTCAGAAATTTGCCGGCGAATCCTACTCCCGGCGAAAATTTCCGAATTCCCGATCACTCACCTCTCCTTCAATATACATTTTAACAAGCCCGTCATTTCCTTCCCCCTACTCCATCCGGCAGAAATTCCCAAACGGCTGAGAAAAAAAAGGTAAAAATTGCAAAAAAAAATCGCAATAAAAATTCACAGGAGATGAAGGATCGAAATTTTAAAATTGATAAGGGGCTTTAATTCCTAGCATTGACACCAGGCTATAGTGTGTAGTCTCCATAAATTTCGTGACCGGATTTGAATTTTGTAGTTGAATTTTTTATGAGATTTAGAAGAATACGGGGTTAACGAAGGTGGCAAGGTGGTGGTGACGGGTGGCGACAAGAAGATGACGGGAAGGGGTTAACGATGGTGGCACGTTAGCAGGATCGAATTGAAGTGGGGACAGGATCGAATTGAAGTGGGGACGGACGTTCTCCGGCAAAAAGAAGAGAAGGGGAGGGGGAGATATATGCATATAACTTCTGTACGTATAAATGAGATTTTAATTTGATTTTTTTATGGATTTTCTTTCTAAATAACTGTAATTATATTTTTTTATGGATTTTTAAATTTTATTTAATATTCATTTAATTAATATTCAGATTTTATGTGAATTATATTTTGTATCTTTAAATTATATTTAAACACAGATTTTATATAAATGTTTTTATTTTATTTTTGTTTTAATACATTTTTTTCAAACACAGACTATTATTTCCCTTGAAAATATTAATTTTAGTATTTTTAAATTATATTCCAATTCTAAAAAAAATATCAGATTCTACGTAAATTATTATTTGATTTTAAAAAAGATTATTTCTTGTATTTCAAATTAGAGAAAATTTATAAAAAAGGTCATTTAGACACCTAGCTTCTTTATAAAGGACAACTATTATAATCTTTTTAAAAAAGGACAAAAACACATGTTAATAACCCATTATACCCTTATATTTACATATAGAAATTAATTTATTAATTTAATAATTAAATAACAAGTCTTCATCTTCCTTATTTGTCGCCATAGATTCAACCACATACCTCTTCAATTGATTATCAACATTGGCAAATGTTACCTGATCCAGGCGCTCATAGTTTCTGCTAGAATCCTATACGGGTTTCTTGGCCGGAAAACTCAAATCTTCAAACTTTTTGGTTAATCCATGATGAATCAAACATAATCCCGCTGCATCTACAAACGATTGGCCATAGATTTTAGATTGGTGAAGCAACAATCCTCGATTTCCTCTTGAAATCGAGGGATCTTTTTCTTCTTTTAGTTTCTGTTTCAGTTTTGGGTGACCCCTCACGCCCAAAAACTGATTTCCTATGATTCTCAAAGTTTCTGCTGCTTAGAGGCTTGTTCCTCTCTTTCAACGACGGCCATGGCTATAAGGTCTCGTCTCCTTTTCTCTTCCATAATTGTTTCCTCGATCTGTTCTTTCGACTGCACATGATCAAGAGACGTTCCACGCGATCGTTTCTTTATATTACTAGGGGATTCAAACTTCACCGATTTCTTCATTATGGATGACGGACGCGAAGCCGCCGGAGATACAGTAGAAACTTTTAATTCCAAGGGTCAGATGAAGAGTTTTGCCAAGGGTATGATTTTTAATTCCACACGTACACACATAATTTGCAAAGAATTTAGGATTTTTTGAGATGATTTTAATTTAGGTTCAATTTGCTCCGTTTTCGTGTAATTGTGATGATTTACGTGCGCGTTGCTGAAATGTAGTTCATGATTATTTGTTATTGGTTTGGTCAAGGATAATGCAGATCTTATTTTGCATATGTATACATATTTTTGCATAATCACATTCAAATATGAAGACACAGTACTATTTTTTCTGCATTATTCATTTTATTATGCAGTTTTAGATTTCATTGTTTTGCATTATTCATTTTATTATGAAGATTTAACTTTTATATTTCTTTTTCAACCATGGTCTAGGGAGCAAAATGTTCTTCTCACTTCTCACTTCGTCTTCTTCCGTACTTCACGGTTTCCTTTCTTCACAAATTAAAAAACCCCAAAATTCTGCACAAAATTAAGCTCTTCTGACCGGTGTTAATTAATTTTAGGAAGGTTTTAATTAATTGCGTAATTCTTGGAATTAATGAGCTGATAGAGTCAGCTTTAAATTTCAAACATAAGGTTTTAATTAATTGCGTAATTCTTGGAATTAATGAGCTGATAGAGTCAGCTTTAAATTTCAAACATTTAAAGAATTTATCCATATTAATTCTGAATTTTATGTATTAAGGGCATGATGGTACATTTATGTGCCATTTTGTCCTTATTCTGAAACTATTTTGAATCATGTCTTTATTTAAAAATACACTAGGTGAAATGACCTTTTATGTGAAATCCCCTTCAAATTATACCAATATATATATATATACACTCCGTATTCAATTAATTTATAATTTAAGGATATACTATACATATACATTCAATTAATTTATATTTAATAATATTATTCTATAATACTAACGTTTCCAAACTAAACCTAACAGTTTCCATCCTAAATCTAACCTATAGGACCACTTTTGCACAAAAAAGGACCACTTTCAAATATCAGGACTAAAAGTGATTTTGTAATAATCTTACAGGACTAAAAATGCAATTTTCCCATATATATTTTGAAGTCAAGTTAATGTACTTATTAGAGGTTATGTGATTGAGAGAGAGACGAATATGATGATATATGAGAGGGAGTAGTTTGCCAAAAAATAAATTACTCCCTCCGTCCCATAATTTTCATAGGTAGATGGACACGTATATTAAGAAAGTGTAATAATGAGTGGAGTTTTGACGGGTAATTTGTAAAACATTATGTATAAAATAAAGAAATTAGTTGACGTTTGTATATCATGTGGAGAAAAAGTAATGACATATGTGTAAAATTGAGGATATTGTGAGGGTGAAGTTTATAAAAGATTTTTCATTTTAAGGGTGTAAAAGTTATTGTGGAACATCCTGCGAAGAAAAGTGTGAAAGTTATTGTGGGACGGAGGGAGTAATAGCTTTCACTAAGACGGATACAAAAAGAAAGTTGAGTAATTTTCACTAGAACAGATGGAGTAAGTAATATATTTTGGGATGGCGTGACGTTTGTGCTAACCCTGACCAATATATATTTTGGGATTGCATCCACGTTTGTGATCACAAAAGAAGAGTATCGTCCTAAATTAACCATATGATTGGACCCGACCCTACTCGCATTTATGTGCACTTTGATCTCGCACGTTTGTGATACAATAGACCAATTGAGGATTTTGATTTTTTGTTATATACTCCTTCGATCAGTTCCTTTGAAAGCTATTCACAAGCTTTGGGCAAGGAGATTATGAAATATGATAGAACAAGTAGACGTATTATTGAAATGTGAGAAAAATAATGGGCAACTTTCATTGTAATGACTGAAAAAGAAAAGTGACATATTTGGGATGTTCTTCTCAGATTTACGACTCACTTGGTTCGAATCGGGGCTTAGGGTTTACCCCGTCTTGGGACCGTCTTTGCAAAAAAGACCAAAAGAGAACGTGGGACCAAAATTTGATTTTGGAAAAAATAAACTGCAATTTACCCAGTTATATATATATATATATATATATATATATATAATTTGATCAGCATATTGATACTGTTGTGTTGAATTGATAACATAACAGATGAACGTCAAATAATTATTCATTACTTAATACAATAAAATTAAATTACATGTGGACATAAAATTCTAAACAAGATATATAAATTTAGAATGCTTGGCTGCCAAAGAAATTGATAATTACCTTATTTAATATATATATATATATAGAATTATTTTCATTTTATAAGTTTAATGGGATCAATGATTACAGACTTGACATGATTCCTTGATTCATCATTTGGGGCAGAATGAGTATCCCCATTTTGGTATTGACACGTGGCAATTCGAGCAAGATTGCAGGAAATCTCAATAAAAGATTTGTCGAAAATGGAATTATAAGTTATTTCGTGGTTCATCATTTTCCAATTTTGATCAATAATTTTTTTTAAAAATGCTCGAGCAACTTCATCAGATGCACCAGTTTCATGCATGTAGCACAACACTCCTTTGGGAACTTCTTCCCTTTTAATGTCTTCCTGCACATGTTTCCAATCAAGATAAATATACACATTCTTCTAATCAAGATAACGATTTTTTATGTATATAAATATACACATTCTTCTAATCAAGATAAAGACAATTGTTTTTATATGTGGATCGATATACATATTATTAATCTACAAAACGTGTATGAGACGATAGCATGTATATATGAAACATGATAATCCTAACCATTTTTGTAGAGTTAAAGTTCATTCTTGATCCCGTAACTTCTACGTTATTTCGAAATTTACAAAAATAGTGTAGAACATAATCAGGATAGTTAATATATATCGAGTTAATACTTCCTAAAAAAAAAATATCGAGTTAATACAAGGAAATTGAAAAGGACCAAAATTGAACTCAAATTTGGCGGAATTTAATTGAATTGTTTACGACGTCATTTTGTGACACGTGTTTTGCATGAGGGAGTGGTAGAGGTACAAAATGTGTTCAATAATGTTTTTTTTCGAAAAAGGTCTAAACGCGTACTATAAAATGACGTCATACTTCAAGTTTCAACGACCTTGATACCAGTTTAGGAGTTATGAGATTAAATAGAAAAAAAAAATTGGGATCTCTTGCGAAAGAGAAAGTTGTAAGCTATCAAATCATATAATATGCATGTGATGAACACCTATATACATGTAAAGTAATGTATGAGACCGTCTAATGCAAGTTTTTATATTTGCGGAAATGACAACATATTTGGCCCCATAATGGATTTTAACTCCATTGTAATTTGTGATATATGTACTCATATTTCAAAAGTATCATAAAACATGTAAGAATGTTATGTGTCATACATAAGAGACTTAACATTTAATGACAAAATTATTGTTATTATAATAATTTTAGGTAAAACTCTTTAATGACAGGAGAAATAGACCTTTATTGACAGGGCATGTCTTTAAGTTGAAATGGAATGATTTTTCTATCATTAAATGTCAATTTTTTTTCTTTTAATGTTAATTGCTGGTTACCTTAGAGGAACATAGATCGTTGGCCAGACGAAAGATTGTACTTGGGAAACACAACAAACCACTACTGTCACTCAAACATTTTAGAGCTTCATCGGTGATAGTTGGAGTGGTTAGGAAGTAGGCATGAGTCAACAAGGCAACCCCAGTAGATGAAAAGCATCCATGTTTCAAGTAGTCATCAAACTTAGGAATATGTTTCTTGTAACCCCACTTTGCTTCTCGTAAGAACGCCTTGCAGCAATCCCCCCACTGAAAATAAACACTCGTTGTAGGAAAAAAATTATCAGCTGCAGTTAATAGAATTTCTCGTAAATTAAAACTTTATAATGCATGTATGCCTATAATAAAACTTTTTTTCTCTATAATGATATATATATATATATATACAAAATTATAATAATTTTTTTCCCAAATATTGACTTACCCCTTGTCTAAGGTGAGGAATTATGAATCGACCATGTCCGTTTAAAGTATCATAAGCCAAGTCGTTGAGAGTGTTGTAAAGAACCAAGAAGTATAACTTCATGTACTCAGGAAGATTATTCACTGAATTGACATCCCATCTAAAACAAAATTGAATGGAGAAGATTTATACGATGTCGGAGAAATTGGGGCTCTTCTGGGGAGAAATTCAATGTCGACGAGTTATACGCGACAATTAAGTGTACTAAAACATACCTGTCAACAACATCTGTGAATTTCTGAAGCTCTTCTGGGGAACCATATTCATCATAAATATCATCTAATATTGTCAGTAGCATAATCACTTTGGTTAATGTTATGCGGGATTTGCTAAACTGAGGTTCGGGAACCATTCCGACAGCCCAAAAGAAGCTCTCCATTACTCTATCTCTTGCAAAGCTCAACTTATTTGCTAAGCCTACATGTCTCCACCACCTGAAATATTTCCACCAAATATATTTAATTATCATAAATAAACTTTATTTCCCCGCGCACCTAAGGTGACTCGAACCCATGTCCATACTGGCCTAGGTATGGTGTCTAACCACCCGATTTATCTCATTTCATCGTATATATATGGGGATAGAAGTCAATTTAGTCTCATAACTTTCTAACTTTTTTTAAATGCTTCCAAAAAAATTAATTGTATCAATTTAGTCTCATTTTTTTTCCAATTTGTTCTGTTTTGGTTCCAAGGGGTTAAATGTACCAATTTAGTCCTTTTTTTAACAGTTTGTTGTGTTTTGGTCCAAAAAAAGTTATATATAATTGCGAAAAAATGGGACTAAACTGATATATTTAACTTTTTTGGAACCAAAACAGAACAAATTGCAAAAGATTGAGACTAAATTGGTACATTTAACTTTTTGTGATTATATTTTTTATAGTCCATTAAGTTACCACGTTTTTTAATTTAGTCCACCAGATTACCACTTTTTGAATTTAGTCATTATATTTATATATTTCATATTAATATAAATTCTTAGTTTTTTTTTTATTTAATTATTTTTGGCAATTTATTAAATAGGAAATAATTTGGGTGTGTATAGTAATAAAAAAATATTTTTAAATTTTAGTGTGGTGTGTTTAACATTTGCGGTGTGTATAACATTTTATGGGATGTGTTTTAAAAAATGACCTGTTAAACCTGCTATAGCAGGTAATTGGACCAAAATAAAAATAAATCGAAACTTAATAGACTAAATTCAAAAAGTGGTAATCTGGTGGACTAAATTAAAAAACGTGGTAACTTAATAGACTAAAAAATATATAATCCCTAACTTTTTTTTTGGACCAAAACAGAATAAATTGCAAATAAATGAGACTAAATTGATGCATTTAACTTTTTTGGGACCATTTCAGAAAAGGTTGAAAGTTATGGGACTAAATTGATATCTGTCCCTCACATAATTAATTTGAAATTAGGAATGTACCTTGAGACCTCTTGGAGATCATGTAGGTGTTGCAATTGCACCATATTGAAATCTGAGATTGCCAATTTGTGCAATAATT
Source organism: Galeopsis tetrahit (assembly GCA_963675135.1). Classification (NCBI taxonomy): domain Eukaryota; kingdom Viridiplantae; phylum Streptophyta; class Magnoliopsida; order Lamiales; family Lamiaceae; genus Galeopsis; species Galeopsis tetrahit. The sequence goes on along the minus strand of OY776124.1, from coordinate 54,074,742 downwards.
GATTTTCCTTACTTTTAGGATCATACATCTCAATATTCCACCTTGCTTCCAATCTTGTCATTCTCTTGTGCAATGGAAGTTCTAAAGCGTGGCTCACTCGCAACGCACTTTTGGCTTCCATTTCTTTCAACGTGCTCGTGAGGTAGGACCTAGTAAACTCGTTTGCCTCATCTAGTGTGTTCTCCCCATCAAATGCAAGAAACGAAGCTTCGTACAAGGTTAACATTCCACGAATGTCTGTGGCTAGGTTTGCATTGAAATTTCCATATGTGTCTTTGAAGCTCTCAAATATGTCTTTTTCATCAAAGAGTTAGTTGAGGATATATGTAAATAAATTCTAAACAATTTAATAAGTACCTGTTGAGATTTGGTGGCCATGCAATCTAAGAAGCCTGAAATAGAGAGCACAGGAATGCAGATTGTTGTGTATATTTTGCTCAACTTGATGTAAAGTTATTCTTGCAAGGGCTTTTCTAGAATATTCTAGAAACCTATAACTCAACCCTAGACGATGAATATCATCAATTAGGTCAAACAGTGCCAATGGCTCCAAAGCTTCATTCTCAAGCATGCGTCTAACTTCCTCTTCCATTTTCATTATGCTCTTTCCCTCATCTTTCACCTATTTTCGGTATCAATTTCAATATTAATTAATTTACAAATTCTTCCTAAAATCACAGTATAATACGTGAGTATTGTGAGCTCATTACATCTAAATTTCAACTTTACATCTTAATTTATATATACTGATATACATATTAATTGCTGGTTCTGCAAAGATTTGAAATGATAACATTGGCTACATTAAAAATGAATATCTATGGCTATATGGATATATATCACATGATAATTTTGATAGAAATATTTATTCGATTTTTTTTTGTAAATATTTGAATCTTATACTCCTCCCTTCTAAAATTATTATGTTTAGTTCTCTGAACACGAGTTTTAACGAATATAGATTGATTCATACATGTATAATGTAGAAAGATTGGGGTGTGATGGGTATTGTGGGGTTCACATAAATAAAGTGGTTGTTTATGTATAAAGTGAATGTCAATTTGAGTAAATATGTGATGGGTGGAGGGTAAAGATAGTTAAAGAGAACGCAAATTTGCGATGACCGCAATATCGTCGCAAATTGCGACAGATTTGTGACGAAAATAGTTAAACTAACGAAGTCAACAAAATTTGCGATGCTATTTCAAGTAATCATAAATTAGCGACATATTTTGCGACCTTTTTTTTTTATTTGCCATGGAAATTCAATTCGTCTCAAATTTGTTATGGATTGTGCGACGGTTTCTTTATTGTGACAGATTTTCCAACCGAAATATTTTTCGTCTCAAATTTCTGATGAATTTTGCAACAGATATTTTTATATGTATATTTATATAATTTATATCAACAAATATTAAGAAGACTTCTAGCTATCCCAAGTGGATAATGGTCACACAAAACACTCCGAGGCCGCGAGCTCAATGCCCAGCGACCGCAAATTAAATTACTAGATTGTCCGGGTCAGGTTTGGCCTGGGTTCAGCCTGAACCGCGACTTAAATATATATTTTTTTATAATACAATCTGCGATGATAAAAAACGGCGCAAATTATTGCGACGGCCTAAATATAATTGTAAATCAAGGGTTTTTGTGAAGGAAATGAGAATAGTGAAATTCGACAATCAAAAAAGAAAAGGGAAATAATGAATTTCGACAAAAGAAGTACTCCCTCCGTCCCACAGGAATTTGCACACTTTCCATATATGGATGTCCCATACCAATTTGCACACTCCATAAAAGGAAATATCTTCACAACCCTCACCCTTGAAATATACTCATATTTACCCATATGCCATTACTTTTCCACACTCAATCTATTTTTTTTTACTTTACTTTATTCTTAAAAGTTTACAAAACTACCCTTCAAAACATCAATCATTACACATTTTCTTACACATTTCTTAAAATGTGTGCCGGTCAAAGGGTGCAAATTCCTCCGGGACGGAGGGAGTATTATTTTTAATGTAAATTAGCATGTCACATGTGATGTTTTCCCTCCATATAAGTGACATATAGATTAAAATAAAATTGAAAAAGAATAAAATCAAGTCATAGAGAAGCACGCCACATCATTCTTTAATGATCAAGTTCTCAATTGATATCAAGGTATTTTACCAGCTTCTTAATTAAAAATTGTGAAACATTTTTCTATAATTTTGGTCGTGTCCAGTTATAGCCATGTATGTTTTTCACCGGAAAATTCAATTTTCCCCAATAAATTTGGGGATTTTTATGCCCTACAACCAAATTGAAAAGTATAGTGATTCTACCCGGCCCGAAAATAAATTTTGAGATGTTATGGTTATAGCTAGGATTGAGAAATCAAAGGTCAAGACAGAGAATTTGGTATAGGACACCACCCGACACCGAAAGCAAGAGTTTTGTCTCGTAGCCATCCGAGGGTTTAAAAAGTTATTTATAGGTCCGATTTTAGGATTAAAATGTAAGTCTTTGATTAATTTAGAACAATATGACTCTTGTTTGGATAAAATCAGATCAAAAACGAAGAGCAGTTAAAATCTGTAAATACATCAACTTTGACCAGCAACTACCAAAAACTATACAAAGGCCCCTAAACACAATCTAATTATATTTATCGATCGATCGATCGACCTCTAAACTTCTAAGCTTTTGTACAAACAGTCCCTGCCGTAGTTACCCACCTCCAATAAAAAAACTGATCGAAAGTAACACCAGAATCCCTACGATCACGACCACCTTTTTCGCCCAATACTAACTCAAACGAAAATCGGCCATGAAGTACAAATTCATGAATGAATAGTGGTTTAATTTGTCAACAAAAAAAAAAACAATCACGAAACTGTGGTATATGACAATTGACACAACTGGAAAAAAATCAATAAAGGAGCCAAAACTGGACATAACCAACATTGCAGGACGGTGAATGATACCTTGTCGATTTTTAATGCATGAACGACCAACATTACATGACGAAATAATATAACCCGATGAGTGATGTTTTACCGGAGAGGGTTTGTTTCTAGCTAATTACATGATCTTTTAAACAATTTTCTCCATTTTCTTCCTCTTATACCCTTTAAAGATATGGGGATCGGAGTGATTATAATATATGTACTAAAATTATGGAAATTGGGTTAGTTAAAAAGTTGTTGAAGAGGATTTATTTATCTTTTCATAGACATTGTTAATTTTTCTCGGAAATCCTAAAACATCGCTTATTTATTAAAAAAGAAAGAAAGCAATGCATTTAATATTTTTGCATAATAATTATAGTAATTACCGCATATTTATTTCGTAGGTTGCATATGGATTCAATTGACTCGTAACTCCAAGAAGTTGGCTGGAATTTAGTTGCCGGACGGCGCTGGTGATTAGTGGAAAGTATTTGCCATTTTTGTATCTTTGGTGAATTGTGGTTGACGAAAGAGCCATAAAACGGTTGGAGTTGAATACTATGGGCCATTATTTTCTATTTCAATTCTGTAATATTGATCAGTTTTTCTCTTCTTTTCTAGTGTATATATAGAAAGATTACATGGTGGATGATGAACAAAATATTAATCTTAATATAAATTAAGAATTAAGAATATAAATTAATCTTAATTTATTGCTTAATTGGCTGAAAAAAAAACGATTGCATACAAAACTGAAGAAGAAATGAAGAGAAAAGAAGCATTGGTATTAATTAGCATTTTAGTCCAATTTGAACCACTTTCAAAAAGTAAAAATTGTGCCGCTAATTAAATCAAGTATATAGGCAGTACCAAACAAGGTTTTGTACAAATCTAAAATACGTTGTTTTAATTATATTCTCATGTGCAATTAATATTTATATGTTTTATATATAAAAATCAAACTTAGGTAGTGTTTATGAATAAAGTGTTGTGGTTAAAATGTCAAAATATTAAAAAAAACTTGCCAAAAATCAACTAAAAATTAATTTTAAGTTGGTTTATTTACTATGTATGCTTCTCATATGTCACTATTGTATATTAAATATAATTAAAACGCTAGCTGTAGCTATATATTTCGGCTAGCATAGTTGTTTTCCCAGCTGCATTTAAAGTCTTGAATAGTTGGGGTGAAAATTTCAAATTACGTCTTCTAATTTAGGTCGATTTCATTTTAAATTCTTTAATTAAGTTTTCATTTTTTTTTTCTTTTTATTAGGGGCCATTAGGGCTGAAAATCAAATCAAACTATTCGATACTCGATTCGATATCGTTCGGTAAAAGCTCGTTTGAACTCGATTCGACATAGATATCAAACAAGCTTGAACATATATTTACGTTCGATATGGTCCAAAGCTCGAGCTCGAGCTCGATAAGTAAAAAAAGATAAATTTAGTGTAAATATGTCAAACTACTCGAGCTCGACTCGTGTTCGGCTCGAATAAAGCTCGTACAAGCTCGACTCGTTTAATTATCAAACAAGCTCAAACACTAATTTCAAAGCTCGATAATATTTCAAACAAGCTTGAACAGCATCGCGTTCGGCTCGACTCGACTTATTTACATCCCTAGGAGCCATCGAGAGTTGAGTTTTGTGGGTGTATTTTAGAACTTTTTTTATAAACAAAATTTGTTGTCTAAATTTATAAGAGAGAAAATGATAATGTGTCCATATTTTTAATTAAATGTGACAATTTTTATTACATGTTGCACTCAGTCACCAAATCTGCCGAAAGCCCCAATTTTAAGCACACATTCGAGTCGCACGTGTTAGTGTTCGGTGAAAATTTTAATTTTCTGACAAAAAGGATTTTAATTGGACATCACTGCTTTTACTTAAAAAAAGCGAAAACATATTTTACTTAGAACATATTTTAAAGAAGCGAAAACATCACTGCTTTTACTTAAAAAATGGAATTGACCTAAGTTGCCGGACAAATTTTGAAATTTTCCCAATAGTTGTGTGTCACAAGATCAAACAATAATATATTCGTTGAATCTATGAAGGTCCTAATTTGTTGAATTTTCCCAATAATTGTATTTTATTTATTTATTATCGAAATATGAAGGTCCTAATTTTGGGTGAAGAAAAAATAAATGTGAAAGTTTGTCATTTAATATGTGAAAATATATATTTGTTGAATCTATTTATTATGGGTAATGATGGATTAAAGTTGATCAATTTGGTCCAGTAACTTTTTATCTCTTTTCGATTTAATTTGGCAACTATTTTTTTTTTTTTTGAATGATTTAGTCCCACAATTATTTAAATGTCTCGATTTTGGTCCCACGTCCCGGTGAAGTGTGTTTTGAAGCTAGCGAAGACTGTGCAGATATTATTTTTTCTTCAAGCGAGAGCGAGGATCCTCAACCGGGGGTCTAAGTGAACTTTGCTTCCTTCCCCGTCAGCCACTACCGAAGGCCTGATATTTTCTCTACTCATCTGTATTAAACATTCAAATATATAATTGAAATTATTTTTTATGAAAATTCAGTAGAGTTTTGACTGTATATAGTCATTTCTAATTTCCTAGTCAACCAAACAATCTATTTAATTAAATCATTAAATTTCTAATTAAATAACCAACGATCTAATTAAATCAATAATTTCTAATCAATTAACTAACAATATGAATCTAAATATCCTAATTAACCAACAATCAAAAACACTAATTTTTTTATGCCTCGTATCCAGTCCAAGTACAACAGACTAATCTGGGGGACTAATCCCACAGACCATTTACGGAAGCCCCGTTTAAAGCCAGAGCAAAACTCTGTATGAACCTGTCCTTAAATATCACTACAAGAAACAGGGGGAATAGCGACGAAAATTTTGCGACAAATCTAAATTTCATCGCTAAAATCAATTTTTAGCAACGAAATAGAAATTTTCGTCGCTAAATTCCTTGATTTAATATTTACAATAAAATTTATATATTTCATCGATATATTAGCAACAAATAGCTTAATTTCGTTGTTAATAATCAAAATAGGAATGAAAATTATATTTTGTCGCTAATATTTTGCGATGAAATAGAAATTTTTGTGGCTAATTTCTTGAAATTAATTTTTGCGATGAAATTAAAATATTTCATCGCTACACTAGCAACAAATTATTTTATTTTGTTGTTAATAATCAGAAGAACAATGAAAATTATTTTTCGTCGCTAATATTTTGCTCTGAAAAAAGAAATATTTGTGGCTAATTTTCTTGATTTAATTTTGGCGACGAAATTAAAATATTTCATCGCTACAATAACTAAAATATTAGCGACGAAATATAAATTTTTGTGGCTAATTTTTTGGATTTAATTTTTGCAACGATATTAAAATATTTCATCGCTAAATTAGCAACAAATTATTTTACTTTGTTTTTAATAATCAGAATAACAATGAAAAATATATTTCGCCGCTAATATTTTAGCGACGAACAACAAATATTCGTGGCTAATTTCATGGATTTAATTTTTACGACGAAATTAAAATATTTCATCGCTGCACTAGCAACAAAATATTTTATTTTGTTGTTAATAATCAGAACAACCATGAAAACTATATTTCGTCGCAAAAATATTAGCGACGAACAATAATTTTTCGTGGCTACTTTCATGGATTTAATTTTTGCGACGAAATTAAAATATATCATCGCTACACTAGCAACACAATATTTTATTTTTTGTTAATGATCAGAACAGCCATCAAAACTACACTTCGTCGCTAAAATACTAGCGACGAAATACAAATTTTCGTGGCTAATATCGTGGATTTAATTTTTGCGACGAAATTTATATATTTCATTCTTATACTAGCAACAAAATATTTTATTTTGTTGTTAATAATCAGAACATTCATGAAAACAGTATTTCGTCGCTAAAATAGTAGCGACGAACTACAAATTTTTGTGGCTAATTGTCACGCCCCAATTTTCATAAAAGCAAATTTTGCAGAAATACTTAACAATCTTAAAATAAAGGGCATGAACTGAAATTTAAATACAAGAAAGTGGACCATAAATTTATTTAATAATAAAATTATTTGAATAACAGCGGAAGCCTCGAGACATTAAACAACATCTCAAAATGATTTTTAATTAAAAAGCCTAAATATTAATACACTTGAATTTTAATTGCTTAAATTCATAAAATAAAATATGACGATTTGACATCCACCGCCTCTCCTCGCCATCAACTCATCAACCTGAATCTGAAATGTTAAATGTATGGTATGAGCAAAATCACTAGCTCAGTGAAGTCACTTTGACAATATTAAATACGACATAAGAATAAAATGTGTAGCACATAAAATCACGTAATTTACAAAAAGTCACATAAGCACCTTTCATCTCACATAAGCATTTTTCATCGTACTTTTGATTAATTATTAATTACGTCTCACGGTTATCCCAAGGATCTCTTTTAAATCCCACTGGGTCCCCCTCAAAGACCTATTTTCAGTCCCGAGTTCTTTTCTTGTGCACGGCGGATCCCCTAAAGATCTCTCTTCAATCCCGGGTTCACCGAAGACCTCTCTTCAGTCTCGGGCCTCTTTTAAGCCCCTGGCCTTTCATACTCATTTACATTAAAATATTCACTCACATTTAAGTCATGTCACAACGCACATAAACAATCTATTCATATGAAGCAGTTAATAAAGGCAAAGAAACCACACCTGTCATTAATATCTTGGATGCCAAATATCACGTTGGAACACGCTGATTTTTCTAATCTAGAGAGAAAACTTATTTTTATGCTGATAATATTCTGTGATTTTGATATTTAGAAAATACGATAAAAATAATTTATATAATAGAAGAAGGGATAGAATTTTAGTTGAGAAAAATATGGAATTTTAAGTTTAATTCACGCGTATGATTGATCCGAGAAAATTGGAATTTAATTTCTAGTTATTCATTATCCAAATTTAATTTATTAGTAAATATATATACAATGTAAATACGTACACATATATATATATATACTCAATTGAGAAAGAAAGATATCTATCACAAATCTAAATAAATTTATTAAAATTTATTACTGTAACACACGATTATATATTGAACATTGTATTTAAAATATCTTAATTTAGTAAAATAGTATCTCAAATAATTTATATATATATATATATATCCAAAATAATATCTTATGTCTTTTATGTTAATTAAAATTTTGGGGTATTACACTAATGGTGTGGATTTAAATTTTGCGACGATATTAAAATATTTCATCGCTACACCAGCAACAATATATTTTATTTTGTTGTTAATAAGCAAAACAGCCACGAAAACTATATTTCGTCGCTAAAATATTAGCGACGAACTACAAATTTTCGTGGCTAATTTTGCTGATTTAATTTTTGCGATAAAATTACAATATTTCATCGCTATACTAGCAACACATTATTTCATTTTGTTGTCAATAATCAGAAAAAACAATAAAAATTATATTTCATTGCTAATATTTGATGATGAAATAGAAATTTTGTGTATAATTTCTGGAATTTAATCTTTGCTATGAAATTAAAATTCTATTTCATTGTATATAAAGAAAAAAAATATTTTGTTTCGTTTCAAATAGTAAGAATGACAATGAAAATTATATTTAATAGATATTTCCTAAGATTTTATTTAAAAACAAACTAAAAATTAATACACGCTAAGATTGTTGTATTTTTTTTCTTCCTAAAAAGTTATTTCTAAAAATTTTAAAACACCCGCCATTTTTTTTATTGAGTTCCCTCCATTTTGATTAGATTATTGTAATGATAGTATGAAATCAATCTCCCTTCCTAAAATTTTGTGAGTTCCGTTCATTAAGATTAAATTTTCCTGAATATTTCTCTCTTCCATAAATTTATATCTCTATAAATGAGGGATTCATCTTCATCATTCTCACTAAAATTCTATTCCGCAGAAAATACAGAGGTAAGTTGACAAAGTGGGATAGCTCAAGTGGTTAGAGCCCCACTACCTAGGGCTTAGATCCTGGGTTCGAGTCATGGGGAGGGGAAAAGGGAAGGGTTTTTAATGTAATTCAAAAAAAAAAAAAATACAGAGGTAAGCAAGTTTTATGTGTTTTCAATTCTGTTTCTTTTTTTTTTTTTTTTAATCAGTAACTAGTGTTCAATTCTCCATTAAATCTGGGTATGAGTAATACCCATACACAATGCATGTCTACACATTTGGTTCCCCTCACTCAACACATGATGCTTTATCAGTAAAGAGTAAAATTAAATGACTAGATTCCCACCCTCCAAAGTCTTATCCTCTGAGATGCGCCCAGCCTCAATTCCAAGTATTTTATTGTTAAGCGTTTAAGTGGCATACCTGATACCTTTTCTTTACTCATTTACTCTGTTTTAATTTTATTTTTTCTCTTTTTTTATTTCTGCTAATCTGAGCGTTTGATCTTTTATGGTTAGTTTCTTTCCTGCAATACAGATTGCATACAGGACTTTCTGAGTGTACAAACATCTCTCATTAACGTCCCTTTACTCATACCAGTAGTACATTATAGATAATATAGATTCAGAGTGTAGACATAGGAAGGAAACAGAGGTCTTGATTACCCCCAAATTCAAAAGGACACGTAAGGAATTATTGTAAGCATATCGATAGTTGATACAAGATGCAACTTCAAATTTGCATTAAGATCTTTGAATGGGTACTACTGTAACACAGGAGAGTAGAGTTCAAGGAGTGGAGACTAAATCCAATCCTTTTTCAGATATGCCGCCTAAGAGAGTACAACAATTTAACTATTATTTGTAAGTCAATCCATTGTTGAGGAGAGTGATGATGAAACACAGAATCCACCAAGTTTATTTTCTAATGCTTATTCTTTTAAATTGTAAAATACTTATATTATAATTTTTACCCACATGTATATATATATTATCATATAAACAATCTTTTATAACAGATCTCCAAGAATACTTCAGTGACACTAGAGGAGGGCACAATGCCGCCCTTAGAAAACTGGTACAAGAAAAAGGAAGATTACCTATCACTTTTCGCAGTTGTGATGGCCGACCTACAGGACTATACTCAACATTGTTTACAACTGAACTCGGTCTTGTTGTTAGAACACATGCCCCCTTACAAGTTTTAGAATGGAAAAATATTACAAAAGAGCAAAAACAACCCATGTTTGACCGATTAAATAAATTTAACTTTTTGGGTTGAATGAATTAATTGAATATGTTGATTAATGATTTGGTGTTTTTTGTTGTAGAATTCTTTTGAAGTGGACTTCGGAACAGGCCCAAATTCTGTTAGAAAAATAACTAATATTTGGATGGGTGCAAGATATCGGAATAATAGATCAAAAATGCTAACTCATTACAAGAAAATCATTAAGCTGCCATGGGAGATTCGATTGAAAAAACCGCCAAAGACATTTTATGGAGACTTAGATGATTGGGAATTCTTGTGCAGGCTATTTGAAAGTGAAAAATTCAAGGTTTTAATTTTACATTAAAAAATTAAAAGTTATATTTGACCTCTTGTGTACATAATTTTATGTTGATTTCAAACATTCTATTTTAAAAATAAATTATGTTACAGGCAAGGTCACAAAAGAATGTTGCAAATAGAGAGCTAAGTTGCGGGATAACCATACTGGAGGTTCAAAGTCCTTTGTGCGTTACAGTTATGAAACTGTAAGTCTTTCATATTTACAAATTCTAGCTCATTATTATGTTTTTTATTGGTTCTTAATTTTTGCATATTGGCTTGTATTGTAATTTTATTGAATACCTTTGATTAGGGTGATGGGCCAAGAGAAGATAATCGCATTGAACTCTATAAAAAGACTCATTGGAATGAAAAAAAAGGATGGACAGATGGCGCTCAAGAGATCCGTGTACGTAGTTTTTCAATTGCTAACAAGATATATGCATATTTAAACGGTTTTAGTTATCTCTTTCACTCATTCTCCTACACTTTTTTAGGAAAACATGGTGCAACGTTTTAATGAATTGAAAGAGGCATTCCAATCATGTGATGGTGAAAGTGCAGCTATGACTGATATAGAGATGGTTGAACAAGTATGTAATGAAATCCTGGGAACACGATCAAGGTATATACTAGGATTGGTCATGGACCTAAGCCCTCTAAGTTTCTTTCTAGCTACAACAGGTCAACCAATGCCGAACTTAGGGGACAGCTTAAATCTACCCAGGATGAATTAGAAAGCACACGTACCACTTTAGAATCTGCACAAGCGGACATTCAAAGTCTGAAGGCAAACATGGAGACCATCTACTCCGGTCCTCAATGTAGATGTGACTTCCTCGTATGACCATCACAATTTTAGATTATTGAACATTTTTTGTTTCAAATTTTTTACTAATTTGCGAATTTGAATACAAATTAATTGCAATATTTTTCAGTTCATACTTTTATATATTTTGGGATTGAGAAATTGAAATTTATCATATTACAAATTGAAGTAAAGTGCAAGAGCAAATGAAAAGAAATACTCCATTGAAATTGCATACTTTGTTGTTGTTTGTATGCTCTGTAGCAGTAGCAGAGCATGTGTTTTTCTATGCACATTGTGCGTGGTCTGTGGGCGAATTGACAAAACAAAAGAAATTCATATATGTTTGAGTGTTAATTTTAAAAGCAATTTAAAAAGAATATATTACTTATATCTAATCCCTAATTGATGATCAGTGGGTTTCTTTCAACTAGAGTACCTAAGCTTGTTTCCAGCACTCTGTGATATCAATATATTAACTATACGTAGTTTTAATTTGTTTTAGAATGGATCTTCTCATTTGGTTTCAATACATCCATCTGCCCACAAATTGACAAAACAAAGTTTTTTTTCCCTTCTTTTGTAGAATAGCAACGTTGTCGCTAATTCAAATATTTTCGTCACTAATGTGAGTTAGCGATGAAATAATTTCGTCGCAGGATTTATTGCTATACACCCGTCGCTAACGTGTTTGCAACAAATGTTTGATTTTTCTCGCAAACATTTTGCGATGAAAATCATATTTTCGTCGCTAATATTTTGCGATGAAACTCATATTTTCTTCGCTAATAGTTTGCGATGAAACTCATATTTTCGTCGCTAATAGTTTGCGATGAAACTCAATTTTTCATTGCAAACATTTGCGACAAAATTAATTTTTTTTGTCGCAAACACGTTAGCGACGGGTGTATAGCAACAAATTCAGCGATAAAATTATTTCATCGCTAACTTACGTTTACGACGAAAATATTAGACTTAGCGACGAATTTTTTCGCGGCTAAATTACAGTTTTCTTGTAGTGAATCTATATACACTAATTAACAAATCAATCTAATTAAATCAACATATTAACAATTAATACATAAACAATGACAATTAATGTATAAACAAATGATTAATTAATTTCCTAATCAACAATTTCTAACTAAAAATATAATTTCCTAATTAAACGATTAATTAATTAATCAACTAAAATAATTACATCTAAATATGCACCAAATACACACGCGCGCGTACACACACACACATATATATATATATATATATATATATAACTAATCAACTACATGCATACCATATATTCAACTAATCAACTATACGCATGCATATATACAACTAGTCAACTAAAGAAAACATTAACTACTTCAAATTTTTTAAAAAAAAACATTAATTAAACTTAACAAAATACATAAAATGTACTATGAAGAAAATGACGTAGATGTAGCCATGTAGGAATCTTTCGGAAATTGCGGAAATAGAGAAAGGATACCGCTACTAACACCCCAAAACATGTTATACACACCCCATTATTTTAAAAATAAAAATAGATAATTGTAAAATGACTAAATAACCCTTATATAAATTAAAGATATTTTTTTAAAAAAAATGAAAAAATCATAAAAAAATTAATTTAAATAAATCAAATATTTTTTAAAAATAATATGAAAAAAATAAATATTTAAAAAAAAATTATTCAAATAAAAAATTTAATAATCAATTAAAAATAAATAAATTCGTAATTTATTTAATAAATCGTAAAAAATAATTAATTAAAAATTGAATTAAAATTAAGAATTCGAATAATGATAAATAAAATCTAAAAAATTAAAAATCACCTAAATCTTAAGAATTAATTAAATTACTTATAAATATTAAAAATATAATTGATTTAATTATTTTTTAAAATTTAGTTGAAATTTTTAAATTTTATTTAGCTTTATTTTATTTTTTAATTTAATATTGAGTTGATTTTTCTTTATTATTTTATTTAATTTTAAAAAAATAGTTAATCCTTAATTTTTTTTATTTGATTTTTTTTTCAGATTTTATTTAGATTTAATTATTATTTTTTCATTTTCTTAATTTTTTTAATTGATTGTTCCATTTTTAAATGATTTTTAAAATTTAGCTGATTTTTTAAAATATTTTCAACGTTTACACATAATTTTATTGTATTATTGATTTTTTTTCTGATAATTAAATTTTATATGTTTTTAAAGATTTAGTTAATTATTATTAGTTATGAGGGTTTAAGGGTAAATAGGAAATAATTGGAGTGTGTATAGTAATAAAAATTGAATTTTAAATTTTAATGGGGTGTGTTTAACATTTGTAGTGTGTATAACATTTTATGGGGTGTTATTAGCCCCACCCATAGAGAAAACCAAAAGAGGGAAAAACTGTAACTTAAATAGTCTCATTCTATTTATTTAAATTGAATAGATTGATTGACTTTCGTTATGTTTCAAATGAACATTTAATTGTTTCAGTTCAGTTCAGAAGAGAGGAAACAATGTCAAAAGTGCTAAAATGTGATTATCATAAAACAAAAAAATAAATTAATAATAATTTTTTAAGCAAATTTTCTTTTATGCAATTTGATATATATATATATATATACAATTGAATTTGTAATTCACATATTAAAATCTGATCAAATTAAAATTGTAGCTCAATTACAAACTATGCAATTGTGTGTGTATAAGAATATATTTGTTTTTCCTTGCAAGAATAGCATTCAAGTTTTCATTGAAAAAAGTCACGCTTGTATGCGCTTAATTACATGTGCAATTGAGTGCAATTAAACCACAAATTTTACTTGTTTTCAATTTAATTGGTCAAAAATTAATTGAGTTTATTAACAATATAGACCAAGATCCAAGTCCATCTTTTAATTCAAGGCAAAAATTATGGATATTACAACTTAAGACAAATCTATATTTTACATTCCTAATATGCCCTCAACCCAATATATTAAACGAATTAATATTATTTAGCTAGACAATTAATATTAAAATTGAATAAGTCTCCCTTAATTATAGTTGACATTTCCTTATACGGTTTATTTCCAATTGAATCACTCATTTCCAATTTTTTCAACGTTTCCAATCTTTCAATTCAGCTCGTTCTTCGTTTTCAAAAATCTGCAATCAATTTATGCGTTTATCTCCATGAATCGATGATAACTTGTTACAGTATAATCAATGGTGTGCATATTTGTATTGTTATGCAGTTTGTATTTGCATATATATTGGTACTGTTATACAATGTATTCGTGCATATTTCTTTATTAGCCTTATATAAAACACTTATATTATGTTTTATACAATTACAACCTACCATAGTTTTTATAAATAAAATTAAATTACTTATAGGTTCAAAGTCATCCAAACTTATTTCATGTTGATAATATAATGAGCTTTTTATGAATAATACATTGTATACGAATTATGTCGGTAGAGTTATATTAAGTGACATTCCACACGTTGCGTTCATATATATATATATATATATATATATATATATATATATATATATATATATATATATTATGTAAGTTCTATTCATCAAGAGAATGCATATATCATTGTATATATTTTCCCACTAAAAGACCAAAAGAGAACGTGGGACCAAAATTTGATTTTGGAAAAAATAAACTGCAATTTACCCAGTTATATATATATATATATATATATATATATATATAATTTGATCAGCATATTGATACTGTTGTGTTGAATTGATAACATAACAGATGAACGTCAAATAATTATTCATTACTTAATACAATAAAATTAAATTACATGTGGACATAAAATTCTAAACAAGATATATAAATTTAGAATGCTTGGCTGCCAAAGAAATTGATAATTACCTTATTTAATATATATATATATATAGAATTATTTTCATTTTATAAGTTTAATGGGATCAATGATTACAGACTTGACATGATTCCTTGATTCATCATTTGGGGCAGAATGAGTATCCCCATTTTGGTATTGACACGTGGCAATTCGAGCAAGATTGCAGGAAATCTCAATAAAAGATTTGTCGAAAATGGAATTATAAGTTATTTCGTGGTTCATCATTTTCCAATTTTGATCAATAATTTTTTTTAAAAATGCTCGAGCAACTTCATCAGATGCACCAGTTTCATGCATGTAGCACAACACTCCTTTGGGAACTTCTTCCCTTTTAATGTCTTCCTGCACATGTTTCCAATCAAGATAAATATACACATTCTTCTAATCAAGATAACGATTTTTTATGTATATAAATATACACATTCTTCTAATCAAGATAAAGACAATTGTTTTTATATGTGGATCGATATACATATTATTAATCTACAAAACGTGTATGAGACGATAGCATGTATATATGAAACATGATAATCCTAACCATTTTTGTAGAGTTAAAGTTCATTCTTGATCCCGTAACTTCTACGTTATTTCGAAATTTACAAAAATAGTGTAGAACATAATCAGGATAGTTAATATATATCGAGTTAATACTTCCTAAAAAAAAAATATCGAGTTAATACAAGGAAATTGAAAAGGACCAAAATTGAACTCAAATTTGGCGGAATTTAATTGAATTGTTTACGACGTCATTTTGTGACACGTGTTTTGCATGAGGGAGTGGTAGAGGTACAAAATGTGTTCAATAATGTTTTTTTTCGAAAAAGGTCTAAACGCGTACTATAAAATGACGTCATACTTCAAGTTTCAACGACCTTGATACCAGTTTAGGAGTTATGAGATTAAATAGAAAAAAAAAATTGGGATCTCTTGCGAAAGAGAAAGTTGTAAGCTATCAAATCATATAATATGCATGTGATGAACACCTATATACATGTAAAGTAATGTATGAGACCGTCTAATGCAAGTTTTTATATTTGCGGAAATGACAACATATTTGGCCCCATAATGGATTTTAACTCCATTGTAATTTGTGATATATGTACTCATATTTCAAAAGTATCATAAAACATGTAAGAATGTTATGTGTCATACATAAGAGACTTAACATTTAATGACAAAATTATTGTTATTATAATAATTTTAGGTAAAACTCTTTAATGACAGGAGAAATAGACCTTTATTGACAGGGCATGTCTTTAAGTTGAAATGGAATGATTTTTCTATCATTAAATGTCAATTTTTTTTCTTTTAATGTTAATTGCTGGTTACCTTAGAGGAACATAGATCGTTGGCCAGACGAAAGATTGTACTTGGGAAACACAACAAACCACTACTGTCACTCAAACATTTTAGAGCTTCATCGGTGATAGTTGGAGTGGTTAGGAAGTAGGCATGAGTCAACAAGGCAACCCCAGTAGATGAAAAGCATCCATGTTTCAAGTAGTCATCAAACTTAGGAATATGTTTCTTGTAACCCCACTTTGCTTCTCGTAAGAACGCCTTGCAGCAATCCCCCCACTGAAAATAAACACTCGTTGTAGGAAAAAAATTATCAGCTGCAGTTAATAGAATTTCTCGTAAATTAAAACTTTATAATGCATGTATGCCTATAATAAAACTTTTTTTCTCTATAATGATATATATATATATATATACAAAATTATAATAATTTTTTTCCCAAATATTGACTTACCCCTTGTCTAAGGTGAGGAATTATGAATCGACCATGTCCGTTTAAAGTATCATAAGCCAAGTCGTTGAGAGTGTTGTAAAGAACCAAGAAGTATAACTTCATGTACTCAGGAAGATTATTCACTGAATTGACATCCCATCTAAAACAAAATTGAATGGAGAAGATTTATACGATGTCGGAGAAATTGGGGCTCTTCTGGGGAGAAATTCAATGTCGACGAGTTATACGCGACAATTAAGTGTACTAAAACATACCTGTCAACAACATCTGTGAATTTCTGAAGCTCTTCTGGGGAACCATATTCATCATAAATATCATCTAATATTGTCAGTAGCATAATCACTTTGGTTAATGTTATGCGGGATTTGCTAAACTGAGGTTCGGGAACCATTCCGACAGCCCAAAAGAAGCTCTCCATTACTCTATCTCTTGCAAAGCTCAACTTATTTGCTAAGCCTACATGTCTCCACCACCTGAAATATTTCCACCAAATATATTTAATTATCATAAATAAACTTTATTTCCCCGCGCACCTAAGGTGACTCGAACCCATGTCCATACTGGCCTAGGTATGGTGTCTAACCACCCGATTTATCTCATTTCATCGTATATATATGGGGATAGAAGTCAATTTAGTCTCATAACTTTCTAACTTTTTTTAAATGCTTCCAAAAAAATTAATTGTATCAATTTAGTCTCATTTTTTTTCCAATTTGTTCTGTTTTGGTTCCAAGGGGTTAAATGTACCAATTTAGTCCTTTTTTTAACAGTTTGTTGTGTTTTGGTCCAAAAAAAGTTATATATAATTGCGAAAAAATGGGACTAAACTGATATATTTAACTTTTTTGGAACCAAAACAGAACAAATTGCAAAAGATTGAGACTAAATTGGTACATTTAACTTTTTGTGATTATATTTTTTATAGTCCATTAAGTTACCACGTTTTTTAATTTAGTCCACCAGATTACCACTTTTTGAATTTAGTCATTATATTTATATATTTCATATTAATATAAATTCTTAGTTTTTTTTTTATTTAATTATTTTTGGCAATTTATTAAATAGGAAATAATTTGGGTGTGTATAGTAATAAAAAAATATTTTTAAATTTTAGTGTGGTGTGTTTAACATTTGCGGTGTGTATAACATTTTATGGGATGTGTTTTAAAAAATGACCTGTTAAACCTGCTATAGCAGGTAATTGGACCAAAATAAAAATAAATCGAAACTTAATAGACTAAATTCAAAAAGTGGTAATCTGGTGGACTAAATTAAAAAACGTGGTAACTTAATAGACTAAAAAATATATAATCCCTAACTTTTTTTTTGGACCAAAACAGAATAAATTGCAAATAAATGAGACTAAATTGATGCATTTAACTTTTTTGGGACCATTTCAGAAAAGGTTGAAAGTTATGGGACTAAATTGATATCTGTCCCTCACATAATTAATTTGAAATTAGGAATGTACCTTGAGACCTCTTGGAGATCATGTAGGTGTTGCAATTGCACCATATTGAAATCTGAGATTGCCAATTTGTGCAATAATTGATTTTCCTTACTTTTAGGATCATACATCTCAATATTCCACCTTGCTTCCAATCTTGTCATTCTCTTGTGCAATGGAAGTTCTAAAGCGTGGCTCACTCGCAACGCACTTTTGGCTTCCATTTCTTTCAACGTGCTCGTGAGGTAGGACCTAGTAAACTCGTTTGCCTCATCTAGTGTGTTCTCCCCATCAAATGCAAGAAACGAAGCTTCGTACAAGGTTAACATTCCACGAATGTCTGTGGCTAGGTTTGCATTGAAATTTCCATATGTGTCTTTGAAGCTCTCAAATATGTCTTTTTCATCAAAGAGTTAGTTGAGGATATATGTAAATAAATTCTAAACAATTTAATAAGTACCTGTTGAGATTTGGTGGCCATGCAATCTAAGAAGCCTGAAATAGAGAGCACAGGAATGCAGATTGTTGTGTATATTTTGCTCAACTTGATGTAAAGTTATTCTTGCAAGGGCTTTTCTAGAATATTCTAGAAACCTATAACTCAACCCTAGACGATGAATATCATCAATTAGGTCAAACAGTGCCAATGGCTCCAAAGCTTCATTCTCAAGCATGCGTCTAACTTCCTCTTCCATTTTCATTATGCTCTTTCCCTCATCTTTCACCTATTTTCGGTATCAATTTCAATATTAATTAATTTACAAATTCTTCCTAAAATCACAGTATAATACGTGAGTATTGTGAGCTCATTACATCTAAATTTCAACTTTACATCTTAATTTATATATACTGATATACATATTAATTGCTGGTTCTGCAAAGATTTGAAATGATAACATTGGCTACATTAAAAATGAATATCTATGGCTATATGGATATATATCACATGATAATTTTGATAGAAATATTTATTCGATTTTTTTTTGTAAATATTTGAATCTTATACTCCTCCCTTCTAAAATTATTATGTTTAGTTCTCTGAACACGAGTTTTAACGAATATAGATTGATTCATACATGTATAATGTAGAAAGATTGGGGTGTGATGGGTATTGTGGGGTTCACATAAATAAAGTGGTTGTTTATGTATAAAGTGAATGTCAATTTGAGTAAATATGTGATGGGTGGAGGGTAAAGATAGTTAAAGAGAACGCAAATTTGCGATGACCGCAATATCGTCGCAAATTGCGACAGATTTGTGACGAAAATAGTTAAACTAACGAAGTCAACAAAATTTGCGATGCTATTTCAAGTAATCATAAATTAGCGACATATTTTGCGACCTTTTTTTTTTATTTGCCATGGAAATTCAATTCGTCTCAAATTTGTTATGGATTGTGCGACGGTTTCTTTATTGTGACAGATTTTCCAACCGAAATATTTTTCGTCTCAAATTTCTGATGAATTTTGCAACAGATATTTTTATATGTATATTTATATAATTTATATCAACAAATATTAAGAAGACTTCTAGCTATCCCAAGTGGATAATGGTCACACAAAACACTCCGAGGCCGCGAGCTCAATGCCCAGCGACCGCAAATTAAATTACTAGATTGTCCGGGTCAGGTTTGGCCTGGGTTCAGCCTGAACCGCGACTTAAATATATATTTTTTTATAATACAATCTGCGATGATAAAAAACGGCGCAAATTATTGCGACGGCCTAAATATAATTGTAAATCAAGGGTTTTTGTGAAGGAAATGAGAATAGTGAAATTCGACAATCAAAAAAGAAAAGGGAAATAATGAATTTCGACAAAAGAAGTACTCCCTCCGTCCCACAGGAATTTGCACACTTTCCATATATGGATGTCCCATACCAATTTGCACACTCCATAAAAGGAAATATCTTCACAACCCTCACCCTTGAAATATACTCATATTTACCCATATGCCATTACTTTTCCACACTCAATCTATTTTTTTTTACTTTACTTTATTCTTAAAAGTTTACAAAACTACCCTTCAAAACATCAATCATTACACATTTTCTTACACATTTATTAAAATGTGTGCCGGTCAAAGGGTGCAAATTCCTCCGGGACGGAGGGAGTATTATTTTTAATGTAAATTAGCATGTCACATGTGATGTTTTCCCTCCATATAAGTGACATATAGATTAAAATAAAATTGAAAAAGAATAAAATCAAGTCATAGAGAAGCACGCCACATCATTCTTTAATGATCAAGTTCTCAATTGATATCAAGGTATTTTACCAGCTTCTTAATTAAAAATTGTGAAACATTTTTCTATAATTTTGGTCGTGTCCAGTTATAGCCATGTATGTTTTTCACCGGAAAATTCAATTTTCCCCAATAAATTTGGGGATTTTTATGCCCTACAACCAAATTGAAAAGTATAGTGATTCTACCCGGCCCGAAAATAAATTTTGAGATGTTATGGTTATAGCTAGGATTGAGAAATCAAAGGTCAAGACAGAGAATTTGGTATAGGACACCACCCGACACCGAAAGCAAGAGTTTTGTCTCGTAGCCATCCGAGGGTTTAAAAAGTTATTTATAGGTCCGATTTTAGGATTAAAATGTAAGTCTTTGATTAATTTAGAACAATATGACTCTTGTTTGGATAAAATCAGATCAAAAACGAAGAGCAGTTAAAATCTGTAAATACATCAACTTTGACCAGCAACTACCAAAAACTATACAAAGGCCCCTAAACACAATCTAATTATATTTATCGATCGATCGATCGACCTCTAAACTTCTAAGCTTTTGTACAAACAGTCCCTGCCGTAGTTACCCACCTCCAATAAAAAAACTGATCGAAAGTAACACCAGAATCCCTACGATCACGACCACCTTTTTCGCCCAATACTAACTCAAACGAAAATCGGCCATGAAGTACAAATTCATGAATGAATAGTGGTTTAATTTGTCAACAAAAAAAAAAACAATCACGAAACTGTGGTATATGACAATTGACACAACTGGAAAAAAATCAATAAAGGAGCCAAAACTGGACATAACCAACATTGCAGGACGGTGAATGATACCTTGTCGATTTTTAATGCATGAACGACCAACATTACATGACGAAATAATATAACCCGATGAGTGATGTTTTACCGGAGAGGGTTTGTTTCTAGCTAATTACATGATCTTTTAAACAATTTTCTCCATTTTCTTCCTCTTATACCCTTTAAAGATATGGGGATCGGAGTGATTATAATATATGTACTAAAATTATGGAAATTGGGTTAGTTAAAAAGTTGTTGAAGAGGATTTATTTATCTTTTCATAGACATTGTTAATTTTTCTCGGAAATCCTAAAACATCGCTTATTTATTAAAAAAGAAAGAAAGCAATGCATTTAATATTTTTGCATAATAATTATAGTAATTACCGCATATTTATTTCGTAGGTTGCATATGGATTCAATTGACTCGTAACTCCAAGAAGTTGGCTGGAATTTAGTTGCCGGACGGCGCTGGTGATTAGTGGAAAGTATTTGCCATTTTTGTATCTTTGGTGAATTGTGGTTGACGAAAGAGCCATAAAACGGTTGGAGTTGAATACTATGGGCCATTATTTTCTATTTCAATTCTGTAATATTGATCAGTTTTTCTCTTCTTTTCTAGTGTATATATAGAAAGATTACATGGTGGATGATGAACAAAATATTAATCTTAATATAAATTAAGAATTAAGAATATAAATTAATCTTAATTTATTGCTTAATTGGCTGAAAAAAAAACGATTGCATACAAAACTGAAGAAGAAATGAAGAGAAAAGAAGCATTGGTATTAATTAGCATTTTAGTCCAATTTGAACCACTTTCAAAAAGTAAAAATTGTGCCGCTAATTAAATCAAGTATATAGGCAGTACCAAACAAGGTTTTGTACAAATCTAAAATACGTTGTTTTAATTATATTCTCATGTGCAATTAATATTTATATGTTTTATATATAAAAATCAAACTTAGGTAGTGTTTATGAATAAAGTGTTGTGGTTAAAATGTCAAAATATTAAAAAAAACTTGCCAAAAATCAACTAAAAATTAATTTTAAGTTGGTTTATTTACTATGTATGCTTCTCATATGTCACTATTGTATATTAAATATAATTAAAACGCTAGCTGTAGCTATATATTTCGGCTAGCATAGTTGTTTTCCCAGCTGCATTTAAAGTCTTGAATAGTTGGGGTGAAAATTTCAAATTACGTCTTCTAATTTAGGTCGATTTCATTTTAAATTCTTTAATTAAGTTTTCATTTTTTTTTTCTTTTTATTAGGGGCCATTAGGGCTGAAAATCAAATCAAACTATTCGATACTCGATTCGATATCGTTCGGTAAAAGCTCGTTTGAACTCGATTCGACATAGATATCAAACAAGCTTGAACATATATTTACGTTCGATATGGTCCAAAGCTCGAGCTCGAGCTCGATAAGTAAAAAAAGATAAATTTAGTGTAAATATGTCAAACTACTCGAGCTCGACTCGTGTTCGGCTCGAATAAAGCTCGTACAAGCTCGACTCGTTTAATTATCAAACAAGCTCAAACACTAATTTCAAAGCTCGATAATATTTCAAACAAGCTTGAACAGCATCGCGTTCGGCTCGACTCGACTTATTTACATCCCTAGGAGCCATCGAGAGTTGAGTTTTGTGGGTGTATTTTAGAACTTTTTTTATAAACAAAATTTGTTGTCTAAATTTATAAGAGAGAAAATGATAATGTGTCCATATTTTTAATTAAATGTGACAATTTTTATTACATGTTGCACTCAGTCACCAAATCTGCCGAAAGCCCCAATTTTAAGCACACATTCGAGTCGCACGTGTTAGTGTTCGGTGAAAATTTTAATTTTCTGACAAAAAGGATTTTAATTGGACATCACTGCTTTTACTTAAAAAAAGCGAAAACATATTTTACTTAGAACATATTTTAAAGAAGCGAAAACATCACTGCTTTTACTTAAAAAATGGAATTGACCTAAGTTGCCGGACAAATTTTGAAATTTTCCCAATAGTTGTGTGTCACAAGATCAAACAATAATATATTCGTTGAATCTATGAAGGTCCTAATTTGTTGAATTTTCCCAATAATTGTATTTTATTTATTTATTATCGAAATATGAAGGTCCTAATTTTGGGTGAAGAAAAAATAAATGTGAAAGTTTGTCATTTAATATGTGAAAATATATATTTGTTGAATCTATTTATTATGGGTAATGATGGATTAAAGTTGATCAATTTGGTCCAGTAACTTTTTATCTCTTTTCGATTTAATTTGGCAACTATTTTTTTTTTTTTTGAATGATTTAGTCCCACAATTATTTAAATGTCTCGATTTTGGTCCCACGTCCCGGTGAAGTGTGTTTTGAAGCTAGCGAAGACTGTGCAGATATTATTTTTTCTTCAAGCGAGAGCGAGGATCCTCAACCGGGGGTCTAAGTGAACTTTGCTTCCTTCCCCGTCAGCCACTACCGAAGGCCTGATATTTTCTCTACTCATCTGTATTAAACATTCAAATATATAATTGAAATTATTTTTTATGAAAATTCAGTAGAGTTTTGACTGTATATAGTCATTTCTAATTTCCTAGTCAACCAAACAATCTATTTAATTAAATCATTAAATTTCTAATTAAATAACCAACGATCTAATTAAATCAATAATTTCTAATCAATTAACTAACAATATGAATCTAAATATCCTAATTAACCAACAATCAAAAACACTAATTTTTTTATGCCTCGTATCCAGTCCAAGTACAACAGACTAATCTGGGGGACTAATCCCACAGACCATTTACGGAAGCCCCGTTTAAAGCCAGAGCAAAACTCTGTATGAACCTGTCCTTAAATATCACTACAAGAAACAGGGGGAATAGCGACGAAAATTTTGCGACAAATCTAAATTTCATCGCTAAAATCAATTTTTAGCAACGAAATAGAAATTTTCGTCGCTAAATTCCTTGATTTAATATTTACAATAAAATTTATATATTTCATCGATATATTAGCAACAAATAGCTTAATTTCGTTGTTAATAATCAAAATAGGAATGAAAATTATATTTTGTCGCTAATATTTTGCGATGAAATAGAAATTTTTGTGGCTAATTTCTTGAAATTAATTTTTGCGATGAAATTAAAATATTTCATCGCTACACTAGCAACAAATTATTTTATTTTGTTGTTAATAATCAGAAGAACAATGAAAATTATTTTTCGTCGCTAATATTTTGCTCTGAAAAAAGAAATATTTGTGGCTAATTTTCTTGATTTAATTTTGGCGACGAAATTAAAATATTTCATCGCTACAATAACTAAAATATTAGCGACGAAATATAAATTTTTGTGGCTAATTTTTTGGATTTAATTTTTGCAACGATATTAAAATATTTCATCGCTAAATTAGCAACAAATTATTTTACTTTGTTTTTAATAATCAGAATAACAATGAAAAATATATTTCGCCGCTAATATTTTAGCGACGAACAACAAATATTCGTGGCTAATTTCATGGATTTAATTTTTGCGACGAAATTAAAATATTTCATCGCTGCACTAGCAACAAAATATTTTATTTTGTTGTTAATAATCAGAACAACCATGAAAACTATATTTCGTCGCAAAAATATTAGCGACGAACAATAATTTTTCGTGGCTACTTTCATGGATTTAATTTTTGCGACGAAATTAAAATATATCATCGCTACACTAGCAACACAATATTTTATTTTTTGTTAATGATCAGAACAGCCATCAAAACTACACTTCGTCGCTAAAATACTAGCGACGAAATACAAATTTTCGTGGCTAATATCGTGGATTTAATTTTTGCGACGAAATTTATATATTTCATTCTTATACTAGCAACAAAATATTTTATTTTGTTGTTAATAATCAGAACATTCATGAAAACAGTATTTCGTCGCTAAAATAGTAGCGACGAACTACAAATTTTTGTGGCTAATTGTCACGCCCCAATTTTCATAAAAGCAAATTTTGCAGAAATACTTAACAATCTTAAAATAAAGGGCATGAACTGAAATTTAAATACAAGAAAGTGGACCATAAATTTATTTAATAATAAAATTATTTGAATAACAGCGGAAGCCTCGAGACATTAAACAACATCTCAAAATGATTTTTAATTAAAAAGCCTAAATATTAATACACTTGAATTTTAATTGCTTAAATTCATAAAATAAAATATGACGATTTGACATCCACCGCCTCTCCTCGCCATCAACTCATCAACCTGAATCTGAAATGTTAAATGTATGGTATGAGCAAAATCACTAGCTCAGTGAAGTCACTTTGACAATATTAAATACGACATAAGAATAAAATGTGTAGCACATAAAATCACGTAATTTACAAAAAGTCACATAAGCACCTTTCATCTCACATAAGCATTTTTCATCGTACTTTTGATTAATTATTAATTACGTCTCACGGTTATCCCAAGGATCTCTTTTAAATCCCACTGGGTCCCCCTCAAAGACCTATTTTCAGTCCCGAGTTCTTTTCTTGTGCACGGCGGATCCCCTAAAGATCTCTCTTCAATCCCGGGTTCACCGAAGACCTCTCTTCAGTCTCGGGCCTCTTTTAAGCCCCTGGCCTTTCATACTCATTTACATTAAAATATTCACTCACATTTAAGTCATGTCACAACGCACATAAACAATCTATTCATATGAAGCAGTTAATAAAGGCAAAGAAACCACACCTGTCATTAATATCTTGGATGCCAAATATCACGTTGGAACACGCTGATTTTTCTAATCTAGAGAGAAAACTTATTTTTATGCTGATAATATTCTGTGATTTTGATATTTAGAAAATACGATAAAAATAATTTATATAATAGAAGAAGGGATAGAATTTTAGTTGAGAAAAATATGGAATTTTAAGTTTAATTCACGCGTATGATTGATCCGAGAAAATTGGAATTTAATTTCTAGTTATTCATTATCCAAATTTAATTTATTAGTAAATATATATACAATGTAAATACGTACACATATATATATATATACTCAATTGAGAAAGAAAGATATCTATCACAAATCTAAATAAATTTATTAAAATTTATTACTGTAACACAC
This sequence comes from Galeopsis tetrahit, assembly GCA_963675135.1. Classification (NCBI taxonomy): domain Eukaryota; kingdom Viridiplantae; phylum Streptophyta; class Magnoliopsida; order Lamiales; family Lamiaceae; genus Galeopsis; species Galeopsis tetrahit. The sequence goes on along the minus strand of OY776124.1, from coordinate 54,048,279 downwards.
GATTATATATTGAACATTGTATTTAAAATATCTTAATTTAGTAAAATAGTATCTCAAATAATTTATATATATATATATATATCCAAAATAATATCTTATGTCTTTTATGTTAATTAAAATTTTGGGGTATTACACTAATGGTGTGGATTTAAATTTTGCGACGATATTAAAATATTTCATCGCTACACCAGCAACAATATATTTTATTTTGTTGTTAATAAGCAAAACAGCCACGAAAACTATATTTCGTCGCTAAAATATTAGCGACGAACTACAAATTTTCGTGGCTAATTTTGCTGATTTAATTTTTGCGATAAAATTACAATATTTCATCGCTATACTAGCAACACATTATTTCATTTTGTTGTCAATAATCAGAAAAAACAATAAAAATTATATTTCATTGCTAATATTTGATGATGAAATAGAAATTTTGTGTATAATTTCTGGAATTTAATATTTGCTATGAAATTAAAATTCTATTTCATTGTATATAAAGAAAAAAAATATTTTGTTTCGTTTCAAATAGTAAGAATGACAATGAAAATTATATTTAATAGATATTTCCTAAGATTTTATTTAAAAACAAACTAAAAATTAATACACGCTAAGATTGTTGTATTTTTTTTCTTCCTAAAAAGTTATTTCTAAAAATTTTAAAACACCCGCCATTTTTTTTATTGAGTTCCCTCCATTTTGATTAGATTATTGTAATGATAGTATGAAATCAATCTCCCTTCCTAAAATTTTGTGAGTTCCGTTCATTAAGATTAAATTTTCCTGAATATTTCTCTCTTCCATAAATTTATATCTCTATAAATGAGGGATTCATCTTCATCATTCTCACTAAAATTCTATTCCGCAGAAAATACAGAGGTAAGTTGACAAAGTGGGATAGCTCAAGTGGTTAGAGCCCCACTACCTAGGGCTTAGATCCTGGGTTCGAGTCATGGGGAGGGGAAAAGGGAAGGGTTTTTAATGTAATTCAAAAAAAAAAAAAATACAGAGGTAAGCAAGTTTTATGTGTTTTCAATTCTGTTTCTTTTTTTTTTTTTTTTTAATCAGTAACTAGTGTTCAATTCTCCATTAAATCTGGGTATGAGTAATACCCATACACAATGCATGTCTACACATTTGGTTCCCCTCACTCAACACATGATGCTTTATCAGTAAAGAGTAAAATTAAATGACTAGATTCCCACCCTCCAAAGTCTTATCCTCTGAGATGCGCCCAGCCTCAATTCCAAGTATTTTATTGTTAAGCGTTTAAGTGGCATACCTGATACCTTTTCTTTACTCATTTACTCTGTTTTAATTTTATTTTTTCTCTTTTTTTATTTCTGCTAATCTGAGCGTTTGATCTTTTATGGTTAGTTTCTTTCCTGCAATACAGATTGCATACAGGACTTTCTGAGTGTACAAACATCTCTCATTAACGTCCCTTTACTCATACCAGTAGTACATTATAGATAATATAGATTCAGAGTGTAGACATAGGAAGGAAACAGAGGTCTTGATTACCCCCAAATTCAAAAGGACACGTAAGGAATTATTGTAAGCATATCGATAGTTGATACAAGATGCAACTTCAAATTTGCATTAAGATCTTTGAATGGGTACTACTGTAACACAGGAGAGTAGAGTTCAAGGAGTGGAGACTAAATCCAATCCTTTTTCAGATATGCCGCCTAAGAGAGTACAACAATTTAACTATTATTTGTAAGTCAATCCATTGTTGAGGAGAGTGATGATGAAACACAGAATCCACCAAGTTTATTTTCTAATGCTTATTCTTTTAAATTGTAAAATACTTATATTATAATTTTTACCCACATGTATATATATATTATCATATAAACAATCTTTTATAACAGATCTCCAAGAATACTTCAGTGACACTAGAGGAGGGCACAATGCCGCCCTTAGAAAACTGGTACAAGAAAAAGGAAGATTACCTATCACTTTTCGCAGTTGTGATGGCCGACCTACAGGACTATACTCAACATTGTTTACAACTGAACTCGGTCTTGTTGTTAGAACACATGCCCCCTTACAAGTTTTAGAATGGAAAAATATTACAAAAGAGCAAAAACAACCCATGTTTGACCGATTAAATAAATTTAACTTTTTGGGTTGAATGAATTAATTGAATATGTTGATTAATGATTTGGTGTTTTTTGTTGTAGAATTCTTTTGAAGTGGACTTCGGAACAGGCCCAAATTCTGTTAGAAAAATAACTAATATTTGGATGGGTGCAAGATATCGGAATAATAGATCAAAAATGCTAACTCATTACAAGAAAATCATTAAGCTGCCATGGGAGATTCGATTGAAAAAACCGCCAAAGACATTTTATGGAGACTTAGATGATTGGGAATTCTTGTGCAGGCTATTTGAAAGTGAAAAATTCAAGGTTTTAATTTTACATTAAAAAATTAAAAGTTATATTTGACCTCTTGTGTACATAATTTTATGTTGATTTCAAACATTCTATTTTAAAAATAAATTATGTTACAGGCAAGGTCACAAAAGAATGTTGCAAATAGAGAGCTAAGTTGCGGGATAACCATACTGGAGGTTCAAAGTCCTTTGTGCGTTACAGTTATGAAACTGTAAGTCTTTCATATTTACAAATTCTAGCTCATTATTATGTTTTTTATTGGTTCTTAATTTTTGCATATTGGCTTGTATTGTAATTTTATTGAATACCTTTGATTAGGGTGATGGGCCAAGAGAAGATAATCGCATTGAACTCTATAAAAAGACTCATTGGAATGAAAAAAAAGGATGGACAGATGGCGCTCAAGAGATCCGTGTACGTAGTTTTTCAATTGCTAACAAGATATATGCATATTTAAACGGTTTTAGTTATCTCTTTCACTCATTCTCCTACACTTTTTTAGGAAAACATGGTGCAACGTTTTAATGAATTGAAAGAGGCATTCCAATCATGTGATGGTGAAAGTGCAGCTATGACTGATATAGAGATGGTTGAACAAGTATGTAATGAAATCCTGGGAACACGATCAAGGTATATACTAGGATTGGTCATGGACCTAAGCCCTCTAAGTTTCTTTCTAGCTACAACAGGTCAACCAATGCCGAACTTAGGGGACAGCTTAAATCTACCCAGGATGAATTAGAAAGCACACGTACCACTTTAGAATCTGCACAAGCGGACATTCAAAGTCTGAAGGCAAACATGGAGACCATCTACTCCGGTCCTCAATGTAGATGTGACTTCCTCGTATGACCATCACAATTTTAGATTATTGAACATTTTTTGTTTCAAATTTTTTACTAATTTGCGAATTTGAATACAAATTAATTGCAATATTTTTCAGTTCATACTTTTATATATTTTGGGATTGAGAAATTGAAATTTATCATATTACAAATTGAAGTAAAGTGCAAGAGCAAATGAAAAGAAATACTCCATTGAAATTGCATACTTTGTTGTTGTTTGTATGCTCTGTAGCAGTAGCAGAGCATGTGTTTTTCTATGCACATTGTGCGTGGTCTGTGGGCGAATTGACAAAACAAAAGAAATTCATATATGTTTGAGTGTTAATTTTAAAAGCAATTTAAAAAGAATATATTACTTATATCTAATCCCTAATTGATGATCAGTGGGTTTCTTTCAACTAGAGTACCTAAGCTTGTTTCCAGCACTCTGTGATATCAATATATTAACTATACGTAGTTTTAATTTGTTTTAGAATGGATCTTCTCATTTGGTTTCAATACATCCATCTGCCCACAAATTGACAAAACAAAGTTTTTTTTCCCTTCTTTTGTAGAATAGCAACGTTGTCGCTAATTCAAATATTTTCGTCACTAATGTGAGTTAGCGATGAAATAATTTCGTCGCAGGATTTATTGCTATACACCCGTCGCTAACGTGTTTGCAACAAATGTTTGATTTTTCTCGCAAACATTTTGCGATGAAAATCATATTTTCGTCGCTAATATTTTGCGATGAAACTCATATTTTCTTCGCTAATAGTTTGCGATGAAACTCATATTTTCGTCGCTAATAGTTTGCGATGAAACTCAATTTTTCATTGCAAACATTTGCGACAAAATTAATTTTTTTTGTCGCAAACACGTTAGCGACGGGTGTATAGCAACAAATTCAGCGATAAAATTATTTCATCGCTAACTTACGTTTACGACGAAAATATTAGACTTAGCGACGAATTTTTTCGCGGCTAAATTACAGTTTTCTTGTAGTGAATCTATATACACTAATTAACAAATCAATCTAATTAAATCAACATATTAACAATTAATACATAAACAATGACAATTAATGTATAAACAAATGATTAATTAATTTCCTAATCAACAATTTCTAACTAAAAATATAATTTCCTAATTAAACGATTAATTAATTAATCAACTAAAATAATTACATCTAAATATGCACCAAATACACACGCGCGCGTACACACACACACATATATATATATATATATATATATAACTAATCAACTACATGCATACCATATATTCAACTAATCAACTATACGCATGCATATATACAACTAGTCAACTAAAGAAAACATTAACTACTTCAAATTTTTTAAAAAAAAACATTAATTAAACTTAACAAAATACATAAAATGTACTATGAAGAAAATGACGTAGATGTAGCCATGTAGGAATCTTTCGGAAATTGCGGAAATAGAGAAAGGATACCGCTACTAACACCCCAAAACATGTTATACACACCCCATTATTTTAAAAATAAAAATAGATAATTGTAAAATGACTAAATAACCCTTATATAAATTAAAGATATTTTTTTAAAAAAAATGAAAAAATCATAAAAAAATTAATTTAAATAAATCAAATATTTTTTAAAAATAATATGAAAAAAATAAATATTTAAAAAAAAATTATTCAAATAAAAAATTTAATAATCAATTAAAAATAAATAAATTCGTAATTTATTTAATAAATCGTAAAAAATAATTAATTAAAAATTGAATTAAAATTAAGAATTCGAATAATGATAAATAAAATCTAAAAAATTAAAAATCACCTAAATCTTAAGAATTAATTAAATTACTTATAAATATTAAAAATATAATTGATTTAATTATTTTTTAAAATTTAGTTGAAATTTTTAAATTTTATTTAGCTTTATTTTATTTTTTAATTTAATATTGAGTTGATTTTTCTTTATTATTTTATTTAATTTTAAAAAAATAGTTAATCCTTAATTTTTTTTATTTGATTTTTTTTTCAGATTTTATTTAGATTTAATTATTATTTTTTCATTTTCTTAATTTTTTTAATTGATTGTTCCATTTTTAAATGATTTTTAAAATTTAGCTGATTTTTTAAAATATTTTCAACGTTTACACATAATTTTATTGTATTATTGATTTTTTTTCTGATAATTAAATTTTATATGTTTTTAAAGATTTAGTTAATTATTATTAGTTATGAGGGTTTAAGGGTAAATAGGAAATAATTGGAGTGTGTATAGTAATAAAAATTGAATTTTAAATTTTAATGGGGTGTGTTTAACATTTGTAGTGTGTATAACATTTTATGGGGTGTTATTAGCCCCACCCATAGAGAAAACCAAAAGAGGGAAAAACTGTAACTTAAATAGTCTCATTCTATTTATTTAAATTGAATAGATTGATTGACTTTCGTTATGTTTCAAATGAACATTTAATTGTTTCAGTTCAGTTCAGAAGAGAGGAAACAATGTCAAAAGTGCTAAAATGTGATTATCATAAAACAAAAAAATAAATTAATAATAATTTTTTAAGCAAATTTTCTTTTATGCAATTTGATATATATATATATATATACAATTGAATTTGTAATTCACATATTAAAATCTGATCAAATTAAAATTGTAGCTCAATTACAAACTATGCAATTGTGTGTGTATAAGAATATATTTGTTTTTCCTTGCAAGAATAGCATTCAAGTTTTCATTGAAAAAAGTCACGCTTGTATGCGCTTAATTACATGTGCAATTGAGTGCAATTAAACCACAAATTTTACTTGTTTTCAATTTAATTGGTCAAAAATTAATTGAGTTTATTAACAATATAGACCAAGATCCAAGTCCATCTTTTAATTCAAGGCAAAAATTATGGATATTACAACTTAAGACAAATCTATATTTTACATTCCTAATATGCCCTCAACCCAATATATTAAACGAATTAATATTATTTAGCTAGACAATTAATATTAAAATTGAATAAGTCTCCCTTAATTATAGTTGACATTTCCTTATACGGTTTATTTCCAATTGAATCACTCATTTCCAATTTTTTCAACGTTTCCAATCTTTCAATTCAGCTCGTTCTTCGTTTTCAAAAATCTGCAATCAATTTATGCGTTTATCTCCATGAATCGATGATAACTTGTTACAGTATAATCAATGGTGTGCATATTTGTATTGTTATGCAGTTTGTATTTGCATATATATTGGTACTGTTATACAATGTATTCGTGCATATTTCTTTATTAGCCTTATATAAAACACTTATATTATGTTTTATACAATTACAACCTACCATAGTTTTTATAAATAAAATTAAATTACTTATAGGTTCAAAGTCATCCAAACTTATTTCATGTTGATAATATAATGAGCTTTTTATGAATAATACATTGTATACGAATTATGTCGGTAGAGTTATATTAAGTGACATTCCACACGTTGCGTTCATATATATATATATATATATATATATATATATATATATATATATATATATTATGTAAGTTCTATTCATCAAGAGAATGCATATATCATTGTATATGCATCCATGGAATGCATATACTATATTATATGCATTCTATAGATGCATTAGCACTAATATATGTTGTACCTGATGACTGTTTGTAATGCTTTCTTTAATACTTATAATTCAACCATAAAGCAAAATTCATGTATAAACCAAGAACAACATACCCAGTTTTTCAAAAAAAAAAAAAAAAAAAAAAACACGAATCATCTGTTCTAAATCCATGATAAAACAATTCAAACATACCGAGTTTTACAAAAGAAAAAAACAAGCAGGAATCATTTGTTCTAAATTCATGATATATGAATTTTCTCAGTCATCCTCACAACAAAAGCATTAAAATCCAAGCATTAATAATTAAAAAACTAGATAAGTAAAATAACCATTTATATGTTTCCACCCCCATACCCCCAAGACTACTTGTAAATAAACGAATTCATAGAATCGAAAAACAATAACATGCAGAAGACGATACTACTACACATTTAAGCTTGGAGAGCTTTGAAAAGAGCTCTCCAAGTGGGAGCTGTCCAAGCTTAAGGGCTCTCCAAGTGCAATTAAGGGCTCTCCAAGTGCAATTTAGCTTGGAGAGCTCCCACTTGAAGAGCTCTTCTAAAAGCTCTCCAAGCTTAAATGTGTAGTAGTGATATATATATATATATATTTTCCCACTAAAAGACCAAAAGAGAACGTGGGACCAAAATTTGATTTTGGAAAAAATAAACTGCAATTTACCCAGTTATATATATATATATATATATATATATATATATATATATAATTTGATCAGCATATTGATACTGTTGTGTTGAATTGATAACATAACAGATGAACGTCAAATAATTATTCATTACTTAATACAATAAAATTAAATTACATGTGGACATAAAATTCTAAACAAGATATATAAATTTAGAATGCTTGGCTGCCAAAGAAATTGATAATTACCTTATTTAATATATATATATATATAGAATTATTTTCATTTTATAAGTTTAATGGGATCAATGATTACAGACTTGACATGATTCCTTGATTCATCATTTGGGGCAGAATGAGTATCCCCATTTTGGTATTGACACGTGGCAATTCGAGCAAGATTGCAGGAAATCTCAATAAAAGATTTGTCGAAAATGGAATTATAAGTTATTTCGTGGTTCATCATTTTCCAATTTTGATCAATAATTTTTTTTAAAAATGCTCGAGCAACTTCATCAGATGCACCAGTTTCATGCATGTAGCACAACACTCCTTTGGGAACTTCTTCCCTTTTAATGTCTTCCTGCACATGTTTCCAATCAAGATAAATATACACATTCTTCTAATCAAGATAACGATTTTTTATGTATATAAATATACACATTCTTCTAATCAAGATAAAGACAATTGTTTTTATATGTGGATCGATATACATATTATTAATCTACAAAACGTGTATGAGACGATAGCATGTATATATGAAACATGATAATCCTAACCATTTTTGTAGAGTTAAAGTTCATTCTTGATCCCGTAACTTCTACGTTATTTCGAAATTTACAAAAATAGTGTAGAACATAATCAGGATAGTTAATATATATCGAGTTAATACTTCCTAAAAAAAAAATATCGAGTTAATACAAGGAAATTGAAAAGGACCAAAATTGAACTCAAATTTGGCGGAATTTAATTGAATTGTTTACGACGTCATTTTGTGACACGTGTTTTGCATGAGGGAGTGGTAGAGGTACAAAATGTGTTCAATAATGTTTTTTTTCGAAAAAGGTCTAAACGCGTACTATAAAATGACGTCATACTTCAAGTTTCAACGACCTTGATACCAGTTTAGGAGTTATGAGATTAAATAGAAAAAAAAAATTGGGATCTCTTGCGAAAGAGAAAGTTGTAAGCTATCAAATCATATAATATGCATGTGATGAACACCTATATACATGTAAAGTAATGTATGAGACCGTCTAATGCAAGTTTTTATATTTGCGGAAATGACAACATATTTGGCCCCATAATGGATTTTAACTCCATTGTAATTTGTGATATATGTACTCATATTTCAAAAGTATCATAAAACATGTAAGAATGTTATGTGTCATACATAAGAGACTTAACATTTAATGACAAAATTATTGTTATTATAATAATTTTAGGTAAAACTCTTTAATGACAGGAGAAATAGACCTTTATTGACAGGGCATGTCTTTAAGTTGAAATGGAATGATTTTTCTATCATTAAATGTCAATTTTTTTTCTTTTAATGTTAATTGCTGGTTACCTTAGAGGAACATAGATCGTTGGCCAGACGAAAGATTGTACTTGGGAAACACAACAAACCACTACTGTCACTCAAACATTTTAGAGCTTCATCGGTGATAGTTGGAGTGGTTAGGAAGTAGGCATGAGTCAACAAGGCAACCCCAGTAGATGAAAAGCATCCATGTTTCAAGTAGTCATCAAACTTAGGAATATGTTTCTTGTAACCCCACTTTGCTTCTCGTAAGAACGCCTTGCAGCAATCCCCCCACTGAAAATAAACACTCGTTGTAGGAAAAAAATTATCAGCTGCAGTTAATAGAATTTCTCGTAAATTAAAACTTTATAATGCATGTATGCCTATAATAAAACTTTTTTTCTCTATAATGATATATATATATATATATACAAAATTATAATAATTTTTTTCCCAAATATTGACTTACCCCTTGTCTAAGGTGAGGAATTATGAATCGACCATGTCCGTTTAAAGTATCATAAGCCAAGTCGTTGAGAGTGTTGTAAAGAACCAAGAAGTATAACTTCATGTACTCAGGAAGATTATTCACTGAATTGACATCCCATCTAAAACAAAATTGAATGGAGAAGATTTATACGATGTCGGAGAAATTGGGGCTCTTCTGGGGAGAAATTCAATGTCGACGAGTTATACGCGACAATTAAGTGTACTAAAACATACCTGTCAACAACATCTGTGAATTTCTGAAGCTCTTCTGGGGAACCATATTCATCATAAATATCATCTAATATTGTCAGTAGCATAATCACTTTGGTTAATGTTATGCGGGATTTGCTAAACTGAGGTTCGGGAACCATTCCGACAGCCCAAAAGAAGCTCTCCATTACTCTATCTCTTGCAAAGCTCAACTTATTTGCTAAGCCTACATGTCTCCACCACCTGAAATATTTCCACCAAATATATTTAATTATCATAAATAAACTTTATTTCCCCGCGCACCTAAGGTGACTCGAACCCATGTCCATACTGGCCTAGGTATGGTGTCTAACCACCCGATTTATCTCATTTCATCGTATATATATGGGGATAGAAGTCAATTTAGTCTCATAACTTTCTAACTTTTTTTAAATGCTTCCAAAAAAATTAATTGTATCAATTTAGTCTCATTTTTTTTCCAATTTGTTCTGTTTTGGTTCCAAGGGGTTAAATGTACCAATTTAGTCCTTTTTTTAACAGTTTGTTGTGTTTTGGTCCAAAAAAAGTTATATATAATTGCGAAAAAATGGGACTAAACTGATATATTTAACTTTTTTGGAACCAAAACAGAACAAATTGCAAAAGATTGAGACTAAATTGGTACATTTAACTTTTTGTGATTATATTTTTTATAGTCCATTAAGTTACCACGTTTTTTAATTTAGTCCACCAGATTACCACTTTTTGAATTTAGTCATTATATTTATATATTTCATATTAATATAAATTCTTAGTTTTTTTTTTATTTAATTATTTTTGGCAATTTATTAAATAGGAAATAATTTGGGTGTGTATAGTAATAAAAAAATATTTTTAAATTTTAGTGTGGTGTGTTTAACATTTGCGGTGTGTATAACATTTTATGGGATGTGTTTTAAAAAATGACCTGTTAAACCTGCTATAGCAGGTAATTGGACCAAAATAAAAATAAATCGAAACTTAATAGACTAAATTCAAAAAGTGGTAATCTGGTGGACTAAATTAAAAAACGTGGTAACTTAATAGACTAAAAAATATATAATCCCTAACTTTTTTTTTGGACCAAAACAGAATAAATTGCAAATAAATGAGACTAAATTGATGCATTTAACTTTTTTGGGACCATTTCAGAAAAGGTTGAAAGTTATGGGACTAAATTGATATCTGTCCCTCACATAATTAATTTGAAATTAGGAATGTACCTTGAGACCTCTTGGAGATCATGTAGGTGTTGCAATTGCACCATATTGAAATCTGAGATTGCCAATTTGTGCAATAATTGATTTTCCTTACTTTTAGGATCATACATCTCAATATTCCACCTTGCTTCCAATCTTGTCATTCTCTTGTGCAATGGAAGTTCTAAAGCGTGGCTCACTCGCAACGCACTTTTGGCTTCCATTTCTTTCAACGTGCTCGTGAGGTAGGACCTAGTAAACTCGTTTGCCTCATCTAGTGTGTTCTCCCCATCAAATGCAAGAAACGAAGCTTCGTACAAGGTTAACATTCCACGAATGTCTGTGGCTAGGTTTGCATTGAAATTTCCATATGTGTCTTTGAAGCTCTCAAATATGTCTTTTTCATCAAAGAGTTAGTTGAGGATATATGTAAATAAATTCTAAACAATTTAATAAGTACCTGTTGAGATTTGGTGGCCATGCAATCTAAGAAGCCTGAAATAGAGAGCACAGGAATGCAGATTGTTGTGTATATTTTGCTCAACTTGATGTAAAGTTATTCTTGCAAGGGCTTTTCTAGAATATTCTAGAAACCTATAACTCAACCCTAGACGATGAATATCATCAATTAGGTCAAACAGTGCCAATGGCTCCAAAGCTTCATTCTCAAGCATGCGTCTAACTTCCTCTTCCATTTTCATTATGCTCTTTCCCTCATCTTTCACCTATTTTCGGTATCAATTTCAATATTAATTAATTTACAAATTCTTCCTAAAATCACAGTATAATACGTGAGTATTGTGAGCTCATTACATCTAAATTTCAACTTTACATCTTAATTTATATATACTGATATACATATTAATTGCTGGTTCTGCAAAGATTTGAAATGATAACATTGGCTACGTTAAAAATGAATATCTATGGCTATATGGATATATATCACATGATAATTTTGATAGAAATATTTATTCGATTTTTTTTTGTAAATATTTGAATCTTATACTCCTCCCTTCTAAAATTATTATGTTTAGTTCTCTGAACACGAGTTTTAACGAATATAGATTGATTCATACATGTATAATGTAGAAAGATTGGGGTGTGATGGGTATTGTGGGGTTCACATAAATAAAGTGGTTGTTTATGTATAAAGTGAATGTCAATTTGAGTAAATATGTGATGGGTGGAGGGTAAAGATAGTTAAAGAGAACGCAAATTTGCGATGACCGCAATATCGTCGCAAATTGCGACAGATTTGTGACGAAAATAGTTAAACTAACGAAGTCAACAAAATTTGCGATGCTATTTCAAGTAATCATAAATTAGCGACATATTTTGCGACCTTTTTTTTTTATTTGCCATGGAAATTCAATTCGTCTCAAATTTGTTATGGATTGTGCGACGGTTTCTTTATTGTGACAGATTTTCCAACCGAAATATTTTTCGTCTCAAATTTCTGATGAATTTTGCAACAGATATTTTTATATGTATATTTATATAATTTATATCAACAAATATTAAGAAGACTTCTAGCTATCCCAAGTGGATAATGGTCACACAAAACACTCCGAGGCCGCGAGCTCAATGCCCAGCGACCGCAAATTAAATTACTAGATTGTCCGGGTCAGGTTTGGCCTGGGTTCAGCCTGAACCGCGACTTAAATATATATTTTTTTATAATACAATCTGCGATGATAAAAAACGGCGCAAATTATTGCGACGGCCTAAATATAATTGTAAATCAAGGGTTTTTGTGAAGGAAATGAGAATAGTGAAATTCGACAATCAAAAAAGAAAAGGGAAATAATGAATTTCGACAAAAGAAGTACTCCCTCCGTCCCACAGGAATTTGCACACTTTCCATATATGGATGTCCCATACCAATTTGCACACTCCATAAAAGGAAATATCTTCACAACCCTCACCCTTGAAATATACTCATATTTACCCATATGCCATTACTTTTCCACACTCAATCTATTTTTTTTTACTTTACTTTATTCTTAAAAGTTTACAAAACTACCCTTCAAAACATCAATCATTACACATTTTCTTACACATTTCTTAAAATGTGTGCCGGTCAAAGGGTGCAAATTCCTCCGGGACGGAGGGAGTATTATTTTTAATGTAAATTAGCATGTCACATGTGATGTTTTCCCTCCATATAAGTGACATATAGATTAAAATAAAATTGAAAAAGAATAAAATCAAGTCATAGAGAAGCACGCCACATCATTCTTTAATGATCAAGTTCTCAATTGATATCAAGGTATTTTACCAGCTTCTTAATTAAAAATTGTGAAACATTTTTCTATAATTTTGGTCGTGTCCAGTTATAGCCATGTATGTTTTTCACCGGAAAATTCAATTTTCCCCAATAAATTTGGGGATTTTTATGCCCTACAACCAAATTGAAAAGTATAGTGATTCTACCCGGCCCGAAAATAAATTTTGAGATGTTATGGTTATAGCTAGGATTGAGAAATCAAAGGTCAAGACAGAGAATTTGGTATAGGACACCACCCGACACCGAAAGCAAGAGTTTTGTCTCGTAGCCATCCGAGGGTTTAAAAAGTTATTTATAGGTCCGATTTTAGGATTAAAATGTAAGTCTTTGATTAATTTAGAACAATATGACTCTTGTTTGGATAAAATCAGATCAAAAACGAAGAGCAGTTAAAATCTGTAAATACATCAACTTTGACCAGCAACTACCAAAAACTATACAAAGGCCCCTAAACACAATCTAATTATATTTATCGATCGATCGATCGACCTCTAAACTTCTAAGCTTTTGTACAAACAGTCCCTGCCGTAGTTACCCACCTCCAATAAAAAAACTGATCGAAAGTAACACCAGAATCCCTACGATCACGACCACCTTTTTCGCCCAATACTAACTCAAACGAAAATCGGCCATGAAGTACAAATTCATGAATGAATAGTGGTTTAATTTGTCAACAAAAAAAAAAACAATCACGAAACTGTGGTATATGACAATTGACACAACTGGAAAAAAATCAATAAAGGAGCCAAAACTGGACATAACCAACATTGCAGGACGGTGAATGATACCTTGTCGATTTTTAATGCATGAACGACCAACATTACATGACGAAATAATATAACCCGATGAGTGATGTTTTACCGGAGAGGGTTTGTTTCTAGCTAATTACATGATCTTTTAAACAATTTTCTCCATTTTCTTCCTCTTATACCCTTTAAAGATATGGGGATCGGAGTGATTATAATATATGTACTAAAATTATGGAAATTGGGTTAGTTAAAAAGTTGTTGAAGAGGATTTATTTATCTTTTCATAGACATTGTTAATTTTTCTCGGAAATCCTAAAACATCGCTTATTTATTAAAAAAGAAAGAAAGCAATGCATTTAATATTTTTGCATAATAATTATAGTAATTACCGCATATTTATTTCGTAGGTTGCATATGGATTCAATTGACTCGTAACTCCAAGAAGTTGGCTGGAATTTAGTTGCCGGACGGCGCTGGTGATTAGTGGAAAGTATTTGCCATTTTTGTATCTTTGGTGAATTGTGGTTGACGAAAGAGCCATAAAACGGTTGGAGTTGAATACTATGGGCCATTATTTTCTATTTCAATTCTGTAATATTGATCAGTTTTTCTCTTCTTTTCTAGTGTATATATAGAAAGATTACATGGTGGATGATGAACAAAATATTAATCTTAATATAAATTAAGAATTAAGAATATAAATTAATCTTAATTTATTGCTTAATTGGCTGAAAAAAAAACGATTGCATACAAAACTGAAGAAGAAATGAAGAGAAAAGAAGCATTGGTATTAATTAGCATTTTAGTCCAATTTGAACCACTTTCAAAAAGTAAAAATTGTGCCGCTAATTAAATCAAGTATATAGGCAGTACCAAACAAGGTTTTGTACAAATCTAAAATACGTTGTTTTAATTATATTCTCATGTGCAATTAATATTTATATGTTTTATATATAAAAATCAAACTTAGGTAGTGTTTATGAATAAAGTGTTGTGGTTAAAATGTCAAAATATTAAAAAAAACTTGCCAAAAATCAACTAAAAATTAATTTTAAGTTGGTTTATTTACTATGTATGCTTCTCATATGTCACTATTGTATATTAAATATAATTAAAACGCTAGCTGTAGCTATATATTTCGGCTAGCATAGTTGTTTTCCCAGCTGCATTTAAAGTCTTGAATAGTTGGGGTGAAAATTTCAAATTACGTCTTCTAATTTAGGTCGATTTCATTTTAAATTCTTTAATTAAGTTTTCATTTTTTTTTTCTTTTTATTAGGGGCCATTAGGGCTGAAAATCAAATCAAACTATTCGATACTCGATTCGATATCGTTCGGTAAAAGCTCGTTTGAACTCGATTCGACATAGATATCAAACAAGCTTGAACATATATTTACGTTCGATATGGTCCAAAGCTCGAGCTCGAGCTCGATAAGTAAAAAAAGATAAATTTAGTGTAAATATGTCAAACTACTCGAGCTCGACTCGTGTTCGGCTCGAATAAAGCTCGTACAAGCTCGACTCGTTTAATTATCAAACAAGCTCAAACACTAATTTCAAAGCTCGATAATATTTCAAACAAGCTTGAACAGCATCGCGTTCGGCTCGACTCGACTTATTTACATCCCTAGGAGCCATCGAGAGTTGAGTTTTGTGGGTGTATTTTAGAACTTTTTTTATAAACAAAATTTGTTGTCTAAATTTATAAGAGAGAAAATGATAATGTGTCCATATTTTTAATTAAATGTGACAATTTTTATTACATGTTGCACTCAGTCACCAAATCTGCCGAAAGCCCCAATTTTAAGCACACATTCGAGTCGCACGTGTTAGTGTTCGGTGAAAATTTTAATTTTCTGACAAAAAGGATTTTAATTGGACATCACTGCTTTTACTTAAAAAAAGCGAAAACATATTTTACTTAGAACATATTTTAAAGAAGCGAAAACATCACTGCTTTTACTTAAAAAATGGAATTGACCTAAGTTGCCGGACAAATTTTGAAATTTTCCCAATAGTTGTGTGTCACAAGATCAAACAATAATATATTCGTTGAATCTATGAAGGTCCTAATTTGTTGAATTTTCCCAATAATTGTATTTTATTTATTTATTATCGAAATATGAAGGTCCTAATTTTGGGTGAAGAAAAAATAAATGTGAAAGTTTGTCATTTAATATGTGAAAATATATATTTGTTGAATCTATTTATTATGGGTAATGATGGATTAAAGTTGATCAATTTGGTCCAGTAACTTTTTATCTCTTTTCGATTTAATTTGGCAACTATTTTTTTTTTTTTTGAATGATTTAGTCCCACAATTATTTAAATGTCTCGATTTTGGTCCCACGTCCCGGTGAAGTGTGTTTTGAAGCTAGCGAAGACTGTGCAGATATTATTTTTTCTTCAAGCGAGAGCGAGGATCCTCAACCGGGGGTCTAAGTGAACTTTGCTTCCTTCCCCGTCAGCCACTACCGAAGGCCTGATATTTTCTCTACTCATCTGTATTAAACATTCAAATATATAATTGAAATTATTTTTTATGAAAATTCAGTAGAGTTTTGACTGTATATAGTCATTTCTAATTTCCTAGTCAACCAAACAATCTATTTAATTAAATCATTAAATTTCTAATTAAATAACCAACGATCTAATTAAATCAATAATTTCTAATCAATTAACTAACAATATGAATCTAAATATCCTAATTAACCAACAATCAAAAACACTAATTTTTTTATGCCTCGTATCCAGTCCAAGTACAACAGACTAATCTGGGGGACTAATCCCACAGACCATTTACGGAAGCCCCGTTTAAAGCCAGAGCAAAACTCTGTATGAACCTGTCCTTAAATATCACTACAAGAAACAGGGGGAATAGCGACGAAAATTTTGCGACAAATCTAAATTTCATCGCTAAAATCAATTTTTAGCAACGAAATAGAAATTTTCGTCGCTAAATTCCTTGATTTAATATTTACAATAAAATTTATATATTTCATCGATATATTAGCAACAAATAGCTTAATTTCGTTGTTAATAATCAAAATAGGAATGAAAATTATATTTTGTCGCTAATATTTTGCGATGAAATAGAAATTTTTGTGGCTAATTTCTTGAAATTAATTTTTGCGATGAAATTAAAATATTTCATCGCTACACTAGCAACAAATTATTTTATTTTGTTGTTAATAATCAGAAGAACAATGAAAATTATTTTTCGTCGCTAATATTTTGCTCTGAAAAAAGAAATATTTGTGGCTAATTTTCTTGATTTAATTTTGGCGACGAAATTAAAATATTTCATCGCTACAATAACTAAAATATTAGCGACGAAATATAAATTTTTGTGGCTAATTTTTTGGATTTAATTTTTGCAACGATATTAAAATATTTCATCGCTAAATTAGCAACAAATTATTTTACTTTGTTTTTAATAATCAGAATAACAATGAAAAATATATTTCGCCGCTAATATTTTAGCGACGAACAACAAATATTCGTGGCTAATTTCATGGATTTAATTTTTGCGACGAAATTAAAATATTTCATCGCTGCACTAGCAACAAAATATTTTATTTTGTTGTTAATAATCAGAACAACCATGAAAACTATATTTCGTCGCAAAAATATTAGCGACGAACAATAATTTTTCGTGGCTACTTTCATGGATTTAATTTTTGCGACGAAATTAAAATATATCATCGCTACACTAGCAACACAATATTTTATTTTTTGTTAATGATCAGAACAGCCATCAAAACTACACTTCGTCGCTAAAATACTAGCGACGAAATACAAATTTTCGTGGCTAATATCGTGGATTTAATTTTTGCGACGAAATTTATATATTTCATTCTTATACTAGCAACAAAATATTTTATTTTGTTGTTAATAATCAGAACATTCATGAAAACAGTATTTCGTCGCTAAAATAGTAGCGACGAACTACAAATTTTTGTGGCTAATTGTCACGCCCCAATTTTCATAAAAGCAAATTTTGCAGAAATACTTAACAATCTTAAAATAAAGGGCATGAACTGAAATTTAAATACAAGAAAGTGGACCATAAATTTATTTAATAATAAAATTATTTGAATAACAGCGGAAGCCTCGAGACATTAAACAACATCTCAAAATGATTTTTAATTAAAAAGCCTAAATATTAATACACTTGAATTTTAATTGCTTAAATTCATAAAATAAAATATGACGATTTGACATCCACCGCCTCTCCTCGCCATCAACTCATCAACCTGAATCTGAAATGTTAAATGTATGGTATGAGCAAAATCACTAGCTCAGTGAAGTCACTTTGACAATATTAAATACGACATAAGAATAAAATGTGTAGCACATAAAATCACGTAATTTACAAAAAGTCACATAAGCACCTTTCATCTCACATAAGCATTTTTCATCGTACTTTTGATTAATTATTAATTACGTCTCACGGTTATCCCAAGGATCTCTTTTAAATCCCACTGGGTCCCCCTCAAAGACCTATTTTCAGTCCCGAGTTCTTTTCTTGTGCACGGCGGATCCCCTAAAGATCTCTCTTCAATCCCGGGTTCACCGAAGACCTCTCTTCAGTCTCGGGCCTCTTTTAAGCCCCTGGCCTTTCATACTCATTTACATTAAAATATTCACTCACATTTAAGTCATGTCACAACGCACATAAACAATCTATTCATATGAAGCAGTTAATAAAGGCAAAGAAACCACACCTGTCATTAATATCTTGGATGCCAAATATCACGTTGGAACACGCTGATTTTTCTAATCTAGAGAGAAAACTTATTTTTATGCTGATAATATTCTGTGATTTTGATATTTAGAAAATACGATAAAAATAATTTATATAATAGAAGAAGGGATAGAATTTTAGTTGAGAAAAATATGGAATTTTAAGTTTAATTCACGCGTATGATTGATCCGAGAAAATTGGAATTTAATTTCTAGTTATTCATTATCCAAATTTAATTTATTAGTAAATATATATACAATGTAAATACGTACACATATATATATATATACTCAATTGAGAAAGAAAGATATCTATCACAAATCTAAATAAATTTATTAAAATTTATTACTGTAACACACGATTATATATTGAACATTGTATTTAAAATATCTTAATTTAGTAAAATAGTATCTCAAATAATTTATATATATATATATATATCCAAAATAATATCTTATGTCTTTTATGTTAATTAAAATTTTGGGGTATTACACTAATGGTGTGGATTTAAATTTTGCGACGATATTAAAATATTTCATCGCTACACCAGCAACAATATATTTTATTTTGTTGTTAATAAGCAAAACAGCCACGAAAACTATATTTCGTCGCTAAAATATTAGCGACGAACTACAAATTTTCGTGGCTAATTTTGCTGATTTAATTTTTGCGATAAAATTACAATATTTCATCGCTATACTAGCAACACATTATTTCATTTTGTTGTCAATAATCAGAAAAAACAATAAAAATTATATTTCATTGCTAATATTTGATGATGAAATAGAAATTTTGTGTATAATTTCTGGAATTTAATCTTTGCTATGAAATTAAAATTCTATTTCATTGTATATAAAGAAAAAAAATATTTTGTTTCGTTTCAAATAGTAAGAATGACAATGAAAATTATATTTAATAGATATTTCCTAAGATTTTATTTAAAAACAAACTAAAAATTAATACACGCTAAGATTGTTGTATTTTTTTTCTTCCTAAAAAGTTATTTCTAAAAATTTTAAAACACCCGCCATTTTTTTTATTGAGTTCCCTCCATTTTGATTAGATTATTGTAATGATAGTATGAAATCAATCTCCCTTCCTAAAATTTTGTGAGTTCCGTTCATTAAGATTAAATTTTCCTGAATATTTCTCTCTTCCATAAATTTATATCTCTATAAATGAGGGATTCATCTTCATCATTCTCACTAAAATTCTATTCCGCAGAAAATACAGAGGTAAGTTGACAAAGTGGGATAGCTCAAGTGGTTAGAGCCCCACTACCTAGGGCTTAGATCCTGGGTTCGAGTCATGGGGAGGGGAAAAGGGAAGGGTTTTTAATGTAATTCAAAAAAAAAAAAAATACAGAGGTAAGCAAGTTTTATGTGTTTTCAATTCTGTTTCTTTTTTTTTTTTTTTTAATCAGTAACTAGTGTTCAATTCTCCATTAAATCTGGGTATGAGTAATACCCATACACAATGCATGTCTACACATTTGGTTCCCCTCACTCAACACATGATGCTTTATCAGTAAAGAGTAAAATTAAATGACTAGATTCCCACCCTCCAAAGTCTTATCCTCTGAGATGCGCCCAGCCTCAATTCCAAGTATTTTATTGTTAAGCGTTTAAGTGGCATACCTGATACCTTTTCTTTACTCATTTACTCTGTTTTAATTTTATTTTTTCTCTTTTTTTATTTCTGCTAATCTGAGCGTTTGATCTTTTATGGTTAGTTTCTTTCCTGCAATACAGATTGCATACAGGACTTTCTGAGTGTACAAACATCTCTCATTAACGTCCCTTTACTCATACCAGTAGTACATTATAGATAATATAGATTCAGAGTGTAGACATAGGAAGGAAACAGAGGTCTTGATTACCCCCAAATTCAAAAGGACACGTAAGGAATTATTGTAAGCATATCGATAGTTGATACAAGATGCAACTTCAAATTTGCATTAAGATCTTTGAATGGGTACTACTGTAACACAGGAGAGTAGAGTTCAAGGAGTGGAGACTAAATCCAATCCTTTTTCAGATATGCCGCCTAAGAGAGTACAACAATTTAACTATTATTTGTAAGTCAATCCATTGTTGAGGAGAGTGATGATGAAACACAGAATCCACCAAGTTTATTTTCTAATGCTTATTCTTTTAAATTGTAAAATACTTATATTATAATTTTTACCCACATGTATATATATATTATCATATAAACAATCTTTTATAACAGATCTCCAAGAATACTTCAGTGACACTAGAGGAGGGCACAATGCCGCCCTTAGAAAACTGGTACAAGAAAAAGGAAGATTACCTATCACTTTTCGCAGTTGTGATGGCCGACCTACAGGACTATACTCAACATTGTTTACAACTGAACTCGGTCTTGTTGTTAGAACACATGCCCCCTTACAAGTTTTAGAATGGAAAAATATTACAAAAGAGCAAAAACAACCCATGTTTGACCGATTAAATAAATTTAACTTTTTGGGTTGAATGAATTAATTGAATATGTTGATTAATGATTTGGTGTTTTTTGTTGTAGAATTCTTTTGAAGTGGACTTCGGAACAGGCCCAAATTCTGTTAGAAAAATAACTAATATTTGGATGGGTGCAAGATATCGGAATAATAGATCAAAAATGCTAACTCATTACAAGAAAATCATTAAGCTGCCATGGGAGATTCGATTGAAAAAACCGCCAAAGACATTTTATGGAGACTTAGATGATTGGGAATTCTTGTGCAGGCTATTTGAAAGTGAAAAATTCAAGGTTTTAATTTTACATTAAAAAATTAAAAGTTATATTTGACCTCTTGTGTACATAATTTTATGTTGATTTCAAACATTCTATTTTAAAAATAAATTATGTTACAGGCAAGGTCACAAAAGAATGTTGCAAATAGAGAGCTAAGTTGCGGGATAACCATACTGGAGGTTCAAAGTCCTTTGTGCGTTACAGTTATGAAACTGTAAGTCTTTCATATTTACAAATTCTAGCTCATTATTATGTTTTTTATTGGTTCTTAATTTTTGCATATTGGCTTGTATTGTAATTTTATTGAATACCTTTGATTAGGGTGATGGGCCAAGAGAAGATAATCGCATTGAACTCTATAAAAAGACTCATTGGAATGAAAAAAAAGGATGGACAGATGGCGCTCAAGAGATCCGTGTACGTAGTTTTTCAATTGCTAACAAGATATATGCATATTTAAACGGTTTTAGTTATCTCTTTCACTCATTCTCCTACACTTTTTTAGGAAAACATGGTGCAACGTTTTAATGAATTGAAAGAGGCATTCCAATCATGTGATGGTGAAAGTGCAGCTATGACTGATATAGAGATGGTTGAACAAGTATGTAATGAAATCCTGGGAACACGATCAAGGTATATACTAGGATTGGTCATGGACCTAAGCCCTCTAAGTTTCTTTCTAGCTACAACAGGTCAACCAATGCCGAACTTAGGGGACAGCTTAAATCTACCCAGGATGAATTAGAAAGCACACGTACCACTTTAGAATCTGCACAAGCGGACATTCAAAGTCTGAAGGCAAACATGGAGACCATCTACTCCGGTCCTCAATGTAGATGTGACTTCCTCGTATGACCATCACAATTTTAGATTATTGAACATTTTTTGTTTCAAATTTTTTACTAATTTGCGAATTTGAATACAAATTAATTGCAATATTTTTCAGTTCATACTTTTATATATTTTGGGATTGAGAAATTGAAATTTATCATATTACAAATTGAAGTAAAGTGCAAGAGCAAATGAAAAGAAATACTCCATTGAAATTGCATACTTTGTTGTTGTTTGTATGCTCTGTAGCAGTAGCAGAGCATGTGTTTTTCTATGCACATTGTGCGTGGTCTGTGGGCGAATTGACAAAACAAAAGAAATTCATATATGTTTGAGTGTTAATTTTAAAAGCAATTTAAAAAGAATATATTACTTATATCTAATCCCTAATTGATGATCAGTGGGTTTCTTTCAACTAGAGTACCTAAGCTTGTTTCCAGCACTCTGTGATATCAATATATTAACTATACGTAGTTTTAATTTGTTTTAGAATGGATCTTCTCATTTGGTTTCAATACATCCATCTGCCCACAAATTGACAAAACAAAGTTTTTTTTCCCTTCTTTTGTAGAATAGCAACGTTGTCGCTAATTCAAATATTTTCGTCACTAATGTGAGTTAGCGATGAAATAATTTCGTCGCAGGATTTATTGCTATACACCCGTCGCTAACGTGTTTGCAACAAATGTTTGATTTTTCTCGCAAACATTTTGCGATGAAAATCATATTTTCGTCGCTAATATTTTGCGATGAAACTCATATTTTCTTCGCTAATAGTTTGCGATGAAACTCATATTTTCGTCGCTAATAGTTTGCGATGAAACTCAATTTTTCATTGCAAACATTTGCGACAAAATTAATTTTTTTTGTCGCAAACACGTTAGCGACGGGTGTATAGCAACAAATTCAGCGATAAAATTATTTCATCGCTAACTTACGTTTACGACGAAAATATTAGACTTAGCGACGAATTTTTTCGCGGCTAAATTACAGTTTTCTTGTAGTGAATCTATATACACTAATTAACAAATCAATCTAATTAAATCAACATATTAACAATTAATACATAAACAATGACAATTAATGTATAAACAAATGATTAATTAATTTCCTAATCAACAATTTCTAACTAAAAATATAATTTCCTAATTAAACGATTAATTAATTAATCAACTAAAATAATTACATCTAAATATGCACCAAATACACACGCGCGCGTACACACACACACATATATATATATATATATATATAACTAATCAACTACATGCATACCATATATTCAACTAATCAACTATACGCATGCATATATACAACTAGTCAACTAAAGAAAACATTAACTACTTCAAATTTTTTAAAAAAAAACATTAATTAAACTTAACAAAATACATAAAATGTACTATGAAGAAAATGACGTAGATGTAGCCATGTAGGAATCTTTCGGAAATTGCGGAAATAGAGAAAGGATACCGCTACTAACACCCCAAAACATGTTATACACACCCCATTATTTTAAAAATAAAAATAGATAATTGTAAAATGACTAAATAACCCTTATATAAATTAAAGATATTTTTTTAAAAAAAATGAAAAAATCATAAAAAAATTAATTTAAATAAATCAAATATTTTTTAAAAATAATATGAAAAAAATAAATATTTAAAAAAAAATTATTCAAATAAAAAATTTAATAATCAATTAAAAATAAATAAATTCGTAATTTATTTAATAAATCGTAAAAAATAATTAATTAAAAATTGAATTAAAATTAAGAATTCGAATAATGATAAATAAAATCTAAAAAATTAAAAATCACCTAAATCTTAAGAATTAATTAAATTACTTATAAATATTAAAAATATAATTGATTTAATTATTTTTTAAAATTTAGTTGAAATTTTTAAATTTTATTTAGCTTTATTTTATTTTTTAATTTAATATTGAGTTGATTTTTCTTTATTATTTTATTTAATTTTAAAAAAATAGTTAATCCTTAATTTTTTTTATTTGATTTTTTTTTCAGATTTTATTTAGATTTAATTATTATTTTTTCATTTTCTTAATTTTTTTAATTGATTGTTCCATTTTTAAATGATTTTTAAAATTTAGCTGATTTTTTAAAATATTTTCAACGTTTACACATAATTTTATTGTATTATTGATTTTTTTTCTGATAATTAAATTTTATATGTTTTTAAAGATTTAGTTAATTATTATTAGTTATGAGGGTTTAAGGGTAAATAGGAAATAATTGGAGTGTGTATAGTAATAAAAATTGAATTTTAAATTTTAATGGGGTGTGTTTAACATTTGTAGTGTGTATAACATTTTATGGGGTGTTATTAGCCCCACCCATAGAGAAAACCAAAAGAGGGAAAAACTGTAACTTAAATAGTCTCATTCTATTTATTTAAATTGAATAGATTGATTGACTTTCGTTATGTTTCAAATGAACATTTAATTGTTTCAGTTCAGTTCAGAAGAGAGGAAACAATGTCAAAAGTGCTAAAATGTGATTATCATAAAACAAAAAAATAAATTAATAATAATTTTTTAAGCAAATTTTCTTTTATGCAATTTGATATATATATATATATATACAATTGAATTTGTAATTCACATATTAAAATCTGATCAAATTAAAATTGTAGCTCAATTACAAACTATGCAATTGTGTGTGTATAAGAATATATTTGTTTTTCCTTGCAAGAATAGCATTCAAGTTTTCATTGAAAAAAGTCACGCTTGTATGCGCTTAATTACATGTGCAATTGAGTGCAATTAAACCACAAATTTTACTTGTTTTCAATTTAATTGGTCAAAAATTAATTGAGTTTATTAACAATATAGACCAAGATCCAAGTCCATCTTTTAATTCAAGGCAAAAATTATGGATATTACAACTTAAGACAAATCTATATTTTACATTCCTAATATGCCCTCAACCCAATATATTAAACGAATTAATATTATTTAGCTAGACAATTAATATTAAAATTGAATAAGTCTCCCTTAATTATAGTTGACATTTCCTTATACGGTTTATTTCCAATTGAATCACTCATTTCCAATTTTTTCAACGTTTCCAATCTTTCAATTCAGCTCGTTCTTCGTTTTCAAAAATCTGCAATCAATTTATGCGTTTATCTCCATGAATCGATGATAACTTGTTACAGTATAATCAATGGTGTGCATATTTGTATTGTTATGCAGTTTGTATTTGCATATATATTGGTACTGTTATACAATGTATTCGTGCATATTTCTTTATTAGCCTTATATAAAACACTTATATTATGTTTTATACAATTACAACCTACCATAGTTTTTATAAATAAAATTAAATTACTTATAGGTTCAAAGTCATCCAAACTTATTTCATGTTGATAATATAATGAGCTTTTTATGAATAATACATTGTATACGAATTATGTCGGTAGAGTTATATTAAGTGACATTCCACACGTTGCGTTCATATATATATATATATATATATATATATATATATATATATATATATATATATTATGTAAGTTCTATTCATCAAGAGAATGCATATATCATTGTATATGCATCCATGGAATGCATATACTATATTATATGCATTCTATAGATGCATTAGCACTAATATATGTTGTACCTGATGACTGTTTGTAATGCTTTCTTTAATACTTATAATTCAACCATAAAGCAAAATTCATGTATAAACCAAGAACAACATACCCAGTTTTTCAAAAAAAAAAAAAAAAAAAAAAACACGAATCATCTGTTCTAAATCCATGATAAAACAATTCAAACATACCGAGTTTTACAAAAGAAAAAAACAAGCAGGAATCATTTGTTCTAAATTCATGATATATGAATTTTCTCAGTCATCCTCACAACAAAAGCATTAAAATCCAAGCATTAATAATTAAAAAACTAGATAAGTAAAATAACCATTTATATGTTTCCACCCCCATACCCCCAAGACTACTTGTAAATAAACGAATTCATAGAATCGAAAAACAATAACATGCAGAAGACGATACTACTACACATTTAAGCTTGGAGAGCTTTGAAAAGAGCTCTCCAAGTGGGAGCTGTCCAAGCTTAAGGGCTCTCCAAGTGCAATTAAGGGCTCTCCAAGTGCAATTTAGCTTGGAGAGCTCCCACTTGAAGAGCTCTTCTAAAAGCTCTCCAAGCTTAAATGTGTAGTAGTGATATATATATATATATATTTTCCCACTAAATACCTTGAAGGATTCTTCGCACAAGGGTTATCCTTGATTTCCGTTTTCTTCTTTCAGCTTCAATGGTGAGATAATTTCAAATATTTTTAGGAATTAATGTTTGTCGAAGGATTGGGAAAGTGTTTTGAATTAAGAAGACGGCGCGATTTTTTAGCAAAAAAATCTTCCAGATTTTTATTGATTTTTTTCAATTAGTTGACTTTCCATTAATTATATTATTTAAATATAATTATTTCAAAATTTAAAATCGTATCAACACATTAGGGGTATAATTGTACTTCAATTTGTTATGTTGACTTGATTTGTAACTGCAGACAAATTTTCCTTGATTTACAAAAACTTAGGATGAAATGGTCTATAGTGTAATTCTCCCAAATTAATTTTAACAAGTAAGGATATATTCAAATAATTAAAATTCAATTGCTTATATACACTCAATTACATTTAAGTACGTATTTGCTTCACCTATAGAATTTAAGCAAACTTCTCACAATTCTTCCAACATTTAGAGTTGCTCCAGGTGAAACACTAAAAACAAATTTAATAAGGAAAACAAAACATTATTTTCGATTATACTAAAAACAATTTTGAAAAGGAAAAAAAAAAGAATTAATGAAATTGGAGGAATCGAACTCTTGTTTATTTGGCAGAAGTGAAACCCTTTTGAAGGTCAGACCCTAGGACAACACGTACTATTTAGGAAACATAATGCAACACTATTTAGGAAACATAATGCAATATAAATATTTTATAATTTAATAAATTGGTGGGGGGCCAGTGACCCCTGAGCCCAACGTCCCTCCGTCTATGGTGACGGCAAAAGTCATCTCTAATCAACGTGTATATTTAATAACCATTAATAGTGTTAGGATATGATTTGTTTTAATAAAGAAAATTTGATTTTAATTAGATACCAAAACTCTAAATAAAACCTCAAGTACGATGATTTGCCAAGTCTAGAATCTCAGGTTAGAAGAGTTCATACATGTTAGGGAGCTTTAAATTTTAGTTTGATAGATTTCTTAAATCTATGACAAATGACCTGGAAGCACAAAGAGCATGAAGACAAGTAGCATTGAAGAAAATAAGGTAAATTGTTATGAACAGAAGACAAGTACTAAGGATTCATGAAGACAAGTCACTAATACATATTTAGCCTTGGAGAGCTTTGAAAAAGGGCTTTGGAGAGTTTTTAAAATAGCTCTTAAAGTGGCAGCACTCCAAGCTTAAAAGCTCTTGGAAAGCGGTTTTGAAGTGGGGACTTTAGACAGCGTTCTGAACCGCTCTGCAAGAAAATGCACTTGGAGAGCGGTTTTGAACCGCTGTGCAAGTAAAAACTGAATTTAAAAAAAAAACTGAATCTAATTAAATAATCAAATTATACTGAAAATAATTTTAAAACTTTGAATGTAATAAATATTTTTAAAAAATCGGAATCTAATTAAAAAAAATTGACTGTAATAATTTTTTTTTTTAAATCTGAATCTAATTAAAAAAAGGGGGAATTATTCTGAATCTATATACACCATTAACATATATATATACACCATTAACTACACCATTAACATTTTATATATATAAACTGTAATATAATTAAACTGTGTATATATATATATATATATATATATGTACGTACCTATACAGCAGCGGGAGTGGGAGCCCATAACACACCCTCCGTCACCGCCTGAAATCTTTCAGATTGAATGTTTAAAAGTATGAAACGCTATAAACAAGGTACTATTATGAAATTGAGAGGCAATTGACCGAAAAATACTATCACATCATCGCCAGCTCCAAAAGCCCCTCCTCCCTCTCTCTCTGCCTCGGAAAGCAAATCCCTTTCCCAGAAGCAAATCGTTCAATTGGCCTCCAATGGCACGCAATCGAACGCCATTAACTCGTATTAACGGCGTCGGACGTCGCCGTCGACGGTTTCTGCGTCAACCGTTGCGGATCTCACGAATCCAAATCGAACATCGTAAAGGGGAAAAATAACAAATTTGCCTACATCTGTGTCGGGAACTCCGAAACCCAATGCCCTGGGTACTGCGCGTGGCCCTTCCACCAGCCCATTTACGGCCCGTAGAACCCGCCATTGGTTGCTCCCAACAACGATATTGGCCTCGACGGAATCATCCTCAGTTTCTCCAGGCTTTTGGAGAGGAAATCGACGGCGATGGCCGGGAGTGAGGTGATGGCGCGAGAAGGGAGAGGGAGGCGACGGCGACTGTTTGGGGGAGTGAGGCGACGACGACGATGACTGATTTGGGGGAGAAGGTTGAAAATGCGTTAATGGTGGGGGAGAAAATTAACCAGTTGCTTCGAATGTTTGGAGGAGAAAACGCGTAGAAATAAATTAACTTAGGGGATTTAGGGTTTTTGACCAAGAAATTGATCTTGGAGAGCGGTTATGAACCGCTTTCCAAGTGTATACTTGGAGAGCGGTTCTAAACCGCTCTATACCCATCCTTGCAAAGCGGTTCTCAACCGATCTCCAAGAGTTTCTCTTGGAGAGCGGTTATGAACCGCTCTCTATGTTAATTTTTTTTTTTTTATAAAACCGCTCCCCAAGTGTTTACTTGGAGAGCTGTTTGAAAAAAGACTCTACAAGTGCAGCTCTCCAAGCTTAAATGTGTAGTAGTGAGTACGCTGAAGGACAATGAGTCAAGTATCATGAATTTGGATATTCATATACTTTGGACTTGGCACACTTATGGTCAAAGATGATGGATGACAATGCATTTACCCATTACAAGTTCGTTATTCTCAAAGGACATAATTATTCCAAGAAGGTCAATGATTTAGTGCCACCTATCACTGTACATAACGAATTCTGAGAATGGAATGAAGATTTCAGAATTGGACGTGAATGCATTTATTATTTGCATACAGGCCCTTGAACAATTTAAATGTTCAAATTTATGGATAAGCTTGCTTTCTCCACCAACGGATAGTTTTGCTTCATCTATAAATAGGTCATATCTTGAAACATTTCAAGATTACGGGACATACAAGCCATACACATTCTAGCAATATTTTAGCATTCAAAAGTATTCAAAACACCCGAGAGATTAAAGTTTTTAAGCATTTTATTTAAGAGTGTTATCTTTAGTCCCTACTAGGCAAGCTCATAGATTATTATCCTAAGCCTAGAAAGTGATATCCTAGCTTTTACATTCGTTCTTAAATTGTAAAGGATATCACACTAAGTTGCTACAAGAACAAAATCCTACTTTCACCTTGAGCGATAGTTTGAGAGTATTGTTGTGTTCGTAGAAAGTTTGAGAGTATTGCAACGAGAGAAGGTTGTAAGAAATCAAGAGAAGAGTAGAGTGCACCTTGGCACTGTAAAAACAAGTTAATTCCAAGTAATCAAGGGATTATCCTATTAAATTAGGAGAGTGGATGTAGGAGCAGTTTAGCCTCCGAACCACTATACATCTTGTGTTTTTACTTATTGCTTTTACTTTATTGTTTATGTTTAAGTAATAACATTGCATATTACTTACTCCCTCCGTCCGCCTATAAGCTTCACGTTAATTTTTGGCACAGAGATTAAGAAAAGTGATTAAATAATAGATATAGTGCAAGTGATATGATTGAGAGAGGAGAGAGAAGTAAGATAAAAAGTGAAGTGTAAGAAAAAGTATTTACCAAAAAATGTATGAGAAGCTTATAGACGAACGGACCAAAATGGTAAAATGGAAAACTTAAAGGCGGACGGAGGGAGTATTAATTTGTTTAGTTTAAAAGTGCAT
This sequence comes from Galeopsis tetrahit, assembly GCA_963675135.1. NCBI lineage: Eukaryota > Viridiplantae > Streptophyta > Magnoliopsida > Lamiales > Lamiaceae > Galeopsis > Galeopsis tetrahit. The sequence goes on along the minus strand of OY776124.1, from coordinate 54,017,991 downwards.
ATTACTTAAGGGGTATAATAGGGTCTATCATTTATTCCGCATATAAGTTGTATTCTTGTTAAGATCTGTTAGAATATTTTATAAGTATCTCTATAGGACTTGGTATCTAAACAATTTACTTGACTCTTATTATTTGTGTTATTGATTGTAAAAGTTTTTGAAAAACACATACACGTGTATTCCCTCCCCCGTCCATACACGTGTCACACTCCTTTTGAAACCAACAAATAGTGAGACAGACGAAGCGTTATCGCAAATTAACACTATTTATTTATTAGAGTCGGTTTTTTATTTTTAAAATTTGAGACAGCCAATTTTTGTTTCTAATTTTTATTTACTGCATCGTTTCACTTTTGATTAAAAATACTAATACCATCACTATTTGTGACGGTTTATTTATGTCCGTCGCTATGCTCTTTTACTTGGTCAGTTTGACCAAATTCGTGTACAAAAGCAATAAAATTTGGTGTGTTGTCGCCGGCACCCAAAAATAAATTCCTTAACTAACTCACTAATGTAGTAGAGTAAGTAAGGGTCGATCCCACAGAGAAATTCAATTGAGTACGAAAGCAATAAAATGAGGGGAGTTTGGTTGGCTATAACAAACTACTAAGAAACAAGAAATAATAAATTGCAATATAAAATAATGAGGCACAAATAATGGAAATGATCTAGCCCTCGGATAGCTTCCCCTTAATTAATTCTACCAATTTAATCAACGACCCCCGGTAATCTCAATCTAATCTCAAATTTTATCCCTAAGCCAGTGGTACGACCAAACTAACTCGAATTGTTTCTTATGTTTAATTAATTAGAAAGTACGACCCCAAATTAATCTATCCCTACGAATAACCCTAAAATATGTATTTAAGGTTCAACTCGAGAAACGCATTCAAGAATTAAAACAATATGATATACTAGACCATGAATACGAGACGCTCGTTTCATGCAACATATATGTTACTACACCCTAAGGTGTTCTGTCTTAATTGCTACAATTCCCACAATATTATAACAATTACAGATTACAATTTATGGGATAGCTAGAATTGATATAGGAATAAAATTGGGTGATCAAGCCTATTAAACTCCTAATTCAAACATGCATAACATCTACTCAAGTAATAACAAAATCGAGATATAAATCGAAATCAACGAAGAGTTATATAATTAAAAGGTTTCACATCCTCGGCTAAAATAACAATCTACCTACCTTTTTTTTTTGGAAACAATCTACCTACTAAACATAATTAAAAGAAAACAATAAATAAAAATGAAACCAGAATCATTGTTTCCACTCTAATGCTGACGGCCGCTACTTACTTCCCAGAATTCACGCCTCTTCAAAACGGCGGCTTTATTATATTTTGAGATTTTTTACCAATAGAGTCATTATCACCCTACATTCAACAAATTGCATCAGCTACTACAAAGTTTGTCTATTTGCTTCATTTTCAATACAAAAAACCAGAATTACCCTTAATCATACTAATTGAGATTTAAATTTTCGAAAATCATATTAATTCCGAATTTAATTCTGCCACAATTTTCGGTTTTATTAAATTCCTCAATATATTAGGTTACAGAATTGGAAAGACTACGTCTTTCCAAATTTTGAATTTCAAATTTTTAGTTCGATCATCTTCAGATTCCATCAAAACATAGTATTGAATTTCCAATTTTTGAGTTCGATCATCTTCAGATTCCATCAAAACATAATATTGACATTCGAAATTCGATATTGTTCTTCATTTCAGATCATCTTCATCGCACATCTTCAAACAAATTCAACTGCATCGTAAGTATATTCATTTCAATTCCTCGATATTGTTGTAGACACAAATTCTACGCAGGTTCAAAATCGTAGGGATTTTATCTTGAAGCAATCTCCACGTGAATCCCCCACTTTCAGAGGAACCCCCTTCGTCCACACGCATCTGAGTGTGTCAAGATCCGGCCTATCCTCCATATCGATCTCCAATAAAAGGTTGTACGCTGATTTAACCGAATACTTCCCGTTCGTTTCCAGCTCCCAGGTCCATGTGTCCTCTTTTCCAGATTCTTTGATGTATCTACTAATCTGTTTGCAAATGTTGTTACTATTCTCCACCTCCTTGTCCATGAGACATTTATTCCAATCCCATTTCATGAATATTTTTCCATCTTCCCACCCAACCCTCTCTGCTACAGCACATTGTACATACTCATCTTTCTTAATTAATATGAACTACTTACTGCACATGTAGTAAACCGTGCATATAGTCCTGCATTTCTAATAGCATATACTATTACGTATAAGTGTTTCATGACGTTTACGACCGCTTCGTTCAACTACAAATGCATCTTTCTTAATTAATAACAACTACTTATGCATTATTAACTACATTTTTTTATGCACTACTCACTTCACTTACGTATGCATTATTAACTTCATTGACTGTGTTCATACATTCATGCACATCTCCCTAATTTTATGCATACGTTATTGCATATATGGTTATGCATAGTGATTTGCATACAAATATTTTGAAATGGAGTTTGATTTTCAATAACTCAGAACCATTATTGACGCGAAAACCATTAAAATGAAACATGCAGATGATCGAATTACCTTATGCGGTGAATCGCCGTCCTCGTCGCCGGAAAATACACATAAGGATGAAACAATCGCTGGAAGTAAGTGCAGACTGCAGAAATCTCAAAGCTCAAGCAAGTGAAACGAATTAATTACGATACCTACTTTTTAGGAAATTTTTAAATTTTTGGAAGGTCCTTAAATTTCGCTATTTTCGAAATCCTTTGTTAATAGCTAATTAGGGGATTTAGTTCACCTGTTAATTTGAATTCAAAAATTCGAATTGTTTCAAATTAATAAAAGGGTATATTTGTCTTAAATTTTTCAATTTGACTCTATTAGACAAGAAAATATGCTGTAGGTTTTATTAGATAAAACTAGTAGTGAAATGACCTTATTAAAAAATTCCCCTTATATTTTCTTCCAATCAAAGAGGTTGTTATTTCTCTGAATTGGTTCCCACGACCCTTCACATTAGGCCCATTTTAATCCTTCATCATCCATACCTTCTTCTAAATTCACAGTCCACAAATTCAGCCCATCTTTCTTTTTACTCATTGGGTCTGACTATTTACACCTCCATTTCGGTTTAGAACACTCTCCCGATTGATGCACACCCCCTAAAATATGTCAGGATGGATGCACCCCTCCATGAATTGTCATAAATACCCTTTTTATCATTTTAATGCATTTTCCAAACACACTCCCCTTATTAAATGCACCCCCAAACCCTAAAAAAAAAATTATGCTTCCTTCCCCCTCCCTCCCCTCCATCGCAGCAGAAGGAAAAAAAAACCAACTCAACCCCCAGGCCACCCACCACCTTGGAAGCAGATAATATGCATGAATATCCCCCACCGACCCCACTGCCCCTCCCTACTCCCAGCCTCTCTACACGCAGCAACGCCATCTCCCCTCCTCTGTTTTTTTTTTTTTACTTTTTTCTATGTTATTTCTCAATCAAAGCCTCCTCCCTCTCTATATGCTCACATTTGTTGCAGAAAAAGTAGGTTTTTCTCTTTCTTTTTTTTTTTTTTATTTCGACAAATCAGAGTCGACCTATTGCATTCTCGTCGACAACAGGGTGTCGACGAGAGTGTATTTTGGTCGATCCTGGTGTCGACGAGAGTGAATATGGTCGACACTGGTTTGTCGAAATTTTTAAAAAAAAATTGAAAATTTTCTAAGTTCCTGAATTTTTGTTGTTTGGTGGTGGTGGTTGTGCGGCGGCAGTGATGGCGGTGGCGGCGGCTTGTAAAAATTAGGTTTCGGGTTTAAAGGGGAATTGAAGGAGGGGTGCATTTAGTAGTGTAATATGACTTAAAGGGTAATTTTGATTTTTTACATTATTATTATATTATTAAACTAAAAGGGGGAGTGTTTTAAATCGAAATGGAGGTGTAAATTGTCCCACCCTTACTCATTGTGCTTCTTTCTTTCTTTTAGTTCATGGCCCAGCAACTCTAGGGTCCACTCTTGCTTCATAATTGGTCCAACTCTTTTAATTTCTTGAATTTCATTTTCATCAAAATGCTTCAATTTTACCTGAATTAGATAAGAAAATAAAATATCGAGATAACTGAAGGACATATAATAATAAGTCGGAGAATGCAATAAAATCTCAAATTAATTCTCAAATAATATCTAATTAAAGTACAAAAATATGCAATAACATCTCAAATTAATTCTCAAATAATATCTAATTAAAGCACAAAAATATGCAATAATCCCGATTCATCAGTCGATAACCGTCTCTAATAGCGACGGAAAGTTGGTCGTCTGTAATATGTCGTGTCTAATTTATGCGCTTTTTGTAGTGTTCATCCATCTTTAAGCTTTACATTTTGTAATTTTGGGTGTCTCGCTTAAAGCTTTAAATTTCAGTTTTTTTTACAAGTTGGGCCCCACATGACATGTATTTACCGAGGAAATATTTTTTTTAGTCCTATAAGTTTAGGTGATTCCAAAATAAATCCTTTAAGTTTTTAACTTTACAAAATACATCCTATATCTTATAAGCTATTAATTTTAGTCCTTTTTTAAATTTATTTTAGTCCTTTAAGTTTAAATTCACTAAAAAAAATTTAAGGTCGTTTAGTGGCTCCGATCAAATATCCAATTTTGATTCTTTAAGTAATTAATATATATATATATATAAATAAAAGTAAACACTAAATAATTTTATTTTTTTTAAGTCAACTAAATAATATATTTAAAATCTGAAATTATAAGACTTATTTATTTAAAACCTGAATTATTTAAATATCTCACTAATTCAAAATTTTCAGTTTAACAAAAATTTATTTAAAATATAAAATTATAACTTATTTAATAAAAAAAATTCAGTAAAATAAAATAATTAAATACCAACAAAATAAAATATAAAAATTATTATATAAATAGTAAATAAATTTGCATTTTTAGCAAAATAATAGTACAAAATATGTTTATTTAAAATAAGATTTTTTTTGCCAAAATAATTATGAAGATATTAAATTAAAATATATATATATATATATATAAAATTTAAAAAAATGAAATAATTCTAACTTTTTTTATTTTATTGATAAATTAAAAAATATAATGTAAACCATAAGTAAATTTTAAAATAAATTCAAATTTGAATATTTGATCATTATATTAATATAATTTACATTTAGGGGATATGATGAGGTTGGATTTTTATTTTATTTTTTGTCTTTTTAATATATATTTATAATTTTCTCTATTTATTAATATATATAATTTAGGCTTTATTAATACATTTTCTAAATTAAAATATAGAAAATCTATCAATTTATTTTTTATTTTGAAAACACGATCGGATCGGGGTGGGGAGTATATTTTTTATTGAATTAGTAATCTAATTTTTAGATTTTAGTAGATTGGAGTAGTATTTTATTGTAGTATTTTGTTTGTTTAAACTTAAAGGATTAAAATAGATTTGAAAAAGGACTAATATTAATAACTTGAAAGATGTAGGATGTATTTTGTAAAGTTAAAACTTAAAGGATTTATTTTGGAATCACAAAAATTTATAGGAGTAAAAAAAATATTTCCCATGTATTTCCCTACTTTACACATAATTACAACAGTTGCAACCTATTTTTCCTTTCTCTCTCTGCCCTTTTACTTTTATTACACTTTCCACCTATAACTTTAAATAAAATACTATATTTTCATAAAATTTGTGTCATCCCCAATTGTAAAGGTTATGGTATATATGGATGGAGTATAATTTTAGCCTCAATAAATTTTATATCTCCAGACTTATCTCTCCATATTAATTTATTCATATTACATTTTTCATTATAAGCTAAAAGGGGGGAATTGGGAAGAAAACAGGTGAATATGGATAAAAGAACAAATTACTTGAGATAAAATTTAAAGTTTGGAAATACAGAATACTGAGAAACGCAATTCCATTGAATTGACCAAGTGGTGTAGGATTGAGACTTATGAGTGTACTTCTCTTTAGGTCTCAGGTTCGAACTGATGGTCTCAAAAGGAGTGTGACAGGTGTATGGGGGGAGGAATACATGTGTGTACGTTTTTCAAAAATATTTTCTAACAATAACACACAAAATACAGAGTCAGGTAAGTTGTCCAAGTGTTAAGTACTATGAAATTGCCTTTAGGGTGTTTTCACAATTCTAAAACAAATAAACAAGTATATGCAGAAATATGATAGGCCCCTATTTATACTCCTTAAAAAATTACTACTTAAAGAATCACCTAGATTTTACTCACACAAAAGTTAACTCTTGTGTCAACATAAATGAATGTTTAACAGTTTAGTACAGTGCTTCTCAATAAAATGAACAAGTAATGATCAATCAAGTTAATTATAGGCAAGTAAAGAAGAAAGTAAGCAAGTAATAACATGAAGTAAACAACACAAGATGTATAGTGGTTCGGAGGCTAAACTGCTCCTACGTCCCCTATCCTAATTTAATAGGATAATTCCTTAAACTCTTGGAATTAACTTGTTTTTTTACAGTGTCAAGGTGCACTCTCCTCTTCTTCTTCTCTTCTCTTGATTTCTTACAACCTTTTCTCGTTGCAATACTCTCGAACTACTACGAACTCAACAATACTCTCAAACTATCTTTCAAGGTGAAAATAGGGTTTTGTTCTTGGGTTACCAACTTAGTGTGATATCTTTTACAATTTAAGAACGAATGTAAAGGTTTAGGATATCACTTTCTAGGCTTAGGATAATAATTTAGAAGCTTGCCTAGTAGGGACTAAAAATAACACTCAATAAAATGCTTAAAAGCTTAATCTCTCGAAAGATTGAGTGTTTGAAGGTTCTTGAAGATTATAATTCAAGATTGAGTGTTTGTATGTCCCGTAATCTTGAAATAATTCAAGATGTGGCCTATTTATGGATGAAACTAACTATCCGTTGGTGAAGATAACAAGTTTATCCATATATTTGAACTTTCAAATTGTTCAAGGGTCTGCATGCAAATAGTACATTCATTCACATCCAATTCTGAATCCTTCATTCCATTCTCATAATTTGTTATGCGCAGTGACAGGTGACAATACATCGTTGGCCTCCTTGGAATAATTATGTCCTTCAAAGTAACGGCTTAATCTCGTACTAGGTGGATTTTAGTATGCTTTGTCATCCATCTTCCTTATCCATAAGTAAGTCAAGTCCAATTTAGATGTAGGTGACCTCAGGGTATTTGACCTTTCATCATTCAGGATACTTGTCTTCTTGTATCTTTTGAACTCGATCCTTTTTCCATGTGACTTGTACTTTTCTTGACTTGACAATTTTACTATCTCCTCTTCATGCCATTTGTCCAAAATATTCTATGATCCTTTGACTTTCAGTATGTCAACTTCTATGGATTATCTTTTGGACTTATCACTTGCTAAACTAGTCTTCTTTGTCTTCATGGCACTTGTCTTTATGCTTATTGTCTTCATTGCTCTTGAGCTTTCAGGTCATTTGTCATAGATTTACAAAAATCTATCTAACTAAGAAATCAAGCTCCCTAACATATATGAGTTCTTCTAACCTGAAAAACTGAATTGACAAATCATCATACTTGGGGTTTTTCTAGGGTTTTGGTATCTAATCAAAATCAAATTTTCTTTTATTAATATGAACCATATCCTAACACGAATCCCTCTAAGGTGCAAATAACTTTTATGGGGTCAGTCCATACAGAGTGCAAAACTCTTGCTTTAAACGGGGGCCCCGCAACTGGACGGTGGAATTGGTACCCCGGATTAGTCGGTCCTTGGACCGGATACCGAGACTTCAAAAAAAAAAGAATACTGAGAAACATAATTCCAAAGATGTTTATTTAGTTGCCGGAAGTATTATTTATACAACAAAGAGAGGACTAACTGGTCCGGCTGTAGTATGATTAAAAGCACAACATACAATACATAGATAACATATAATTCAAGATTCATCAAGCGTCAGTTGGAAGGGTTATAGATTGTAGGAATGAGGAAAAGAGGATTATTTCTTGGGACAGTAATTCCATCAATGGCAGTCATGTCTACATCGTCGGGATTCATTCCTTTAGGCAACTTCCAATCGAAGTTGAACCAGTGGATGCTCAATGTTTGCCGATCTGAAATTCAAACCGGTGCAAATCCTCCTTCTCGAACCAAATGGGATATATTCGAAGTCATTCCCCTTAAAATCAGTAGAAATGTCTTCGAATCTTTCCAGTTGAAAGTGTTGGGTCTATTCGTCGTAAGATTTTTGGGTCAATTCGTCGTCTCCATTGAGATAAGACGTACACAGGCTCAGGCACCTGAGATTGGGATAGTAGAGAGGAATACCAAGTTCATACGGTAGCACTCCACACTCAAGACTTTCACACTTAACTCTCGGTTATACTTCACAAAGAGAAGGAAGAAAGAACGACTCCAATAGGTCTTGAGTGGGAGGCTGCCAAAGATATAAACAACTAGGACAACATGTTTGCTACGGGCCATTTGTGTTAAGGCCTTGGGCCTAAGCCCAACAAATTCTCCACCTTTTTTGCCATACCCTCTACAATCCAAATATCCACAGGTCATCATCATCGCCTTAACACACACACCCACACATAGCACACACAACACACGCATAGCACACAAAACACCTATTGCACGCACATTGCACTTGCAAAAGCAAAAAACACAAAGTTTATACAAGGTATTAATAGCAAATGCAAAGTAAGTTATCCAGGGAAACACATACAAACACGTTGGACACAAAGTACACAAACAATAACAGTTTAGACACACAAGCCACAAACAAAAACATAAAACAGAATAAACATAGAGGCTTCAAAAACAATCTTAATCAATAGAATCAAAATTCAAAGTTCTCATGCAAGACCTATGTTTTTCAACATAAAGGCACTTGGTGCCCATATCATCAGGATTAAACTCAGAAGCAATTTTTTCAAGCTCAATAATGCCTTTTTCCATTATATCACGCACAAAATGGTATTTAACATCAACGTGTTTAGTTCTTTCATGGTATACAGGATTCTTACACAATTGAATAGCATATTGACTATCAGAAAATACAACCACTTCACCTTCAAGTAGGCCAATTTCAGAAATAAGACCTTTCAACCAAATGGCTTCCTTAACAGCCTCAGTTATAGCAATATATTCAGATTCAGTTGTAGATAAAGCAACAACATGTTGTAATTGAGATTTCCAGCTAATACAAGAACCACATAAGGTGAACACATAAGGAGTGGTAGATTTCATATTATCTCTATCATTAGCATAGTTAGAATCTACATACCCAAACAAGTCTTACACCATTTGCACATTTAGAAAATTTAAGACATACCTCCATATTACCCTTAAGGTACTTTATAAGTAACCACTTCAAAGCCTCCCAATGAGGCATACCTGGATTAGACATATATCTACTCAAGCAACTAACAGAATATGCAATATCAGGTCTAGTGTTTACCATGAGATACATCACATATCCAATGGGGTTAGAGTAAGGCACACTTTTCATCTCATCACTTCTCGTCATGGGAGACTGAGTCTTACTTAACACAAAATGGGCAGCAAGAGGTACATTCACAGATTTAGCAGATGACATAGAGAATTTACTCAAAACCTTATCAACATATGAAATCTGACCAAGCAAAAGAATATGCCTTTTCATATCTCTTTATATATGCATGCCTAAAATCTTCTTAGCATCACCAAGGTCTTTCATGTCAAATTTATCACAAAGGCACTTTTGAACATGCTCAACAGTTTTAACACAAGTACTAACAAGAAGCATGTCATCCACATAAATGAGCAAGAAAAAAGTCATAGAAGCATTTTCCTTGAAGTACAGACAATGATCAAAAGAGTTTTTCTTAAGTTTCAAAGACTGATGCACTCATCAAATTTCTTATTCCACTGCCTAGGTGATTGTTTCAATTCATACAAAGACTTACGAAGAAGACACACATACTCAGGGTTTTTAGGATCAACAAATCCTTCAGGTTGTCTCAAGTAAATATTTTTATCCAAATCACCATACAAGAATGTTGTTTTCACATCCATTTGTTTAAGTTCCCAATTAAAGTAAGCAACAAGAGCAAGCATTATGCGAACAGTGGTAAATTTAACAACAGGAGCAAAGATTTCAGTGTAATCTATCCCCTCTTTTTGAGTAAAACTCTTACCCACTAATCTAACCTTAAATCTAATATGTTCAGTTTCATCTTTAACCTTGAATAACCACTTACAATCCACAACAGAACAACAAGATTCCAAGTTTGGTTAACATGCAAGAATTTCATTCTTCTTTCATAGCATTTAACCATTTGACCGAATTTTTAGACTTTAAAGTTTGATCATATGATTTAGGCTCATCATGGCAAGACTCAAAAGCATTGAAAGCATGCATATCAATGTGGAAGTTATAAAATCTAGCAGGTTGCCTAATATTTCTCCTAGGTATATCCCTAGCAAGTTGATAATCTGTCAAATCAGCATTTTCATTCACATTTTCCACATATTAAACACCATTTTCATGCATTTCAGCAGGTAAATCAGTGTTTTCAGCAAGTAAAACATCATTTTCAGCATGTAGAACATCATTTTCAGCATTAATATCAGCGTGATCAGCATTAGTTTGCACATTATTAGGTCTAGATAAACATGGCAGCAGCTCCACCTCACTTGGAGCAGTCTCATTTTCAGGTAAAGACACAGAAGCATGCAAACATGAAAAATCAAATTCATTAAAGACAACATCTCTACTGATTACAACCTTAAATCCATGTTCATCTTTACACCACAGTCTATAACCTTTAACACCATCAGGGTAACCCAAGAAAACACATTTTCTAGACCTAGGTTCAAGTTTATCAGCTTTTTTATGCACAAACGCAACACAAACAAATACACGCAAGTTAGAATAGTCAATGCTTTTACCAAAAAACACATTTTCAGGGCATTTACCTTTTAGGGGCACGGAAGGAGACCTATTGATTAGGTATGCAGCAGTGTGAACTACTTCACCCCAAAATTTCTTAGCAATCCCGGAGGCAGCCAACATGCATCTAACTTTGTCCATTAAAGTCCTATTCATTCTTTCAGCAATCCCATTTTGTTGAGGTGTGTAAGGAACAGATTTATGCCTTTTAAAACCATAATTAGCACACAAATTATCCATCAAGTTGTTGCAAAATTCTAAACCATTATCAGTTCTAAGGCTTTTAATCTTTTTACCAGTTTGATTTTCAATAAGAATTTTCCAATCATTAAACTTAGCAAACACATCAGATTTGTTTTTCAACAAGAAAACCAAACTTTCCTAGAAAAATCATCAATCACAGATAGGAAGTACACATTTCCACCATGATTGGGCACATTAGCAGGACCCCAAACATCAGCATGCAAGTACTCAAGAATATCAGTGCAAGAAGAAGTATTAGGGTAGGGGTTTACAGGAAATTTCACTTTATGCTGCTCTCCTAACACACATGAATCACAAAATGACATGCAAGACAAATTTTCATCACCAAATGTACTAGATTTATGCAGAATTTCAAGCCCTTTGTTACTCATGTGTCCTAATCTCTTATGCTACAATTCAATTTTATCAGTTTTGACAACATTCACAGAATTCACATAAGAATCAGATTTGGTAAAGCAAACATACAAATTGTTTCTTTTAAAAGCTTTGAAAAGCACCAAAGAACCCCTCAAATTTTTCATGCAACCTTTCCCCCATTTTCCCTCATAACCATCATCTTCTAATGCAGCATAAGAAATCAAATTATTGCACAAGTCAGGAACATGCCTCAAATTTTTCTGAGTAAATGAAACACTAGAGTCAAGTTTTAAGCATACATCACCAATTCCAGCAATATGACACTTTTTTCTCATTAGCCATAGACACATAAGCATGCTTAACCATGCATTGTTTGCCATTTCTAGAGAAATAGGTTAGATAACACAGATAGGTTTTTCAGAAATTTGGATCAGTTCAGTGACCACAGAAAATTGAGTTTTGAAAAACCAGATGTATTTTTCAGAGGCAGTGGTCTTTGAACCCCAGCTCTGATACCACTTGTTGGTCCTTGATGGAGTATGACACGAGTTTATGGGGGGGGGGGGGAATGCACTTGTGTATGCAAATTCTTTCTTTCTTTTAAAAACAACAGTTTGATTTGATCAGGAAGGTTGTCTTACAACTAGCCTGAGTGAACTTCTATAGATACCTGTCCTACTGAAAACTAGAAAGTGATCAGTTGGATAAATATCTAAATGAATTGCTAAGTGCGGAATATGGTTGGTCTTTTCTTTGAAAGAATACTCCAAGTTAATTTCTGAAAATAAACAGTTGATCACGGACTTTGTCCAAAACAGTTTTTCTTAACTTACTGAATTTAACCTTTTTGAAATGAATGATTGCAAGTAATATAAGCAATAGGATGAGTGCAGTAAGTAAATGACACAGCAATTTATAGTGGTTCAGAGTCTCAATACTTCTACATCCACTTTCTCTGATTGAACAGGATAATTCCTTAATAATGGAATTAGCTTGTTTTATAGTGCCAAGGTGCACTGATCAACAACACTTCCTTAGTGCTTTGATCCCTAGGATAATCTGAGTCCTAGTGCTCAATCTCTCTGAATTAAGACTGTGTTCTTCAATAACAGTCCTTAATTCCTCACTTCTACAACAAACTTTACTTCACTCAATGAGGTAAGGGTTTGAGGTTTGATTCCAACTAATAGAGATATCCTTTACAATAAGAACAGTGTAAAGGCTTAGGATATCTCAATGCTAAGCTTGGGATATTACAGAAAATGGCTTAGCTTTTGAAGTGATCAGGAAACTTGGGATTCTTAAGAATAGCTTTGGTTTCCTTTGATTGTTTGATGATAGTTTGATAGCAGATAGTTGGATGATTGAATCCTTGGATCACTTCTGAATTTATAGAGTAATTTGAGCAACTATCCGTTGGAGAGATAGCATTTCAAATTGTCTATTTGCAGCTTCCTTGAAACGGCTATGGAGGGCAACCTTCTATTATCCAGTGAGTAAAAGGCGCTTTGTTGGTTGCTTGAATGAATGTGTTGACTTCTGAAAAATGCGGCTATAAAGACTTGTGTCAGCTTCCATATTTGCACATTTCCGAAGGTTGATTGTGGCAGACTTTGTACTTTATCAACGGTCAGATGGGACAAGTTCCCTGAACATTCCTACTGCAATTTGGAATGTTCCAACATTCATTCACTCCTTCAGTCTTTAATGCTTCTATGTCTTTAATGCTTGTTCAGGCTTGTTGGCAATTAATGCTTCAATAAATATGTCTTCTGAGTAATCAGCATTCAATGTTGTGATCTTCAAACTTTTACAAGGTGATCTGATATAGCTCCTATCAGTATAGTGCAGCTTGACTTCATATCTTTGATCACTCACCCATGTTGTCTTCTTCAGCCAACTTGTCAATGTTGTATCCTTCAGCAGACTTGTCCTAAAGTACTAATACTCAACAAGTTGCCTAACATTTCAGCTTTGGACAACTATACTGAACTGTAAATCTCACAACACTACTGAGATTTAGACTTAAGCATTCTTACTGTCTCAACTATCCTGAGACAACTAGACTGATGCTTTTCATGATTGTATCTCAACTAATCTGATCATCATCAATCAGGGGTTTTGGTATCTAAATCAAAATCATTTTATTTCCCAACACAAGTCTGCTGAGACAACTCCGCTGGGTCAAGTCCACTGAAATCTAGTTTTCAGAGTTAGTTAATTCTGTTATTTATGTTAGTTAGTTAGTTGGTTAGTGGCGGTTATCCAATGCATTGTACATCTATAAATACACCATCTAGTGCATAGGTTGTGGGTTACACACTTAGAGAGTTCAAGAGAGAGATCAAGCTTTGTGTATACTTGTAATCTGTAACTTTCATATTATGATTAGTGAAGAGAGTCTTCTATCCTCCGTGGACGTAGATCATTTGATCGAACCACGTAAATCCCGTGTTCTTTCTTTGAGTTCTTTATACGTTTCAATTCATTGCGTTTCTAGTTGTCTTGATTTATCATTTGTAAGGAGTTGCTTTGTGAATACAATTTCGTAACACCCCCATGCACGTGTCACACTCCTTTTGGGACCAACATAACCCTAGCGACTCACGGTAATTATTTTTTAAAAAATCAATTTTTAAACTAAAGCAGCATCATCATCTTTTAAAACATGGAAAAAAAAGTTAAATTAATTAATTATAAAAATTTATGTAATTATAATAAACAAATTATGGGCTAGTCTTGGGTGAGACCGTCTCACAGAATGAGATCCGTGAGACGGCTTTTATATATAAAAAGTGATAATGTTTGAGCAAAAAGTGATAGTATTTAAGTAAAAAGTGATAGTCACTTTTGTTAAAAATATTATCACTTTTTACTTAAACATTATCACTTTTTTTACAAACCAAAATTTGGAAAAAAAATATGGGTTATCCTACCCAAAATTTTGAAATATGGGTTAAAAGGATTCGTCTCACGGATCTTTTTCTGTGAGACGGTCTCACACAAGTTTTTGCCACAAATTATATATAAAATAACCAAAATTTACCAATAATTAATATAGCATTGTAGCAAACTACGAGTGCACAAATATGTAACAAGAAAATTTAAATAGCTACAAAAAAATAATTGCTTTTAAAATAGAACCTAGGCTAATAGAATAATGACATACTACCTTATTTGGTAAGGGTATGCCAATGGGCGGCTCAGCTAAATGGGTTGGGGGGGCATGGGAGGGTACGTGGACTATTGTATTTTGTATTGGTTTTTTTTGGTCTGACTATTTACACCTCCATTTCAGATAGATGCACTACTCCAATCAGTTTATTAATAAAATAATAGGGCAAAAATACCCTTCACTAAAATATAGCATACTAAATGCACCTCGCATACTGAACGCACCACATATTGTCATTTGTTTCCTCTTTTCTCTAAACCACCAATTCCGGCCGCCTACGACACTATTTCCGGTGATCACCAAATCAAAAAAATTCTGAAATTCCAAAAAAAACTTAGAAAAATTACAAATTTTTTTTATAAATTTCGACCAACCAGTGTCGACCATATATTGGTCGAAAAAAAATATATTTTAAAAAATTTGACCATGTAATGTCGACCAAATACACTCTCGTCGACAATAATTATTGTCGACGAGAGTGTATTTGGTCGACATTACATAGTCGAAAGTTTAAAAAAAAGGGTTTCTGCAGCAGAAAACCCTAACTACCAAGGGCGGACAAACCTGGTGGCCAACATCTTGGACAAAATCAGAGGGGGCGGTTGGCATGTTGGGTGGGAGGAGGGCGACGATAGATGGGGGGAGGGAAGAGAGAAGAAAAAAAACAGAGGAAGAAAGGGATGGAAGAAGAAATAAGAGTTGAGGCAGAGAATCGGGGTGGGGTGGGGTGGGTCGGCGGCCGTGGGCGGCAAATGGGGGTGGGGTGGAACGACGAAAAGGGGGAAGAAAAAAAAAGCAGAAAAAAAGGAAAAAAGGGAAAAGAGAGAGGAAGCAGCGGCTGCCAAAGGAAGGGGCCGCGCCGGTGAAATGAGGGAGGGGCGGTCGCGCGGCCGATGTAGGACTTTTTTTTTAAAATAAATGGGGAACGGCGGCGACCGAGGAAGGGGCCGCGCCAGTGAAGAGGGGGAGAAGGCCGCGGCGATCGGACGAGGGGGCGCGGCGGCGACTGGTGTGGTTGGTGGGTTGGTGAGGGAAGTGGAATGGAATGGAATGGAGAAATATGAAATTAGATTTTGGTGGGGTGTGGGTAGTAATAGGGAATAAGGGCATTTAACACACTTAAGGGGGTGTGGCCCGATTTTAGGGGGAGTGTATAAATCGAGGGAGTGCATCCATCTGAAATGGAGGTGTAAATAGTCAAACCCTTTTTTTAATGAGGCCCATTATGGGCCTAATCAAATAACTAAAATTTAATGGCCACAGTTATATACACAGCTTTTATGAGGACACCCGCTCGTTCACTACACCCCCGTATAATGAGTACACATCCCATGAAAGATCTAAAATACCTTTTTTCTAAATCCTAATTTTGTTTGTTAGCCTCCCTCTTCATTTTCAGGTTGCACCCACCATTCTTCTCTAACCAAAAAAAGTGTCGTCGCCCTCCTCTAAAGCGACGTGATCACAGCTGTTGAAGAAGAAGGTGGCCGCCTCCGCCCCTCCTCCCTAGCACGTGTTGGTCCCTTAAAGTGAGTATGTATGTTGGACAAAATCTAGAGGGTGTCAATAGAGTTTGTAACTTAAAAACTTTTTGCGTGCTGGATTAGATGAGACAATAGATGAGTTATATGTTTGTCGTCTGATGCAGATAATATGATCTGGTCGATAGTGCCAAGGATATATAACCAACCTAGTGATTGCTTGTTAGCTGGTCAGTTGAACAACTATCTACTCAGTTGTTAGTGTTGAACTGTGTATGCCCTAAATATTTAGACTTGTGGGTTGAATGAAAACCTTTTAACAAAGAATGACTTTGATATTAAAACAAGTGACTAGATCAGTAGACTTGATGTCTTCTAATTATTGAAATAAACACATGCGTTTTGAATATTTTGAAAACTTATGTAATGAAATATATGCAATATAAATAAAAGATTATAAACAATAAATAATCAAGAATAAAATAATGAATGAACACAAGATTTATAGTGGTTCAAACAACTTGTCCTACGTCCACTCTCACTGTTCCAACTATGAATTTAATTCCTTATAAAAGGGTCCTTGCTACTTTATAGTCCCAAGAGAAAGACTTGTGATCTCGATACACCATCTAAGTGCAATTGGATCTACTTATTATTGGGAGAACAAGTTGTTGGTCCCTGAACGAGTAGTGAATGGGTTTAAAGTCTAGAGGGGAGGGGTGAATAGACTTTAAAACTTTTTCCAAACAAAATTGAATGTTACTCAGCTGATGAACTTAGTTTGCTGGATTCGCAAGTCTGCTGATCCAACTTACTATGTACTCTACTGAATCTAAGTTGCGGAATAGTGTAGGCCCTTTGTTTAGACTCGTTCGTTAATGATGAAAAACCTTTTAGACAAATTAAATACTCAGCTGACTTGATGTCTGCTGGTTTTGAACTTCTTTCTTAGATGTCCTTTCTTTAAAATCACTTATAAAGCAGTATGGAATATGGATAATAAGTACAGTAAGAATGTTGAATTGAAATGACAATAAAGTAAATAACACCAGGGGTTATAGTGGTTCGGATATACGATCCTACGTCCACTCTCACGAGATGCTCGTGATGTTAATCCTTTAATCACCAAATCAAAGGGGGGCTTGTCCTTTGGAGTCCCAAAGGGAGGACTTTGAGCTCTGAGCAATCACCAAATTGCTACGGTCTCCACAAGTGATTGTGAGCACTTGCACTCGTACAAAAGTTTACAACTGAAACCTAAAACTGGGTAAAGTATTTGGGTTTGGATTGTTTCGATCTATCTCCAACTAATGGTTCAAGCAACACATTGCTTAACCACTATGCCTAAACCAATAAATATATTTAATGATAAACGTGGTTCGATTTCTTGTTGGTAGGAAGATTCTAAATAGAACTGGCTTAAAGAACTTGATTCTAAATAGAACTGGTTTCTTGTTCTTCGTAAGCTTAATAATCTTTTGTATTCTCCCCGTGTCTTCACACTTGAAGTTGATCTTGTATTTATAGGATTAATCTTCAATTAACTAGCCGTTGGAGAGACTAGCCATTGTGATTATCCTTGATTGAACTTGTAAAAATGTGGGGAATTAATTTATTTATATTAATTCATTAATAGAAGTCAATACAACAAAACATGTTGTTTAGCAATTGAGTGGTCGCCAAAAAGTTGGTCGCACACATATTTATGACAAAAAAAATTTTAAACCGTCAGCAATTTAATACGGTATATTTTTGTCGCTAATTTACGACAGTTGTGTTCGTCACAAATTGGTCACTAATTAGCGACAGAAGTACAGTGGTCGCAAATTGCGACAAATTATTTCGTTGCAAATATTAATTCTTTATTTATTTAATATCTCGAAAACTAAAAAGGAGAAAAGTACTCGGCGACAACATCAGTTGTGGATTATGCGGTCAAGCTGAGGAAAAATTTGCCAATAACTTAGCATTGCTACTACGAGTGCACAGGTAGCAGGCTGTGGGCTAAACGGATTAGGACCTTTACTGGTTCATTCTTATTCGATCCTATGATAGTGGGATATAATTTTTTTACGTCCCTTAACTTTTCAACTTTTTCAAAAACGTCCCAAAAAAGTTAACTTTTCTAATACATCCCAAATTTTAACTAACTTATTCATTTACGTCTCAAAGTCGTTGGAAATATCAAAGCGACGTCGTATTCGTTTTGATGTTTCCGGCAACTTTGGGACGTAAATGAGAAAGTTAGCTAAATTAAAAAAATATATATTTTTAACACTAATAAACATGATAATATTATACTCCCTCCATCCATGAAAAGTAGGGACATGGGGATGGAGCACATGTTTTAAGAAGAAGGTAGATAAAGTAAATAAAGTAAGGGTATTGTGGGGTCCATTTTGAATAAAGTGATTGTTTGTGAATAAAGTTGATGGCAATTTGAGTAATTAAGTAATGGTTGAAGGGTGATAGTTTTAAAAAAGGGTATGTGACTACATTTTGTGGACAAAGAATATAGGGCAAATGGGACTACTTTTCGTGGACGGATGGAGTATATAATATTACATTGAATTATTATATCGGCATATAATTTATTAAAATGTAAACTAATATTAAATTTTAAATTGTATAAGATAAATTAATATTAAAATTATAATCATTTAATTTAAAAATAATGAGTAATAATAAATAAATTGATAATAAAATATCATATACTAATTAAAAATTATGAATGGTGTTAACTTAAAAAAAATTAAGAACAATAATATAAAAATTAATAACTATTGCAAGGAATTATGCTAACATTAATGACCATAAATTTAATATGTTAACAAAATATTTAATTCTAGGAACTAGTCTTGTATGAAATATTGCATATATGCATTTCAGTCATTCACACACATGTTCTTTATAAATACACCCCCAAGCTTAATTCACACACATTTTTTATAAATACACCAGCAAACTTAATTCACACACATTTTTTATAAATACACATTATTTTATGTAGTAATACACATTATTTTATGTAGTAATAACACAAACTATTTATATAATAATACAAATTCTTTTATTTAGTAACACGTTTTTTCTAGTGTTTTTATTGATGTAGTAACTCACATTATAATATGTAGTAACATATATTATCGAATGCAGTAAACACAATAATCATGTTGTAATACAAAATGTTTTATTGTAGGATGATGCGAAAAATATTAGATCATTTGATAAAGTTACATATAGTAACAAACGTCTATTCAATGTAGTAATTCAAACTGTAGTATATAGTAACATATAATTTTTTATGTAGTAAGACAAATTATTACATGTAATAATAACACAATTTTATATAGTAATATTGATTCTTTTATATTTTTATATTTTCTTATTGATTTAGTAACCCACATTATAATATATAGTAACATATATTATTGCATGTAGTAAGATATATTATTGCACGTAATACAAAATAACATTGACCCATAATGATTAGTATTAAATAATATTTAAAGAAATATAAAATATTTAAGGATTAAGGTCATCGTAAATTGCAGCGTCCGACCGCAGCCTGAGTTGATCGAAAACTGCTCGGAGAAGACGATCATGTTCAATTTCTGTCAGTGAGTGCATTTATAAAAAAATGTGGGTGTGAATTGAGCTGTCAGTGGGTGTATTTATAAAAAATGTGTGTGTGAATTAAGCTTGTGGGTGTATTTATAAAAAATGTGTGTGAATTAAGCTTGTGGGTGTATTTATAAAGAATATGTGTGAGAATGACTGAAATGCATATATATTGCATATAAGTTTTTGTGTAATTCTAGACAGTATAGTTTTATTTTATAAATTGAATGAAATAAAGGCTAAAATTATTATAAAATAAATAAATGTGATGATGTACTATTTAATATTATCCAAAAACTATATTTATTAGTTTATTCATATAAATAATATATTTATCGATTATATATCTTTATCGCGACTAGGATATACCATTAATAAAATATATAAGTAAAATTATTTGTTTAGATTTACAGTACATTACAAATAAAAATTTCAAAAAACTATATGAATATCAGGTCTAAACTTGTTTAAATTCACAAACATATCAATTTTGTGTAGGTTAGATAAACATATATAATTAATCAAACAATTTCAATAGAATATTTTTTATATTCCATAACTTTTCAATTTTTCAAATACATCCCGAAAAAGTTAAGTTTTATAATTACGTCTCAAATTTTAGATAACTTTTTCATTTACATCCCAAAGTCGCTGAAAACATCAAAACGGCGTCATAACCATGATTTAATACGATGTCGATTTGATGTTTCCGACAACTTTAGAACATAAATGGCAAAGTTAACTAAAATTTGAGATGTAATTGAAAAACTTAATTTTTTTGGGACGTTTTTAAAAAATTAAAAAGTTATGGGAAGTAAAAAAAGTATAGTCCAATGATAGGTGGGACCTAACACTAGCGGATCACGAGTACGGTAATTATTTTTAAAAATTTAAATTTTAAAACATCATCATCATCTTTTAAAGCATGAAAAAAAAAAGAGGGGGGGTTTAATCACTACAAAAAGAGGGGGAGTGGTTTAGCATCAGATTTTTTTGAATACCAAAGATGAAATATTTGATACCAAAATATATTAGTATCAAATTTATTTATGATACACTTTCGATATCTATACTCCCAATCCTAAAGACCTTGTGTCAGAAAAAATGTTTTGATACTAAAGGATAACCCTTTAGTATTAGAAATGTATAGTATTAATAAATATTTTCTAATACTAAAGGATTGAACTCTTTTGTATTAGAATTGTATCAAATTTTTTTGATACAACAATGTATTTATAGTATCGTAAACTTTTACCGATACTAAACATATAGTATTAATAAATATTTTCTGATACTAAATTATTGAACACTTTAGTATCAGAATAGTATTTAGTATCGGATAATGGTATTAATTTTTTTATACTAAATAATTCAATCTTTTAGTATTGAAAAATGAGTATAGATACAATATATATAGTATCAACAAAATTTTTGGATACTATAAATAAAATGTAGTATCAAAAAAAATTGGTACTATTATCTATACTAAATATTTTTCTGATACTAAAGGTTAAATCATTTTAGTATTAGAAAATATTTATTGATACTTTTCCATTTACATACCAAAGTCGTCGGAAACATCAAAACGACGTCATAACTAGGGGTGGGAATAGGCCAGGTCGGGCCAGGCCTTAAGAAAAAAAGTCTGGGCCTAGTATATAATATTTGAGCTCAAGCCTGGCCTGTGGCCTATTATAGGCTTTTTTAAGAGGCCAGGCCTGGCCCGAAAACCTTTTAAAGGCCTTTTTAGTGTTATTCAAAATTATTTTTTTATAGCATTACCATTAAATCATAAAAATAACTTTTTAAATCTCAAAATGAAGAAATAAGAACAATAAAAAATTAATCAAAAGGTCCATAAAATTATACTCAAATGCAAATGTTCATATCAATTATTTTTATAGTATTACAAAGAAAAATGAAACAAAAAAATATATAATTTCTTCAAGATAATCTCATTATATATTGAATATTATTTATTATGTGTCACATATCATGTATTATATTATATATTTATTGTATTTTTATATATTATATAATTATACATGTAGAAATAAAATTAAATAGGCCGGCCTGTTGGGCTTAAAAGGCTTACGAAAAAGCTCAAGCCCGGCCTATTTAATTAAAAAGCTTTTTAAAAAAGCTTGAGCTTGGCTTGTTTATTAAACAAGCCGAGCCGAGCTTTAGAAGGCCGAGCTGTAGGCCCCTGTCGGATAGCCTGGCCCATTCCCACCCCTAGTCATAACCATGACTTAATACGTCGTCGATTTGATGTTTCCGACAACTTTGGGATATAAATGGAAAAGTTGACTAAAATTTGAGATGTAATTGAAAAACTTAATTTTTTTGGGACATTTTTAAAAATTAAAAAGTAATGGGAAGTAAAAAAATTATAGCCTTGTGATAGTTGGGACCTAACACTAGCGGATCACAAGTGCACGAGTGCACGGAAAAAGGAAAGAAAATTTAAATAGCTATTAAAAAATAATGGCTTTGAAAAGAGAACCTAGGCTAATAGAATGACATAATACCTTATTTGGTAAAGGTGTGCCAATGGGTTGGGTTGTGACTTGTGACTTGTGAGTATTGTATTTTGTATTGGGATTGACTATATGCAACTCCATTTCGGAGAGATGCACTTCTTCTTTCAGTTTTTTAATATAATAATAGGATAAAAAATCCAAAATACTCTTCATTAAATATATAGTATACTAGATGCATCCCCTACTGAATGCACCCCCACCTTCATTTCTTTCACCTTTCCCTAATCCACAACTTTCGGTCACCGGCGACACCATTTCCGGTGACCATCAAACTCAAAAAAAATACATAAATCAACATATACTCAAAAAAATCACAATTTTTTTTATAATTTTCGACCAACCAATGTCGACCATATACTCACTCGTCGACAAATCGTTGTCAACGGGAGTGTATATGGTCGACACGGTTTCGTCGAAAAAAGATAAAAAAAAAATTCATTTTCGACTATGTTATGTCGATCAAATACACCCTCGTCGACAACAATTTGACGCCACGGCCGATGGACGGGGGCGGCCGCGCGGCCACAGAGCTTCTTTTTTTTTTTTACAGACGGGGGAGGGGGAAACCTGGGGGTCGGCGTCGGACGGTAGGGGGCGGCCGATGGACGGGGGCGGCCGCACGGCCGCAGAGGTTTTTTTTTTTTTACAGACGGGGGAGGGGGAGAGGGGGCGGCCGCGCGGCCGCCAATCTGTATTTTTTTTTTTTTACAGGCGCGGCTGCCGCGGCCGTGGCAAGGCGGAGGTAGGGGCGGCCGCGGCGAGGCGAGGCGGGGGTGGCCGGCGACGGGGTGGAGGGAGGGGGGAGGGGGAAGATGAAGGTGGGTTGGGTTGGGGAAGATGAAAAATGAATTTAGGGTAGGGGGTGTGGGTAGTAATATGTATGTTATAAATGAGGGGTGTTTATGACATTTGAGGGAGGTGTGACCTAAATTTATGGGAGTGTATAAATTGGGGAGTGAATTTCTCCGAAATGGAGGTGTAAATAGTCAGACCCTTTTGTATTGGGTCCTTTTTTTTTAAATTAATGGGGCCCATTATGGGCCTAATCAAATGACAAAAATTTAATGGATACGATTATACACACAGATTTTATGAGAAAACCCACTCGTTCACTACACCCCCGTATGATGAGTACAAACCCCGTAAAAGATCTAAAATATCCTTCTTTTAAATCCTAATTTTGTTTGTTAGCTTCCCTCTTCATTTTCACGTTGCACCCACCATTCTCCGCTAACCAAAAAATGTTGTCGCCGCCCTTCTCCCAAGCGACGCGGTCGCAGCTGTAGAAGAAGAAGGCGGTTGTCTCCACCCCTCCTCCCTAATACGTGTGAAACACATGCGTGGGGTTGGATTCTTCTTTACCATTGTCTCCGCTCGCGCCTCTCTTTGTCTATCCTCCTATTTAAGAGCACTCTTAATCACAATCACAAACCCTGGCCTCACGCACAAAACACCGCACTGACTTCAAATCATTACTCCATCATCAAATTTTATAATTTTTTGGCAGTATTGTTCATACACTTAAGCCATTTTATTTGTGAAAGTTATTATTGTAACATTTCACACAACATTTGTACTCATTCTTTAATTAGTGATCTTTTCGCCATGAGGCTCGCATACATTTTAAATTAAAATCTATGTTAAAAGTATTTACATTGTGTCCATTTTGTTTTTAGTGCTTTAGTCTTACGTTGCGTCTTTACAATTTTGATATTCTGTGAGAGTTTGTGTTACACTATTTGTCTCAACATTCAGTATAACATCGTTCTGTTTTTCTTAAACACTCGCAAGCGCACTTTCAGTTGGTATCAGAGTCAAAACTTGACGTTAATAGGTTTAGATCCTTGTTTTTAGTGTGTTTTAGTACATTTTTTAGCAATGGAAACACATAACAAATCTATAGCACTTAGGCCGCCCTTTTTAAATGGAACAAATTATTCATATTGGAAGCTTAAGATGTGCATGTATATCAAGTCGATTGATAAAGGTGCATGGAGGAGTGTACTTACATGTTAGGATGCACCAAAGAATCCAGTACATGAAGATGGTGAAGTTCAACTTAAGAAAAAAGTTGAATGGACGACTGATGAGATAACAACAACATGATTTAATTATAAAGCTTTAAATGCTATTTTTACTTCTCTTGATATTTCAATGTTTAAAATTATATCTAATGGTTCTACTTCTAAGGATGCATGGAACAGGTTACAAGAGCATTGTGAAGGTTCAGATAGTGTTCAAAGAACAAAGTTTCGAATGTTGGGGACCAAGTTCAAGAATCTCCGAATGAAGAAAGATGAGACCATATAATCTTACAATGAGAGATTAATTGAGATTGTCAACGAATCACACTCTCTTGGAGACCTATATAGCCAATGTGAGAGTAGCGCATAAGATTTTGCGATCAGTCCCTAAAAGATTTGATGAAAAAAATTGTGTTATTGAAGACGCAAAGGACACAGATAAGTTTTGTCAAAATGAATTATAGCTTTCTCAAAACTTATGAGATAAACACTAATCAGATTGATGAAACTAAAGATGACAAGAAGGTAGTTGTTTTTAAAGTAGAAACATCACAAAAGTCTGAAATCCAACCAATCATTACTGAAGCTGATTCTGATGATGATGTGATGGATCAGTGTTATAACAATCCAGATGGCATTGCCCTAATCACAAAGCATTTCAATAAATTCATGAAGAAGAATATGAACAAATCAAAAGAAAATACTTAGTCAAAAATCTAAATCAACACATCAACCAAAAAGAAGGAAAAGTCAATTTATACCAAGGTTATCAAAAAGTGAAGATAAACCAAGGTATTATCCTGAATATATAAAATCAATTCAATGCAATACATGTTCTGGATATGGTCATTATGCAAATGAATGTGTCAATACCGGATTGAAGCAAAAAATGGATTTTAGTGCTACCTCGAGTGATGATTCATATGATGAATTTGATGAATCAAAAGAGGTTGAATTCGTTTTTCATACCAAGATTGATTATGATGACTATTTATATGATGATCTGGATGATACAGACTCTGATGTTGTACCTGATGTTATAACATCTATGGTAGCATCCAAACAGAGTCATTCAAATTTGAATTGTTTTAATGGGTTTGTTGACGATGAAAGAAAAATGATTGATGATTCTAAATTTTAAAAGTTTTTAGATGATTGGAATTCTCAAAATTTTATTCTTGAGTCTTTGAACCAAGAGAATTAGAATCTGAAAGGAACAATTAGCAAGCTAGAAATCGTATTTACCAGAAAGATCTTGAAGTTTATAAACTAAATGAGAAATTGATCAACTCTACTTTAAGTTTCAGAAAATATTATAAGGGTGCTTCTGATATGAACAATGTTATAGCTATTGGTAAATCTGATAATTAATTATGGTATATGTTATGATGGTGAAATTGCTTTTATTTCTAATATTTTAAAAATCTATGAAATTTGTGAAAACAAATGTTAAAACACTGCACAACCAGATTCAAAAACTGGTCATATTTGTCCTTATTGTATGAAGATGTTTGATGATCTGAAAAGAGAGAAAGTGTTACCTAAAAAGATGTCACATCCTAAGACACGTTTTCTGAAATCAGCATGGAAAAAGAAATCTAATGTTACGTGTAATGTTGTTCACACTTTCTTGAAAGCATGTTTACCTGATTTATGGTATTTTGATAGTGGTTGTTCTAGACATATGATAGGACAAATTGACTACTTATCTGATTATGTGACCTTGAATGGTGGTAATGTTACATATGGTGGTGGTACGAAAGTCACTACAAAAAACCATCCATATGGAGAGAGTTTTGGCGAGGGTAAAGCCCTCACTAAGCAATTTGGCGACAGCATAGGCGAGGGGCAGTCGTCGTCGCCTAATTGCTCCTCGCTAATTTATTGGCGAGGGTGCCCTCGCCAAATCCCGAGGGCAAATTGGCGAGGGCCAAACACACTCGCTAATTGGCGAGGGCCAAACACACTCGCGAATTGGCGAGGGCCATACCCACTCGCGAATTGGCGAGGGCGCGTGCCGTCGCCAAATAGCGAGAGTGAATCCCGTCGCCCAGTCGCGAGAGTCATAACCCTCGCCAATTCCCGAGGGCAAATCCCGTCGCCTTTTTCCGAGCGCGACGCCCCTCGCCAATTCGCGAGATTTAAAAAAAAAACAGACCTGGGTTTCGAACCCAGGTCTCTAAGGCCACTACCCTTACCCCTCACCACCAGGCCACCCTTTATTCCTATTTTTCGCACCTGGGCGCGCGCATGGGGGGTCGAACTCGCGACCTCCCGGATTCTGAAGAGTTTATGCGCCCCCGTGTGCCAATTAGGCTAGGAGCTTTAGTCGTAATATTTCAAATGCATTATATATTTATCCCTTTTAATTTCTGTTTTTATTCTTTAACTCAATTAATTTAATAAATTACCAACTATATGTTATTCTTTTACAAACCCCTCATTACTAAATTTAATAACTTACACTTATATATATATATTAATTAACTCAATTTATTTAACAAATCCCTTCATTAATACTAAATTTAATAATTTATACTTATGTATGTATTAACTCAAATTTATTCTTTTATTATTAATTAAGTCAATTAATTGAATAGATTACTAACTCAATTAATTTATATATTAACTCAATACTTAATTAATTTAACAAAAGCCCTTCATTACTAAATTTAATTTAACAACTATATGTTATTAACTCAATTCATTTATATATTAGATCAATACTTAATTATTAATCACACACAAGCAATATATATGAATTAAAACCATATAAAATAAAACATTGTCTCGTACGTTCACTTCAATTCAAGTACACAACATAACAAAAAAAAATCACAAACAACTTCATCAATTTTTTAAAATCCAACAAGACAACATAACTTAAAATGTATCAATCATCGACCATCCTCATCAGCGTCATCATCACCATTATCATCATCATCCCCGTTCCCGTTACCCGACCCCCTTCTGAATTGTCTCATCATTGATGCCATCTGTGATGCCATCTGAGCAGCAAACTCTTGACGTAAGCGCTCCTCCGTCTGAGTGACTGATTGTTGCAGTTCTTCACGTATGAGACGCTCTCTCTCTTCACTAGCCCTCCGCTCTTCCAAAAGAGCATTGTCGATGTCGGCCTGACTAAATCGTCCAAACGACGTACCGGAAGATGTCTCACCAGGACCAGAAGTGACACGTCTGTTCTTTCCTAGTTGCCCAAGACCCTTCACGCGACCGTGAGATCTTCCAACTTTCTTCACGTACAACTCAGACATTTCCGGTAAGGGTGGGGTCTGGCTACTGGAACCATCATCTGAAGGATCATGATCAGATGACGGCTGGGTGAGATGTGATAATTCCTCTTGCACCTGATCCTATTTGTGCATACAAAAAATTTGGTTAATATACATGTCAATACAATTAAATATTATATTTAATATAATATATGTATACACTTACCAGAATATCACCTATATGCCCGTATGTGTACGTTCCGTTATTGTAACGGTGGTAATATTCGATAATCTCCCAGTCGTACGCTGGTCGTCCCGTCCTCTCCTCCTATATTTTGAAGAACATAAAATTAAATTAATTAAAATGAACTCAAATTAATTACTTATATAATTGAACATAAATACTTACAATCCGTCTGGCCACCTCGGCTGCCCCACGAGATCCCCCTTTATGTCTAGCAAAACCGGTACCCGGGCCTCCAGGCTCTGATAGACGGTTCTTCCGACACTGCTCACTCTTCTTAATTATGTCCGGATCATTCCAGTGGCGAACCAAGTGCTCCCAGACACCGTTGTCCCAATTCGGCTTCTTCTTCTCATGCTCCCACAATCCCTTGTAGTGGTTCAACATGTCACTGTATCGATTTGCTGCTCTCTCAAGAAAGAGCTTGTACACTAATGCAGTGTCAGTAATCTCTGGATCCCACGTAACCTCATTCTGCCAAAAAAATTTTATTAATTATAACAAGATGTGAATGAATAGATATGTTACACATCATTAAATTATACATGGAATGTATCCCACCACCGTTGAAGTACACCTGGGGATACCAAGCCGAATGTGTGTGCGCCAGCCTCCATATTCCGGTACATGATATGTCTGATGGTGGTCGAGATTAGACCCGAAGGCATCAACCTGTTGTTACACATAATTAATTTGAAAATGAATAATTATGTATTTCATTATAATGAAAATTATAAGATATGTAATACTTACGATCCACGATAGATCGTAAGACGAATACGACTATCGTGTGCGTCTGTCGACTTGCTGGCCGTTGTCTCGACAGACGCACGTCCGACTGGGTCGGGTATCGGTGGATCCTCCTGCGCTGGATACATGTGGGGCATCTGGGGGACCTGTGTGTAGTACGGATAGGGGGTCGATCCCTGCATCTGGGGCATCTGGACGATCCCAGTCATATCTGGCAAATAGAAACCCGGATGATGTGGTATATGTACAGGCGGCGTCTCACCTCTACCTCTACCTATACCTCTACCTCTACCTCTACCTCTACCACCCGAATCACCAGAACCCTGACTACCAGAACCATGTCCACCAGAACGCTGTCCATGACCCCCATATCCACTCATCTGTAAAATTAATATTAAAGTATAACAATTAATAAATTAACATTCTTGATATAATAACATCTATGAACACTCAAACTGAATCATAAACATGCATTAAGAACACTGAAACCGAGTCATAATCAACATTCTTTATATAATATAACATATACATGAACACTCTAGTAATATTCTTCTTCATCATCTTCTTCATCTTCATCCTCATCTTCTTGTTCTTGTTCTTCTTCCTCTTCTTCTTCTGGTTCTTCGTCTCCGGCTACGTCCATCAATGTACCGGTGGTATCAGTTAATATAACAGGATCATCATCTACTTGCACAATCATTTGATGTTCTATGCTTTCCTCTTGGAACGCGGGAACATCTGCTTCATCGTCAGTAGTTGATGACTGTTGTGCGTCCAAGAAGGATCTCGGCTTGATTTTGCATACAGTTATCCAATCAGTACGGGGCCCAGGGTACGAACAATAGTAGACTTGGGTGGCTTGACTTGCTAATACGAATGGATCGTACCGACCGTATCGTCGCCTTTGATGAATATCCACAAGCTTGTAGTTAGGATCAATTTTTGTACCACTGGCTGAGTTATCAAACCACTGACACTTGAACAAAACCACTTTCTTCTCGTGGTACCCCTGGTAGTCCAATTCGACTACTTCCTCGAGATTCCCGTAGAAATCCTCTTCATCTGCATCATAGTTTTTTCCCTTGATACAAACCCCACTGTTTGATGTTGCTCTAGATGCACCATAAGCCATAGTGTGAAATTTGTACCCGTTCACGTAATACCCTGAGTACGTAAGAACGTGACCAGACGGACCTGCAGAAAGATCGGAAATAAACTTGTTCTCCACGGGATTTATCTTCACCTATATAAGTCGACTCTATGTGAGATTTACATTATTGCTATTAAATATATATATTTGTATAAAATATGACTTACAATTTCTTCAAACCACGAAGCAAATTCATTTTGTAGCCTATTGTCCGATGCAGCAGCCGAGAGATTTGGTTCAACAACTTGAAGTTGATGCATGAATAGCCTACATACGTATTTTGATTAATAAGACATCTCAAAACTAACCAATATATATTTATACTCTGGCCAGTGTCACTTACTGAACATACGGCTGCACCTCATCACAATTCAACAACACGTACGTATGAGCAACTTTTTTCTCCTCATCCAAAATCCATCTCTTCTTTGGTTTCCCAAATCGCTTGCCAGGCGCCTTAAATATGGAAAATGTACCATCCACATACTGTTGTACATCTCCACTACCATCGTAATTATGAGGTAAATTGTGTATCCTCGTCGTAACATGATCCTCAAAGTAATGAGAACAAAACATTGACGCCTCTCTAGTTAAATATGCATTTGCAATCGAAGCTTCAACACGTGCTTTGTTACCCACACTCAGTTTCAAGGTGCGAAGATACCTATAACTAGAATTCAAGGATCGTGATTAAGATAATATAAAAAACATTGAATATGACCATTATATCTTAAAATTCCTTAAAATACCTCTCGAATGGATACATCCATCTGTATTGAACTGGACCAGTAACTTTTGCTTCATATGCAAGGTGCACAAGTAGATGTTCCATGGAGTTGAAGAAGTTGGGTGGAAAGATACGTTCCAACTTGCACAATATTACTGGGATATCCGTTTCCAACCGAGTCATGTTGTCAACTGTTATGGTCGTAGAAGTTAAGTCCTTAAAAAAGAGATTAAGCTTAGTGATTGCTTTCCACACATCAGTCTGCAGAATATTACGAAAAGCAATCGGTAGTAGTCTCTGCATAAACACGTGACAATCATGACTCTTCATTCCATACAATTTCAACTTCGTCCAGTCAATACATCGAGACATGTTAGACACATAATCATCAGGAAACTTCAACCCACTTATCCACTTACAGATAACATCTTTTTCTTTCTTATCAAGCGCATAACAAGCCTTGGGATACTTATTTGTACGTGGACATTTCTTGAGAGAGGGACGACGACAATATTCATTCAACTCATCTCTTGATTTTGACGTGTCCTTTGTTTTCCCCTCCACATTCATCACTGTGTTGAACACGTTATCGAACACATTTTTCTCAATGTGCATCACGTCCAAATTGTGTCGAACTAACAAAGTACTCCAATAAGGCAAATCCCAAAAAATGCTTTTTTTCTTCCACCCTCCGTCAATTTTTTTGTTGTGTGCCTCAGCACCTTCCTCTGTAACCTTTCTAAGTCCCAAATGATCAATTTCGTATAGGAGACTCGTACATGTTCGGATAGGCGGCGGATCATCTGTGACTGCTACTCCAGCCCTGAATGCCGTCTTGTTCTTTCGCCATGTATGATTAGGTGGTAAGAACTTTCGGTGGTTATCGAACCACGATTGCTTTTGACTGAGCCTCAAAGTGAATGCATCGGTGTACTCCCCACAATATGGACAAGCAAGCTTTCCAGTTGTACTCCAACCAGACAACATTGAGTACGCTGGAAAGTCGCTAATGGTCCAAATCAGTGCAGCTCTCATAATAAAGTTTTGCTTCCTAGAGACGTCGTACGTTTGCACCCCATTTTCCCATAAAAATTTCAAATCAGCTATCAGAGGTTGTAAAAACACATCAAGCTTGTCCTTCGGACTTTTTGGCCCGGGCACAAGAATCGAAAGAAACATGAATTGATCTTTCATGCATAACCACGGGGGTAGATTGTACGGAGTAAGAATAACTAGCTATGACGAATATTGCTTCCCCGTCATTCCAAACGGTGCAAAACCGTCTGTGCTCAAGCCCAACCTAACATTCCTAATTTCAGCTGCAAAATCAGGATACGAACGGTCCAAATGCTTCCAAGCCAACGAGTCTGCAGGGTGACGCATAACACCAGAGTCATCAGAACTGCACGAGGCATGCCATGTCATATCCTTCGCAGTGGCCTTGGACATGTACAATCTTTGCAAACGAGGAATTATGGGAAAGTAGAACATTTCCTTAACCGGACGTTTCTTTTTCAACCGACCATCTGCATCAACCCTACTCGGCTTATACCGTGGTCCACCACAAATCTTACAGAACTCTAGTTCGCTGTCTGCACCCCAAAATAACATGCAGTTCTGTGCACAACAATCAATCCTTTCTACCGGAAGACCCATCCCACTCATCAAGTGTTTGGTATCGTTAAATTTCTTGGGAACCTTATTTTCTGAAGGACAAATCTCACGAATCAACTCAACGACTTGATTGTATCACCTTTCAGACAATCTGTTTTCGGTTTTAATATTCAACAATCTGGAATTGAACGACAACTGCGAATGAGATTCACAACCGGGATACAAGTCTTGGTCCGCTGCACGAAGCATGTCGTAGAACTGTGACGCATTCTCATTAGGGGGTTCTTCATTATGTGCCTCCTCTTCCGCGTTGATTCCAAAATCAATGTTTGGGTTACCCATTAATTCTTCTACCATAGTGTGGTACGAGCTAGGTCCCATAGGGTCAACTTCATTTGAAGTTGACGCAAATTCACTAGTGTTTTGAAATGGACGTGGACCCCAACTCTCTTCACCGTGATAAATCCAATTATAATAATTTCGTGTAAACCCATTTCGATATAAATGAGACTTCACTTCATTAGGATCTCTATAAGTCTCATTTCGACATCTAGCTTTCGAGCAAGGACACCTAATTTTCCCTTCCCAAATCGAATTCGGATTACTAGTGCCAGCTTCAATAAATCCATTTACACCACTAATAAATTTGGGGCTCATAATCCCATTGACCAATCTTGGCCTATACATCCAACTACGACTTAAATAATTCATGTTAATCGATCTGTTTCAAATGTAAATATATATAGTTTATATATATATTTTTAAAAATTTCGGCAGAGTTTCATCTAAATCTATCGTATCACCAAATATTTAGGTTCCTAGTGCATCCATTTCCGACTCGAGTAAAATTACTCAAGTCGGAACGCACAATCTACAACAAACAAACAACTCATCCCGGCCTCCAACATCGATTTAATTTCACTTATTTCCAACAATTAATTATAAAATTAATTCTCCCAATTAATTAACACATTCATGCATAACAATTAACACACCGTACCAATTAATAATTAACACATATATATACATGCATATATAAAACATATATATATAACAATAATTATATTAACACATTAATTCATAACAATTAACAATTTTTATAACTTTCATCAATTAACAATTAATATTCTTAATTAATCCTAATAAACATTATACATATTTTTCTAACATAATTACAATCCTAACATTACACAACAAAACTATATACATTCATATATATATATACATATATAATATAATACAAACATATATATATACAACTTTTAATTTAATCAATAAAAATGCATAAATTTACCGTAGAAATGAACCCCTCGAAGTGTAGAACAGAAATATCCAAAAATTTGTCTCGATCGGTAGCTCCGGCAGCGGCGGTGGCGCGGTGGAAGGAAACTCGCGGCTGTTTTCTTTTTTTGGGGGTGAAGGAGGCTGTACGAATTTGGGGAAGAAGGAGAGGGTTTTAATTGGGAAATAGGCGAGGGAAATTACGAGGGCCCCACCCCCCTCGCCAATTAGCGAGTGGGGAACCGTCGCCATTTTCCGAGGGCCACAATGCACTCGCCAATGAGCGAGTGCACAACACGCCGTCGCCAAATCCCTCGCCAATTGGCAAGGGCATCTTTTTCCACTCGCTAAATAGCGAGTGTGATTCCGCCCGTCGCCAAATCCCTCGTTATTTATTCCCCTCTTTAAATCCCTCGCCAAATAGCAAGGGTGAAATACCCCTCGCCAATTCCCCTCGTTATTTGAGCATTATTTTGTAGTGAGTAAATATTATTAGAAAATGAACTTTGAATGTTGAAGGTCTAAGTTTAAAAATGTTTTACATGTTGATGGCTTACTTGCTAATTTAATTAGTATTAATCAATTTTGTGATGATAACTTGCCTGTGAAATTTGTGATGATAAATTATAACCAAACTTAGAATAAGTAGATTGGGTGTGGTTATTAGTTAAAACAACTTGATTACGCAATCAAATTTTGGTATCTTTCTAATGCATGTAGAGATGGCACTGGGACTGATTTAAATTCGGACCCGCATTGAACTCGTCCCGTATGGGTCGGGTATAGATTTATTTAAGCAGGTATGGGATATTTTGTGATTTTTGTTAAACCCGTCTCGACAATTCGGACCCGCTATATATAATGAATATAGTAATATTTAATATATATTGTACTTCGTGTATGTTTTTATTTATATAAACGTATATGCATATTAAAGTATATATGTTTGTAATAATATTTCATATTGTATGTAGTTTTTTTTAGTATAAAATGAATATGGGGTTGTGTTGGGAATAAAATGATTTTGATTTAGATACCAAAACCCCTGATTGATGATGTTCAGATTAGTTGAGATATGCTCAAGTCTAAGTTCAGACAAGTTGTCTCAGAACACTTGAGTAAGTAGAATGCTTAAGTTAAGAATCTCAGAAATGTTGTGAGATTTTAGAGTTCAGGATAGTTGTCCAAAGCTGAATGTTAGGCAGTTTGATATGTATTAAGTTTCTAGGCCAAAGTTGCTGAACTTACAAGACAAGCTATCAAAGTGGACAACTAAGCTGAAGAGATCAAGCATGTTAAGGCAATGCTCATAAATGCAAATGATCAGAACAATTATAGTGCAAATGATCAAGAGCATTGAATGCCAAAGCTCACAGAAGACCAAATCAATAAAGCAGTTATTGCCAATCATGCCTGAACCAAGCATTGAAGACTTGAAGCATTAAAGAGTGAAGCATTGAATGAATGTTGGAATATTCTAAATTGCAGCAGGAATGTTCAGGGAGCTTGTCCCATCTGACCGTTGGTTGAGTGTAGCTTCTGCCACAAATCAACCTTGGGAAATGTGCATATTTGGAATCTGACACAAGTCTTCTCAGCCGCATTTTTCAGAAGTCAGCACATTCATTCAAGCAACCATTGAAGAGGCCTTTTACACAGTGGATAAAAGGATGCCAAGCTTCATAGCCGTTTCAATGGTGCTGCAAATAGACAAGTTTGAATTGCTATCCCTCCAACGGTTAGCTGCTCAAATTTGCCTATAAATACAGAAGTGATCAAGGGATTCAACCATCCAACTACAAGCTATCAAACTATCATCAAGCTTTCAAAGGAAACCAAGTTGTTCTCTAGAATCCCAAGTTTCCTGAATCACTTCATCAAGCTAAGCCAATCTTTGTAGAATATCCAAAACTTAGCATTGAGATATCCTAAGCCTTTACACTGTTCTTATTATAAAGGATATCTCTATAAGTTGGAACCAAACCTCAAACCCTTATCTCATTTAGTGAAGAGAGAGTTTGTTGTAGAAGTGAGGAGTTAAGGACTGTTATTGTGAAACACGGTCTTAACTCAGAGAGATTGAGCACTAGGACTCAGGTTATCCTAGGGATCAAAGCACTAAGAGAGTGTTGTTGATCAGTGCACCTTGGCACTATAAAACAAGCTAATTCCATTGTGAAGGAATTATCATGTTCAATCAGGGAAAGTGGATGTAGGAGCTTAAGTCTCTGAACCACTATAAACTTGTGTGCCATTTACTTACTGTACTCTTTATTTACTCACATTCTAACATATTTTAAAGAGCAAAACTCAGTAAGTCAAGAAAAACTGTTTTGGACAAAGTCCCTGATAACTGTATTTTTCAGAAATCAATTAGGAGTATTTCTTTGAGTCAAAGGCCAACCACATTCCGCACTTAGCAACTCTTTTAGATATTCAGCCAACTGATCACTCAATAGTAATCAGTAGGACAAGTATCTATCAAAGTTCTCACTCAGGCTAGTTGTGAGACAACTTGCCTGATAAGACTAGTTTGTCAAAAAGAAAAAGAATTTGCATACACAAGTGCATTCTCCCCCCCCCCATACACTTGTGTTATACTCTACCAAGGACCAACAAGTGGTATCAGAGCAGGGGTTCAAAGACCACTGCTGCTGAACATTCAAATTGACTTTCAAAAATTCACATTATTTCTGTGGTCACTGAACTGATCCAAATTTCTGAAAAATCTATTTGTATTTTCCTTTGTCTATCTGTATAAGAATGGCTAACAATGCAGTTCCAGGAGATGCTGTCAACACCATCAACAACATGGGTCCAAACCAAGTCAATCATATTTCTCATCACAAGTTGCCAATGTTCTCAATTGAGAATTATGATTTCTGGAAGATCAAGATGAGAGCACATCTTGCTTGCCAGCATGATGAAATGCTCAAATTCATCACCAGAGGACCATTCACCTTCACCAAGCTCAATCCCAAGGTCACTGATGCTCAAAAAGCAGACCCAAGGGAGCTTTTGCCAAAAGATGAGGATGAGCTGACAGCAGAAGAGAGAAAAAGGCACAATCTGAACTACATTGCCATGAACACCTTGTACCAGACTATTCCAGATGCAGTGATGGGAAGAGTGTATCACTGCACCACAGCAAAGGAGATCTGGGATACCTTAGCACTTATGTGTGAAGGTACCCAAAAGATAAAGGAAAACAAACTTCAAGTGGCTATTCAAAAGTATGAGCAATTCACCATGGAGCCAAATGAAACTATTGATCATCTTGATGGCAGATTCACTGACATCATGAATGAGATGAATTCTTTGGGCAAGTTCTATGCCAAAAGAGAAGTTGCTTTGAAGATTCTGAGAAGTCTCACATCAAAGTGGGACATATATTCTGTCATGATGCAAAATACCAGCAATCTTGACAACATGCCAATGCAGCAAGTATTCTCTGAACTCAAAACATATGAGTTTGATCTCAACAGAAAGAAGGTGCATGATGAGCCATCTTCCTCAAGCAAAGGTGTTGCTTTCAAAGACACTGAAACAGAGAAGAAAAATACTCAAAGATCTTCTCAATCTGTTTCAAAAACAGAAATGAAGGAGGAGCTGGCACTCATGGCAAGGAGATTTGAGAAGCTCAACTCCAGATTTGGTAGATACAAGAAGTTCTACCAAGACAACAGAACCATAAGGAGATTCAGCTCTCCTGATAACAAATCAGAGGACAAAGTCTCTGATGAGAAGAAAGAAGACAGATATGCTGATAAAAAGAAGTACATCAAAGGTGAACCATCATCATCAAGGAGGAAGGAGTCCTCAAGCAAGAAAAATGATGATGAAGATGTGTGTTACAACTGCCAGAAAAAGGGTCACTTTCAGTATGATTGTCCTGACCTAAGTGCCAAAGAAAGAAAAGAAAGGCAAAACAAAAGAGACAAGAGGATGAACAACAGGAAGGCCATGGTAGTTGGAGAATCAGCAAGTGAAGAGAGTGTCTACTCTTCTGATGATGGACTGTTCTCCAACAGTGACAGTGATGATGACTGTCAAATGGCATTTGAAAATGAAGAGGTATGCTCATCTTCCAACCTTTCCATTAACACACATGAATCTAGTGAAATCCACCTTGACTTTGAAAAGTTGTTAGAAGATTTCACCAGAATGCAAGAAGTATGCAATATGGCATTGAGAGAAAATGAACAGTTGAGGTCTAAAAGCAAAATCTCCA
Source organism: Galeopsis tetrahit (assembly GCA_963675135.1). Taxonomy (NCBI): domain Eukaryota; kingdom Viridiplantae; phylum Streptophyta; class Magnoliopsida; order Lamiales; family Lamiaceae; genus Galeopsis; species Galeopsis tetrahit. The sequence goes on along the minus strand of OY776124.1, from coordinate 53,980,293 downwards.
ATCTTCCTGAATCTGAGGTTGACATTAAATCAACTGAGTTGTATCAGCAGATTGTGAGAAAACATGGAGAAATGTCTCTCAAAGTCTCTGAACAACAAAAACTGATTGATGAACAAACTCTGACTCTAAAGAAAAAGGATTTTGACTTTAGAACTCTTCAAGCTAAATTTGACAATCTCTCAAGTGAATTTGATACTCTAAAAATAAGTGAGGGGAGCTTAAAAATGAAAATGTCTGCCTTGAACAAATCTGCTAAGGCAATAGATGAAATTCAAGGGTTTCAAAGACCATTTGCTCAAAAGGGAGGATTGGGCTATAATCCATCTGAACCCTCACCTGGTCTTAGTATTGCCTCCTCAAGCAATTCTAAGATGACTTTTGTAAAATCAGTGGCACAACAAAATGAAATGGAAGTAAATCAACCACTGATCAAGGATAAGGGTAAAGGAATTTTTATACCAACTCAACTGAACAATGTCCCTAAACCCATACCTAAGGAAAAGGTTAAAGGCATTGCTTACAGGAGAAATGAGATTCAGAAAGGTAGAACCAATGGAAGGTCAACCTATCTGAATTCTCATCAGAAGAGTTGTCCAAAATCTGTTCAGAAAAGGCCAACTCAAATGAGGCAACCTCAACTGAATGGATTGAGGCCCAACCCCTCTGACAGATATAAAACCTTCAGGAAGCCTGGACCTTACTTGACAAAAGGAAAAGGCCATCCAAAACCCTATCCTCAAAGGTCTTACCAAGCTGCACCTAGGTCTAGTAACTTCAGGAGGAATGTCCCAAAGAAATTCACCAACTCTCCTGAACCTTACAAGGCCAACACTTATACACAGAAGGCATCCAAGGCATTTAAGGGTCAAACTGTGTATGTAGATGTAAATGGAAACCAAGTCAGTCACTTTGAGTCAATCAGAGTAATCAGACAGATTTGGGTTCCAAAAGGTACAGCTAACCCTCTAGGACCTAACACTCAAAGGGTACCTAAATTTTGACTTTGCAGGGCTGCAAGGACCACAAGAAGAAGATAAGCATCAACAAGAAAACAGCATGGTACTTGGACAGTGGATGCTCAAGACACATGACTGGGAACAAAGAGCTTCTCTCAGAATTCATAGAAAAGGATGGTCCTTCAGTAACCTTTGGAGACAGCTCTCAAGGAATCACAAGAGGTTATGGTACATTAAACATTGGTAATGTCAAAATTACTGATGTCTCATATGTCCTAGGCCTAAAATACAACTTGCTGTCTATAAGTCAAATTTGTGATAAAGGATATTGTGTTGAATTTGCACCAAATGAATGTATTATCAAAAATAATTCAACACAACAGGTGCTACTAACAGGGGTGAGAAAGGGAAATGTTTATTTTACAGATTGGAGCAAAACCCCTGAAGCAGTTTGCCTTGTTGCCAAAAGCACAAATGAGAAAAGCTGGCTATGGCACAAGAGACTGAACCATCTGAATTTTAAAACCATCAACAAGATTGCAAGAAACTCTCTAGTTAAAGGACTGCCTAATCAAGTGTTCACCAAAGAACATATATGTCAGCCATGTCAGGAAGGAAAGCAGATCAAAGCTTCATTCAAAGGAAAACCTGTCATCTCAACTGAGAGAGTTCTTCAACTACTGCATATGGATTTATTTGGTCCAATTATCCCAGTAAGTTTAAATGGAAGAAAATATGCATTAGTTGTTGTTGATGATTTTTCCAGGTACACTTGGGTAGTATTCTTGTTGAACAAAAAGGAGACCCAAGTCAAGATACCTGAATTGATGATGAGATTGAGCAATGAAAAAGGCCTAAGTATTGTCAAGATCAGATCTGACAAAGGCACATAATTCATAAACTCATACATCAATGAGTACTGCAGCAAGAATGGCATCACTCATGAAACTTCAGCAGCAAGAACACCTCAACAAAATGGGGTTGCTGAAAGAAGGAACAGAACCTTGAAAGAGGCAGCAAGAACATTGATTGCTGAATCCAAATTGCCTAAAAGGTTCTGGGCTGAAGCCATTAGCACTGCATGTCACACTCAAAACAGGTCCTTAATCACCAAAGGACAAGGTAAAACCCCATATCAAATATGGAAAGGTAGATTGCCCACTGTTGCTTATTTCCATATATTTGGTTGTAAGTGTTTCATTCATAATAATGGGAAAGAACAATTGAAAGCTTTTGACAGCAAAGCTGATGAAGGAATATTTGTTGGATATTCACAAATCAGCAAGGCTTACAGAGTCTACAATTGCAAAACCCTTATTGTGGAAGAAACACCTCATGTTGTGTTTGATGAATCTGTTAATGAGTTCAGGGATAGAAACCTGAATATTGATAAAATAACACAAAGAACAACCAGATTAAGGCTTCAAAGCAAGGAAACAGTGTTTGTAGATGTTGCCCAGCCTGAACTTCATGAAAATCAAAAACTGGACAACCTACCTGATGGCAATCAACCAAAAGACAACCAACCTGAAGGAGAAATTGAACTGACTGACCCCATCCCAGTTCAAAACCAGGTAACAACTACCAATGAAGAAGCAGGCAATGCTGAGGTAGTTAATGGATCCAATATTCAAGGGGGAACCAATGAAAATGTCAACTTATCTGACAATGAGGACAACACCCCTGAATATGATCCTGAACTTGATCCTTCAATTAACTTTCCTGAATTTAATGAATCTAGTGATCCAACTTCAGATGAGGACAATCCTCCTGAAGGGATCAGGTCTAGAAGGACTTGGTTGCATGACCATCCAACTAGCCTGATACTTGGAAATCCAAGTGAAGGGATCAAAACTAGAAGATTTCATGGAGAAAGTGCTTTGTTTTGCTGTTTCCTTTCAGAACAGGAACCAAAAGATATTGAGGAAGCACTACAGGACACCAACTGGATCATAGCCATGCAAGAAGAGCTGAACCAGTTTACCAGAAATGAAGTATGGGAGCTGGTGGAGAGGCCAACTCATCAAGATGTCATTGGTACCAAATGGGTGTTCAAAAATAAGAAAAATGAAAATGACATCATTGTAAGGAACAAAGCAAGACTGGTGGCCAAAGGGTATTGTCAATCTGAAGGAATTGATTATGATGAGACTTTTGCTCCAGTGGCCAGATTTGAGGCAATCAGACTCTTCTTAGCATATGCAGCTCACATGAGATTCAAGGTGTATCAAATAGATGTGAAGAGTGCATTTCTCAATGGGGTGCTCAAAGAAGAAGTATATGTTGAACAGCCCCCAGGATTTGAAGAAGGAGACAATGTGTACAGATTGAAGAAAGCTCTCTATGGCTTAAAGCAAGCTCCAAGAGCTTGGTATGACACCTTATCACAGTTTCTTCTAGATCATGGTTTTGTCAAAGGCACTGTTGACAGAACCTTGTTCAGAATCTGTGAAGGAGATGATATTCTGTTAGTCCAAATCTATGTGGATGACATTATATTTGGATCTCCAAATGAGAAGTTGTGTGAGAAGTTTTCCAAACTCATGCAAAGAAAATTTGAGATGTCAATGATGGGATTGATGAATTTCTTCTTAGGACTTCAAGTCACACAGTCTAAGAAAGGAATCTTCATCAATCAGGCCAAATATACAAGGGACATGATCAAGAAATTTGGATGTGCTACAAGCAAGCCAGTCAGAATTCCTATGAATACTAACTGGAAAATGGATCCTGATGAAAGTGGAGAATCAACAAACTCCACTAACTACAGAGGAATCATAGGATCCTTGCTATATCTCACTGCAAGCCGGCCTGATATTACATTTGCAGTTGGAGTGTGTGCAAGATTTCAAGCTAATCCAAAGAAGAGCCATCTTGATGCTGCCAAGAGAATTCTAAGATATCTCAAGGGATCTGAGGATCTTGGATTATGGTATCCAGCTGATGACAACATTGAGCTCACTGGATATTCAGATGCAGACTATGGAGGTTGTAGAATTGACAGAAAGTCCACTTCTGGAACCTGTCAGTTCTTGGGCAACAAGCTTATCTCATGGTTCTCCAAGAAGCAGAATACAGTTGCAACTTCAACAACTGAAGCAGAATATGTAGCAGCTGGAAGTTGCTGTGCTCAGATACTTTGGCTCAGGCAGCAACTAAGAGATTACAAAGTCATCTCAAATGAAGTGCCAATATTCTGTGACAACAATAGTGCAATTGCTATCTCACAGAATCCAGTGCTCCACACCAGATGCAAGCATGTGGATATAAAGCATCACTTCATAAGGGATCATGTGGAAAAGAAAGATATCAAACTTGTCAAGATCCACACTGATAAGAAAAAAACTGATATCTTGACCAAGCCACTAGCTGAAGCAAGGTTCTTGGAACTATCAGCTGAATTAGGCTTGCTTGATCCAGGGAAGATGGAGGAATGAAGGAAGGAAGCTCATAAGAAGGGGGAAGTTCATTAAATTGAACTTCAGCAAGGTTGACCAACCTCACTGAAGCAATCTGTCAAAAAGGGTATAATCAGCAAAGTTGTCCTTATGATGTTCAGCAATGTTGGTCAGGAGCTTTGTCCTAGTGGGACCCAGTCAGCAACATTGGGACCTACTCAGACATGTTGGTTAGACAGGTTGACCAAGAGAGAAGTTAAAACACATCTCAGGATGTTTGTCCGAGTAAATTGGATAATTATTGCTATTTTTAGCATTGATTAGACATTTAAAAGGTTTCTTGGTCTAAGAGTAGGCCATTTTAGGATGGCGTGTGCTATTAAGATCTTTGCCCCCAAAATGGCAAATCAGCATTTAATGCAAAATCTCCATTAAGATTTCATGAATTCTTGAGCCATCATCAAGGCCATTGATTTGCATTAAACATTCTTTTAACCGCCTACCCCACTTTATCCAATTGGTTTTTTATTATTACCCACTGTTATTATCTAATAACCAACGGTTAATAAAATCCTCTCATATATAAACTCCTCGATTTTTACTTTCTTCCTCACGCACTCATAATTTCAAACTCTCAAAGTTCTTTTGAAAACCTCTCAAAAACTGCAACTTTTCTCCAAAACCTTTCTAACTCTCAAAATTATCCATGGCACCCAAAATTAAGAGAGAAGAACTTGTAGATTTCAATGACTCCTCCTTGGACATTGATTTCTCCTATCTTAGCAATCCAAATTCACTTTGGTTTGAAAAGTTAGTTGCTTTTGACAGCCCAGACACAGAAGTTCATCAAGTCCTTCAATGGCTAAGGGAGGCAGGGCTTGAGAAATTTCTTGGTACCAAGCCTGATTCCTGCCTGAATCCCTTCATGGCTGAATTCTTTGCCTATCTCAGATGGAAGGGCAAAAAGGGTGATGTATGCACCAAACTGACATATGCTGAAGAAGAAGAAGAAGAATAAGAAGAAGAAGAAAGCCAACACACCATCATCTTCACTGCTGAGGATCTGGATGCTAGCTTTGGGCTACCTTCAGAAGGCCAGAATCCATAGATGTATAAAGAGGAAGATGATCAGGAGTTCTACTATCCATGGATGATAGAACCCAAGAAAGTTGTAAGTGCTCAGAACAAGAACACCTTGAAACCAGTATACAGGCACTTATTTGATTGTGTGGTAAAAAGTTTGTTAAGCCACTCTGGGAGTGTTGAACAAATCAGTATGCCTAAGTTGAGAGTGATGGCTGCTGTGATTGACTCTGCTGAGAAGAGAGTCAAGTTCAACTGGAAAAACTTCATTCTAGACAAGATGATGAATGAAAAGTTTAAATTCAAAGAAGTGAAGCACCACAAGGTGGTAGTTGATGGGAGGCTCCAATTTTGCACAAGAGCTAGCTTGCTCTTAGAAAGATTTGCACATTATACCCACCTCCAAGCCAAGCCAAAGCCTTTTCCAGCTCAAAAGGTGATGTTTAGGAAGCTGTCTTCTAAGACAGAAAAGAGGAAGCAGGATGTAGCTTCCAAGAAAGCAGGTGTTGTTGTACCCACAACCAGAACTTCTCCAAGAAAAAGAAAAGCTCAACCACCAAAAGCTCAGCCAAAGATGAAGAAGATGAAGAAGATTCTGAGTGAATCTCCCCCAGAAAGCCAGTCAAGAAGTGGAGGAGCCACTTCTGAAGAGATTGAAAAGGTTGCTGAAGAAGGAGTCAATCCTCCTGAAGAAGTCAGAGAGGTTGTCCCCTTGCAACCTGAGTCTGTAACAGGGTTTAGGGACCTTGATAAGCCAACAAGGTCAGAAAGAAGAAGAAGAATCATCAAAACTTCTGAGAAGCAGAAGTTGATGGAAGAGGAGAAGAAAATGAAGGAATTTTTCAAGGAGATTAGACAAGCAAGTAGGTCTAACTCCAAGTCCAAATCAAAGCCCAACAGCCCTGAAACCAACTCTCCTGATATTCAATCTCAAAGAATATCTCCATCAAGGCATGAAGAAGAGGAGTGCAAGACTCCTGAAGATGCCCCAATTATTGCAAAGAGAGTTTATTCTCCTGAAGGTGCTCCTGATAGGACAGGAATTGATGTGTTAGCTGATTTAGCTGACATTGAAGATAGGCCATTCTCCCCTCTTGATCCCAGACTTTTGTCTTACACCAAAATTCTTGAAACTGCTCTTCAAGAAGGTGATCAATTTACTCTCCCACCCATTCCAGCCATTCCAATTACCTCTTCAGGAACATTGCTCTCAAAAGCACCTGAATCCCAACTTGTTCTAAGCTCTTCTGAACCCAATCCCAACTTACCTGAATCCAAAACCAACCCTCCTGAATCCCAAGTCAACTCTTCTGATGAAGAAGAAAGTGGTGAAGAGTACACCTATGAAGGGATGTTGAGGCAGATTGCAAGAGCCAATGTGGATGAGTTATATCCAGGATTGCATATCCTAGGCTGCAACAACAATTCTATGATCTCAGGGCACTTGTTGAGATCAAGGATAGAACAATTGTGGAGATAGCACAAGCTATCAAGGATAAGGGAGCTAGCTGGTGGCAGGTTGAAGAAAATAGGTTGTTACATTTTGCAAATGTAAAGAAGACCAGTGTGTTAACCACTGAGGCCTTATTCTGCACCATTGTTCATGAAAAGGTGCTTGCTGAGAGAGAAAGAATTGCACAAGGAATCAAACATCCAAACAGCCCTTCTGATGATGACAATGATGATGATGATGACAACACCAATCCCAATCCTCCTGGCCTCAATTCTGCTCAGGTACATTACTTGACCTATCATTCTGTTAAGGACTCTGATCATTCAGAGGAGTTGACCAAAGATGGTGACTCAGTCCAAGATGCATTGGCCAAGGATGGTTCTCCTGAACCTGAGGCACAGCTTGACAATGTTGAGACTTCCATGGGAGAAGCTAGTTTGGCTAAAGCCTCATCAATGTCAGGACAGTTGGACATTGACCAGCCTTTAGTCATTCAGGATGACTCAGTGGCCTTGGGATGCCCAAGCACTGTGATCTCCCAACAACTGCCCTCTGTGGATCCTGTTGAGGATATGGAGGTGTCAGGTTTAGGAAAAGAAGGAGTTGAAAAGGCAAATAGTGATGAAAAATCAGAGGGAGAAGGTGGGGATGAGTGTATGATTACTGGTTCCCTGAGTGCACCAATCATAGAGGGAGATGAAGTAGAAATATTGGGTGCAGCCCAATATGAGAGTCAGGCTATTCTTCAAGTCAAATCTGAACTTGATGAATCTCTTGGTGAAAGGAGGCCTGGTTCTCCAGTGAATGTGAGCTTATCTATTGAAAATGAAGAAAAGAAAGAAGTTGAAAATGAGAGTATAGGTGCTGATGAATCAGGCCTATTGGGAGATAAAAAGAATGAGGGTGTTGAGGGAGTTTTTACTAACACTCTTAGTTTTGCAGATTCAGTAGCTGTTACCATTGAGCAATTTTTTGCAGATGCCTCTCTTACAGATATCCCAGTTGATACTGACATTGACCTAGAAGCAGTCTCAGCAAATGTGTCCACCTTGAACAAGATCTACTTTGAGCAAGCAAATGCAACTGAGGCTAGCTTGCAAATTGCATCAAAAACTGCAACATCCATTGAGCAACAGTCAGAGAAGTTGGATACTTTGTTCAGGGAAGTTGAGAAAGCTCATGCTGCAACAGTAGACACCCTTGATGACCAAGGCAAAACTCTTGCCTCTGTGGAGATGAGGCTTACTGGCTCAGAGGAAGTGATCCTGCCTACACTGGATGCAAGGATTTGTGGTGTTGAAACTGGACAGCAAACAGTTTCAACAGAAGTAACAAAGTCAAAGGAGGAGATGTTAAAGTTCACAAAATCTGTGCAGAAAGAGCAGAAGGGCCTCAAAGATTTGTACAAGCATAATGTGAGAGCCTTGAGAAGGACAATCAAAGATGCATTAAGGCAAAGGACTGCTGCACAGAGAAAGAAAGCTGAAGAATTGAAAGCTGCAATGGTGAAAGAGGCTGCAGAGAAGTTCACTGTTGAACTTATGGCCAAAGTGTCTGATCAAGTTGTGACCAACCTCACTGATCAACTTCAGGCCACACTTGATCAATCTCTGAAAGCAACCTTGGATGCCATTGTTGCTCAAAAGATGAAACTTGTTCACACATTCTTGAGCATGGCAGATGACAAAATGCAAAACATCCATGATGAGAATGTTTATTTGGTGCAGGAGTTGAAGTCCCTCACTCATGCTCACTCACATCTCTCTGTCACTATAAGTGACTTGAAGCCCCAGTGTTTTGATAATGCCAAAAAGGGGGAAAGAGAGAGACCTAGGGCAAAGGGAACCTTGGTAATTGGTGAATCCAAAGGAAAGGAGAAGGTCCCTGATGTTGAGGAGGAGGCAGTAGAAGACATTGGGAAAGGCAAAGGCCCAATGAACATTGAAAACTTGACTGAAGAAGAGAAAATTCAAATTGCTGTCAAGGAATCTATGATGTCAGCCATGGAAAGTCAGGCAAGGAGGCTTCAAAGGCCTGGTGGTGAGTCTGCAGGACTTGACCCCAAAGAAAAGGCTGCTGAAGTAAGGGGGAAAGTGACAAGAGTATCTGAAAGAAAGAGGAAGGAATTGCAAGCCTTCAATGAATTCCCAACTAGCCTGACTTTGCCATCAGAATTTCAGTCTGAAGAAACAACTCCAGTAAGGAAATCCAAGAGGTTGAAGAAAGCAGTCAAGCTGCCTGTTATTGAAGAAGAAGAAGTTGAAGAAGTAGAACAGGACAAAGAGCCTGAAATTAGAATGCCCAAGCTTGCTGATGATCCTTCTAAGCTATTTGAAGAAGGATTTGGAAAGGATCCAGAGACACAGGAGAATCTAGCTCTTCAAAGAGCTAAAGAGAGAATGGATCAGTTGGTTGAGGCCAACAAGGCAAGAGATGGAAGAAGGGCAAACTTCAAAGCTCCAAGAAGGAGGGCTTCTTACAGAAGACTCAAACCACAAATGCTGCAAAGATGGGACACTCAGTACCCTCACCATGATAAGTGGGTTCCAATCTCACTGAATGATGCATGGGAGGAGGCCAAGAGAAGTTTTGTATATGACTTTTATGTCATTGGAAAGTGGCTTGAAGAGAGTGTAGATGAAGTCTTTGTGCAGTTTATGTTTGAGAACCATAGGGACCTCTATCAAAAGCTGTTTGCAGCAGCTGAGATGGCCAGAGTTGAATTCAAGGCCCCTGGTCCTATTCTGTACATGCCTCCTAAGTTCAATGGGAACTTAATTGATGAGGGAAAGATACTGGAAGAATTCATCAACATCATGAGGATAGAGAAGTTGAAGCCTGGCCCTAAAGGAACCAACAAAGAGATCTGGGAATTGAAGAAAAGAGTATGGGCTCAGTATGGCATTGCTCCTCAAGATGATGGAACTCTCTGATGGATAAGTTCACTTCTTTCCTATTTGCTTTTATGATTTTTATGATTGTTGTTATTTTGCAGTTCTAGACTAGTGAGTCCTTTTTAATTTTCAGCTCTGTAATGCTCTTTGACTTATATAAAAGGATCACTATGTTTCTATCAAGAGATAACAACTCATTATCTCAACTAACCTAACATGACACATCATACTTGATTTATTGTGCTAACAGTTTTTTTCAGGCAAGTTGACCAGATCACTCTTCCTGAAGGTAAAGTATAGTATAAGTCAAGTTCCCTTTGTAATAGGTTTTGGCATCATCAAAAAGGGGGAAATTGTTGGGAATAAAATGATTTTGATTTAGATACCAAAACCCCTGATTGATGATGTTCAGATTAGTTGAGATATGCTCAAGTCTAAGTTCAGACAAGTTGTCTCAGAACACTTGAGTAAGTAGAATGCTTAAGTCAAAAATCTCAGAAATGTTGTGAGATTTTAGAGTTCAGGATAGTTGTCCAAAGCTGAATGTTAGGCAGCTTGATATGTATTAAGTTTCTAGGCCAAAGTTGCTGAACTTACAAGACAAGCTATCAAAGTGAACAACTAAGCTGAAGAGATCAAGCATGTTAAGGCAATGCTCATAAATGCAAATGATCAGAACAATTATAGTGCAAATGATCAAGAGCATTGAATGCCAAAGCTCACAGAAGACAAAATCAATAAAGCAGTTATTGCCAATCATGCCTGAACCAAGCATTGAAGACTTGAAGCATTAAAGAGTGAAGCATTGAATGAATGTTGGAATATTCTAAATTGCAGCAGGAATGTTCAGGGAGCTTGTCCCATCTGACCGTTGGTTGAGTGTAGCTTCTGCCACAAATCAACCTTGGGAAATGTGCATATTTGGAATCTGACACAAGTCTTCTCAGCCGCATTTTTCAGAAGTCAACACATTCATTCAAGCAACCATTGAAGAGGCCTTTTACACAGTGGATAAAAGGATGCCAAGCTTCATAGCCGTTTCAATGGTGCTGCAAATAGACAAGTTTGAATTGATATCCCTCCAACGGTTAGCTGCTCAGATTTGCCTATAAATACAGAAGTGATCAAGGGATTCAACCATCCAACTACAAGCTATCAAACTATCATCAAGCTTTCAAAGGAAACCAAGTTGTTCTCTAGAATCCCAAGTTTCCTGAATCACTTCATCAAGCTAAGCCAATCTTTGTAGAATATCTAAAGCTTAGCATTGAGATATCCTAAGCCTTTACAATGTTCTTATTGTAAAGGATATCTCTATAAGTTGGAACCAAACCTCAAACCCTTATCTCATTTAGTGAAGAGAGAGTTTGTTGTAGAAGTGAGGAGTTAAGGACTGTTATTGTGAAACACGGTCTTAACTCAGAGAGATTGAACACTAGGACTCAGGTTATCCTAGGGATCAAAGCACTAAGAGAGTGTTGTTGATCAGTGCACCTTGGCACTATAAAACAAGCTAATTTCATTGTGAAGGAATTATCCTGTTCAATCAGGGAAAGTGGATGTAGGAGCTTGAGTCTCTGAACCACTATAAACTTGTGTGCCATTTACTTACTGTACTCTTTATTTACTCACATTCTAACATATTTTAAAGAGCAAAACTCAGTAAGTCAAGAAAAACTGTTTTGGACAAAGTCCCTGATAACTGTATTTTTCAGAAATCAATTAGGAGCATTTCTTTGAGTCAAAGGCCAACCACATTCCGCACTTAGCAACTCTTTTAGATATTCAGCCAACTGATCACTCAATAGTAATCAGTAGGACAAGTATCTATCAAAGTTCTCACTCAGGCTAGTTGTGAGACAACTTGCCTGATAAGACTAGTTTGTCAAAAAGAAAAAGAATTTGCATACACAAGTGCATTCCCCCCCCCCCATACACTTGTGTTATACTCCACCAAGGACCAACAGGTTGTGTTTGGATTGAAGGATTTGATTTGAGAAGAAATTTCAAATGAATGAATTTAAAAATTCATGAATTTCAAATGACAAGGTTTTAGTGAGGATTTAAAATCCTCTCAATTTTAACTAAAAAGTGTGTAGCATAAATCTAAGTATTTGAAATCCATTCATAATATATCCAAACAAATGGAGTGGATTTAAATGGTGAATTTAAAATTAATAGATCAAATCCCTCCATCCAAATGGAACCTGAATGTTATGTTAAAAAATTATAAATTTAATTTAAATTATATAATATTAAAATAAAAATTATGTTTACATTAAAATTAATTTTAAAAAATATGTGAAATGAGACAGGTAAAATTCGAAAGAACAGGTTCCAAAATATTTAAAAAAATTGTCGAAGCGGATTCTGAAACAGGGCATACTGATCATTTTTTAAATCCGTTCCGTTGTCATCCCTAAATGCATGACTTATAGATATTAAATTATATTGAAAATACGAAGAGGTTGCATGTAAATATCAATATTAATATGAGATGCGGGAGGAACGTGTGCGTTGCCACATGTGAGGTGCAAATCCAGATCTGCTTTTTACACTCACACACATCTGTCGGTGCGCTCTCTCTCTCTACTAATAATATTAATATTAATATTAATTTTAATATATGCGGTTGTCGGTGGTACCACCATGACACTGGATGATCTCATTTTATGTTCAGTCTATTTTTATAATTTTCTATTTTATACCCTCCATTCAAAATTCGTAATTACTACACTTTGACATGTATTTTAATAAATGATAATTTAATTATTTTTTGGAGGAAAAGATAATTATTTATGTATAAAATTGATGAATAAAGTAAAAAGTGAATCAGTGTACTATGAGAATAAGTATTTTCATTTACAAAAATGTACCTATTAAATTTGAAAAAAAAATAGATTTATTAATGTTAGACTGAGGGAGTAATTTTTATTTTTTTTTTTAAAAATCAACTTTTTTTTCACCCTCAAACTTTCACATATTATACATAATCAATCAATTTTCTTTAATACTTGTGTCAATTCAAAAATTATGAAAATGAGCTGAGGAGATAATAAATACATTATTACACAATATGAATGTGTTTTGGGCACCACTCTGGTGCACTATAATATTATTCAAAAAAATAATTATATTGTTCTACACAATTTATTAATTTCGTGTTAACCGAAAATAATTAGTAACGTTCAAGTTAAATACTAATACTATTAAAAATATAAATTGCGTGTCAAAAAAAAAAAAAAAATATATATATATATATATATAATATATATATATTGCACTTAGGGCAACGGGAATATACAAAGAATTTACCATGTTTGTCAGTAATTATCTAAATATTTATTTATTTGGATAGCCCAGGGTAATAATGAGCTTCTAAATCATAGCGTGAATCGACTTTTTCTTTCATTCAATTTATCTAATTTAATCTTTGATCAAACACTCTAATTCACTTTATTAAAATTTAATTTTAATTGTATAGATGAACCAATTACAGTATCCCTCTACACATCATTCGTATTAGTATGCGAGATGCCTAAAATGATTTTGGAGTTTAATAAATAAGTCAACAGAAAAAGAATTAATAGCTGCATATGCTACAAACTTGGAACTTAGTGGGTTGGCTATCTACAATCTATATGACAAAAAAATCTTTTATATGACCTTTTTCTATCCATCACTGTTATGTATATAAAATATCACTTTTATATATATAAAGAGTCATTATTTAAAAATTATATATAATCATATGCATAACAGTGTATAACACTAATAGTTTGTACATAACAGTACGTTACATAAAAAAAAATGAGTTCATGTGAACTCAAATTAATACAATGTTACTTCGAAATTATACATCCTGGAGTTGGTGCGTGTTTGGTGAAATGTTGACAAATTTTCTTGTTCTACAATTTTTAATTAAGGTTTAGTTGAGATGCTATTTTAATGTACATTATCGATCCCTAACATTGCACGATGATAGTATAATTCTCTTCGGAACTTATATACAATTTTTTATACATCCCCTTTCACAATAATTTTTTACAGTTTTCTATCTAGAACGTTTCATAATAACTTTCACACATACACAAAAGTTAACTCATTTTTACTTTATAAATAAATGTTTGCAAAATTATCCTCAAAACTCTACTTATTATTACACTTTCTTAAAATGTTTGTTTATCTATCTATAAAAATTATCATGGAAGAAAATATTATTTTATTTTATTTATTTCAATCGATCTCATTTGATAGATATGTTGAACTATGTATAATTAATTTAAATATTTTAATTAGTTCACATTAAATCGTAAATAATGTATATTTTGATCATTTAAGTATACATTCAATCAAATATCTTATTAATCATTTATAATACACCTAATTAATCACCTATGTAGGGCCCTTGATGTTTGAGAATTGAGATTCTACTTATAATGGCTTGCTGGTTTCAGATTCAAGTACAGTTACATTTTAATTTCTTCTACTCCCTTTTTTATTAATTAATCTAGTTGTTGAGAAATTTTTTAGGACTAAAATGACAAATTTGACCCTCACCAAATTCCCAGCCAAACCAACCCACCACTTGACTGCTTTTTCTTTTTTTCTTTTCTTACCAACCCACCAAGGAATAAAAATGAATATACGATGAGTAAACACCCTTACCTAATTAATTACTTATACATTTTAATTTTTACAAGTTCAAACTTTTAAATAAAATGAAATACATTTATGTTACTAGTCTTACACCCAAATCCACACATTCTGAGTTTAAATTGAAAAGTGATAATTCAGCTCACAAAAATATGGAGTGTTAAAAAATTAATGTAAGAAAATTTATTCTACATACACTTCTTTATAAATTTGAATTTTTAAACAAAAAGAATTCAATATCAATTTATACCCCGCATGCCGCATCAACGGTATGATATTTACTTCAAACAGCTAGTGGGAATTATATTACAAATCTAAATACCCATGGTTATTTCCCCTGTTAGACTTTGAGCATTTTGCACTACCAAATTCCATTTGAGTGAATATGTGAGAGTAAGAGAATAAAAGAAAAAATAATATGAATAATATTATTTTAGAAATAAAATAAGAATAATAAAATTGAATAACAAAAAATCGGAGTAGTAAGTTAATAAAATTTGACAGAGAACGTACAACTTTATAGTAATTTTATAATGTAGCCAAATATCGTAAAGGGGCGCATCTTTAAAATTAAGATGGAGTACTCGTAAAGAAGAAAAAATTAGTGTACCATTTGTTTACTATAACGTCCAGATCTTTATTTTCAACACGAGACAATCCCACAATAAAGTATTCTTATTTCAACAAAAAAAATAAAGAAACAAAGATTTACCAAAATTCAACATCTTAAGGGCCATCAAGTCCAACCAAACAAAGTTATATATTTGTTGTAGTCAAATTCATATTACATGCGGTATAACAACCAATGAGTTTAGAATTAATATTTACGTGTCGCTTTTATATTAATTTTGTTTATGTGTTGTCTTTATATTAAATTTGTCGATGTTTCAATATCTAAAAAAGTCAGGGGCGGACCTACATTGACACAAGGGGTACAACTGTACCCCAAAATTGAAAAAATTATCTAATATCCAAAATTGAAAAAATTATCTAATATCCATTAGTATATTCCGAATAGGCATGCTCAATCAGGAACTCAAATTCTCAATTGGGCTCAAATTCTTAATGGTCCACTTAATTATAATTGTAAATATAAACGGAAATATAATTATAATTTATTTAAATATTACCTCTTTAATTTCATTATTCACATCTTCTTTTTTAAAACAATATTATTCACAATATTTATTTATAAACATTCTCTCTATTTATATGTAGAGTTCACAATACTCAATCCTACTCCCAACATATTTATTTTATACATAAAATTAATAGATGTTTATTGAAATTTGTGGTTATAGAAATTGACATAATGAATTTAAATAGAGAGGGTATATTTTTCTTATAAAACTTTTTATATGAGTCAAATATAATTTAAGTATATTTTTATTCACTTGTCTATTTATCTACTATTTTTTACACATTTTCTTTTTTGAACTATCAGCTTTATGAATTTCTACCTTCTCATATTGTCTTATATAAAGCATTTTTTTTCGAATAACCAAAGCAACATAGGATGTTAACGATGTAAACCAATTAGTAAGACTTTAAACATCAAATAAAATTTTAAAGATTATTTATCGTACATTCGTACCCACAAATTTAAATTCCTGGGTCCGCCACTGCAAAAAGTTATATGTTTGTTAAATGTGATTTTATTGGTTCAATTTTATATGTGTCATCATTATTGTGTGATTTTTTTATTTAAAAATCACTATTTGTTTTATTCTCTTATTCTCAATGTAATAACATTTGTTAACATTTTGCGTAATACGCGAGTGTTCATCTAATGTATTATATTGTATACTTATTATTTTTTTTCTAAGAAAAAAATATGTTTCTATGTAAAACACTATTTAGGAATAACCTTTCTGTGGTAAAAAAAAAAAAAAAAAGGGTCCCCCGATATGACTAACTAATTGCTCAAAAGATGAAAAAACAACAACTAACTAGTCACCAAAATTAAAACTGCTAATTGACCGTGTAACGCCTTCGCCATCATTCACCCCGGATGGGGTGCGATTCAATCTCGAATCGAGAGAGGCCTCTCTCGGGCGACTAAACCACCAAAATCTTAAACATACGACACCAAGTGTTTAACGTTGAAGACGTCCGAGCAATGCACATCATCCGGCAAACAGAGGCGATACGCATTAGGATTGATTCGATCCAAAATTTCCAACGGTCCAATCTTTCGAGACGAGAGTTTATTAAACTGATGAGTCGGTATTTGATCCTTTGTTAAAATACCCCAAACGAGGTCACCCACCTCAAATTCCACATGTCGACGATGTACGTCCGCAATGGCTTTATACTTTGCAGTAGCTGACACCAAGTTGGCCTTTGTAGCAGCATGGACCTGCTGAAGGGAATCCACAAAATCTCGAGCCCCACCATGCGGCCGTAGGCAGGATGGGAGTGAAACGAGGTCTAGTGGGCCTTAGGGCAGTGCTGAATAAACTACCTAAAACGGCGCGAATCCTGTACAGTTGTACTACAATTGACTGCTGCGTTATGTGCAAATTCTGCCTGAGCAAGCTTCATGTCCCAAAAGCGTAGATTATTGCCAACGAGGAAGCGCAAAAAATTTCCCAACGAGCGATTAACGACTTCGGTCTGGCCGTCGGTTTGCGGTTGGTAAGCGCTGCTAAACTTTAACTCCATGTTCATCATATGCCACGAGCTTCTCCAAAAGTGACTAAGGAACCGAGTGTCCCTATCGGACACAATAGATTGCGGAAGTCCGTGTACGTAGGCAGTAACACTCTCGAAAAAACAGTTGGGCCACCTTCAATGCATCTGTCGTTTTCCTACAAGGGAAAAAATGCTTAGAAAATCTATCGACAATAACATATATAGAATCGTTACCTCGTTGTGTACGAGGCAAGCCAAGGAAGAAGTCCACGCTTATGTCAACCCATGGACCGGATGGAATCGGTAATGGTCTATAGAGCCCCATGTTCGTGGTTGTGTGTTTAGCGGTCTGGCAGACACGACAGCATGAGATAAGACGGGTAGCATCCCGTCGAATGGAAGGCTAATAATACGAGTTGGTAACAAGTTCAATCGTCCGATCACGTCCCACGTGGCCGGCGTTATGTAGTTCTTGAAGGATTTGTAGGCGGAGGCTTATTTGTGGGATGCAAAGGCTGTTGTCGAAAAAAATGAACCCATCTGTCATAGAATAGTGGTCGGAAGGCGCTTGTGAGAGCGACGCGATAATAGGGCCTAAGAAGTCGTCTGTGGAATATGTGTCTCTCAACTGGTCAAATCCGGTAACCTCGGTGCAAATTTCTAGCAGTAAGGTAGTGCGGCGGCTAACGGCATCTACCACCCTATTCGACGCACCCGATTAGTGTTTTATCACAAATGTGAATTGCTGCAGGAATGCCGACCAACCTGCATATCTCGCAGATACCGCGTCTTGGCTATGTAAGTGTTTCAAGGCCTCATGGTCCGTGAAGAGGATAAATTCCTTTTGAAAGAGATAGTGACGCCAATGGCGTACGGCCCGAACCACGGCATAAAATTCCACATCGTAAGTACTATAATGGGTGCGAGGGTCGTTGAGTTTCTCACTAAAGTAGGCCACCGATCAGCCCTCTTGACTTAAGACAATGTCAATGCCGAGTTTGGAGGCATCACAATGTAATTCAAAAGGAAGGTCAAAGTTTGGCATGATGAGCAAAGGGTTTGTAGTCAATTTTTGTTTGATGACCGTGAAGGCAGTAGCGGCCTCGGTAGGCCAAGTGAATGTGGGCGCACTCATACAATCGGTAATCGGCGTCATGATTGAACTAAAATGTCGTATAAACCGCCTATAAAAAGATGCGAGGCTATGAAAACTTTGGACCTCAGTAGTCGTGCGCGGTGTCGGCCAATCCCTTGTTGATTCGACTTTAGCCTGATCCATTCATATTCTTGTGGCCGAAACGGTGTAACCCAAAAAGAGTAGCTCATTTTGCATGAAAGAACATTTGGTTGAGGCAGTGTAAAACTGTTCTTACCACAAGATGTTAAACACTTGGCGTAGGTGAGTTATATGATCAGCCTGAGAGCGGCTGTAGACGAGAATGTCATCGAAGTAGACCACGACGCAAAAGCCGAGAAGTGGTCGCAGGATTTGTGTCATCACGCGCATGAAGGTACTTGGGGCATTGGATAAACCGAAAGGCATGACCAACCACTCAGAGAGGCCTTCTCGGATTTTAAATGCCAACTAGAAATGTGAATGATGTTGAAGGATCACGACCAGGCCCTCGGGGGAGGTTTGAGAAATATACCCCTCTAAGGTTGGAACCAGCGGAGGTCCTGGAGGTGGTAGGAGACCATCCCAATATGAAGTTCCCCTACTCCAGAGACAAAGGTCCTCAAAATCCCAAGTCTGATAAGTTCTGCCATTTTCATAACGATTATGGTCACGACACTAACCAATGCTGGCATTTAAAGGATGAAATAGAGAGGATGATCCAAGCAGGACACCTCAAAGAATTCATATTCAGAGACAGGCAAGGCCCTCGAGGGCAGAAAAGGAAAGACCGGGAAAGTAAGCCAGATGAAGATAGGAGAGAACCAAGGAATGATACTGAGGGTCAACCCCCTCCCCTTCAGAAACGGGGAATAATCCATATGATCATGGGAGGTCCCACTGATGGAGACTCCTTCAGGCAAAGGAAGCAGAGTGTTAGATCCTTGAAGGTAGAACAAGGGACGAAGTACAGGGAATAGGGGAATATGGCAAGTACCCCTAATATTGAATTCGGACCGGAAGACGCTAGAGAGTCTAGAGAGCTCCATAATGACGCCATGGTCATTACTACTGACATCGCAGGATATGACGTGGCCCGAATCTTCGTAGACACAGGGAGTTCGGTCGATATCATGTTTTTGGATTGCTTTAAAAAAATGGAGTTGAATATCAAGCTCAGACCAGTGGAAACTGCCCTCTACGGATTTTCAGGGGGAGCAATCCAACCCCTCGGGTCCGCAATACTACAAGTAGGGCTAGGGAGTGCCCCAAATAGGAGAGTCCAATTGATAGAATTCTTGATAGTAGATATCCCCTCCTCATATAATGTAGTGATGGGAAGGCCAAGTCTGAACACTTTTCAGGCAGTAATCTCCACCTTCCACATGAAGATGAAGTTCCCTGCCTTGGGAGGGGTAGGAGAGGTGCGAGGAGATCAGTATCAAGCACGAAAATGTTATGTGGAGTCAGTGAAGATGGCAGACAGAGCCACGGTCCGAGGATTGAAGAGGTTCAAGGGTGATGACCCTGAACTAAAAAATCAGAGAGTGAATGAGCTAGCAGGGGAACAACCCAAGATCAAAGCGGATGAATAACTGATGAATATCGAGCTCTATCCTGGGAAAGAAGGATTCATAACGAGGATTGGCACCCAGATGGAACCTGAGATAAGAGAGAAGATGATAACCATCCTCAGAGAGAACGTAGACATCTTTGCTTTCTCTCCAGGAGACATGACTGTTATCCCTCCAGAAGTAGCAATGAACCACCTCAACGTAGACCCGAGAGCTAAGCTAGTCAAGCAGAAGTTGAGGAACTTCAGTAACGAGAAGAATATTATTGTAAAAGAAGAAATTGACAAACTATTGAATGTTGGACATGTGAAGAAAGTCCAATTCCCTTGATGGCTCTCGAATGCTGTCCTAGTGTCTAAAGGGGCCGGTATATCGACTTTAGGGACCTGAATAAAGCCTGCCCTAAAGATCATTACCCCTTACCCAGAATTGATCAGTTGGTGGATGCGACGTCTGGATTCGAACTGCTTAGCATGATGGACGCCTACCAGGGATATCATCAAATCCAACTAAACCCTTCTAACATTCCCAAGGTATGTTTTATTGCTACATGTGGTACATTTGGTTATGTGTGAATGCCTTTCAGACTAATAAATGCAGGAGCTACCTATCATAGAATGGTAGACACAGTATTCCGGGACCAAATAAGTAAGAACATGGAGGTATATGTGTACGACATTCTAGCAAAGAGTGCCAAAGCCGAGGGACATGTGAAAGACCTGAAAGAAATATTCCAGGTAGTCAGAGATAATGGCATCAAGCTGAATCCAGCTAAATGCACTTTTGGGGTAAATTTTGGGAAATTTATGGGCTACATGGTAACCTAGAGAGGAATAGAGGTAAATCCAGCAAAAGTAAAAGCAGTGTTTGACATGCAACCCCCTCAAAACTTGAAGGAGTTGCAGACCTTGAATGGGAGAATAGCGGCCCTAAGCAGATTTATAACCAAGTCAGTAGAGAAAAGTCACCACTTCTTCAGAATGTTGAGAAAATGATCAAGGTTTGAATGGGACGAGAATTGCCAGAAAGCTTTCGCAGAACTCAAGCTCCACCTAGCACAGCTCCCAAAATTGACAAAGCCCTCCCAGGGTGATGTACTCCTCCTATACCTCTCTATAAGGGAACATTCACTGAGCACTACACTACTGATGAAGGAGGAAGGATCCACCCAGTAGCCCATTTACTATGTTAGCAAAGTGATTCAGGGAGTTGAGACTCGATATTCGGAGGTGGAAAAGGCTGCCCTAGCCGTGGTGGTAACGGCTAGGCGATTACGCCCTTATTTCTTATCATACAAAATTGTTATTCGAACTAACTACCCCTTGAAGCAGGTGATTGGTAGGGCTGATTTGTCCGGAAGAATGGTCAAATGGGTCGTAGAATTGCAGGAATATAACACTGACTATGAACCTCGGAGAGCTATTAAGGCCCAAGTCTTATCAGATTTCATCCAGGAGTCTACTAGACTAGAGGAAATGGAGGGCTGGAGAGTCTATGTAGATGGTTCCACGTCAGAAGGAGGCTGTGGAGCTGGAATTGTTTTATTGACCCTAAAGGACAGAAAATACAGGTGGCTGTTAAATTTCGGTTCTCGACCTCCAATAATGGAGCCGAATATGAAGCTTTGATTCGAGGAGCTGACATGGTCGCAGAGCTAGGAGCCCAGAAAGTCACCCTATACTCTGATTTCCAGTTAGTGGTACAACAGGTGATGGGAGAATACATCGCCAAAGACGAGAAGATGATTGCTTACCTAGAACGGGTAAGAAATGTGAAAAATAAGTTCCATATTTTTTAAGTACTACAGATACCTAGAGAGGAAAATACAAAGGTGGGCGGGTTATCCAAACTTGTTAGCTCCACTGAATTTGAGGGGCAAGGAAAGGTAACCCTGGTGGTAGCAGATCGAGTGGCTACAAATTCTTTGGTTGAAGAGATATCGGACGGAGATGACTAGAGGAAAGGGATATGGGAAGAGTTGAACAAAGATCATGACGCTCCAGCATCCAGAGAAGTAAGGGCCTTGAGATTGAAATATTGCATTATGGGAGGTCAGTTGTACAAAAGATCATTTACCCAACCCTACTTAAAGTGTATTTCGAAGTTGGAGGCAGAATTCATAATTAAAGACATCCATGAGGGCTGCGCAGCCAGCCATGAGGGTTATAAAACCGTGGTAAAGAAAGTGTTGAGGGTTGGTTTTTATTGGCCCACTATGATGAGAGATGCTAAAGAGTTTGTAAAAAAATGCGAAAGATGTTAGAAAAATGGACCCTTGATACGAGTACCCGCATAAGAAATGGGAGCCATGTACTCACCTTGCCCCTTTGCGAAATAGGGAGTGGACTTGGTAGGACCTTTTCCATCAGCACAAGGCGGAAGAAATATTTTGATTGTAGCGGTGGACTATTTCAGCAAGTGGGTGGAAGTCGTCCCATTAGCCAAAATAGAAGAAGAAAAAGTAATTAATTTTCTCGCAAGACATATTTGTTGCAGATTTGGAGTGCCAAGGATCTTAGTTTCGGACAATTGCACGCAGTTCAATGGAGAAAAAGTCAGAAAATGGTGTTGGAGGTGGAACATAACCCAAAGATTCACCTCCGTAGCTCATCCTCAAGCTAACGGTCAGGTGGAGGTCACCAATAGAATCATATTTTATGGCATCCAAACTCGCCTACAGAGAATATGAGGAGGTTGGGTGAAGGAGTTAGATAATGTCCTCTGGTCTTATAGGACCAGTCCTAAGTCAGCCACAGGGGAATCACCTTTCCAGCTAGTGTACGAAGCGATTGCGGTAATCCCTCCAGAGGCCAAGCTAGGATCACATCGAATTACGCAGTTCAACGAAAGAAAGAATGACGAATTGATGAGAGAGGCTTTGGACTTAGTCGACGAAGAAAGAGAAATTGCAAGGCTTAAGGCGGAGAGGTATAAAAGCAGGATCAAAGCTGCTTATGATCGAAGAGTGACCCCGAGGTCTTTTCAGAGTGGGGGACCTAGTCCTACGGAGAGCTGATGCACTGAAGAATACAAGGAAACTTGAGCCCAATTAGGAGGGGCCCTACAGAATTACACAGGTGCTAAAGGGAGGAGCCTACAAGCTCCAAGACATGGAAGAGAATGAGATGCTCCGGCCCTGGAATGTGTGCCACCTAAAGAGGTTTTACGTTTAAGAGCATGTTTTGCTCGAAAAGACTCGTTTTATTTGTGTTTTCGATGTTCATTTCAATTTGAATAAATGTACATGTTGCTTCACTAGAGCTCTTTTTCCCTCTTTATGGGTTTCCCATTGGGTTTTACCATAAAGAGGTTTTTAATGAGACCGGCGTAGGTCACCCATTGCCTATGTTGATATACATTTTCAATCAATGAGGCCTTACCTTTGAAAAATTGCGGTAGTTTTTTTTACATACTGAGATTCCTTGCATGAGATAACTATATGAAAAGATTGATGAAATGATTATCTTACATGATTGTTATATGCGAAGCTTAGTATATCTGCGGGGCAATATCCCTGAACGACCAAGGTCAAAGACCATATCCCTGGAGGACTAAAAATGATATCCCTGAAAAGGGGGTAGAATAAACCTGCAGATACTCTGATTTAAGAGCGAGAGAGCTTCTAAGGCCACGAGGCCAAGAAGAGTTAGAGAACTTGCGGGGTTCTTGACATGAACCCCACCCTTGAGAAAGCCAAATGATGGCTGAGAGTTTTGCTTAAGTGCAAAACGCCCAGAGAACTTGCGGGGTTTTTGACATGAACCCCACCCTTGAGAAGGCCAAGATGGCTGAGAGTTTTTCTTAAATGCAAAACACCCAGAGAACTTGTGGGGTTCTTGACATGAACCCCACCCTTGAGAAAGCCAAGAGATGGCTGAGAGTTTTGCTTAAATGCAAAACACCCAGAGAACTTGCGGGGTTCTTGACATAAACCCCACCCTTGAGAAAGCCAAAAGATGGCTGAGAGTTTTTCTTAAGTGCAAAACACCCAGAGAACTTGCGGGGTTCTAGATATGAACCCCACCCTTGAGAAGGCCAAGAGATGGCTGAGAGTTTTGCTTAAATGCAAAACACCCAGAGAACTTGCGGGGTTCTTGACATGAACCTCACCCTTGATAAAGCCAAGAGATGGCTGAGAGTTTTGCTTAAATGCAAAACACCTAGAGAACTTGTGGGGTTCTTGACATGAACCCCACCCTTGAGAAAGCCAAGAGATGGCTGAGAGTTTTGCTTAAATGCAAAACACCCAGAGAACTTGTGGGGTTCTTGACATGAACCCCACCCTTGAGAAAGCCAAATGATGGCTGAGAGTTTTGCTTAAGTGCAAAACACCCAGAGAACTTGTGGGGTTCTTGACATGAACCCCACCCCTGAGAAGGCCAAGAGATGGCTGAGAGTTTTGCTTAAATGCAAAACACCCAGAGAACTTGCGGGGTTCTTAACATGAACCTCATCCTTGAGAAAGCCAAGAGATGGCTAAGAACTTGCTTAAGTACAAAACCCTTAGAGCATTTGCGGGGTTCTTGAAATGAACCCCACCCTCGAGAAAGCCAAGAAATGGTTGAAAATTTGATTCTACGACATGATTAAATTAGACCTCTTAATATGAATTGCCTCGATTTTCCTTTTCTGAGTTAGATGGATTACCAGGTGTTTGGAGCTCTACAATCCAATAGGTTTCTAGATCTCAAAACGATTAAAGAAGAAGAAGATCTATCCATTATAGCCTTTGAGGCTTGGGGGGAGTGGACGACATCCAGAGTTATGAGAGGTTATCAACCAAACCAAGTAAGTGTAAAGCTCAATGCACTCTACACTTCAAATACTTTATATGTGTTAGGTCTAATAATAAAGCCTCAATGCCTATACTGATAAAAAAAAAAAAAGCCTCAATGCCTATATGTGCTAGAGAGATACTAGGGATGTGTACTACATGTAATATGCTTGAGAACGAATGGCAACATATATACGAACATGCAATGAGTGCAGGTACCACAAAAGAAAGTAAAATAGTTAAAGCCATTCAAGACTAGGGAGATGGTACCCTAGCCCTCCACAGAAAAAC
The DNA here is from genome assembly GCA_963675135.1 of Galeopsis tetrahit. Taxonomy (NCBI): domain Eukaryota; kingdom Viridiplantae; phylum Streptophyta; class Magnoliopsida; order Lamiales; family Lamiaceae; genus Galeopsis; species Galeopsis tetrahit. The sequence goes on along the minus strand of OY776124.1, from coordinate 53,955,466 downwards.
CCAGGGGTGTGGAGTCCCCTGAAAATACCACTAAGGCACAAAAGCCCTAGAAATTGTAGCAAAACACAAAAAGTAAAGAGTTTATAACAGGATTGGAAAAAGAAAAGAGTGCATTAGGTTTGAGGGGAAGCATTGCCCTCGATAACACCTTCATCACCACCAGCTGCTTCATCCGCTTGGCCGCTGGAACCACCTCCCTCCTCTCTCTCCTCTAAGGCATCAATGACTACGGTGGTCAGAGGATCTGGATTTGCTAGATGAATGGGAAACTCCAAATCATCCATAGGCTTTAAGTCCTCCACTCCAAGGGCCAGATCTTTGAGCTCCGAAATGGCCTTCCTCATACCAGGTAACCACCAAGGGGTCTTGATGTCCTCCTTAGGATTTCCAGGAAACTTGGGAGGATCAGCCAGCTCCTCCAAACGAAGAGCACGGGTATAATTTCCGTCGAATCCCTCAACAGAATGCTCCGCTACAGCATTGGAGAAGCCATGGTCGATGAAATGAGGAATATAAGCCCCCATGGCCCCCAAGAAGCTAGCACTCTTGAGGAAAGCCTCTAGCCATTCCCTGTGCAGAGTTCCGAGGAAAGCCTGCCCTACCGCAGAAGTGAAGAGAGAGTTGACGCAAAGCTTTACCCCCGTTGAAGGCAATTCCGTCTTTAAGCGCTGAATTTCAGACTCCTGTTCGTCAATTTGGGCACGGAGGGAAGAGATGTCTCCATATAAAGCTTGGTTTTGCTTCAGAACCTTGCTCTTCTCAGCCATCGCGGCCTTCTTCTCAACTCTGGCTTCGTGGAGCTCTGCCTCAATCAGACCCTTTTTTACCTTCTCCTGGTCCACTTGACTCTGGAGATCATCATGACGTTGGAGCGATCAAAGAGCTTGATCAAACACATCTGTGTAGAGGATCCCGAACTTCACAAAATAGAGAAGAGAGTTAATATATTCATCCAGGCCTTTACAATTTTTATACTAATTGTAAAATAGAAAGAATATCTGAGAGAAGCTATGTGTTGTAAACACCATCTTTTCTTTGGCAGTCAACGTCCCGAAAGATCTGAGAGTAAGTATGGGTATATGACGTTGCACGAAGGTGGAGAACTGATCGATGCTAACTGGTTTGGTGGCTTCCAACTCAATAGTATCCGAGGGAGCAGTTGTGGACTTGCCTTTAGCTTTCTTCTTTTTTGAGGCCCCCGATTCCGGGAGCCCAGAATCGAAAGCTATTTTCCCTGTGGAAGATCTAGTCCTCTTAGCAACCGAGCCGGGCGCAGGCCTCACCGGGGAGGAAGGAACCGGAGCCTTCGAAGAACTCTCACGGGCAGGAACTAGAGGTTTGTTAACCATGGCAGGAGGAGTGGCATCTTTGGAAATTTGGGATAACCAACTCATAGCTATAAAAGAAAAATAGGAGTTAGACGCATTAAAGATACAAAGGGAAAGACAATAACGTTTAGGAAAGATGATATTACCATCATCCGGGCCTAACGGATAATCTGGGCGACCAAAACCGAAATGGGATAAGGTCCACGGGTTCTTTTACGTGTACATTGAGATTTTCCATTACGGCCAGGTTATGAGGAGAATATGTTGTGAGTGAAGGGTAGGGCACCCCGGGATTTTCATAAATCCATTGCTCGTGGGGGAAATCCCAAGGGGACTGATTAGTAACGAAGAAATAGTAATCTCTCCATTCTTGAACCCCCTCGTGGAGTTTCTCTATAAATTTACCAACCCTAGACCTACGGCCACTAAAATAGAAAAATCCATCGGAAAATTTACAGGAGTACTGAGTAAGAAAGAGTTGGGTTGAAGGTTCCCCACCATTCCCTTTAACTAAAATGTAGAATCCTATCATGGCTCGGATAGCATTTGGGGTGAACTGGTTTAGGGGCACTCGAAGGTAAGAGGAAATTTCGGAAAGATAAGGATTAATGGGGAAACGGAGACCGGCCTTAAGTTGGGCTTCCCAGAATGCCAAACTTAAGGGGGCAGTAAAATTAGGACGTTCCTCTGGGTGAGCGGCCCTAACTACATAATCGGCCGGAAAAATTCCAGAACGAATGAAGGCGGCCACTCGATCTTTCGAAATTGAAGAGGAGATCGATACCTTGTTTTCTAGTGCGGGTGCAGTTATGGGGAATAAAGGAGTTGAACAAGGAGAAGAGCCCTCGACGGGAATTTCATTTGACGAATTGTAGGTAGAAATGGACATGGAGATAGAAAATAAAAGAAAAGGGAAGTGAAGAAGGATACCTGAAAGCGAGATAAAACACGAGTGATAGTGATTTGCCGGCGAACGCGTTAAAGAAGAGGTCGGTAGCATGATGGAAGGATGAACACAAAGGTGAAGCCCTGGAAAAATCGAGAAATTCAGAAATAGGAGTTTTGCCAACGTGGGGAAGTTTTTTAAAATTTGGGGGAGTTATGATTTGAATTGGGAGCGTTGAGGGAGAAAACCGAGAAATGGCGGAATCGAGACCCACTGGGAAAGCGCGTGGTTGGAGGATGACTGCGGGTTGTCCCATCCGCTACGGGCGCGTGAGATGCTCACAGTCGCAGAATACGAGGCGACACGGGAAGGGTAATTGGGAGAATTTGTTATTGGAAGCTTCCGTTAAAATAAAGACTCGCCTGATTCCGGAGGTCGAGTACTCTTATGCTCTCTAGAGCCTGAAGTTCGGAGGGATATAATTTCCTAGGGTGATATAATATGCTCTCTGAGATTTGAACTTTGTCATATCCAAAGGTGGAGAAAAGCCTTGAAAGTGATATGATTGATGACCTATATAGGGAGATACTGAGGCTAACTCATCTTATTTCTTCCTACTCTCATAAGTTTGAGATACTTTACGAGAGTAGGGGGGAGTGGTTGATGCGGCCAAAATATGTCATCCTGTGAGGTGACGACACGTAGATAAATGATGAGTTATCCTTATTTAGTATTTACATTTATTTTATGAGACGATTAATACACCCTTGATTATATGTTTTGTAAATAACTCAATGGGCCTCTTAGGAGTCCAATTGTATGGAGAATAGGTCCATGAAGTGGCCTAACTTGATTATAACAAAGGAAGTGGGCCCAAGCCCTCGAGAAATAAATGGAAGAGATGGGCCTAACCCTCGGCCCAAGCCCAAGGCTAACCCTCGGCCCATATCCCTGGCCCAAGCGCAAGACTACTTGGACTAAGTCTTAGTCAAGGAGGCCTTCGATTGAGGAGAGAAGTTAGGGCTGGAAGATGGTAACTAACGCCTAAGATCTAGGAATGAGGGCTGGAAGGAAGGAGCAAGGCCTCAGACCGAGTCTAAAGGAGGTTGTTGAGAAAAAAGGGGAAAAAACTACCTTTTCCCCCAAGGTGCGTTTCCAAGTAAATTTAAGTCATTCAATATCATGTGTGCGATTATGATCTAAGAGACGATAGTCTTATACACTCGTAACACAAAATAATACACAAGAACACCTTGAAATTATACGATTCTTGCGAGAATTCTCCCTTCATCTTGAGGGAAATTTCTCTTTGACTCTCCCGAGAACACGTCTGACTTGAGCGTTGGAGATTCCACGCCGGAATCCCTCCGACGTGTTTTTTGCAGGACTTTGGGAGCGTGGAAGAGGCTCACTCGCAAGGAAACTTATCCAGAAGGGCTAATCCAGGCTCGAAGGAATCTCTGAGTTATCGAATTCAATATCACACCTTGTCATTTTTTGTCTCAACATAATTCAATTATAATTATAATTCAATTCTATCAATTACATGATATACATAATTAAAAATCACTCTAATTTATATTTAAATACATATTATATTAATGTGGATATAATAGAAAATTATAATTGTATTTTTACAATCAATTCAAAACATAAGTACAATACATAATAGATCATTTATAATTTAATAATATAGTACATAATTGCTATGGCCCATGGGGATGGGTAAACTCATAGAATGGTTCAGATATCTATTTCAACATATTTCATCAATACTATTATAAAATGTTGTATATAATTTTATTTCTTAAAAATATATGTTAAATATTTATAACAAAAAAAATTAGTTCAAAAGATAAAAATATAAAATTTCACTTCAATCTCGCGTATTCCAAAGTTCATGTCCTTCATATGTGATATGTCGCTAAATAAATATTTAAAAATTAAGAAATACATAATACCTTTATAAAAATGAAAATTATTATGAAACTCAATTAAATAGTAACTTTTTTCATATAATTTTTTTTTCTTAATCAATAAAATTTTCCACTTTCTTTTTTTGAGTTCAAATTTTTCACATATTTAAAAAATAAAAATATATCAATATTCATCTCATTATCCATTCTTTGGTCATTACACATCATATCATTCATCCCAACACGTGGCATCATCCTTATACATTTTCTACTTTTGTGTATCATTTTATTCTATGGTAAAAAAGTAAAGTTATTTTAATTTCACATTAATATTTATCAACATTAATTTTTTAATTTTTAGAAATTAAAATTAAATTTTTTATTATGTATGTAAAATTCAGTCAGTTCGATTTTTTAATTATTGTATTGTTAAAATTGAAATGAAAGCAAAATTTCGATCAAATTTTGAGCTTTACAATCTCAAAAAATCCTGTTTTGAAATTCCATTAATTTTGCTCTTCCACCTGACCTATCACTACTTTTATTTTTATTGTGTGGAAATGTTTGGAATCAAATAACAGTCTCTGGAGGAAAATTCTTTTATCCAAATATGGTAGTTTCGAGAGTTGTGTTGAGTCTTACAGGTCCGTAGGAAAAGGTTGCAAATCATGGTCAAAATGGTGGGCTGATATTATTAGATGGGTTGGCTCGAGTCAATGGTTCGCTGATAATTGTACTAAAATAGTATGTAATGGCAGAAACACAAAATTCTGGGAAGATAATTGGGTTGGGGGAGTTGTCTTAAATCATTGTACCCTAGGCTGTATAGGTTGGATAGATATAAACAATGCACGATTGCTGATAGAGTGGTGTGGGATAGGGGGAATTTCTCAATTCAGTGGGAGTGGGTCAGAAATCTGTTTGATAGAGAAGTTGTGGTGGCTAACTCCATTTGTCGCAGGATAAGCAGTTTTATTTCAGATTCTCAGGAAGAAGATAGCTGGTCGTGGAAGCTGGAATCGAGTGGGATATACTCTGTAAAATCAACGTACGACCTCCTTCTGGCGCAAATAACGGAGACTAGAGATGACCTGGAAGCACTTAAGATCGTCTGGGTGAAAGGTATGCCGCTGAAGGTATCGAGTTTTTCATGGAAGCTACTTCAAGATAAAATCCCAACCATAATGAATCTGAGGAAAAGGGGTGCTTACAACATGAATTTTTCAACGAAATGTAAGCTATGTGGGAAGGAAGACGAAGACTCGAGGCACCTGTTCTTCCTCTGTTCCAGGACGACGGTAATCTGGTCCAAATTATATTCGTGGTTCGAGTTGCATTACGTTCCGGGAGTGACAGGCGTAAGCCATCTTGTTACTCACGGCAATCTGGCCGAACAAAAATGGAGGAGACCTTGGATCAGTATGTGGCACTGTGCAGTGTGGGTGATGTGGCAATGCAGAAACAATCTGATTTTTAGAGGTGTGGAAACGGTCTGTGATGAAGCGGTTGATAAGATCAAGGGCCACACTTTTAGTTGGTTGAAGGCCTTGGGTGCTTTTGCTAAAGGGATAACTTTAAGTGAGTGGATGAGGGAACCTAAACACTGCTTTAATTAATTTTCTGCTTTCTTTCTTTACTCTGTTCATATGACTCTATGTACTGAGAGAGGGTATTCCTGATACCCCATTTATGAAATCTTTTAGCCGTTTTCAAAAAAAAAACATATTTAACTTTTTATTGAAATTTTTAAATGCTAAAATTTCAAAGTTTGAAAATTTTCCAAATTCACTATAATCCTCCGAAACAATTCAAATGTTTTGGGATTTAAAATTCAAATTTTAAATTTTAAAATATAACACCCGTTCTATTTTAAAATTTTAGAATTTAAATTTTAAAATCGTTTTCTACATATACTTATAATTTTTTTTAGAGTCAAACTTATTATTACCCAATAAATATCTATAAATCATAGGAGTATATAAAAACTCATAAGTCTTAACCTTCTAAAAATAAAAACAAACTCATACTATTACACACATTAAAATTTACTGAACTTTAAAGTCTAAATTTTAAAATTCTGAAAATTTCGAAATAAACTTTTCCCGTCGACTTGTTTGATTTTATTGAATGATGTATACACCTACTTATCACACACGTTTATATATCTATGGTAAATATGACAAATTAAAATTTATTAAAAAATTTATAAAAATTATCACTCAATAAGATCAATTTTAACACAAATTGTTCGATTTCAAAATAAATGTCACACATGTAAGGCCAATTTCGCTCCCAAGCATTTAAATTTGTGTCAATTTTGGGACGACAAATTATTCAGTATCATTAGATTCATTGCATAGTAAAAGTGCTTACCTTAGATCCTGTTTGGTTTGAAATTGATCTATTCGGATTTAAATGGATCATTTTTGTTGAGTGTCAAATAATTGTCCCACATCGGATTAGCATTGAAGGATCATTAGGTATAAAGTGGGGACTAGTATCTTCATTGGTATGAGGCCTTTTGGGGAAAACTCAAAAGCAAAGCAGTGAGGGTCTTGCCAACCCAAACAATTTTCAATTCAATCTCATCTAAATTCTAATCCACTCTACCCTATAATACGTTTACACATCTATTTTTATATAATTACACACGAGGAATCATATTCTCAGTCCTCGCTGACGAACGCTTGAATGAATCACGAACAACACTCATTGACAACCTTCGAGTCTGTCTATATAATTACACACGAGGAATCATATTCTCAGTCCTCGCTGACGAACGCTTGAATGAATCGCGAACAACACTCATTGACAACCTTCGAGTCTGTCTTCACTGTTGACTGTTTGGTAGGGTTTGACAATAAGATTGACTTGATCCTCAAGTATGAGGCCTTTTGGGGAAAACTCAAAAGCAAAGCAGTGGTCTTGCCAACCCAAACAATTTTCAATTCAATCTCTTTCATCTAAATTCTAATCCACACGTTTACACATCTATTTTTATATAATTACACACGAGGAATCATATTCTCAGTCCTCGCTGACGAACACTTGAATGAATCACGAACAACACTCATTGACAACCTTGACGAACTCTTGAATGAATCACGAACAACACTCATTGACAACCTTCGAGTCTGTCTTCACTGTTGACTGTTTGGTAGGGTTTGACAATAAGATTGACTTGATCGTCAAGTATGAGGCCTTTTGGGGAAAACTCAAAAGCAAAGCAGTGAGGGTCTTGCCAACCCAAACAATTTTCAATTCAATCTCTTTCATCTAAATTCTAATCCACTCTACTCTATAATACGTTTACACATCTATTTTTATATAATTACACACGAGGAATCATATTCTCAGTCCTCGCTGACGAACGCTTGAATGAATCACGAACAACACTCATTGACAACCTTGACGAACTCTTAAATGAATCACGAACAACACTCATTGACAACCTTGACGAACTCTTGAATGAATCACGAACAACACTCATTGACAACCTTCGAGTCTGTCTTCACTGTTGACTGTTTGGTAGGGTTTGACAATAAGATTGACTTGATCGTCAAGTATGAGGCCTTTTGGGGAAAACTCAAAAGCAAAGCAGTGAGGGTCTTGCCAACCCAAACAATTTTCAATTCAATCTCTTTCATCTAAATTCTAATCCACTCTACTCTATAATACGTTTACACATCTATTTTTATATAATTACACACGAGGAATCATATTCTCAGTCCTCGCTGACGAACGCTTGAATGAATCACGAACAACACTCATTGACAACCTTGACGAACTCTTGAATGAATCACGAACAACACTCATGAGATACCACATGCTGCTTGTGATGGGTTTGTCTCATTGACAACCTTCGAGTTTGTCTTCACTGAACACTCATGACGAACTCTTGAATGAATCACGAACAACACTCATGAGATACCACATGCCGCTTGTGATGGGTTTGTCTCATTGACAACCTTCGAGTCTGTCTTCACTGTTGACTGTTTGGTAGGGTTTGACAATAAGATTGACTTGATCGTCAAGTATATAGGACGATGGGGCAATGCTTTTGAACCCCCATGTTTCGGGATTTTTATCGTTGTGGGTGCAGTTTTTTCCTTAGTTCGGGTTTTGTCCTTTGGGGGGTTTGCCCGGGCAGATTTTTAATAGCTCCCCGGCCTCTAGTTCAACTTGTGAACTTGTTCTTTTTCCTTTAATATACAACATTTATTCTTTATTTTTTAAATTTCATTATCTCTCCTATTTTTCTTTCAGATAGTCATCCCTTCTCCTAATTAGTAATTACTATTCATGAATTAACTCAATCCACTTTTTTTTAATCTTAATTTCAATCAAATCCACCACAATCTCTAACTAAATACCACCTAAATAATTTATTTGTTCTATTTTATGTGTTCTATTGGTGTTTCATTCTTCTAAATATTTTAACACGTATTACTTTATTATTAGAACATTGATTATTTTTATGGCTAGTCTTATGTGAAATATTTCATACATGCATTTCAAACTAATTTGACAAGTCAAAACCCTAAGCTCATTTAGCCAAAAATCAAAATAAGATAATTTTAAAAAATTCGCGGGTCATAAGCTCAAATTCGGGTTGCCCATAAAATTCGCGGTTCGCAAACAGGTGGTTTATTATATGACCAAAATATTGTTACTATAAGGTCAAAAAATTACCACTACAAGGCCAAAAATTTTATACTGCATGACAAAACATTCTGTAAATTCATCTAAAAAATTAATTGTCCAGAATATTTTTGGACATATAGTAATACACTTTTGACCTTGTAGTGATAAAATTTTGGTCTTGTAGTAATATTGTTTTAGTCATGTAGTAGCCGAATAAGTCAGAATTATTTTAGTAATTTTTGCTCAAAAAAAATATGTGTTCAAAATATTTTTGGACTTGCAGTAATACACTTTTGGTCTTGTAGCGACAAATTTTATGTCATCTAGTAACATAATTTTGATCATATAGTAAAATAATAATACTTTAAAGTGAAAATAAATATTATAATTAAGATTGTCCCACTTTAACCACATTAACCCACAAATTTTGATCTAATTGATCAAATATTGCATATAATTTTTTCCCTTATTTTTATTCACATATCAACTAGCAAATAAATTATCAAACACCAAAATTTAAACAATCAATTTTCATTCAAATTTATTTGCATGCCATATGATGGCCCACCCACCCACCTAGAAAATAAAAAATGAGAAAATATAAAAACAGAGAGAAGATGCCATCCCAACAACCCCAAGGTTATTATGGTCATTTCAAGCACCCTGAAATCCTCTTTAAAACACATCCAAACATCTCACTTCTTCTCTGTCTTCCTCTCTCTCTCTCTCTCTCTCTCTCTCTCTCTATCTCCAAAAATGGATCCAGTTTCCGAATGGGGTAACACTTCTCTCTCCGATCTCGACCCCGACATTTTCGACCTCATCGAGAAGGAGAAGCGCCGCCAATGCCGCGGAATCGAGCTCATCGCCTCCGAAAACTTCACCTCCTTCGCCGTCATCGAAGCTCTCGGCAGCGCTCTCACCAACAAGTACTCCGAGGGCATGCCCGGTAACCGCTACTACGGAGGCAACGAGTTCATCGACGAGATCGAGAACCTCACCCGCTCACGCGCCCTCCAGGCCTACCGTCTCGACCCTACCAAATGGGGCGTCAATGTGCAGCCCTACAGTGGCTCTCCAGCCAATTTCGCCGCCTACACCGCCGTCCTCAACCCGCACGATCGTATTATGGGCCTCGATTTGCCTTCCGGTGGCCATCTCACGCACGGCTACTATACTTCCGGCGGGAAGAAGATTAGCGCGACCTCGATTTATTTCGAGAGCTTGCCGTACAAGGTTGATCCGAAGACTGGGTATATTGATTACGATAGATTGGAGGAGAAGGCGTTGGATTTTAGGCCAAAGTTGATTATCTGTGGAGGAAGTGCTTATCCTAGGGATTGGGATTACAAGAGGTTTAAGGAAGTTGCGGATAAGGTTGGAGCGCTCTTGCTTTGTGATATGGCTCATATTAGTGGCCTTGTCGCTGCTCAGGTATGACTACATGATTCGCAGTCGTTCAATTGTGGGAAATTGATTGTTTACTTGATTGAATAGTTAACTTTTTTGCATGTTAGGCTAATGATAATTGTGGATCTAAGTGTGATCTGAGCTATTCGATTGGTTTTATTTTACCACTTTGCTGCATGCGTTGATTCAGTTGTGATGCAATGCGTTTTTCTATCATGGTGTGAAGAGTTGGTGAGAGTCGAATTTGGATCTGGTTGTTATGTGTCTTTGTTTTGTGTATACATTTGTTTGTAGTGAGATCTAGTATGTTTGTTTGTTTTTAGGTGAAGATTTCCCCCTTTTTTTAAAATAATTATCATGTGGGGGTGGGGTCTTATTTTGTTAGAATCTGAGTTTGTTATCTTTAAGTTTTCGCAAATTGTGGTTAGATTCAAAATGTTATGTGAATTAGCCATGCTCTGCTATATTAGAATTTCGCTTCTGAAGATACCATTCTGCTCTCCGAATCTGATTTTTTGAATTGTTCATTTATATTCCTGTCGGTATAAATGAAGGATCAGAATACTTCATTCATAGATATCTTGATACTGATATAATATCTTGTCAAATCTTGATTCTTTTTATGCATGTCTTGTTCAAACAGAAAAAAAGGATTTTCGATACTCAAAATGTGGTTATTTAAAACTTTATCTGCAACAATGTGACTGGTGCTTCAATTGTGGTTATTTAGATTTATGCGGTAAATACATTTAATCATGCTTCATCTGATAATCATAATGGTGATTAATGGTTTCAGGAAGCTGGTGATCCTTTCGAGTACTGTGATATAGTCACAACTACCACTCACAAGAGTCTGAGGGGTCCTAGAGCTGGCATGATCTTCTACAGGAAGGGTCCCAAGCCCCCAAAGAAGGGCCAACCAGAAGGTGCGGTTTATGATTTTGAGGACAAAATCAATTTTGCAGTGTTCCCATCTCTCCAGGGGGGCCCACACAATCACCAAATTGGTGCTCTTGCTGTGGCCTTGAAACAGGCAATGACTCCTGGGTTCAAGGCCTATGCTAAGCAAGTTAGGGCCAATGCGGTTGCCGTTGGGAACTATCTTATGAGCAAAGGGTACAATCTTGTCACTAATGGAACTGAGAACCACTTGGTTCTATGGGATCTTCGTCCTCTTGGGTTGACAGGTAACAGCTACGAGTTTAATTAAGCTGTTTGAAAATTGGTTACTATTAAGTCTCGAATTACATAAATACATTTTTCTGTTGTGGATTTTTCAGGAAACAAGGTTGAGAAACTGTGTGACCTGTGCAACATTACTGTAAACAAGAATGCTGTGTTTGGTGACAGCAGTGCTTTGTCCCCTGGAGGGGTTCGAATTGGTAAGAATTGCTATGCTTTTCTTGTTTCTTGTTGTTGATGTTCAAAATCCTTGGAATTTTTCTGATATTAATGTGATTTTCAGCGTAAATCTCTATTTAAAAGGCCTCTTCTAATATCATCTATCTCTGTAATTAACCGTGGTCGAAGGTTGTGTAGTGGGGTTAAATTCCCTGTTTTACCCTTTTATATTAGGTTTAGTTGCTGCTAAACTCACCAACCTTTTTGCAAATTGCAATCTAATCTAAACTATTGAGTTTTGATATATAAAGCATCGATTATAAAAAATATACAATTCGAACTCCCTGGCAGTTTGGCTCTTGCCCATTCATAACATGTCAAACAATTAACCATGTTAACACCCTTGTATGTACTGGGATGTAGGAAGATAACATTGTTAATTGTTTTATTTACCAAAACTCAAAAGTATAGATTATTAGATTATCAATATCCTGCTCGATAATTGTACTTGTGAACAACTTTGTTCAAGGTAATTGAGTGAAATGTGTTATTGCAGGTACACCAGCCATGACATCTAGAGGATTAGTCGAGAAAGACTTTGAACAGATTGCTGAATTCCTCCACAGAGCTGTGACAATCACACTGAAGATTCAGAAGGAGCACGGTAAGCTATTGAAGGACTTCAACAAGGGCCTTGAGAACAACAAAGACATTGAAGAGCTCAAGGCTGATGTCGAGAAATTCTCATCCTCGTTCGATATGCCAGGCTTCAAGATGTCTGAAATGAAGTACAAGGACTAAAAGGTCATTAATCAGTCGTCATCGTATATCTTATATAATTTTCTGCAATTGATTTTCTATAATTTTTGCTGGTTCCAAATTCATCCAATGTTTATGTACTTGAATGAAAGAATAATTTCTGTATTTACGCAGTGGGTTGGTTTTCTACCACTATAGGTTTGATAATGTTTGTTTTGTTTGTGGAGAGTTGTGGCAGCTATCAATGGAAGTTTGAACTGTTGCAGCTATCTATTTATTCTGGTTCATAGCTTTCTGCATTTTCTCAAAATATTTGTAGAATTTTAATTTCCATTCAATTCAACAATATGCATGGAGGTTGTTAGAGCATCATTTTTTTTTTCATCGATCGGGAATCTTGTTATGTTTTTTGACTACTAGATCATTTCCTTCCCCCATCCCATAATTTTGTTATTTGCGTTGGTGATACACGTCTAAGCAAATCATGAGTTGATAAAAAGCACTTCAACTTAGGGACGGTCAAAAAGTTTATTGTGTGTGCAAATGCTACCTTTGTGTTTAGACCGAGGTAAGCAACAAAATTAGGTTACATCGACCAGACTTTGCACGCAAAAGTTTGGACTTGTTTACAAAAGTTGGGTCTAATTCTGATAGGCTCGGTTTGACTTCCTTTGTGAAAACCTTTAAAAATCTACTTAAATCTAAAGGATTTTAATAAATATTAATTCATTTATATAATTAATAAATATTAATTCATTTATATATAAAGAAAATATATTGAGGCATAGGGCCATTAAGTGAATATTTTCACCTCTAGTCTAGGCCCCTATGGCCATTAAGTGAATATTATCAGGAGGAAATGAAGAAACGTGGGTGTGTTTTGTTCACAATATTTTCCTTTCTATTTAAAAAAAAATGGTCATTGGATCTCTTTCAATGAAGGATAAACCCTTTGTCCAAAATTAATGGTGTGGTGTGTACATGTAGCAAAAACTCAAAGTCTTATGCATTGATTACATCGGCCATAACAATAACTCTTGTAAGATAAGATTTGTTCATATTATCAAAAATAAACTTGGCGGTTCGAATAATAATATGATGAAATACTAGTCAAAAATTCATTTGGCAACCCAAAAAATGCAAACTTCCCTTCCCTTTTATGAACATAACAAGTGAAATAATCTTGTTTTTCTCATTTAATCAATAATGTTTTTTTAAAAAAAAACTTGCCTATACCATAATCCAAGTTCTAACTGATCGTAAAGTAATTGAAAATAGAGTAAGTATATATTTAGGTTTCTATAATTTCACTTTTTAAAATGAATCAAGTCATAATACTAGTGCAGTAAATTTAGGACCCAAAAGAGCACTATATATCCACTGCTCAAAGACTCAAGTTCTCAATTGAAGTTAAGGATACGAAACACATAATTAATTGAAGGGATTAAATTCAGAAAATAAACCACTGGTCAATAAAACATGTGTCAAATTCAGCAGCTATTAAGGAAACCAAGTGATATTAGCAACTATTACCAAAGAAAACTGCCTACATTGTTCTAGGAAATATATTACAGAGGAACCACAGACAAAATTACAGTAAACCTCGTAGCACAGGCACGAATTGGGACGGTCAATCGAATATCTCCTGGGCTTCGATTATACTATGCTGACTGCAATGGAAAAAACATGGAAATAAGCTCCAAGCAACAGAAATATGTGCACAGATTTAAAGGGAAAGGGTAATTGGGTACTGTTGGAAGGGAGTATATCATTTTTGTCCTTAAAGTACACATTTTTTCAGTTTTAATCCCCCTCTTTCACCCACTATCAAACTTGGTACACTTTTTCTTCCATATTTGATCTCACTGGTTAACTAACCACACATTGATTGACGGAATCAACTATTTGGGGTGCTAAATGTAATTATTAATTTACAAATAATAACATTTAGTACCACAAAAATAGTTGATTCCAAACTTTACAAAACAAAAATGATATCATCCCATTGTTGAAAGGTGAAAAGTAGGCTTACTAGTCATCCTTAGTGACGCGATAGTATTTCTCAGCGTGTTGTCGTTGGCCAATAAGATGAGCGAAACGCTCATCATGAGTAATCACGATGAGTTGAAAATTCTCTTGCCCTTTCCTATCCTCCATTATTCTGATATTTACACAAAAACAACGCAGATTATTAGACCACCTACTAATTGAAGAATTTTACAAGGTATGTTTTGATCTAGGATTTAGAGGATCTTGAAATACCATTGCATGCTTGTTTTGAGATTCAAATAGGATAGAGTATAATTTTATGTAAAATTGATGTGTAAGAGAGTGTGATGTAATAATTAGTGTGTTTTATTGGAAGTTGCAAAGTGAGAATAAAAGGCGTGAAAAGTGATAGTAAATAAAATGAGAGGGAATTAAAAAAAAAAAAACCATTAATGTGTCATTGGAAAGAGTGCGGTGTAGAAAAAAATGGTATTTGTAGAGGTGGATGTATTAGGTTTTTAAAAACTGAATCTAAAAATCCCAAAGGTAATTTTGAAGGCTCTGGAGCAAGATGGGGCTTCCTTCGGCTAATGATCGATTACATACCTAAGGAGAGCAGCAGCGAGAGACTCAGAATTAGGTCCATCTAAATTTGTGGTTGGTTCATCAAGGGCCAGTATTCCACAATTGAGGCAGAAAGTTTCAGCTAATGCCAACCTTATAATAAGTGAAGCAAGGACCTGAAGATGGAAAACATAACAAAATAAGAGAAATGGAAAAGGAGGAAAGAAAATGTGAAACGTTCAAATATGCCCATAGCATCTTAGCATTTGCCTTTTGACCAGCACTGCATCTTCCTCTCATTTCAAGCTCAGCATCACCCGTTTGCATTATCACCTGCAATTTGACGAGTTCAATAAATCAATAGAATAAATAGACTTTTAATGGCATAAAAGATCACAATTTTTTCACTTTTTTTTTTCAATTACAACAATATGTTTTTAAAATTTCGATACAGACTTTTTAAATTTTGCAATTATATCGAATGACTATTTTCTGGCAACTTATGCTGATGTAAGAGCTGAAAAAAATTGCAAATAAATTCATGGCCTTTTGCTAAACACAAGGGAATGCTATGATGATGGAGTAACAGAGTGGAAAGTTACCTATTTTGCCATTTTGAGTGTCGCACCAAATGTTACACATTTCTTTTTTGACAAAACCCACCATCTCTCTCTCTCTACCTTTTTCCATTCTTATCTCTCTTTCTCTACCTTTTCTCTTTCCTACCTCTCACTACCTTTTTCTTTTTCCTATCTTTCTCTACATCAACAACCCACTACACATATAATAGTACTATATTTCTTAATCAATGTGCAAAAAGCAAATGAAAACTTTCGGATGGACGAAGGGAGTAATATAAAAAGGGATCTACACGATTAAATCCTGCCCAAGCAACAATTGTCGTTTCCTAAATTCTATGATCCCTCTGGATTCCCTAACGACATAAAACAACGCAATATATATAAGATCTAAACCTAAAACTACAATAATAGTGCAAGAATATAGACCATATCATATGATCTTCCTGGTTAAGATACCAAGTATTCTTGCTTTTAACAATAAGTTTGGACGCAAATTCTATGAAATGGGGTCTGTTTGCAATATGTTTAGTGTTCTAAGAGGAACATGTTATTTTAGGTTTTCAGACCATGACAAACACAAAGGGTATATTTTTGATCTGGGATTTCAAAATCTAAGTCAGGTTCTACTTTGGAATTTTAGAATACAGTTTTAAAAATTCAGTACATCCACCCCTACAAATACCTATAAACCCTATAAATATCATTTTTGTTACACTACACTCTCCTATGACTCATTAATGGATACTTGATTTTTTTATTCTCACTCTTATTTTGTATATTACTTTTCACACCTTTTATTCTCACTTTTGCATATTCCAATAGAACGCACTAACTATTACAGAATCATTCAAACATTACAATAACAATCAACAATAATATAATAATACAATAGCACACGCTCTTACACATCGATTTGACATAAAAGTTAAACTCTACACTAATTAAATATCCAAAAAAAAAACATTATCAAGATTTCAAAATCCTCCAAATCCTAAATCAAGCATTCCCAAAAGTCATTTCCTAACTAGTTAAAGAAAAGAACCAAGAAGATAACTTCTATTGAATATGATAAACTGGATGTTAAAGTACAGGAAGGGAAAAGCTTCCCCCACGGGATATATTGTTGTGTATCAACGAAGACGTTCGTTCAAACCAAGCATTGAGGAGAATAATGTCATTTCATGTAATGTAGATAAGTCATTAAGTAGTTCCCTTACTTGAAAGGGTATTTTAGGGTAAACTCATTTGGTTCCTTAAAAGATGAGATGTATATATAGGGGTGATACTGTATTCTGAGAGTTAGGAAATATATTCAGGAATCAGGAATTGGGCAGCAGTTGCTGTGTTCGTGTTATTAATCTCTTGAGTCTTTGTTCTACTTTCTTGAAACCTTGCTCTACTTCGTGTACTCCATATCATATATAAACCTTGCTCTACTTCTTGGGAAGTCATTATCTATAAAGAACACATAAAGTAAAATTTACATATGCTAAATTACTATTCTTGAATTATGTTAAATTACATCCCAAACTTCAGCCAGAGTAATTGCTAATTCTGTTTAGAATCTTTTATTAATCTTACTTCTATTAATAGTCCATTGACTCTACCCATGTGATGCGCCTTCATTATCACAACCATTTTGGTATGATCTTCGGCAACATATTAATTCAGGTAATTGAGGCAAAAAATCTGGAGAATAATTTCCCATCGGTCTTATTTTCAATATTGGTATGTAGGCAATGTAAGTTTTTTTTTAGCTCCTTGAGAGTGGAAAGAAAAAAAGAGAAAAAAAAAAAATAACTTACCTTATAGCTGTAAGACCGAGTACCAGCTCCATCAGAATCTGAATGAATGCTAATATAATCAATATCTTGACCCCTGTAGGTCTGCTGCCATAATTCACGTATAATCTTATTTATCTCCTCCATTTTCATTGTGTGGAAACGCATAAGTGCCCTAAAATATGAGTTGAAGGAAAGATTATCAGGACAACGAGATGATCATTGATATTGTCCAACAACAATGATAGCAATAAAAAAATAATCAGCTTTAATGATGCCACAGAACTGCAAACCTTAGTCAATCATTACTAGACAAAAAAGAAAAAGGTCCCATGGATACCTATATCAGTTCTCAGTCAAAATTTAGGGCAAATGTTCTTTTTTTGTCCCATAATTTATACCCGATTTTAGTCCTCTTTAACTTTTTTTATTTGAAATTCGTCCCTCAACTTTTACAGTCTGACAGGTAAACTTTCTGGTAATAGCTGACGTGGCAATTTCAAAAAAGTTGAATTAGGTAAAGTTGAGGGACGAATTTCAAATTGAAAAAGTTTACATGTCAGCAATTACCAGCAATTTTTCAGAAAATTGCCACGTCATCGATTACCGGAAAGTTTACCTGTTACAGGCAGTAAAAGCACCAAAAAGTTGAATTTGGTAAAGTTGAGGGACGAAGTTCAAATTGAAAAAGTTAGATAACTAAAGTCGATATGGGTGCAAGATAAAGGACTAAAAATAACAGGTTTACAAATGGTTCGGTAAAGTCCTTTTGCTTAATGTAAAGAGTTTAATGTTGAGAGGCTCACTTGTCAAGTGCTTTATAATATCTGTCCAGGTCCTTATTTGCCATCTCAGTTGTCTGTAAAATAAAAAAACAGACTAGTAAAATCAGAGTTACTTCAGTCAACAACATTCTTTTCGGAGATCGTAACAACCTAGTGTTACAACCCACCTTTAACTGAATTAGTTGATCAAAATAGCGCTTGTCAATGTCTTTGTACTGAGCCTGCTTAAGATCAGCATTATTCCTATCAATGTTGCTCTTGTATACAGATAAGGTGCCACTGTACCTATTTAACTGCAACCAGAATCGTCCTCTGAGCTATGAGAATAGTTATCATATCCTTACAATAAGCAAAGATACTAAAATACAAATGTATTTGTGTAAATAATGCAAATAGAATCTAAATCAAGAGGGAATGTTCTTTAACAGTTATAAAGCACGTCAACTGCCAATATTTGCACCACTTCTATTCCAACACATCAGACCTTAGCCATTATACACCCACTAATATCGAATTCTATCCCATAAATCTGGTTCAAGTATTCAATGGAGCAATCTTTGCATGTTCTGATATCTCCTAAAACACATATCATCTAGACAAGAAAATTCAAACCTCTGTAAGGAGACTTTCTCGTTCTTGTGAAAGTTTTAGAAGCATAGATTCTATTTTAGAGCCACCGATTTTCTGTACTCTATCTTCAAGTGATTCAATTTCCTGAGTGAGATCAGCCACTTGGGTCTTCACTTTCCTGAATTCTAAATTCTCCATAATATTGCGCCTCAATTCTGACTGATTACGATTCAGGTCTCTACACTTATCCACTTCCTTCGTAATTTCATCTATTCTGAGTTCACAACTACTGAACTCAGATTCTGACTGGGTTTGTTTTTCTTGTATTTGTTTCAATTTCTCAGCCATACCTAAGTTTTTGTTCCTGAAAAAGAGATTTAGTTAGGCAATACTTTAAAAAGGGTAATACTAATATCAGATCTTATACCGAGAAAACATACTCTTCAATTTTAGGGAACATAACAAGCAGCGTATCAACTTCCTGTTGGTCTTTTGTATAAAGGTTATAGAGTTTTTCATATTCGCGATCTGTCTCGGCTTTCAAAGCAGTGTGTTTTTTAAGCAGTTCTTCTGTCTCCTTTGATAAAGGGCCAAGATCCTCTTCCAAGTGCTGAAGAATGAGGAAAATATATTAATCAAAATCAGCAAAATATATACTGATAATCAAAAGCAACAGATATTATCAATAACTTATTTTCCAGATTCCAATTGTTTTTATGCGTTCAAGAGAATGTGGCATTAACAGTATAAAGGTGGCATTAGAAAACTATGAAGCATTCTAATTTCATCGTGATGGAACTTAGCGTAACACTGAAAATTATAAAATTGGTACATCAACTTTAACAATAACTTCTATTCTAAGGAGCAAGAGGATCATTTAGATATTCACACACAAATGCAACTCAATATTTCCAAAACCGAAGGCAAAACAGGCAGAAAGAAAGAATGATAGCTCCAAGGCCAATAACTTATTTCAGCGAGTATTAGAAATGGGTTGCCTCTAAAGCTGGAAACAAAAAAGATACTCCCTCCGTCCAATTTCATTATTCCCACTTTCCTTTTTTGGTTGTCCAATTTTATTATGTCCATACCCTTTTTGGAAACAATACTATTCATACTACTTTATCTCCACCCTCCTACCATCACTTATTTACCCACTTTGTCATTCACTTTATTCATAAACAATCATTTTTTTTACAGATGGACCCCACAATACCCTATCATACCCTCAACTTATCTACTTTATGAATAAACTAAGCAATATTCATTAAAGCCCGTGTCCGGAGAAGTGGGCATAATAAAATTGGACGGAGGGAGTACATTGCTAATTATTGCAAAAAACTGAAAAAAGAGTCCTACTCAACCAACTTCTTTAAGTAATATCACATACCTATTAGGCTATCTAAACCACCATCTTCATAAGATAATAAACAAGAAAGTAGGTTACTCATATTTCTTAAACATGTTACCAAAAAGAAATAGCATTATTCTGGCTTTATAACGTTCTCTCTCTATACATTTATATATGCATTAAGGAAAATTTAAAGAACACAGCCCCAACCTCTAATAATATCTGACTAAAAGTTTTGAAGTATCTATATGTTAACGCCTACGAGGTAACTCTAAACTATACTCTATCCCACACACATCCTCTAGTGTTTCTCAGAATACTAAACACATTCATCCAGAAAGAATTAGCAGAAATAGATACATGAGACTTGTAAAAAATACTTCTAGACAAGAGAAACATCAAGGAAGTTAACTAAATAAATATTTAGAAATCCAGAGCATTTTCCATAGCATGCGCTATGAGTTTATTTGCCATAATTGAGAGTAGGGAGATTTATAAGAAAAAAATTAACATTAATATAGGATTTTCTATAAAGCAGATTTATTTGTATAATAAGGTAACTTTACCTAGATAAAGGCATCGGGTGAAACACTCACCCCCATCCAGGAATGAATAATTGGTACCACTCTAGATAGTTTGGATTATATAACTATGTGTGCTCAGAATGCCTTTTGAGTCAATGCCTGGACTGTCACATTATTTCACATGTAGCATTTTTTGTGCACCTAGGTTGTTTTCAGAAGATATCATAAATCCTAAACTTGTAAACTCAATGTGTTACATATCGCAGAAGGAAGAAGGTTTATTAATTTATTAATTAACAATTTAAATTAATAATTTCATTTTAATATTTCTATTTTCTGTTTATTAAGCCCAACTACTAATGGGCTTATTTACTTTCGCAGGAGACTATTTATTTTGGAGGCAAATCCTGGATTAGGGTTATGCTTAATTTTGAGATTATTGGACTTGGCAGCTTTGGCTGATTGGAACCGGATTCCGGTGTTTATCGTATTTTCCGTTCAGTTTGTGTCTATCACTTCTCTGACTCTAACACAATGTCTTGGCAATCATTATATATCATAAGCATACCTAATGCCATGTGATCAGGAAGTTTAAGTGAATATACGATAACTTCAGATTAGGATATACAAAGAATTGACACTACCATTCTGAAGTGTCAAAGAAAGAGCACCCAAAACGTGTTCAAATGAAGAAAGAAATGAGTCGTGAGGATAATTACTTCTGGAAAACAAGGGTGTGTTTGTTATATGGCCAATCCTATAAATTCTACCCTATAATCAATCACCAATCTCCTACTTTTTAGTTATAATTATCTACCCAACTCCACACTCTCTCTCCTCCTTTTTACTTTACACACAATTTCCAAAACACTATCAATCATCTATCACTACTTTTCAAAATCCTACTCTATTGAATCCTACAAAATCTACACTCACACATATACAAAATCCAAAAACACCTTTTACTATTCATCAATACACTTACTGGATTTCAAATCCAATCCAAAAAACAATCTGAGTGGCTTGTGTAAGTTCTCACATATACTCTTTCAGCTCACAAGACGATAGTGTATGATACTATGATGCTTGAATGTATAAGAACTCCCACAGCAGTAGAAGAAGTGCTAAAATCATTCTTCTTAACCATAAAAGTATAGTTGAACAAAACATCATGCAAAAACTACAAGTTTTTTTAATTAGTTCTTATACCCTTCCCTTCCCCATGACTCGCACCCAGGACCTTAGGCCTAGGTAGTGGTGCTCAAACCACTTGAGCTAAGTTCACCACAGGTACTGGAGAGAATATTGAATTTGCCACAATTAGAATCAATACTAGATCCTTGCTAACAAAGTTTTACTAGAACGGGGCCTTTACTTTCCTCGACATTTGGAAACCTGAACTGCCTTTCACAAAATATTTTCATAGGAAGTGAGCTAAACCTAATATGTGATGTCTTCATGTCTTGAAAAAGATGTTTTCTTATAAAAAAGGATCATCATCATCTCATAATTATATGTCAGCATTTTAAGCAAAAGGGGAATACCTTCAAATCAAGCTCAACCTGACTTTTCATTTCAGCCAGAAGTTCTAAATCCACCTCTACTTTTTTCATGTTGGATAATATGTTAGTAACCTTAATCTTCTCTTCCCTTACACTATTCCACCGTGATTGAAGTGTTGACAATTCTTCTCCCATGTTATACTGCTGAACACGTAGTGCCTCCGTTTCATTAACTACTGTATCCCTGATGATCAACAGATAAAAACAATCAACACGTATTACAAGCATGTGATTCAATTAATTCCAATGTGGTGGACTAAACTGAAGAAATGATCGCAATGCAAAACTTGTTCCATAAAACACAAACAAAAACAAACTAATAAGTATTCATTCTACATATAAGAAGATAAAGAGTGTTACAGACATAGTTTTTTCCAACGTTCTCAGATCGGATACAATTTCTTCGTGGGATTTGGCACCTTGAGCTTGCATATCCAATTTGCTTTCCAATTCCCCTACCTGGCGCTGTAATGTTTGTATATCCTGGAACAACCTATCAGCTATTTCTACAGGTTGGGTCAATGCATCAACTGAGTCCTTTTCAGCCTTTATTTGAGCCAATACACCCAGCACCTGTGTGCAGAAAATTTGTAATACAGAAACAAAACTTTAGCAACTCTAAAAAAGAAACCATGTTTCAGTCAGCTCTTCAATTAAAAAAAATCAAAGATAAGTACATATAATGGAACAAAACATTCTGACAAGAAGTAAAGCAAATGTTACCATGGTCTCATGCACTTTGAACCAACACACTCAATCGAAATAAAGATTAATCACAGGAACAACATGAAGAATATAACCCAATTTTTACTCGCGTACAGAAGAGCATTATTTCTAAATTCAGAGGGAAACTAATCTTTGCTATATAAAGAAAAACAAACAATTAACTAACCCCTTTAATTTTCGTGGATAATTGACAGTTTTATTGTGCTAGAAAACCGGGTATATCACAAAGTATTTGCTTTGAATTCTCATTCTAAAATCCATAGTTGTCGGTCAAACACGTAATGACAATATTTGTTGAAAACATCATTGACGCAATTGTTTTATAAACCTACCAAATATTACAACTTACACAAAGTATATTTTTGCAGTTTATGATTCCGTCTCAAAAGAAAACAATTTGCAGAAAATATCTTATCCTAAAAAACAGAAGGATATGCAAATACGCAACTAAAAGATTCCTGCAGGAGAGCCTTGATCGTAATTGAAGTGATCATAGATATATGCATAATATCTGAGAAATTATTTTCACTTTCCCACAAAATGCATCTGTTTATGATTAAAACAATTACAGTTCAGGACTCTCAATGTGATTCTAAATTGTTCCTAAATTAATTGGTGCACGATCTAGTTCACTAAAGAGCAGTCTTTACCCGTAATCAGGTATCTTGGATAGTTTATCAAGAGGTTGCTATGAAGTAAAAAGATTGGAGACTGTAGACAAGCACATGCACAAGGATACACAGTGTGCAATAGTAATACTTCTTATGTAGAACTCATGCAACTAGAGATAAATACAGATATTTAAGATTTTATATTCTTTAATGCGCATCAAAGAAGTCCTCTGGTCTGCAATGATCATTTTGTCCCCTGCTCAACAGCACATAAACTGGAAGACATGGTTCTGCAGGTAGGAATATTCTCCCTCTGTTCCTAATTATCTGTCTGATTCTATCCAAAATGGTGTTCCTAATTACTTGGTCACTTTGCTAATACCAACAAAACTTTACCCTTTTTTTCCACCAATACCCCTAATTAATCGTAACAATCTTCTTGTAATTAACTGTGTCTATATTATCATCAAGCAGTATTAAATAAGGATATAATAGTCTTTTGAAATACTAATTAATGAAAATTTGGTTTGTGAAAATGGATCAAATCAAACAGATAATTATGAACGGAGGGAGTATAAAGTATCATCCATAATCTCCTTGGCAGCCATGTAGTCATTTAACAGAAGTTTAAGAGGAAGGCACTCATAAAAGAAAAGGCTCGGAGTAGCAAGAAAAGGTGAACTGTTAAAACCAAAATATACCGCAATTGACAATTACATCGTCAAGAGCCGAATTCTTTTGATCCAGTTCTTCATATAACTCATTCAGGCTCGTTTCAGCAAGAGGAATCAATTCCTTTCCAGTTTTGGCATATTCTTCGTACACCAAACGAAGCTTGTCTAATTGCTGAAAATGAAATTCAGCATTGGAAGAGTCAACTGCCACCGCTTTAATTTGCTCTGCAGAATTTTCTTCCAAGAGTCTTTGCTGCAACGATGCACAAAGAGTTATGGACATCTTGATCAAGTATCATAAATTAGACTAACAAAATATAGTCACTAAAATTTTGGCAACCTTTTTAACAAATTCATCTTCCTCAGTTGATGAAAAAGGTCTGTGACAGCAAGGGCAACTGTGATGAGCACGAGCAAGCTGCTGAAATGGATCAAACATCTGCATCATGCCCTCAGACACGTTAAATTTACTGCGCATAAAAAAGTAAAATAACGAGATGTTATTACTTATGACACCTAATACCAATAATACATGTAACAGAATGCTGTACATAAAAAAACATATAAAAGAGTAAACCTTTTCAGGTCATCTCTCCTTTTCTTGGCGGTCTCTAAGATTTTAAGATAAGAGTCAACACCACCAGCCTGATGGTCTAAGGGCTGAAGTTTGGACTCAATCAATTTCCGTCTTGCTGCATAGCGCTCGAGCAATCAATAAGATTATTTCAAAATGTAACATTCTATAAGACAAGTAACTACGAACTTGGACTGTCATTGCTTTTAAAACAACATAAAAGCAAGTAATAACACACTAGGGGGAAAAAGATTTACCGTATTTGTGGGTGGGGGGTGGGGGGTAGCAATTATAGGACAATACGTTTACGGGCTTGCACATTTACGCCGTTAAAATTCATTTAGGTCAGTCAGGGTGTTTCGGCCTGGCAAATTTAGGCCATTATATTTTTTATTTTCACACATTTAGACCAAACACGTGAGCAGCACATGACACTTTAGCGCGAGTTGGGGTGTTTCGGGCCAATTTGGCCTAAATATGCAAAGATTTAAATATAATGGCCTAAATGTGCAAGCCCGCAAACATAATGTCCTACAATTTCTATCCCCCCAACCCCAATTACGGGCCTAAAAAATATTCCTAACACGTGAGAAACAAAACTGAATCTTAAAGCCAACAACAGGCCAGCTACCTCTCTGTAAAACAGGAAGAAAGGAGTTCCTTGGATTCAGTACATGGAAACCAAAGATAATGTGCTGTGATCGGACTTACAACTAGCATTCATCCACTCAATCAGATAGTTAAATATCTGACCAAAAACTCTCTAAATAGAATGTTTTGGTTGCAACTTCAGCATTTAGTTTGTGCCTATAATGCTAACAAGCTTCCTAAGTATGAACAGCTATCTCATCAGAGCAAATTCCAATTGTTCTTTTTTAAGAACTAATTCACTGAAAAGTTTCCAAAACAAATTAGACAGCATGACGAAGAAAGAAACTCTTCATATTCATGATATGAAGGCCAATTTTCCCAAAAAAAAAATCTTACATTCCATATCATGGCGGAATTTTGACAATTTACTGTTGCCTTCTTGTATCTTCAACTTCAGTGTAAGCACTTCATTTCTGGCTTCAACAGCTTTTTTGTCCAAGTCATCATACTCTTTCTGAAGGGAACTGTAGGAGAAATGATGTCATGCAAGCATAATCTTTTTACTCTTTAGAAATTGAAGACTGAAATTAAGAAAAAATGACAGTTCAAGCAACTTGAAGATGGATATCAGCAAGTCTGAGGCATTCCGAGAAACAAAGACCCTTAAGTTATAATTTGATCAACATAGAGGTTTCAAGGGAACTGTAGGAGAAAATGCTATCACGCAAACATAATTTATTTATTTATTAGAGACTTGAAAATAAGAAAAAATAATAGTTCAAGCAAATAGAAGATAAATATTGGCAAGTAGGAGATATAATTTAGTAAAATTAAGGTAAGAAAAAAAAAGGAGGTTGCATAACACCTACGAACATTGAAGCTTCCTAATGGAGTGCAGAAATTTTAAAGTTCATAGATTAAAGACCTGCAAGCTTCATCATATCTCTAAGTTTCAAGTACGGAACAGATGTTAAAAATGAGCATGTTTGCTTGCAATCTACATGTCAATAAGAAACTTTGAGCTTGATTAATTACTTGCATGCTATAATTATAACACAAAACTTCTAATCCACAGAACAGCATTTTTGGGATGCTTGAAAATGATCAAAAGTGCAATTTAGTAGTCCACGCCACCCAAGAAAAACGTAAAAGAGAAAAGACAACATTAACAACCTTTGAACCTGAACTATTTCCTCTTTCAAATCCTTGTCAGGCGGAACCCTTCCCTTCAGCACTCCTCTAATTCTCTCCTTGCATTCGTCCACTCTACATAATACAGGAAAAGTCTTATTCGGCATATATAAATAGTACTCCCTCCATCTCATGATTATTTGCACACTTTTCTTATTGGGACGTCCCAAAATTACTTGCACTCTTAATATGGAAATACCCCACAAAATTAATACCCTCCCAACATCGTTTTATTTTCAAAATTGTCACTCCTTTTTTACATACATTTTACTTCACAACTCATCAAATCCACTTTACACCTCATCAAATCACCTAAAATACCCCCTCGTTTATCTTACATCACCAACCACTAAATCCTCTTTTCTTAAAAATTGTGCCGGTCAAACCGTGCAAATAATCCCGGGACGGAGGGAGTACTCCGTATCTGAAAAGGGGTAGAATAATTTGTAAAGGATACAGCATAAAGATTAATAGAGACTTGCATTCTTCTAAGTTTCTTTCTATGGTTCTCTAAATCTTTTTTCTTCACCGAAAGTACAATTCTATCATGAGAATCAGCTTCCATGGCATCCCTTTCCTTCCTAAGGACATCAATTTGCATGTCCAAGTTCAACTTCTCATGTTTCTTTTGTCCTATATTCTTTTCAAACTCTCTCACGGCAATTTGATTAATTTTTCTTTCCACCTCAATTTTCTGCACCCGTACGAAGATAACATTAGTTCTGCACTAAAAGATAAAAGGCCATTTTTTGGAAATCCAGCAGATAGAATTACATTACCATTTTCTTTTCTCTCTCATCAATAACAGTAAGATCAACATCAGCAATCTGATCTTCCAACTTATCATGTTCACTCCTCTTTTCTTGAATGGATTTCAAAACGTCACTCTGTTACAAATCAAAAGGCACAAATGAGAATAAAACAAAAACCAAATGGGCAGAGAACCAAAATCATAGGCATACCTTCTTTTCTGATTTAGTTTCCTTTTGGGCAACAATTTTTTTACAACGGTCATTTGCATTCATGTACTGCTTAAATTTTGCTTCAAGATCTACTTCATTTAATCTCTGAAAATCATAGACACTATTCATCATCAAAATCAGATACGCATACGGCAAAGTTAAAAACTAAAAAATAAAAAAGCAGCTGGCCAAACCAACATGTCAAAGATAATATTTTCAAAAAGAAAATGGCTAACCTAACGAAGTTCATATGCACGAAAACTTTGAACAAAATGAACTTCAAGAATATGACTCTTAATAATCACCTCCCAGAACTAAGTAGAAGATTGATCATTAACATCACCCATCACTAATGATTACTTAAATTAGAGATATTAAGTTTTAAATGATTTTCCTCAGTAACAGCTTAGCATTTTAGATGGTACAAAAGCCAAAAAAAAGTTAGACAGAGGTCATTGAATTCCATTAAAAAAAAACATCAAGTTAAAGTAGTTGATCAGAGAGTTTAAACGTAAAGAGGACGGGAGAGACAATTTTATAGATAAAATATACTCCCTCCGTCTTTTACTAGATTACCTATTTTCCTTTTTGGTCCATCTTTTACTAAATTACCCATTTCCTAAAAAGGAAATAACTCACTTTAACTATCCCATCCAAACACCACAATATTACACTATATGCCACTTCTTTATCTACAATAAATAACATTTCCTACCATTTCCACTTACTTGACTCTCATACCCTTTCCCACTTTATCACTTTAAATACTATTAAACAACTCTGACATTAAAACCTGTGCCCAGGTCAAATGGGTAGTCAACTTAGAGACGGAGGGAGTATATAGGTAAAGGGTCAATTGTACCCACTGAACTGTTGAAATCAAATTGATTTATAGGTCAAGGAATTTGTAAAGAAGGCTCCTTGTGGTACAGTTTAGCTGTCGAGATCTTTTATCACCATACTCCTGTGAATTTAACAGGCTAAATAGGATGTATGGAGCATTATAAGCAAACTAATATGCACAACCCTAGCAGAATGAGTGTATTGCAAGAGAAATCTTGCACCACTAAGTATTGCTGAATTAAAATTTTATTGACCCAGACAAAGAAAATGGCACCTTTTTTTCTACCAAGTCGTCCTTAAGATTCTGTAACTTTGATTTAATTCGATCAGCAAGGTCAGAAGCAACCTCCTCACTGTATGGTCCACTTGGAACAGAACCTAAATTGTGCTTTTCGAATAGGCTTCGAATGGTAGAGTCTCTTCCAGCCTTCAAGGACATATGAGTCTGGAGAACCAAAGGGCATATGAGTCTGGAGAACCAAATGAGAGTAATAATGACCAAGGAAGTGAAGCAAAATCTAACGTATCATATTTAAAAAAACTCAGCAACAGAAATTACTTCTATGGCCGCTTGAAGTTTGGCAATCTCCTTCGTATTTTCTTTAATGACCTGTGCAAGAACTCGCCTATTTTCCTCCATATCATTTTTTTCCCTCGATAACTTGTTAAGTTTTGATTCTAAACTTGCAATTCTCTCATCAAACTTGGATTTCCACTCATTCAGTTCTTCATCAGTGTCTAACGGAATAAAACAATAAAGAAGATTATAAAATATTCACCACCAACAATTCTATGTATAAGAAAAAACCAGAAGTACATCATGAAAGAAAGAAGACAGCTGACAGACCGTCGTTTTCCTCGTCCAGTGCTGCCTCACGCTTCTTAAGTTCCTCATACTTGGAGGTTCTTTCCCCAGTTTTAGTGGATATTTGTTCTTTTAAGATTTTTAATTCCTTCAACAGCGATTCAGTTTGATTGATCTCCCTGTCCATATTCTGAATTTTTATGTCAAGCTCTTGCATTTGATAGTTTAATGTTTCTGTTTTTTCTTCATCTTGTGCAATGCTTTCTCGTAGCTGGATGAAACAACAAAAGCTAATCAGCTTCATTTGAATCGGAGGTAAAGCTCATCAAAGTTCAAAATAATGAAGAATCTGTAGGAAACTATTATTGAATGTTACATACATGATTAAGATATGAAGGGGTTTCCAAATAATGCTCAAGTCCTGAGTTTTCTAGTTCAAAATTTTTTTTTTATGGAAGGACAAATGATAAGTGGCAATGGGGAAGTTATTTTTCAAGATGTTATGCATATTTGTATAAATGTTCTAGTAAGGGACATTCGTTGTTATGTAGGAATACCTGCCTTGGGACCACCTTTAGCTCAATTGAAAACTTTTATTGTTGAACTCTCTGACTATTTCATTGAAGTTTTAAACTTTTATAATGTAACCTTATTGAGGCTTGCAACATTTTTTATTTATGTAATATTGCATGGAGTTTTATTAATATCTTAAACAAACAAATAATTAAATTGAGCATGCTAAACTCATAGTATGTGTTTAATGTATCTCAAAGACCACAAAATAATGCAAAGTAGAGCATAGTTAATTAATGTGTCTTTCTCCTAGAAAACCATATAAAGATGAGGCATCACACATAAACAAAATTTAAGATCACAGTGTTCGATACATTCACTTCCGATACCCTGGATAATAAAAAGAACCTTAAAAGCAGCATCTTTCAGTGTTTGTAAATGCTCCAGTTTCAGCTTATATGCTTTTATCTCCTGTCCCTGATCCCTGTGTAGCTTTTTGATAACCTCTAAAGCCTTTGTATACCTTTGAAGATCATGACAATCAATCATATACTTTCAATAACAGATAAAAAGGTCATCAATTAGAGTTCAAGGCAAGAAAATATGTGGTGAATCTTGAATATCAAATTGAATGACTGATGTTGGAACTGTTCCCTTTTTTTCTTTTCTATTTTCTAAATTAGCAGCTTGTGAATCAGCAATTATTTTGCAGACAGCAGCGTCTTGGACAAGAACATCGCTGATTACCCATCACGAGTACAACCAATAATGCATGAAAAAAATTTAAAAAATCAAACCTGCTTTTCTTTATCAGCAAATCTCTCTAGTTTTACTAATCAAATAATACAACCTCAGTGTCTCAGACACATATGACACTTATAATCCATGATGAGTAACAATTATAAAAAAAATTTAAAAAAAAAACTCGTCTTAAAATGATTGGGAAAGAGAAATTTAGTTAATAGTAGAAGATATTAAATAGAATTTAGAAATCAACAAAATTGAACATCAAGAATCTAAACGACGACAGCTAGTTGAAGGCAAAACAGAAAACCAATATCCGTAAAACACTTCACCTCTTATAGAAACACTGTTTACCTAGTTGCAGAAAAGATGTCATCAAACTTTTTTTTCAGCGTTGATGGGTCTTGTAATGGCCAGTTTGCTTCATCCTGGTGAACGAATATAACATTCTCAAGAACAGCCTTGGACACCCCCATAAGAGCAGGAATTTCTCGGTCCATATCAGCACATCGATAGCTTAGGCATACTTTCTGCCATATGGAAACATAAAATTCTTTATGAGTAGATCTTCCATTATTCATAGATTGTGATGATTCTGTAGTAAGATACCATCATTTCTTGTCAATCTATACATAATATTCCCTCTGTCCCGCTATAAGTTTCCCCTTTCTTTTGAGTGTTTTGATTAAGGAATATGATAAAATAATAGATGTAGTACAACTGATGTGATGGTGAAAGAGAAAATAATAGATGAGTATGAGATGAAGTATGATAAAATAATAGATAAAGTATAAGTGATGTGATTGGGAGAGAGAGAAAATAATATGCCAAAAATGGAATGGGGAACTTATAGTCGGACATCCATAAAAGGAAAGTGGGAAATTTATAGTGGGACGGAGGAAGTATAAAATAAATGTCAATATATTGAATATTCACAGCTAATACCATTCTAATTCATGATTAAGTAAAGAGAACAAGGGGGCACTAAATATCAAGTAAAGCTTGAGAAATAGAATGGTAATGTGGGATGTTACAAAACATACGACAAACAATAGGGTTGTCAAGTTCATTATCTCCAAGTGTTTGCCACATCACAAGAGGATCCCCTAGAATTCTAGGAATTATTATCACCAACATCCCCTTTTTTGGAATACTGACTCTCAGACTGCCCACTACATAATATCTTCATATGCATCATGCTATTATATACTAATTGCATTTGTATTGACTTTGGATCATTCATATTCTTATTTCTTTTATGCAACATTTTAATCGTTAAATATTTTAAGCACCCATGTGGTATTAGTTATCGAAGTCTACAACCAAAGCAATCAATTGAATTTGACTATTGAAAATAAGAAGAAATGTTAGTCATCAATAAATTAAACATTACTAGGTTACACATGGTAACCTTAGGAGTGTGGACATTTAAAAGTAATAGTGGTCATATTTGGAGGTCAAGCTGTCATCAACATGAACTCAACTGTTATAATTTAGATTAAGTATCTTGCAGAGTCATAAAATTTGGAATGCCTAAACAGAGTTCTTTAAGTATTGATAAGGAAACCTTCAATGTTACATTACAAAGAAACTACAAAGCGCACCACCAAATCTCTAGCAATATCAGGAAAAAAAAAAAGGCATATGAAATTGTTATGGCTTGCAGCCCACACACTCACTACATTGTATTTTCTTTTCTTAATTTATTTTGGTTTTAACATGTGATATGTACTTTAAAGTTTAAGCACACACCATTTGAGCATAAAATAATTGAAAATGCAACCAAATGTTTATCGGGTGAACAACCAGATGAGTTGTTGAAAATTAGGGTCGGAAAGAGGCTGTAGGTAGATGACTGTGCAACTGAAAAGTATGAGATTAAGGCTGCAAACTCCTTTCACACTTGAACCACGTCAGCCACGATTTAGAGAATAGGTAGCGCTTAATGATAATGCTCATTATTTGTTTCATGCAAGTGCTTTACCTCTCCAGTCTGAGGATTTATTGTCTGAAGCACAGACTCAATTGCTTTGTACTCCATCTTAGTAGCTTTTTGGGTAAGCTGAAATGACCTTATGCATACTACATCCTTCCTTGCTGCTGTCTTAAACCTTAGCTTTATCTGGCCCTTAGTCTCTGTCTCCCCGGCCACCTAAAAAAACGATACATGCATGATTGCCTGAATAAGGAAGAATTCCATATAGTGGGTCAATTATTAGTTTAAAGCTCAATATAGATCTTCATTTCACTTATGTCTCATTTCACAGATTTCAGGACTCAATTTTTGTTTTATTTTCTCAATTCGAGGCCCGATGAAAATATCTTTTTCAAAGTTAAAGTCATACAAGACAATAAAAAAGCATTAGTGAGTAACTGAGTATGTCATTTTTTGTTGTCGTCTTGAACGACTTCAATGAGAAAAAAATCGTCGAACCTCGAATTGAGACAAAAATAATTAAATCAGATCTTAAATTGAGAAAAAAAAAACTAGATCCTGATTTGAGACATTTCAAAATTGAAGACCTAAATTGAGACTTAATCTAAAAATTGAGCCCCTATATAGAATTATTCCGCCTGAATAAATAGGCTTAGGTAGAGGCAGAAATAATGGTAACACCTTAGGGTCATGGATGAAGCTGTGACCTGACCGTGCATTTGGAGGAAGTTCTCCCGTGCAAGCTACTTTCAAGCACTCAATTATCGTCTGCAGAAAAAGGGAAATAAAAAAACATATTTGCTTCAGTAATTCTGAAATAATGGTGTTCAAGAGGTAACATTCTTTGTAAGGAACTAAAAATTAAAGAGGTAGAGTAAATCCTATATATGCAGGCACAACGAGAAATAGGATGGAACGTCCTTTTTTCATGTAATAGGAAGGACCACAGAAAGATAAGATATGTCTTCTAATCAAACTCTACAAGATTGACGCTTCATAAATTTTATAAAGACCAGAAAAAATGGAAGATCTAATTATGTTTGTGTTATAGAGAACTAAGAGAGAGAATTAGCCAAAATTTGAGCACACTGGGAATATCAGGTTTAACAGAGATTTGGGCAAACAAATTAGTTAGCTTCTATGCAGAACATTACATTACCAAATACCATATCCCACAGTCATTAAGATGATAAACAAATTTAAAGTGTAAACAGTGTATTTGAATTTGTAAATGTTTTGTGAGTTGAAGGTTTTATACAATGTTTTTAGGTAACTTCGAATTGGTTGAATTGTGTAATCATCAATTACTATTGTCTGTAACCGACCTAGAGCAATTTGATTATAATCTTAAGCAAGCCACCATATACAGAGAACAAAGCCAAATTCGTTTACAACAATGTTTTATCAACACAATACTAATAATTATTATGCATCTAAAACAATATCAGCAGCAAGAAGCAGATTAGCGATTCTAAGGCTGATACGGGCACTAGTTCAACTACATCATTGCACACAGCAAATATTTTAAATAACAATTCCAAAATAGGTAGTCAAATATCATTTCTCAAGCAAATTACGCAGCTAAAACTATAGAAACAAGGAAACGTACAGCTGATGATGCAAAATGTATAATAACTGATATATAGAAGAGGGGATGAAATATACTGTTTTCCCAGCGCCGTTGGAGCCAACGATGAGAGTCAAGGGCTTGAAGAAGGCGATGACGTTCTTGTTTTCGGGGTCGAAACTCCGGATGCCCTTAATCAACATTTTATCAACGGTACTCATTTTCTCTTTTTCTTTTTCCCCTTTCTCTAACTGATTTCTCTACGAACAAAATGGAGGATTGTGTTGATTAGCGCAGAAAGTGTTCATCGTTGAGCGGAGAGAGAGAGAGAGAGAGTAGAGTAGGGTTTAAGAGGGAAGATGGAGAAATTATAAAGACATTGGAGAACTCAAATTGAAAGAAATGGAAAGCTGGTTTCACAGATACACATAAAATCGAACTGTAAATTTAAAAATTAATAATTGTAAATTTCTAAAAAATTTATTAAAAAGTCTAAAAATCTAATTCAAATTAAAAATAATAAAATGTGCAAAATAAAAATTTTAGTTCTAAAATTTTAAAAAATAAATGTTTTTTACCAATTCTGAAAATATGTAAATCTAAAAATCTTATTAAATTTATTAAAAATCCAAAAATCT
Organism: Galeopsis tetrahit; assembly: GCA_963675135.1. Taxonomy (NCBI): domain Eukaryota; kingdom Viridiplantae; phylum Streptophyta; class Magnoliopsida; order Lamiales; family Lamiaceae; genus Galeopsis; species Galeopsis tetrahit. The sequence goes on along the minus strand of OY776124.1, from coordinate 53,921,100 downwards.
CATAAAATAAAAATTATAAATATTAGAAAAACTATAAATTAAAAATTCTAAAATGAATACAAAATTTACGTTCTTTAAATTTAAAAATTAATTATTAAAAAACTTCTAATACTACAATTCTGAAAATCAATAAATGGGTAAATTAAAAATTCTAAAACTCTTATTAGAATGAATTTATGATGGTTTCATGGTCGATTAAAACGTGGAACTTCCACTCAAACTGGGCACCGAGTCACGATCGTCTTAATTTCCCAATTTTACTTAATTATTAGTAATATATACATCAAGATCACAAAAACTTTTATACAAATAGTTTATGTGTAATTATGTGCAAATTACCCGTTTTGTGATTTAGGGTTATATTTGGCCCATTTTTATTTGGGTCAACCCAAATTCATTAACCTTTTTCTTCTCCTTCTTCCCAACCTAAGTCCCGATCTACCTTCGCCTAAACCAATCTTCTTCCCAAACAGCGGTTGTTTTCGGATTGAGATCGAGAGCATCAGTCACCTCCGCGGAGAGGCGTCGGTGGAAGTTCCAACCTAAGTATATTGTCGACGATAATGGTTATGAGGTTTCTGATTGCACTTCTGTTGACAAGGAATCGTCGATCTGAATTCTGATTTCGCAGCAGCTGGGGAGGCTCTAGCGACAGAGGTTTTCGGCAGGAGGAACTGGCAGCGGGAGTACGTGGATAGACTAGCGTCTGATTCAATCTCGTCCCGAGTGATGTCCCGGCAGGGCCACTACCAACAACACAAATGCGCAGAGGAGATGAAGAGAGTGTTGTAAAGCTTCTCGAAATCCATCTGATTTTTCAAAATGTCGCCATTTTTATTGATTGAGAACTTGCAATTTGGTCTGATTCTTCTTTTTCAAAGGTGGGTTCCTCAATTTGGGTATACATTTTTATTAGAATTTATTTAGGGCTTGTTCAGAAATGGTTTGAAGCCCTGTTTCGACACTGCTACTCCAATATATATGACTAATATGAGAATGTGTGCTGCCTATGATGGTGTTAAATATACTTTGAGTTCTTCACTATGAAAACAATATTCATCTGAGGCTTCGATGCAATTCATGTTTTTTTTTTTGCTGTCAATTTGTCTTCTCCTTTTCTCTGCTCTTCTATTTTCTTCCCAGTTGCAATGGAACCTAATATTTATAAAGAGATTTTTCAAAAAATTATTATCTGATTGAGCAATGTTTTACAGATGAAGTCTGAGTTCAAACATGAAAAGCTGATTGCTAATTGCCTTGACAGTTTGGAGCAGGGGGCTTACTTATGTGTATCTTTGTTATGGTCTTCATATGATGCTGAATGTGGTAGCAGACAAGCAAGGAGTTGGTGCAGCTGTCCTCATTCGTGCTTGTGCTCCCGTCAGCGGTAAGTTTCTCAAAGAAAATCATTGTTTAGTACCTGGTTATTTGTTATACAAGTGGAGAAACCATTTGAGGTGTCTTTTTTCCTAGTATTAAACTGAAAGATGATCTTATATGGCATCCCAATTAATTATGCAATTCTATTAATAGTATGATATCCATTGCATGTAGACCAGAATTAGTTTCAAGCATAGCATTGTAGTAGTACTCGTATTTGATTTTATCATCTCTAGCACATGGTTAAGTTTACTATGCTCCTACAGGGATAAAGGATGACTACTCTAATGGGAATCTCTCTGATGCAATTTTTAAGAAAATTTATGCAGATTTACTTTACTTAATGCAATTGTTTGATCTTGTTTGTAGTTTTGTTTTTCATCTAATTGTTGTAGTGAAACTCTTGCTTTGCAAATTATGATAAAACAAACAGGGACATCAGAATTCCTTTCAGGGGTGAGGATGATTTGTTCTAATGGGAATCTCTCTGATGCAAATATAAATTCTTTGTTTTATTTTTACATGCTTAATGATATAGTGTCACCATTTTATTCCCCTTCTTGTGTAATATGATTTGAAAAAGATCTTTTAGCTTCTATAAACTTATTTTAAGATCTTATAAGCTGTTTTTTATAAGCTGTTTTAAGGAGCTGATAAGCTCAGCCAAACACCCTCTTAGTTGTTGATAGCTTCAGCTTCTCTGAAATCTCTATTTTACATTTTATTGATTACCTTACTTTTACACTAGTGTTCATAATAAGGACATTAATGTTCACATTTGCATAAAAGGGCATTAATGATCTTATTTTACAGTTTACACAACTTTTACACTAGTAAGTTTCAGAATAGGGCATTAGTGTTCATATTTGCATAAAATGAATTAGTGGTCTTATTTGCAAAGTCAAACGGACATGTGATAAATGGAGTTGTATGATTCACGTAAACTACACTTTCAGATTAAAATAATAAAAATTTCCACTTTTTAATTCCTTTAGAATGATCCTTCTTTATTGTTTTTACTCTTCACTTAAGGGAGAAGTGAGGTAAGTTGTGGGAGATACATGCTTGAATAGCTAGAGTTTGTCTTTTTTTTTTTTTTTTTTTTAATATAGTCTAGAGCTATCACTAAGACACTAACAATAATAGATGTAATACTATATTTCCTAAACAGTATCATGTTACAAGGTAAACAGTATTACATGTTGAATGTAATACTGTCAAGTGTAATAACATAATAATGTTAAGTGTGATAGTGTAATACTATCTCATATGAATTATTATACTATTATATATTTAAGAGAGGTAAAGAGAAAAATTTAAGAGCTTCTATTTTTTTTTTCTTGAAACTTCTAGTTTGCAGATGAATGACATCTATGGCTTTTGACATACATTAATATGTGATACTGTCTTGTTTTTTGTATGATACTGTCTTATTTTTTTGTATGATACTGCCATTAATATATTGTTATGTTTTAATTAATATGTGTTACTGTCTTTGATATTTTGTCTGTTATTTGTTCAAATTGTTATGTGTAATTGCATGATATTGTTAATTGTAATTGTGTAATACTGTTAAGTAATGTCGTTATACTGTATGCTTTTCAGGTGTGATACTAATAAAAGAAGGTTCATTCGAGATGGAAAAAAATGTGAGAGAGGAATAAGATAAGAACAAAGTAGAACGTGGTTAGAGAATAAGATAATGATGATCTAGTGATAAAATTTAGTTTTTCACTTTGTAATACTACAAGTGCAATAATGTAATACTGTCAAGTGTAATTGTGTATTACCGTATACATAAAAATTGTGATACTGTGTCGGTATTTTGTATGTTAAATTATGTGAATTTTAAATTTAAAAAAGTGATGAAATGTTCGTTAGAGTTACACTTAAATCATTTGTAAAAAAAATAATGAAATGCTCGGTGAAAAATTAAATAATTTAAATTAAATTATGTAAATTTTAAAGAAATGCTCGTTAGAGTGTGTGATAATGACATTAAATAATTAATAATACTTAAATAATATGGAATTAAATTATGTGAATTTTAAATTTAAAAAAATGATGAAATTGAAAAAAAAAATTATGAAATGCAATGGTTGGAGATTGAATTTTGAGTAAAATTCATAAGCATTTCCACTAGAACAAATAGACAAAATTAATGAGTAATTGATATTTGAACTATATACATTATTCATGTTTCCAAGAATCCGTCCAAACTGGGTTGACCCACATTAGAAGGGTTAACCCGCGAATTTAATAAATTAAAATATGTTTTAGAATGTTTCCTTATTTGCACATAATTACACATAAGGTATTTTCACATAAGTCATTCCCCATCTAGATATATATTCTTTAATTTGTTACTTCTATTAATATTTTCTTTGCGTAATAACAAATATTTAGGCTCACTAAAAAATTTAGTGCAAATTTGACGAAAGTAAATTTTATGCAAATTGTCCATTTACCTGCTCTATCTTTTATTTAGGATCCATATATATTGCATTTCATTCATCTTCTCATCCCTCTCATTCCTCTTTCTCAAAAAATCTCATTCAACCTTCGTAATCAATTCTTTTAGATCAGCAGCGACATGACCTTCTCTTCACACCGACGACAACACATATCCTCTTCCTCACACTGACAGCGGCTATTCTTTCTTTCTTTCCTCTTTTGTATCAATTTTGCAATGACTAGTTTTTGTGTCTACTTTTTTTTTTTTTTGTGAAAGAATATGTGAATGCTCTTTTATTTATATATATATATATAGAGAGAGAGAGAGAGAGGGGTATATCAAAACATTATAAAAAAAAAAGTTTGAAATTTATCTTGACCATTGTTTTATAATTTTCTTTTTTAAATAGAGTATCCAACTCGATAAAAAAAAAATAGAATATCCAACTATTCATACAAAATCTAGTAAATTTTAAGTAAAGTAAAAAAAATCTTAATATTGGCCTCCAGATCCGAATCGTCTTCATCAAAAGGCTTATTTTTTAATGGAAGATTCAATTTTTTTTTTAGATTTTATTCATAAACCTGTTATCCATCGTTCGTTTCTTTCACGAAACCTTCTTCTTTTGATGATTCAATTACAAAACCACTTATTCAGTAATTTGAGACTAATGTTAATTTGAGAACAACATTCTATTGATGTTTACGTAGAGGGGTGGTTGTGGTGACCGTGGAAGGAGGGGTGAATAATTGTTGTCTCAACCATATATTGTGAAATTGATTGAGTGTCTAATTGATTGAGAGTCTATCTCTACTTGTAACAGGCACGACACATAACTTCAAACAAAATCACAATTGGATTTTTTTTTTAAATGACACATGACAATAGTAGAAAATACCTCAAATGAACATGTGGTAGAAGTAGGAGAGCCTCATTCTCCTTTTATATAATACTCCCTAAGCCCATACTTGACGAACCAAATCAATTGGGCACGGGTCTTAATGAATAAATTTTTTATTAGTATTGTGTAAGATAAAGTGGGGGTAGTAAAGACTTTTCAACTTTATAAATAGTACAGAGTAATAAAGTTACTTTTTAGTGTAATAAAATAGTGACATTTGTTATAATATTGTGATGTTTCAAGGAGATTGTTTAAAAGCGTTTTTGCTAGAGAATTTTTATAAAAAAGGCCATTCATAGACCTACCTTCTTAATAAAGGACCACAAATATAATATTTTTAAAAAAGGACAAAACCATATGTTAATAACCCTTTATGCCCTTATATTTAAATATGAAGATTAATTTATTAATTTAATAATTATATGATCAAGTCTTAATCTTCCTTAATTTTCGCCATCTATTCAACCACATTCCAATCCTTCAAGATTCTTCCGTTTAATCCAGAAATCCTTTAATTATCCAAAACAACCCTAATCCAGAAATCTGCATCATCGTGGTTTGTTAATTTTCAGAATCTTAATCGATGGACTGTGTGGTGATTCTGTAATTTATCGCCACCGCCCACCGACACGATCTGATTTTCTCCGAGTCGACGTCTCGGATCCGGGTTAATCGGACAGTGGGGACGACGAGGGAGGGATTTCGCAGAGGCGGGAGAAGGAGTAGGTAGCGGCGGGGATGCGACGACGAAGGATGGCGGAGAGGATGATTGGATCCGTGAGTGTTCGTTGTGTGTAGACGAAGAGGACGCCGGAGGTGGTGGAGGAGGCGGAGGTGGGCCTTTGACGACGATTTTGTTGCCTAGGATGATTGGAACCATTAATCCGGCGAGATGAAGAGTCTTGCCAAGGGTATGATTTTTAATTCCACACGTACACACATAATTTGCTGAGAATTTAGGATTTTTAGAGATGATTTTTCAGCGAGATGATTTTAATTTAGGTTCAATTTTGCTCTGTTTTCGTGTAATTTTGATGATTTAGTTCATGATTATTTGTTATTGGTTTGGTCAAGGGATAATGCAGATCTTGTTTTGCATATGTATACGTATTTTTGCATAATCACATTCTAATATGAAGACACCGTACCATTTTTTCTGCATTATTCATTTTATTATGCAGTTTTAGATTTCATTGTTCTGCATTATTCATTTTATTATCCAGTTTTAGATTTCATATTAATTTTCCAACAATGGTCAAGGGAGCAAAAATGTTATTCATTTTTAATGAATATAAGTGACAATGGGTATGTAGATCATTAAGTTTGAATTTTAGAGTTTTGAGGAAAATTTTTAAATTTGGAAGGTAAGTAATCAACGATTTTAAATTTGGGAAGACTTAGTAATTAGCGGATTTGATGTGGTGAGAGATTTGCATTCAAAATTTAAAATTAGTTGACTTTCTCTAGATTAATTCGAAAATTAAATAGGAAGGGCATGATGGTACATTTATGTTGCATTTTGATCTTAATTTGAAACTATTTTAAACCATGTCCTTATTTAAAAAAACATGAGGTGAAAAGACCTTTTATGTGAAATCCCTTTTTTGCTATTTTAGGTAACGTGTCATCAAGTAAGGGACACCCAAAATGGTAAAATGGGTCATCAAGTATGGGACGGAGGGAGTAATTAGATTCTTTGTACAAACGCTTTTCATGCTCTTGTAAGGATGAATGTTCTTGTAGAGATATGGGACAAAAATAAATGATTCAGGCATCACAATTTTTCACTCAAATTTCTCTACACTTTAGTTGCAACACATTTATTTAGACAACGAAACAGGACGTGATCAATCAGGGTGTAAACATATATTAAGAAAACATAAATTTCAAATACATACGGGCCTCTTTGCAATTTGCAAATAAGTATTAAGCACAAGTTATTCTCTGATTTCGCAAAATGCAAATAAGAGAGATCTCAGTAAATAGCAATAGGACATCACTTCTCTTTATCGAAAGTAGTGGAGAATGGCCAAGGAGTTAAAGAGAGAAGAAGAATGAGGTACGTTATGACAAATGCAGAGTCCCTAGGACTCTTGTGCCACCTCTATATCCGAAAAAAATACATAAGGCAAAAGATGAATAATTTTTTATAAAGTTTTTGGAGATTTTCAAGAAAATTCACAACAATGTTCCGTTGTTGGATGCTTTAAAACAAATGTCTCATTACATGAAGTTTCTTAAGGACGTGAACAAGAAGAAGCTAGTGAATAATGGGAAAATCAATTTGATTGAGGAGTGTAGTGTTATTCTCCAACACAACCTCCCCGAAAAGCTCAAGGATCCGGGTAGTTTCACTCTCCCGTGTGAAATTGGCAAGAGTCTCATGATGTGAAAGCTCAATGTGACTTGAGGGCTAGCATTAATTTGATGTCACTGATCTCGATCTTCAAACGTTTGGTACTTGGATGTAATGAAGTGCACAGAAGTTGCAAGATTATCAAGAAGAGTAACAAGAAGATACCAATGATGTTAAACCGGACCGACCGGTTCGACCGTGAACCGGTCACGGTATCGGTCCAAAAAGAGCCTAAAACCCGTTTTTATGGTCGGACCGGTCAAAATTGGTTAAAACCGGTCAAAGATCGATTCAATTATGAAAACACTGGAAAATACAATCAAGACTGCTCAGTTCCTAATCCAATTTCTAAAACGTGCTAATACAACAATCGAAAAGCCATATATATAGACAAAAGAATGGGGCCTAGTTTCATGAGATGGGCCTAAGATACAATAACCCATCTATTAAGTACACAATAATCTAAAGAAAAAGCACATCATGTATAATATGAATTACTAAATGAACCTAATAATTTGTATGCTTTCCTCTTCTTAGTTGATATACAACATGGAGAAGTGAAACACACATCAATTACTCTTCAATTGACAAACGGTTTAATCACATATCTTAAGGGGATCATTAGTTAAAGATGTGTTGATAAAGATAGATAAATTTATCTTTCCAGCCAACAAACCCATGTTTGCAATTGTCAGTTGAAATCAAGGGAGCTAAAACAATAGCAACACTTGTTCACATAAGATGGAACCCACACCTCCTTAATGAGCACCCAGACCAGATTGAGTTTATTAAAAAGGGAAAAAAGGTTATATTGTTTTCAACTGGAATCACCTATTTTAATTTTTAGGAAAGAAAAAGTAGAAAACAAAATGTCTATCGAGTTGTAGGTTGAATCTTATTAATATAATTTTGAAAATCGGGATTAAATTGATACTAAACTAAATTATCATGAATTAATATACAATTAACTTTTAAAGAAAAATCATTGCGAATTGCGACGGTCGGGATTCCCGTGGGAAAAGGCCGACATTGAATTCCAATGCAACCATGTCATTAAAAATCTGTCGCAAGTCATTGCAATTTACGACGAATTAGATTCCCGTCGCAAATTTTTGTTTTTGTTTTTTAAATTCATGCATTTATTTTGCTCAATTTGATATGATTTCATGCATTATATACATTAAATTGACTAATTACACTTGAAATGAGAAAGATACGTGTTTTGCAATTTTTGTAGGAAAAATGAGAATTTTAAAGCAAAACACGCTCAAATATTTTGTAAAGGGCACGTGCTATATACCCCTCCAGCTTTGTTAAATCTACTCCCCCAATTAATTTATTAATTAAATATACATGTAAAATACCTAATTTGCCATTTTAATAAAATATCTTCTAATAAATACACTCCCCTACCCCTAAACCTAAACCTAATTGAAAGAGTAGCAGCCACCGTCGTTGTCACTGCCGCCGCTCCACCTCTTGCAGCCACCGTCGCCCCCAATAAATTTAGAAATTAAAAAAAAAAAAACTTAGAAATATTAAAAAAAAATTAAAAAAAGAAGGGTCTTTCTACGGTAAACAAAAGACAATATTTTAAATACCGTTAGATGGTTGATCTGACGTATGAAATTTAATTTATATAATTGCACTTCGCATTAGTGCGTTTGCTCAATGCATTATCGTCCTACTATTAAATGAAATTAACATATATAAAATGACAACTATATCTTTTTAATTATAAAATTACATAAATATCCTTATATATCTATCATCAAATAATACATGATCTAAATCAATTTCTATACTACAAAACTAATCAAATTAAAATAACCCAAACAATCTCGCATAACATAGCCCCAACAATTCATCTTCCCCATCCCAATGGCAGAACTTCGGAAACTTCAGTCGATTTGCGTTAACGACGCCAGCGGTAGAAAGCGGCCGCGTGATGAATGGTGATGATGAGCTTGTGTGAAAGTCTCGGGAAGCAATCAGATACGTTGATGGAGAGCATGTGTCTGGGCTGAAGAAAGGAGAGGAGCACATGGATTTGATGAAAGAGAGAATGACTCTAACCGTTAAAGCTGGGTTGGGCATCTCTACAACCCTCTCGACGCACCCGAGATCGATTCTCCTGAAATAAGAGTGAGTATATGGGAATATTTAGTGTGGCTCGTGTGGAGAACTAGGAACTCTGGAAAATCCTGTGTGGCATACACCTTGGGGCCCTTAAGAGCATAAGGAAAGCTATGAGTGGGAGGACAACTGAATCTTGAAAACCTTTGTAGATTGTTATCAAAATGGTCCGAGGGTGGAAAGCGATGATTGTATATAGGCGGAGGGTACTAGACACGTCAATTAAATGTCATGGCTGCAAACGCAGACTCATCACTGAAAACAAAAGCACTGAAAAAACAGAGATGCAATGAGTTAACAAAAACTGACCAACAAGGTGTAGTCAAGGGAAATCTAAAATTGAAGCAGAAACCGGGAATTAAAACTCATAATGATGAGAAAAGTTTTAATTTGGACTTAAAGTATGAGGAAAAAATAGTGGCATATTTTGATTTAGAGGTGTTTCAATCTGAATTGGTGGATGTGGATTTGAGTGTGGAAGCAAGTCATCGAGTAGAGAAAGTTGGGCTTTTGAAGTACGAACACCATGTTAGGAGTGCAAGCGTCGGTCATGGTCAAAGCCCATCACGCCATACATGTCGCGTGTATTGAACTCAAGTCGAAGGATGTTACATTGCTCCACAAATCGATATTCCCGTAGACACGTAAATAGAATACACCAAACGGTTTCTCGATTGGGCAAGCCAATACTCTCAAAGTATCCGTGCATCCATCATGAGATACCTAGTATCTCGTAGTTGTGAGAACCACTACATCCTCTAAGAATATGATGCAGATCGCACACCAATCTCAATCGCATCATCGATATCCCAATCTCGATGATCCTTGATTGGGGCTACTTTAAGAACCATGATATAGTCAATCGAGATCTCACATCTTAATGACATCATTGGTTCATGGGAACACATATAAGAATAAATGCAAACAATCAAACATAACATTCTATAAGTGTATCACCGAATATTATTACTAACGTCAATAATACTTAAATAAGTGAATATGATCAAGTACAATGTCCTTATTATGATTGTCTCTAGGACATCTATACTAACAATCTCCCACTTGGACTAGAGTCAATCACTCACATGTCTAACATTCAAGACTGTTAAAGTTTTTCGTGTTTACATGAACACCAAGTGTTTGGTGAAACATCTTCCAATATATTCTCGGTGGGAATTCGTTCAAATTCTATTTCTCATCTTGTCATGATCTCTTAGATCAAATACTAACGCTTAGGTACATGTTTGTTTCTGTTATTAGATCTTGGTTCCTTTACCTGTGCAACCACACCAGTCTTGTCACAATACAACTTTATTGGACGACTGACACTCGGAACTACCCCTAGTTATTTCAAGAACTCTAAAATCCAGACAACCCATTTCGTAGCTTCTGATACAACAATGTACTCAGCTTCAGTTGTTGAATATGCAGAGGTTTATTGCTTGGAACTATTCCAGCTCACCGTTCCGCTATTGAGTGTAAATGCATTACTTGACTGTGACCTGTAGTCATCGCAGTCAGACTGGAAACTAGCGTCAGTGAATCCAGTCACTACTAGTTGTGGTTGTCCACCATACACTAGGAAACATTCCTTAGTTCGTCTAAGATACTTAAGGATGTTCTTAACAGCAATCCAGTGAGTTCACCTGAATTATGCTGGTATCTACCAGTAATGCTAATAGCATATGCCACATCGAGCCTCGTGCAATTCATGACATACATGATTGACCCATTAGCCGATGCATATGAGACATTCTTCATGCACTCGATTTCAACTTTCTCAAAAGGACAATCCTTTCTTGAAAGTTTAATCCCATGAATCGCAAGCAGAGAACCTCTCTTAGAGTTCTCCATAGAAAAACGCCTTAGCACCTCATCTATGTAGGTGGATTTTGAGAGCTCCAACATCTTGCTAGATTTATCTCTATAAATCTTTATGCCAAGGATGTAGTAGGCTTCACCAAGATCCTTCATCATGAAGATCTTGGACAACCAATCTTTTATGGATTGCATTAGCAGGATCTTCCTTATTTCTGACAAAGTCAAACCATTTGACAATTTCATCAAAACGGATATTCCAACTCCTAGAGGCTTACTTCAGTCCGCCTCTCTGAATTGATATCTAATATCGCTTCAGAATAAGTCGTAGGATCATCTTTATCCGGGATTTCCACGTCATCATGCTCCTCCAAGAGGAAACTAAATCTGATGGGTAGACGACGATTCCTAGTAGTCTTATCGAGTTACGTTTGTGCAGGCTGTACATTCTGATCGTGAGGAGGTTTTTCAACGATGATCTGATCAACGCTTGGAGAATTTTCAGGAGCTACGCTTTCTAGCGTCTCCTGAGCAGGAGATTGAACGATGTCTAAATCGTTCTCATTCAGCCTATTCGAGATGTCCTGCGTATGCGAGATATCCCTGATTACGCTCCCACTGGCTGGAAGACGATCACCTAGTGATGGGCTCCCACCATGAGAGTCACTGAATGCTCCCACTGATTTCTTGTCGCGGTTCTCCGACAGGTACTCAGCCTCAGTATTGTTTTGTGGTTCTTGAATTTCATCAAACACTATCTTTTTACGACCTTGTTCCTTAAAGACAATGTCATTTTCAAGGAACGTCGCATGTCTAGAAACAATAATCTTTTGTTTCTCAGGGAGATATAAGTAATATCCTCTTGTTTCTCTAGGATATCCCACAAAATAACACTTTTCACTTTTGACTCCAATTTATCAGTGATCATGTTCTTCACGTACGTAGGGCAACCCTACGTCTTGATATGTGAGAATGATGGCTTCTTGCCACACCATAACTTGTATAGTGTCCGATCAACTGACTTAGATGGAATCTTATTCAGAATGTAGATTGAAGTTTGGAGTGCGTGACTCCAAAGAAATGTTGGAAGAGAGGAGAAACTCATCATGGACCTCACCATGTCTAACAGGGTTCGGTTCCTCCTTTCAGACACACCATTCATCTATGGTGTTCTGGGAGGTGTCCATTGTGATGGACTCCATGTAACTTTAAATAATCCAGGAACTCATGGCTAAGGTATTCACCTCCTCGATCTAATCGAAGAGTTTTAATACCTAGTAAAAGTTATGAAGTGTCAGAAACCACCCCTTGCTAGAGTCGGTAGCGGTCCACATGCATCACTGTGAATCAACTGTAACGTTTCTTTAGCTCGTATCCCTTTCCCAGAAAAAGGTTTATTGGTCATCGTTCCTTTGAGACAAGCTTCGCAATTACCGTATGACTCCAAGTCAAACGGGGTTAAGTAGTCCAACTTTCTTAACCTTGCAATTCTATTCTCATTTGCATGACCAAGTCTACAATGCCACAAGAAAGTAGTGTTTTCCTGATTAGTAAGTTTAAGTCTCTTATTTTGTATATTAAAAATATCGTTTCCACAATTCAACAAATATAAACCATTCACAAGAGAAGCGTTCCCACAAGTAACACCATTTAACGTAAAATAACAACTATTATTAGAAAAATGGAATGAAAAACCTTCAATGTCTAACATCGGAATGAAAATAATGTTTCTAGTAATAGACGGAACGAAATAACAATTATTAAGTTCTAGTCTAAAACCACTAGGTAAGTCTATATTATATATCCCTACGCGCTCAGCAGCAACTCGTGCTCCATTTCCCACGCATAGGACGACTTCACCCGGTCTAACCGCTCTGCTTTCCTTAAGACCCTGCACATTCGTACAAATGTGTGAGTCACATCCGGTATCTAATACCCAGCAGTTAGAATTGTTAGTGGACATGTTTATTTCAATAATAAACATACCTGTTCCACTGCCAGAAGCACCTTGTGCATTCTTCTCGGCAACCAGAACCTTGCCATCCTTCTTCCAGTGCCCCTTTTCCTTACAGTAGAGGCACACATCCTTATCTACCCCTTTCTCTTTCTTTTGAACACCACCTTTAGGTTTCAAGGAATTGGACTTGGCGTTTTTCTTTGCCTTGTTCAATTGCTTCTTCTTCTCCATAGGGCCAGATCTAGCAGATGAGCTCACCATGAGCACATTCCTTTCCTTAGAAGTAGTTACTTCAAAAGTCTTGAGCATGTTGTGCAGCTCAGGCATCGTAGCTTCCGTCTGATTCATATTATAGTTCACTATGAAGCTAGAAAAAGAATCCGGAAGTGATTGAAGAATGGCATAAATGGAGACATCGTCCCCTAGACTAATGCCTAGGGTTCATAGTTTCTCAATTAGCCCTATCATCTTCAAAACATGAGGTGAGACCTTCCCCCCATCAGACATTCTACACCTGAACAGATCTCTCATGACCTCATATTTCTCAAAACGGGATTCAGAGTCAAATAGACCTTCCAGATGTTTGAGCATCTCAAAGGGACCCATGTTCTCATGTTGCCTCTGAAGTTCAGGGGTCATGCCTAGCAACATCACACACTGCGCCTGTCCTGCATCATCTTGATGCTTCTTTTGAGAAGCAACGTCAAACGTAGCAAGCTCAGTAGAACCAGGTGCTGGGGTTTTTGGGATTGGCGTGTCCAACACGCATTCAATCTTTTCTTGCCTTAGCACCAAACGCATATTTCGGTGCCAATCCAGAAAATTTGGCCCAGCCAATTTGTTAGATTCCAGTACGAATCTCAAATACAAATTATTCATTTCAACCAACCTAGAGAAATAATTGAACGGGAATTAAAACACATAATTCTTATGATGAATATTCAACAATCAAAATACACACGACTTTTATATTTATTTTGTCTCCATTATTTTCACATACTCAACGACCTCATCGGAAGAGTACGAATTTATATCTAATATAAATCATAATGGACTAGGATCCATATTCCTACTATCACATCAGAAGAGTACGAATTTATATCTAATATAAATCATAATGGACTAGGATCCATATTCCTACTATCACAGCAACTGCTTGTGCTGAATACTGTAATGGCAGAACTGGTAGGTCTCAATACCAATTGCACTTTCTGCAATTCCTAGTTGATTGAACCTAGTTCAATCGATGTCCCCTCGTTGTTCCCTTGCTTGGGCTAGTGAAACAACTCGGTTGGTTTACAACCATCACACGGCGACATCACATGTCCCTATAAAAGTTCAGTTAGACGTAACTCCGAGCAAAAGACTTGGGTCTTAAATACTCACTGGAATGAAATCTCCGGTTTTCTTTTAATTATGATGGAAGACATCTTTCATTCTAAATGAAAACCATATTTAGTTGAGGAACATTTCAAAGCGGGGTATTTAATTGCTTAAACAAGATCCAATTATACAAGCTCAAACAAATAAGAGCAAATACTGGGCGCCGCATACCCAATCATAAGAAACACGGTCCGACAAGTACTGAGCACCGCCTACCAAGACAATAAATGCGGTCCGACAAATATTGGGCGCCGCCTACTCAAACAATAAACGCGGACTCTAACTAATAATGTAAAATTCAATTTACATAAACAGTTAGACAAATAAAACAATTTATCAAAGTATCATGCTTCATTATAAAATTCAAAATAATATAAATAAAGCACATAATAGGATTAAGCACATAAATCAAATAAACGTTCAATTAATAAATATTCGTAGGTAAAATATTGCTAAACTAGTATAAGACCCGCGAATTTCGCGGGATTGAAAAAAAATTATATTATTATTTAATAAGATTTTATATAATTTATTATATTAAAATATATTTGATGATAATTGATGTATTTGATGATTTAATGCCATGTTCAACAATACCGACCACAAAAGACACTCTTGCTTGCATAAGTTCAGATTGAATAAGAGAATGTTATGCATAAGTTCAAATTTAATAAGAGAATGTGTTGTTATTTGTGTATGGTTGTAATATGTTAGTTTGTATGGATTTTTATACATAATATGAGAGTTGGGCTCTTATATCCAAAATTGTATCAATTGTATGTGAGTCCTTGTCTAATAATGTTTTCATACCTGAAGTAATGAAATATTATTGAGCATACAAAATTATTTTTTGTTTAGATAACAATTATGAACATTAGGATGAAATTTGTAGTCCTAGAAAGTTTGTAGAATAATATAAAGAACATTTGTCAGCAATTTAATTAAAATCATGTTCATAGTATATAATATATAATGACTATAAAGGATGACTCATTCAAGACTTAAGAAGACCAATTCTTATGGAGTTAGTTACGGACTAGTTCATACTTATCTTATCTTGTAATTCAAATATTGTATCTATTTAAAGAACACAATAGTAGCGGTTGTAATCAATCGAATATTCAATACAAAAAATATATTTCTTCTGTACGCTTTATATGGTATCAAGAGAGGTTACGATCTGAGACCTTCTTCTTCTTGAGCCCTAGTCCTCTATCTCTTCCTCACCATGACAGAACCTACAGAAACTACAGAAATTACAGAAACTGCTGCTTCAACCACCGCACCATCAATTGTGCCAATCACAGCCCATCACCATCTCCCAATTAAGCTATCTCATAAAAACTTTCCCTCTTGGCGTGCTCACCTCCTTGCCCTCCTTCGTTGGCACAACTTATTGGGCTATATTGATGGCTCCCTGCCGTGCCCGACTCTGGCCGCCAATGGCTCCAACGCCACAGCCGTCACTACCTGGTTCCGCCAAGATCAACTGTTGTTGGCTGCGATCTTCGGATCATTAACACCAGAGGTACTTCCTCTTATTTCCTCTTCAGATTCTTCAGCTGCAGCTTGGGCAGTCCTCAACAGGCTGTTTGCAAACAAATCCCGATCCCGAGTCAATCAATTGAAGAGTGAACTCTTCTGTCTCACGATTGACGATCGCTCCATAACTGACTACATGCACTACGTTAAATCAAAAGTGGATGAACTCGCTTTGATTGATGAACCTGTGTCTGCAGACGATCTCACGCTATTTGTGATAAATGGCTTAGGTCCTGAATACGCAAACATTGTCGGTCCTATTCGCACTCGTGAATCGTCTCTCCGCTTCGAGGAACTCCATGACTTACTCTTCGAGCATGAACTCTCAATTAAAAACCAGGAGAAGGCCCACAAAACCCTTCTCGCCACTGCTAATGCCGCACACTCCGGCGGGAATCGTGGCCCCTCTACCTCCAACCGAAAACCTCAATCTGGTGGTAATCGTGGAGGTAACCACCACTCTGGCCAGAGGTCGCATCACTCAGGCTTCCACGGCAACTCCCCAGCCCGTGGTGGCAACAATGGGCACTCATCAAATTATCGTGGCTTCACCTCGTCAAACCGTGGCAACCACCAGCCTGGTGGTGGTTCTCCATTTGGCAACAAACCTCCTGTTGTATGCCAGCTATGTGGTGGTATTGGCCACACAGCCATCACTTGCCGCCGTCCTCCGTATTTGGCTAACTATGCAGCTTCGCCGTCAAACACATCCCACAATCCATGGCTCGTCGACACAGGTGCCTCTCACAATCTCACTAATGACTTGAGCAACCTTTCCATTCACTCGGAGTATGACGACACTGATGAAGTGCATATTGCAGATGGAACTGGACTCCCTATCACTCATATTGGTAAATCTGTCTTACAATTTCCATCTCATTCTTTTATTTTATCTGATGTGCTTTGTGTTCCATCTGCCACACAAAACTTATTATCAGTTAGTAAGTTTACTTCTGCAAATCAAGTATCTATGGAATTTTTTCCTGATTATTTCATTGTCAAGGATCGAGCCACGGGGGCGCTTCTAGCTAAAGGTTCTTGCCGTGATGGAGTCTATCATTTCACCCCACCATCTTCTTTGCAGAATTCTGAGTTCAAGTCCGTTTCAGTTGGTGTCCGTGCTTCGTCCCTCCATTGGCATGCTCGCCTCGGGCATCCATCTTTGGACACAAGCACTTTTATTATTAGCAAACATAATTTACCTTTATTGCAAAAGTCCCAGGTTTCGGGCACAGACTGTATTTCTTGCCGCTTGAGCAAATCGCATAGACTGCCTTTTTCGGCTTCTTCCTTTCATGCTTTGCATCCTCTTCATTACTTGTTTGCTGATGTTTGGGGACCAACGTCCAGTACTTCTATTGATGGTTCAAAATATTTTGTGTTATTTGTGGATTTATTCAGTCGTTACTGTTGGTTGTTTCCGATAAATGCGAAATCACAAGTTGCCTCCATATTCATCCAATTTCGTGCTTTAGTTGAGAAGCAATTTGGTCATTCAATTCGAAATTTCTATACAGATAATGGAGGAGAATTTACTGCCTTACGATCGTACTTGGTTCAGAATGGTATTTCTTGGCTCACTACGGCACCACACACACCTCAACAAAATGGTATTTCTGAACGACGTAATCGTCATATCCTTGAGATAGGTCGGGCCTTGCTACACCATGCGACACTGCCTCAGTCTTATTGGTCATTTGCTCTCCAAACTGCAGTATATTTAATCAATCGCATGCCCACTCCCACTCTGGGGAAACGGAGTCCATTTCAGTTGCTCTTTGGTAAATCACCGAACTACACGAAACTCCGGGTTTTCGGTTGCTTGTGCTTCCCATGGCTACGCCCGTACCTACCAGGCAAGCTCACACCCCCGTCAAAACAATGCATATTTATCGGATACTCTACCTCCCAGAACTCCTACAAATGTCTTGACCCTGACTCCGGCCGTATATATATTTCACGCCATGTTCACTTTGTTGAGTCTCAGTTTCCAGGCTCTACACTACAGCAACCATCACCACCCTTGTTGCCTTCTATTAACACATTTGATGTTCAGATTCTGCCCATCTTGCCTGCTCCCCCACCCTCTCCAGGTCCGGCACTTGATGTTCCTACGGCCATCCCCTCAGTTCCGCCTCTTGCTGAGCCCGTTGTTCCACCAACACCAGCCCCGGCTATCTCGCCTCCTCAGCGCACTCACATCATGCGCACAAGGAGCCAAAATTTTATTCATAAACCAAAACGCATGTTTGCCGCTACTAAGCATCCACTTCCGGACGATGTCGAACCATCCACCGTCCACCAAGCTCTCTCACACCCTCTCTGACGTGCTGCCATGGACGAAGAATTTACGGCACTTCAACGCCATGGCACATGGGACTTAGTTCCCCCCCCCCTTCTCAAGCTAATATTATCGGTTGCAAATGGGTATTTAGTATTAAACGCAAACCAGACGGCTCGGTTGATAAATACAAGGCTCGCCTCGTTGCAAAGGGCTTCCATCAGCGCCCTGGCATAGATTTTCGTGAGACCTTCAGTCCCGTGGTCAAGCCTGCGACCATTCGAACTGTCCTATCTTTGGCACTTCAATTTAATTGGTCCCTTCGCCAACTTGACGTAAGTAATGCCTTCTTGCATGGCACGCTGGATGTCCCCGTATACATGACTCAACCACCGGGATTCAAGGATGCATCTTCTCCCTCACATGTCTGCTTGCTCCGCCGCACTTTATATGGCCTCCGTCAAGCCCCTCGGGCTTGGTACAATGCCTTAAGCTCAGCCCTGATATCCTTCGGCTTCGTGCAATCTCGAGCCGACACTTCTCTTTTCACTCTCCACAAGGACACTCTTCGCCTATATGCTCTTGTATATGTCGATGATATTGTTATCACGGGATCTTCCGATGACCAGCTTCTTGCTCTCACTCATCATCTCCAAGCCACCTTTGCCGTGAAGGACCTTGGTCATTTGTCCTATTTTCTAGGTATTGAGGTTGCCTATTGCAAAGAGGGGTTGTTTCTATCTCAACACAAATACACAATTGATCTACTACGTCGACACAACATGGATGGTGTAAAGCCCTTATTCACACCTATGACTTCAAAACCAGCCTCCACCACAGGCCATGTTGATCCCACCGAGTATCGGAGTGCTATCGGTGGACTTCAATACTTGACTATTACTCGCCCCGATATTGCATTTACCATCAACAAGCTTGCTCAAAATATGTCTTGCCCATCAGCCTCGCACTGGCTAGCGGTGAAACATTTGTTTCGATATCTCAAAGGTTCGTTGCACCATGGTCTTCTTCTCCAACGCACACCGTCTTTATCCATCACCGCTTACTCAGACTCAGATTTTGGAGGAGACTTATCAGATGGAAAATCCACATCAGCTTACATTATTTTTCTTGGGCCCAACCCTATTTCTTGGCGCTCAAGGAAACAAACCGGTGTTGCACGATCATCTACCGAGGCCGAGTACAGGGCCTTAGCTTCTGAAGTTTGTTGGTTACTTCATTTATTCAGCGAGCTCCGCATTTATTCTCCCTCGACGCCAAAGCTTCTATGCGATAATATGGGTGCCACTCGTCTAGCATTAAATCCGGTGCAACATTCACGAATGAAACACATTGCCTTAGACCTTCACTTTGTTCGTGATCTTGCTTCCAAGGGCTGTCTTGCTGTCTCATATGTCAACACCTTAGACCAATTGGACGACCTACTCACCAAACCACTAGCTCGGCCACGTTTTCAAAAGTTGCGTTCCAAAATCTCTGTTGCCGATGGAACGTCGATTTTGCGGGGGCGTATAAAGGATGACTCATTCAAGACTTAAGAAGACCAATTCTTATGGAGTTAGTTACGGACTAGTTCATACTTATCTTATCTTGTAATTCAAATATTGTATCTATTTAAAGAACACAATAGTAGCGGCTGTAATCAATCGAATATTCAATACAAAAAATATATTTCTTCTGTACGCTTTATAATGACATATATTAAATTTGATCTAATTAAACTGAGTGCAAGATTGAAATGTTTGGTTTAAAATTATTGAATTCGTAAATATTATAAGTGAGTAATTCAAAATGCAAGTACTTATCAAATATATAGAAATTTGAAGTGAGTATGTGGATAGGATTTATGTAAGACAATTCACTGTAATATACATTATAAATTCTTAAACACTTCTTTGGTAGTGCAATTTATTGAGACCCTTGTTATATTTAATATATAGATTGGTGGCACCCTCAACATTTTATATGAGCTTTTGAGAACTGTATAACATTTATATGAGCTTTTGAGAACTGTATAACCATTATTTCTTCTACTGTACAACGGTTAAAGAGTTTTGAACATTAAGAATCTTGTAATTTCTAGCCATTTTGAATTGCAAGTAAATGTGATGAATAAATGTGGACATATTTGGTAGTCCTTAATGTCACATCAAACAACTGTATGGAAAGTAGAATAAGTCGAAGGTAGAATGCAATGAAATCCGTTATTATATTTTTTAAATTATCAACATTAAAGAAACCACTCCAAATCTTAAAAATACATTTTCAAACGGAACACTTTAAAAAAAATGCATAAAGAAATATTTAACATGCACTTTTTTAAAAAAATACATTAACATGACTTCTTTTTTCAATCAACTTTTCCCAATCTTGACGTTGGTTTGTTGTAGACATTTTGGAATGAATAGTATTATCCTTAGTACCAATAACACTGATTATCAAAACATGCCATCTGTGCAATCTGATCACGGTATAGTTATTCCAGTTATTCTCCAAGTGTAGTTGAGAGATGTAGAATCTGAAAATAAATTATCTATGAAGCAAATGTTGAAACTGGATTGGTAGAGATGAAAAAAAATGACAAAAGAGTCCATATAAAGTATTTGACATGCTATGTTTCACAATCAACTAAAACATTGAAGAATGTAACATCACGTTGTCCAAATCAGTTAAAATTTCAAATGGAGTTTTGTCAATGAGTGGAATAAGAATGTTATTAAAAAAAAGGGACATGTCTGCTTTGAACTCTCTCATTCTCATCACAATCTTTTTTGAACTCTTATTCAACATCCTGAAAATTAAGGAACCAGACGTGAAACACAATAAATGCATTAAAGAAAAATAATTAAAAAGTAAAGTAAACTAATCCCAAAGTTTAAAGAAAAATAATTAAAAAGTAAAGTAAACTAATCCCAAAGTTTTGAGAAGAATAGCAGAGCGGAGAGGAAGAAAACGGTAAAAAGAAAAAAGATTCTAGGAAAAAGAAGTTGAAAATAGGGAGAAATATTTAACGAAAATTTAAAAAAGTAAAAGAATATTGAAAAAAACTTAATTTTTTTTTAAGAACCAAAAAGAAAGGGTGAGTAGAAATAAAAAACAATAATAATTTAAAAAAGAGTATAAATCTCATAATCATTCAATCTTTATATATCTCATCATTAGGATTTGCTTAAAAAATTTAATGTAAATTAAATAGAAAAAAATTAAAAGAGAATTCTTGTAAAAAGGAATGAAAGAGAAGAATACATTGGAGAATTAATAATCATTGATTTTCTGTTCAAACGTCTTTGAAAAATTCTAGGAACATAGAAGAAAAGAAAAAGTAAATTTCTTTTTAACAAAAGTATACCTAATTCAAAGACTACAAAACACATAAACTTAAAATTTCACAATTTTTGAACTCTCTTCATCGAACTCTTATTCCACATTGTTTTCATTTTTGCTGCAATTTGACGTCATGTCTATTAGGAATGGATGAGGAAAAAAAAATTATATTGTCTAAAAAAAATTATAAGAAAATTAGATAACACAAAAACATAAAATTACCTTAATATTTTCTTAAAAAAGAATTCGATATTAGCAAGTGAGAAGATGCAATTAAGGAATCCAAAAACAATTAAAAAGTGAACTAAACTAATTGCAAAGTTTTTTAAGAAAAATAGCAGAGAATGGAGAGGAAGAAGAAAACTATAAAAAGAAATAAGAACTAAGAAAAAAATTTGATAAGAGAGAGAAATATTTAAGAAT
Source organism: Galeopsis tetrahit (assembly GCA_963675135.1). Taxonomy (NCBI): domain Eukaryota; kingdom Viridiplantae; phylum Streptophyta; class Magnoliopsida; order Lamiales; family Lamiaceae; genus Galeopsis; species Galeopsis tetrahit. The sequence continues at coordinate 53,899,126 of OY776124.1, read as the reverse complement.
TTTTTTTTAAAGAAAACTGTAAAAAGAAAACCGTAAAGAACTTTGAAAAAAAAAAGAGAGAGAAGGGAAAAAAAGAATAATTAAAAAAAAATGTCTAAAAAAAAGAAAGAGAGAGAGCAGGGAAGTGAAATAATTATTTAAAAAAAATATAAAATAAAACAGTATTAAATAAAGAATTAAAAAATTAATTATTTTAAAAAATAATTTAAGAAAACTGTCGAGAAAAAAAAAGGGAGAGCGAGGAGAAAAATATAAAAGAAAAAAAAAAGGGAGAGAGGAAGTTGAGAAAACCTTAAAAGAATAAGGAAATGAGGAAAAAAATTACATTATCTAAAAAAAACTATAAGAAAATTAGATAACACAAAAACATAAAATTACCTTAATATTTTTTTTAAAAAGAATTAAATCTAGCAAGTGAAAAGATGCCATTAAGGAATTCAAACGTCTAAAGAAAAACAATTAAAAAGTGAACTAAACCAATTGCAAAGTTTTTTAAGAAAAATAGCATAGAACAGAGAGGAAGAAGAAAACTATAAAAAGAAATAAGAACTGAGAAAAAAAATTGAAAAGAGGGAGAAATATTTAAAGATTTTTTTTAAAGAAAAATAGCAGGTAAAAAGAAAACCGTAAAGAATTTTGAAAAAAAAGAGAGAGGAGGGAAAAAAAGAATAATTTAAAAAAATTGTCGAGAAGAGAGAGCAGAGAAGTGAAATAATTATTTAAGAAAAATATAAAATAAAATGGTATTAAATAAAGAATTAAAAAATTAATTATTTTAAAAAATAATTTAAGAAAACTGTGGAGAAAAAAAAGGGAGGGAGAGGAGAAAAATATAAAAGAAAAAAAAAAGGGAGAGAGGAAGTTGAGAAAACCGTAAAAGAATAAGGAGAGAAAACAAATAAAAATGTAAATTCTAAGAAAATTAGAAAAATAGAAAGAAGAAAATCTGAGAAGCCACGTGGAGAAAAGATGGGTAGATTTAGAAATATTAACAAGCTCCAAGATTTTAATTAATTCTAAAATTATTTTGCCCAAAATTTATTTTATTTGAAAAATCAGAATTTTGGTCCAACCAAACCGTCCCTAATTAATTTATGGAATTATATTAAATTTTAAATGAAGAGAATAATGTGTAAATTTCCAAAATTCACATAATTGCACACAGGCCCCTGGAGAGAATCAAATTCTCCAACCAAGGGCCTGGCCCCAAGGCTGCGACTGTAGCGTTTAACTTCAGCGCCACATCACTCGCGGCCACCACCGAGGCAGCCAGCCTCCGACCCAGGTGCAATCGGTCGAAAAGAAAAGAAAAGGGGCAGCTACAACGCGTATTTCGATCGCGATTCATGGTGGAGAAACTCGCCCAGTGAGTTCTCCTCTCCTGCGGCCGCACGCTCGTGGTGGTTTATTTGGGCTGACTCGACAAAATAATTATGCTTGCCCAGCAAGCTTTTCATCCGGCAAGCACATGGAGTATTAGGAATATAATATTATAAAGATTTGTATCTTTTAATATTATGATTTATATCCATCTTTTAGAATATTTGATGTAAATATCTTGTAAATATAGATACACTTTGTATCTATAAATACATCTCTTGTAAACACTTTACAATCACTCAATGAAATAATAATTTCTCTATTCATTGTTTCTCTATATGGTATCAGAGATGGGTGTGTACGCTGCTTTCTGGGAATTCTGCAAACTGGTGTGAATATAGCCGAGTTGACCCATCGAGTTAGGGATGGGTCGACTCGCTAGGTTGCCGGAGTGAGCGGGCGGCGGCGGGAGGTTGGGGCAGGAGCGCGCCGTGTGGCCTGGGGTGCGGCAGTATTGACAAGTCCCTAGATAGGGCTTGTGGGGCGTTGATCGCGTGCGGGTTTCGCCAGATCTGGGACGCGCATCTGGTCGTGCCGATTGAGGAGGGTTTCTGCCGGCGACCATTGCCGACGCCGGTGCCAGAGGTAATAGGATATCTGGCCTTGAAAGATAAACGGTGGAGGGAAGCCATGTCCTCCGAGTTTGATGCTCTTCTCAGGAATGGAACTTGGGATTTGGTTCCCCCTGATGAGTCTCAAAATATAGTTGGCTCCAAGTGGGTCTTTCGCATCAAACGCAAGCCTGATGGGTCCCTAGATAAATTTAAAGCACGCCTTGTGGCCAAAGGTTTTCATCAGCGTCCGAGTGTTGATTTCTTTGAAACCTTCAGTCCTGTAGTCAAACCTTCAACTGTTCGAGCTGTTCTCAGTATTGCAGTTACTCGAAATTGGCCCCTTCAACAGTTTGATGTGAATAATGCTTTTCTTCATGGTACCCTGTCTAACACAGTTTACATGGCACAACCCCCTGGTTTTGTTGATAAAATTTTTCCGTCCTATGTTTGTAAACTGCATAAGTCCATTTATGGTTTAAAACAGGCACCTCGTACTTGGTATTATGCTCTTAGGACGTTCTTGGAAGGGATTGGATTTATTCACACTAAGTCTGGTGAGTCTCTTTTTGTTTACAATAAATCTGGTGTTATTGCATATTTCCTTGTGTATGTTGATGATCTGATTCTCACAGGAAATAACATTCCCTTCCTCACTCGAGTGGCTACGGACCTTGGTACAAAATTTTCAGTGAAAGATTTGGCCCCTCTTTCCTACTTCCTAGGTGTGGAAGTTCTTCGTACCAAAAAATCATGCTTTCTTTCCCAACGAAAGTATGTGGTTGATCTCCTTACTCAGTATAACATGATCACCTCCAAACCAGTTCAGACTCCACTATCCACCTCAACTCGTCTCACTCTTTCGGATGGGACACCTCCTGCTGATGCCACTCAATTTCGTCAGGTACTTGGTAGTCTTCAATATCTCCAACTCACCAGACCTGATATAGCATTTGATGTTCACAAGTTATCTCAGTTTATGCATGCTCCAACCACTACACATTGGGGTGCAGTTAAACGTCTTCTTCGTTATTTAAATGGGACTCGAGATGTAGGAATAACCTTGAAACCTGAACCTTCCTCTTCTCTACATTGTTTTACTGATGCTGATTGGGCCGGCAACAGTGATGATCGTACTTCTACAAGTGCTTACATTGTATTTCTTGGGGCTAATCCTATTTCATGGTCTTCAAAGAAACAAAAATCAGTTGCTCGTTCTTCCACGGAAGCCGAATATCGTGCCATTGCCTCAGCTGCCTCTGAAGTTCAATGGTTAAAGTCTTTATTTCATGAATTGTGTTTCTCAGTTCCTACTCTTCCTGTTATCTATTGTGATAATATTGGGGCCACTTATCTCTGTTCAAATCCTGTCTTCCACTCTCGAATGAAGCATATTGCAATTGATTTTCATTTTGTTCGAGATTTGATCAAGACATCTCAGCTTAGAGTCTCACATGTCTCGTCCGCAGACCAACTTGCCGATGCTCTCACCAAGCCACTACCTCGTGCTCGGCTGCAACTACTAATGACCAAGATTGGACTCTCCTACGGTGCTCCATCTTGAGGGGGCGTATTAGGAATATAATATTATAAAGATTTGTATCTTTTAATATTATGATTTATATCTATCTTTTAGAATATTTGATGTAAATATCTTGTAAATATAAATACACTTCGTATCTATAAATACATCTCTTGTAAACACTTTACAATCACTCAATAAAATAATAATTTCTCTATTCATTGTTTCTCTATATGGAGTGCAACAGCCATGGCATTACTTGAAACAAGGATTTCAGGGTTTCCAAAACCTGAAATCCTATTTTCAATTTATTTATTTATTTTTTAAATCAAAGTTAATTAATTTGATTTCCAAACTAAAAGATTAAAATCTAGTTTATGTGTATACCAAAAATTTCAAGAAACTAATTCTATATACAAGATTCGGAAATTAAAACTTTAGGCAAAATAAAATTGAAAATATTCGCAAATATTTACTAACAAATAATACATAAAATTATGTATACAACCATTAATCACCCTGAAGCTCTGATACCACTGTTGGGTTTTTGAAGTACGAACACCATGTTCGCACCAGCGGAAGTTTAAATTATTTTACCAATACAGATTTCTGATATAGCGGAAGTTTAAAATTTTATTTTACCAACACGATTTCTGATATGACTGAATAACATAATTGAAGGATAATTAAAGCATTTAAATAATCCTTACAATAATTCGTATGCGAGATCCTCTACTACGATCTCCACGTAATCCTAGTCTACGAACTTGTGATCCAGATTGGAATTCTCTAAAAGAACTCGAGAATTCTATATAGAGAATCAGAGAAATATTACGAGTGATAAATTGTTACGACTCAGAACCTCTAACCCTAAAGGTATTTATATAGTAAAACAGAAACTCTATCTGTGCACATGAGCTTGAGCCCAAGTATATATTTTACCATATTTATGATATATCTAATATATCATCTTATTAATTAAATCTAATTTAATTAAATAAGTTATAATTCTATCAAATAAAATTATTCTATATTTCTCCATAAATTAAATATCTTGATCAAATCAAATAATTAATTCATCCAACTTTAATTCGTAAATTAAGACTACTTGTTGTGTGACCCATAGGCCCTCACATATCAAGTGATTAGTCAAACTAACGGTCTTAGCAGAACCCTAGACAATGAACCAGACAATCTCAATATGTGAGGTACGTTGCGAGGAAATAGCAACAACCTGTAATGTGAAGCTCATAATGATATGATCCTTTCATTCACGAATACTCCGATTAAATCTAGAACATGATGATGTGTCTATTCCAATAATTTAATCACGTTATCTCATTCTACTAATTGATCACAGTGTCGTATTTGAACACTATTCCAAATGTGACGTGCATTGGCCAATGACTAACGATCCAATTAGTTATGAGAAGATGAGTATTCTCTCTAAATCTATTTGAGGAATGAATCTTATTCTTGGCTCAACTACCGCGCACGCGTACTTTATGGTGTGCCCAACACATGCCTAATCTACCCCGTTAGGAGTGCAAGCGTCGGTCATGGTCAAAGCCCATCACGCCATACATGTCGCGTGTATTGACCTCAAGTCGAAGAACGTTACATTGCTCCACAAATCGATATTCCCGTAGACACGTAAATAGAATACACCAAACGGTTTCTCGATTGGGCAAGCCAATACTCTCAAAGTATCCGTGCATCCTCGTAGTTGTGAGAACCACTACATCCTCTAAGAATATGATGCAGATCGCACACCATCTCAATCGCATCATCGATATCCCAATCTCGATGATCCTTGATTGGGGCTACTTTAAGAACCATGAGATAGTCAATCGAGATCTCACATCTTAATGACATCATTGGTTCATGGGAACACATATAAGAATAAATGCAAACAATCAAACATAACATTCTATAAGTGTATCACCGAATATTATTACTAACGTCAATAATACTTAAATAACTGAATATGATCAAGTACAATGTCCTTATTATGATTGTCTCTAGGACATCTATACTAACAGAGAAGGTCCCATTTGTTCATTTAACGAGCGAATCCTATGGTAAATCAATATTAGGATATCCTCTCGAAGAAACCCTGTTTCATTCAAAGGGATCGTGTTTGGAGTAGAATGCACCAACTTGTTTGGACAACATCGAAAAGAACTCCCGTCTGCTATGTCACGAATTCACTTTCGTCCCTGGTTTCCAAGAGTGTTCGAGCTAGTGAAACAGTTGAAGACTCTACAAAAGATGATGTCTTCACAAAAGAGTAATCTAGTACGAGAAAGCTCAAGAAATCAAGCCAAGCTTGTGTTCCTGTCGAACTTACTTTCAGTAAGATATAGTCAAGACATGATTTGAAAGTTAGTGAAATTGAGCCAACTTCCAACTGCAAGTTCATTCTATCAAAAGAAACTTTACAACATTAGTTTTTCCTATTTGAGTGTCTTTGTACTGTTTTTTGAACAGATTTATATAATATTTTGATGTTTCAACTAGGAATTATAACTCAAGTTGAGTCCTATTTCCTTGTTGTAAAGTTGTACATGATATAAAATCCAGACATCATTGTGGTCTTCTAGATTCTCATGAGTTTTCAAGAGTGGATTGTTATCAAAATGGTCTGAGTGTATCAAGTTTGTGTGTTGATAACAAAGAGTGAACTGAGACTATAAATTATGCATCAAACAGGGGAATATATGGAGTGGGCTGCATGCCCTAGAATTTTGTTGATTACATAAAACTGTTTCTCTGGTACTGCATCATCATGCAAATTTGTAATGCTTTGTACACTAAAGGACAGGAACAAACTCACATAAAGCACTACATAACTTCCTCCAATTCGTAATTATTATGGCATAAAATGAAGTTCGTAAACCGGACTTATAACTTATGCCACTCCTGATTCCACTGAAGCAGTATAAAGATGTATAAATTTAAAACTCAAAATATAAATTGGAGTGGTGGTGAAGATATTATGGGGGTCATTTATCCGTGGCCTTTATCCTTTGCAATTCTTTTAAGCCGTTGGAATGAAATTGTTGGATATATATGAGTCCTATGAGTCTGTAAACTTCAATTAAATATCATAAAAAAAGAAAACTTATTTTAATTTTGAATAATTTTTCGTTAGAGGTGTTAAAAAAGTAATTGAAATAATATGAATAACTTGGTTGTTTCCTGTGTATATTTAAATATGCATCAATTATCATTAGGTTTCTTATCTTATATGAATAACTTTGTTGTTGACAGACAATGTATATTTAGAGTCAGAGTCAAAAGTTTCAAATACTCATTTGCAATTCCACGATAGCTTCCATTTTATAGTGCAACAAACGGAAGACTATAAAGTCGGTGTATTATGATCTGTATTGCATTAGAGCACGGAATGTTGGAAAATGTTGGTTTTGACCACATTATATAAAATATTAAGTGACAATTTTATAATCCGTTTTGCGTAAATGGATTCAGTTGATTTGATTTCTCAAAACCAAATTTTAGGTGAATGAGAAATTAATATTAAAGTTGGTCATTTAATGAGTGAATAAATATATTGTTGAATTTATTTACTCCCTCCGTTTTTTAATAAGTGTCACTTTGGCTTTTTAATTAATTTTAAAATAAGTGTCATTCTAGAGTTTTTTCTTTAATTTTGACTATTTTATCCTTATTCATTTACCATAAATATTTTTCATTAATAAATTCCACAAAAATTATTTATACCAAAATTAATTTAGTCTATGAATACTAGCTACATTCTTAACTACATTCTTTGTCAAACAAAATTTATATATTAAAATTAGTTATAATTAATGAAGGGTAATATCGACCACAATTTATAATCTTAATTTGTTGAAAAAAGCCAAAATGACACTTATTAAAAGATGGAGGGAGTATTATTATATGATAATAGTAATGGATTGTGACCTATATATATAGATATGTGATGTGCCAAAATTTGCACGAGAGGATTGCGTGTCCTTTGGATTGGATGTCCCACTCTTCGAACACGTACAATCACTCCAAGTATGCTGCCTTCACTCGAAATCTTCAAGAACCTGCAAAGAACACGCCGGAGGGGGGTCCGGCGTGGACACTCCGATGCCTAAGTCAGTATAGGGCTTATGAAAATCTCTCAAGGATCTCGAGATCCTTGATGTATCAAATCAGTTCTCAAAGAATATAAAAAAGGTGTCTTTCGTTTTATGTATCAAGTTTGTAATATAAGAATGTCTAACCTGGAAATCTCCTTGGATTTACCTATTTATAGGAATCCTCCCTCGAGAGGAAGCCAAGTCTTCCTCCTTTTTCGGAGCTGCCCATAAGACTCGGCCCTGCGGAGTGGACGAAGTCTTCTCTTCTCTCCACTTCCCGAAGACTCGGCAACATTCCTTCTTAGTTGACTTGGTTCCCCAAGATAAAGGAGGATAAGGTCTACCTTTTATCAAGTCTAAGCCGAAAATGGCGGAACCTCCCTACATTCAAGGCTCACGACCTTTCATCAAAACTAATTCTTCCGGAAGCTTCTTTCCAGCCGAAGCTCCCTCCAAAGGGATCTCCAGAGAGGATTTCCCATCAGAGAGTATTATATAATTTGATCCTTCCACTTTTATCTTATCCTCTATACACGTGTCGACTTCTTATTAGGTGACATTTTTAGGCCGCATCATCTACTCCCCCCTACTCTCGTAAAAGGGGGACATCTTTTGGGAGAGTAGAGAAATTTCCCAAAATTTAATTCAAGGGTCCTTCTGGAGATACGTGTATCATTCCTGCTTTGGAGAGGAAGTTTCAAAACATGTCCTTCTCCGAAGGCTTTTCCCGCCTCCAGCTAAGAAGACTTTTCGGTTTCCACGCGTGGGCCCCACGCGATCGCTTTTCTCTCTCCTTTGTTATTCTCCCGAGAAAAGTTCTCGATTCCTCCCCACATCTTCTCTCATTTACTCCACGCAACCGCTTCTCTTCTCTTCTTCCCTTTTTCAAATTTCATTTCTTCCCCAAAAGTCTCATATCGTCTTCATCTTTCTCCTTCGGTGTTCTTCCTCCGAGTTTTCGCCGTCGTCGGCCGCCCCGACCAATTCCGTAGTCCTCTTAATCAAGGTAACCCAGCTATCTTCCCTTTTTTTTTTCTTTCCACTTTTATTAGCACTGTAACTCGATGTCCAACCCCCTTTCTCCGCCTGAAAATCTCAGCCCAAACTCTTCTGAATTGACTCCCTCTCTGATGGGGAGTCCAGAGAATAAGATTTCCCCTTCATCTCAAATCGACCATACTCATCTAGTTAGCCTTACTCATGCTTATGGTTTTCCATCGGAATATACCTTTCGCGCTCCTCGCTCAAATGAACGCCCAAATCTCTCCCAACCCCGGACTCTTGCCTTTTTTGAAGCTCAACTTAGGGCAGGACTACGATTTCCGATTCATCACTATTTGGCTGCCATATCGACTCGCATGCAGATCCCTCTTAACCAGTTTACTCCGAATGCTATCCGTACTATGATAGGCTTTTTCATCCTGGTGAAAGGGAATGGGGGTGACCCATCTACCGAACTGTTTTTGAGCCAACATTCTTGTAAAGTGAACGATGGCTTCTTTTATGTTAGTGGGCGAAGGTCCCGTGTTTGTATGTTTCTGAAAAAACTCCACGAAGAAGACTCATCCTGGCGAGATTATTATTTTTTTGTTACAAGCCCCACTGATTGGTCATTTCCTCATGGGGATTGGATATTCCACAACCCTGGAGTACTTCCTCCTCCTTTGAAAGTTTATTCTGTTTCCAATCACACTGTTATGACTGATCTCAATACTCACATCTATCTGCACGATTATTTCGATATTCCTAGTATTTGTAAAAATCCTCGCATCCTCTCCCACTTTGACTTTTGCCCTCAAGACTTCCCTTTAGATTCTCGAGATGGTAAAAAATCTTTTATTCTTGTTTCTTACTTCTCGTATGTGGCTATTTTTCTACATTCTGAACATCTTCTTGGTTATCTGCAGCAATGAGTTGGCTAACTCACATCTCACGGGATGCCCCTGCTCTCAGCATAGTGAAGACCCCTGCATTATCCGCTCCAGAAGATCCCCCAAAAGCTCCTCCGTCTCCGGCTCTCGAGAGCTCAGCAAAGACCCCGGCTCCAGGGAGCCCTTCAAAGGTTCCTCCTCTCCCCGGTTCATCCACTCAAGTTCCTAGTTCAGTTGCTAGGAGAACCCGATCAGCTGCCAACGCCTTCTTTTCTAACTGTGGCACCTCTAAGAAGAAGAAGGGAAAAGCGACCCGTGCTGAGAAGGAATCTCCCCCTCCTACTGTGTACGAGCCTCTCCACCGTCTTATCGACCGATGCCCTGCTCCTCCCCATGCTGAGTTATCCGACACGCCTCTTCCTGAAGATCTACTGCTCCGGGGGGCTCATCTTTTTTTCGAGGTACTTTATATTATTTTCAGATCTCTGTCTTCTTCACATCCTGAACATTGTTTCTTTTTCTTTTGTAGTTTGGTCTTATCTATACTAAGATACTCGACCAAGGCGTTGAGATGGTGGCTGAGCTCGAACTTCTCTGAGCTGAAGCATCTTCTCTCCAGTCAACTCTCAAAGGGATCACTACGGAGAAAGACAAGGCTCATAAACGAGCTCAAGCTCTGGCTGAGGAATTATCTCTTCTACAGACTCAAAGCAAGCAGGATGCAGCCCGGATTAAATATCTGGTGCAGGAGGTGGGACGGATGGAACGCGAGCTACCAGACGTCGGAGTGCAGGCTTGCATTAAGTCTCTATTCACTTCCTCCTTGGGTCAAGAGTTCTTGGGGACCCTCCATACTCAGTGGCTGTCCGGCTTCCTAAAGAGCTCGAGCTTCTTATGCGCCATGAGGCCCCATATCCCTCATTTCATCGACCATGGCTTCAGCAATGCTGTGGCCGAACACTCAGCTCCGGGGTTCGATGGGACCTACTCTCGTGAGTTCCACCTGGACCAACTCGCTACTCCTCCAAAATTCTTGGGGGATCCTAAGGAGAGCCCCGACAGTCCTTGGTGGTTGCCCGGCATGAATCAGGCCATCACCAAGTTGCAGGCTGCTAAGGTGAGCATGGCTGAGCTAAAGCCCCTGGAGCGTCTAGTTTATCCTTATGCTTCTGCTACAGAGATGGCAACAAAGGTAGATGGCGGGACAGGCGTTGAAGATACCATGAAAGGTACAGAGGGTCCAGAGGAGGGCGGAGGATCTAGCAACCATGTCGCTGAAGAGGAGGGCGCTGCTAGAGGAATTGAAGGAGTTGAGGTCGAGGGGGCTGTTGCCGAGGAAGCTGCTGCTGAAAAAGCAGTTTAGATTTCATATTTCCGGTGGTCACAATGAACAATTTACTTTTCTTTCGTTTTGCTGCACTCTTTTCATTTTCTGCTCATAATACTTGTTCACATACTTCGTAGGGGACCCCACACTCCTAGATATGTGGGGGCTTTTGTAGTGATCGTATTGGCTTGATATTGCTTGTCTGTTGGCGTGCTTTTTCTTCTCTGTTTGCATGAATAACTTACAAGACCAACAATGAATATGTTGGAGGTGTGCTCTCTTCCCCCCCTTTTTGTTGGTCTTGTAGGCTACGTTGGAATCGTCTCTTGGTTGTCCTATCTTTTGATTTAAATTGGCTTGGTTATGGGGGGACATCCTCCCTCTTCTCTTGACTCCTGAATCATAAAATTTATCCTTTTCATTATCTAGTCTTTGTAATTTTCAAGCATGGTGAGGGCTTTCTGGAGCACCTCGGCCTCTAGGCCTCTGAGTGTTTCTCACTCGAACTCTTAAAAGATTTTGATTCATAAAATCTTCTCATTTCAATAACCCTCTTGGGTCTCAAGTAGGATGAGGGCTCTCTGGAGCACCTCGGCCTCTAGGCCTTTGAATGTTTCTCACTCGGGTTCTTAAAAGATTTTAATTCATAAAATCTTCTCATTTCAGTAACCCTCTTGGGTCTCAAGTAGGATGAGGGCTCTCTGGAGCACCTCGGCCTCTAGGCCTTTGAGTGTTTCTCACTCGGGTTCTTAAAAGATTTTAATTCATAAAATCTTCTCATTTCAGTAACCCTCTTGGGTCTCAAGTAAGATGAGGGCTCTCTGGAGCACCTCGGCCTCTAGGACTTTGAGTGTTTCTCACTCGAATTCTTAAAAGATTTTAATTCATAAAATCTTCTTATTTCAGTAACCCTCTTGGGTCTCAAGTAGGATGAGGGCTCTCTGGAGCACCTCGGCCTCTAGGCCTTTGAGTGTTTCTCACTCGCCATTTTTTGTACTCATATATCGCATATTCAAATATGAAAAAGATAATCAAGACACAATAATTCTGAATAATTCTTTATTCAAAAAGGGATAAGACTTCATTGATTTATTGTCAGTTTTCAACATAGGCCATAGATAACCTACGCCGGTCTCATTAAAAACCTCTTTACGAAAAAACCCCAGAGGGGAAACCCGTAGAGAAGGAAAAAGAGCTCCGGTGAAGCCACAAAATACATTAAGCAAAATATGAATCCATGCAAAAATCACAAAGCAAAAGTCATAAATGGTCTCAAGACCTTACACTTTCTTCAAATAAAGAATCTCTTCAAATGGCACACGTTCCAGGGTCTAGCTATGTCGACCCCTTCCATGCTCTGTAATCTATAGGCTCCTCCCTTCAGTACCTGTGTGATTTTATAAGGCCCCTCCCAGTTGGGCTCCAACTTTCCCGTATTCTTTAGGGCATCAGCTCTTCTTAGTACCAGGTCCCATGCTCTGAAGGACCTCGGGATCACCCTTCGGTCATATGCGGCTTTAATTTTGCTCTTATATCTTTCGGCGCGTACTCTAACCATCTCTCTTTCTTCTTCCATTAAATCTAGGGCCTCTCTCATCAATCTTTCATTCTGATGTTCTTCAAATTGGGCAATTCGATGCGACTGCAACACGGCCTCTGGAGGTATCACCGCCGCGGCTCCGTAGACCAGCTGAAATGGAGACTCTCCAGTTGCTGTCTTTGGACTAGTTCTATATGAACACAATACACTGTCTAACTCGTTCACCCATCCTCCCCCTATCTTCGTCAGTTTTGTTCGAATACCATCAACTATCGTTCGATTAGTAACCTCCACTTGTCCATTGGCTTGAGGATGAGCTACAGAGGTGAATCTCTGTATTATGTTTAGTCTTGCACACCATCCTTGCACATTTTCTCCGTTAAACTGTGTTCCATTATCAGAGACCAATATTCTGGGTACTCCGAATCTGCAACAAATCTGTTTTCTCAAGAATTTAATCACATTTTCTTCATCTATCGTAGCCAGAGGAGCAGCTTCCACCCATTTGCTAAAATAGTCCACTGCTACTATCAGAAATTTCCTTCCTCCGGAGGCTGGAGGGAAGGGTCCTACCAAATCGATTCCCCACTTAGCAAAGGGACAGGGAGAGTGCATAGCTCCCATCTCTTCTGCAGGGGTCCTTATCAATGGACCATTTTTCTGACACTTGACACATTTTTTCACAAATTCCCTAGCGTCCTTTGTCATGGAAGGCCAATATAATCCAGCCCTTAAAACTTTCTTCACCACTGCTTTGTATCCTTCATGACTAGCTGCATCACCTTCATGGATCTCTTTGAGTGTGTACATCGCTTCTCGGGTTGATATACACCTCAAATATGGTTGTGTGAACGATTTCTTGTATAAGTGCCCTCCGATAATACAATATTTGATTCGAAGGGCTCGGGTCTCTCTGGTGGTAGGGGCATCTGCTCCCTTAGTGAGTTCCATCCATATAGCTCTTCTCCAATCATCTTCCTCCTCAATGGCACCAATGGGGTTCTCCAGGGTCTCTCTTTCTGCCACTACCAAGGTAACTGTTCCTTGTCCATCAAACTCTGTGGAGCTAGCGAGTTTGGAGAGGCTATCCGCCTGCGTATTTTTCTCTCGAGGTATCTGGACTACCTCGCACTCTTGGAATTTGCCCATCACTTCTTTGGCTCGTTCCAGATAGGCAACCATCCTACTATCTTTGGCTATATACCCCCCCTTCACCTGTTGAACAACTAATTGGGAGTCTGAGTATAGGGTTACCTTTGGAGCTCCCAATTCTAATGCCATCTCCATTCCTCTGATCAAAGCTTCGTACTCCGCTCCATTATTCGAGGTCATGAATCGAAACCTCACTGCAAATTGTAGGTCCTCTCCTCGAGGGCCCGCTAGCACAATCCCTGCTCTGCATCCGCTCAGAGTCACTGAGCCATCTACATATACCTTCCATCCCTCAGCTTCCTCTGGTTTGGTCGACTCTTGGATGAAGTCGGACAAAGCTTGGGCTTTTATGGCTTTCCGTGGCTCGAAATCCACATCATATTCTTGGAGCTCTATTGCCCATTTCACCATCCTTCCAGAGAGGTCTGCTCGCCCTATAACCTGTTTCAGAAAGTAATTAGTGCGGACCAGTATTTTGTAAGAGAGGAAATATGGGCGCAGCCTTCGCGTTGTAACTACCACTGCTAGGGCAGCCTTTTCAATTTCTGAGTATCGAGTTTCAGCCCCTTGCATGACCTTACTGACGTAATAAATTGGATGCTGGAGAGATCCCTCTTCTTTAACCAAGGCGGTGCTTAGTGAGAATTCCCCTACGGAGAGATACAAAATGAGAGTATCTCCCGGAGAAGGCTTTGTCAGCTTCGGTAGCTGGGATAAATGATGCTTCAGGTCTTCAAAAGCTTGTTGGCATGTTTCATTCCATTCAAACTTGGTTCCTTTCTTGAGAATCCTAAAGAAGGGATGACTCTTTTCGGCAGACTTAGCTATGAACCTGCTCAATGCTGTAATCCTCCCATTGAGCGTCTGGAGCTCTTTCACGTTTCTCGGTGGCTGCATGTCTAGTACAGCCTTCACCTTGGCTGGATTCACTTCTATACCTCTTTGAGTGACCATGTATCCGAGGAACTTCCCTGATTTTACTCCAAAAGAGCACTTGGCGGGGTTCAACTTGATGCCGTTCTCTCGAATTACTTGGAAAATTTCCTCCAGATCTTCCACATGCTGATCTGCCTTTACACTCTTAGCCAGCATATCGTCTACATATATCTCCATGTTCCTCCCCAACTGTCTCCGAAAGACAGCATCGACCATCCTTTGATACGTTGCTCCAGCGTTGATTAATCCGAATGGCATTCGAACATAGCCGAACGTTCCACACGCTGCTATGAAGCACACTTTGGAGACATCTGAGGGGTTTAGCTGGATCTGGTGGTATCCTTGGTATGCATCCATCATGCTTAGCAGCTCGAAGCCTGAAGTTGCATCTACTAACTGGTTTATTCTTGGTAACTGATAGTGGTCTTTAGGGCATGCCTTGTTGAGGTCCCTGAAATCGATGCACATTCTCCATTTTCCTCTCCTTTAGGCACTAGCACCGCATTGGAGAGCCATTCTGGGAATTGGACTTTCACCACGTGTCCTGCTTTCAATAGCTTCTCGACTTCTTCTTTCACGATGTTATTCTTTTCAATTCCAAAATTTCGTAGTTTCTGTTTCACGGGCTTTGCCTTTGGATCAACATTAAGGCAATGTATTGCTATCTCCGGAGGGACCCCTGTCATGTCAGCTGGAGAAAATGCAAATATATCAGAATTTCGACGTAATGTAAAGATTACCTTCTCTGTAAGTTCTGGTCCCAGTTGGGTACCTATCTTAGTGGCAAAGCCGAGTTTCCCTGGGAAGAGCTCCACGCTCATCAGTTCCTCGTCTGTTTTAACATTCACCTGTTCAGGTGCTGCTCCCTCTACTTTCTTCCTCTTGACCTCAGGGTCATCTCCTCTCGTCCGCTCCAAGCCCTTAGTTAGGGCTCTGTCCGCCATCTTTACAGACTCTGCATAGCACTTCCGTGCTTGATACTGGTCTCCTCTTACTTCTCCCACCCCTGTGGCTGTAGGGAATTTCATTTTCATATGAAATGTAGAAATGATTGCCTGAAAGAGATTCAGACTAGGTCGTCCCATCACAACATTGTATGATGAGGGGATGTCTACGATAAGGAACTCCACCAAGTGGACCTTTCGAGTTGGAGCGTCCCCCAATCCTACCTGTAACATTACTGATCCCAAAGGTTGGATGGCACCTCCGGAGAAACCATACAGAGAGGTATCTACAGGACGCATCTTCACACTCAACTCCATTCCCTTAAAACATTCAAAAAACATAATGTCCGCCGAACTCCCCGTATCTACGAAGATTCGAGCAACATCGAACCCAGCTATGTCGGTAGTGATCACCAGAGCATCGTTGTGATCTTCCTTAACTCCCTTTACATCCTCCGGCCCAAATCGGATATTGGGCGTCTCCGTCATACGTCCTACTTCTCTTAACTGACCCCCTTGCTCTGCTTTTAGAGCTCGGACACTCTGTTTTCTCTTCCGAAAGGAATCTCCATCAGCTGGTCCTCCCACAATCATGTGAATCACTCCTCTCTTCGGCGGTGGAGGGGGTATATCTTCGGCCGCCTCTCTGGTTTCCTTCTCTTCCGGTTTTCTTTCATGGTCTTTCCGCTTCTGCCCTCGAGGGCCCTGTCTGTCTCTAAATATAAATTCCTTTAGATGACCCGCTTAGATCATCCTCTCAATCTCGTCTTTCAGGTGGTAGCACTGATTTATGTCATGTCCATATTCATTGTGAAATCGGCAAAATCGATCAGACTTAGGCTTCTGAGGTCCTCGACCTCTGGAATATGGGAATTTCAAATCTGGATGATCTCCTGCTACCTCCAGTACCTCAGCAGGCTCAATCCTCAAGGGCGTGTATTTCTCAAACCTCCCGCGAGGGCCAGACCGAGGACCTCCGGAGGGGTTGCTATCTCTTGTTGATCCAGAGGTCCGAGGGACCTCTGGGCTGGGTCGTCTTGAGGGACCTTCTCTTCTTCTCTCTCGATCCTGTGGCCTAACCTCCAGTCTTTTGGCTTTACGGACCTCCTCCAGAGTGAGGTACTTCTCTGCTCTGTGCAGGAACTCATCAAAATTCTTAACTGGCTTCTTGGCTAAGGAGGAGAAGAAATCTCCATCCCGTAATCCGTTGGTGAGAGCGTTGATCTTCACCTCCGGAGAAGCTGTAGGGACCTCCAGAGCTGCCTGATTGAATCTCCGGAGAAAAGCTCTCAAACTCTCGCTCTCGCCTTGCCTCAGATTGAAGAGGGTCAAGGTGGCACGTGGTTGCCTCCGGGCACTTGCAAATTGATGGAGAAATAACTCACTGAATTCCTCCCAGGATCGGATAGTATTAGGTTCTAGTTGAGTGAACCATTGCTGCGCCGCTTTTGCCAGGGTGGTCAGGAACACCTTGCACTTGATTCCTTCTCCGTAGCGGTGTAATAGCGCAGCATTCTCAAATCTTACGTGGTGTTCATAAGGGTCAGCCGTACCGTCGTATTCGAAATTGAGGGGCTTGAAATTGAATGGTAGTTCATCCTGTAGTATGCTAGGAGAGAACTGACATCCAGAAACATATGCGGATCTACTTGCTCGATTATTCATCTTTTTCCTCATATCCTTCATCTCCTTCTGCAGGGCCTGTAGTTGATCACTAACTGGCCCTCCGTAGGTAGCATCCGTGCTTTCTTCTGCTTCAGGGAGTTCTGTCTCTCGGGGTGCCAGATCTGCATTCCTTCTTGTATTCCGAAGGGGAATGGTTCTCTCCGCTCGGGAGGGCACTTTATCGTCTTCTTCTACCCGCATCCCCATTTCCTTGGACAACACTTGGGAGGCTACAGGTGCCTCATCTTGGGGTCTCGGGGCAGGTACCTCTAGGTTTCCTGGTGCAGCTCTGGGGACCCGATCTCTCTGGTCCGCGAAGGCTCTCTCTACGGCTTGCTTAATGAGGGCGTTCAACTGATCGGGAGAGATCAGGAGCGGCCCCGAGTCTAGAATATCTTCTCGCTGAGGATCCGCTGTCTGGGACTCTGGGGCTTCAAGGTTCTCTATTACTTTCTCCCCGACCGGTAGGGGATGACTTCCGTCGCCCAAGCCTGGGGTATGCGCCAATGGCTGATTTGATCCAGAAAGAGTATGGATTGGATCTTTCCCCCGGCCTCCTCTTGGTGGGGGATCCGTTGGCAAAGGGGAATTTTCCCCTTGAAGATTCTTCTTTCCCGAAGTAGATGTTTTGTTTCCGCCACCCATTTGCTCGAATAGGTAGAAATTCGTGAGAAAATCTTTCAACTCTTTCCCACAGACGGCGCCAGTTGATGTGCCAAAATTTGCACGAGAGGATTGCGTGTCCTTTAGATTGGATGTCCCACTCTTCGAACACGTACAATCACTCCAAGTATGCTGCCTTCACTCGAAATCTTCAAGAACCTGCAAAGAACACGCCGGAGGGGGGTCCGGCGTGGACACTCCGATGCCTAAGTCAGTATAGGGCTTATGAAAATCTCCCAAGGATCTCGAGATCCTTGATGTATCAAATCAGTTCTCAAAGAATATCAAAAAGGTGCCTTTCGTTTTATGTATCAAGTTTGTAATATAAGAATGTCTAACCTGGAAATCTCCTTGGATTTACCTATTTATAGGAATCCTCCCTCGAGAGGAAGCCAAGTCTTCCTCCTTTTTCGGAGCTGCCCATAAGACTCGGCCCTGCGGAGTGGACGAAGTCTTCTCTTCTCTCCACTTCCCGAAGACTCGGCAACATTCCTTCTTAGTTGACTTGGTTCCCCAAGATAAAGGAGGATAAGGTCTACCTTTTATCAAGTCTAAGCCGAAAATGGCGGAACCTCCCTACATTCAAGGCTCACGACCTTTCATCAAAACTAATTCTTCCGGAAGCTTCTTTCCAGCCGAAGCTCCCTCCAAAGGGATCTCCAGAGAGGATTTTCCATCAGAGAGTATTATATAATTTGATCCTTCCACTTTTATCTTATCCTCTATACACGTGTCGACTTCTTATTAGGTGACATTTTTAGGCCGCATCAATATGAAATGTCATGCTACAAGAAAAAAGGTTTAATTCTACATTAATTTTAATACACTACAATAGAAATGCATTATAAACTAGTCTATTAGTACACTGAATTCCCATGACATAAAACTACACTAGTATATGACCTATCAATACACTATTAATTAAATGTCATAATAAAGACTCTTAAGACCTTTTTAATAGTGTAGTATTAACTTTATTTTAATTTTGAAGAATTAAAATTTTTTAATTTATAACATAATCTATTTTAATTCTTATTCTAATTCTCGTAAAAAAAAAAAGCGGGAGTAGTTAGAAGAATTAATCCGCGCTAAAAAAAAAAAAGAATGAAAACTTAAAATCGTGGTCCAATTTATTTGTTATATTTCTTATTTTTATAATATTTATATACATATATTTAATTTATTTTTAAATTATATAATTTCTATATTAGAGATAAATATACAGAGCCTATTTTAAATTCTAATTCTACAGTGTTAAAATTCCCAAACCCTCATTCTCGATCCTTCTTTGCCCAAACCCTATATCTCCAATATATTCTTCTTCTGTAGAAGTTTAATTCTCTTGAGATTTCTACTATGGATTTCTTTAATAAATGTAGAAGACGAGAAGCAGTTTTAATTCTCTGGAGATCCCAAGGTAATTGATTATCAATTTTTCCTTTTCTTATTCAAATTTCTCCTTCTAGGCTTACGATCGATTTTCGGTTTGGCAGATGGTGTCCGATGCGAGTAAGAAGAAGGCAACTCAGAAGAAGGTTGTTGCCGCCGCCAAGAGAGGAGGCAAGGCTCCAGGTGCCGCCTCATCCAAGGCGGATGCATCAGAGAACGGTGGCAAAGTCGATTATTTGGCCAGAGAAGTCGCCGATTTTCATATATCCGATCGAACATGTACTGGAGTTCTTTGTTCGCATCCTATGTCTAGAGATAATCGGGTAAGTTCCTCGATCCATTACGTTTTGTATCGATTATTGAAGGCAAATGTGTGTAATAAACATATTATAGAATTGTGAAACTGGGATGTTTAAGTAATTTATCTTCCTAGAGCCGACATATGATTTACATCCAATGGAAAATTACCCAAATCACTTTGGAGAAGACATAAACAGTTTGTTCATGTATAAGAGTGGGCTTGATGATGTTACCATTTTAGTTGTAGGCTATATACAACATGATGGAATATGTACTCAATCAGCCCCACCTTTCATGGTCTTAATAGGCCTTAGTCCTTTTAAAGTTCTTACCCGTCAAGGTGAACTTTGAAAGCTAATCTTCAGGGTTCGGCTCTGTAATACAACTCTGATTGGGCATTTATATAAAGCTTATAGTGCTGCTAATAGAAATAGTGGATAGGCAATGCAGTCATTTGTAAAATTGGTAGATATCATGTTCTTGGACCTTGAAAATTTAAATGTTCTCTCCATTGATTGAGATGATGCTTACGTTGCTTGATCTTAAACCAAAAAAATGGAATTTATTGCAATAATTGAATTATAAGTTTAAATATGCAGGTATGAATGGATGCCCCTTTACAAGTTTGTGAGACATAGTTTAAAAGGGATTCGCACGAGGCTGAAAAATCAAAGGTGTGTTGATATGTTGGTCATCGAATGTATTATTCATTTTTCTTTCAGCATATAAATTTACTGTATGATGGAAATATGAAAAGGTACATTCTTTCACATATTGTTAACTTCTTACAAGTCTTTGCTAATGTATGAGCCCATTGAACAATTAATAGGGAGCTTAAATTTAAGTCTTCAAGTGTTGTTATTAGAGTTCTTCATAGCATGACCATATCGACTATTAATATGCAATAACCTGCATTTAGATTTTATGCAAAACTGGTTGCATTGATAATTTCAAGGAATATCAATTTGAAGGATTGCATTTAAGAGGTTTAATCCATATATCTTGTTATTACAGAATCATAGATGTCAAATTAAAGTGTGGTTTCCTTTGGTAAAATTAAGTCATGTTTTCTTTATTTCTATGGAGTCATGTGATGCAACTTGTAGCCTGGTTTTCACAACTGAAATTGGATAAACTGCTATAGTAACTCCACTAAAAATCTCAGCCCCAACAATGCAAAATTTTATTTTGTCAAGCTAGCCTACAGGTAAAAGAGTAGAGTGAATATACTTAACTATTATTGTTGTCATAATTTTGCTTGAGGCCTATGATTCATTGATGATTAAATAATTATTTGCCTAAATTGTTTGATTGTGAATTGAATGCCTTTTCTCAATTAATTGTGAGGTGTTGAGAGGAAGATAAAAAAGTTTTTTTTTAATTTTTATCTGAGGCATTTTTTGTACAATTTACTCATGTAAAATGCTACCTGCTTTTGTAGGGGAGGAGCAGAATATCTGGATTCAGAAGGATGAAAAAATGGATCAATTTATTGCTCCAAATTGGAGGATCATATGGCCCAATAGTTTCTTTTTTGTAAATGACTAGTGTAGAGATTTGTATCATTTAGTTGTTCAGAAATTATGTGATGTTTTTTTTCGAAATGTTATCAAGTACAAAATATCTTCAATATTATTCTTTCACATAAAATTATTTTCTAATCTATTGTTATTGTGGTTATTATTTTATTATAATATTTAATTATTATTATTATTCCTAATCGAAAATAATACTAATATTTACAAAAGATATTATCATGACACTTAATCATGTAGTATTAGTTAAAATTGAATATTATGGTAATTGAAAATTATTTTAATTAATAATTCAATCATGACATTTAATATTGTATTATTAATTAATTAATATTTAAAAATTAATATGATTGATTAAGTGTAGTCTAAATTATATTTGGATGACATTTAAAAATGTCTTAATAGATTGATATCTAATATTACATTAGTTTAGAAGACACTTTAAGGAATTGTCATAATAAATAAAATGTAATAAAAAGTGGCTTGAAATGACAAATTTAAATGTCAACAAAGGCATTTTTTCTTGTAGAATCTTTTGGTGAAATGATTATATTCCAAAAGTTGTGTCCTTTAGAATTATTTCATTAATTTAAAGGTGGTGTCTTCTAGAATTATTGCATTAATTTAAAAGACATACCTTTTGGTGAATAATTGATTATTTCCAAAGGTTGTAACTTTTGGAAAGAAGAGATTATCATAAAGACTTTTGGAAGTCTATAAATAGATCCCCACACTTGCATTCCAAAATCACTCAAGCCAAAAGTTTTCTTGCATTCTTATCCTCCAAAGCATTATAGTATTCTAAGTCCTTGCATTAGAATTTTATCTGAAGTTCCGGATATCCATTTTGCGATTTGCCGATAGCTTCCGATTTGTAGTGCAACAGTCGTGAAGTTTGAAGTCGTTGTATCTTGGGGACGGTTGCCAGTGATCCGTATTGCACCTGTGTACGGGGCAATAACGTCTTACGGAGATAGAGTCAAACTCTAGCCTCGACTTTCGTGTTTAAGTCCGTGTCAGCATTTAATCTTTGTCTACACATACACCTAACTTCTAACACGGGACACTAACGTCTTACGGAGAAGCAGTTTGCAATTGCCAGCTGAAATCAAGTAAGCTAAACCAATAGCAGCACAACACCTCCTTAATAAGCTCCCAAATTAAATTTTAATGTAATAAAATCTCCAATAAGTAAGCTAAACCAACTGCTCGATTTTGTCCATAAATGTTGTGACACGGGACGAGTAGTTGACGTACTCAGCATCATAACCACGATCAATCTCGTGACAGCCACAATATTCTCCTTCCAAGCTATTGAATTCGAGTCAAAGGCCACTCAGGAGTTTAAGGAGATCATCCAGGGTGTTTCGACTATCTTTGGTGTTCCTAATTTTGCAGACTTATTTCCGATCCTTATTTTACTTGGGGAAACTTATGGGTAAGATTCCTGGTTCAAAGGTTGGAATCCAGAAGGAAATTCCCTAACACTCCGAAGAAGAATGATTTTTTGGATATCAGTGAAGGAAATGACTGTACCAGATCAGCCATGGTGACATCAAACATCTACTTCTGGTCTGTTATCTATTGTTTTCATTTTGTATATTAATTTTAAAATAATATTTGTTTTACCTCCGGGTTAAATGATCAGGACTTATTATTTGCGGGATTGAATACACACACGACATCAATGTCAAAATTGCTTGCGAATCCGAATAAGTTAGGGAAGTTGAAGCTGGAGCTATCGAGTGTGCTTGGAGACAAGAGACAAGTCGAAGAATCTGATGTAGCAAGGCTGCCGTATCTGCATGTGGTGATCAAGGAAGCACTTCGGTGTCACCCTCTGTTTCCCTTTCTGGCAGTGACGGTGCCACAATGGAGCCGGGGGGGTCACTGGGCCCCCCAATTTTTTTTTTTTTGGATTTACCCCTAGAGACACCCCCACTAATTGTTTAGGCTAATTAATCCAATTGACTTATGGTAAAAATATTAGAGCCAAATTCAAAATTAGGTGGACAAAAATACCTTTGCATTCATAATATTAGCATTATTAAATAATCAACTAAATAAAATATAAAATCATAAAGAATCTGGCCTCGAAATTCGCACTAATTAATAGACATTCTTAATTCAAAAAAAGAGTTATATTAATTCGGTTGGGGTAATGGAGTAGTGTTGCTTTTGCAATCAAATTTACATAATCACGACCTTTCCAAAATCAGAATTATAATAATTTCCCCAATTTTTAAGACTAAATCTGCGTAGATACATCTCATATAATTTTTATAATTTATTAATTTATAAAATATTCTTTATAAAACATTCTTAGATACGTGTCTCATATGCAATTATGTTTGATTTTATTTGAATATATATTTATAATATATACAATTGTAACTTTTATATTTATTAATTTATAAAATATTTTAGATATAGTTCGTATGCAACTATCTTGATATATATTCGCATATATATAAAATTTATGCAATTATTTTTTAATTTAATTGCATATATAGTTATTATAATGCAATTATAACTTTTATATTTATTAATTTATAAAACGAACTTAGACACGTTTCGTATGCAAATTATTGTGAGAATATATTGCATATATATATATATAATATATATATGCAATGATTTTGACATTTAATTGCATATATGCAATAAAAATTGCATGTTGTAATTGCATAAAAAAAAAATTGCACAACATTTAAATATAATTGCATAAATGATTTCAAAGATGTTGGTCAACAATGACGATCTCTGAGGGCATGTTTGTTTTGGGATGGGAAATCCGGATTTGGGATTTCGAAACTCCACCCCCGTTACACTTTGAGATTTTGATTCAGGATTTCAAAATCCTACCCTATAAATCCTATAAAAGTCAACCCTATAAATACCTACAATCCCTATATAAATACCTATAAAACCTATAACCCTATTCTATAAAGTTAAATCCTAACCTATATAAATCCCAAAACAAACACAAAACATAAAAAACATTAGGATTTTAAAATCCACTAGATTTTGAAATCCGGATTTCAAAATCCTCAAAATCCCAAAACAAACATGCCCTCATGAGTGTTTTATATGAGAATAAGCATAATCTCAACACGTCCCATAAAATTTCAATATACTTAATCATCAAATATGCAATTTATACCGAGAAACAGGTTCAAACTAAATATTGACAGAATATATATATCAAATAGTTGGAAATCCATGTTTGATGTTTATCAACAAGGCTAAATGAAAGCCCCTCACCAACAGAAGATACCACATCTGCAGCCAAAGAAATAGCAGGAAACAGAGCAAAAACCAGAGGGCGTGTTTTCAGACCTACGCTTCCGCCTTCTTCTACCTTCCCTATCAGACGTCTCTGCGAATTCCTTTCTTTCGCGCTTCCCCGCGGTCATAATCGCCCGAAAATATGGCGGTCGAGTGGAAACCGTTCATCCGTCTCCGCCGCAAAGCGTAACTTCGTTCACTACCGTCACCAACAAAATGAACGACAAAGAGCGCACAAATCCGATAATCAAATCACTGCCAAAACCTTCATAACTCGGGCACGAGATGAATTTAGTCATCATAAGTAATAAAATCATATTGTAAATCAAATAAGAGCAGAGGGTGGGGGGTTGGGGCTCTACCTGTAGATCTTCCATCAATGGAGCAATATACATTCCACCAGATGCAACTGTAATAACACGAGCATCGGGTGCAACCTTCTCAAGCAACGGCAACATAAGCTCAGTCATGGTGTAAGTGCCTAAAACTTACAGCAAAATTCATCTCGCGACCGGGCAAAGGAGACAGGTGATAAGCGGCGGTCTGGTGCAGCGGAGGAGGTGGCTGAAATGAGTGGGCGGCGAAAATGGCTGGAAAGAGTGAGAGGAAGGCGGCGGCCCTACTGTGTGAAATCGCACATAGTATGGGGTGTTTTTTTCGGTTAGGTTAAAAGACTGAATCCTAATACTGGAAATAACCGTGATACTAAAAGGAAAGGTCAACAATTAATTCCTAATATTAGGGAATTGTTTAAAAAATATTAAAGAGGGCATATTAGGTATCTTAAGTATGGATTTGGCTTTAATTGCTTTACTAGATTTTTTTGGTTTTAATTGTAGTAGGGGTATGGATTTTAGCTACTAATGTCAATAAACTCTTTTTTTTTTAATATATATATTTCATCCGTCCCGTAATTATTTGTACATTTTTTATTGGGACATGACAAGATTATTTGCACACTCAATATGAAAATACCCAACAAAATTAATACTCTCCCAACATCATTTTATTTTCAAAATTGCTACTCATTTTTTACATACATTTTACTTTACTTCTCACCCAAATTCACTTTGCACCTCACCAAATCATCCAAAATACCCCTACTTTATTCACCAACCACTAAATTTACTCTTTTTAAAAATTGTGTCGGTCAAACTGTGCAAATAATAGAATATTGGAACACATTAATGTATTAATTAAAAGACATTTACAACCAAAGAAATAAAATGTTTTTTAAATTTAATATTTTAGCAATAATTATCAAAACTTCAAAACAAAATGAAAGTCAGTTTGTTCAATTTAATTTAATGAAATGTATTGACAATTTTATCATGTAAAATTTTGATAAATATAATAAGTACATATTATTTTATCTTTAAAGTAATGTTAATCGGGCCCCCTACCGAAATTTCCTGGCTCTGTCACTGCTGATCTGGTACCTCGAGCAGCAATATGCGAACAAGAAATTAATGGCTATTTGATCCCGAAATGAACACAAATATATACCAACGTGTGGGCAATGGGCAGAGATCCAAACATTTTGGAAAATCCAGAATTGTAACGATTCCTAGACAAAGAAACAGACTACAAATGGCAAGATTTCGAGCTAATGCCATTCGAGGCGGGAAGAAGAATTTGCCCCGGAATTTCGTTGGCATATTGGATCCTGCACACGACCGTCACAACTTTAGTTCATAATTATGATTGGAAACTGTAAATAGGAGCAGCCGAGGGAGGTCACAGGGCAGAGCTGTTTGAGTTTACCCTAAAAAGGGCTGTTCCACTCAGGGCTATTCCTATCAAGATTAATTGATGAATTTTATTATCCTATTTATTTTAAATTGTGATACACACACTTCTCAATACACTTTGTGTATTATATGTGTTTAATTATATTTGTAATCTCGCATTATCTTATTTTGCTTTTAAATATATTGAAAACTAATATTATATGCTTGTATGTGATTGGTGGTGAGATAACCTGCCATAATTTATTGGAAACTCGTTACAAGTTAATTTCACACAAGAGGATGGACTTTAGTGAGAGATTTTTTAGAGGGACTGCGTCGTAGATTACCTTATCTTCTGATGCTTCTCTCTGGCGGAGAATAAGGTTAAGATCGTTGAATTGCGGGGTAAGGCCATCAAAGACACGATGAGAGAGGTCGACTATCATCTGGCTCAGAAGTGGAAGACTTAAACATCTTCAAAGATAGGAGTTTTGGGGTGAAGATTTGTAGTTTGAGTGCAGATTTGATTCCATTCTTCATATTCCTTTCTGACATAGTCGGTCTAGATCTGAAACTAAGAATTTGGGTAGCTTGAGCGATTTGAGCAGAGGTGGAAGGGTCAGTTGATGGAACAATTGCCAGTTGAGCATAAGGGTGAGAAGAAGTGGGAAGAAACCGAAAAAACTGACCGAACCGAAAATGAAAGTTTGGTTCGGTTATTCGGTTTCGGTTTTCATTTTTTCTGAAATCGGTTTTCGGTTCAGTTTGGTTTTTTTTAAGGAAAAAATAAAAAAAAAACCTAAAATAATTAATACCTAATCTAATCGGCTCCTCACTCCAGAAAGGGAGAACAAAAAAACCCTAGTCCTCCTTATTCTCCGCCCCCAAAATCCCCTCCCCAAATCTAGCAACCCCATCGGCAATCACTCGCCTCCACTTCAGGCGGCTAGCGCACAAGCGGCCAGCCCATCGGCGACTCACACTGACAACTCACACTTGCGACACTAGCCCACAAAGGTAAATTGTGTAGCATGCTTTTGTGTTGTTCAGTTGTTCTGCTACCGAGAAATTTTCTTTGGGAAGATTCCCCATGTAAAAAGCCTAAAAAAACAGCCAAAAAATAGGTCCAATAACAATTTTAGTTTTTCAGTTAATAACCGAAACTGAACTGAAAAATTCGGTTCGGTTATGATTCGGTTTTATATAATTTCAGTTTCGGTTATTGAAATTGACTAGTTCAGTTTTGGATTCGGTTCGGTTCTGTAACCGAATCGACCGTTGCTCACCCCTAGTTGAGCATCAACCTCTTCTGATTCCAACTCTTTGAATTCTTGCATCCGTTCTTCCATGGTTCGTCTTCCAAAGGCAACATAACCTAGATCTGTATCAACAACGGGCAACAAAACAATGTTCGTTCCTTCTTTAAAAGTAATCTTCTCCTCAGCTCTAAGAGCTGGCGCTGTTCAACACTCTTAGATCCCCGAGCCTCTGAGATCGGAGATTGTGAAGGCTCAATTGTTACAATTTCCTATAACTGGTCTGGTTGAACATTGGATGGTGCCTCAGCTGATGTAGTGATTGTCTCCATTACCACATCACAAACAACTTTGATCATGGATGCCTCCGAGACTAAGGACTCATCTTGGGCATTGACATCAGCTGTTTGCAGAACTTCAGTCTCTAGCTCTGCTGATTTCTCAGCTTCATCGTCAGACTGCTTAGTTGAACTTCCAACTAGGGGTCAGCTGATCCTCCATCAGCTTTCCTTCCGACTTGATCCTTTGAAGGATCTTCGTTGTTGGTTTTACCTTGTTCAGCTCCGGACTCGGGTCCATCGTCGTTGTTGTCTTTTTATTCCTCAACAGTTTCATGAACTTGTGGTTTTGAAAGCTGTTCAAACTTTCTAGCAGCAAGTACAGAAAGTGAGGCATTAGAGTGAAGACAAAAGGCATCTTCTACTTCAGCAGACCCAATCTGCTCCAACTCCTAGTAGTATAAGTTGTTGAGGCCACCTTTCTCCTTGATCAAAACAACTATCTTGTGAACACGGCCTTTCCTCAACTGCCTCCAAGTCCAAATGCGAAGAATTGACTCAAAGAGTCCTTCGTCTAACATTAGTTCAGGAAAATCGGACTTGAGCATAACACTAATTTCATATCTCATGAATTGCTCAGTGACTCCGATTGGGTAATCTGAGAGGTTAGGGTTAAATGGAGTGTGTAAAGAAGTAGGTTTGTTTGTTGTCTCGTCTGGGTCTGGACGAGCAACATCTGATGTGGTTTAAATGTTGGTTGGGGATGGGGAAGTAGAGATTTCAGCATAAGTCTGGGCGGCCTTAGCTGCTACTTCTAGTGGGTTAAGAATTGGGGCTAAGGGGTCAAAAGAGATAGAGTCTGTTGTGGGTGGGTTTTGTGTATCAGTTGATTGGATTGGTTGTGTTTGGCTTGGCTCAGACAAGCTTTTAAGTTGGGGTGGGGGGAGTGGATAGAAGGTAAGGCTAGATGGATATCAGCTGATTCTGGTTGGATTTGGGGGGATGGATTTTTAGGTGAGCGTTGAGGTGTTGGTTGTTTTGGAGATGGGGTTTTGGATGCTTGGTGGGATTGGATAGGCTCTATGGCTAAGGGTTTTGATGTAGAAGATGGGAGTTTAAGTTTGCAGTTTACCTTAGGCTTGTTTGTCGGTTGAGCTTCCGGCAAGACGGGGACCATCTCAGCTGTGGCTTTGATGTTCTCGTCTGATTAAGTATCCTCACTAGACGAGGATGACTCCTTCTAAACTTGTAAGAACCCAAAAATCTCATGAATTGAGCCCTTATATTTGTTTATGTGAAATTATGTAATTTATCATAATTATGTGAAATTTACATAATATTAAATGTTATTCACCTATTAAATTATTTATTTACTAATAGTAGTAAGATTAATGTTGGTGGATGACATAGGACTAGTTAAGTTATTCATTAAGGATTGATTTGATATAAGAAGTGGTCTTAAAATAATATAAGAAATGGCCAAAACAAAAATATTAAGACAAGGCCCATTCTTATGGCCCACTAAGGAAACCCTAGGGCATTTTGCACCTTATAAATAGTCACCTTCAGAATTTCTGCACATTTTTGGCACTTCACATTAGGGTAAGAATCTTACTTCACACTCACACTCACACTCAGGACACACACTTTACCCACACACACTTCAGCTTCCTTCTAAATTCCGGTCAACTTTTCGATGTCCGATCATTGATCGGCCAGCACCGTTGGAAAGATCTCGTCGATAGCTTTCTGGAACACTTTTCCGATTCTCGATCGGGGTTTTAGATCTCCATTTATGGCTGGTCAAAGATGGGTTAAAACTTTTAGATCTATTTTATTTTCCTTCTCACTTTCATACTCTCTCTCCCGTTTTCCGGTGACTCTCCGTCGGTGCGCCGCCTGTTTTGTTGGTGGACCACCTTGCCGGAGCTTTTTCCGGTAGGTGGTGGAGGTATGAGTTGTGGGTTTGAATATATTGAGGTATAAAGCTACGAGTTGCGTTTTGTAGATAAATTTGTATCTTGGGGTCAAAACGTTATTTTTCGATTTTTCATTTTGGCCCAAGACAAATTTTTTTCCAGCTTGTCAATACATTTTTATTATTTACGAAAATGCACTATTTTATTTAAGAGAAGTCACAAATTTTTCATAAATTTGCAACAATGCCCATAGAACCTCAAATGCACATAAAATGTTCGTTTTTCATCCGTTTTGAATGAAATCAGTGGCATTTAATCCCAAATTTTAAAACCTACTGTTTTTCATTAAAATATTGAACTTCCAGTTTATTTAAATCTGTCTTTCAGTCCTTAAAATTTTACGAGAATGCATTTTTTTCCTAAATCCTTTAATTTCTATGTTTGGCCAACATTTCTACTTCTTTTAAGTGCACTATCACAACCAGATACACTTAGACTATGATTATTGTTCATCTTAATTAAGGACTAAGTGGTAGAAATATTATTGTTGGATTTAAGGAACAAGAAGTTGGAAAGGACTTGGAACTAAGAGGGGAGGATACCATTTAACTTCCAAGCTAATAGGTGGGGTAACTCTCGTTGACTTTTACAATGCCTACTTTATATATCATGTGATTTATTGTATTAAATGTCCTATGTGAATTTGTGTATAAATATGTTCATGTCCACTTGTGGAATATATGCTTTATGGATATTTGATATTAGGCATGTTCACTTGTGTTAAGTATGTTCTATGGATACACAAATGCTTATGATTATGCATGTACATATGTGAAGAAGTATGTTACATGAATGTTTTCATACATGCACGTCTCAAACGTGAAGATATATGATATACGGTCAAGACCGTGCAAAGTGTATGGTATACGGATAATAACCGTACTAGTTATGATAAGATTACGGGTAACATTGTTCCAAGATTTGATCGAAAGATCACATTCGGGTAGCTCCCGAACAAGATGCTCGAGCGGGGTAAAGCGTGCCCCAACAAGATTGATGTGCTCTTACGTGTATTATATTATAACTATCACTATCTATTAATATAAGACATGCTGTTGAACGTGTTGCATGGTTGTCATATGATTGATGATACTTGAAGGATGTAATTTGAGTTGTCGCTATGTGACTTAATGCTATGATTGAGAGGAATGAATCTCAAATTTATGTTTATTATATACATTGATCCCCATGGTTGACCTTTATTACGGTAGATTGTATGATATTCGAGTGGGCGTTTGAGTGAACCCACTGAGTATTTTTCAAATGCTCACCCCTTCCACTTTTAGGTGGGAATGTTCGGGAGGATTGAAGGTGGATGTGAGCGCTCGATCTCGAAAGTGCAACCCTTTAATCCATGTCTTTTGAAACTTGAATTTCTATTTTTGGCTAACTATTTGAAACTGTAGTATTTCATTGTAAGGCAAATTCTTAAGGACCTTATTCACCAGTTTACTTCCGCTTTTGTCACTTCTAAATTATTTTGAGGGTTTTCGTGGTGATCACCTTGATTTGGATGGTTGCATTCATTTAAATTATTAGGTTATTTTCAAAAGTAGTAATGCCCCTTACTCCCTATTAAAAAAATAATAATATATGTTTATTCCTTTAAAATTTTGGGGTCGTTACAAAACTGGTGGTGATCTTACCACTTTGGACTTCAACTTTGGCTTCTTGGCTGCTGGGTCAGGAATGGCCATTTCCTCCCTCTCCTGACTTTGAGAAGCCTTGATCTGCTTGGCCTTCTCAGCAGTGAAAATCCATATCGAGTAGTGAAATCACTGAAATATTTTGCTCTTTCCCCAGTCAGTCTTGTTAGGCAACAAATGAGCAAGAAAATAACTTATCTTCGAACAGAAGCCTAGCTTTGCAGTTGAGTAATATTCTCCGTCTATCTTCTTGATCTTTGCAGCTTTAGTAAGGTATTTCACCATCCAATACTTAATTAGGCCAATTAATCTCAGCCTCGTCCATGATGACCATCATTACCCTCACCTTGGGTCATACATGGTCATCATTACCCTCGTCCATGTATGACCCATCAATAACTTTCCGACGACATCGAAAATAGGTTGATATCTAGGTTTCAGCATAGATTTCTTGAGATTAGAAGCATTCTCGTCCACATACCTTTCAACCAAAAACTCTTTCAAGCCATCCTCCTCTTCTCCTAACTTGTAGTTTTTTGGATCTGGATTTCCCACCGCCTTCAACTTGAAGAGTTCATCAAACATCTCAATATGAATGCGAACTCTATCCTTACCAACGTAAGACGACAAATTTCCATCTTTGTGTTTAGAGAGATAAAGATAAAATCTTGCAACGTCTTCCTCATATAAGATCTTCAGGGCAGTTTTAAGATATAGTTTGAGGCCAACCTTGGTAAGTCGATGAAGTACGAAGATCTGATGCTCATCCTAAGGGGTCTGGAATGAAACAAGTCCCTCCGAGACTAAGCGATCCTTTTCAATCCATACAAGGGGTTTGAAATTCTTGTATGATACAACAACTTTCTCATGTTGAGATGGTTTTGAAGTTTTTGACATAATGAATGTTTGAATGCTTTGGAAAATCAGAAAGGGGTTTGAGAGAGATGAAGTTTATAAAGTTTGAGTGCGTAAAAGTGAAAATAATCCCAAGGCAAATATTTTATATGAAATGAAAAAGTTAGATGAATGGTTAGGATTAGTTGTAAAATAGATGAATGGTCACGATTAGATTAGATGAAAAATGATCTAACGGCCAGAAGATAAAAGGACGTTTTGGCTACTGTGGAGTTCAAGAGCACGAAACTCATTAGCTTCTACGACATGAGTCTCAAGCATGCCTTTGTGAACCTTTTCAAGGAACTCATGCTTCTCTTTGAGCTGAATAAGCTCTTCAGACAAACATTCGTTCATCGTGGTTGCAACAAGGCCTGTTTTAGACTTTTGCTCCTTCAGTTGAAAAATTTAAGCTCTTTAAACCATAGTCTCTTCTTCGGCTTCACCATATGCTTTCGTAGCCAGTATAAGATCAATCTTCAATTGTTCACAAATGAACTGAAGGTGATTCTTAGAGTCGACATCAGACGAGTCACACTCATCTGTGTGTAAACTAGAAGAACATAATGAAGAGGGTTTAGAAGTTACCTCTTATTCGATAGCTATGAATGCTTCTTCTTTAGACGACTCATCGCCATTAGACAAGAAGTCAGATTCGTAGGATTAGGGTAGTTCATCATCTGACTCACAATCCTCACCTGCTATCACAACTCTTCTCTGATACATGCGTAAGTCTCTTCTTGCTCTCTTTTCCTCTCGCTCCTTGGGGGTTAGTTATGGACATTCAACACTAAAATGACCAGGTTTATTACAAGTATATCATCTCTTCTGCTACCACCTCTTCGATCAAAAGACTCTTCTCTTATGGATGAGTTAAACTCACCCCTTCTTCGCCCTGGAGTGCGTTCTGATCGGTCCTTGGACTTATATGATGAGGTTTCACCTGCATGGTTAGTCTTCTTGTTCTTATAATCATTATAAAAACGCTTGTACTTACCATGCTGAGAATTCAGCTTATCAAACCTCTTGATCATCAATACCATCTGTTCCTTTAGTCTAAGATCAGAGTGGTCCTTCTCTTCTCTCACCTTGGGAGCTTTACCAAAACGACTAGCACCCTTAGCGGCCACTAATGCTTTGAAAGCAACAATTTTAGAAGAAGGGGGAGTGGGAGTCTGTTCGTCATCATCTGTATGTTCTTGCATACTAAGATCAAAATCATGAGCTTTAAGACTTTGAAATAGAGTTTGAACTACCCATCCTTTTATATCTCGAGTATCTTTGATAATTGAGACTTTAGTATACCATTTCTTAGGAAGAGTATGTAATACCTTTGTATTTATCTTTTTATTGGTATACTTCTTACCAAAACCTTCAATCTCATTGATTATCTTTGTGAAGCGGTTATCTAGCTGATCAATGGTCTCTCCACGCTGCATCTAGAAGTTATCAAACTTCTGAACAACAACGATGAGCTTGTTCTCTTTAATCTGCCCTGTGCCTTCGCATCATTGCTAGAGTATCCCACATTTCTTTGGCTGATTTACATCTAAGAATTTTGCCAAGATAATCGTTAGAAACAGTATTAAAAGAATGTTATTAACTATTCAGTCGAGGTTATTTTTATTCATCTCGTCTAGGGTGAGATCAGCTCTGGCCTTTGGAACTAGCTGACCAACTGGAATATCAACATTCCCAGTGGCTGTGTTAGGAGCCATGACAACGATCAGGCCATTTGTGATCACATTCCACATGAGATCGTGGATCTGACTAAAGTGTGCTTTCATGCGCACTTTCTAGTAATCATAATCTTCAATAGAGAACTTAGGCAGATGCCTTGTGTTAGTATCCATGGTCATGATTTTTTGCAAGAATGCAGTTTTCTAAAAGTGGATCTGTTCAAGTGAACTACAAGGACTTTCCTTAAAGTCTAGGACCTCAAAGACAGTATCTCGTTAGAACCACTGCTTTGATACCACTTGTTGGTCTATTTAAACGAGTATCAATGCTGGACAAAGTCTAGAGGGAGGGAGGGAGGGAATATACTTTGTATATCTTAAAAATTTTGCGTGCTGATCAGATAAGTCAACAGATAAGCTATGTGCTATAGTCGTCTGATGCAAATAGATATGATCTGATCTAGAGTGCGAGTGTAGAACATTAGTGATAGATAATAAATCTATTGATTGCTTGTTAGCTGGTCAGTTGGACAACTATCTACTCAGTTGTTAGTGCAGAATTGTAGGCCCTAAATATTTAGACTCGTGGGTTGAATGAAAACCTTTTAATAAAGATGACTAATCAGTAGACTTGATGTCTTCTAATTTTGGAAATAACACCTGTGTGTTTTGACTCTTTTATAAAAGCTTATGTAATGAAATATATGCCGTATGAATAAACAATAAATAAAACAATAAAGAACACAAGATTAATAGTACTTCGGAACAACTTGTCCTGCGTCCACTCTCACAGTTCCAACTGTGAAGTTAATTTCTTGAAAAAGAGTCCTTGCTACTTTATAGTCCCAAGAGAAGACTTGTGATCTCGATACAGTTATCCTCAAGTGCAGTTGGATCTACTTGTTATTGTGAGAATACGTACTCTTACAAATGTTGTGTGAATAATCAAACTAACTTAAGAAAGTAGGGTTTGGGTTCTTCGAGATGTACCAACTAGTGTGATGAACAAAGAGGTTCAATCAACACTTTTCTAAGCTAAGGATTTGAAATCAATAGATGCTTAGATCAGAAACTTAGAGCTAAATGATTCTTAGGATCGAATGATGGCTCTAAAGAACTTCTAAAGGATTCATAATACTTGATGAACTTTGCTCTTTTGATATTGGAGTTCTTTGCTTAGAGTTTTTGTAAGTTGTTACTACGAACAACATCTTGTATTCATAGACGATTTGAGCTCGAAACTAGTCGTTGGATAAACTAGTCGTTGCATCAAATCTTCTAAGTATAGGTCGAGATCTTCATGGAGTTGATATTTCCTTTGATTTTGGTACGACCTTACCTAAAAAGGGAATGTGCATTTAATGTCCATTAAATGTAGTTGTACGACTCTGAATGATCTCTGAAACCCTAGTCTTAGTCAACTCAATAACTGTGCTGCCATCTTCTAATTGGTCCACGTCAGCTGAGTTGGTAAGACTTGTAGTCTTGTCTTCAGATGTGGCTGTCAGATGAGGTCCAACATTCTCTTCGTCTTGTTAAGGTTGTTGCCTTCTTTATAAATGCATGTTATCAGCTGGGTCAATCAGTTGAGTAGCTCTTCTGAAACTTTAAGGCTTTTGGACAAGATCTGTTGAAGTTCATATCAGCTAGCATCTTCTAGTCGGCTGATCTCATGTAGTCATTCTCATTTGACTAATGCATACAAGAACCTTGTCATCTTATTTCACTAATGAACTTCCTTGTCTTCTGGTCTCTAGTCTTCTACTCTTTAAGTCTTGAGCATACGCATGTTGAACATGTGGTATCAGCTGATATTCATACAACTGATTCCACATGACTAAAATTTAGACAAATAATTTAACTACTAAATTTTATAAGAACAACTTAGGTAACCTATCAAACTAGATTACAAATTATATCTAACACTAAGATTACGTGATCTGATTTTGGCCATCAAAGTTATTAATGGTTATGACTAACCCTCATACTAATCTCTTGGACGACCTCTAATTGATTAATGTCTAATGTTGTCAATCTAAGCAATCAACTCTCTCTCGGTTAAGCTAATTACTATTTAACTTCAATTAATTAATCAAGACTCACACCCACACCCCAATCATGCAAACCCAACTCTCGTTGCAATTAACATAATCGAAAGTGCTAGCTAATAGGATTTATCAACCAATTAAATCATACAAATTACAACACTAGAAACAATAAACCAACAAAACATAGGCTAATCATGTAATTACTTCATTAATCCACTAATCACCTAACAAAACATTCGCATTCAAAGCAATTAAAGTTTAGTCCATGGTTCTAGAAGAGAATCTCATGGCTACAACAAAGCAAGTAATCAAACTCATAGTAAATAGCAAGAAATTTAAGAAATGAAGAAATTACCAAACTTAACTTGCAATTTAAATAGTTATCACCTTGAATGTGAAATTAACGAACGTAATATTATTAATTAAAATTTAAAAAACCGAAAATTTTAAAAATTGATTTTCAAAACCATCCAAAACTCAAATCATACATCACATTGACTTTAAGAGTTCCCATAGGTTCGCAGTTGCGCAGGGAGCTATGCCATCAGGTTTTTAAGGATGATGTTTTTCACGAGGAATTAAATATTTATGAAGTGGGCTTTATCATTTTTAACGAACAAGGGCAACCGATTAGGACGGGCTGTCATTTGAACAACCCACCTAGTTCTATCCTCGGAACAAAACTGGTAGCAATTGATGCAAGATTTTCAGCATGCCGCACAAACACGATTACAAGGATATGTATGCTTACAAATTCTATTGATGCAGTTTCAACGATTGAAAATAACCCGCACATTCTTAGGTTATGAGGCGGAGTTCCTAGAGAGCATATGAGCAAAGATGGTCCACACTCCACGAGCTCAAAATAGAATAACCCATAGGTTAGCGACATTGGTTTATCAATCACCATTTCCTCATAATTGGAGTGTGATGAAATTCCGGAGTGGGTGAATGGTTAGATGTTTGTGCCCATTACCTCTCCATAAAAAAAAAAAAAAAAAAGGTTCTTGAAGGGAGTCTGTGGATTTGAGGTTTTTTTTGCTTGATAGTAGTGTTCAAAATCAGTATACGTTAGCTTTGGTAGAAAAAAAAGTCTAATGGACACGTGGAATGTACATGCCTATTTCCATAAACTTTTAACTATTCAAATACATACAACTTAAAATAACATACGAATTTTTATGGATTGGTTGAAGCTTAGGTGTAGATAAGAACATCAAACCGTCCTAACAGGCTAACACAAAATGCTAACACAAACACACGACAATAGGAACAAACCCTTTCAATTCCAAAAGCCTAAATAACGAAACATTTAGCTGAATAAAGTAACAGGACAACATTAAATGGCGAAAAAATAAATGATTATACCCAAGCAAAACAATTATTTTAAGAAAATGGAGTGTTAATAATAATAATAATAATAATAATCTTATCGTACAATCATCAACCCTATCAAGAGCGGTGGGATCTGAAAACACAACAAATCCAAAACCTCTAGGCTTTCCACATATTTTATCTCTCATGACCACAACCTGCACGACTTCTCCATAGCTTTGAAAATAATCCTTGAGTTTATCCTCGTTTGTCTCCCATGAAATCCATTCAACAAATAACTTCTTTTGATCTGAATCCATATATTATTATACCTATAGAGAGAGGTTGACAGTCAAAAGATTTGTGTAGTGCTTTTTTTTTAAAAACAAAACTTTTTTTTCTTCTAATTAGAGTTCTATGAGAAAAGAATACGTTTTAAATCTCTAGTTGGTTAGAAGAGATTTTGGAGGGTGAAACTTATTTATATTTTTGGAAGAAAATAAAAAAAAATTAATAGAATATTAAAATTTATAGACGTTGAAAACCTAACTATTTTTTTAAATGGTTGAATACCTAACCATTTTTTTAAGAATTTTTAAAATCTGTAGTACCTCATAATTTTTAATAACATTTGAAAATTTGAAGTCTACGGAGTACTATTTTGAGAAGTTAGACATCAGGAAGACCAATTTTACTCGAAAAATTGATTCTTGAGAGTTGAGACCAAAAGTACAAGTGATTTGACCAACTTTGTGAATGAACGTCAATTATGAAATCAATTTTATTATTTGCTCATGTAATATTTGAGTTTTAAGTGGTTTCGAAAATCATTTTAAAATTCTGAATTTTTGATCCAAAACCTTTTTTTTTTTTAAATAAAAAATAAACATCACCCGAGTAACATAGTGATTGCTTTAAAGTGATTAAAATTGATTTTTACACTAAAATAGAAAATTGATAGTGTTTTAAAATTAAGCACTTTAAATCAATTGTATATATTTTGTGGTGTTTACAAAACAAATCACTTTTTTTATAAATTTACAAAAAACACCCTTATTACATTTGGATAGGTAATGTGTAAAGATGAAATATTATTTAAATTGCGAGGGCAAAATTGTAAAATTGATTGTTGTAATGATGAGAAGCACATAGAAGCTATTAGAAGTAGGTGGAGGGGTGCTTCACCAAAATCACTTTTAACAAATTAACTTAATCACTTTATTGTGTTTCCAAGCACTCCAAAAATGATCCTATTTAAAAAAAAAAGTGCTTTTAAGCAACTTCTAGTGTTTCCAAACACCCACTAAATTACATATTCAATCCACAAAATTAGATATTCACCAACACTCCGAAAAGCACCCGCCAAAATTGCAATTTGTGTTGAATTATGGAAAGCGAAACCCCCAATTCTGATTCCGATTGGGATTATCCCCTCACCGAAGAAGATCTCCGAGTCATTGATTCTGCATTTTCCTCCGCCGGCGCTGCCGATCCTCCTCCAAAGCGCACGGCGCTCAGTTGCCGCGACAGCTGCGGTGCCTCAAGTGTCTCTCCTCGCAAAGTCCGCCGCCGGTTGCCTGACTCTCTCTTCGTTTTCAAGCAGAAGCAGCAGAACTTATCATTTTCACCTTGTGCCAGAAATCGCTTTAATAGTACCAGAAATGTTTCCGATCTCTCTCCTTTTCAAGGTAATTGCCGCCCCTTTTATAACTCCAAGCCTAGTTTCATTTCGTGATGCCTATTTTATTTTGTATTTGATGTTGTATCATTGAATTAAGAAATCTGTAGATTGTTATTGACACTATTATTCCTTCAGTATTAAATGATTGGTGATTTTGATGATGTTATATTCATCTTATGGTGTTCTCTTGAGTCTTGAATTCTAGATGATTGCATTGCTTAACATTGAAGTTTATATGTGTATGATTACTTTATTTGTTTGTCACGTTTGATCTGACTCATATACATTTTGTATCTGTATCTTTGCTACTGAGGTTTATACATTTTGGTTCATGAATCAGTTATATGAGTGAATATTGTTTCATGTTTTGGCTGTCTCACTGTAGCCTGTGTCTTGAAAAGAGAAGATAAGATTTGAGAAAATAATTGAAAACACTCAGAATTGAAGTCAAAGCAGATGTAAATGAAATAGATTATTTTCCCTTACTATAAGCAAATATGGGAAAAATGTTTTCTTTAGGCCGGTAAGTTGGGTTTCCAAATTAAAGACATTAAGTATATGGGTGTAATTGTAGGACTATATATTCTAATTTTAGCAAATGTAGGCCGAATTGGCCCATACCGAGCTAAAATCACATGTGAGCCTCAACAAGAACTGAAAATCAGGCTTTGATCCCTGTAAATTAAGGAGAATGCCTTTAATTGTGTAGGACAAATTGACCCAAATTAGCCAAATTTGGCTGGCCGACATTAATATATACTGTCCTACATCTACAGGCTTGTAAAATAAAAAAAATTCCCCAAGCAAATATCCACACTGGTTATCAACTTCTTTTTCCTTGGTGAAATTGCAACTTTTGTTTATACTTTTGTGCCCAGAAATAAAATTTGGAGGTCGGACTATATATAGCAGAACCGTAGAAGAAGTTGAAAGAGCTGCAAAGGAGCTTCTAGATTTTGTGGAAGCTAAGAAAAGAAATGATGGTCAGTGCATCCTTGGTTTGGACATTGAGTGGAAACCCTCATTTAAAAGAGGTACTGAGTAGTTCAAATTAATGAATACATAAATTTGACTAAACTGAAATCTTACAGTGTTCCATTTTCACAAAGGCAATGAGTATGTATCCAATAATATAGAGTAATTGGAAATATTTTGCAATCTGTTTTTATAAATCTGGAGTCACTCCTTAATGTGTTGATAATAAATGCCATTTTCTGCATCTGTGTCAGTGGTAATCGTGTTGCATTATTAGAAGACAACAATTTTAAGCGATCAGTGTTATTGCACATTTTTAAAAGATAAACAATATACTGCATTAAAAGGTTCTCAAACTACCAAGTTTAGTTTCGATAGGTCCCTAAACTATTTTTTGTTTTGAAAAACCCTTTACGTATCAATTTTTTTATTTCACGAGCTCCCTCGAAACGAAATTGACATTTTTTTTTTATTATCTTAATGGCCCCGTTAAATAATGTACATGCTAGTTTCATTTAATTTTAATTATGTGCAAAAGTATTTTTCAAGATACTCATCACCTGAAGTATTGGGGTTAAAATGACTTGCACAAAACACATTTGACTATTAATAAAGTTAACATACATATTATTTAGCGGGATCATTAAGATAAATTAAAAAAATTCCAAGGTGTTTTTAAGTAAAATAATTAAGAACCTATCGAAACGAAAAAATTTAAGGATACATTGATGCATTATGCCAAAGATAAACTTTGAAGGGATGGAATTGGTTCTCTAGAAAACTACGAACCAAGGAAGGGTTTGGCTAATGTTGATTTAGCTTGTGTATGAAGAATAATCCCTCTCTTTTTTTTTTTATGCAGGCATAGCACCTGGGAAGGCTGCAGTTATGCAAATATGTGGTGATAATAGTTATTGCCATGTGTTGCATATTATTCATTCCGGAATTCCTAAAAATCTGCAAAGCCTTCTTGAGGACCAAGCTTGTCTAAAGGTGGTGCTTTACTAGTAAAATATCAAAAGAATGATTTGAAATTTTGGTTAAACCTAGGGTTAATATTATTTTGGTCCCAAACTTAATCACTATTTCATTTTGATCTCCTCACCCCCATTTCAATCACTGTCAAATTTGGTTTTAGAATACACTCTCTCTCCATTTGGTCCCACCGTTAATTGACCGTCCGTTAACTGGCAGAATTAGCTATTTGGGAGAGCTAAATGTAATTATTTGAAAGTTATTAATTACATTTAGCACCCCAAAATAATTACATATAGCACCCCCTGAATAGTTATTTCACGAGTCAACGGATGGTAGGACCAAATTTGAGAGTAAAAGTGTACTTCAAAGATCAAACTTGATAGTGAGCGAAATGGGAGACCAAAATTAAAAACAGAGTTAAGTTTAGGGATTAAAAATGAGATTATCCCTTAAAGGTCTTATAGATCGTTTTTACCTCCTGAACTACTTAATAAACTAAACTGCTTCATACATACGCAGGTGGGTTTAAATATTGCAAATGATGCAGCCAAGGTTTTGCTAGATTATAATGTTTCAATTAATGCTTTGGGAGAACTTTCTGATCTGGCCAATCAAAAGCTTGGAGATCCCAAGAAGTGGAGTCTATCATCTTTAACTGAAATGCTCATTTGCAAACAGGTACTTGAACTGTTGTTTTAGGAATTTTAATTGAGGATTTAGAAGTTTTTATTTGTCACAATTTGTCAATAATGCTCTCTCAATAAGTATCATACCGCCTACTTGGCCACTGCCTAAGTGGATGTATGAGCTATTGATAGCTTAATAATGCCTTAATTTGTTATGATCATATTATCATAAGCTTGCTTGAGTAGTAAAGTGGGAAACACAAGCTAGTAAATGTTGGTTCATACGTGTGTTTGTACATAGCTGATTAAGAGGCTCTGTGCACTGATTTTGGTTTGATTC
The DNA here is from genome assembly GCA_963675135.1 of Galeopsis tetrahit. Lineage (NCBI taxonomy): Eukaryota > Viridiplantae > Streptophyta > Magnoliopsida > Lamiales > Lamiaceae > Galeopsis > Galeopsis tetrahit. The sequence goes on along the minus strand of OY776124.1, from coordinate 53,857,524 downwards.
TTAGGCTCCTCGTAATTACTTGTCATGAGATCAAATGGTTTTGATAGAAAGTGTATTTGCCTTCATGAATAATAAATGAGAAATAGTATACAAAGATTGACATGCATTTCTCAATTTGAACCCTGATTTTGTTATAGTAGTCCACTGTAGCTTGTTTTAATAGTTTCAACCTATGTTTTCAGGCAATTTTAACCAATTCTAATTGGTGTGATTGATTATTGTAGCTTCCCAAGCCAAACAAAATTAGACTGGGAAACTGGGAAGTTGATGCTCTATCAAACGAACAATTAAAATATGCAGCCACCGATGCATATGTGTCTTGGTATCTTTATCAGGTACATCTCCCATTACTTTTGTGTAAAATTCTTGTAAATTTGGAGAGATCAATGGCTCACATAGACCTTTCTCCCCTTTTGTTGAATTTACCGTCATTCTTGATACCTTTTAACTCTAGGCAAAAGTTTTCTTTTTAATCCGTAAGTTTGTCTTTTACGTTCATGACACTCCACTTTCTCCAAGGTGATGTTTGTTTTGGGTTTTAAAAACCAGTTTTAAAATTTTTAAAATCACCGCTACAACACCTATAAACCTACTATCATACTTTCTGATACAATCAATTGATCAATTCTCTCTCACTACACTTTAATATACTTAAATCATAATTCACAATCAATGATAATATAACAACACAACTTTATTCACTCTTAGACATTGATTTGACATAAATTTAAATCACCTTACTATTAATCAGAATTTCAAAATTCCCTAAATTTTAAAAGCCATTATTAAAAGTAACTTATTAACCAAACAAACATCACCCAATTGAATTTCATCCTGTTAACTTTCTAAATTCATCATTTTAGTCATTTTACAAGAAGTGGTTAGTCAGATGGTTTTGAGTTGAGCTGACATTTTTTTAAAAATTTTGTCATTTAGTGTACTAACCTGCTATATTCTGTCAGAACACTAAAACTTTGAGTAGCACAAGACGAAATTCAATTCGAGAAATTTGAGTGTCTTGAAAGCAAAAATGAACACCCGTAAAGGACTAAAACAACGTTTTCCTTATTTTTATTTATTTCGTTAGGGTGTCTCTTGAGATAAGAAAGTTTTTTGGCCAATTTCAGGTGTTGAATAATTTTCCGGATCCTGCTGCTAACTAAGTGACTCAATATTATCAATTTTAGACTGCAGCTACTTTCTATACATGTTGCTATATTGAGTCCATAAAAGATCCCTGCTCCTCGTGAAAATTCTGAAGAAAGTACCATAGAGAGCTGAGCTTCTACCAATATTTGAGAGACTGCCCTTTTATTATTCTTGCAACCCTTTGAGCATCTATTTATTTTAGCCTTCTTTACTTCCACTGCGGAGCGGTATGGGGCAACAAGATGATGATAGTGACTCATCCATGTCAGATAATTAAGCTGTAAATGAGTCGAGCTGAGTTGAAGGGTCAGTAGTTCTAGTTTGTTTAAAAATGGTATTGAGCTTTGAAATTCATGTTTAAACTTGTTTCATAATTAATCGAGTTGAGCTTGAACGGACTTTTATTGAGTTTGAGTAGTTTGTCATTCTTACACTCGTTTTATTTATTTTGTATTTATTGAAATTGGGTCGAGCTTTCGACTGTACCGAACATAAACATAGGATCAATCTTGTTTGATATCTATATTAAAATAAGCTCAAACAATTTTTTATCAAACGTCCTCAAATCTAGTATCAAATAGTTTTTAATCCTGCGGATAATGACACTGGTTTCCTAGTGGGCAAAAGTTTTGTTTTGATTTTATGTACATGAGTGAGTGGATACGGAGTATTAGTTTTCATATGTTAGTTGAATCACCTAAAGCAGGCCCGTGCTTTGAAATTGAACTCTAGGAAGACCCATGGTTGAAAAAAAATATCTACCTCCCATAATATTCACAATTTTTTTTTTTTAAAAAAGTTCTAAAAAAAGATAAAAAAATTAATTTAAGTCCAATTGTATTAATCAGTGTTTTCATAACCGAATCGGTGATCAAACCGGATTAGGCAACGGTTCACGGTCCAACCGGTCGGACCGCCGGTTCAACCGGTAAAATAATTTTTATGTATTTTTTTAATTTTTTTTATGTTACATTAAAAAAAATACACTTATAAAAATTATATTAAAATAAATACAGTAAAGTCATAAAATAATAAATATTAATTAAAATATCCCATCATTCATTCTCCATAATTCATATTTCACTAGTTCAGGAGTTGAAAAAATAAGAGAAAAAAATAATAATATGAGAACAACAATATTAGTAACAAGCAAATATATGAGATTTTTGTCCCACATTAAATAAGAAGTAGAAGAAACATGAAAAAAGAAAAATGTAAAAATAAGAGTGTTAGTAACAAACATATGCGATTTATGTCCCACATCGAAATAGAAGTAGAAGAAACAAGAAGAAAAAACAATATAACAACAATTTAATAACAAACATATGAGATTTACTTTCCACGTCAAAGTAAAAGAAACATTAGAGAAAAACAATATAAAAATATATAAAAATAGGAGTGTTAGTGATAAACACTCATATGAGTTTATCCCACATTGAAAGAAGTTATAAAAAATATGAAAGGAAAACTATATAAAACTAAGAGGGTTAGTAAACTACATATATATATATATATGAGATTTATATCCCACATCGAAAATGAGTAAAAAAACACTAGAGCAAAACACTATAAAAGTAGTGTTAGTGATAAATACACATATAAACTTTATCCCACATCGAATAAAGGGTGAAGATAAAATGGCTTGTGCACCTTAGTTTCATGTTCAAATTTTTTTTAATATTTTTAAAAGAAACTGGACCCTTTGGGAATTGGTATTTCCATAAAAAAAAGTTTAAACATTTAAAAAAAAATAAAATTCTGGACCGTTTGAACCGATTTTCCGATTCTGGGCCGGTTTTCCGGTTTTGGGCCGATTCCATTCGGTTTGACCGTAAAAACGGTTTTTAGCCACTTTATGGACCGGATCCATGACCGGTTCACGGTCGAACCGATCGGTCCGATCCGATTTTAAAAACACTGGTATTAATATAAACAGGCTGAATTCAAACTATCATGAATTGAGTTGAGCCCTCAAACTACTCATTCGACATATGATATAATCGTTGTCCCGACCTCGTTATTAAAAAACTGGGATTCTCCATATGCTAATCTAAACTAGCAAATATTTTACTCTATCCCTCCCATAATAACTTTTATACTTTTAAAATAAAAAACTCTTTATAAACTACACCTTCACAATATACACAATTTTACATAAATGTTAGTATTACTTTTGGTTTCACACATACACACAAGTCAACTCATTTCTTTACATTATTAATAAAAATTTACAAAATTACCTCTCAAAACTCTACTCATTATTACACTTTTTTAATATATGTGTCCACATACCTATAAAAAGGAGTTTACATGGACAAGTGATTGTTGGGATATTCATCCTACCCTTATCAAATTAGAGTTATGTTACTTAGTTTTGATGGCCAAAACCAAATCAGTACTCAAGTGTTAAGAATCAGAATTTGTAATCTAGTGATAGGTTACCTAAGTTGTTTTATAAAGCTTAGTAGACAGTTATAGAAGTCTAGGTCTTAGTCAGTGGGATCAACTATATGTATATCAGCTGTAACCACATCTGGTTAAACACACGTTCGCTCAAAACTCAAAGAGTAGAAGACTAAAGATTAGAAGACACTTGAAGTTCATTAGTGAAATCAGACTGAAAGGTTCTTGTATACATTGTCAGCTGATAGTAGCTACACGAGATCAACATATCAAAAGATGCCAGCTGATAGGAACTTCACCAGATCTTGTCAAACCTTAAAGAGCATTAAAGACTGTTAGTCTGATTGATCAGATAACATAACACATTTATTGAAGAATGCATTAATGGAAGTAAAGGCAAATATAACAGAAGACAAAGAGAATGTCGGATAACATTTAGCAGACTCAAACTGAAGACAAGACTGCAAGTCTAACAACTCGGCTGATGTGGACCAATTAGAAGATGACAACACAGTTATTGAGTTGACTTGGACTAGGAATTCAGAGATCTTTTCAGAGTCGTACAAGAGCATTTAATGAACATTCCTTTTAAGATAATGTCGTATCAAAGAATCAGGAGACATCAACTCCATGAAGATCTCGTCCTCAAAATAAAAGATTGTCTCCAACGGCTAGTTCATTCAAGCAATTGTCTATAAATACAAGACATTGTTCAAGGAACAAGTTACGAAAACTATACGCGAAGAACTCACCTAGTTGACCTCAAGAACACCAAGTTTTCTGAAATCCTTTAAGAGTTCTCTAGAGCCTGAATTCATATTCTATCCTTAGCTCTAAGTTTCCAGATATTAAGCCAGAATCCAGATTCATACCTTAAGTATTTAGAAAGTGTGATTCTTATACTCATACTTTACTTTTATTTGTAGAAAAACCCAACTCTTGTAAAAGTACTTGTTCTTCCAATAACAAGAAGATCCGTATACACTAGGGCTTGTTTGGTTTGTTGGATAGGATAGATATATTAGGATATGATAGATATATTAGGATAGGATTTAGTGGGACAATTTAAAAAATTGATTTAAAATTTATGTTTGGATTGATGGATTAAATTTTAAATTTTAGTGTCAAATGTCAAAAATACCCATTGACATTAAAAGATATATATGTGGTAAATTGTAATTACTTTAGTTGGTAAGGGCAGTATAGTCAAATCACATCATTTTTATTCTTAAGGACTAATTAACTCACCTTCCCTCCTAGACTAATAATCATGCATGTAGGTGATTAAGTGGGAAAATAATATCGGGCCATAATTAATCTCGGGCCAATTTCTAACAAACCAAACATGGGAATTTCATGGATAAAATAATATTTCCTACCCAATCCAATAAACCAAACAAGGCGTAAGGAAAGTATATCTCGATCAAAGTATTCTCTTGAGACTATAAAGTGGCAAAGACTTTTTTATAAGGAATTAACTTCACAGTTGAGTTGTAAGAGTGAACGTAGAACAAGTTGTTCGAACCACTATAAATACCTGTGTTATTTATTATTGTTTATTGTTTATAGTGTATTTTCATAATCAACAGACATCAAGTCCGCTAATATCATCCATTATTTGTTAAAGTCATTCTTTGATAAAAGTTTTTCATTCAACCCACGAGTCTAAATATTTAGGGCCCACACAATTCCGCACTAGTAGCTAATTAGATAAATGTCCAACTGACCAGCTGATATAACAATCAGTAGGTTGGTTATCTATATATGCTACTCTACACTCGCACTCTTAAGATCATATCATACTATTTGCATCAGACGACTATAGCATATATTTCACCTGGTTGTCTCATCTTATTAGCACACAATGAGTTTGAAAATCTGAAAGTCTATTCACCCCCCTCTAGACTTTCACCAGTATTGATACTCGTTCAGGGACCAACAAGTAGTATTAGAGCAGTAGTTCTAACGAGCTACTGTCTTTGAAATCCTAGACTTCGAGGAGAAGTACTTGTAGTTCACTTGAACATATCTATTTTGAAAACCCTCATTATTTCATAAAATTATAATCATGGGTTCTGACTCTAATACTAGTAACCTGTCTAAATTCTCCATTGAAGAATATGACTACTGGAAATAGACATGCACAATGGTTGCAAACCGCCGATTTCAATTACGGTTTTCGAAAATTTGTAATCGAAATCGAATCGTAACCGAGCCGGTTACAGTTCAGTTTTTTAACCGCCGGTTTAATGGTTTTCTCTTTTTTATTTTCCTGTCTTACCGGTTTGATGAAGGTGCTCGCCGACTCGTCGTGCCTTGCCCAGCACCTGGTTTTTTACGGTGAAATTTTTAACAAAAAATTCAATAAGAAGAAAATGAAACATTTGAAGTTATATAAATGTTTCAGTGTTTGCCTGTTTGGTATGGAAATGCTTTACTGAATGTTTGAATGGATAAATAAAAGTACTAGAAGAGTGAGAAAATAAAATTTTAATTATTTTAATAAATTGCTACCCCCTTGGCAACATTTGAAAGTGGAAAAGCAAATTTTAATTATTTTTGATGTCACGGTATCGGTCCGGTCCCAGGACCGAGGGGTGGCCCTGAGGCAGGGCGAGAAGGGCGACCGCCCCGGGCCCCAAATTTTTGGGGGCCTACTTTTATATATATATATAATATTATAATTAATATTTTTAAAATAAATTAAATTATTAAAAGATAAATATAATAATTAATCTAAATGCGTAATAAAAATTACTCCCTCCTATTCTTTTTAATTGACGTCCTGTAGCTCTACACACATATTAAGAAATTAACTATTTTCCTAATATGCCCTTAATAAATAAATAAATGACTGTTAATTTAATTGGGTGCATGCCTGATTTTATGGGAATGATGCATGACTTATTCTTATCAATTAATTACATAATTAAGGAAATAAAAGGGTATATTAGAGATAAATTTACAAAACGTCAATTAAATTGCTAATTATTAAAAATCTAAAACGACAATTAAAAAGAATAGGAGGGAGTATAATTTAGGGGTTATATATGATTTTTTTTGGAGACGTCAAACGACAAATCACATCTTCTCATATATTATAAAAAAAAAATTAATTTAATTGTAATCATTAAATTTATATATTTATTTTTAATATATGCATACGTATCTCATTTATTTTATTTGATGTATTTTTAAAAAATGGGCCCATTTTTTTGTTCGCCCCAAGCCTACAAAATCTCAGGACCGACACTGCCAGGACCATCTAATTTAGGGGACCAATTCTACTGTCTACTAAAAATGTATAGTCAATTTCTAATATAAGTTATTTAATCTTAGGTAAGAGGTTGAGGGAGAACACAACTGGTTAGCTGAACAAAGAAGACCTGACTAAGTAACACGCATATAAAAAATAATATCAACTCAGAAGATTAGAAGACTTGAAGATCCGAAAACTAGAATCGAAGATCATTTCGTATCATGCAAACTTGTTAAATAAGCATAAGTTGACTATTGACTAAGCATAAGTTGACAGGAACGTATTTGATAAGCTAAGTCTTGTCAGCTACTTAAATAGTCAGATGAGTAACAACTGAGTACTCCTTCAGTTCCATAATACCTTTCACACCTATTTTTTCGATCCTTTAGAAACTTCATCCGTACAATATCTATAATATTATATTTAATGTCATTATTTTTAGGGTGCATACATACATACAAGTCAACTCACTTATTTATTTTTTTATAAAATTATATCTCAAAATTTTATTTATTATAATATTTTTTTAAAAAGTGGATGAATAGTAAGTATAAAAGGTTTTCTGGGACAAAGGGAGTATATGACAACTTACAATGATAAAAGTTTTTAAATAAAAATACACTTGCTCGTCCAAGACAAAATAAAGTTTAATATGAGGTGTCAAACTAGTAATTAGAAAAGAAACAAGTATGAAAGAAAGCTAGCTGAAGAAAAGAGGATCAGTTTAGAACCAAAATCTGATAAACACAAGAATGAACTCTATTTCATCTTTATATCCGTTGAATCACACTCTAGATAATTAGATGACGTGGACCAATGAGAAGATGAAAATAAATAACGATATAACACTACAGCTGAACAAATTAGAGCAACAATGCGACAACAGATGAGATAACTAATACTCCCGGCCTTAATCTGATATGATCAAATTCGAGGTACATGTTGTTCCAAGTAATATGTGCACCATACTTAGTAAGTTTTCAAATCATCTCTCCACGACTAGTTTTGAAAACTCACTATAAATCAAGGTTGTAGAAATCGGAAATCGCCAGTCGGGCGTTTTCTGACCGCCTAGCGCCTAGACCGTCTAGGCGCCGCCTAGGCCCGCCCAGGCGATCTGATTTTTTATTTACTTTTTTATATATTTTAAAAAAAAATACATGAATATTAACACTATAAAAATAATTTATTTATGTATTGTTGATTTATTTCCCAAATTCACGTTTATAAATGTAATTGGTAATTTTTGAGTTTTTTTATTTATTTATGGGGATGAAACGACGTAGTTTCGAATTTTTAAATTAAAAAAAAAAACCGCCTAGACCGCCTAGACCGCCTAGACGGCGCCTAATGAACCAACCGCCTAGATGGCCCGATTAGTATAAAATCCCATCGGATACCTCCCGCCTAGCGCCTAGGCCCCGCCTAGGCGCCGCCTAGGCCCGATTTCTGCAACCATGCTATAAATACAAGACAAACTTTCGTAGTAAGGTTACAACTGAGAGAAAAATTAAGTTTACATGCATTCGAGCAAGATGACTCTAATATTTGCAAGAACACTCTCAAGTCATATTGTACTACAAGAAAATACATTTTTCGTAACGAAAAAATTGGTTACAAAAATTCAAAATTGAAACGATCAAAACATTTCAAACCACATCTAATCAAGCCTTAATAAATCATCTAAAGGGAAAAGTGCAAAAAGAGTAAAAGTAAAGAAAAGTAGTGACAAATATCACTACTACACATTTGGCTTTGGAGAGCTTTAAAAAAGGGTCTTGGAGAGCTTTTAAACGAGCTCTCCAAGTGGGAGCGGTGCAAGTGAAATTGCACTTGGAGAGCTCTTTTTAAAAGCTGTGCAAGAGAGGTCTTAGACAGCGGTTTTGAACCGCTGTCCAAGTAAAGTCACTTGGACAGCGGTTCATAACCGCTGTCTATGTGTATATTTTTTTTTGACTTTATGAACCGCTGTCTAAGTCAATTTTTTTTTAAAATAATTATTTTATATTTTAAAAATCAATTTTATACAAAACCAAATTTATTTATATACCAATAAATAAATTTTATATTTTAAAAATCCATTTTATACAAATCCATTTTATACACGTCAAATACCAAAAAATTAAATAAACAAACGTACACTAACATACGTTCAATATACACCAAAAAAGATTAAATATCATCACAAATGTATAAGTTAATATATTACATGCAACAAAAGTTTATACTAGCTACTTAAATTATACCTATACAAAAATCGATTGTACATGTACCCGATCCAATCTTTTTTCCATTTGTCAATTCTTTTGTCTTTGTAAGTGTTGAGCGGACGGGCATAGACAAACTGCAAACAACGATCAATCAATATAGTTAGATATATAGTATATGAATTTTTATTCAATCAATAATAATTTAAATAAATCAATAAATTGACTTACAGTGTTAGGATTAATCTCCAATCCAGAAAAATTGATTATATCCTCAATATAACAACATACAAAATGTCCACAATGGTCTCCATCACGTTGCCTCGGAACCTGTTGGAATCATTTCCATGAAATCCATTATTTTTCCTACCTCCCTTCCTGCCCATTTTCCTTTTCTTATCAGTGCCATCATACGAATATTTACCATCATCAGCCATCAACCTGTTCAGAGATAAATTATGGAAATTATGTTTTCTCACTGGCAATGCTTTGAAACCAATAGAAACCATGTCAATGTCTTCAAAATACAGTCCTACACCATGTGTAAAACTATGATTAGCTAAATCAAAACCTTGAAAAGTAATACTCATACTAAAATTCTAAATGCAAAGATATTATTCATACTAAAACTATTTGCTTCTCAACTCTCTCAGTACCCATGCTTAAAACTAGAAACTCAAGGAAACATCATAGAATACTCTACTTGTTTCAAAATTAAACCCAAAGACAAGAAAACTAATCAAACATATCATCAAATTCATATTTCTAAACAGTATACACCAAAGACCAAATAAAACATCACAATTCTTTCAACTTAATGAAGGGGTTAATTCATCTACCAGAGTATGTAGCAGCAAGCTAGAAAATAGATTAGGTACACAAGAAAGTGAAACAAAAAAGAGCAATCTCTTGCAAATATAAACAAAATTCGTGGATAAAAATCTTATACAGTAGAGAATACGAACCTAAAATCAGAAATTAAAAAGCATAGAAGGCCGAAAATATTTTACTCTGCTATAAATGGGACTTTTGAAGCTTTCTCACTCTAGGCCGGGCCCGTGTATGGGTGCATTTAAAAGGAAGCCCGTTAGCCCGATATATACCAAAATTTAAGCTCAACTGAAGTTAAACTCAATTAACTAATTCTAGAATGGGACAATGGTTGGCACGTAGAGGAAAAGGGAGAACTGCAGAAAGTGTTATATATGTACGCAATTTTTTTATTACATTCTTATACGGCATCAACTTGTTTGATTCATAAACATTCAACTTCAAACATTCTTAAACATTACTGTGACCTAGATATTGATGTTTTTTACGTCACACCATAAGTTTTAGCAGTAACTAGCACATAATAATCAAAGTAACAATGAACCTCTCAGATAGGGATGACAAAATGATCTGCCCCGAAGTCGACCCGCCCTGCTCTGCCCCATCCTTAAAACAGGGCAAATCTGCCCCGCCCCGCACGCAGGGCAGGGCAGGCATGGATATATGTATTATAAATGTTAGAATTAATTAATTGAATAATCAGAATTAGAATTACCAACCTGTAATTCTTAATGAGCGGAAGATTCTCAATACAGCGGAAGATTCTTGAACCCGGTTGAATTCCACATACGTACTGTGATCCTCGTAGTCAGAACACGATCACATGAATTGTTTCACGAACCGCTTCTAGTATCCACAATCTAAATGTCCTTCTAGATTTAAGTGTTTGTGAAGTCGTATTGCACAGAATACAGAAATCTATGTTTCTATCTTTCTGTCTAATGAGTGATTAATGGAAGAGAACATAATTCTCAGAATTCTCTCTGCGTTTTGTTGTTAGTAAAATCCCGTTGGATTTCTTATATATAGGAGGTTATCCAATAACTGATCCTACCTTTATCCACATTCATGTGTGGATTAAATATAAATAATTAATATTAATTAATTATTATTTATTAGCTTTCATCTCCCACTCACATATAGTTTGAGTCTTACACTCCTTTACTTCACTTATATATACCATCACACAACACATTTTCATATAGGCAAATAGATCGTGTGACCCTCGAGAATATGAGTTTTCACGCTATACACTTGTTAAGGATATACAACAACTCAACCAGTTTTATATGAAGATTTCAAAACTCGTTATACCCCAGAACTCTTTTAATTTAACATCAGTTGACATATCTCTTTCAATCCCTTGAACATAAGAGCATATTCAACCTTTTATCAAATCTATGTATTCATAATCAAGTTCCGAACTTGATTGACCGGTCAATGAATCACAATAGAACATGTTAATAAAGACGTCCTTCCTTTTACACTAATATCTCCAGACTCCCACTATAGCTGCTTTCCTAGACATGCACCGCATTGCCATATAACTTATAGATATTGGTAACATGCTAAAGTAGCAACACTACAATGAAGACTTAAGAATACAGTAAAAAGTCTTAAGGGTATTTGTTAGAGGATTTCTTAACCCTCAAGGCCTCATACAATGAGAAAATAGGGATATCTTTCTCATTTCCTTATGGTCATCTTAGCACATGTGGCATGAAACACATGTCACAATATCTTAACTTCCCAAAATGGAAGCATATGTCATTCTTTTATTTGACATCGTGTAAATCACAGTTCAAGTGTATTCTCGACACTTAACTTGAATTTTCTCCCACTATTGTCCAGAAAATCCGTTGATTTAGCTTCGTAACAAGTTAAATAGATTTGTGGTAAGATCTATTACGATTATTCCTAAATAATCTCATCTCTGCACATTCCTCGATGTCAGAGGCGATTGCTCGTATGAGAGAGCCAATCTTTACTTGTCGACATACTATTATATGAAACATCATATAATTTACAATACATAAATGTTCAACAACATTAACAACTACAAAGCACTATGTTCAAATCCACACAAACCCAAAACCTTAGATGTCAAAATATCTCTCAGGAATATGTTTGACAACAGGATCTGCAAACATCAAGTGAGTAGTCATGCATTTAAGAATCACCTTTTCTTCTTTTAAAGTTTCCACAAAGTCAAAACTTTGTATCTCATTTGTTTGGTTTTTCATGAAACTCGGAATCTCGAGTGTAAGCTTTAACTAGTTTGATTACTACAATGAATCACTACAACTCCCACTGAAGTGTTTGATTCTATAGTAAATCCACACAACTCCCACTGGAGTGTGAATCATTACAACACCCAATGTAGTGTAAATCGTTACAACTCTCCCATTAGAGTGTTTGATTGCACAGTGAATCGTTACAACTTCCACTAGAGTGTTTGATTCAACAATGAATCGGTATAACTCCCACTAGAGTATTTGATTCCATAATGAATTGCTACAGCTCCCATTAGAGCATTTAATTCAACAATGAATCGTTACAACTCTCCCTCTAGAGTGTTTGATTCCACAGTGAATTGTTACAGGTTGCACTAGAGTGTTTGATTCAACAATAAATCGGTATAAACTCCCACTAGAGTGTTTGATTCAATAATGAATCGGTACAACTCCCACTAGAGTGTTTGATTCAATAATGAATCGGTACAACTCCCACTAGAGTGTTTGATTCCACAATGAATTGCTACAACTCCCACTAGAGCGTTTAATTCTACAATGAATCGTTACAACTCCTAATGGAACTGCTTACTTTTTTCTAAAGTTTTAATAAATTTCTTACCCAAACTATTCCTCGTACTTACAGATGCACTTGCCACAAGCTCTACTCACACAGTGGATAGTACATGTCTATATACCTTTTCAGGTTCAAATTAATCTGTAGTACATTTCTGATATCTTACAATCCCTTACACTGTCACCAGTGTCAATACTGAATTGAATTGATATCTACTAACCAAACCAGCAGCTCATCATACATCTGGATGTTCACTCATCTTAGCATACATCAGACTTTCAATTACATTCGCATATAGTACTACTAACATTTCATCTTTGAGTCTTCAAGCACTCATAATAGTTTAATAACTCATCTTTTACAACAAGAGTATCAACAGGCTTTCATGCATCCATTTTGATTTTGTTCTAGAAGTCTCTTTATATGTCTCTTGAGACAACCCAAGTAACTTCTTTGAACTATCTCTATGAATATTTTCACCAAACATACTCATTATCGTTTTCCAGCTAACATCGTATCAACATACATAGGATAGAATTACAAAACTACTTAGGACCGTTTAACGTAAGCACAGTGGTCTTTGTCTATCATCACAAAGTTACATGAGACAATCATTCAATGAAGTCTCAAGTACCACTATCTTGAGGATTGTTTAAGTTCGTAAATCGATCTCATCAATTCACAAACATTATCCTCTTCTTTGAAAAATGAATCCCACCTTTTTCAACATGTGGATTTCTCCTTCCAATTCTCCACTGAGAAAACATAGTTTAAACGTCCATTATAATATAATTCTAAATCTAGCCAGAAGTAGACGAATCAAGATAATTTCACAATAGGTGAAAAAGGTTTATATACCCACATCTGAGTATAATTATTTTCTACCAGGTGAACTTTTCTACCACACTATAGACCCACCAGTCTCTTTAATAATCTGAGAATCCATTTATTCTCAATTTCTTTGTGTCTCGATGAAAGATCGACAAGTTTCCAAACTTGATTTGACCTTATCGACTTTGTCGTTTCTTCCATTGCTTTCTTTCATTAGTCTCTTGGAGAACGAGCTAGAACCTCTGAAACGTTTGTAAGTTCTTTATCATTCACTAAAACTTATCTTATTTTCTGAAGATACATAGAAGACATGTCCTTCAATATCATGATGTCTTTTAGACACACGTTTCCTAAAAGTTTTAGATTGAAACTCTGTGACATCTTCTCTAGATAATTACTCTCATCAAGATCCATCCGATCTTTAATGGGTAAACTTCTATCAAATATCACATTAAGTAAATCACTCCCACTTGGATCTGATAGAGAGTGATTATTTCAATCACAAAAATGGTGTAGCATACCAAATGCTTCCAATACTAGGAAATTCTCAGAAAAATGGTATTATATGATTCTATCTCATGTCACACTTCCAACTCCTCGATTTTCTATCAACATGTATCGTTTAGATTTAGCACAATATCCTTATGAAGATACGTTTCTAAACCCCCAAAACCCAACTTTTCATACTGACTCGTAGAATCAAGTATATAAGTTGCGGATATTCAGATACAAAAAATTACTCAAGAACAAGTATTCCACTCGTTCAGAGTTCTAATGGAGTTGAAGTAAATATCTACGAATAACTTTATTCATAAAACATTGACAATTATTAACAACTCATCTCCCAAAGATGATAGTTAAAGTTTTGCCATCATGGATCTTATTATATCCAACAACGTGTACTCCTTCTTACAGTCACATCCTTGTGTAACAGTATTAGGTTTTGATAATTGTCGGATTATGTCGTTTTCATTACACAGTTCCTTGAACTGTTGGATAAACATTCACGCTCTATAGGTTCTTAAAACCTTTAAAAAAATGTCTTTTATTCTCAACCTCAATTAGGTAATGTCTAAAGCAATCCAAATGCCTAGACTTTGACAAATTGTATGGACAAGTCCAACACGTGAAAAATTATCGACGTAAGAAGTGAAAACAACCAGCTCCATGTTATTTGACATTTACAAAATCACATTTATCATAACGAAATATATGCAACAAAGAATTAACAATGACCAAATGGTTTTTCAGTCACTTGTGAGCAAGACAATATCAACGTGTTAAAAACTCAACTTATAAAGACGAACACTGCAGTCCTTCTTTCACAAGCCAGTTCTCCTAATCTTGCACAACATGACCTAATCTAGCATACCGAATTTTATCACTACAAAAAACCATCCATATGGAGAGGGTTTTGGCGAGGGTAAAGCCCTCGCTAAGCAATTTGGCGACAGCATAGGCGAGGGGCAGTCGCCGTTGCCTAATTGCTCCTCGCTAATTTATTGGCGAGGGTGCCCTCGCCAAATCCCGAGGGCAGAATCGCACTCGCGAATTGGCGAGGGCCAAACACACTCGCGAATTAGCGAGGGCCATACCTACTCGCGAATTGGCGAGGGCGCGTGCCGTCGCCAAATAGCGAGAGTGAATCCCGTCGCCCAGTCGCGAGAGTCATAACCCTCGCCAATTCCCAAGGGCAAATCCCGTCGCCTTTTGCCGAGCGCGACGCCCCTCGCCAATACGCTGGATTTAAAATAAAACAGATATGGGTTTCGAACCCAGGTCTCTAAGGCCACTACCCTTACCCCTCACCACCAGGCCACCCTTTATTGTATTTATTTGGCACTGGGCGCGCGCATGGGGGGTCGAACTCGCGACCTCCCGGATTCTGAAGAGTTTATGCGCCCCCGTGTGCCAATTAGGCTAGGAGCTTTAGTCGTAATATTTCAAATGCATTATATATTTATCCCTTTTAATTTCTGTTTTTATTCTTTAACTCAATTAATTTAATAAATTACCAACTATATGTTATTCTTTTACAAACCCCTCATTACTAAATTTAATAACTTACACTTATATATATATATATATATATATATATATATATATATTAATTAACTCAATTTATTTAACAAATCCCTTCATTAATACTAAATTTAATAATTTATACTTATGTATGTATTAACTCAAATTTATTCTTTTATTATTAATTAAGTCAATTAATTGAATAGATTACTAACTCAATTAATTTATATATTAGCTCAATACTTAATTAATTTAACAAAAGCCCTTCATTACTAAATTTAATAACTTATTAACTCAATTACCAACTATATGTTATTAACTCAATTTATTTAATAAATTACCAACTATATGCTATTAACTCAATTCATTTATATATTAGATCAATACTTAATTAATCACACACAAGCAATATATATGAATTAAAACCATATAAAATAAAACATTATCTCGTACGTTCACTTCAATTCAAGTACACAACATAAAAAAAAATCCCAAACAACTTCATCAATTTTTTAAAATCCAACAAGACAACATAACTTAAAATGTATCAATCATCGACCATCCTCAGCAGCGTCATCATCACCATCATCATCCCCGTTCCCGTTACCCGACCCCCCTCTGAACTGGCTCATCATTGATGCCATCTGTGATGCCATCTCACGCGCAAACTCTTGACGTAAGCGCTCCTCCGTCTGATTGACTGATTGCTGCAGTTCTTCACGTAAGAGACACTCTCTCTCTTGACTAGCCCTCCGCTCTTCCAAAAGAGCATTGTCGATGTCGGCCTGGCTAAATCGTCCAAACGACGTACCGGAAGATGTCTCACCAGGACCAGAAGTGACACGTCTGTTCTTTCCTAGTTGCCCAAGACTCTTCACGCGACCGTGAGATCTTCCAACTTTCTTCACGAACAACTCAGACATTTCCGGCATGGGTGGGGTCTGGCTGCTGGAACCATCATCTGAAGGATCATGATCGGATGACGGTTGGGTGAGATGTGACAATTCCTCTTGCACCTGATCCTATATGTGCATATGTAAAATTTGGTTAATATACATGTCAATACAATTAAATATTATATTTAATATAATATATGTATACACTTACCAGAATATCACCTATATGCCCGTATGTGTACATTCCGTTATTGTAACGGTGGTAATATTCGACAATCTCCCAGTCGTAAGCTGGTCGTCCCATCTTCTCCTCCTATATTTTGAAGAACATAAAATTAAATTAATTAAAATGAACTCAAATTACTTATAATTGAACATAAATACATACAATCCGTCTGGCCACCTCGGCTGCCCCACGAGATCCCCCTTTATGTCTAGCAAAACCGGTACCCGGGCCTCCAGGCTCTGATAGTCGGTTCTTCCGACACTGCTCGCTCTTCTTAATTGTGTCCGGATCATTCCAGTGGCGAACCAAGTGCTCCCAGACATCGTTGTCCCATTTCGGCTTCTTCTTCTCATGCTCCCACAATCCCTTGTAGTGGTTCAACATGTCACTGTATCGATTTGCTGCTCTCTCAAGAAAGAGCATGTACACTAATGCAGTGTCAATAGTCTCTGTATCCCACGTAACCTCATTCTGCCAAAAAAAAATTATTAATTATAACAAGATGTGAATGAATAGATATGTTACACATCATTAAATTATACCTGGAATGTATCCCACCACCGTTGAAGTACACCTGGGGATACCAAGCCGAATGTGTGTGCGCCAACCTCCATATTCCGGTACATGATATGTCTGATGGTGGTCGAGATTAGACCCGAAGGCATCAACCTGTTGTTACACATAATTAATTTGAAAATGAATAATTATGTATTTCATTATAATGAAAATTATAAGATATGTAATACTTACGATCCACGATAGATCGTAAGATGAATACGACTATCGTGTGCGTCTGTCGACTGGCTGGCCGCTGTCTCGACAGACGCACGTCCGACTGGGTCGGGTATCGGTGGATCCTCCTGCGCTGGATACATGTGGGGCATCTGGGGAACCTGTGTGTAGTACGGATAGGGGGTCGATCCCTACATCTGGGGCATCTGGACGATCCCAGTCATATCTGGCAAATAGAAACCCGGATGATGTGGTATAGGTACAGGCGGCGTCTCACCTCTACCTCTACCTATACCTCTACCTCTACCTCTACCTCTACCTCTACCACCCGAATCCTGCCCAGTACCAGAACCCTGACCACCAGAACCCTGACTACCAGAACCATGTCCACCAGAACGCTGTCCATGACCCCCATATCCACTCATCTGTAAAAATAAATATTAAAATATAACAATTAATAAATTAACATTCTTGATATAATAACATCTATGAACACTCAAACTGAATCATAAACATGCATTAAGAACACTGAAACCGAGTCATAATCAACATTCTTTATATAATATAACATATACATGAACACTCTAGTAATATTCTTCTTCATCATCTTCTTCATCTTCATCCTCATCTTCTTGTTCTTGTTCTTCTTCTTCTTCTTCTTCTGGTTCTTCGTCTCCGGCTACGTCCATCAATGTACCGGTGGTATCAGTTAATATAACAGGATCATCATCTACTTGCACAATCATTTGATGTTCTATGCTTTCCTCTTGGAACGCGGGAACATCTGCTTCATCGTCAGTAGTTTAATGAAATGTGACGTGTTGGCAATTTCCATATTATCCGATCAATTTAATTTAATGAAATGTGACGTGTTGGCAATTTTATAATGTGAAATTTTAATGAAAATGAGTACATATATTTTTTTTATAATAATGTTAATCGGACCCCCCTACCAAAAATTTCTGGATCCGTCACTGGGATGTTCCTAAACTGCCCCCATTGGCATCTTTCTAGGCTAGGCTGCAAAGAGGTGCTGCATTGGGATGTATATATTGAGAGAAAGTGTACATTATTAACATAGAGACAAACTCATATAAAAATATATTTTGATAATAAATTTGTATGAGTGCGTAATTTTCAGAAATCTTTTAATTAATATAAAAAGTGTCGGTCGTTTGTGAACCACGTAAATTTGATGCATTTGGAAATATGAATTATTCATAATAAGGGGCACACAGAATTAACTAATAGGGCCCAACACAATTAATATACGGATTGCGCTAGCATGCAAAGCTTTATATGTTGATAGTTTCATGTTTAAATCTAAAAAAAAATTGTCTCATCTAAAATATGGTCATCAAATTAACAATCGTTTGTTAAGTATTTAAGTGGTCCACATTGTGCAATAAATTTTCATTCACCTAATATTTGTTTTGAGCAAATAAATGCCCTAAAATAATCTACTCAAAATATATAACAACTTGAATAATATGTAGTTTTATTCGGCTATAATTTCAAAGTTGAATCAAATTACCTCTTATAAGTTGGCGTAACATGTGAACACGATTATCGCGAGTTGCATATAATTTTTTGGTACAATTCATTTCACTTGACTTATTTAATGTAGTTCGTAAAATATTACACGCATATAAATTAGATTCCTCCTCTATTAGTTTGATGTATAGGCCAACACGTCACATTTCACGCACTAATTATTTAATGTAGTTCGTAAAATATTACACGCATATAAATGTTACGGAGAACTAATATTATCCATTGACCAATCTTGACCTATACATCCAACTACGACTTGAATAATTCATGTTAATCGATCTGTTTCAAATGTAAATATATATAGTTTATATATATATTTTTAAAAATTTCGGCAGAGTTTCATCTAAATCTATCGTGCATCCATTTCCGACTCGAGTAAAATTACTCAAGTCGGAACGCACAATCTACAACAAACAAACAACTCATCCCGGCCTCCAACATCGATTTAATTTCACTTATTTCCAACAATTAATTATAAAATTAATTCTCCCAATTAACACATTCATGCATAACAATTAACACACCGTACCAATTAATAATTAACACATATATATACATGCATATATAAAACATATATAACAATAATTATATTAACACATTAATTCATAACAATTAACAATTTTTATAACTTTCATCAATTAACAATCTTAATTAATCCTAATAAACATTATACATATTTTTCTAACATAATTACAATCCTAACATTACACAACAAAACTATATACATGCATATATATATACAACTTTTAATTTAATCAATAAAAACGCATAAATTTACCGTAGAAATGAACCCCTCGAAGTGTAGAACAGAAATATCAAAAAAATAGTCTCGATCGGTAGCTCCGGCAGCGGCGGTGGCGCGGTGGAAGGAAGCTCCGCGGCTGTGGCTTTTTTTGGGGGTGAAGGAGGTTGTACGAATTTGGGGAAGAAGGAGAGGGTTTTAATTGGGAAATAGGCGAGGGCAATTACGAGGGCCCCACCCCCCTCGCCAATTAGCGAGTGGGGAACCGTCGCCATTTTCTGAGGGCCACAATGCACTCGCCAATGAGCGAGTGCACAACACGCCGTCGCCAAATCCCTCGCCAATTGGCGAGGGCATCTTTTTCCACTCGCTAAATAGCGAGTGTGATTCCGCCCCTCGCCAAATCCCTCGTTATTTATTCCCCTCTTTAAATCCCTCGCCAAATAGCAAGGGTGAAATACCCCTCGCCAATTCCCCTCGTTATTTGAACAATTTTTTGTAGTGTATCAATGACTCAAGTATTGCCAGTGGAACAAACTTTTAGTAACTATGAACTCGCTTCATAAAACTAGTTGTTGTTCTCATACAAACCATAGTCATATAAATGTTTAGTACCATAATCTACATTGTTTATACTATTCACAACCATCTCTAAAGGAAATAATAAATTACATCTCAATCATAGAAGAACAGGTCTGGAGGTGTGATCCTGAGTGATCTTTAGAGCAAACTAGACATCATGCTTTATGAAACATTGACCTTTGTCAATCTCAAGTCTTACAAGTCTGTAGACTTTAACTCGAGCTCGGTTTCCTACATAATTCAATCTCGCCTTTCTTGGAAAATAGACAGAGATTTACAAATGTTTATATGTCTTTAGTCAATTGCCTGTCATTTCTGTGTCTATAATCCTCATTCATAAGATTCAGACGGAAATACAGTACTAAAAACATTTATACCACAACCAAATATCAGAACGAACTACCTTGTCCATCGTGGACTCAGGATATTAACGAGTATAATGACCACGCCTTTTACTTCTGTTGCATGTCATCTCACTTTTATCCATTTTCAGTTTAGCATATTTTTATCCTTATTCTTCTTAGCATTAAGATTGATGTCTGTATTTCTAATAGTGTGCCCAATCTTAGGCTACTAGCTATGTTTTTTCTCTCCAGTATCTCTTTTGTATAGAACTGGATTCAGAAATGAGAACATTAGATTAGACTTAATCAACTTCAAGTCACTCATCATATAACTCAATTTTTTGAGGTGTCTAAGTGAAAGTCTCAATACTTTCATCAAATATTTGTAATGACCCTCAAGTGTTCCCAATTTTCACGAAGTGATCGGATTCGATCCCGAATCTGATGTTTCTCAAAAATGAAGTATCACCATATTTCTCCTTCAAATATTCACAAATATCATAGGCAGTACGGTGTTGTTCACAATTATAGATCATGTCGTCAATGACTGAGTTTACCAGTATTTCACAACCTATGTGAATACCTTTCAATTATGGTAAATCTCTTGAACCTTAATAATCTGAGTCTCCATCCTAACTTCAGGATCATCCATAATATGGTTGATAGTATCCAATGAATCATGTTCTTCCAAGAACATTAAAAAAAATAATTATGACACCATGTGTCATTATTATCGCTTTTGAGTTTTTATCTAATTAACTCAGCGATCATTGCGTTTGTCTGGTTTTTAATCGAAGTGATTCAACAAGTTAATGTTAATTTATGCATCATTATGTTCAATGTTAAGCTAACTGACATCTGAAAAATCAGATACAAAATTTGATATCGAAAAATAACTTAGAGCTATTAATCATCAATCTCACTAAGTATCCGCATTTAACAGATTCAGCTCCAAAACATGAACAAAATTAGTTCTAGCATTTAATCCAAAAATTAGCTAAAACTCTCACTCAACAACATGAATCTGCATGCTTAAACATTTATCAACATAAATACAATAAAACACAATCATGTCATAAGTTAAAACACCCCAAAGTAGTCCAGGTAATCATAAAACTATTGAAAGTCTAATAAACCAACTACAATGGTTATTTCAGAAAGATCTTGTTTCAGCTACACTATCAGACAATTAACTTGAAGATTTCGGATAACCTTCAATGTATTTTATGCACTCTTGTAGTACTACTTTAGTACCAATATTATGAAAAAATAATGGGAAAAATTACAGATCACGGTTCTCCATCCGAATGTTGCTCCAACTTCTCAAGCTAAGAACCACTACAAAAAAAATCATGTTTTGTGACAAAAATTATAGTGACAATTGAGTTTTTGTCACTAAAGACACGCATGTAGTGATAATAATTCATTATGTTACAAAATAATTCAATCAGTGACACGTTTTTATAATGTCAATATTTTATTGAATATTTGTCACTAAAATTACATATATAGTGACAATAATTAGTTATGTTGCAAAATATCATGAGTTGAGATAATTAGTGACAGTTTTATATAGTGTTACTATTTTATTGAATATTTGTCACTTAAAAACACACATATAGTGACTATAATTCGTTATGTTACAAAATAGCAGAAATTGAGATAATTAGTGACAGTTTAATATAACGTCACTATTTTATTAAACATTTGTCACTAAAAAGACACACATATAGTGACAATAATTCGTTATGTTATAAAATAGCAGAAATTGAGATAATTTGTGACAATTTAATATAATGCCACTATTTTATTAAACATTTGTCACTAAAAACACACTTATAGTGACAATAATTCCTTATGCTACAAATAATATAAGTTGAAATGAGTAGTGACAATGTTGTATATTGTCAATAATTTTCTGAATATTTTTCACTAAAAATACAAATATAGTGACAATAATTCATTTTGATACAAAATAACTTAGGTTGGGACAATTAGTAACAATTTGTATATGACCAATATTTATTGTCACAAATTGTAAAAATTAGAAGTGATATATATTGATGAGATGCTGTAAAAATATCATATCCATAAAAAAAATATAAAAGGATAACGTTTTAAAAAACTATATATCATAAAAAGATTTAGTTAATCTTAAATAACAAAAAAATGTAAAATTAAATGTCTAATAATTTTAAAATAATTAACGAAATAAGTAATTATATTATCTCAAATTTTATTATTGTTAAATCAAATAAAACTTTGAAAATTTTAAAAATATATTTTTATTAATTAAATTTAGACTTTATAAAGGGTATTTTAGATGAACCTAGAAATGATCTAATTTTGTTCTATTAATATGAAAATTACCAAAAAACAAAAAAGTAAAATTTATTTCAAAATTAAAAAAAAAAACAAAATAATGATTAAGTAAAATTAATATCTTATATATTATATTTCAAAGTTAAATAGAAAGTTCAAAATTTATTATATATACTCAACATAAAACAAAAATTTTAAAAATAGAATTTAAATGAAAACTTGAGATTTTTTTTTTGTTCTAAAAACCTTATAATTATCAAAAGAATGTGAAAAATATTTAAATAAACTAAATACAAACAAATTTTTAGGAAATCTACTTTATATACTAATTCTGAATCTACTCTCAATTTTTCTCCCTAATTTATTTTATAGAGTTTTTAATTTTTTTTTCTATTTTTTTTAACTGTTTTTTTATGCAGTTAACTCATTTAATTTTAAAACTCTTTTCTTTTTCTCTCTTTTCCTACAGTTTTTTTTGTAGTTAACTTATTTAATTTTAAAAACCCTTTTCTTTTTCTCTCTCTTCCTACCGTTTTTGTTTTGTTTTTTTTTTTTCTCATCTCGCGTAATACGCGAGTTTTGCACTAGTTGTCTAATAATTTTAAAAAATATCATAAAAATTTAAATTTTAAAATTCAAAGTATAAAGGCGGGAATTAAATTCTATATATTTTGATTAATTTGAAATTTATACAATTAAGTTTGAAAGATTAGAAATTATTTTTATATTTGTTCTATTAATTCTAAATTGTTAAAAAAATTAAAATTATTTAAAAAATTCCAAATTTTATAAATATTTAAAAGAAATTGAAATTTTAGAATATGGTCATAACTCATAAATAAATAAATCTTGAAATTTAATTAAATAATTCAAAAGAATATACTTTGTAATAAATAACAAAAATTTCTATTTTGTATATTGAATGATTGAAATGTCTTCTAGATCATCCGATCCTCACAACAATATTATTTATTCTTTCTAAAAACATTCATTTACGAAGCTTATAGAGAATCCCAGCGGAATAAAAAAAAAATCAATATTTTATAAGTTATTTAATTAGAATTTAGACTTGTTAAATAATTTTTTATTCTTAAATTTAAATTTTATTTCAATAAATTCAGAAAACTTTCATGTTTTACAAATAAATCATGAAAGTATAGATTAATTTTTGGGTTGAAAGCGGGTTAAATATATCTAACAAAAAATTCACTCTCAAACACGTGTTACTATGAAAAAAAAAGTAAGAACATGTCATATGTGTTATTGTTATAACAAGTAACACATACATGACATTACAGTAACACATGTTTCCCCTTATAGTATCATCGACCTATGAGTTACAATAATATTTTTGTCCGTCATTTCCTTAATTAGAAGAATATTACATATACAAATAATGTACATAGATTCTTCTCCTTTATTTAATATTCGAATTTTAATATTGAATTGATTCTATTTCAATTACCAAATCATTCTAGTTAATTCAAATTCTAATATCATATTATTAACGAATCTATGACAGACATATGAATGTCAGATCAGCAAGGGTTGTACATTCTTTTTGTCGTTTGTTAAATGCTACGACACTTAGTCTTTTCATACTAATTGTGTTTTGATCCTCTCAATTGATTTCATACCAACATCACCTGATATAGCTATACATTCGGCTGATTGCAATTGTGAGTATCAACTACTCCTAATATAGGTATACAAGGACCTACTAATAATCTAATTCTCAGTAATGAACTTTTTCATTTTCAAGGTCTTCTACTCTTCTCAACTAGAGCAAATGTATGTTAATCCAATTTGATCTCAACTGATGTCATAAGACTAATACTAAGAATAAACCTATCAGATTACATATTAACTTACTTAATCTAATTACATGTTTTGGTCATTAAAACTATTATATACTCTATCCGTCCACCAAAAGTATGTTCAGTTCTAACAAAGAATATGCTCATTATATTTAAATATTTAACTTTTGAGTACATTTTCTACTTTATTAACAAAATTGGTAATCTATCAACAATATTTTTTACTTGTTGTATAAAAAAAGTGGGGTTAATTCTAAATAAATACACCACCTTTCATCTCAATATCAATTTAATCACGACCTTTACGATTTTTTTTAAAACCCCAACCTTTCCTCGTGTTGCAATTAGATACACATTTTTTTTCTCCGATCAACAATTGATGATGTGGCTTGCCGGAGCTCGCCACGTCATATTACACATATTTTTTTACATGCAATTAGATGCGTGAGTTTTTTTTTTTTTTTTTGTATGATTTTTATGGTTAGAAGAGAATAACTTGAAGTTTGAGATAGAGAAAACTTGATTTAGTTTAAGAAGCAGAGATGAGACGCATGGAATTTTATTTTTATAAAATTTTATGGTTAAGAGAGAATAACTTGATTTAGTTTGAGAATGGTAGAAGAAAACTAGTTTCAGAGGAGGAGACGCGTACAATTTTATTTTTATTTTTATAAAATTTTATATTTTTATAAAGTGTAATTTTTATAGGAAAAAAAAATATGTGTAATATGACGTGGCGAGCTCCGGCAAGCCCCATCATCAATTGTTGACAGGAGAAAAAAAAATGTGTATCTAATTGCAACACGATGAAAGGTTGGGGTTTTAAAAAAAATCGTAAAGGTAGTGATTAAATTGATATTGATACTAAAGGTGGTGTATTTATTTAGAATTAACCCAAAAAAGTGAGTATAATTTTGGTGGAAAGGGGAAGTATTACAAGTTGGCCTAGAGGAATTATACATAGGATACATATCGATCTCAATATAATATTTTATAGAAAATTTAAGTATAAATATTAAAGTGGAGTCCCGTTTTATATATGAGATTGTCTCACACTTACTTCCTCTGTTCCATAATTGTTTGCACACTTTCTTTATCCGTATGTTCCATCCTTTAAAATGAAATTTCTTCATAAACCCCACCCTCACAATATTCACATATTTACATAAAATGTCATTACTTTTACACTCATTTCAATCACTCTCCTTACTTTATTTATTTAACTTTATAAAATTACCTCTCAACACTCCATTCATTATACATTTTTCTTAAAAAATGTGTTCATCATGTGGTGCAAACACATATGGAAGGGATGGAGGGAATAATATTTAAAATTCCAGTACCAAAGTAAAATTCGATTTGGAGTATTTGAATGCCAAATCTAATTGAATCAAATATATTAGAATTTTCTTACCCTAACTAACTGAAACTTTATATAAATTTATATTTTCTAAGTATTTTTTTTACTCTTTCAATTTTCTTAAATTAAAATAAAAACATGTTATTCAAAAAAATAATATACATATAATATAGTCGTATTTAATCTGAATAAAATATTATGGTGATAATGATGTAAAATTGATTTATAATTATAAGTATATATGTTACGTAAGGAGTAGTACTAACATTTTTTTTGGAAGGAAAATTAATAACATTTTCATTCTTCACGTACATAATGTGACCACGTCTCCATAAACCAATTAACCACATCATATTTCACGCCAGTTAACTCGATCATGTTTTATTTTTTTCAATTTCTCGTAGTTTCTATATTTCCCTCCATTATTTTATTCAAATTTACCGCTTTATTATTTTGATCAATTATTTATATGATAAGATACAACATCTTTCTACAACTCAGTTTCTCTCTGTCTCCCACATAGTTGTCCCATTCCGTCTGCTTTTTTTTTAATCGTTGGAGTAAGCTTTTTCAATGGTGTAAATTGTCTTTTAATTCACGATCATGTTTTTGTATTTTATTCTTGTTTGGATCCAGAAAGATGATGCAATTTTTAAGTTAAAGCATTAATATTTGTGCAGGTGCACGGAGATAGTTTGAAGCCAACCTTTAGAAAAAAAATGCTTAACTGCAAAAAGAGAATTGAAATTTAAGAAATGAGTTTTGAACAGGGAAAAAATGTTGGAATTAATGGGAATTAATTGGGTTTTGACACCCTGATCTAATTTAATTAATTAGACGGACTAAACGTTAATTAAGAAATAATTGAACGTGACATGGTCGTTCTACTCGCGGAGTAGATGAACGTGGTATATTTAATATCTCAAAACCGAGTTAAGGTGAGTGAGAAATTAATTGTTGAAGTTGAAGAGGTTCAACTTGGAAAGTTTGAGAAAGTGGGAATTTGTCCCACATAGGAAACCTACAAAACATTTATGATGTATAAAGGTATTGAAGTAACTTGGTAGTTCAACTATCTAAAAGAGGGACACTCCTCTAAGAGCCACACGCGCGCGCCCGCCCAGCTCGGCTTTGGATTCGGATTCGGCAATTGGTCTTTGGTGGCCCACCTATCTTTTTGCAGACCCAAAAACTCCGAAAGCCCAACTCAGGAATGGGCTCGGCCCAATTCGAACTACTTCAGTCTCAAACTTAGTCTTCAAGATTCGGTCTTAGACTATCTCAACCGCTGCAACGCTGAAATTCGCCCCTCTACCTTTCTCTCTCCTCTCGTCCCTACGCAGTGTATTGAGCTACCGAAAGCCTTACACTGTTCTTTCTTGTGCCGGATTTATTTCCGAGAGTGTTCAGTTCGTACTACGTACGTTCGTCGATACTTCTTATACAGTGGTGCTACTGTGTATTAAGTGAAAGTCGTTTTACCTTTGGGAACGGAACGCCGTAACAGTCGAGCACTATCCTGGGCGTATTCTGTTCTGCGGGAAAAGGGTTTCCCTTGACTCGACTTATTTGTGGAATTTACTTGTTATTCTGATATTTTTGATATTGCAGTTTACACGGCGTAGACCAGTTTCCAACGATCGCAGAACAGAATACTTAATTAGTATTTTCGGACTTAATTAATTGAATTAATATTTTCGAAACTAATTAATTTAATTAAAATTTACTGCAGTATCAAAGATGAATGATAACATGGATGTCGATCCCGTTAATTCGGAAGCAGTGCGTGGCACTAAAAATATTGGCAACAATGCTAATAACGGAGCATCTCCCGATCGCTCGGAGTCGCACAGTTCCGACTTGAGATCACAAGGAAAACAAAGTGATCATGCGGAAAGAGTCAAAAACAGAAGCAATCCGCATGAACCACTCCATGCCTTCCACAATCCCGTAAGGGATCCCGTGTTTACCTTCTCCGCACCAGGGCCGAGGCCTATGGTCGTACAAGGAGAAAAGCCGGAAAAATTTTCCGGAACTGAATTCAAGCGATGGCAAAGTAAGATGCGATTTTACTTGACCATGCTTGGAATGGATAGGTTTCTAACTGAAACAAAACCTACACAGCCTGAGGCAAATGCTAGCCAACAAGAAAGGATCTTCTATGATCAATGGCTAAGTGGTGATTATCTATGCAGAAATCACATTATTGGAGGACTTTCTGATGCCCTCTACAGTGTCTACTGTGACATTCAATCTGCCAAGGAACTGTGGGAATCCTTGGAGAAGAAATACAGAACTGAAGGCGCCGGATTAAAGAAATTCGTCGTTTCACAACTGTACGATTTTAAGATGGATGACAATAAGTCTGTAGTGGATCAAGTCCAGAAACTGCAGATTATTTTCCACAAGATTGCTGCTGAGGATATGGTGTTACCTGATGCATTTCAAGTAGCGACCGTGGTCGAGAAACTGCCTTCATCGTGGAAGGATTTCAAATCATATCTAAAGCACAAACGAAAGCTGATGAGCTTGGAGGACCTGATTATCCGTCTCAGGATTGAGGAGGACAATCGGAAGAGAGAAGGCAAGGGATCTGCCCCCCAGATTGAAGCCAAAGCTAACTTGATGGAACAAGAGGGTCCGTCAAGGAAAAGGAGACGTCCAAACGAATCTGCTGCCCCCACAACGAAGAATGTGAAGGGGAAGGGTCCAGCCACAAAGCAGAAATTCACTGGAAACTGCTACAACTGTGGGAAACCAAACCATAGGTCCAGTGAGTGTCGTCAACCTCGTCGTGACGATAAGGGAAAGGGCAAACAGAAAGCACAAGATTCTGTGAACCTTACAGATTTGGACATGTCCGCAGTGGTGACGGAGGTCAACATGGTGGACAACAAGAAAGAGTGGTTTGTGGACACTGGTGCCACCTGCCACGTCTGCTCGGAGAGATCTGCATTCACAGACTACTCTCCATCTGATGGGAGAAAATTGTTCATGGGCAATCAAGCCTCATCTGAAGTGGCTGGAATTGGGTTAGTGGTGCTTAAACTGACATCTGGAAAGGAGCTAACATTGAAGAACGTGCTGCATGTCCCAGACATCCAGAAGAATCTGATTTCGGGATCTCTTCTAGTTAGCAATAAATTTAGACTAGTCTTTGAAGCTGATAAGATAGTTCTAAGTAAGTTTGGTCAATTTCTCGGGAAGGGTTATCTCGAGAATGGTTTGTTTAAATTAAGCACAATGGTTGTAAGCTCCAAAGGCAAACAAGTTATTAATGAAATTGCTTCCACTTCTGCTTATATCGTTGAGTGTTCCTCTTTATGGCATTCTAGATTAGGACATGTGAATCTAAAATCCTTAAAGCGATTAGTAAATCTCGATTTACTTAAAATTGACAACGTTGATACATCCAAACGATGTGAAATATGCACGGAAGCAAAAATGACCAAACTACCGTTTAAAACTGTTGAAAGGAACACTGCTGCTCCTCTAGACTTAATTCACACGGATGTATGTGATTTGAAGTTTGTACAAACTAGAGGAGGGAAAAAGTATTTTATTACTTTTATAGACGATTGTACAAGATTCTGCTATGTTTACCTCTTAAAGAGTAAAGACGAAGTTATTGAAGCTTTTAAACGTTACAAAACTGAAGTAGAGAATCAATTGGACACTCGAATTAAATCAATTCGTAGTGATAGAGGAGGAGAGTACGTAGCTCCGTTTGAACAATTATGTATTGAATCAGGGATTATACATCAAACGACAGCCCCTTACTCACCTCAGTCTAATGGTGTGGCGGAAAGGAAAAACCGAACATTAAAGGAGATGATGAACGCAATGTTAATCAGCTCTGGTCTACCTCAGAACTTGTGGGGGGAAGCCATCCTGTCGGCTAACCACATTCTGAATAAGATTCCTCATAAAATTAAGGATCAAACTCCTTATGAAGTATGGAGGAAACGAAAACCTTCATACAACTACCTCAAAGTGTGGGGGTGTTTGGCTAAGGTTGAAGTACCGCTTCCTAAACAAGTTAAAATCGGACCTAAAACCGTCGATTGTATCTTTATAGGATATGCTTCAAATAGTAGTGCCTATCGATTTCTGATTCACAAATCCGAAGTACCGGATATGACAGAAGGCACTACAATTGAGTCAAGGAACGCAGTATTCTTTGAAAACATTTTTCCTCTTAAGGAAAGAGAGGAAGACTGTTCGAGTAAAAGAACTCTCGAAGCAACGGACGGCACTGTTAGTCCTTCCACTCAAGAGAGTGAAGAACCGAGACGCAGTAAGAGAGCTAGAATTGATAAAGACTTTGGTTCAGACTTCATTACTTATGTTTTGGAGGAAGAAGAACCTAAAACTATCAAGGAAGCAATGGCAAGACCAGATGCACACCTCTGGAAAGAGGCCATAAAAAGTGAATACGAGTCTATTCTCTTAAACCACACGTGGGAGTTGGTTGACCTCCCTAAAGGTTGTAAGCCCTTAGGATGCAAGTGGATCCTTAGAAGAAAGTACAAAGCAGATGGATCTGTTGATAAGTACAAAGCTCGTCTAGTTGCAAAGGGTTTTAAACAAAAGGAAGGGTATGATTTCTTCGATACATACTCACCAGTGATAAGGATCACCTCCATTCGGGTGTTGGTCGCTATTGCTGCATTGCACAATCTCGAAATACACCAAATGGACGTTAAGACGGCATTTCTTAATGGTGAGATGGATGCTGAAATATACATGGATCAACCTGAAGGATATGTTGCTCCTGGGAACGAGAAAAAGGTGTGCAAACTCGTTCGATCACTGTATGGACTTAAGCAAGCTCCTAAACAGTGGCACTTGAAATTTGACAATACGATGTTGTCAAATGGGTTTCGAATTAACGAATGTGATAAGTGTGTATACGTGAAGGACACACCAAATGGATATGTTATTGTGTGCTTATATGTCGATGACATGTTAATCATGAGTAACAATCACGATATCATAGTTAATACGAAGAACATGTTAAGTAGAAACTTCGACATGAAAGACATGGGATTAGCAGATGTGATTCTTGGAATCAAGATAGAGAAAACGTCCAATGAAATTTCCTTGACACAATCTCACTATGTGGAGAAGGTACTAAAGCAATTTAAGGCCTTTGACGATCCACCTGCTAAGACACCTTTGGAACTCAATGTTCACTTGAAAAAGAACAGAGGAGAACCAGTGGCTCAATTAGAATACGCAAGGATCATTGGAAGTGTGATGTA
Source organism: Galeopsis tetrahit (assembly GCA_963675135.1). Lineage (NCBI taxonomy): Eukaryota > Viridiplantae > Streptophyta > Magnoliopsida > Lamiales > Lamiaceae > Galeopsis > Galeopsis tetrahit. The sequence goes on along the minus strand of OY776124.1, from coordinate 53,826,175 downwards.
CATCACGAACTGTACACGCCCCGATCTTGCATGTTCGGTAAACAAGTTGAGTCAATACACGAACAATCCAAGTCATGAGCACTGGAAAGCGTTGAAAAGGGTATTAAGATACTTGAAGTACACCATTGATTATGGGCTTCACTACACAAGACATCCAGCTGTAGTCGAAGGATACAGTGATGCAAATTGGATATCAGACACCAAAGACTCGTTGTCCACCAGTGGATATGTATTCACTATTGGAGGAGCAGCAGTGTCGTGGAGGTCCAAGAAACAAACATGTATTGCTCGTTCCACCATGGAATCAGAATTTATAGCGCTAGACCTAGCCGCTGCAGAGGCTGAATGGTTGCGTAATTTTCTGGAAGACATTCCTTGTTAAGGAAAGCCTGTACCTGCGGTGACGGTACACAGTGACAGTCAAGCTGCCATTGGGAGAGCTACGAATGTCATGTACAACGGAAAGTCGAGACACATACGTCGTCGACACAACTCCGTTAGAGAATTGATCTCCACTGGAGTAATGTCCATTGATTATGTCAATACGAAGGACAATATAGCGGATCCGCTCACGAAGAGCATAAACCGAGATCAATTAAACAAGCTGGTAGAAGGAATGGGTCTAAAACCCACAATAAAAACCAAAGCAGTGGTAACCCAACCATGATGACTGGAGATCCCAAGAACTTGGTTCAATGGGAAAACGAAGTTGTGGAGGTTAGTGATAAAACACTTGAAAATTACGACTATTCCGGACAGCACTATCTCAAGTGTTAAAGACCCGTAAGATGTGGTAAAGGCTGAGTCTTCGACTCTTAATGATTCCTAGAGTATAACGGGATACTCGAAAGGAAGTCACCTATATAAATGAGAAGTGAGGGCCGCTTCGACCAAACATTTATGAACACAAAGGACGTCCATGGCCAAAACGGACAAAAAATGTGAGAACGTTACAAAGACGAGATTGAAGTGTGCTGACACTGTTGTCTAGGTATACACTTTGGAGGAATAGTTCAAGGCATCGCGTCCACTAAGCCGCCGGTATATCCGATAGTGTTTGGCTACGGAAAGTTCAAGGCCAAAAACCACTTATCCGGAAGCACGGAGATCTCACTCGAACTGAACACTGAGTCTGATGTTGTATAGATACGATTTTCACTCATGTGGGGGATTGTTGGAATTAATGGGAATTAATTGGGTTTTGACACCCTGATCTAATTTAATTAATTAGACGGACTAAACGTTAATTAAGAAATAATTGAACGTGACATGGTCGTTCTACTCGCGGAGTAGATGAACGTGGTATATTTAATATCTCAAAACCGAGTTAAGGTGAGTGAGAAATTAATTGTTGAAGTTGAAGAGGTTCAACTTGGAAAGTTTGAGAAAGTGGGAATTTGTCCCACATAGGAAACCTACAAAACATTTATGATGTATAAAGGTATTGAAGTAACTTGGTAGTTCAACTATCTAAAAGAGGGACACTCCTCTAAGAGCCACACGCGCGCGCCCGCCCGGCCGGCTCGGCTTCGGATTTGGCAATTGGTCTTTGGTGGTCTTTGGTGGCCCACCTATCTTTTTGCAGACCCAAAAACTCCGAAAGCCCAACTCAGGAATGGGCTCGACCCAATTCGAACTACTTCAGTCTCAAACTTAGTCTTCAAGATTCGGTCTTAGACTTATCCACGAGTGAGATATTATCTCAACCGCTGCAATATTTTTGCAATATATTCCCACGATTTTCTCAACAACCTCCTAGGGTTTCTTGTGCCTATAAATACAGACTCTTCCCTCATTCCAAATTTACGCTGAAATTCGCCCCTCTACCTTTCTCTCTCCTCTCGTCCCTACGCAGTGTATTGAGCTACCGAAAGCCTTACACTGTTCTTTCTTGTGCCGGATTTATTTCCGAGAGTGTTCAGTTCGTACTACGTACGTTCGTCGATACTTCTTATACAGTGGTGCTACTGTGTATTAAGTGAAAGTCGTTTTACCTTTGGGAACGGAACGCCGTAACAGTCGAGCACTATCCTGGGCGTATTCTGTTCTGCGGGAAAAGGGTTTCCCTTGACTCGACTTATTTGTGGAATTTACTTGTTATTCTGATATTTTTAATATTGCAGTTTACACGGCGTAGACCAGTTTCCAACAAAAAAAGCATGGAAGCCAAAACTCTGAAATTGAATCAAATAAGTCCCGTCCACCTTCTATTGTTACGTAAGTAATTTAATTTTATTGGTGTTATTTTTTTCTTTGATACATGATATTATTTTTTTTCTTCAATGAATACTTATTGAAGTTTTAATGTTTTATTTTGTTTACATGTTTTTTTTTTACGGGGCTTTTGTTTACAGGTTTAAAAGACAGCTTTTGAGCAAATTGATGTACTACAAGTCTACTACAACAATTCATCACCTTGATTTATCTAGTTTACTTTAGATCTCAATTACTCACATTTTATTTCAAGTATTTATGTATTTTTATTTAAATTTTCAATTTTGTACTTCGTGTTTACATTTTAATTATAAGTTTTACTTTCAATTTGTAATATCTGTTCTCAACTTCCATTTTGTAATATCTATTTTTAATACACAAATATGTTATTTTATACATATAAAAACATTGTTAAAAACTATTGTCTCAAAACATTAATGATCAAAATATCTTATTTTAGTGTTCTTATTATATAATATTAATTAAATTAATATTTGAAATTAATATTTTTAAGAGATTAACTTTTTATTTCTAGTAATAATAACTGCATTGGGACTACAATTAAAATTCTTTTATTGTCACAATATTGTAAATATTACTCTATTATTTTATCGAATATTATTTAAAATATTAATATAAAATTTAAATTGTGATAAAAAATTTAGTCTTTAGTGATAATTACATATTAATAAGCGTATACAATAATTGTATTTTTTAAGTGACATAATTTTTTGAAACTATACTATATGTGTTATTGTGACGATGAATAAATGTGACTAACACTTTGAGTAATAGTGACATAAAAATTATGTGACTAAAAATTTGAGTAATAGCAACATAAAAATTACGTGACTAAAACTTTGTGTAATAGCGACATAAAAATTATGTGACTAAAAATTTGAGTATATAGCGACATAAACATTACGTGACTAAAACTTAGAGTAATAGTGACGTAAAAAATATGTGACAAAAACTTTGATTAGTAGTAACAACAAAGATATGTGACTAACACATTGAGTAATAGTGACAACACGGATATGTGACTAAAAAATAAGATTTGGTGACAAAATATGTATGTGACTAAAAATATGACATATAGTGATGTCTAAGAAATTTTCGTCACTAATCTTTTAGTCACACGATTTATAGCCACAAACTCTAAAATTGTCACTAACTATTTTTAGTGACAAAAATTAAAGATTTAGTGACAAAAAAAATCGTCGGATCCCCGAAATCATTTTTCAACACGTAAACAAGTCGTTCCTACGACTAGTTCACTAGTATCTTTTTTTTTTTTTTTTTACCCAATCATGTCAACAATTTTCATAAAATTATCACTTTCCAATCTAGACATAATTCATCTCAGAAAACTACAATAAGTTCTCTTGGAATTGTCTTAGCTCGAGTTTTAACTCCAATTAAATCACGAGCTTTGCAATCGGAATATCCTTATGTGATAATAGAAGAGCGACAAACTATAAATCTCCATTAATCAACGTAAAGTTCCAAAAAAAATTTAGTGACTTTTAATCATGTAATTCTTAAAATCACGGAGCTTAACTCCATTATCTCGAATTTATTGAACATTAAATGTTCTTATTCTTTCGAGTCATACCCATAAAACGAGCAACCATTAAAACTAATTTAATGTTTACAAACTCGAACACATGAATTTCAAGCCCATAATTATGCAAAGAAATTTAATTCAATGCGTATAGCTAATTCACAAGTGAAATAAGTCCATACCAAGGTTCTCATTTCTATAGATAAATAAGTACTTAAACTTTTCATTGTTCAAATACACCCATACTATGAAAATTAAGAATCTACACGAAAAACGGAGTTTACAGGAATTTTCAGAACTAAAAACGGAGTTATAACGAGCCTAAACGAGCCAAAACAAGATTTTGAAAGAGCGCACAACAACTAATTGCAGAATGGTCCCTAGAGAATATCTAATTCTCATTTAGCCACCCACAAAGTTTCTGAAACTTTTCAGAATTACCCCAGAAACGTGAATTTTTAAAAAATTCATAACTCACTTGTTTCTTGGCCAAAATTAACGAACTTTATATCGATGGAATCCACATTCAACGTATTTCAACCCAGTAACAAGAATTAATCACGATTCCCTATATATCATTCGTAATTTCCAGTCAAAGTTTCTGTAAATTTCCAAATACCGATTTTTTTCTCCCAAACGGTAAGGCCAAAAAATCTGAAACTTTCCAGATATCATCTACACTATACTACGCATGTACAGTAAAAAATTCAGCCCCTAATTCAACCGTTTGAAAAAAATAAAAAATCTTAAAAAATACAAATTGTTCATCTATGCCGTGTGTAATGTCAAATCAGTGCCAAAAACATATAACACATACAAGCATATAATCATACGTACGAGAATCCAACACATTGGCTCTGATACCAATGTTAGAATTAATTAATTGAATAATCAGAATTAAAATTACCAACCCGTAATTCTTAATGAGTGGAAGATTCTCAATACAGCGGAAGATTCTTGAACCCGGTTGAATTCCACATACGTACTGTGATCCTCGTAGTCAGAACACGATCACATGAATTGTTTCACGAACCGCTTCTAGTATCCACAATCTAAATGTCCTTCTAGATTTAAGTGTTTGTGAAGTCGTATTGCACAGAATACAGAAATCTATGTTTCTATCTTTCTGTCTAATGAGTGATTAATGGAAGAGAACAGAATTCTCAGAATTCTCTCTGCGTTTTGTTGTTAGTAAAATCCCGTTGGATTTCTTATATATAGGAGGTTATCCAATAACTGATCCTACCTTTATCCACATTCATGTGTGGATTAAATATAAATAATTAATATTAATTAATTATTATTTATTAGCTTTCAATAAAAATCTGCCCTGCCCTGCCCTGAATATTAAAAAAAAATTATATTAATATATATTAATATAAAAATTATTTTTGATTATTTTATTTGATGTTAAGTATTTTGGATATGACTTACTGAATTTCTAATGTTTAATTTTAATGATTAATTTAATTATGGATTTTTAATATTTATTTTATTGTTTAATTTAATTTAATCTGCATATTTTACTTGGACTTCTGGAGTGCATGGGGCAGGGCAGGGCAATGACTTGCACAGGGCAGGGCACGAAATGTTGCCCCGCAGCAGGTCGCAGGGCAGGGCAGGGCAGATACTTATGAACACAGGGCAGATTTGGATATTTAACTATCTGCCCTGCTCTGCCCCATTGCCATCCCTACTCTCAGAGAGTAAACTGAAGATTGTACAGATGAATTAATAATAATAGTCAGTCCCCATCAAATTTTAAGCGTTAAACGGAAAAGAGTATTGGAGGTGCATATATAATTAAATGGCCTAACCCTGTACATCCCTTCCTCATCAAACACACAAATCATCAAAACAAGGGAAGTAATGGAGTTGTAAGTATCTAACCACTAACAAGAGATTCCTCACTAGAATACCTGCTTAGATCAACAATCAGGCCTTTGAGAATATGAAAGACCATTCAATACGAGTTATATGCTTATATAAATTATGTACGGTCCATTAGGAATAGAAGTTCATAACAATGACAAACGGCCGGAAAATGCCATGAAACAATTGATTAAGACTTCACAATCATAAGAAGTTTGTAGATAAAAATAATTAGGCATATAAATTATCAGATACAGTGCAGCTATTCATATCAGTTTAATTATTTCTAATTTCACATTGCATTAAGAAATATCGCCAACTCATTATGAACATCTCATTGATATTTTTTAAAATTCACCATCACATCAATTCTTTCTCCAAACTAATGAAAGTGAGTGACTAACCACGGCACCCATGATTGATTACCATAAACTGGAACCGCACTCCAGCATTCCTGAAACAGCAAGCCGCGATGCTATTTAATCGAGTAAAAACTGCCTAATTAAAGTACAATTATCCAATCCAACGGGTCTGAAACACCCAAAACTTAATCTCAATAATTAATCTCACCTTCTCACAACGACAAAAGAGCCTTCCCCATTCTTCTGTCAAAAAATAAAATAAAAAAATCATCACCACCGTAACTTATCTCTTAGAAAATCAAATCGAATTAATACATTCCTGTTCGCGTATATATATGTAAATGTGTGTGATAGCATACCAATTGGTTCGCGCCGACGTTATGCTCGAAGTAGACGACGCCAGCCGCGGTTATTAGAACTTCTTCAACGAAGGGATCGAATTTCTGTAGTAGCTCAATTAAACACAGTGAGCTGCGGCTGCCGGCGGGCGAGGCGTCGACTTTGATTCGTCACGAGACGCTTCGATTTTACAGAGGGAAGGCTGGAGGAGAAAACGCGTTTGTTTTGACTTCGACAGAAAGAATGAATTGATTTTACAGAGGGAGGCGGGAGAGCTTCGACAGAAAGAATGAATTGATTTTGGGGATTTAGGGCTTTGACCAAGGATATGAGATTGGAGAGCGGTTATGAACCGCTGTATAAGTTCTACTTGCAATACGGTTCTCAACCGCTGTCCAAGAGCTTCACTTGGACAGCGGTTTTAAACCGCTCTCTAAGTGTTTTTTTTTTTTTTATAAAACCGCTCTCCAAGTGCTAAATTGGAGAGCTTTTCGACAAAAGAGCTCTCCAAGTGCTATCTTGGAGAGCTTTTCGAAACAAGAGCTCTCCAAGTGCAGCTCTCCAAAGCCAAATGTGTAGTAGTGTATGTACCTAACAACATGTAGGATAAATTTTGTGTGAACAATCTTAATAGCATTTACTTCATTTCATTTTGACTTTATTTTAGAATTTTTATTTCGAAATTTTGTCTTGCTATATATCTCTTCATCTTGCTTTTGTGCTATACTTCGTTGAGCTTGATTTGTTCTTGTTGAGACATTGGTGGGCTACATTTTGCAATTTTATTTTTCTTAGATGGTACTATCCGTATTCCATACCTTGTTCATACCCACTTCGTGTACTAAGAACCTCCATCATAATTTCTTTTTCAGGTGAATTTCTTCATCTTCGTAAAGCTGACTTGCTTTTTTCCCTATTTCATTCTATAATTCATAAGCAAATATACTTCATCAATATATTGACCTAAAATGTATTAATAAGACTAAATCAATTCATAAAAAATGTATTTACAATAAACTTAGCTCTTTCACCGATCCAACTCTTATTCATTGTGCAAGGAACTTCCTAGGGCTCTATTCCTCATTTCAGTTACTTCATTCTGTTGGCGTGTTTTTGTTGAACTTGTTTCATGTTGAATTTCATTGTTAGTGCAATAATCAATAATATAGGAGTTTAGAAATTCAATACCTTTGTGGTTAATTTTAACAATGGATTCTATATTTTCTACTTGAATTTTTTAAGCTTAGGGAGTCGACAAATCGGTGTCTCACTCTTTTTAAATAAGAAAACCTCCTAAGTATACTAATTAGAGTAGTCATCAACAATAGTGTATTTTCTTCCACTAAAGCATAGATGGGTAACTGGTTCAAAGAGGTCCATATATATGAAGCAATTCTAGGACTCAACTAGTGGATACAGTAGGGATTGACTGAAATGAGGCTTTAACCTGCTTACCCTTCTGACATGCATCACAAACTTGATTCATGGGAATGAGTCAGACCTAGATAGATTTAAAAAAAAAAAAAAGTGTGGCCTGATATATATTTTTTAGGCTTAAACCTGACCCATGGCCTGTCATAAACATTTTTTTAAAGGCTCAAGGCCTTTTTAATAAATAGGTCTAGTCCGAAAACTTTTTAAAGACCTTTTAGTCCTATTAGTGCATTAAAGAAAATCTACAATACTAGTATTATCATCAAATTATAAAGATCGACTCTTTAAATCTCAAAACGAAAAAATAAAAGTAATAACAAATTTATCAAATGTTAAAAACATAAAATAAACATTCAACTGTTTTTTCAACTATTACAAAGGGAAATATAACTAGTGTTACTAAACTTTCTTACTTTATTTATTTATTTGAAAATCACATATAATTATATGACTATATATATACGAAGTTAAATAGGCCGGCCTGTAGGGCTTAAAAGGCTTACGAAAAAGTTTGAGCTCGGACTATTTAGCTAAATAGGCTTATAAATTTCATCGCAAAATATTAGGAACGAAAATATGAGATTCAACGCAAAATATTAGCGACGAAAATATGGGGTTTCATTGTAAAATTAAATCTACAAAATTAGCCAAGAAATTTTATTTTTCATAGTAAAATATTAGCGACGAAATATATTTTTCATTGTTCTTCTAATTATTAACAATAAAATAAAATAATTTTGTTGCTGGTTTAGTGATGAAATATTTTAATTTCATCGCAAAAATTAATTTTAAGAAATTAGCCACAAAATTTTCTATTTCATCGCAAAATATTAGTGACGAAATATAATTGTCATTGTTGTTCTGATTATTAACAACAAAATGAAGCAATTTGTTGCTAGTAGTGTGATGTAATATATAAATTTTGTTGCAAATATTAAATCTAAGAATTTAGCCACAAATTTTTTTATTTCGTTGCTAAAAAATAATTTTAGCGATGAAATTTAGATTTGTCGCAAAATTTTCGTTGTTATTCCCCCTGTTTCTTGTAGTGACACTTCATTAGGTAATTCATCAACTAGAAACAACCTTACTATCTTGTTGCGAGTATTAAAATTCAGACTACTTAACCTTAACTAACTTACTTCATTAGGACGCGCTCTTTGTATATGCATAAACATAGTTTTGACAGTAAAATGTTACGGGAAAATTGCACTTTTAGTTTTGTTGGAATTTTTCAAAATCACTTTTGATCCTGAAGTTTGTAAATGGTCCTGTTTATTGCAGATTTGGTCCTGTAAGATAGTTTATGGATTGAAACCGTTAGTTTTTAAATGGAAACCTAGTTGAATAAAAAATATTCCTAAAAAAGTAATTATAATTAAAAAATACAAAAATATTATTAAAACTAATAATAAATTATACTTATAGAATTAAAATATAAATAAAATCAATAGAATTTAGAATATTAATTTTTTTTACTATAAATGACGAAATCTCACTAAATTATATAATTTGAATTTTTTTTTATAGAATCTAAATATATATTTTTTAATTCAAGGATTTTAATATAATTAAAAATTACTAAAAAAATAATGTAATTTAAATTTAAATAACTTTTGAAGTAATTTCTTGTATTAAAACTGAAATATACAAAAAAAATGTAAAATTTGAAAAATAATTTGAATATACGAAAATATAAAATTAAAAATATACACTGTATATTCAAATATAATCTTCAAATTTAAATTAATTTTTAACCCCATATATAATTTGGATATAATTTGAAAATACAAAAATCAAAATCAAGCCAAATAGTACTTTTTTTTTTTTTTGCATTAATTTGAGATCAGTTTTAGATTTAATTTTCATTTTATATATAATTGATTGAATTTTTAGATCATAAAATTATTTTAAGTAAATTTACCAATTTTAAATAATTATTTAAATAAATTGTTAAAATACATTTGGTAGTTTTATAATTTTAGTGATATTACCAAAATTGTAATCCATATTAAGCTTTTGGTTGTGTTGTAAGGGATGTGTGACATTCATGCAATTTTCTTCTGTTTCATAAATTTATTATGAGACTAAAAGTGTATGTAAAATGACCAAAAGTGATTTAATTTTATTCTTACATGACCAAAAATGAAATATTTAACGGTTTATGCAATTTTTATCCGTTAAAACTAATGGAAATAAACTACAGGACCAAAAGTGCATGAAAAAGGACCGATAGTGATTTGAACTCATTCTTACAGGATCAAAAGTGCAATTTTCCCAAAATGTTACAAAATATGAAATTCGATTTCTGTACAAATTATTTGTATTAATCTATAACGAAGGTGTTCGATCTAAAGAATATTTTGGCATTTAGGATTTGGATTGTGGTGGATTGGATTGGGATTTAGGTAATCCATGAATAGTAATTGTTGTGTAAGTTGTGTTTGGTTAAGGATTGAGAAGTAGGGGTAGATTTAACTTTATGTCACATCAAAAGTGATGTTATAATATTTTATTATTGTTAATAGTGAAAGAAAAGTAAGAGAGAGAAGAAAGTAGGAGAGAGAATGAGTGTGTGAAAGAAAAGTAGGAGGGAGAAGAAGGTAGGAAAGAAAATGAGTGATTTGATTGTATAAAAATAGGTGTATTATAGGGGTGAATTGATATTTGAATTTGTATTTAAATTGGATTGAGATGGATTGAGAGAGATTGGATTGGGATTGGGCCAATCCAAATCCGGATTGGCCAATCCCAAAACAAACACCGCCTTTTAGTTTTTCATCTAGGTGATTGGGGTTGTCCCAGTTTTTCTTAAGCTAATTATATTGTTGACAGTGAGTTGTCGATTAATTTATATTCCCTCAGTATCTTAGTAAATTTCACGACAAGAAAATAACTAAATTCCAATAGATTTTTGTAATTTTTTTCGTTGGAATCACCGATTCAAACGAAAATTCTAACGAAAATACGACCGTTAAAAGGTGGTTGTTGGAATTGCAAAATTCCAATGAAAATTTTAACGAAAAAATTATTCACATATTGCTAAACGGGTTTTTCAAGTAAAGTTTCTCTCTCTCCCTCTTTTTTTTTCAATGCTCAGTATGTCTTTCTTTTGTACCATCTATCTCTATATTTTCTCTCTTCAACATTTCTCTCTACTTTTTTTTTTTTTCGTATCTGTCTCTCTCAAAATTCTAATACACATATAAAACTATATTTTTTAATCAATGTAAAAAAATATAACGACAAGCTTTCGAAGGAACGAAGTGAGTATGATTTTGTTCTAAAAAACGAAAAAAAAAAAAAGTTGATGTAATAAAAAATAGCTTTGGGGAATAAAATATAAATAATAAAAAGATCAAACAACCCAATGTAATTAAATAGCAACACTTACACCTACTTCTTAAGTTTGTGTCACAACAAACTTCACTCTTCCTTGTAATTGCATTTAGTTTTGTTATTCAATTTATGATTTCACATTAATTTTCTCGATCTATTCACATTTATCATACTTTTTTGATGGAGGATTTAGTTGTGAAGTTGATCGGCCAAAACAACAATTGATAATTATTGAATTTATTTTAAAAGATTAAAGATCGCGAGTTTTAGCTTATTTTATGAGAAACTCATGGATGTAGACAAGTCAAAATATTCTGACCGGTTCAACTTATTTTTAAAATATAAGTATACTTATTGAATCGAAATTAAAATGTTTAATCTGTCCGGATGAAATTCAAAATCAATCCAATTTATAGGACTAAAAAAATCTTTAATCCCATGTAGTTAATAATTTTAAGGATCTATACAGAAATTTCCATTATTTTCATTTTAAGGTATTTAGTTAAAAGAAACATTTAATAATTTGAGTTTATAAAAAGTTTTACATTTTGGTTCGAAAAAGAAAAAAAAGGTTTAACATTTTAAGGGTATAAAAATTATTGTAAAATGTTTTGAAAAAAAAAATGTAAAAATTACTATGGGACGGAGGAAACAATATTTTTATGGGAATGACTTATGTGCAAATAGATTATGTGTAATTAGGTGCAAAAATTCTATAAAATATAAATTCAATTAAATTCGCGACTCAATCCTGTTTAAGCGGATCCCTAGGCCAGAATATATATTTTACTTATCAGATATGGTGGTCCAGTGGTATTGATTACTTCTTTTTACTTGGTTCAACCCCATTCATTGCATTTCATTTTTTTATGGCACAATTATATTCTCACAACTATACTTTAACAAAATACTACAGTTCAGTACTTTAATTAATAAACGCACAATATATCAAGATAGTAACACAAAATAATTCTTGACAGTATAATACAAAAAATAAACCATTAACATACAATATATAAAAATTAAGAGAATATCACACATTAATGATTGACAATAACTCACAAAATACAAAAAATTAAGACAGTAACACACAAAAAAAATCAAGAAAGTAACTCACAAAATACCAAAATTTAGTATATTAATTTCATTTCATTATTTTATTTTGCAAAAACGTAGTAGTAACATACGAAATACCAAGACAGTAACACACCATATATAAAGATAGTAACATACATTAATACTTGACAATATTAAACAAAAAATCAAGACAACAACACACAATTGTGTGTTACTGTTTTATAGATAAATTTAACATTATCACAATTTCATGTAAAATAAGTATTAATTACACCATTATACTTAACAGTATTATAAAGTGAAAAACTAAATTTTATCATCTGATCATCATCCTTTCTTCTCTAACCACCTTATCCACTATGTTACCATCCTCTTATTCTTCTTACACATTTCTTGTCTTTTTTTCGTCACTGTTTCACCTTCTCTTAATAGTATTACACCTGAAAGGCATACAATATTATAACATAAGGAACATGGTATGATAAATAACAATTAAGCATTAAAACATACATATATTACACATGATATAAACATTAACACACATTAATCTACCTCATTATATAGTAAAATTCCCCAAAAACATTACACACATATTAATGCATGTCAGTATGATATAAAATACTAAGATAGTAACACATATTAATGCATGTCAGTATCATATAAAATAACAAGACAATAAAACACATAAAAAATGGACATAAATTAGCCTATAACGTAAATTAGAAGGTAAAAATATGTGTATAACAAAGTTTGAGGGAAAGATGCACTATAGCATTTTTTGTTCACTCACATTATTTTGAAAATCACACAGTAGTTCAGTAATTAATTATTTTTGCTGCTATAAAATAATTATTTTGCATCTACCAACATATACCTCCTCCTTAAAGATCATAAGTCATCTGCTTCTTTGTTATGATATACAACCAGTGTGTACTCATAATTAGATCCACTTGAGAAATCAACTTTATTATCAGCACTAAATAGAATGGATATAATCATTTAAACAAGTTTTTGTTCCATACCAAAAAAATACTCAACAACAGATCAAAAGATTGTGTACCAAACACACACATTAAATTAGATTTTACTAGTTAAATGTTAATAGATGTAACAGTAGCACAACATCAAAACAATTACATTATTGTTTTAGATACTCACGATTAGCTTTTGGACTCTACCAGAGTGGTAAATTAAACATTTGATGTGATAAATAAATTGAAGTATAGCTAGTAATTAATCTGTAAAGAACTTGATCACAAAATCGTTGTATGATGTTTCTACTTGTGCCCAAAAAATTGAACGAACAATTATTGTAAAGTCACTTGGGTAGTAAAGGGATGCAGTGATATTAGACAATCTCATCTTTGTGACGTTCTTATTATATTCATGAGAAGCTAAAAAAAAAAAAACTAAAATAGATAGAACCAGAAAATCCAAACAAATAAAATAGGGATTTCAGGATTAAATTCCAAATTGGAAGCATCATATAGATAACATAGTTTTTTCAACAATGCATCATCGATCCAATTAGAAAGGAAAACATAAACATAAGAAAATCAAATGTGAAGAAAGAATTGAAAGAATCAGTGAAATGATTTTTAAGATACGAAGCGTAGATCTTTCAGCTAAAAAAATTCGGTCGATCAAAACAGGAGTAAAGTGAGAAATAATGATAATAAATCGAATCCATACCCCTCGCCACCACCGGAAAACCCAAACACGTCTAATTTGTCGTCGTCCCCTGCTATCCAAGCTAGTTTTGATTGGATATTGATCGTGACAAAGAAATGGCGGCGGTAACTCTTATAGGAAGACCATCAGTTCCTTGCGGCGGATAACGCACGTTGGACAGATCAGATTATCGGTGGTTAGTTCCAACTGCCGGAAAGAAAAACTTAGGGCATGTTTGTTTTGGGATTTTTTGAGGATTTTGAAATCCGGATTTCAAAATTTAACTTTATAGAATAGAGTTATAGGTTTTATATGTATTTATATAGGGTTTGCAGGTATTTATAGGGTTGACTTTTATAGGATTTATATGGTAGGATTTTGAAATCCTGAATCAAAATTCCAAACTGTAACGGGGTGGAGTTTCGAAATCCCAAATCCGAATTTCCCATCCCAAAACAAACATGCCCTTAGGATTTTTTTGGGGAGATTGGTTGAAACGGGTTATACCAGGTAAATGGGTCAATTCCTAAATGGGCATTTGCACCTAATTACACCTAATATATTTGCACAAAAGTTTTTGTGTATTTTTATAATTAAAATGTATCCAACTTAAGTTTGGAATAAATTAGTATTTCCATTTTAATTTTATATATGAATTTTAGAATATTATAAAGTAAATGCAATACAGCCCAAAAAATGTGGGGCTAGTCTTGTATGAAATATTGCATATATGCATTTTAGTCATTCACACACATGTTCTTTATAAATACACCCACAAACTTAATTCACACACACATTTTTTTATAAATACACCAACAAACTTAATTCACACACACATTTTTTATAAATACACCCACTGACAGCTTAATTCGAAATTTTTAATCCGTTTATTTTACTCGTTTCTGTGATTTTTTTATCTTTTATTTTATTTTCGAACGCGGGATATTAAATGTAGTAATTCAAATTGTAATATGTAGTAATACACATTATTTTATATAGTAGTAACACAAACTATTTATATAATAATACAAATTCTTTTATTTAGTAACACGTTTTTTCTAGTGTTTTTATTGATGTAGTAACTCACATTATAATATGTAGTAACATATATTATCGAATGTAGTAAACACAATAATAATGTTGTAATACAAAATGTTTTATTGTAGGATGATGCGAAAAATATTAGATCATTTGATAAAGTTACATATAGTAACAAACGTCTATTCAATGTAGTAATTCAAACTGTAGTATGTAGTAACATATAATTTTTTATGTAGTAAAACAAATTATTACATGTAGTAATAACACAATTTTATATAGTAATATTGATTCTTTTATATATTTTTTTTATTGGTTAAGTAATCCACATTATAATATATAGTAACATATATTATTGCATGTAGTAAGATATATTATTGCACGTAATACAAAATAACATTGACCCATAATGATTAGTATTAAAAAATATTTAAAGAAATATAAAATATTTAAGGATTAAGGTCATCGTAAATTGCAGCGTCCGACCGCGGTCTGAGGTGATCGAAAACTGCTCGGAGAAGACGACCATGTTCAATTTCTGTCAGTGGGTGCAGTTATAAAAAATGTGGGTGTGAATTGAGCTGTCAGTGGATGTATTTATAAAAAATGTGGGTGTGAATTAAGCTTGTGGGTGTATTTATAAAAAATGTGTGTGAATTAATCTTGTGGGTGTACTTATAAAGAATATGTGTGTGAATGACTGAAATGCACGTATGCAATATTGCATATAAGTTTTTGTGAAAAAGGGCTAGTCTTGTATGAAATATTGCATATATGCATTTTAGTCATTCACACACATGTTCTTTATAAATACACCCACAAACTTAATTCACACACACATTTTTTATAAATACACCAACAAACTTAATTCACACACACATTTTTTATAAATACACCCACTGACAGCTTAATTCGAAATTTTTAATCCGTTTATTTTACTCGTTTCTGTGATTTTTTTATCTTTTATTTTATTTTCGAACGCGGGATATTAAATGTAGTAATTCAAATTGTAATATGTAGTAATGCACATTATTTTATATAGTAGTAACACAAACTATTTATATAATAATACAAATTCTTTTATTTAGTAACACGTTTTTTCTAGTGTTTTTATTGATGTAGTAACTCACATTATAATATGTAGTAACATATATTATCGAATGTAGTAAACACAATAATAATGTTGTAATACAAAATGTTTTATTGTAGGATGATGCGAAAAATATTAGATCATTTGATAAAGTTACATATAGTAACAAACGTCTATTCAATGTAGTAATTCAAACTGTAGTATGTAGTAACATATAATTTTTTATGTAGTAAAACAAATTATTACATGTAGTAATAACACAATTTTATATAGTAATATTGATTCTTTTATATATTTTTTTTATTGGTTAAGTAATCCACATTATAATATATAGTAACATATATTATTGCATGTAGTAAGATATATTATTGCACGTAATACAAAATAACATTGACCCATAATGATTAGTATTAAAAAATATTTAAAGAAATATAAAATATTTAAGGATTAAGGTCATCGTAAATTGCAGCGTCCGACCGCGGTCTGAGGTGATCGAAAACTGCTCGGAGAAGACGACCATGTTCAATTTCTGTCAGTGGGTGCAGTTATAAAAAATGTGGGTGTGAATTGAGCTGTCAGTGGATGTATTTATAAAAAATGTGGGTGTGAATTAAACTTGTGGGTGTATTTATAAAAAATGTGTGTGAATTAATCTTGTGGGTGTACTTATAAAAAATATGTGTGTGAATGACTGAAATGCACGTATGCAATATTGCATATAAGTTTTTGTGAAAAATGTGTCACAGCTTTTATGCTAGCTCATTCTATTAGATGATATATATTTGGACAAAAAACATGTCCAATTTAGCCATGCATTAATATATACACATGGTGCATATATATATAAAAGAAAACGCTTTGGGGTCCGATGTTTTACCACATTTTACTCTATTTTACAAATTATTTATAATAAATTGATAAAAAAATCATATGTTCCTCCGGAGTCAAGAGTAAAAGTGCATTGAAAATTCTTTATTTATATTCACTTGAAAAAATATTTAAACGACAACAAATATTGTTTACAAGGAAGTTTTTCGCAATTTGTAATTTCATATAGGACTTTTCTATGGTAAGACAGGCTGTTCGCCCTGTCTTACGAAAGTGATCCAATGAAAATTCGCCACGTCATTTAACTTCGCCATTTGCAATCTTATTAAAAAATTAATTTTTATGAAAAAAAATGTAAAAATACCAAAACGACCTTATGTATTTTTTTCACGGTGGATTTCTTTCTCTCTCCCTCATTCCGAATTGAAGCCCCTGCTACACCATTGTACAATCGTCGTGTGTCGTCCAACCAAGTGCCGCCTCACTGTGGCGGCACATTTCTGTCGATGCTGCTCGCCCGATGAAATTATATAGCGTCGTCCCTCTAAATCGTCGTCCGCTGATTTCATTGGCTTCGAGTTGATATCGCTTAGTCGAAAGTCATCGTCCCTCTGAAATCTGAATCACCATTTTCTCCTACAAGTCCGCGGGCCTGGGTTTCATAAATCGGGACTGCCAAGAGAGGGCCCATTGGGCAGAGCCAAGTGATGTGTCATCTGGACTGTATAATCATTGTACAGAGGCCCTTGCAATGCCTAAAAGCCCAACTGGAATATTGTTGTATATCTGTGTTTGTGAAAATCTTATACAACTCTTCTATAGCTACTTGTTTAATCATTGATCATTTGGATTTTTTTTGTACTTGAGACATGGGAATTAATATGCATGCCACCGGAGTATTGTTTGAAGTTTGAGAGTCAAGTAAATGTATAATCTCATATGTTGTAGACAATGAAAGTGAACCTTAACGTTCTTTGTTTTCATATTTCTTTGCCCACTCCATATATGAGAGCTATGCCTTTTATCGAGAAATAAGAAAGTCATTTTTCCTGCTTTGTACGCCATACAATCCTCCCGCCAATTAATGCACAATTGCGGTCGACACATCATCGTCTTCTATGGCCAGTCACTGCAGATTCTGATAGTTGTTGGAGTGTGGAGCCTGAATTGATCCTAACGGGTTTGGAGTGTAGGACAAGTTTGATCCTAACGGGCCTGGAGTGGGGAGCAAGTCTTTTCCTAATAGGTTTAGGGTTAATTATGACAAGTTTGTTCCTAATGGCTTGGAGTAGGGAACAAGTCTTTTTCTAATAAGCTTAGGGTTATGGCAACTTTTCTATTATAAATAGATGTTCTCTCTTTGTAATCATTGCGCATCCAATAAATATAGTGAAATACCTGGCTTGACATCGCCCCCAGACGTAGTCAAAAGATGAACTGGGTAAACAAATGTCGTGTTATTTTCTTATCGTCATCGTGTGCGTGTGTTTATTTCCTAACAACTGGTATCAGAGCTTCGGGTTCGGAGGGAGCAGTCACGATGAGCAACGAGAAGATTTCAATCAAGCAGTTTGACGGATCGAATTTCGGGTTTTGGAAGATGCAGATCGAGGATTACCTTTATGGTAAAGATTTGTATGTGCCCTTAGAGGAGAAGGAGAAACCCGAAAAGATGGAACATAAGGAGTGGAATCTGTTGAACAGAAAGGCGATGAGTGCGATACGTTTATCGTTGTCCATGAACGTAGCCTACCACACGACTAAAGCCAAGTCCGCAAGGGAGATGCTGCAGATCTTGGAGGAGATGTATCAGAAGCCCACAACGGCGAATAAAGTTCACCTGATCAGACGGTTGTTCAACCTCAGGATGTCGGAGAGCACACCCGTGCAACAACACCTGAACGAGTTCAACATGATCATTGGGCAGTTGTGTTCTGTTGAGATCGAATTCAGTGACGAGGTACTTGCTTTAGTTTTGTTATCTTCTTTGCCTGATAGTTGGGCTGCAACAGTAACTGCAGTTAGCGCTTCATCCGCGAAAAATAAACTAAAGCTTGACGAAGTGAGGGATCTGATGATTAGCGAGGAGGTTCGCAGGAAAGAGTCTGGATCCACTTCAGGGTCAGCGCTGAAAACGGAGGAAAGGGGCAGATCGAAGAGTAGGCAGAATCGTGGTAGATCAAAGTCCAGAGGAAAGAGGCAATCCAAGAAAGATAAAGACTCGATCCAGTGCTGGAATTGTGATGAGTTTGGTCACTACAGCAACCAGTGTTCAGCACCCAAGAAAAATAAGAAGGGACAGAACGAGAAGAAGATAGCAAACGCAACCACAGATGATATTGGAGACGCGTTGGTCTTAAGTGTCAGTAGTTCGCTAGAATCGTAGGTGTTGGATTCTAGAGCATCATTCCACTCTTGCAGTGATGCTAAAATAATGGAGAACTATGTGTCTGGCGAATTCGGACAAGTCTACCTTGCTGATGATGAGCCCCTGAAAATCGTGGGAAAAGGAAATGTTCGGATAACCACACCAAATAGATCGATGTTGAAGCTGAATGGTGTGAGGCACATTCCAGGATTGAAAAGAAACTTGCTTTCAATCGGGCAGCTTGATGTAGAAGGATACTTAGTGACTTTCGGCATCAACAGTTGGAAGATCAGTAAAGGAGCCATGATAGTAGCTCGGGGGAAGAAGGAAGGTACGTTGTATACTACATCTAACCCCAAGGATTGTATTGACCTTGTGGGAGCTACGACCAACGTTGATTTGTGGCACTATCGGTTGGGTCACATGAGCGAGAAAGGGATGAAGGTAATGTGTTCGAAAGGGAGACTTCCAGGGCTGAAATCTGTTGAAGTTGGCCTATGCGAGGACTTCGTTTTCGGGAAACAAAGAAGGGTAATGTTGGGAATAAAATGATACATGTTTTGATTAAATACCAAAACCCCCTGAGACATGCCTAAGTCAATATGATTGTGTTCTAAAAGTGCTAGAACACATAGTATAAGGCTAGATGAGAAGCTGATATGTTAGGCAGCTCTTAGATGACCAAGATGCACATAGTGAGGGGGAACCCATGCTTTGAAGATGATCAAGATCAAGTTCCCTCAAGGCTCAAAATCTGGAACAAACACTAAGGACAATCATACTCCATTGAAAACCACATGCTCTGATCAGGAGAGTTGTCCAGAAGAGTTAGTTCTATGCAAGAACAAGATTGCAAAGCTCAAAAGGACAAGATTAGTCAAAAGCTCTGATAAGGAGAGTTGTCCAGAGAAGTGAACTCTGTAAAATCAACAGCTCTGAAGCTAAAAGGCCAAACATACTGATCAGGAGAGTTGTCCCAGAAGAGTTGTCTCAGCAAGAAGAATCTAATGTTGAAGGTCAACCATGCTGAAGAATTAAGAGACAACTATTCCCTAAAGAATCTCAATACAAAGATCACATTGAAGTGAAGGAAAGGGAAAGAGCCAAGTCATCTGAAGAAGAGCAAGCCAACTTTGCTGATAAGCAAAATTGCTGATAGTGATAAGGAGAGTTGTCCAGTTGATAAGGAATGTTGTCCTATCATTGGATCAACCTTCAGAAGCCATGTCCAAGTCCTAACAAGAAGTCAAACATTGGGAAAATTGCTACAGAAAGAAGACAAAGCCTTACAAGCCGTTTATTACCCAAATGAGGACATGTCACTATCAAGAATCTGTCTTCCAGTTTGAAGAACTCAAGGAAGACATTTATAGCAATTTGGGGCTGCCTCTCCAACGGGCAAATCCTCCATTTTGTCTATAAATACAGAAGTGTGAAGACCATTTGAAAGCATCCAACTACCAATCCAACTGAGCAAGTATTCTGAAGTTCATAGAACTTACAAGCTTTCAAAAGACTATCTTAGTCTTCATACACTTCTTCTAAGCTGAACCTACTGTATATCCATACAAAGCTTAGAGAGATATCCTAATCCTTATACACTGATCTCCATTGTAAAGGATATCTCATTAGTTGGAACCTTACTTCAAACCTTACCCCTTTCAAGTGAGAAAGAGAGAAGGTTGTAGTAGTAGAAGTGGTAGGAGCTAACTGTTGAGAGAAGAACAGTTCAGTTCTGAGTTGAGAAGAGGGTACTAGGACTCTAGACATCCTAGGGATCAGTTCACCAAGGAGTGGTGTTCTTGATCAAGTGCACCTTGGCACTATAAAACAAGTTAATTCCAAGAGTGAAAGAATTGTCCTGTTAAATCAGGGAAAGTGGATGTAGGAGCTTGAGTCTCTGAACCACTATAAACTCTTGTGTTGATTTTCCTTACAAAGTACTTACACTCATTCAACACTGCACACAAAACTGATCTTTCAAAAGATACATATTCAAAGACTGTGCAAAACTGATTTGGACAAGTTCCCTGAAACTAAACTGGACTGTATTGGATTGACAAAGTGATTTCAGAAACTTAAGGAGTCTAAACTTAAAGGGCCAACCACTATTCCGCACCTATAACTCCCCTAGATGGTTATTCAACTAAGTACTCAATAGTACTTAGTAGTTTGATTATCTTAGAAGAGTTTATCATCTTCAGCAGAGTTGTCCAAGACAACCTTGCTGAGCTCTGGTTTGATCATAAGTTAAAAGATTTGCATACAAGTGTATTCCCCCCCCCCCCCCATACACTTGTTATATACTCCTTTCAGGACCAACAGGTAAGTTTCTCGAGAGGTGGTAGAGCATTGAAGGCAGAAAAATTGGAGTTGGTGCATAGCGATCTATGGGGACCAGCGCCCGTGAAGTCCTTTGGTGGTTCGGAGTATTACATGACCTTCATCGATGACTCCACTCGAAAGGTATGGGTTTATTTTTTGAAAAATAAAACAGATGCTTTTGATACCTTCAGGAAGTGGAAAGCTCTTGTAGAGAATGAAACAGGGCTGAAAGTAAAGTGTATTCGTTCTGACAATGGAGGTGAATATGAACTCCGTGAGTTCAAGGAATATTGTGCTGAGAATGAGATTCGCATGGAGAAGACTGTGAGAGGAACTCCCCAGCAGAATGGAGTGGCAGAACGAATGAACAGAACGTTGAATGAGCGAGCAAGATGCATGAGGTTGAAGAGTGGGCTGCCTAAGACGTTTTGGGCAGATGCAGTAAATACAACAGCATACCTGATTAACAGAGGTCCATCAGTTCCGTTGGAGAACAGAGTACCCGAGGAAGCATGGACGGGAAAAGAGGTAAATCTGTCTTACTTGCGTGTCTTTGGCTGTGTTGCTTATGTTCATGTTAGCTCTGTTGATAGAAGTAAATTAGATGCTAAATCTGTTAAGTGTACGTTCATTGGTTATGGTGGTGATGAGTTCGGTTATAGACTCTGGGATGAGAATAACCGAAAGATTATTCGCAGTAGAGATGTAGTTTTCAATGAACAGGTTATGTACAATAACAGATTGGAGGCATTAGATTCTGACAAAACCAATACCCAAGAGGTCGAGTTAGACATCTCAAACTCGAGTGTGAGTAAGGAGAGTCAGAATGAAGAAGAGGTTCTTATTGAAGAACCAAGGACCCCACCACCACCGGAGAATCCGCTGCAAAGACCCGTTAGAGAGCGACGTGCACCTAATAGGTATTCGCCCTCTAACTACTACTTGTTACTTACTGATAGTGGTGAACCTGAATGCTATGTAGAGGCAGAACAGGGTGCAGATAGACGAAAGTGGAGAGTTGCTATGGATGATGAGTTAGCATCTCTTCTGTTGAACGGCACTTGGGAACTTGTTGAGCTCCCAAAGGGCAAGAAGGTCTTGCATTGCAAGTGGGTCTACCGAATTAAGAATGAAGGTGATGGTAGCAAACGTTACAAAGCCCGACTGGTTGTCAAAGGGTTTGAGCAGCGACATAGTATTGATTATACTGATGTCTTTACTCCTGTTGTGAAACTGACCACTATTAGAATGGCGTTGAGTATGGTAGCTGCAGAAAACTTATTGTTGCATCAGATGGATGTGAAAACAGCATTCCTCCACGGTGACTTGGTGGAGGAGTTGTACATGACACAGCCTGAGGGGGTCGTAAAGAAAGGAAAGGAGGAACTTGTATGCAAGTTAAAGAAGAGCTTGTATGGCCTGAAACAAGCTCCAAAGCAGTGGTACATGAAGTTTGACAGCTTCATGATGGAGATCGACTACCAGAAATGCCACGCAGATCATTGTTGCTACTGCAAGAGGTTTGACAAAAGCTTTCTTATTCTCTTGCTATATGTTGATGACATGTTGATCATAGGCGCTGATGCAAGAGAAGTGAATAAGTTGAAGAGGCAATTGTCCGAACGGTTCTCAATGAAGGATCTCGGAGAGGCCAAACAAATTTTGGGTATGAGAATTGAACGTGATAAGGCGACAGGAAGTGTGTATCTTTCGCAGGCGAGTTACATTCAGAAGGTCCTGGAAAGATTCAACATGTCAAAGTCGAAGCCCGTGAGTGTTCCATTGGGCAGTCAGTTCAAGCTTTCAAGAAGGGAGTCCCCCAAGAGCAAGGAGGAGCGTGCCCAGATGTTGAATGTTCCGTATGCCTCAGCGATTGGTAGCATCATGTATGCCATGGTGTGTACGAGGCCAGACATTGCTCATGCAGTGGGAGTAGTAAGCCGGTTTATGAGTGATCCGTGCAAGCAACATTGAGAAGCAGTCAAGTGGGTCTTGCGATACTTGAGAGGTACCACAGACAAGGCCTTGTGTTTCAAAGGCAAGCGTATGGAGCTGGTGGGTTATGTGGATGCAGACTTGGCATCAAACGACCTTGATGGGAGAAGAAGTACAACCGTGTATGTCTTTACTTATGGTGGTACTGCTATATCTTGGACTTCCAAGTTGCAGAAGGTTGTTGCATTGTCCACTACTGAGGCAGAATATGTAGCTGTGACAGAGGCAAGTAAGGAGATGGTGTGGTTGCAGAATTTCTTGGGAGAACTTGGGAAGGAGCATGAGAATAACACTCTTTTCAATGATAGTCAAAGTGCTATATTTCTTGCAAAGAATCCGGCGTTCCACTCAAGGACAAAGCATGTTGGGTTGAAGTACCACTACATTCGTCACCTTTTTTTTTTTTTTGAAAAGAAAAACTTATATAGAGAGAATTGTGGAGCACCAGAGGTACTCTTAACATTCGTCACCTTTTAGAGAAGAAGATCTTGCAGCTTGTGAAGATTCTTGGAAGTGAGAATCCAGCAGACATGTTTACTAAGGTAGTGACCTTAGAGAAGTTGAAGCTATGTATAGCTTCAATTGTCCTTGGAACTTGAAGATAAGACTTGGCGATGCCAGGTGGATACGGGAGGAGAATCAAGAGGATATGGTTACATGGAGAATTCAGTCTCCAAGTGGGAGATTGTTGGAGTGTGGAGCCTGAATTGATCCTAACGGGTTTGGAGTGTAGGACAAGTTTGATCCTAACGGGCCTGGAGTGGGGAGCAAGTCTTTTCCTAATAGGCTTAGGGTTAATTACGGCAAGTTTGTTCCTAATGGCTTGGAGTAGGGAACAAGTCTTTTCCTAATAAGCTTAGGGTTATGACAACTTTTCTATTATAGATAGATGTTCTCTCTTTGTAATCATTGCGCATCCAATAAATATAGTGAAATACCTGGCTTGGCATCGCCCCCAGACGTAGTCGAAAGACGAACTGGGTAAACAAATGTCGTGTTATTTTCTTATCGTCATCGTGTGTGTGTGTTTATTTTCTAACAATAGCCGCGGGAAATAAAATTCTTAAGACAAAGAATTCAAGAATGGTCTGCGAAAAATGGTGCTAGAAACTGACATTTTGGGTTGTTGTGAAGTGGAAGATGAATTGATTAGGGTTATTAGATTAATTAATTTAAAATATTGTAATTTGATTAATTTTATAATATAGTAGTAATTGATTTAGATGTATTATTTAATGATGTTTATTTTAATAATAAAAATATTTATGTAATTCTATAATTTAATATTTTTACTTATTTTAAAATAAAAGGATATTTTCGTCATTTTATATATATTAATATAATTTATTAGTAGGGTGATGCAGTGCGATTGCATAATGCATAGAGCAAATGCACTAATGCGAAGAGCAATCATATAAATTAAATTTCATACGTCAGATCAACGATCTAACGGTATTTGAAATATTGTCTTTTGCAAGACAGGGCGAAGCCTGTCTTACCATAGAAAAACCCTTTCATATATTAATTTCTTTTATAAATAACATTTTAATTCTCTATTCTATTATTGTTATATATGTATATATATGTGTGATGTAAATGTAATTTATATTGCTATAACATTTCACTTTTTATATTTTAATAGAATATCAAATTTATAAACTTATACATATTTTAAAGTTTTTTTAATTAATAAATTAAAATAAAAATATATTAAATTTATTTCAATCCCATGTAAAACCCGGATTTTACACTTGTTACTAAATAATTACTGAAATTAATTGCTAAATCTACATCGATCGCAAGGGATCCTTTATGATATAAATACTCATAGAAAGTTTTGATCGATCCAAGGGACGTGAAGTTATAATTCAGTTAATAAAATAGGAATGTGAATCGCTAATATAAAAGCTCCATTAAAATTAGTTACTTTTTAACTTTTAACAAAAATAATTTGTTCAAAAACTTTTCACATTGTTGGAAGATTGTGTTGGGTCTCCAGTGACCTCATGTGAATATTTTGACAGGAACGACTCAGATACCTAGGATCAGATCGAATTGGAATATAAAGGGCAAAATCAAAGTACCAAGCTTGGGTAGCACTTCATCCACAATGGTCTCTCTCTCTCCTCTAACACTCACTCACTGTCGCCTCATCAGTAAGGAGGGAGACACATTGTATAAGAGTAGGGATGGAAATTGGCCAGACCAGGCCAGACTGGGCCTTAAGAAAGAAAGTCTGGGCCTGATATATAATTTTTGGGCCCAAGCATGGCCCATGGCTTATAATAGGCTTTTTTTTTGGATTAACTACAAATTAAATCACCACATTTCATTCATTTGCAATCTAATCTAAACCTTTCAATAATTGGAAATAAATCATCAACTTTACATATTGTTGCAAATTAGACTTCTTGACAAACTTGTTTGTGTTCGAATCTAACATAATTTAAACTTCTTGTTGACATGACACATTCTTAATGAAACAACATTATTCTTTAAATATGATCTAATTTTAAAATGCCTTATTCGGGCATACACGAGTTTACCAAAAAGTCCAATTTGTAACAATATGTAAAGTTAGTGATTTATTTACAATTGTTGAAAGGTCCAGATTAGATTGTAAATAAATGAAAGGTGATGATTTAATTTGCAATTAACCATTTTTTTTAAGGCTTGACTTGACCTTTTTAATAAATAGGTCTGACCCGAAAGCCTTTTAAAAGTATTTTTAATTAAGCGCATTTCAAAAACAAAAAACAACAACAATTAAATTATCATCAAATCATATATAAAAAAAAAATTTATCAAATGGTCAAAAAAAAAAAAAATCAAATTTTCTTTTCAACAATTACAAAGAAAAAAAAAATACATCAATTCTTCAAGATAATCTAATCTTCATGTATTATCACATATATTATATTATATTGTATTTATTATATATTATATATAAATAAATTTAAATAGGTCGGCCTGTTAGGCTTAAAATGCTTACGAAAAAGCTCAAGCCCGACCTATTTAACTAAATTGACTTCTAAATTTTTTTGAGTCTGGCTTATTTATTAAATGAGTCAAGCTGAGCCGAGCTTTAGTAGGCCGAGCCGTAGGCCCCTGTCGGATAACCTAACCCATTCCCACCCTTATATAAGAGAGTCTACCTTCAAAACTTAGGGCAACAAAGTGGTTGGGCCTGATGGTCTAGCCCAACAAATTTTCCACCTTTTTAGCCATCCCCAACTATAATCCAATATCCGTAGGTAGTCATCATCACCTTAACACACACATAGCACACACTACACACACATTACATACATAACACCCATTACACATTGCACACCTGCAAAAGAAAATAACAACAAGTTTAGTGCAAAACATTAATAGCAAATGCAATATAAGCTAGCAAAGGAAAATACTAAGGAACAACACATGTTGGACACAAAGTACACAACGATAACAGTTTAGACACACAAGTCACAAACAAAAGGCTGCAAGAGATAATCCTAATCAACATAATCAAAATTCAAAGTTCTCATGCAAGACCTATGTTTTCCAACAGAAAGACACTTGGTACCCATATCAGCAAGATTAAACTCAGAAGCAATTTTCTCAAGATCAATAATGACATTTTCAATTATATCACACACAAAATGGTGTCTAACATCTACGTGTTTGGTTCTTTCATGACATACAAGATTCTTACACAATTGAATAATATACTGAATACACAACCACTTCACCTAAATTTAAGTAGGCCAATTTTAGAAATAAGACCTTTTAACCAAATGACTTCCTTAGTAGCCTCAGTAATATCAACATATTCAGATTCAGTCGTAGATAAAACAACAACATGTTGTAACTGAGACTTCCAGCTAATACAAGAACCATATAAGGTGAACACAAAAGAAGTGGTAGATTCCCTATTGTCTCTATCATTAGCATAATCCACATAACGAACAAGTTTGACACCATTTGCACATTTTGAAAATTTAAGACTTAACTCTATCGTACCCTTAAAATACTTAAAAAGTCACTTCAAAACCTCCTATCAAGAAATCTAGTCGATTAGACGTCTCCAACCAAGTAGAAGACTTGAAGATATAAGAAATAATCCAACTAAGATAGTAACTCAAAAAGTAATCAACGAGACAAACAACACACAAGGAATTTAAGTGGTTCGATCAATGTGATCTACATCCACTGGACCACACGAGTACTTCTTTGATTGATAAAAAATGTTTACACATTCATTCACTCGGAATAGGATATTTCCTCACTTTACTCGTGAAGTCACACAACTCAAAGATCACAATCGTACTTGAATCCTCTTGTTAACCTTTACAATGGACAAATGCAAGAGTATATAAAGATTAAGGTAGTTGCTGCGGTTAGGAACCGCTGAGTAGTTAGCAACCGTTTTTGCAACCGCTTGTAACAACCCATGTGCTTTGTTATTGCCCAACCGAAATGGTAGTTATGTCCTCAAGTAGTTGAAATTGTAATACATTTAGTTAAACTAACTAACTTCTATATGAGAAGACTTGCCCGTAAAGATCAGATGACTTCTACTCATCTGATACCCAACTCTTCTAATCTTGACCAAAAGCTGACTCTGCTGATAGACTCCATACTCTGCTGATATGACCAACTGTGCTGAACTCTAAACATCTCCTCCTCAGCTGATTGAACATGTTGGTCCTGAAAGGAGTATATAACAAGTGTATGGGGGGGGGGGGAATATACTTGTATGCAATTCTTTTCAACTTTGATCAAACCAGAGCTCAGCAAGGTTGTCTTGGACAACTCTGCTGAAGATGATTAACTCTTCTAAGATAATCAAACTACTAAGTACTATTAAGTACTCAGTTGAATAACTATCTAGGGGAGTTATATGTGCGGAATAGTGGTTGGCCCTTTAAGTTAAGACTCCTTAAGTTTCTGAAATCACTTTGTCAAACCAATACAGTCCAGTTTAGCTTCAGGGAACTTGTCCAAATCAGTTTTGCACAGTCTTTGAATATGTATCTTTTGAAAGATCAATTTTTTTGCAGTGTTGAATGAATGTAAGTACTTTGTAAGGCAAATCAACACAAGAGTTTATAGTGGTTCAGAGACTCAAGCTCCTACATCCACTTTCCCTGATTTAACAGGATAATTCCTTCACTCTTGGAATTAACTTGTTTTATAGTGCCAAGGTGCACTTGATCAATAACACCACTCCTTGGTGAATTGATCCCTAGGATGTCTAGAGTCCTAGTACCCTCTTCTCAACTCAGAACTAAACTGTTCTTCTCTCAACAGTCAGCTCCTACCACTTCTACTACTACAACCTTCTCTCTTTCTCACTTGAAAGGGGTAAGGTTTGAAGTAAGGTTCCAACTAATGAGATATCCTTTACAATAAAGATCAGTGTATAAGGATAGGATATCTCTCTAAGCTTGTGTATGGATATACAATGAGTTCAGCTTAGAAGAAGTGTTTGAAGACTAAGATAGTCTTTTGAAAGCTTGTAAGTTCTATGAACTTCAGAATACTTGCTCAGTTGGATTGGTAGTTGGTTGCTTTCAAATGGTCTTCACACTTCTGTATTTATAGACAAAATGGAGGATTTGCCCATTGGAGAGGCAGCCCCAAATTGCTATAAATGTCTTCCTTGAGTTCTTCAAACTGGAAGACAGATTCTTGATAGTGACATGTCCTCATTTGGGTAATAAACGGCTTGTAAGACTTTGTCTTCTTTCTGTAGCACTTTTCCCAATGTTTGACTTCTTGTTAGGACTTGGACATGGCTTCTGAAGGTTGATCCAATGATAGTACAACATTCCTTATCAACTGGACAACTCTCCTTATCACTATCAGTAGTTTTGCTTATCAACAAAGTTGGCTTGCTCATCTTCAGATGACTTGGCTCTTTCCCTTTCTTTCACTTCAAGTTGATCTTAGCATGTTTCAATGAGGTTCTTTAGGGTATGGTTGTCTTTAGCTCTTCAGCATGGTTGACCTTCAAACATTAGAATCTTTGTTCTGGTTCAAACTTGCTGAGACAACTCTTCTGGGACAACTCTCCTGATCAGCATATTTGTTCTTTTAGCTTCAGAGTTGATGTTTTTACAGAGTTAACCTCTCTGGACAACTCTCCTGATCAGAGCATTTGACTAATCTTGTCCTTTTGAGCTTTGCAATCTTGTTCTTGCATAGAACTAACTCTTCTGGACAACTCTCCTGATCAGAGCATGTGGTTTTCAATGGAGTATGCTTGTCCTTAGTGTTTGTTCCAGATTTTGAGCCTTGAGGGGACTTCATCTTGATCATTTTTAAAGCATAGGTTCCCCCTCACATTGTGCTTCTAGTCATCTAAGAGCTGCCTAACATATCAGCTTCTCATCTAGCCTTATTCTATGTGTTCTAACAATCTTAGAACACAATCATCTTTACTTAGGCATGTCTCAGGGGGTTTTGGTATTTAATCAAAACATATATAATTTTATTCCCAACAATTTCCCCCTTTTTGATGATGCCAAAACCTACACATTCTAAGCAAAAGTGACTTGTCTACACCTATTACATGTATCTTCAGAAGACATGACTAAGGTCAATATTCCTGAAAAGACAATGTGTTAGTGTATTCACTGTTTTTGTTGCAAGTAGGTTTCATAGATAGGCATAGAGAGATGAGTGTTTCTTGATTCAAAATAAGTTCAACTATCATTCATTCAAAGATCATTACAAGCATGTTGATAGTTGAAATTAACATATCAGAGCATGAATCAATAACACTTAAATACATCATAGCATTTCATTCTAACAATTCAAGACATAAATAAGATTTTCAGCATCAGAGCACAGAGCTTGTATCAGAGCAGTCCATAACAAATCAGAGCAAACAGATTAACACACCACATCAGCAATCTTGACCATATTTCAGCATAGTTGATCAATCAAGAAAGGTCAGAAGACTTAGCCATTTCAAAGATCATCCTCAGGGGGTGGCAGCATTCCATACTGTGCCCACACTCTTCTTTTTAATGCCATGGCTTCTTGGTTGGTTCCCTTAGGTCCAAGAACCATCTTGTTTAGCTTAAGGATCTCAGTGAATTCTCTCAGAATTCTTGCTTGGTCAATCCATCCTTCAAGCTTTGGAGGCATGTATATGATTGGCTTGGGGGCTGTGAGTTCAATTCTTGCAATGTCAGCAGCTGCAAGCAATTGTTGATAGAGTTCTCTGTAGTATTCTATCATGAACTCAGCAAAGGCAGAGTTGGCATCTCCTCCATTCCATCTGTCAATGACATAATAGTCATAGACAAACTCCCTTTTTGCTTCCTCCCATGTATCATTCAGTTGAACTGGCACCCATTTATCCAAGTGTGGATATTTGGTGTCTATTGGGATTAGAAGCTGAGGCTTCATCTTGCTGTATGTTGCTCTCCTTCTTCTTGGTTTCTGAAAATTAGCTCTCCTCCTGTCTCTTGCTCTTTGTGCTTCATCTAACAAGTCCATTTTCTCTTGGGCCCTCATCATGGCCAGTTTCTGTTGTGTTTCAGGGTCTTTGCCATACCCTTCACGAAACAGTTTTGATGGATCATGAGCTAGGACAATTGTCTTCTTCTTAGGTTCAGGTCAAAATCCTTCAGCAAATAGTTCTTCAATATCTTCAGTGGACTTGGAATCTTCAGTATCTTTGGCAGATTCAGAAGACTTTTCTTTTTCAGCAGTCTTGGCTTTCTCAGCAGTTTTGGCCTTCTTTGAGGTAGGCACATCATCATCAACTCTGAACTCAGGTGGAAGATCAAGGCTGTTAGGAAAGTCAGTGAATGTCTCAACTTGCCTTTTCTTTCCTTTTGCCCTCTTGATCTTTCCTCTAGTTTGGACACCTTCATCACCTTTGTCCAAACCAGACATCTCACCACCTGGTCTTTGTTGTAACCTCACTCTTTCCTCTTGAGCTGAGGCCATAGAATTCTTCAATGCAAGTGTTAATTGCTCTTCTTCATCCAATTCTTCCAAGTTTAGCACTGCAGGCTCTTTTCCTTTTTCTTCAGCAGCTTTGTCTTTTCCTTGAACTGGGCTTCCAATTACCAAGACACCTTTTGCTTTAGCTCTTTCCCTTTCCCCCTTTTTGGCAGCATCAAAACACTGGGGTTTTAGCTCACTCATTGTTGTGGCCATTAGGGATTGGGCCTGGTTTAGGGACTTCATCTCCTCCAATAAATATACATTTTCATCATGTATATTCTGCATCCTATCACTGCTCAAGCTAAGAAAAGCTAGAACAGGCTTCATCTTTTGTTGAACAACCTCCTCCAAGGTTGCTTTCAGGGATGCATCCAGTTGGGCTTTAAGAAGCTCAGTGAGGTTGGCTACTGCACCTTCAGCAATGTTGGCTAATACCTCTTGGGAAAATTTTTCTGAGGCTGCTTTTACCATAGCTAGCCTTTGCTCTTATGCTCTTCTTTTTTGCAATGCAGTCTTCTTTCCAAGAGCTTGCTTGACAGTTAGCCTGAGAGCCTTGACATTGGCATTATGATTGTCTCTCAGCAGCTTTTGCTCCTTCTTGACCTCCTCTGAGATGGCTTCCATGGTGGATTTGGCTTTTTGTACTTCAGTGGAAATGGTTTGGAGGCCAGTTTCCACACCACTAATCCTTGCTTCCAGAGTTGGTAGCACAACATCTTCAGAGCCAGTGAGCCTCATTTCTACAGATGCTAGAGTCCTTCCTTGCTCATTCAATGCTCCTGAAGTTTCAGCATGAGCAGATTGGACTTGATGAGCCAAGAAGTCTAATTTCTCTGATTGCATACCAAGTAAGGCTTGAGCTGAGCCTGTATCTACTTGGATAGGTGCATCTGTTAAGAACTCATCAAAAATTTGGTCAAGGGAAATACCTGCAACATTAGACAGATCAAACAGGTTAGGAAATAGACACTCATCACCCTCAATTTCTTTTATATAAGACTCTGATACATCAGCAGCCTTCTTCTCATTTTCAACTCTTTCTTTTCTCCCTTCTTCAATAATTTCCTCACTTAAAGAAACAGGCCTCCTCTCATCAAGGGATTCCTGAAGTTCAGATTTGACTTCAAGAATATCCTGCCCTTCCTCACTTATATCACCCTCATTTGGTGGTACACTCACTATTCTAGTGATCACCACATCTCTCTCATCTACTAATCCCTCTGATTTTTCCACTAACTTCTCCTTTTCAACTCCTTCTCCTAAACCTGCAACATCTCCACCTTCATCAAGGTTCAAAGATGGCAGTTGTGGGGAGATCACAGTGCTTATTTCAACAGCCACTGAGTCATCCTGAATGATTAAGGGTTGATCAGTGTCCAACTCTTCTGACACTGAATAGACCTTAATCAAACCAGCCTCTAGCATAGGAACCTCAACATCTTTAGGTTGTGCCTTGGGTTCAGAAGAACCTTCATTGGCAGATGTGTCTTTGGTTGTGTTACCACCCTTGGTCAACACCTCTGAAGATACATAGCCTTTCCTATGATAGGTTTTAGGAGGGTTTGATAGTCTATCTGCTATAGAAGACTTGGGTTGAGAAGGTTCAGGGAGGTTGGCTTGAGGGGTTTCAGGAGGGTTGGGGTTAGAAGGATTTGAGGGATCATCAGGGGAATCATCATCATTGGAGCTACTGTCAGGGTGTTTGATTCCCTTAGCCTTCCTTTCTTTCTCCTCCTTAATCTTATCAGCTACCAGCTTTGCAAAAATTTCCTCATTAATGAGAAATCTTGTCTTTGAAACTCCAGCAAAGTTCAGCAACCTGTTCTCCTCTATTTGCCACCAGTTTGCACCCTTATCTTGGATGACTTGTGATATCTCCATCATAGACTTGTCTTTTACATCAACAAGCATCCTTAGATCATGAAATGTCTTCTGAATTCTTAGAAATTCAGCAAGGTGTGGGTACAGACTGTCCACAGTAGCCTTTGCTCCTCCTCTGAGCATACTTTCATAAGTATACTCCTCCTCATCTCCACTTGAATGGGGACTTTGGGTTATAGGGGAGTTGGCTCTGGGTTCACCTAAAGTGGCTTCAGGGAGGTTTAATTCAGGGATGTTGGCTTCAGAAGGGTTTGGTGCAGTAGAAGGTGCTTCAGTTGCTTTTGAGAGCAATGAATCTGAAGGGGCTTTACTCAGGGGGGTTGGCTCATTGAGTGCATGTTCTAAGAGCTTTGAATAATTGAGCATGGATGAGTCAAGGGGAGACATGAGTCTTGTCTCATCTACAGCTAAATCTACAAGCACATCAATGCCACTTCTTTGCACACTCCCTTCTAGAGAGTATCTCTTAGTGAGATCTACAGGGGTAATGGGTTGGTTGGAAGGGGTAACATGGGTTTCAGGGGAGTTGGGCTCAGGATTCTGAAACTCAGGGATGTTGGCCTCTATAGATTGACCTTCAGGGACCTTGGATTCTGGAGTTCCAGAACCAGATGAGTTGGTCCTTGACCTAGATTTGGTCCTGCTTTCAGCTCTGCTCTCTCTTAGAGCCAATTGAAGTGACCTTTCTTCCTGCATCTCCAACACCTTTTCAGTAGGTTTGGCCCTTCTCTTGCTAGCCCTACTGCTCCCACTTCCTTCACCATCCTTCTCAGGGACAACTTCCCTGATCCTCTTATCTCCTTTCTTCTTTTGCCTTGTCTCATTATACTTCAGCCTTAACTCCTCTGAGTGGTCAGAAGGTACACTTACTCCCTCTTCTGCCACTTCATCAACTTCTGCTGATGCTCCTGAGGCTTCTCTTGAAGACAATTGAGACATTTTCTTTGTTTTGACAGCCCTGGCCTTGGTTCTTTTCTTCAGCTTAGGTTTTTCTTCAACCTGTTCTTCAGCAGGTTTGGCCAGAAGCATTCTCCTTTGCTCAGTTTTCTTGGTGAGCTTCCTAAACAGGATCTTTTGGGCTGGGAGGGGCTTTGCAAAGGTTTGCATCTGAGAGTAATGGGAGAATCTTTCAATCAACAAGCTTGCCCTGGTGCAGTACTTGAGTTTCCCTTCTAGCACAACCTTGTTGTGAGCTCTCACTTTAAATTTAGCCTTTTCATTCATCATCTCAGACATAATGAAGGTCCTCCAATCAAATTTGATGCCTTTGTCACTAGCATCAATCACAGCAGCCATGATTCTGATTCTTGGATGGCTGACCTGCTCCAAGCTTCCAGTGTTGCTTAAGAGACTCTTAGCAACTACCTCAAAAAGGTTGAGAAATTCTGGCTTGAGAGTCTTCTTGTTTTGTGTTGAAGAGAGGGGGCCTGGAACCAATAGCCATTCTTGAGCTATTTCATCTTCATGGCCAGTACCATAAACTTATGGATTCCTTCCCTCATAAGGCAATCCAAAAGCTCCTTCAAGATCTTCTGAGGAGAATCTCACTCTATGAAATCTCTCATCTTCCTCTCCTTCTGCAATATATGACAATCTTGTGGAAACTTCACCATCTGCAGGTTCACCTCTCCACTTGAGAAAGGCAAGGAATTCAGCCATGTAACCTTCCAAGCATGAACTTGGTCTTTCCTCCATGAACTTTTGCAAACCAGCTCTTCTCAGCCATCTTAGAGTTGGTGTAATTTCAAGGTCTTCACTCTCAAAGGATACTATGGGCTCAAAATGAAGATTATTTTTGTTGCTCAAGTATCCAAAATCAAGGTCTAGAGCCTTGTTGGAGAAATCAATAATCATCTCTGGTCTAACCTTGGGAGCCATTGAAAGTTACAGAGAAAGGTTTGATAGAGATTGAGAGTGTTTGAAGAAATTTAGAGCTAGGGTTTCGAATACTTGGGGAAGAAGTGTTTGTGGGGGATCTTAAGACTTGTGAATATTCTAAAAAGAATGTTTGTCAATGAGTTGGTGAGGTCTTGATGCAATTCAAAGGTGAACAAAAATGGAAATCCAAAATGAACGGCTAGGATTGATTTCAGAGGGGTTGTCCAGTTTTGATCCAATGGTGAAAATCCAATGTAACAGTGAAAAACTGTTTTGTTCAAAAACGTGGGTGGTTTTTAATGTTTGTTTAAGGCTGGGGGAGTTTTCGAGGTAGATCATGTCCCAAAAAGTTTAATGCAAACAAGAGTTAAATCTTGGCATTTAATGCATGGAAAGTGACCTTTTGGGTGGGAGACAAATTAAATCCCAGAAAGGTGAAAACTGTATTTTCAATGGGACAGATTTCGAAATAGACAATGATCACCTAAAATATGTGCTTATCAGACCAAGATTTGGTTTGATAGCCAAGACAACTTATCTGACCCTACATGGACAAGTGTCCTGAAGAAGTAAGATCAACTTCTCTGAATTTCAGTAGACTTGACCAAGTCTGCTGAAGTTTGAACTTAGTTCCCCCTTAATGAATGAACTCCTTTGGGCTCATTTGTCCAACTTCCCTGGATCAAGAAGACCCAACTCTGCTGATAATTCCAGGAACCTTGCCTCTGCAAGTGGCTTAGTTAGTATATCAGCTTTTTTATGATCTGTGTGGATCTTCACCAACTTAATATCCTTCTTTTCCACATGATCTCTAATGAAGTGATGCTTGATGTCCACATGTTTGCATCTTGTGTGCAATACAGGATTCTGTGATATGGCAATGGCACTGTTATTGTCACAGAATATTAGCACTTCAGTAGAGTTGACTTTGTAGTCCTTGAGTTGTTGTCTTAGCCAAAGAATTTGAGCACAACAACTTCCAGCAGCAACATATTCAGCTTCAGTGGTGGAGGTAGCCACTGTGTTTTGCTTCTTGGAAAACCAAGATATAAGTTTGTTGCCCAAGAATTGACAAGTTCCTGAAGTGGATTTTCTGTCAATTCTGCATCCTCCATAATCAGCATCTAAATAGCCAGTTAACTCAATGTTGTCATCAGCAGGGTACCAAAGACCTAGATTTTCAGTGCCTTTGAGATACCTCAATATCCTCTTTGCAGCCTCAAGATGGCTTTTCTTAGGATTTGCTTGAAATCTTGCACAAACACCTACTACAAAGGTGATGTCAGGCCTGCTGGCAGTGAGATAGAGGAGAGATCCAATGATTCCTCTATATTCAGTGGAGTTGGTTGGTACACCACTCTCATCAGGATCCATCTTCCAGTTTGTGTTCATTAAAAGTCAATTAAAATAAAAGTTTGAGCTTAAAAGTCAATTAAAATATTCCCGATCAGCACAAATGTAAACAACTTATAGGGTAGAAATAAGTAACAAACCCTTTACCTGTTCTAACCTTCTCAGCGGGTGGATCGGATATGCGATGGCGACGCGGAAGAAAACTCCTCACAACGGTAAATGGCGGCCAGACTTGAGCAAGAACAAAGGGCGACATAGCTGCTTCTGGTTGCGAATAAGAGGTTGCATGGGGAGGAGCTTCGACGGGGACGAGCACAACGTGAACAGAATTGAGCTTTGATGCGGCGACCCTACTACTAAAGGAGGGACGTGCACGACTGTCACACACACGAATATAGTCGGCGCAATAAAGAGTTTGTTAGAAAGACGACAATGACAGGGCAAACGGAGGATGACGACCAACATGTGGCTCTAATACCACTATGGGGTCTCCAGTCGTCTCCAGTGAATATTCCGACAGGGACCGCCTCAGGTAACTGGGTTCAGAACGAATCGGGATGTAGAGGGAAAAACCAAAGTAGCAAGCTTAGGTAACACTTCACCCACAATGGTCTCTCACTTTACTCTTAACACTCACTCAGCGCCGCCTCATTAATAAGGAGGGAGACACATTCTATAAGAGAGGAAACCTTCAAAACTTAGGGCAACAAAGTGGTTGGGCCTAATGGTGTAGCCCAATGTCCAAAATACCATATGTGCTTAAGCCCACCAAAATGAAATTAAATGCTATGTAAAGTTTTGATGCAATAATTGTTGTGTTGTGGTATTCTTATTATTAAGGTTTTAGCATGAAGAACAATATTTAGAGCAAGTTGTTGTTAATGGCTCCCATGAGAAAACGAGCCCGACTTACAAAAGTTAAAGATAAGGTTTGGTTGTTTTGGCTCTAACTTATGTTCATGTGAACATTAATTTTTGTTCCGCAGATATTAATATGCTGAAAATTTCTACTATTTTTTGTTGTTGAATAACATGGATGCTTGCTTTCTCAAAACAAGAATAACTTCTGGCAACGAACTCAGGAAATTATCCGAATCATACTCATTCTTCTATTACAGCATCCATGTTATTCAACAACAAAATATAGGGGTAACGTTGGACGCATTTAAAATATCTTTTGATTTGGACAAGAGTTCAAAATCTGCAATTGATAAATAGATTAAATTTTCTATTAGAAAGAGGGTTCAAAGTCTAGAGTCGAAGTTGTTGCATAATTGGGAGTCTCTTCGTCAAGAAAACAGTAATTACATTCTTCCGCACAACCTTTTCAAGAATTTCGCAAATTCGAACATTGGTGAATTATCAATGGGGTTAAGACAATTTAAAGTTCTTGTTTTGAAAAGTGTAATTTTGAATGACGAAGCACTAAATTGGAAAACAAGATGAAGTCTCCATTGGTGTGGGAAATTCTAGATTGGAAAACAACATCCTTGGCCGGCTTTCTTGCTGTCTCTATCAGTTCAAACTTCTTGCATTAAACTTACAAGAGTTGATATTTCTAAAAGTAAAGTTAAAAAGAAAGCCGATCAAGAATGTTATTTTCCAATCTTGAATATCCGACACCAATGGAGACCTCATCAAGCTTAATTTGGAACATTACTAATAGTGAAGTTAATTCGAGAAGCCAAATAATGAAACAACACAAGGTTTACATCTAAGATTTCTATGCTTTCTATTTTCAAACAAGAGACGATCTTTAGGTACTTGAGGGCAAGTCTGAAACCACTAACTTTCACATTCCCCATATCCCTCGACCCATGTATTGATATAAAGAATAAATTTGGACATCTGTACAAGTAACAATCTAGTGCTTCGTCATTCAAATTGACACTTTTCAACCCAAGAGTTTAAAGTGTTTTAACCCCATTGATAACTCACCAAAGATTGAATTAGTGAAATTATTCAAAAGCTTATACACAAGAATGTAGTTATTGCTTGGTTGATGAAAAGTCTCCCCATTATGGAAAAACTCCAACTTTAGACCCACATCCCTGTTTTCTAATAGCAAATTTAATCCAACTATTAATAGAAGATTTTGAATTCTTGTCATGATCAAAAGATATTTTAAATATGTCCAATGTTACCCCTATATGCTTCCTCAAAATACGGTTGACCCAATTAATGTATTTTGATGCCTCTCAGAGGCCCCTATTGATGGGCCGTCAGCCGTCAGCTATTCTATTCAGTACATCCCTAGATTGAAAGTCTAAACCACGTGCACTCATGCATAAATAATGTCATTTCTTCGATGAATTAGATGTTGGTAGCACCATCTTCGTTGACACATAAATTACCTTAATTATATTGAAATAAGAATATCATCTAGAAGGGGCTATGCTGTGAAAGCAGTAATTGAGAGGTTCCAACCAATTTACTAGAGTGAGACCCTGCGTAAGAGCCTCAAATAACATGTTTTATATACATAAATATTTAAAAAACCTACTGACCCAATAATAACTAAATAGCTAATTTTTTTAGTCTAATAGCACTAACTAAATAAATTAATAACAGTTAATAAGTTATTGTGCAGAAACTACGAAGGAATAAAATTTTGAGCTTAAAAGTCAATTAAAAAATATTCCTAATCAGCACAAAAGCTAACTACTAACAGGGTAGAAATAAGTAACAAACCCCTTACCTGTTCTAACCTTCTCAGCGGGTGGACTAGATCTGCGACGACGACGTTGAAGACAGCCCCTCACGGCGGCAGATGGTGGCCATACTTGAGCGCGAACAAAGGGCAATATAACTGCTTCTGGTTGTGAATAAGAGGTTGCACGAGAAAGAGCTTCGACGAGGGCGAGCACAACGGGAATGGAACTGGGCTTTGATGCGGCGGCCCTGCTACTAAAGGAGGGATGTGCACGACTGTCACGCACACGAATAGAGTCGGCGCAGCAAAGAGTTTGTTAGAAAGACGACGTCGATAGGGCAAACGGAGGAAGACGACCAACCTGTGGCTCTGATACCACTATTTGGTCTCCAGTCGTCTCCGGTGAATATTCCAACAGGGACCGCCTCAGATACCTGAGTTCGGATGGAATCGGGATGTGGAGAGGGGAAAACCAAAGTAGCAAGCTTAGGTAACACTTCACCCACAATGGTGTCTCACTCTACTTTTAACACTCACTCAACGTCGCCTCATCAGTAAGAAGGGAGACACATTCTATAAGAGAGGAAACCAAAGTGGTTGGGCCTAATGGTGTAGCCCAATGTCCAAAATACCACTTGTGCTTAAGCCCAACAAAATTAAATTAAATGATATGTAATGTTTCGTTTCCGCAAATATTAATGTGCTGAAAATTTCTACTATTTTTTGTTGTTGAATAACATGGATGTTATAATAGAAGAATGAGTCCGATCTGGAAGATTTCCTGAGTTCGTTGCCAGAAGTTATTCTTATTTTGAGGAAGCACAGAGGGGTAACGTTGGACACATTTATAATATCTTTTGATTTAGACAAGAGTTCAAAATATGCAATTGATAACTATATTAAATTTTCTATTAGAAAGAGGGTTCAAAGTCTAGAGTCGAAGTTGTTGCATAATTGAGAGTCTTTTGGTCAAGAAACCAGTAACTACATTCTTCCGCACAACCTTTTGAAGAATTTCGCTAATTCGAACATTGGTGAATTAACAATCGGGTTAAAACAATTTAAAGTTCTTGTGTTGAAAAGTGTAAATTTGAATGACGAAGCACTAAATTGTTTCTTGTCCAGCTGTCCAAATATATTATTTATATCAATACATGGCTCGGGGGATTTGCGGAATAGTCAGTGGTTTCACACTTGCGCTAGAGTACCTAATGACTGTTTCTTGTTTGGGAATAGAAAGCATTGAAATCTCAAATGTAAACCTTGCGTCGTTTCATTATGTGGGTTCTCGATTAACTTTGCTTCTTAGTAATGTTCTAAAGCATGATGAAGTCTCCATTGGTGTGGGAAATTCTAGATTGGAAAACAACATCGTTGGCCGGCTTTCTTGCTGTCTCTATTAGTTCAAACTTCTTGCATTAAACTTACAAGAGTTGATATTTCTAACAGTGAAGTTAACAAGAAAGCCGATCAAGAATGTTGTCTTCTAATCCTGAATACCCGACACCAATGGAGACCTCATCAAGCTTAATTTGGAACATTACTAACAGTGAAGTTAATTCGAGAAGCCACATAATGAAACAATACAAGGTTTACATCTAAGATTTCAATGTTTTCTATTCTCAAACAAGAGACGATCTTTAGGTACTTGAGGGCAAGTCTGAAACCACTAATTTTCACATTCCCCATATCCCCAGACCCATGTATTGATATAAAGAATAAATTTGGACATATGTACAAGAAACAATCTAGTGCTTCACTATTCAAATTGGCAATTTTCAACACAAGAACGTCAAAGTGTTTTAACCTCTATTGATAACTCACCAAAGTTCGAATTAGTGAAATTCTTCAAAAGCTTACACGGAAGAGTGTAGTTATTGCTTGGTTGACAAAGAATTTCCCCATTATGCAAAAACTCCAACTCTAGACTCACATCCCTCTTTTCTAATAGCAAATTTAATCCAATCATTAATGTAAGATTTTGAATTCTTGTCCTAATCAAAAGATATTTTAAATACGTCCAATGTTACCCCTATATGCTTCCTCAAAATACGGTTGACCCAATTAATGTATTTTGATGCCTCTCAGAGCCCCGTATTGATTGGCCATCAACTATTCTATTTAGTACATCCCTAGATTGAAAGTCTAAACCACGTGCTCGTCCATAAATACTTTCATTTTTCGATAAGTTAAGTGTTGGTAGCACCAGCTTCCGTGACTAATAAATAACCTTAATTATATTGAAATAAGAATATCATC
This sequence comes from Galeopsis tetrahit, assembly GCA_963675135.1. Taxonomy (NCBI): domain Eukaryota; kingdom Viridiplantae; phylum Streptophyta; class Magnoliopsida; order Lamiales; family Lamiaceae; genus Galeopsis; species Galeopsis tetrahit. The sequence goes on along the minus strand of OY776124.1, from coordinate 53,784,685 downwards.
TAGAAGGGGTTATACTACGAAAGCTGTAATTGAGAGGTTCTTGCCAATTTACGAGAGTGAGACCCTACGCAAGAGTCTCAAATAACAAGTTAGATATACATAAATATTTAAAAAACCTACCGACCCAATAATAACTAAATAGCTAATTTTGTGAGTCTAATAGTACTAACTAAATAAATTAATACTCCCTCTATTTTTAAATAAGTGTCATTTTAACAATTTTCAACAAATTAAGATATATAATTATGGACCATTTTACCCTTCATTAATGATAACTAATTTTAATATTAAATTTATGTTTAGTAATGAATGTGGTCAATATTGTAGGTGATATTCATGTATATAATAATTAAGGTTTATCATGATTTATGCTATATTATTATATTTAAAAGGGAAAAAACTTAAATTAAGGTAAAAAAATTGAAGGGAGTATAATGTATAAGGGTAAAATTGTCAAAATTAAAGAAAAAGGTGTAGAATGACACTTATTTTGAAAATATTAAAAAAAGCAAAGTGACACTTAATTAAAAACGGAGGGAGTATTAGTTAAAAAGATAATATGCAGAGTAACAAACCCTTTACCTGTTCTAACCTTCTCAGCGGGCTGACCGAATCTGGGACGACTACGCAGAAGACAGCTCCTCACGGCGGACAGACTCGAGCGCGAAAAAAGGACGACATAGTTGCTTTCGCTCGCGAACAAGAGGTTGCACGTGGAGGAGCTTCGACAGGGGCGAGCACAACGCAATCGAAACTGAGCTTCGATGCGATGACTCTACTACTAAAGGAAGGACCTACTGACCCAATAATAACTAAATAGCTAATTTTGTGATTCTAATAACACTAACTAAATAAATTAATATCAATTAATAAGCTAATATGCAGAAAATACAAAGGAATAAAAAATTGAGCCTAAAACTCAATTAAAAGCTAACAACTAACAGGGCAGAAATAAGCAACTAGAAAATTCGTCAACACATTTCTGAGGAACAAAAATAATTAATGTTGAACATATAACAGTTCAACATAAATTTAGTATGCAGATCATTACCATTCTTATGATCCACATCGAATAAACAATAAATCTCATTTTTTTTTCAGGAAAATTAAATTAAATTAAAATTCACATGAACATAAAGCATCCAAACCTCAACTCTAGTTGCTATAAGTCGGGCTCTTTTCCTCATTGGAGCTATTAACAACTCGCTCCAAATATTGTTCTCCACGCTAAAATCCTAAAATTATAAAAACCACAGCATAGAAATTATCGCCAAGCAAATATACATAGCATTCAATTTCAATCTTGCAACAGTATCGAATTATAACAAATCAAATTATAACTTCATATTCATATTTTTTTAACAGATCGAATTATAACTTCACATGTCTTAGATAGATAAAAAATTTACTATAAGTATTTATATCATAAATTAAGGATCACTTGCGATCGAAGTAGATCTAGCTATTTTTCAGTAATTATTGAATAATTAATCCGATAATAAGTTAAATAATTAATCAGATAATAAATTAAATAATTAAGAAGATTTGAATGAGTTGAAACGGCCATAATTCAATTTGACTTATCTACTTCCATGAATTTCCCCAAAATCTCACGATCTTTATTCCTTTGAAACTAAATTCAACAATTATCAATATTCCTTTGAAACTAATTACATTCAACAATTATCAATTGTTTCTGGCCGATCAACTTTCACAACAAAACCCTCCATTAAAATGTGAATAGATCATAAAAATCATAAACAGAAGGATGTATTTCTTAAATCATAAATTGAATATCAAAACTGTAATTACGAGGAAGAGTGAAGTACCTGAAACGGCCGAGATCTGGATCTGTAGGAAATTGTTGTGACACAAACCTAGGAATTAGGTATGTTGCTCCTTAAATAGGGTTTGATGTTTTTATTATTTCTATTTTCCTCTCCAAATCTATTTTTATTTACATAACCTTTGTTTGTTTCGATTTTGAGAACAAAACTAATTAAATCATACTTCCTCCGTCCATTCAAAAGCTTCTCGTTTTCTTTTTCCACATTAATTAACGAATATAATATTAAAAGTGTAGTAGATTGTGAAGGAGTACAAATCAAGCCAGCGAGTATTATGCGAATGGGTGTAAATTCTATATATCTGAATTTGCATCAAGAAGATCTACTACAAACATTGGTGTTTGCATTAAAAGTGCAATTGGAATATTTTGGATTTTTAAAGTAACATATTATAATGGTTACAAGTTAAAAAATTAACCATACGAAATAAATTAATTAAACGAGTAAAAATAAATACCTATAAAATTAAGAAATTAAGAAAAAAAATATTACATTTACAAATTAATACATCATATACAAAGATTGGAATTAATTAAATTAGTAAAAATTTAATACATATACTTAATATTAAAAGTTGAACCAAAAGGTTGCTTGCCCTAGTGGTGGGCGCCCAGCCCACCTACTCGGGGTCAATTCTCGCAAAGACTAAATAAACGATCATATATTTAAATAAAAGGGGAATGGGGTATGCGGGTAGGTTGGGACGGACGGGTGCGGGTGTTGTCGTGACGGGTGCGGGTGTGGGTGTTGTCGTTTCGGGTTGGACCCCATTATATAAATTTTAATTTAGAGAATGAATTATCCAATCTCTAATTTGAGATGGGAATTTCCGTTTATAATTATACATGAATCTGAGACTGTTATGTGACCTGAATACTAAATAATTCGATTTTTGACTTGAGTCGATTTTGGGACGGAAAACACAGTCTCTAATTTGGAGACAAATTAGAGACCATTTTTTACCAAAATGCTAAACGGGTTGAACCATGATTTGAGAAGGTTTTTAGACACAACCATCTATAATTTCAGACGGTTTACAAAAAAGGTCCCTAAATATTTGAGACAAGGTTTTAGCGACGGAGGAAAAATAGTCTCTAAAGCGTTAGAGATCGTTTTTACGGTCTCTAATAAGTTTCTAATTCTCACGTTTTTTGTAGTGTTTGTTAGAGTAGTTGTAACTGAAAGTGTGTGTGTGTGTGTGTGCGAAATCAGAGGTGTTGTCAGTTGTGTTGGCATAATCCTAACAACAATAAGAAGCATAAATTAAAATGAACTTTGCAGAATGGAAGTATTCAAAATTTGCATAAATTAAAATGAACTTTACAATGGAATGCTAATCTACAAGAAGAAACAAAAATATTCCTAACTAGAAGCGTATTCGCATTCAATAGACTAGTAATGAAGATTTAGTTTTTCTTCTTGTGTATCTTGTATTGAGGTAGCCTTCGGTATTTATAGACTTCATGGGGCGAACAGCCTTCAACTCCTATGATCGTTTCAGCCATTATATCATGCGGTTTACAACTTCTCTTTTCATCTCCTTGAATGTAGGAACTTGTTATATGACGCTTAATAACTTCTCACTCATATGAAACTGCTTGACCTGGATGTTGTCCACGTGTTTTGTTTACATTAGGGACATCATTAAGCAACAAGTGTAAGATCGGAGTTAGTGAGAAAAGAAAGGGCAAATTCTGGTGTTGTCATAAGCGTTGGGAACATTAGTTACAACACTCGACTGTAAGTGTTGGATCATTATACAAAAAAATTATTCCAACATCAACAATCTCCCCCAATTTGACCTTTCTACATCAACACTAACTTTTATTTTAGTAGATGTAACTTCTCTCTTGTAAATTACTATTCGATTCCCTCTTATATAGAGGAGGGATGAAAATCATCTTGATTAATTATCTAATTCTCTTTTCTATGCAATTACTATTTAATTTCAATTCTATATTTCTCAATTCTATCAATATGTATACTATTCAATTTCTTCTTGTTAAGAAATTTCACATGGTAAGAGTTGTGCATCGATCAATTTATGATTGAATAAATAAGTTCGTCGATCTAGATAAATTTTTGCAATTCGGTTTGAATGAATTTCTTGAGTTCTATACTCTTTTTTCCCCCTCAAATTTCTTCTTTGATTCAATTTTTTCTTATTATAAAATTTTGCATAGGGTGTTGAGGTAGAGAGGGTTGGAAAAAAGATTGAGAGAGTTAGAAAAAAGAAAAAAATGGACGATAGGAAAAATAAAAGGAAGAGGAAAATAGTAAGTATTGGCAAAAAAATAAAAAACTTTATTTTTTACGTATGTAAGTGCTAAAATAAAAAAATTACCAAGAAATTAACCATTTACAAACTCAGGAATCTCGTCTCCACTCCAATCATGAGAAGAAAGCGATTGATAAACCAATGTCGCTAACCTATAGGCCACTCTATTTTGAGCTCGCGGAGTGTGGACAACCTCGCACATCTCCAATACTTCCATTTTTGTTCATATGCTATCTAGGATCTCTGTTTCATAACCTAAGAATGAGCATTTATTCCCAATTGTTGAAACTGCATTGATAGAATCTGTGAGTATTCGTATTCGTGTAATCGCGGTTGTGCGGCAAGCAGATAATAATGTATCAATTGCTTCCAGTTCAGCTCTAAGGATAGAACCCGGTGGGTCGATCCTATGACAGCCTGCCCTGATCAATTGCACGTATTCGTCAAAAAATTATAAAACCCACTCCATAAATATTAAATCCTCGCCAAAAAATAATAACCTAATGGTATGGCTCCCTATGCACCTGTGAACCCATGGGAAATGTCAGAGTTGGTCTCAACACTTGTGTACAATGCTTAAATTCCTCTAAGTAGTTTATACACCACTTTCCATCCGAACAAAACTCATGTATCAGTTTCTCTGTTCTCCCTTCACTAGTGTGCTTAGCCAGGCATCGCTCCCTCCAAATACCCCACCCTTGCATTGCTATTCTCTCAATCTGGGGAAGAGTCGGCGTACCAAAAAAGTCTGACAGAACCCAGAGTGTATCGTCTTCCTTAATATCCGAAATTGTCTCCACCACTCATAGTGTTTCCAAACCCTTCTCACCGCCGAATAGAAGAAGATAACATGTATAGTATTTGTGTTATGCCTGCCACATACCTCACATTTGCTATCTACCGGCACATGATGTCTAACCAGATTTGATTCTATTGTAATAATGTCCCTGCACATTTTCCACAAGAAAATTTTAACTTTAGGGGGTACCTTTAACTTCCATAGCTTGTTCCAACATCTATCAAAGGTGTTACTCGATGTATATGGCGCCATCGTATTCCCTTTATTGGAGCCTTGTTAAGCCTACTTATATCCAGATTTTACTATGTATTCTCCCTTCTTCTTCGATGCCTAAAACCGAACATCCTGTTTATATTTCCCACCAATAAACGTGTGCATAATACAACTCGCATCAAATGGAAGGAAAGCTTGGTGGACAAAATGCTCGCCCCACTTGCCATCCGGGGTCATGAATCTATCCATTGGTGACCCGCTCGCGATTCTCGACCTAATATACTCGTTGTGAAGTCCTTGCACCCAAGCATCCTTAAAAATCCCAACTCTCCAGCCATTAACTATCTTCCATCTATATCCCTCTAAAATAACCTCCCTACTCCAGCATAATGATCTCCAAGCAAACGATGGGTTGTACCCCACCTCCTCATCCATAATATCACCCTTCGTAAAATACCTAGCTTTGAACACTTTAGCTATCAAGGAACTTAGATTATTCAGGATGCACCACACTTGTTTGGCTAGCAAGGCTTTATTAAAGTCTGAAAATTTACGAAAGCCCAACCCTTCCTCTCTCTTTGGCCTGCACAACTTATCCTATTTTCTCGAATGTAATCTCCGTCGCTGGTCATTAGACCCCCACCAGAATTTGGCACATATGTTCTCCATATCCTGGCAAAGTGTCGTGGGTAGCCTAAAGCATGCCATTGCATATGTCGGGATTACATGAAATACTGCCTTGATCAGAACCTTCTTCCCTCCTTCTGATAAATTTTTGTTACTCCAACACTGGACTTTTTGAGCCATTCTATAACGCAGGTATCCGAATTGGAGCCTTTTTTCTTTAGGGGAAGAAGTGGGGAGTCCTAGGTAGATCTCATGTCCTTCCTGTCTTCTAATGCCGATGATGTCCCGGACCCTCTATTGGTTAATTTGAGCCATTTTCGAGCTAAATGTGATAACTGACTTCTCAAAGTTAACCAATTGGCATGATGCTCTCTAATACTTCTCCAATCCTTCTTTCACGTTTGTAGGTATCTCTATCTCAGCTTTGAAGAAGAGCAAACTATCATCTACAAAAAATAAGTGAGTGATTCGGTTGCCTCTCGTGCCACCTTCACTCATTGGATACCCTTCAGTCTAACCAGGTGGTCAAAAAAGGAAGATAAACCTTACACACACAACACGGATAGGAACGTAGATAGCGGATCTCATTGCATATGTCCTCGTGTCGGGACTACGTTCCCAAAAATTTCCTCATTCATCTAGAATGCACACGCAACTGAGGTGATACACCACATTATTAGATCAATCCAAGTTTGCCCCAAAGCCTAGCTTTCTCATAATAGCTTCTAAGAAGCTCCATTCTACTCTATCATATGTTTTTGACATATCAAGTTTTACTGGAACATATCCCTTTCGACTTGAGTTATGTCTAAGCCAGTGCATGCATTCAAATTCGATGAGGATATTATCTGAGATCGGCCTTCCTGGGGTAAAAGCACTCTGGTGATCATCAATAATTTCTCTTGAAACTTTTTTAAGCCTATTTCAAAATAGCTTTGGCCATAATACGATAACACACATTTAATAGGCTAATTGGACGACAATCCTTAATAAGTTGTGGATTACTAACCTTGAGAATAAGGGTCACCCACGTCCTCTTCCAGTCTTTCAAATTTCCACCCACATTAACCATCTCACATATAGTCTGCGTGATATCCTGTCCAATTGAAGGTCACGTCTTCTGAAAAAATTCAACATTAAAACCATCCGGTCCTGGTGCCTTCGTTGGTCCCAATTCAAAGGTCATTTCTCGAACCTCCTTCGACATTAGAGGTGCGAGTAGAAAATCGTTCATTGCATTAGTAACCTTCGGCTTCACCTAGTTAGTAATCTCTCCAATGCCCCTCGCAGTAGGGTTTTGTGAGGTGAGTATCTCCTCAAAGTAATCTTGAACCACCTCCTGGATCTTTTCCCTCTGAGTACACCATTCGCCGTGTTTGTCGAACATGCTTTGTATTGTGTTCACATTTTTTCCGAATTGAAGCTTTTGCATAGAACATCTTCGTATTTCTATCCCCTTGTTGCATCCAATTAATTCTAGCCCGTTGATGCCATCGTAATTCCTCCTGCTGAAGTAACCTTTCAAGATTCACTTCTAGTTCTTTAATTTCTCCCAAGTTCATGTCCAACTCACCGCTTTCAACAAGCTCACTAATTATGTCATTAATAGCCTTTATCTTCTTCAAATCCTCCGTCCTTCCCCGACCCCAACTCCTAATCTATTCACCACAATGTCTAATTTTATCAGATAATCGACATTGATCATGGTGCCCTCTCCAAGCTTCGATAACCTTCTCTTGGCACTCTTTATCTATCCACCATGACCTTTCAAATCGGAACAGACGTCTACCCCCTCTCCATTATGGATTTTATTGTCTCTCAAATGATAATTTGACCGGTTTGTGGTCCATTCCATAGAAATCTAAGTTTTCCGCCCGAGTAAATGGAAAATTTTATTTCTATTCATCATTAGCAAAGAAGCGGTCCAGCTTCTCCTTGATATGCTCTCGCCTAGTTCTTCTATTGGTCCAGGTATAAAAGGGTCTTGATGCTTCAATTTTCGACAAGTTTGATTCCATGATTACTTCTCAAAAGTTTTCCATTTGGTGAAAGACCTCTCATGATTTGTAGGACACCCTCTTTTCTCCTCATTCACCAGAATTTCATTGAAATCACCTCCAACTAACCACCCCTTAATCGTCCCTGCATGCGTATGTTTTATACGTCTAAGTAAATCCCAAGATAAATGTCTAAGGTTTTGAACCAGATTTCCATAAAAACCGGTAAAAAATCATGATACATTATTAGAGGAGCAAATTCCATCAACGTGACCACTAGAGTATGATAATAGACTAAAAGATACGTCAACTTTCGCAAAACATAAAAGCCCTTCACTATAGCGAGCGAGGTTATACCCTACACAAGTATAAAAATAAAAAATACTATTCCAGTCACGGGCTACTTCAACGTCAACTCTAGATTCACTACAAGAAAACAGTAAAATTCCAACAGAAAAATTCCAACAGAGAAATAAATCGTTGGAATTTTAAAAATTCCAACAGTTTTTCCAACAACATAATTAACCGTTGGAAAAATCCAACAGAGATTCCAACACCTTATGAAAACTGTTGGAATTTACCGTTGGAAAAGACATTGGAAATTTTAAAATATATATTCCAACAAACATTCCAACGACACCATAAAGTTGGAATGATTCTCCTAAATAAATGATATGTTTATATTTAATTCCAACAAAATTTCCAATGACATAATATCGTTGGAATTAATTTTTAATTATTCCAATAAAAATTCCATTTGACGCTTAACTGTTGGAATGGTTTGCCTAAATTAAATTATATTTGTGAATTTTTATATTTCATTCCAATAGAATTTCCAACGACATGTTATCGTTGGATTTTTTTTTTAATTATTCAAATAATAATTCCATTGATGTTCCTCTATTGAAATGGTTTCCTAAATCAAATAATATTTTTATATATAATTCCAAGAAAATTTCCAACAGATTAAGATCGATGGACTTTTTTGTTAATTATTCCAACGAAATTTCCAATGATTATAAACCAATGAAATGATTTTCATAATTTAGTGATAAAAGTCCTCTCATCTGCAAGATTTATTTAAATGATGGGTACCCTCTCATTACAATTAAATTTGGCCATCATTAAAATACTAAAAACTGTGAGAATTTTTTATTTCGTCACCACATAAAAAATTTCTCATTACAAATTTGTAAATTTCATGACGATATTAAAAAATATATTACAATAATAACATGTAACAATTTTAATAATAATTGGTGATGAAATTTGAATTCATGAAAAAATATATTTTGTAGACTATGCTAATTTTTCATCATTAATTATTAAAAATAATTAGTAATAAAATTACTTTGTCACAATTATAATTAGTGACAATATTAATAATAATTAGTAACAATATTTTACGTTATAAGAAAATATTTCACGACAATGCTAATTTTCACCATCTAATTATTGAAATATTAATCATTGACAACATTATTTTATTACAATACAAATTTAATAATAATTAGTGACAATGTTATTTGTCGTCAATATTTATTTTAAATAATTAGTGACAAAATGCATTCATCGTAATAATACATGACAATGTTAATAATAGTGGATGATAAAATTCAATGACATACTCTACAATATGTTTTCAAGGCGAAACTATTTTTTGTAATTAATTATACAAAATAATTATTGACAAAAAATATTCATCCACCAACTATTGATGGCAATTTTAATAATAATTTGAAACAATATTTAACTTCATAAAATACATATTTTAAAACATTTCATTTTTGTGATAAAATAATTGTGACAATAATAATTTGTGACAATTTTATAATAATTGATACATAGTTCCACGCTATAAAAATTACTTTCATGGTAATGCTATTATTCATCACTAATCATTAATTGACGATAATATTTTTTTTGTTACAATAATAATAGGTGGCAATATTCAACATTATAAAAATATACTTATGAAAACCACTAACCAAACAATTATATTTTCTTACCCCTCCTCTTTACTCCCAAATGGCACGAATACAAAATTACAATAAACGAGTGCTTGAAATCTAAATAAACTCAAGTTTTATTATGCAGCTACCCCCCACATAACTGCTTCAATTTGTAAATTTATATATGCAAAATCAAATAATTAACCAACTGCTTCAAACAATTAAAATGTAGCATCTGACACTATAGAACCCTCTCAACAAGATGGAAAAAATGGAACCATCCTTTAAAACTGAGAATCCAACAGAAAAGAAGTTTAAGGACCTAACTAATTCAAGGCTCGACACCAATTAAAATCCGTAGGCAATTCAATCTCCCAAAACCAACAAACACCAATCAAATAACACAAATTTACAAAACTTTCATTGAACCACAATAAAATGTAAACTTTAAACAAATAAGATTAAAAAGAAATAGAGGAAATAAATATACAACTCACAAGGAATTAGATTAAAAAACTCATTCCTGAAAATTTCTACTAATTGAAACCTCATAAATAGCCAAATAACACTTGGCTTCAACATACTAGAAAAGATCTCCAACACAAATTTTGTAATTTAACCACATTCTATTTTCCTTACAAACCAGCACAATTCAAGAATCATCAAACTAAGTACCTACGGCCAGAAAAATTGAAACAAATTTAGCATGTTTCTTGAAATGACATTATTGTCATGATATAGCAAAAAGTAGTAGATAGCTATATGTTCATCTACCTTAGTGAATGAAACAGTACAAACAAAGTCCAAGGAGGCTTTAGTTGACACAACACATCAATAAGAAGATACATCTTAGTGAATATTGAACTTAGTTCTCTCTTATTAGCATACATCAATCCTGAACATATATGAATTCCTCATAGTACTCAATCTATAAAACATTTCATATTCAAATTTACTTTGATAAAAAAATGTTATGATGCTTAATTTTTAGTATTTTATCTTAAAATTTTATGTTCTTCCACTTATAATAAATCAAATAGAGGCCTGTCCTCCTCAATCCTGTCAAGTTGTTGGTTCCTAGTTACTAATGTTTCAACTGTTGGTCAGATAAATTGATCACACCAAACATATCTTATTAATCTTTATTAATAGTATTCAAGTCCAATTATCGTGTTTACCAATATGTGATTCTACGAAGAGAGTAGTGGAATCTCTACGCAACAATGCCCCCACAAAGTCAGATTCTCCCTCCCAAGTCTTGAACAACTAACAAGACCATCTCAAAACGTACATATTGTCAAAGCAGAGGTCAAGATAAAGGACATCTTAGGTCTTTTGTATAAAATTAAGGCAAAATGTGAAAAATCATATGTTACATATAAGAGGCTGCAAAGGATATAACATTTTTACCTTTAAAGGAAAATGAAATAGATATAACAAAAATTTGCCTTGTATCTAACCTGCTAATTTGATTTGATAGCATGGTCTCATCAACCATTGAAGAGCATGATGTTCAAGGAACTGCAATGTGAATGCTTCAAACCATGACCACTTTTGAGATTGACTTTTCTTCAAACTATTGTCTTAGTATTTCTAGTAGAACACTCCAGATGCCACCGCCTTTCTCCAAAAGATATATAGATCCATATAAAATTCTTGCCGGCTGCATCATCTTTATACTTTGTTTTGTAAAAAAAAAAAATCATTGAATATATTCTTCTGAGTTTTGCAAATAGACAACGCCGATTTTTAATACTTTATAAGATTGGGAATGAAATTGTGAACGCAATAGACTTGGTGGAGAAAGAAAAGAACTATAATAAATTATTTGTGAATTGGCAGTAAAATCAAGAGAACCGTAATGTACACATAGATTACTCAAATAAACTGAAATTCTACTAGTAATATAACTACTTCTCTAAATCATTCCAACCATTGTTAATATCATGAGATGCCAAAACGAAATTTAAAACATCTTATGTACTAATTTAATTTACATCCAGATTATGGTACAAGCCAAATAGAAATAAAAATATTTCACAAGTATAATTCGTCTACTTTTCAAACACAATTCTACAAAAACAAGTTTAAAAGACCAAGTAGCAATGAAATTAGACATTCAAGTTCCTGGTAAGATTGAGTCTCTGGCCAACAAGCACAGTTTTCACACGAATACAATTAAAAAAAAACAAGAAAATAAATCCACATGAAAAATATACGAAACCACAATGTGAATGCAGTTTTCACACGTAAAATTCAAGAAAATAAAGAAGCTCTTACTGGGTAATAAATTTGCGGATGAGGATCAAAGGTTATGAGGGTAGGTCAAGAATAACCAAAAGAAACTCCACAAGTAACATAGAATCTGCCGCCAAGGGCTCGTCGCGAAGGCGGTAGAGCTTCAATACAGAAATTCATGAAAAATTAGCAGCAACTACAAATTATAACAGGCTATGTAAATAATTTCATAGAACATAAAAGAGAAATAAAGACAGCAGCGATAGAATCACAGCGATTCTGGGAGAAGCTATCGGGGCGAGGCGGCGTGAAACTTCAGTCTGAGAGGCGTATATATCAGATTGGGGATTGGGGATTGGCGGTAAAATCACGGAAATAGGAGGGAAGGTTACCGCCTCTTTATTGAAGAGTATTTATTTTATTAAGATATTAATACTACTATTTAAAAGGGGTATATATAATATTAGATTTGGTATTGGCGGTAACATCAAGGAAAAAAACATTATACTCTGTATTAAGATAATTATTATTATTATTATTATATAAAAAACACTGAGCTAGCTTATCTATTATATTAAGCTATCAAGTAACTAAGTAAGGGACACCAAAAATAGTAAAATGGGTCATCAAGTATGAGACAAAGGGAAAAATAAATAATACTCACTCTCGTCCACGAAATGTAGTCTCATTTGTTTTATATTTTTCGTCCACGTACAAAATGTAATCTCGTACCGTTTATGAAAATCATTATTACCCTTCAACCATAACTTAATTACTTAAATTGTTATCAATTTTATTTATAAACAATCACTTTATTTGGATGAGGGGGTTTGATTTGAGAAGACATTTCAAATGGAAGGACTTAAAAATAAATGATTTTAGGCTCCATTTGGATGGAGTGGTTTGATCTATGGGTTTTAAATCCACCATCTAAATCCATCCCACTTATTTGGATTATGAATGGATTTCAAATACTTAAATTTTTTCTCACACACTTCTTAGTTAAAATTGAGAGGATTTTTAAATCCTCCTCAAATTAAATTCCTTCATTCAAACATAATCTTAGTGAAGATTTAACACTCTCTCAATTTTAACTAAAAATAAGATGAGTGAATTTAAAATTCGTTCATTTATTTTTTTAATCCAAAAGGAGTCATTTACCTCGCTCCAATGTTTTACAATCACAAGAGGAGGCATCTACAAATGAAAGTTATATTGAAAATCTAATACGGAGTATCAAATTATGCAAACGAGTTGAGTACATACTCTCTTCGTTCTAGTGAAAGTTGTGCAATTTTTATTTTTCGTTTGTCCCAATGAAAGTTATTCATTCCCTTTTGACAAACTATTATCTCTAACATTTTATTATATTTTTCTTTCTGTCAATCACATTACCTCTAATACATCTACTTATTGCAAATGGTAGATTTCTTAACTTTTGTGTCCAAAGTTCATTGATAGATTTCACCAGAACGGAGGAAGTATTTGTATACAAATTGCAAATGTAAACATTTGGTAAATACATTGTTAGTTACGTGTTTTTACTTCATTGGAGCTTTCAAAGAGTCTGTTATAGTAATAGTGATCGAATTGTTTGACGGGACATGGTGGATATTTGTATCGTTATTGATTTTGTGATCGATATTGTTACATAACTCTCGATCAAATAATGCACTAAATTTTCCATTTTTTACACCGGATCGACTTTTGACAGTTACAAATGTGTCGTTGTTAATCCTTTTTTTTGTAGTGTTATAAATTTAGATTAATAAAATTTAAATATATTTAATTGAAATTTTATTTAACATAAATCTAATATATTTATTAAAATTAGGTATGATAAATCTTAAAATCATAAAGCTTCTAAATTTTGATATATTAAATAGAATAAACATATATTTTGTAAACCAAAAAATGGATCTGAGCAAAATTTTACAGGACCGGAGGGAGTATTAAAATATTGCAAAATTTTAAAAATAATTGAAATCTTGCAAAATAATAATAATAATAAAACCTTCAAAACATTATAATTTCTAAATTAAAAACCTTAAATTTGAAAATAATATAAAATAAATAAAAAAATTAATATATTTATTAAAAGTAGGTATTAATTATAAAATCTTGAATTTTTGGAATCAAAGAATTTGAGATGGAAAAATTGGGTCAGGATTTTGGAAAAAAATCTCCCTTCGTGAAATTTAAATTTATTCAAAATATATGATTAAAATTCAAACATTATTTGTAATTATACTTCATACTCCGTATGATTTAAACAATTTAAATATTAATTTACAATTATTTTCATTTAATTTGACCGATCAAATTTGGCGCTAGTATGAAAATTTGAAAAATTTGCGAACTTAGCAGTAAAAAGAGCGGTTCTCATCCATAAAACAAAACAGAGGAGTCTGTTTTCTCATCCTCAAGAAAACCCTAGATTTTTCGATTCTCACATCTGTTCAGAACTTTGGCGGGTCTAATTTCACTAGATATTCTCATCCCTCAAGCACAAATGAATACCCTAAAGTTCTCAATTTCCAAATCTGAATATGAGTATAGTAGAGTATTAAATTTATGCCTTCTTATTCTTAATCGAAATCGTGCGCAGAAACGAAAAACCACCAACCTTGGTTGCACGCTGTTCTTCGTCAGTACCGCTGGACACTTTGTTCTTGTAAATCTCAGTCCTTAGTTTATTTGCCGACACCAGGTAACACCTACGAAATTTATAATCTGATATTAGTGATACTGATTATTAGGTAGTTTGGGAGAGGAACTCCGACTATCAATTCGATTCGGTTTTCCTATCGCCGATCGTTTGCGACATGGAGGCGTAGCCGATTCGGTGTCTGCATTTTACTTTTCAAAACCAAATCGCAATTTTTGCTTATTAAATTAAATTAAAATCAAATATATATACTGTATATATTTTGACAGTGATAAATAGTAAGTATTTATTTATTTTTTCGTAGTGAATAGTGTTGTATATGAGTTTATATATATATATATATATTAATATATATATACACGATCTGTGTCGTGTGTATATATATATTGTCGTGTGCGTGTGATATATATATATATATTGATGCTAATTAGTGATGTGCGTGAGTATAATATATATATCTACATGATGTGTGTTGTGTGTATATATATCTACATGATGTGTGTATATTACTCCTATTAGTGAGTACAGATATACTTGTTGTGTGCGTGTTATATACAAAAAAATATATATATAGTTTAATTTAATTACAATTTTAACTTGTTATAGTTTGATGGGTTGAAAAAACATTTGAAAAATGAAAAATATATCAAAATAACTTAAATTAAATTGCAGGTAGAAGTGATCATTTTAGTTTAGAGAGTAATGCATATACAACAGCTCAAGAATTAGTATAGATAGAGGCAATATTGACGATCAATCAACATTTGAGATAAAGAGCGCTCCTAAACAGAATGAGAGCATCTAAGGTGAGCTCATATATTATCTGAGAGAACTTTTTTATCATCTGAGGATTCCTACATCATTTGAAAAAATTCTTTTACCATTTGAGAGAATCTATGGGTGGGCTCTCCTACACCATTTGAGAGAGCATCTCGAAAAGCCCTTACAAACAATGCATACACACATCTCATTTATCCTCTGTTAACGGTTCTTTGGCAACATCTGCAAGTGCAACGACATGGTGCGGATCAACAATTAGTAAGTTATTGATACATTCAAATGGAAACGAGTATAACTTTCAAATACATACATTCTAATATTGTTTTTTTTAATGCATTTAAATTATTTATTTTACTAATGGGCATTAGTTTTCTTAACATTGTTTAGCAGGTTCTTACCTCGAGAAATTACTAAACATATCACCGCAACCATTAAGATTAAATACAAACAACCATGGCTTGATGGAGCCATATTCCTGAAAATGTGAAGAACATGTGATTTATACTTTTTCAGGTGATGTCATAAGCTTATGAATATATTTTAATTGCTAAAGCTTGTACTATTTATTTGTACTATTATTTATTTGCATTCTACTTGAATATTAATATTTTCATGATAATCCAGGATTATATATAAATCTAAAGGTTATTGGTTTTTTGGTTGAATTATTGTAGATGGGATTTTGAGCATGAAGATGAAAATAAGCGAATATGAAAGCATAAAACGTCAGCTCATGTGCGTTCAAGCTTGCCGGATATTCAAAAGAAGAAATCAAAGGGAAATGGTTGTATGTTTAGTGTTTGAGCCGTGTCGAACCAAATGAGAGACATCCTCTAATTTGATGATGATGATGATTCCTAGGACTTAATATTTATGTTATGATCTTAGTTTCTTTTTGTTGTTGATGATAATTAAGAGGATGATCAATACTTTGATATTTATAATTTTGATACGTAGAACATATTGGTTATATTATAATGTTATGGTATGTACTTGACTTTGAAATTGTTATATATTTGCTTACCAAGATTATATACACGCATTTAGTTCATAAGTTGTGTTATTTCAAATGATTTTGACAGTGATTTTTATTATTGAAATAAAGGTATCTTTTAAAACAGATTCCAATGCAAAAATATTATTGAAATTGGTGTTAGAATACATATTGGACAATTTTCAATTACTAAAAATTCATATAATTCATGACTGTTGGAAATAAAATTCTAAAGAATGATACCGATGGAATTGACGACGGAATGCGCATATAATAATTTTATACGATGAAATATTCCGTCGTTATATGTTTGTTGGAATTTTAATTCCAACGGAATAATGTCGTTGGAATTAATGTTGGAATTTGAGATAACTAATTTTTCAACCGTTGAAATTCCAATGGCCAAAATCCGTTGGAAAATTCCAACAGATAATTGTGGATGGAATTGACAAAGAAATATGTGTTGGAAAAAATTCCAACAACGGTATATTCCAACGAAAAATGCCTGTTGGAATTTATATTCCAACCAAAAAAGTTTTGTTGGAATCTGCGATGGATAATTTTCCATTAGTTAAAAATCCAACGGTCAAAATCCGTTGGAAGAAATTCCAACGGGAAATTACCGTTGGAATTGGCAATGGAATTTTCATTGGAAAATATTTCAACAACTCAAAATTCCATCTTTCATTATCCGTTGGAATGTACCGTTGGAATTTTTTTCCGTTGGAATTTTCATTGGAAATTTACAATTCCAACACCATCTTTTCCAATGGTCAATTTTTCGTTGGAATTACCGTTGGAATCACTGATTCCAGCGGTAAAAATGCAAAAAATCGTTGGAATTTTTCTGTTGGAATTTCACTGTTTTCTTGTAGTGATTCACAAACGAAAAGTAAATTTGGACTATGGTCTTTGATTAAACCCCGTAGGAAATTGAATGCACGCCTTCCTCTGAGGCCTTGTGCATTCCAAATCAAGCAAATCATCCTAAAAGACAACAAATGGGCTCACACATCCGAAGATTTGGACAAAAGCTAGGCTCACAAACCCGAAGATGTGGACAAAGGCCTCGCAAGGGTTCAAAGGAGATGAGCCCTTGGAGCAATGACACCCAAAACATGCAACAATAGAAATCATCTATCACCAACCCAAAATCAACCAAGAAGAAAAACTGGACCTGGGAAGAGGGTTTATTACCAAAATGATCTAAGTAAATCTGAGGGCCCTCTGGTGGTCTGATCATCAAATTAAATTGGGGTTTCTCTTCTACTCCTCACTAGCTTTCATGTGGTATGAAGATCGGGATCATCCGTGCGTCGAATCAACGGCTATGCTACGGTGAAAGATGACCTATCACCTTTTCCACAAGTCTGCAAGAAACTCAACCAGCGACGGGCGACCACCTCAACCTTTAGACGGACGGCGGCGACTTGTCTATAGAGCAGTGATGACGGTGGAATACCGTTGTAATCTCACAGCGGCGGACAACGTCTTCACACAACCGCTTCGACGGATCACCCAGCAAGCAGATGCGACGCAGCGTAGCTAGGGCTCCGCCACAGCGGCAGTGCTTACAGATCGGTGCCTCGACAAAACGCAGAAGATATCTCACCTACTGAAAGGTGTTTTCGCACATAGTATGTTATAAGTTGTATATTAACCCTCTTTTTGAAATGAAAAACTTACCAAGGAAGTATTTCATGCATGAAATATAATTAATTAAGATAAATTGAGGTAAAAAATTTAGGGTCAAACTCGGGTTAACATGGGTGCAAAATTAAGTTAAACATATTTTTTCGCTTTCAAATATTGTCTTGCCGAGAGAGGTCCAATGCGGCGGAACCCACCTGCAGAGTCGTCCCTGCTTGAGGCATTGTAAACTCCGTGGTCTGATCTTAATAAATATCCTCTTGTCCAAAAAAAAAAAACATTTTCTATAAAAATGAAATAAACTTTGCAATTGTTAAATTTATTGATTCTTTATGTTGATCAATTACTTGACTTTATTTCAGATTATCTATACATAAAAAGGTAATTAGTGTAAGATCCTCATTCCCCCGTACACACATGTTTTAAGAAAATTGTAATTAAAATGAATAAAGTAAACGTATTGTGAGGTATTATGGGGTTCATTGTGAATAAAATTGATGACAATTTGAGTAATTAAGTAATGGTTGAAGGGTGATGATAAAGTGATGATTGAAATAAAGTGTATACGACTATATTTTGTGGACGGAATATAAGACAAATGGATGAAATTACATTTCGTGGATGGAGAGAATATTAAACATGAATTGTATTATACTTAGGTGTCAACAGTGGCGGAACCAGGATTTTAAAATTGAGGGTACGATCAATAGATAATTTTATGATATACAAATAAAATTACAACTACAAGTTATAATCAAGTCCGACGAGTTTTTATTTTCTGAAAGCGGTCTATGACTTTTTCATCGGAAATTTGTAGAAACAAGTCTTTGTCAATGAAAGTGATCAAAAAATCATTTAATAATAGATCACCCATGTTATTTCGCAAAATATTTTTGACATAAGTCATTCCTAAAAATACTCTTTCCACACCTGCAGTAGCAACTGGAAGAATCAACACCAACTTGATTTGCAAATAAGTTGTCGAATAAGTCATATTCTAATTTGTTTCTACAAGCTTCATCGAAGGGGCACCAAGATCAAGCAAATCTTTAAACCTATCACCTCTTTGCATATCTTCAATGAATATATCAAGTTGGAATGCAAGAGTAATCAAATCAATACCTGAAAACTTAGATGGATAAAATGTGGCAATTTTAAGTATTTTCTCCTTATCATAAGAAGAAAAACCATCTTAAGGACTGAAGCAAGCCATGCAGGTGAGAAACTCCATATTAAGTACCCCATCAAACCCAGTTAATCGTTATCGACCTCATGGAGTTGTAAATCAATTATCCCTAAGAAAACGTTAACCCGAAAATGTTGTAGGTTCGTCTTTTGTTGAAAAAAATGTCTTGATTGTAACATCCCGTTTCTAAATTTTAAATTTGCATTTCATGATTTTAGAAAATAAAATATTCTTAAAGTATTAAATGTTGAATTAATCGAAATTTTAGAGATATATAATTTTATGTAATTCAAAAACTAATGTTTTCAATGAGTTGTACAGAGTTTTGCAAGATGACTTACTGAGGAGATCAGACTCAATTGTAACTCACTCGACACGACTTAATAAGATGATGAAATAAGTTTAAAATGAAGTAAATCATAATAAAATTTAATAATAAATAATTTATCAAATGAATTATTAATATAAATGATAGATAAAAGGTATTTATTATTAATAACAATAATAATAAAATAATTTTATATTTGTTAGTATAGATGTCCTAGAGACAATCATTATAAGGACATTGTACTTGATCATATTCGGTTATTTAGGTATTATTAACTTTAGTAATAATATTCGGTGATACACTTATAGAATGTTATGTTTGATTGTTTGCATTTATTCTTATATGTGTTCCCATGAACCAATGATGTCATTGAGATGTGAGATCTCATTTGACTATATCATGGTTCTTAAAGTAGCCCCAATCAAGGATCATCGAGATTGGGATATCGATGATGCGATTGAGATTGGTGTGCGATCTGCATCATATCGTTAGAGGATGTAGTGGTTCTCAACTCTACGAGATACTAGGTATCTCATGATGGATGCACAGATACTTTGAGAGTATTGGCTTGCCCAATCGAGAAACCGTTTGGTGTATTCTATTTACGTGTCTACGGGAATATCGATTTGTGGAGCAATGTAATGTCCTTTGACTTGAGGTCAATACACGCGACATGTATGGCGTGATGGGCTTTGACCATGACCGACGCTTGCACTCCTAACGGGGTAGATTAGACATGTGTTGGGCACACCATAAAGTACATGTGCGCGGTAGTTGAGCCAAGAATATGATTCATTCCTCAAATAGATTTAGAGAGAATACTCGTCTTCTCATAACTAATTGGATCGTTAGTCATTGGCCAATGCACGTCACATTTGGAATGGTGTTCAAATGCGATAATGTGATCAATTAGTAGAATGAGATAACTTGATTAAATTATTGGAATAGACACATCATCACGTTCTAGATTTAATCAGAGTATTCGTGAATGAAAGGATCATATCATTGTGAGTTTCACATTACAGGTTGTTGCTATTTCCGCGCAACGTACCTCACATATTGAGATTGTCTGGTTCATTGTCTAGGGTTCTGCTAAGACCGTTAGTTTGACTAATCGCTTGATATGTGAGGGCCTATGGGTCACACAACAAGTAGTCTAAAGTTACGAATTAAAATTGGATGAATTAATTATTTGATTTGATCAAGATATTTAATTTATGGAGAAATATAGAATAATTATATTGGATAGAATTATAATTTATTTAATTAAATTAGATTTAATTAATAAGATAATATATTAGGTATATCATAAATGGTAAAATATATACTTGGGCTCAAACCCAATATGTGCACAGATATGGTTTCTGTTTTACTATATAAATACCTCTAGGGTTAGAGGTTTTGAGTCGTAACAATTTTATCACTCATAATATTTCTCCGGTTCTCTCTATAGAATTCTCCTAGCGAATTCTTTTAGAGAATTCTAATCTGGATCACAAGTTCATAGACGAGGATTACGTGGATACCATAGTAGAGGATCTCGCATACGAATCACTGTAATGATTATTTAATGCTTTAATTATCCTTTATGTTATACACTCATATCAGAAATCTGTGTTGGTGATCAAAATTTTAAACTTCCGCTGCTACGAGCATGGTGTTCATACCTCGAAAACCCAACAGTGGTATCAGAGCTTCAGATTTAATGGTTGTATACATAATTTTATGTACGTCAATAAATATTCAGAATTGTTTTCCAATTTTATTTTGCCCAATGTTTGATTTCTGAATTGTGTATATACAATTAATTTCTTGGAAGTTGTTTTGTATACACGTAATACTAGGTTTTTAATTTATTTAATTATAAAAAAAAATTGAAGTTAGGGATTCAGGTTTTGGGAAACCGTGAATCCCTTATTCAAAGTGCTGCACTCCATGGACTCGCCGGACAAAAGGTTTGCTGGGCAAACGGGATTGATTCGCCGATTCAGCCCAATTAAACCACCACGAGGCCGTCCGACTGGAGTATTTGCTGGGCAAATATCTCAGGTGAGAATTTAGGCCGCGTGCTGTTGCAGCGACGCGAATCAGAGGGCGGTTCACGCCGTCTGTGACGTCGAGAGCTCTATGGGCGGGGCGACTCCCTGTTGCAGGGGTGAAGTCGCTGCCCTTTCTCCTTTCGACTGATTGCACCTGCAATCGAGATACTAGGTATCTCATGATGGATGCACAGATACTTTGAGAGTATTGGCTTGCCCATTTGAGAAACCGTTTGGTGTATCCTATTTACGTATCTACGGGAATATCGATTTGTGGAGCAATGTAATGTCCTTTGACTTGAGGTCAATACACGCGACATGTATGGCGTGATGGGCTTTGACCATGACCGACGCTTGCACTCCGAACGGGGTAAATTAGGCATGTGTTGGGCACACCATAAAGTACATGTGCGCGGTAGTTGAGCCAAGAATAGGATTCATTCCTCAAATAGATTTAGAGAGAATACTCGCCTTCTCATAACTAATTGGATCGTTAATCATTGGCCAATGCACGTCACATTTGGAATGGTATTCAAATGCGACAATGTGATCAATTAGTAGAATGAGATAACTTGATTAAATTATTGGAATAGACACATCATCATGTTCTAGATTTAATCGGAGTATTCGTGAATGAAATGAAAAATATTTCCAAAAATATAATTTCATTTTCTCTCTTTAATTTCCAAATCTTCTCTCTTTCCTTTTTTCTTCAAATTTCTAAATCTTCTCTCTTTCCTTTTTCTTCAAATTTCCTTTTCTTCTCTCGGTCACTGGCTTGGGGCTCAAGCTACATATTGCCCCCAAATTATTTCCTTGAATAAATTTGACTCGTTTTACCCACGAACTCGATTTCTTCCTTCATTGACTTCACTAAAAATTAGGTATGTATTTTTACCTTCCAAAATAGTCATTTTTCCTACAAAAACGACAAAACACCACCTTTCTCTTATTTTGACCAAAACATGCATAATCGACCAATAAATCAATGAAATCACAATCAAAATGAGCTTCATATGTGCATAAAACACGTGTAAATTCCACCCGAATCAGTGGTATAATCGAGAAGATCAAAGTCTTAGTCTTTGGACTTAAAGCCACAAGAAACTCAAGGGGTTAATAAACATCACAATTGGGATTGTGAGAGTGGATGTAGACATTTGTCGAACCACTATAAATCTTGTGTTCATTTACTTACTGTTTTATATTCTAATAAGTTCTTAAAGAATTCGTATAAACAACTAGATTGAGAAATCTTGTTGAGTAGACGAATTACTTGATTCAAGAACAGTAGTAAAATTCATAATAAAGAAGTTGAGTATAAACTGTAAAGGCTCACATTAAATCTGAAAGTACTAAGTTGATTTGTTATAAGCAGAGTACTACTTAAGAACACTAAATTCCGCATATAACTCTGATATTTTAGAAAAAAAATTAAAAGTCTATTCACCCCTCCCCTCTAGACTTTTCAGGCTTATTCTAATCTTAACTCAATTTGGGACCAACACATACAGAGATGTAATTCTTCTAGACTGATTTTTGGAGTGATGAATTAGACCTCATTGGTTGTTGATTTCTTAATCTTTGTTGGTCCCTGGACGAGTAGTGAATGGTAAAAGTCTACAGGGGAGGGGTGAATAGACTTTAAAACCTTTTTAAAACTCTTTACAAGCTAGTATGATGTATTGCCTAAGTTATATTTTTCAGGTTAGAAAGCTCATATACGTTAAAGAGCTTTATTTTACTTAGAATAGATTTTTGAAAATCTATGTTAATCGACCTAGAAGTCAAGTGCTATGAAGACAAGAGTCATGAAGACATAAAAAGTAAGCACATAGATTGTCAAGAAATATTTTTCAGAAAAGTTGACCTACAAAGGACTTAGCACAATTCAAGTGTTCAAGTGATATGAATGATGATACAGAAGACCTTGCAAGTCATAAAGCATGGTCAAGGTACATGAATTTGAGTTTAGAGCACTTTGCAAGTAAAGCAAGTAAACAAGTACTATGAAGGAAGACACAAAATTGTTTACAAGTCAAAGAGAACTGTCAAGTCACATGAATGAAGGCTCTGAGCATATTTCAAGTTAATTCAGTGGTCAAGAAGTCTAAAGTAACATTCATAGCAGTTTACCAAGTTTCAATACTTATGCAAAAGAGGCTGAGAGCTCACCTACTTATGGTAAAGAAGTCTAAAGGACTATGTTGCACTGAAAACAAAGATAGGACAAGATCAAGCCGTTATTCAAGTGTTGGAAAAAATTTCATGAAGGCCTATGATCAATTTTCGCCTATTATTGTGCATAAAAAATTTCTGAAAACATAATGATTTCTTTTAGAATTGGACGTAAATGCATTTACAAATTGCATGCACACCCTTGAACAATTTAAATGTTCAAATTTATGGAATAAAGTAATATCTCCACCAACGCATAGTTTCTTATCTCTATAAATATGGTGTAACTTGAATCTTTTCAGGTTACAACACGCAAACGAGAACATATACAAGTTGAAACTCTAGCAAGAAATCTACAAGCAATCAAAGGCATTCAACACTCAAGCATTCGAGCCTACATTTGAGTGTTTCCATTAGTTCCCTCTAGACATAAATCATTGTTAATTCCAAGACTAGAAAGTGATATCCTAGCCTTTACATTGTTCTTAGTTATAGAGGGTATCACGTTAGTTGGTAACAAGAACAAAACTCTACTTTCACTTTGAGAGATATTTGAGAGTATCGTTGAGTTCAAGAGTTTGAGAGTATTATAACAAGTGTTGGTTGTAAGAAATCAAGAGAGGAGAAAAGAAGAAGAGGGGAGTGCACCTTGACACTATAACACAAGTTAATTCTGAAGATATTAAGAAATTATCCTATTAAATCAGAGAAAGTGGACGTAAGAGCATTTTAGCCTTCGAACCACTATAGATCTTGTGTTCTTTACTTATTGCACTTTATTACTTGCTTATTTATTGTTTGATCATAACTTGCTCTTACTTGATATTTTATAAAACTGTTTTGATCATTAACATAAGCATTTGTTTAAGGAAAAATATTTTCCATTGGTGTTGACATTAACCTGTCTTGGTGTGAGTAAACCTTGTGATTTACTAATTTATTTTGAGGAGTATAAAAAGGGTCTAATTTTGCATATAGCTAGTTTGTTTACTTGATTAAAATTTTTTAAAATACTTATGAAGTATTTTCATAGGTATTGACCTTTTATAACTAACCTAACTCTAATAATTTCTTATACACGTGTCACACTACTTTTAGGACCATCATATATTTTAATTAAATGAATGATTTATTTATTTATTTATTTTTTTTGAGGAGGGGTTTACATCATCAAATAGAATTATAAATCACGAATTAAGATCTTGATTTTCAAACTAATGCGGATATCGCCGTTCACTTCAATCATGAGAAGAGAAAAGACGAGTTTCCCTTTGCCTTGCCTTAACTGATGTTCAGATTTTCAATCTTTAAACGAGACAACTCCACATAAGGTGTTTCATGTCAAGAATAGGAAACAAAAAAAATATATATTAAATGAATGAATTAATATGATATGATATCCTTTTAATTTTGGATTGGAGGGCATGTCGGCAATGACCAAATTAATACCCCTCTATATTTGGATTGTGGCGGGGTGGGTCTAAATGGAAAGGTGATGGGGTTCCCAAGCATGCACGTGGGTGGGCCCATTTTATTACATGAAATCGAAGTCTCATTCAATCAATGATCTTACAAATAAGATGAGCATGTGGGTAGGGTAAATAAAGAAAACGTTGATTATGAATGATGGGTCATAGCACCCACACAAGAGTATTATATTGGTTTACATAAACATTTATGCACCATCTTTGCAATTATGGTTAATTCTAAATAAATACATAATCCTTAGTTTTAGTATCAATTTAATTACAACCTTTACGATTATTGTAACTGTGTTGTAATTAGATACACTTTTTTTTTTCTGACCAACAATTGATAATGTGGTTTGCTGGAGTTTGCCACATCAAATTACACATATTCTTTTTTTTATTATCTTTTATTTTCCACATCAGATTACGAGAAAGACGCAGAAGAAGCGGAAGTTTTATTTTTATTTTTTATAAAGTTTTATTTTTTTTATATATAAAATGTAATCTGATGTGGAAAATAAAAAAGAATATGTGTAATCTCACGTGGTAAGCTCCGGCAAACCACATCATCAATTGTTGGCCGGAGAAAAAAAATGTGTATCTAATTGCAACACGATGAAAGATTGGGGTTTTTTACAATAATCGTAAAGATCGTGATTAAATTGATATTGAGACTAAAGGTGGTGTATTTATTTAGAATTAACCCGTACAATTATTACAAATTTGAGTTATTTTCACTCATTTGAATGAGTTATAGGACCCACAAAATGGAATGAATAGAATTGAGCCATAGAAGTAATAATATGTAAAATTATACAAGTTTAGCTTACTTGGTGTAAACTGACAAGATGAGTGTGCATAGTTTACTTGGTGTAAGTTGATAAGATGACTAATAAGTTATCAGTGAAGCCATCTAGAAACAAGTTGATGATGCACTTAAAACACACTCACTTCATTCCTACTCACTCAAATTGATCCAATCAATGCAAAGATCAATTGAATGGACAATTACCAGCAAGAGTTATCATTAACTTTAACCAATATGGAGACCAACCCCTTCGAAGAGAAGGAAGAGGCTTTAGATGATGCCAAAAGGGGGGAATGAAGCTCTAAAAGATCGAAGGGCAGGGCCAAATTGATTGAAGATGATTGTGAGGCTTCAAGAACCAAAGAGTGATTTCAAGATTCAAGTGTTATGAATTCATGTTAAAGACACAGATGCTCATTTCAAGTAAAGTTACATGACCAAGAAGCCTGAAGTCCCATTATTGAAGGAAATCAAACCTGAATCAATATGCAACTCTGAAATGAAACCTAGGACGCTAATGTCGTTATTTCAAGCGTCTGAGAATATTCCAATGAAATGACACATGTCACTATGCATAACAAACTCTGAAGATTGAATGAAGTTTTTGGATTGGACGTGATTGCATATACTATTTGCATGCACACCCTTAAAAAATTCAAGCATTCAAATTTATGAATTGGGACTCTATCTCCTCCAACGGATAGTTTCTCGCATCTCTAGGGTAGAACTTGAATCATTTCAAGTTTACGGGAACATAAACAAGTTAAAGCTATTGCAATAAATCTACCAACATTAAAAGGCATTATTACACTCAAGACATTCGTATTTAGTTTATAAGAATCTACTTGAGTGATTCATTAGTTCCCCGGAAAATCATTGTTAATCCTAAGTCTAGCCTAGTTGTTAGGATTAATGCAATATTGGATGTCATCTAATATTCTATCTATTAGAAGAGTTGCTAGTGTTCTGATCTTGGAGTTCAGCAAAGGTGGGTTAAGGTGTAACTCGCTGATAAGGTTTAGTGATCTGATTAGGAGTCAACTGATCTGATAAGAGTTTGGACAACTCTGCTGATGCAAGTCGTCTGAAGTCAGTTCAGGAGGGTTGGGTCCAAGTCTGCTGAAGCCAACTCAGACTCAGCTGAGTCAAGTCTGCTGAAATCTAGTTTTCAGAGTTAGTTAATTATGTTATTTATGTTAGTTAGTTAGTTGGTTAGTGACGGTTATCCAATGCATTGTACATCTATAAATACATCATCTAGTGCATAGGTTGTAGGTTCCTGAAATTGAGAGTTTTGAGAGATATCAAGCTTAGTGAATACTTGTAATCTGTAACTTTCATTTGTGATTAGTGAAGAGAGTCTTCTATCCTCCGCGGACGTAGATCATTTGATCGAACCACGTAAATCCCGAGTCTTATTTTGTTTTCTTTATTCGTTTCAATTCATTGCGTTTATAGTTGTCTTGATTTATCATTTGTAGGGAATTGTTTTGTGGATACAATTCCATAACACTAGTCTTTACAGTGTTCTTAATTGTAAATGATATCACATTAGTTGGAAAGAAAAAAAACCCTATTTTCTACTTAAGAGATAGTTGAGGACATTGTTTGAGTTCGAGTTTGAGAGTATTACAACAAGTGTTAGTTGTAAGAAATTAAGAGAAGAAGACAAGAAGAAGATGAGAGTGCACATTGGCGCTATAAAACAAGTTAATTCCTATTGATTAAGGGAATATCCTGTTAAATTAGAGAAAGTGGACGTAGGGGCAATTTAGTATCCAAACCACTATACTTCTTGTATTCTTTAGTTATTTGCTTATTACTTGTTTGATCATTGCTTGAGAAAATTTCATTTTACGTCCTGTAAATTAGGCCTAATCCAGTTTATATCCTTTAAGTTTTCACTTTTTCAATTTACGTCCTAGGTTGTCCAATTTATGTCCTTTTAAGTCCAATTTATATCCTTTTCGCCGGAAAAATGGAATTCCGGTCAAATTGTCCAATTTACGTCCTTTAAGTTTGAAAATTAAAAATTAATATTTAAAAAATTCTGAAAAAAATTAAAAATATCATTAAAAACAAAAAATATCATTAAAATTTATAAATTGTGTAAAATAAAAATAAAAAATTCTAAAATTCTAAAAAAAATTAAAAAATCTGAAATTTGAAAAATTTGTAAATTAAAAATAAAAAATTTCTAAAAATCTCAGAAAAACATAAAATTCTAAATATAAAAATTAAAATAAAAAATTATACCATTCTAAAAACCTCATTAAAATGAATTTGACACGGTTCTACAATCAATCAAGACGTGGAATACAAAAACAAATTAGGAGTTCGAGAAAAACTTCAATTGCGAATGAGTCCGAATCAAGTCTAATTTTTTAATAATTTTTATTATTCTTATTGGGTTTTTAGAATTTTTAATATTTAATCTACACATTTTTTAAAAATTAAAGAGATATTTAGAATTTTAATGAGATTTTTTAATTTTTTAATTTTATGTTAAACATTTATATTTTTTGAATTGTAAATTTTTTTTTTTAACACATTTTATAAATTTTAATGAGATTTTTAAAAAATTAAATAATATTTTAAATTTTATTTTACACATTTTATAGTTTTTAATTTTAATGATATTTTCGGATTTTTAATAATATTTTAAAATTTCGACTGATATTTGTAGAAAATTTATTTATTAAATTTTAATTTTCAAACTTAAAGGACGTAAATTGGACTATTTTGTCGGTATCCCAATTTATTCCTCAAATTCCGGTGAGTTTGAAAATTTTCCGGCAAAAAGGACGTAAATTGGATCAAAAAGGACGTTAATCGAAAAAATGAAAACTTAAAGGATATTAATTGAATTAGGCCTAAGTTACCGGATGTAAAATGAATTTTTCTCATCATTGCTTGTAGTTACTGCATAAAACTAGTTTTATCATACACTTAAAAGAAAACTGTTTTCATAGTTGTTGGAAAAAACCCTTGAGTTTTGATGTGAGTATAAAAAAAGGTTTATCATTATTTTCGCATATAGAGATAGAGTGTTTAATATATTGTTTCTTACTCTCTCCGCTCCACAAAGATAGTCACATTTGACTTTACATACATTTTAAGAAAAATCAATAAATGAAGTCAAATTTAACTAATATGTCAATTTTACCCTTAAAACCTCATACTTCAAAATCTGCTAAGCCTTAATTACTCTTATTAATTAGGAGTAAAATTGACAATAAAACATTTAATACTAAAGTAAAAGAGAAAATGTGGCTATAATTTGAGACATCAAAAAAAGTAATATGTGTGGAACGGATGGAGTATTAAAATACTAGGTCTTGGCCATTTAATTGGAAATTCACCAGACTTTGATAATTGTGTTTAAAAGTTTGAAAAATGCACACACATGTATTATTCTCCCCCTCTCAATAAATGTGTCACGCTCCTTTTTGGAACCAACAACAACAATAATATTTTTTTTTGCAACTATCATTTCTAATATATGTGTATTTGAAAAATCGGATCTTGTGTTCATGCTTCTGTTTTTAGCGCAACTTGTGCTATTACTATAATGTATATCCCATTTAAGTAATATAAGATAATATACACAAATGCCAGCTGCATTAATATTTAATACGAATGGCTCACTCGATTTGTAGTAATGAAAATGGAGGAGTTAATAGTGGTGGGTACTACTTTTAATAAATGTTACTTCCTCCGTCCAATTTTATTATGCCAATTTCTCCGGGCACGGATTTTAACGAATATTGATTAGTTTATTCATAAAATAGATAAGTTGAGAGTATGATGAAGTATTGTGGGGTCCATTTATAAATAAATGATTGTTTATAAATAAAGTGAATGACAAAGTGAGTAAATAAGTGATGGTATGAGGGTGAAGATAAAGTAGTATATATGAATAGTATTGTTTTAAAAAATGGTATGGATATAATAAAATTGGACAACCAAAAAAAAGAAAATGAGAATAA
This sequence comes from Galeopsis tetrahit, assembly GCA_963675135.1. Lineage (NCBI taxonomy): Eukaryota > Viridiplantae > Streptophyta > Magnoliopsida > Lamiales > Lamiaceae > Galeopsis > Galeopsis tetrahit. Next base: position 53,754,645 of record OY776124.1, on the reverse strand, counting down.
TGAAATTGGACGAAGGGAGTATTAATTTATGTATAAATTAGAGATGTTTGAAGGTATATTTGAGGTATCGTTGGATCCAAGTTTATAAATAACTAAAGTGAACGACAATTTCGACGGTGTGAATAATATAATTTTAAAAAAAAAGAGATAGACATAATACTTCCTCCGTCCATAAAAAATGTGCTCAGTTCTATTTTTTTATCCATAAAGAATATACTTATTCTATTTAAATAGTTAGCTTTTGAGTATCTTTCTACTTTATTAGTAATTAAGATTCAGTATCTACAAATAATATTTTTTACTCGTTACCTTACATATCTTTTATATAATTAAAATATAATTTTTTAAAAAAATATGTATAAAAAAAGTGAGCAATTTTTTTATGGCCAGAGTGAGTAAAACTATAGATAACTAAAAAAATAAAAATAATAAAATTGAACAAAAAAAAGTAATTATTAATAAAAATGACTCCTCATTCGTTCCCGATATCGGCCAGTCTTGTGTGTATATAAAGGATAGAGGTATAAGTCATTTTCTTGAAGATTATTTGATTGAAAGAAATGGGAGTTAATGGGAAGCTAGTTTCTGAGATACACATAAAATCAGATGGTGATGTTTTTCATGAGATATTCAGAGAGAGGCCACACCACATCTCAAACATGAGCCCTGCTTATATTAAAAATTGCGGTTTGGTTGAGGGCAATTGGGGAACTGTTGGCTCTATCATCATTTGGAACTACACTCATGGTAAGTCTTAATTTCCCTATTTTATTTCATTTGTTACTTTTATTAACGTTTTTTTTTTTTGTCTAATAAAAAATATTTAGTCTCTTTATTCCAATGGTGTCATTTTTATTTTTTTTACAGTTTAGTTTCATATATATATTCAAAATGTAAATTTTTTGTCCCAAATTGCCCACGAAACAATTGTGACTGGGACATGCTAAAAACGATGTTGCTTTGTGCGTTTCATGACGATTTGAGACGAAAAGTATACTATTGAAACTAGCTAGATACAAGACTCAATTGAAAAGACAAAAAATTAATTACTGGTGGACCATTTTGAAAAAGGTAGAGAATTATGAGGGGGATTTGACTTTTTAATTGCGAATATTGACCTGCACACTTTTCTCTTTTGTTGAAGTATCTCATTATTACTTGTACACTCTTAATATAAAATAATTTGTTTCCCATTTCTCTGATTGACTCAGATGGGAAAGAATGCGTGGCGAAAAATATAATAGAAGCCATAGAGGAAGAGAAGAAGTTGGTGACGTTCAAGGTGACTGAAGGAGATCTGTTGGAGGTGTACGACAACTTCAAACTGACAGTACATGTTGACACGACGGGCGATGACAACCTTGTGACGTGGACGTTAGAGTACGAGAAAAAGAAGGAGGATATTCCAGATCCACAATCACTCATGGACCTTTGTCTTGGTGTTACTAAAGATATTGAGACTCACCATCTCAACGCCTAAATCACAATATCCATCAATAATGTTTATGACTCATGGGCCTTTTATGTTTAGACTGCTTAATGAAACTACATGTAGTCTTGTGTGTTCCTTTTTTCTTGCTTATTGCTCTCTTTATTTATCCTTGAAAATTATGATCACCAGTTCAATTAATGAAAAATAAATAATTTGGTTTGTACACACGTGACTTTTTAGTATAGTCAGTCAATGTGTCATTTTGCCTATATGTTTAGTTTATCTGAAGATCTAAAACTCAATGGCTTAAATTTAAAAAATTAATATTAGATTAGTAAAACAAGCTAAGTAGTAGGTTAGTGCGACATAGTGCGAAAACACACGTGGACCGATTAAATACCATAACTTGGAAGAGTTTAGGGTAAAGAATTTTAATTAAGGGTTTTATAGTGTTGAAATCGTTGTCTTAAATCACACGAGGATTGTGCAAAAAAATAACCCTTTTGACTTTATAATACAATTACCTACATTTCTTCAATCACTTTCTCTCTCTTAATCTTGATTTTTCCGCTCCCCCCAAAATTTTCTCAAAGTGGTACCTTCATCTCTCTATGGCTGTTGCATTTCTATTTTTTTATTTATTTTTTAAATAAGAAAATTAAATCTCTAATTCGCTGCTCCTCTAGTTTTAATTATGCACATGTTGCTTCAAAATGAATTCACTCAACTATATATCTTCATTAATAAACAAACCTTTCAAGTTAGCTAGAATTGCTGAATTTTTTTTATTGAAGATTAAAAATGAATTGATATTAATTGATAATATCCATTTGTTTCTCAGATTTCAATCTTCAAATAATGGCTCCTTATCAAAGCTGTTGTTTATAGTATGAAAATTTAAAATATCCCCTTATATACTAATAGGGAGTTTAAATTGATGATGTGTCGTTTTGTGGTTAATTTGGCTTATGTGTCATTTTGTGGTTGATTTGGCTTATGTGTCATAATTTAATGAAGTTGTAAATTTTAAAAAGTATGATGTGTAATTAAGTTATTGGTTGAGTAAGATATGTTTTATAAACTCTTTCCAAATATTATATTCTTATTATTTTAACATTGACTAATTAAATTAATTTTTATTTTATTTACTTAACTTTATTGTAGTATTCATTTTATTCTTTAGTTTAACTTATTTTAGAACTATTTAATGTTCTACTGAGCAAAATAAAATCTAAAATTTATTTTTATTGGGTGTACAATTCTTTATTTAATTAGTTATTAAATTGTATTTTATAATTACTTTTATCTTATATCTCAAGTAATTGTTTTTGTTATTATTTTAAATTTATTATAAGTTTAATGCATTTAAAAAATAGAGCTCGAAAATATATATGTAAAACTTATTATATAATTTTATACGTAATATTTATTATATAAATAATTATATTATTTTACAAGATTAACAAATTTGTTATATATACATAATACACTATTTCTATAGTATATAATCCCTTTATATACTAATAGGGAGTTTAAATTGATGATTTGTCGTTTTGTGATTAATTTGGCTTATGTGTTACTTTGTCCTTAAATCATATCTTTTGATATTTGGTCTGATTGAAAAACAATATTGTTTTATTAAGATGTTGTTATGTCATTAAGAAGTCTAAATTAATAAAATTATGTTAGATTCGAACACAATTAAAATTGTCAAAAAGACTAAATTGCAACTATATTTAAAATTTGTGATTTATTTGCAATTACCTTAAAGTTTAGATTAGATTGCAAATGAGGATCGAAAAGGTTATGATTTAATTTGCAATTAACTAAAATATTTATTTATTTAATTGTGTTGTGATTGATATTGAAGGTTTACTTACAATTTATTGAGAGTTATTTTAATATTATTTAAATTATTTGTTTCCGAACTTTTATAATTTTTTTAAAAGTTATTTTCATATTTATTAAATGTAAGGTGTTGTGGTTGATATTGAAGGTTGACTTACAATTTATTAAGAGTTATTTTAATATTACTTAAATTGTTTGTTTTCGAAATTTTATAATTTTTTTAAAAGTTGATTTTATATTTATTAAATGTCAACGTCACATTTCGTTTGATTCTCACAAATTTTCTTAATAAAATTAACTAACATAAGTGTAATTATTTTGTATAATTCAAAATATTGTGTTAGTTAAACTATTATATTATAATACAACGTTTGAAAAAAATGTTAAATTTTTTTAACAAAATAATTATAATTTTTCGAAATCATTTTTTTAACAATATAATTATAAAAATATGAAAAATTAAATTAAATAAATAAATAAAAATTTATTATTAAATATTTAAAATTCTGTGTAATACACGGGTTCTACACTAGTATATATATAAACTGAAGTACTTTCTAAAAAAATAATCAGATATTTAAATTTAAAATATATATAATCAGAAGTACTTTCTAGAAAATAATCAGATAATTAAATTTAAATGTAGGATAGAGTTGTGGTAAATATTTAGGCCGATTCTCCAGGGTAACAGTAATACAATTGGATATATTTTAATTAATTTTGATCCTTGCAAAGTCCGCTGTCGGTTGCCTGAATCTCTCTTCGTTTTCCAACAGAAGCAGCAGAACTTATCTTTTTCAAGGTAATATCCGCCCCTTTTACAATTCCAAGAGCCTAGCTAGTTACATTTCTTGATGCATGCATCTTTTGTTGTACCCGAATTAGTCGCAAAAAATTCCACCACAGAGAGGCCCACTTGCAGCAGCTGAATTAAAGACCATTGAAGGAGGCTCAGAGCAGAGGATATGAAAGTATTCAAATCCGGACCGATTCAAAAAAAAAAAAATACTCCTGAAAATGGAATACAGTGATGTGTAAAGTAAAATAAAGAAGGGGTATTATTGCTAATTTATTCACTAAAGTGGGTGGAGATTTGATTAAAGTTATAAATTGAGTTAAGTTGTGGGCCCAAGTAAAATAAAGGAGGGGTATTATTGGTAAAAATTATTTGAGTTATTTCCTTTTTTGGAGTGTGCAAATAATGTTGAGACGTCCCGTTAAAAAAAGTGTGCAAATAATCACGGGACGGACTATGCACCGGAGGAAAGAGAGGCGCTGGACCCAAAAGTGCCATAAGCACGAAGAATCATTTCAGCTTCAAAAAATTAGTAGTGTGCAAATTCAATTTTTTTGTGATCGAGTGATATCTGTAATAACAAATTTCGTGAAATTAATAAAAACATAAAAAATGCAATAAAATTTATTTCTTTCGAATTAAACCAAGATTTGTGTGGATTTACAATCTCTAATATAACTCTTTTGATTCTTCTCTTCTGATCTTGACTTTAAATCAAACGGTTGTTGAGGAGTTTGAAACCTTAGTCTCGGGTAGTCAATGTTATTTTCGAATGATTTGTACGAAGAACAACTTTGAAGTTCCTTCGAATGTTCAAGAACACTCTATATCTCTCTGCAGAGAATTCTAAAGTCTTAATGCTTTGTATGTGTGTTTGTTAAATGAATGAGAGGAGAACTCTATTTATAGGAGGATGGAGTGACAACCTTCCCCCTTTACACTGATCACATGGCGCCTTCTTATTGACAAATGTCGATTTGAGTGACTTCATTTGTTTTAATTTAATTCGCTTCCATTTTGAGGAGATATAATTTTCATCCTTTCCCTCGATCTAAACTTTTCACTCTACACTACTCGTTTAGAGATCTACAAAATTTCCTCACCGAATGCCTCGGCGTTAGCACTGCTCGCCTTTATATTCGATGAGTCCAAGTTTTCCTTTGGTGATTTTTTTTTAAAACCTTCTCTTCATCAATTTTAAAATTTATGAATATTATTCATATGAATAGGGTTTAACCACGTTTACGCCTTATATGGCCACATTAGAAATTTGTCGGTACTTTGCAAATTGAAATTATATATTTTAAGTAGGGTAGGAATCTAGACAAATTTGAAATGAATGATCTCCGATGATAAACATGGATCCTCTTTATTAAAAAAAAAATTGTAAATTTTGTAGAGAGAAAATATGTGATAAAATAATGAAAGAAAACGGAGTATTAAAGAATGAGAGTTGCTCAATATATTTATTTCTTTCTGAAATTAATTTACAAAAAATAAAATAAAATGAAAAGGTGTATGTCCCCAATGATGAGGGAGTTCCATGCAATAGATTATAAATTCCTGATCATTCTGTTAAAATAGGGTTTGCTAGAATTAAAAGGAATTTTGAAGAGTCAAATTCCCTCTACAAAAAAAAAAACAGTTAATTAGCGGCAAAAAAATCGTTGTTAAACATAATTTGTGACAAATTTTGAGTGATGGTTAAAAATTTGCAACAAAGTTTATATTCGTCAGCAAATTTGAGAAAAAAAGAATTTTTAAAGAGACTGAATCAAGCTAGCAATAAGACCAACAATCGTCCATTTAAAAGATTTAATTCGCGGGACCAGTGGGCAGTGTGTCACTTTACCATTTGAGTTAGAAGCTTCTATCGTATATTTAATGACACACATATGTGTGTGTATGTTTGAGTTCTAACAATGGACTCCCATGGGATATTTTAAATCTAAAAAAGCCTAATGAATACACTGAAATGCATTGAAGAAAGTGGTGAGGTAGCTTGTTTGAAATGCCAATGATAACACATAAAAGCATTTTTTTACGTGTAAAAAAATATTTTCTATTTCCACCGTTCAGCTATAATTTTTTTTAATTAAGAATTATGATAAAATAATAGATGTAGTACAAGTGATATGATGGTTGAAAGATAAAATAATACTCCTTCCATCCCATGATTATTTTCACATGCATGTGAAATGTCACGTAGGATAAAAAAAATGCATTTAGTGGGAATTTTGAGGGGTAATTTTATAAATTAACATTCATATATAAAGTAAATAAATGAGTTGACTTTTGTGTATGTGTGGAGAAAAAGTAATGACATTTGTGTAAATTTGAGGATATTGTGAAGGTGGAGTTTATAAAGGGTTTTTCACTTTAAGGGTGTGAAAGTAATTGTAGGACGTCCCGAAAAGAAAAGTGTGAAAGTAATTGCGGGACGGGGAAAGTAGATGAGTATGAGATGAAGTATGATAAAATAATAGATACAATATAAGTGATGTGACTGGGTGATATAAAATAATATGTAAAAAATGGAATAAGAAACTTATTGTGGAACATTCATAAAAGAAAAATGGAAAATTTATAGTGAAATGGAGGAAGTCTTATTTTTTCAGTATTCTTATAAAAATTGTAATAAAAAAAAAAATCATTACATAAGCTTTCATTTTTTTTTAGCAATACATGAGCTACTATATGGGGGTAAGTGTCTATCAATATTATTGTTTGAGAGTGTGTTTAACTAGTGTTTAAGTGAACACAACGGAATACTTTTTAACATAGATTTTATTTAATAAAATCTATGCGAGCCTTGCGGTGAAAAACCTTTACACTACTATAAAAATGGGTTTTAGAGACGCTCAAGAGTGTCATTAAATGTAGCATCTAGTGACGCTTTTGCTATAGTGACGCTACGGTCAAGGGTCACTTGATTTAGCGTTTCTATAGTTTGTTTGTCGTGACGCTTCAAAGCGTCATCGTAGATCATCATTATGACACTTTTACGGGTCATAGTAACCACTATTTTGTGACGCTAATCGACGTCACAGCGGTGCAGTGTGCTTTAGTGATGCTTTCTCACGTCACAAAAAAGTTTTAACTAACTTAACTACCTTGTCTACTGATGCTTTTATGCGTCATAGTAACACTATTTGGTGACGCTAACCGACGTCACCACGGTGTGCTTTTAGAAACTTTTTCTCACGTCACTAAAAGTTATAACTAACTTAACCACCTCGTTTAGTGATACTTATTTTTAACTAATTTAATTATAAGATTTTATGATGCGTTTTCATATATGTAATATATGTAACAATACACATATAGGTGAGATTATACCTATATGCATACCCCTAACATGCTCAAACATATATGGACATCATAATAATAAAATATTGTCATTGACTTTGTAAACAAGAAACAACCAAGTATATTCCAACTTGCAACAACCACTGGAAAAGATGTGTCCTATCTACATAAATATAGAACAAGTTCTCTCTACAAGCATCCTATCTTTGATAATGAAGAAATGATGGAAAAAAACTAGCTAGCTACAACACTATTATTTAGATCGCATCTCAAACCCGCAACACTGTTTTTGCATGATAATCGTGGACAAACAAAGTATAAGGTTTGTTTAATAAAGAATTTGTTATGTGGAATGAAAACCACCTAGGCAGTTCTGTAAACACGTGTCATCGTTTCAAATTGAGCAGTTCATTGATGGCATCTTCAAATTGCTATCTCCTATGCTTATCAACCTACGATAGAATCAGAGTAGAAAAAATAAAGTATCATGACCTGATAACAAAGGAGAACAAAAAATGTTTAGATATGCACTAATAGTGCTACTAAGCCATCAAATTCTAAAGATTCTTTATAAAACCAGACAAATGACACAGTCTAGAGGAATAAAAGTATACATTTGCCAATTGAAAATAGAGCACATGTCTTGAAACAATTTGAGGTACAACTTTATGAAAATCTTGACTAAAATATACATTTAAGTTTGTAGTACAATTATATTACGCAAAGATTCAGAAAGTGGTCAGTGATTTATAACTGAAGCCTAGCAAGTACTTCACTGATTTGTGTGCAGAAATTGATGTAGAAGTAAGTGATGAAGGAAGGAGGCAAACATACCTTTAGAAAATGGAGAGTCACATGTGGAAATCCATGTCTTTTTTGTAATCATCAGTTAAGAAATTAGAAATTCTTATTGCAGATTGAGAATGATGAACATGGGAGATAGGATATCAATCACTCAAACTGCAGTGAGATCTGCCAAAAAATCATACTATAAGTTGTAACGACTAATCTTCCAAAAACGATATAAAACTAAAACATTATTAAGATAAAAGAAAACAATAATCTTGTATGGTCAAAGCATTAGACAATAAAACCTGTAGAACAACAAAAGGGCTAGATTTTGGCCCCAACCAGTTATGAGGGTTTTTCTTCACAAATGCCACAATTGTCCTTTTTCCATTTGGAAGAGTTGTTGATTCTATTCACTGTGAAAAAGCCCCTAAAATCATATCAAACCAAAGTAAGATCATTTACTTTTGAAGAACATATGTACAAAAGTAAAATTCAGTAAAAAGAATACGACAGTATCCAGAGAAAGCAGTTCCATAAGCAGCTTGTGCAATCTCCCAGAAAGGACTTCATAACATGTTTTCCACAAGTCTGATGAGAGTCAAAGACTGACGATGATATATACTTCTATAGGATAAGAACACCATACAATAAATCAGGAAAGGTACATGTACCCCCAAACATCTCGCTATTACGACATTGAGAAAGACTCTTAATTTCATTATATATATGCTGCTCGATTTATCTTTTTTATTTCTTTCGTCCACATCATTTGAGACACCTGTTCATATTGCATCACTACAGTTTCATTTTCCTAATAAAGTATACCAAAAGTTTCAACACATTTGATAATTAAAAAGTGTTCTTATATAGGACAAAATGACTTGTTAACAGTGAAACAAAACATAGCTGCTAAATAAGATAACACCCTCTAAATCATTTAAAAGAAGCATAAATTTGTTATGTTTTGCTTATGACTAATTGAAACCCAACAGATGGATCGCTTTGTTTATAATACATCACAAATGACACTAGTGAGGTTTTCTAATATCATATAAATAAGAAAAGCCACTACACCAAGATTTAGGTCCATAAATGAATTTATTGTCAGCAATACCGCAAAGAGAGATGTATAACTTAATTGTTTGAGAATTAAGGTTTCAGATTTTTGCCCAGTTAAAAGACCTGAAAACATATTAAGATGAATCTTGTATGGGTTCAGGTTCTTCTAATTGTTTTAAGAATCGAGTAATATAAGTATAAAGTAAAATTCACAAAGAGAGAAAAAATAAATCACCACTCTCAGGATTTAGTGTTTCTCATATCGCATTTTTTTTTCTTTTTGTTTTTTCCAGGACAAGTCATAGCACACTTGTTATTTCTACGAAAGTAATTTCATGGAAACTAAGTAAATGCACCAATGTAGTTCCTGGAAACTGCTGCAGAGAAAGAGTCCTTTTCAAAATAGTATAGTTCAAAGCAAGCATTCATCATTATGTCTACAAAAGACTAGAAAATGAAAATATTAGAGTTGTAGGTTCCTAACGAGGGCACTAGAAAAATACTGCCAAATTATGGACATTATACAAAAAAATCAATTAACAAAGTCCAAGAAAGAAAAGGGCATCACCCTGTATAGAGCAGGGAGGCTGATACTAAGATTCTCACGAGTGAGACCAGATTTAACATGCTTTGGACGATTGAAGGATCATGAAATTCGCTGACTTTCACCCCTAACTGCACACCATTAAACAAGACAGAAAATATCTAAAAACATATCACCCATCATTTTATACATAATATGTGGATTAATTGGATGGGCAATATATATATAATGCCTATTGTTTGAATTCATCTTTCCAATTAAGCAAAACTATAATTCCAATTGAATCTACATTTGAGTATTTTAATTAATAATCAATATGCTACCAAGAAAAATAATTTATGTCCACGCATCTAAATTCATTCATAATACTACCTTTCTTAGAACTAGAAGAAACTGCATGTAACTAAGCTCTCATTTTCGATTGATACAGTAGATTATCAAATTTTGCCTCTAAAGTGAAATGTAAAAAAACCAACTCACCAAGTCTTTCAATCCATTAGTCATTATTACTATTTTTTTATTAGATTATGATATTTGTTTAGCTATATTTGGTCATATTAAGGACCAATGAGTTTTAGAATTGTGTTTAAATCATACTTTTGTTTTCTCATTTACTGATCATTAACTAATTATGTATTTTTGTATTTTATTTGCTTGTTGCACGTGCCAATTGATACCTTTAATTTTAAAAGAAAAAAAATATTGTAGCCCGTTAGTGGCCCGTTTAGCCCGCAGCCCGCTAGGGTTAGGGTTAGGTCCCAACAATTATAGGTCCGTTAAATATGAACCGGTTAAGACCCTAGCCCTTTTAGCCCGTAGCCCTGTAGGGTTGGCCCTATAGGGCTAGGGCCAGCCCGATAGACATCTTTAGGTATTACTGGTTATTACTTATTGTATTATTGAGTATATTATAAAATCATACATATAATATTATTTTGTATTAAAATTTTAAAAAATACTAATGAAAAAAAAACACATGAAAAAAAATGAAGAAATAAAAAGTTTTGAATAAAAACTGAAAATGGGAAGAAAAATTAAAAAGAAAAAAAATTGAGATTTGTGCCTAATTTTGGATATATTTTTTAAATTATTTTTTTACGATTTTTTTTTTCTAAAATATGGGTGATTTAGTGGTGAATCGACGGTAACTCGACAATGACTCGACTACATATTGAAAATGTATAAATTATGGTTGATTTTATTAATATATTTTGTGTAAATTAATAAAAAGATAATATAGTATTTTAAATATAATTATTTAAAAAAAATATTTGGGGGTGAACTCATAAAATGAGTGGGTGCGGATAATTGTGATAAAAAAAATTGGAGGTGAACTTATAAAATTAGCGGGTGTAGAGAACCGTTGTAAAAAATAAATGATTTGTGGGTGAACTTATAAAATAAGCGGGTGCAGATAACTGTAGTATAAATATGATTTGGGGTGAACTCATAAAATGAGCAGGTGCATATAACTGTGGTAAAAAAATAATTTGGGGTGAATTCATAAAATGAGCGGGTGCAGATAATCGTTGTAAAAAAGAAATGATTTGGGGGTGAACCCATAAAATGAGCGGGTGCAGATAACTGTAGTAAAAATATGATTTTGGGGTGAACTCATAAAATGAGCGGGTGTAGATAGCTGTAGTAAAAATATGATTTAAGGGTGAACTCATTAAATTAGTAGGTGTAGTAAAATATAAATGAAAAATTAAAATTAAAATTAGGGGATATGGACGTACGGTGCATACGGGGGTGTACACGGGTGTACGCAAGTGTGAGCCAATTTATAATTATTTTAAAATCAATTTTACAATTAAAATACGTATAAAATAATTATTTTTTTTATATAAGTACCAAAAATACAATAAAAATTTTATTTTGAAACGAATTTTACGATAAATTTAATAATGAGTTAAACTAGTTATCATTAATTTACTCAAAATATATAGAGAGAGAGCGGGTGGGTGGGCTAGGGTTTTGGGACAGGTCCACTTGGCATACCCTGATTCCGCCCCTATCCAGAATTGGTAGTTAGGGGGTTAAATTTCTTCAAAATTATATTTTCTTCATCAATCTTATTTTAAGAGGTTATATTTTTTTTTTATTTCACAAAATCTTGTATTCAATGTTGATAAATTTAGATTAAAATTTGTGGGTCGGATCAATCTTAATTAAATATTTTTTTTCGCTCCCAAATATTATTTTACTACATGACCAAAATTATGTTAATACAAGAACAAATTTTATCACAGGCTAAAAGTGTATTACTACAAGTCAAAAAATATTTTGAACACTTTTTTTTAACGAAATTACTAGAATATTTTTTATTTCAAAAATAATTTGCTACTACATGACTAAAGCTATGTTACTACTAGACTAAAATTTTATCAATACAAGGTCAAAAGTGTATTACTACATGTCCAAAAATATTCTGCACGCTTAATTTTTTAATTGAATTTGTCAAAATATTTTTAGATATATAGTAGTAAACTTTTGGCCTTGTAGTAACAATATTTTGGTCATATAGTAAATCACATATTTGCGACCCACAAATTTTTTGGGAGTTTATTAGACCAAGATTCAAGCCCGTCTTTTAAATCAAGGCAAAAAATCTGGATATTACAACTTAAGACAAATCTATATTTTACATTCCTAATATGCCCTCAACCTTAATTAATATTATTTAGCTAGACAATTAATATTAAAATTGAATAAGTCTCCCTTAATTATAGCTAACTTTTCCTTATACCGTTTATTTTCAATTGAACCACTCAATTCCATTTTTTCATTACTAATGTAATCAATTCATCTCGTTCTTCGTTTCCAAAAATTTGCAATCAATTTCAGCGTTTATCTCCACGAATCGATGATAGCCTCTATCATCCTCATGCATTTCTGTTAAAATTTGGGGATAATCAATTCACATGGTTACGTTATCATATAACATCAATTGTCTTATCAATTTCAAGCCCATCTGCCACGAATTATAATGTGTTCCTGAAGGTTGACTTCGAAGAAAAGTGTAAAATGATTCTTGTCACCGCCGGATCCTCTTTCCAGGAGATTGTTGATCAAATTACTGCATCGTGGCCTCATATATCTTCAGGTAATCCGGCAATCTTATACTCGGTTGATGACATTAATAAATGTTGTTTAAAATCTGATTCAAATTTATTGGGGATGATAGAGTTATGCATATATTTCAGCTATATGCACTACATTATCGCATACTATATTACATATGCACTACTTTGTCTATAATAGTTATGCATATTATATATTATAAGTATTGTTTGTATTTCCAAATAACAATACCGAAACTATTAAATTAAAGCATATATATTCGATCTTTTTATGTATAATAGTATTGCACATTATATAATATATGTATATTTCTATGCATATATTTCAGCTATATGCACAACATTATCGTATGCTATATTTTATATGCACTACGTTGTGCATATGTTATGTACCCCTACGTTTCTTTTCATGTGCATATTTAATTATACTAAAACAATAATAATGTATAAACCTTTTGTTTGTACCTTTTTATGTTTCTAAATAATTTTAATTAAAAGAAATATATATTCATTGTGGATAATAATTTTCGTATTTATCCATATGATTGCATATACCGAATATTTAATTTGAAAAAATTATGTATTAATTAATGAAATAGTTTTTCTTGTTTTGCAGGAGATGATTTTTACACTAAATATCTTGAAGGATTCTCGGCACAAGGGTTCTTCTTGCTTTCCGTTTTCTTCGTTCAGCTTCAATGGAGAGAGAATGGTCAATGTTTTAGGAATTAATGTTGGTTGAGGTATTAGGAAAGTTTTTTGAATTAAGAATCATGCGCGATTATGGAGCGAAAAAATCTTCCAAATTTTTATTAATGTTTTTGATTTTAGTTGACTTTAATTTCATTAATTTAATTATTTAAATTTAATTATTTCGAAATTGAAATTCTTATCAACACAGTAGGGGTATAATTGTACTTCAATTGGTTAATTTTCCTTTACAAAGGGGAAATTAGTATATAGGACATTTCACCTTTAGAAACTAGAAATAAAGACAAAAATTTTAAAAGTTAGGAAGAAGGACAATTTGATTTATAAAAGTACAATTTTAACCTCCTTTATAAATAAAATCGAAATTCAATTAAGATAAAATAGAAAATTCAAAAGAGGAGCGGATGAAATATTAAATTCCCGGAAATCTCGGTCATAATTGCGTTCAAAATTTCAAACTTTCCTAAATATCCATCGGTCATAATCTCGGTCATAATTGCGTTCATAGTTGTGTTTGAAATATTAAATTCCCGAATAGACAATCTTAAACAATTTGGATGGAAAATCGTAGCAACAAAAAAAAAATTACATATGATGTAATTAATTCAGTAACGTGGAACGTTTTCTAAGGAATATATGCGCACGTATATGCCAAACAAATTAAATATGCACATTGAGATATGTGCAGTATAGAATGCAAAATACACCATTTTTTTCTATATTTATGATTACTACGATAATCATTATTACGTGAATAATTTGGTTATAGATGTTAAATATAAAAAGTATTATTATAATATTGACGTGTACATATTATGCAAACGTGGATATCAAAATAAACTATTCATTTTAGAAATTTTAATTATAATATTATTTATAGAAAAAAATTACCATTGAATATCAGTATATTTGAAAATGTCAAAAATATATTGTTGGTTTGGATTACGTGAGATAATTGTGGGGAGTAGTGGATATATTTAAATTTAATAATATTAATTATGATTGATAAATTATAATCTTTTAACATTACTTTTATAATTGTATGGATTATTTGCATATTCAATTAAGATAAAATAGGAAATTCAAAAGAGGAGCTGATGAAATATTAAATTCCCGGAAATCTCGGTCATAATTGCGTTCGAAATTTCAAACTTTCCTAAATATCAATCGGTCATAATCTCCGTCATAATTGCGTTCATAATTGCGTTCGAAATATTAAATTCCCGAATAGACAATCTTAAACAATCTGGATGGAAAATCGTAGCAACAAAAAAAAAATAAAAAAAAAAAAGAAATACATATGATGTAATTAATTTAGTAACGTGAAACGTTTTCTAAGGAATATATGCGCACGTATATGCCAAACATATATGCACATTGAGATATGTGCAGTATGGAATGCAAAATACAACATTTTTTCTATATTTATGATTAGTACGATAATCATAATATTATTACGTGAATCATTTGGTTATAGATGTTAAATATAAAAGTATTATTATAATATTGACGTGTACATATTATGCAAACGTGGATATCAAAATAAACTATTTTTTAGAAATTTTAATTATAATATTTGATGTGCCAAAATTTGCACGAGAGGATTATGTATCCTCGGGATTAAACGTCTTACTCTTCGAACACGTATGATTGCTTCGAGTGTGCTGCCTTCGCTCAAAACCTTCAAGAACCTGCAAAGAACACGCCGGAGGGGAGTCCGGCGTGGACACTCTGATGCCTAAGTCAGTATAGGGCTTATCCATCTCTTCCAAGGATCTCAAGATCCTTGATGTATCAAAATAGTTCTCAAAAGATTTTCGAAAGATATATCGTATTCAGTATATTAAATGTGTAGTATAAGAGTGTCTAACCTGGAAATCTCCTCGATTTTACCTATTTATAGAGATACTTTCCGGAGAGGAAGTCAAGTCTTCCTCCCTTTTCGGAACTGCCCATAAGACTCGGTCCTACGGAGTGGACGAAGCCTTCTCTTTCCTCCACTTCCCGAAGACTCGGTCGTATTCCTTCTCATTTGACTTGGTTCCCAAGATAAAGGAGGATAAGGCTTATCTTTTATCCAGTCTAAGCCGAAAATGGCGGAAGTCCCCTACATTTATGGTCCACAACTGTACGTTAAGACTGCTTCTTTCTGATGCTCCACTCCAGACGGAGTTCCCTCCGGAGAGACCTCCAGAGGGGATTTCTTATCCAAAGAGTATTAGATAATCCAATCCTTCCATTCTGATCTTATCTTTTATACACGTGTCGACTCCTTATTAAGTGACATTTTTAGGCCGCATCATCTACTCCCCCCTACTCTCGTAAAAGGGAGACATCTTTTGTGAGAGTAGAAAAATTTTCCTAGACCTTATTACAAAGGTCGTTCTGGAGAGACGTGTATTGTTCCTGCTTCGGAGAGGAAGTTTTAAAACATGTCCTTCTCCAAAGGCTTTTCCTGCCTCCGATTCTGGGAGACTTTTCGGCTTCCGCGCGTGGGCTCCACGCGATCACTTTTCTCTCTCCTTTGTTATCCTCCCGAGGAAAACCCTCGATTCTTCCCCCTATCTCTCCTCATTTACTTCACGCAACCACCCCTTTTTTCCTCTCTTCACTTTTCAAATTTCATTCTTCCCAAAAATTTCTCATCGTCTTCATCCTTCTTCTCCGGTGTTCTTCATCTCGAGTTTCTGCCGTCGCCAGCCGCCTCGTCTGATTCCATAGCCCTTCCACTCAAGGTAACCCAGCTATCCTTCTGTTCTTCTTTTATTATCACTGTAAATCGATGTCAAATCCTCTCTCCCCACCGGAAGCCGCTAGCCAAAACTCCTCTGAAGTGACTCCCTCTCTGATGGGGAGTCCAGAGAATAGGATTTCCCCCGCTTCCCAAATCGACCATACTCACCTAGTTAACCTCGCTCATGCCTATGGTTTTCCGTCGGAGTACGCCTTTCGCGCTCCTCGCTCAAATGAACGCCCAGATATCTCCCAGCCTCGAACTCTTGCTTTTTTCGAAGCACATCTTAGGGCAGGACTACGATTTCCGATTCATCCCTATTTGGCTGCCATATCCACCCGCATGCAGATCCCTCTTAACCAGTTTACTCCGAATGCTATCCGTACCATGATAGGTTTTTTCATCTTGGTGAAGGGGAATGGGGGTGATCCGTCTGTCGAATTATTTCTGAGCCAACATTCTTGTAAGGTGAATGATGATTTTTTCTATGTTAGTGGGCGAAGGTCCCGTGTTTGTAAATTTCTGAAAAAACTCCATGAAGAAGACTCATCTTGGCGAGATTATTATTTCTTTGCTACCAGCCCCACTGATTGGTCATTTCCTCACGAGGATTGGTTATTCCACAATCCTGGAGTAATTCCTCCTCCTCTGAAAGCTTACTCTGTTTCCAATCACACTATTATGAGCAATCTCAATACTCATATCCGTTTGCACGACTATTTCGATGTTATTGGCATTTGCAACAATCCTCGCATCTTCTCTCACTTCGACTTTTGTCCTCAAGATTTTCCCTTAGATTCTCGAGATGGTAAAAAATCTTCTATTGCCGTATTTTATTTCTTGCGCGTGGCTGTTTTCTGAGTTCTGAAAATTTTCTTGATTATTTGTAGCAATGAGTTGGTTAACTCATATCTTCCGAGATGCCCCTGCTCTCAGCATAGTGAAGACCCCTGTGCTATCCGCTCCAGAAGATCCTCCAAAGGCTCCTCCGTCTCCCGCTCTCGAGAGCTCTGCAAAGACTCCGGCTCCAGAGGGTTCTTCGAAAATTCCTCCTCTCCCTAGTTCTTCTACTCAGGTCCCAGGTTCAGTTGCCAAAAGAACCCGTTCCTCTGCCAATGCTTTCTTTTCTGACTGTGGTACATCTAAGAAGAAGAAGGGGAAAGCTACCCGTGCTGATAAGGGAACTCCTCCTTCTACTGTATACGAGCCTCTCCATCGCCTCATTGACCGATGTCCTGCTCCTCCGGATGCTGAGTTATCCGACACGCCCCTTCCTGAGGATCGACTGATCCATGGCGCTCATCTTCTTTCTGAGGTATTTTCTGGCATTTTCCATTTTTATAATCTTTGCCTTCTTCATATCTTCAAGCGTTATTTCCTCTTCCTTTGTAGTTTGGTCTTACCTATGCTAAGATACTCGACCAAGGCGTTGAGATGGTAGCTGAGCTTGAACTTCTCCGGGCTGAAGCATCCTCTTTCCAGTCAACCCTCAAGGGTATCACCACGGAGAAAGATAAAGCCCATAAGCGAGCTCAAGCTCTATCTGAGGAGTTGTCTCTCTTACAGACTCAAAGCAAGCAGGATGTAGCCAGGATTAAGCACCTGGTGCTAGAGGTGGAGCGGATGGAGCGCGAGCTGCCAGATGTCGGAGTGCAGGCTTGCATTAAGTCTTTATTCACTTCTTCTTTGGGTCAAGAGTTCTTGGAAACTCTTCATACTCAGTGGCTGTCCAGCTTCTTAAAGAGCTCGAGCTTCCTCTGTGCCATGGGGCCGCATATCCCTCACTTCATCGACCACGGCTTCAGCAATGCCGTAGCCGAGCACTCAGCCCCGGGGTTTAATGGAACTTACTCTCGTGAATTCCACTTGGATCGGCTCGCTACTCCTCCAAAATTCTTGGGGGATCCTAAGGAGAGCCCTGATAGTCCTTGGTGGCTACCCGGAATGAGTCAGGCTATCACCAAGCTGCAGGCTGTCAAGATAGGTATGGCTGAGCTAAAGCCTCTGGAGCGTCTGGTTTATCCTTATGACTCCGCTCTAGCCGTGGCAACCGCAGTAGATGGAGGAACTGGCGTTGCAGACACCATGGGAGGTACTACGGGTCCAGAGGAGGGCGGAGGATCTAGCAACCATGCTGCTGAGGAGGATGGCATTGTTGGAGGAGTTGAGGTCGAGGGGACTATTGCTGAGGAGGCTGCTGTTGAGAAAGCAGTTTAAGTTTCACATTTCTATGATCACATCAAACAATTTATTTTTCTGTTGTTTTGCTACACTCTTTACTTTCTGCTCATAATACTTGCTCTCCATACTTTGTAGGGGACCCCACACTCCTGGATATGTGGGGGCTTTTTGTAGTAATCATATTAGCTTGATGTTGGATGTTTTTGTTGTCTTTCTCTTTCGTGCATGAGTAACTTACAAGACCAGCAAAGAATGTGTTGGAGGTGTGGCTCTTTTCTTCCCCCCTTTTTGTTGGTCTTGTAGGCTACGTTGAAATCACTCCTTGGCTGTACAGTTTTTGTTTTTGATTTCGGGTGACTTGGTTGTGGGAGGTCATCCTCCCTCTTCTCTTGACTCCTGGATCATAAAACCTGTTTTCTTCATCATATAATCTTTGTAATTCTCAAGCATGGTTAGGGCTTTCTGGAGGGCTTCGGTTTTCTAAGCCTCTACGTCTTTCTCTTTCTTTTCACCTTCTTGTACTTGAAAGACCTTGATTCACAAAAATCGTCTTCTTTCATCAATTAACCCTCTTGGGTTTCAACTAAGATGAGGGCTCTCTGGAGCACCTTGGCCTCTAGGCCTCTGAGTGTTTCTTACTCTTATTCTTAAAAGATCTTAATTCATAAAATCTTCTCATTTCAGTAACCCACTTGGGTCTCAAGTAAAGTGAGGGCTCTCTGGAGCACCTCGACTTCTAAGCCTTAGAGTGTCTCTCACTCTTATTCTCAAAAGATTTTAATTCATAAAATCTTCTCATTTCAGTAACCCACTTGGGTCTCAAGTAAAGTGAGGGCTCTCTGGAGCACCTCGGCTTCTAAGCCTTAGAGTGTCTCTCACTCTTATTCTTAAAAGATTTTAATTCATAAAATCTTCTCATTTCAGTAACCCACTTGGGTCTCCAGTAAAGTGAGGGCTCTCTGGAGTACCTCGGCCTCTGAGCCTTAGAGTGTCTCTCACTCTTATTCTTAAAAGATTTTAATTCATAAAATCTTCTAATTTCAGTAACCCACTTGGGTCTCAAGTAAAGTGAGGGCTCTCTGGAGCACCTCGGCCTCTAAGCCTTAGAGTGTCTCTCACTCGTATTCTTAAAAGATTTTAATTCATAAAATCTTCTCATTTCAGTAACCCACTTGGGTCTCAAGTAAAGTGAGGGCTCTCTGGAGCACCTCGACTTCTAAGCCTTAGAGTGTCTCTCACTCTTATTCTCAGAAGATTTTAATTCATAAAATCTTCTAATTTCAGTAACCCACTTGGGTCTCAAGTAAAGTGAGGGCTCTCTGGAGCACCTCGGCCTCTAAGCGTTAGAGTGTCTCTCACTCGTATTCTTAAAAGATTTTAATTCATAAAATCTTCTCATTTCAGTAACCCACTTGGGTCTCAAGTAAAGTGAGGGCTCTCTGGAGCACCTCGGCTTCTAAGCCTTAGAGTGTCTCTCACTCTTATTCTCAAAAGATTTTAATTCATAAAATCTTCTCATTTCAGTAACCCACTTGGGTCTCAAGTAAAGTGAGGGCTCTCTGGAGCACCTCGGCTTCTAAGCCTTAGAGTGTCTCTCACTCTTATTCTTAAAAGATTTTAATTCATAAAATCTTCTCATTTCAGTAACCCACTTGGGTCTCAAGTAAAGTAAGGGCTCTCTGGAGCACCTCGGCCTCTAGGCCTTTGAGTGTCTCTCACTCTCGTTATTGTTATATTCATACATCGCATGTTCAAATATGAGAAAGATAATCAAGACACAATAATTCTGAATAATTCTTTCTTCAAAAAGGGATAAGGCTTCATTGCTTTATTGTCAATTTTCAACATAGGCCATAGATAACCTACGCCGGTCTCATTAAAAACCTCTTTACGGAAAAACCCCAAAGGGGAAACCCGTAGAGAGGGAAAAAGAGCTCCGGTGAAGCCACAAAATACATCAAGCAAAATATGAATCAATGCAAAAAATCACCAAACAAAAGTTATAGATGGTCTCAAGACCTTACACTGTCTTCAAATAAAGAATCTCTTCAAATGGCAAACGTTCCAGGGTCTAGCTATGTCGACCCCTTCCATGCTCTGCAGTCTATATGCTCCTCCTTTCAGCACCTATGTGATTTTATAAGGTCCCTCCCAATTGGGCTCCAGCTTTCCTGTATTTTTCAGGGCGTCTGCTCTTCTTAGCACCAGGTCTCCCGCTCTGAAGGACCTCGGGACCACCCTTCGGTCATATGCAGCTTTAATTCTGCTTTTATATCTTTCAGCACGTACCCTAACCATCTCTCTTTCTTCCTCCATCAAATCTAGAGCCTCTCTCATCAATCTTTCATTCTGATGTTCTTCAAATTGGGCAACTCGGTGCGATCGTAGAACGGCCTCTGGAGGTATCACCGCCGTAGCTCCGTAGACCAGCTGAAATGGGGACTCTCCAGTTGCTGTCTTCGGACTAGTTCTATATGACTATAATACATTATCTAGCTCGTTTACCCATCCTCCTCCTATCTTTGTCAATCTTGTTCGAATCCC
The DNA here is from genome assembly GCA_963675135.1 of Galeopsis tetrahit. Taxonomy (NCBI): domain Eukaryota; kingdom Viridiplantae; phylum Streptophyta; class Magnoliopsida; order Lamiales; family Lamiaceae; genus Galeopsis; species Galeopsis tetrahit. Next base: position 53,733,612 of record OY776124.1, on the reverse strand, counting down.
ATCTACTATTGTTCGATTAGTAACCTCCACTTGTCCGTTAGCTTGAGGATGCGCTACAGAAGTGAATCTCTTTATTATGTTCAGTCTTGCACACCATCCTTGCACGTTTTCGCCGTTAAACTGTGTTCCATTATCAGAGACCAATATTCTGGGTACTCCGAACCTACAACAAATTTGTTTTTTCAAGAATTTAATCACATTTTCTTCATCTATCGTAGCCAGAGGAGCAGCTTCCACCCATTTGCTAAAATAGTCCCCTGCTACTATCAGAAATTTTCTCCCTCCGGAGGCTGGAGGGAAAGGTCCTACCAAGTCGATTCCCCACTTAGCAAAGGGACAGGGAGAGTGCATCGCTCCCATCTCTTCTGCAGGGGTCCTTATCAATGGACCATTTTTCTGACACTTGACACATTTTCTCACAAATTCTCTAGCGTCTTTTGTCATGGAGGGCCAATATAATCCAGCCCTTAAGACTTTCTTCACCACCGCTTTGCATCCTTCATGACTGGCTGCATCACCTTCGTGGATCTCTCTGAGTGTGTACAGAGCTTCTCTGGTTGATATACACCTCAAATATGGGTGCGTGAATGATTTCTTGTATAAGTACCCTCCGATAATGCAATATTTGATCCGAAGGGCTCGGGTCTCTCTAGTGGTAGGGGCATCTGCTCCCTTGGTGAGTTCTATCCATATTGCTCTTCTCCAATCATCTTCCTCCTCAATGGAGCCAATGGGGTTCTCCAGAGTCTCTCTTTCTGCAACTACTAGAGTTACTGTTCCTTGCCCATCAAACTCTGTGGAGCTAGCGAGTTTGGAGAGGCTGTCCGCCTACATGTTCTTCTCTCGGGGTATTTGGACCACCTCGCACTCTTGGAATTTGCCCATCACTGCTTTGGCTCGTTCCAAATAAGCAGCCATCCTGCTGTCTTTGGCCACGTATTCACCATTCACCTGCTGAACAACTAATTGGGAGTCTGAGTACAGAGTTACCTTTGGAGCTCCCAATTCCAATGCCATCTCCATCCCTCTGATCAAAGCTTCGTACTCTGCTCCATTATTTGAGGTCATGAATTGAAACCTCACTGCGAATTGTAGGTCCTCCCCTCGAGGGCCTGTCAGCACAATCCCTGCTCCACATCCGCTCAGGGTCACTGAGCCATCTACATACACCTTCCATCCCTCGACTTCTTCTGCTTTGGTCGACTCTTGGATGAAATCTGACAAAGCTTGGGCTTTTATAGCCTTCCGTGGCTCGAAATCCACGTCATATTCTTGGAGCTCGATCGCCCACTTCACCATCCTTCCAGAGAGGTCTGCTCGCCCTATAACCTGTTTCAACAAGTAATTAGTGCGGACCAGTATTTTGTAAGAAAGGAAATATGGGCATAGCCTCCGCGCTGTAACTACCACAGCCAGAGCAGCCTTCTCAATTTCTGAATATCGATTTTCGGCCCCCTGAATGACCTTACTGACATAATAAATAGGGTGCTATAGAGATCCCTCTTCTTTGACTAAGGCGTTGCTTAGTGAGAATTCCCCTACGGAGAGGTACAAAATGAGGGTATCTCCTGGAGAAGGCTTCGTCAGCTTCGGCAACTGAGACAAATGATGCTTCAGGTCTTCAAAGGCCTTTTGGCATGTTTCACTCCATTCAAACTTGGTCCCTTTCTTAAGAATTTTAAAGAAGGGATGGCTCTTTTCAGCAGACCTAGCTATGAATCTGCTCAATGCTGTAATCCTCCCATTGAGTGTCTGGAGCTCCTTTATATTTCTCGGTGGCTGCATGTCCAGTACAGCCTTCACCTTGGCTGGATTCACTTCTATACCTCTTTGAGTGACCATATATCCGAGGAACTTCCCTGATTTCACTCCAAAAGAGCATTTGGATGGGTTCAACTTGATGCCGTTTTCTCGAATTACTTGGAAAATTTCTTCCAAATCCTCTATATGTTGATCTGCTTTCACACTCTTGGCCAACATATCATCTACATATATCTTCATGTTCCTTCCTAGCTGCCTTCGAAAGACAGCATCGACCATCCTCTGGTATGTTGCTCCGGCATTGATTAATCCAAATGGCATCCGAACATATCCGAACGTTCCACAGGCTGCTATGAAGCACACTTTGGGGACATCTGCAGGGTTCAGTTGGATTTGGTGGTACCCTTGGTATGCATCCATCATGCTCAGCAGCTCAAAGCCTGAAGTTGAGTCCACTAGCTGATCTATCCTTGGTAGCGGGTAGTGGTCCTTAGGGCATGCCTTGTTGAGGTCCCTGAAATCGATGCACATTCTCCACTTTCCTCCCCCTTTAGGCACTAGCACGGCATTGGAGAGCCATTCTGGGAATTGGACTTCTACTACATGCCCTGCTTTCAATAGCTTCTCGACTTCTTCTTTCACAATGTTATTCTTCTCAATCCCAAAATTTCGTAGTTTCTGTTTTACGGGCCTTGCCTTTGGATCAACATTAAGGCAATGTATTGCTATCTCCGGAGGGACTCCTGTCATGTCAGCTGGAGAAAATGCAAATATATCGGAATTTCGACGTAATGTAAATATTACCTTCTCTGTGAGTTCAGGCCCCAGTTGGGTACCTATTTTAGTAACAAAGCCGGGTTTCCCTGGAAAGAGCTCCACACTCATCAGTTCCTCGTCTGTTTTAACACTCACTTGTTCAGGTGCTGCTCCCTCTACTTTCTTCCTCTTGACCTCAGGGTCATCTCCTCTCGTCCGCTCCAGGCCCCTAGTTAGGGCCCTATCTGCCATCTTTACAGACTCTGCATAGCACTTCCGTGCTTGGTACTGGTCTCCTCTCACTTCTCCCACCCCTGTGGCTGTAGGGAATTTCATTTTCATATGAAATGTAGAAATGATTGCCTGAAAGAGATTCAGGCTGGGTCGTCCCATCACAACATTGTACGACGAGGGAATGTCTACAATAAGGAACTCCACCACGTGGACCTTCCGAGCTGGAGCGTCCCCCAATCCTACCTGCAACATTACTGACCCCAAAGGTTGGATCGCACCTCCAGAGAAACCATACAGAGAGGTATCTACAGGGCGCAGCTTCACACTCAGCTCCATTCTCTTAAAACATTCAAAAAACATGATGTCAGCCGAACTCCCCGTATCTACGAAGATTCGAGCAACATCGAATCCCGCTATGTCAGTAGTGATCACCAGAGCATCGTTGTGATCTTCCTTAACTCCCTTCACATCCTCTGGGCCGAATCGAATATTGGGCGTCTCCGTCATACGCCCCACTTCTCTTAACTGGCTTCCTTGCTCTGCTTTTAGAGCCCGGACATTCTGCTTTCTCTTCCGAAAGGAATCTCCATCAGCTGGTCCTCCCACAATCATGTGAATCACTCCTCTTTTCGGCGGTGGAGGGGGCATATCTTCGGTTGCCTCTCTGGTTTCCTTCTCTTCCGGTTTTCTTTCATGATCTTTTCGCTTCTGCCCTCGAGGGCCTTGTCTGTCTCTAAATATAAATTCTTTTAGATGACCCGCTTGGATCATCCTCTCGATCTCGTCTTTCAGGTGGTAGCACTGATTTGTGTCATGCCCATATTCATTGTGAAATTGGCAGAATCGATCAGACTTAGGCTTCTGAGGTCCTCGACCTCTAGAATATGGAAATTTCAAGTCTGGGTGATCTCCGGCTACCTCCAGTACTTCAGCCGGCTCAATCCTCAAGTGCGTGTATTTCTCGAACCTCCCACGAGGGCCAGACCGGGGACCTTCAGAGGGATTGCTATCTCTTGTTGAGCCAGAGGTCCGAGGGACCTCTGGGCTGGATCGTCTGGAGGGACCTTCCCTTCTTCTCTCTCGGTCTTGTGGCCTAACCTCCAGCCTTTTAGCCTTACGGACCTCCTCCAGAGTGAGGTACTTCTCTGCTCTGTGCAGCAGCTCATCGAAATTCTTAACTGGCTTCTTAGCTAAGGAGGAAAAGAAATCTCCATCCCGTAATCCATTGGTGAGGGCGTTGATCTTCACCTCCGGAGAGGCTGTAGGGACCTCCAGAGCTGCCTGATTGAACCTCCGGAGGAAAGCTCTTAAGCTTTCGCTCTCCCCCTGCCTCAGATTGAAGAGGGTCAAGGTGGCCCGTGGCTGTCTCCGGGCACTTGCAAACTGATGGAGAAATAACTCACTGAATTCCTCCCAGGATCAGATAGTATTAGGTTCCAGTTGAGTGAACCATTGATGCGCTGCTTTCGCCAGGGTGGTCAGGAACACCCTGCACTTAATTCCTTCTCCGTAGCGATGTAATAGCGCAGCGTTCTCAAATCTTACTAAGTGTTCGTAAGGGTCTGCCGTACCGTCATACTCAAAATTAAGGGGCTTGAAATTGAATGGTAGTTCATCCTGTAATATGTTAGGGGAGAATTGGCATCCGGATGCGTGAGCGGATCTACTGGTTCGGTTGTTCATCTGTCTCCTCATATCCTTCATCTCCTTCTGCAGAGCCTGTAGCTGGTCGCTAACTGGCCCTCCGTAGGTATCATCAGTGCTTTCTTCTGTCTCCAGGGGTTCCGTCCCTCGGGGTGCTAGATCTGCATTCCTTCTAGTACTCCGAAGGGGAATGCTTCTTTCTGCGCGCGAGGGAACTTTATCGTCTTCCTCCACTCGTATCCCCATCTCCTTGGACAACACTTGGGAGGTTCCAGGTGCTTCATCTTGGGGTCTATGGGCCGGTACCTCTGGATTCCCTGGTGCAGCCCTGGGAGTTTGGTCCCTTTGATCTGCAAAGGCTTTCTCTACAGCTTGCTTGATGAGGGCGTTCAATTGATCGGGAGAGATCAAGAGTGGCCCTGAGTCTGGAATATCCTCTCGCTGAGGATCTGCGGTCTGGAACTCTGGGGTTTCAAGGTTCCCTGTTATTCCCTCCCTGACCGGTAAGGGATGATTTTCGTCACCCAAACCTGGAGTGGGTGCCAATGGCTGATTTGATCCAGAAGGAGTATGGATTGGGTTTTTCCCCCGGCCTCCCATTGGTGGGGGATCAGTCGGCAAAGAGGAATTCTCCTCTGGAAGATTCTTCTTTCCAGAAGTAGATGTTTTGTCTCCGCCACCCATTTGCTCGAACAGGTAGAAATTCGTGAGAAAATCTTTCAACTCTTTCCCACAGACGGCGCCAGTTGATGTGCCAAAATTTGCACGAGAGGATTATGTATCCTCGGGATTAAACGTCCTACTCTTCGAACACGTATGATTGCTTCGAGTGTGCTGCCTTCGCTCAAAACCTTCAAGAACCTGCAAAGAACACGCCGAAGGGGAGTCCGGCGTGGACACTCCGATGCCTAAGTCAGTATAGGGCTTATCCATCTCTTCCAAGGATCTCAAGATCCTTGATGTATCAAAATAGTTCTCAAAAGATTTTCGAAAGATATATCGTATTCAGTATATTAAGTGTGTAGTATAAGAGTGTCTAACCTGGAAATCTCCTCGATTTTACCTATTTATAGAGATACTTTCCGGAGAGGAAGTCAAGTCTTCCTCCCTTTTCGGAACTGCCCATAAGACTCGGTCCTACGGAGTGGACGAAGCCTTCTCTTTCCTCCACTTCCCGAAGACTCGGTCGTATTCCTTCTCATTTGACTTGGTTCCCAAGATAAAGGAGGATAAGGCTTATCTTTTATCCAGTCTAAGCCGAAAATGGCGGAAGTCCCCTACATTTATGGTCCACAACTGTACGTTAAGACTGCTTCTTTCTGATGCTCCTCTCCAGACGGAGTTCCCTCCGGAGAGACCTCCAGAGGGGATTTCTTATCCAAAGAGTATTAGATAATCCAATCCTTCCATTCTGATCTTATCTTTTATACACGTGTCGACTCCTTATTAAGTGACATTTTTAGGCCGCATCAATATTATTTATAGAAAAAAATTACCATTGAATATCAGTATGTTTGAAAATGTCAAAAATATATTGTTGGTTTGGATTACGTGAGATAATTGTGGGGAGTAGTGGATATATTTAAATTTAATAAAATTAATTATGATTAATAAATTATAATCTTTTAACATTACTTTTATAATTGTATGAATTATTTTAATATGAGATTAATTATTATGATATTCTATGATTGTATTCGATGCCATAGAAAACATTATATTATGGGTTGAGTTAACTATATCTGGCCCTAACATAAGTAATTAATGAATACATATCTAGTTACTGCATATATTGAAATATATGCTAAACATTCAATGCACATGTGTAAATATAAGTTTATTTTGATATCCACGTTTCCATATCTTCATAGTCGTCTCTGCTACGAATGTCCGAAAATTCTATAGACACTGATTCCATATCTTTTGAATGGTTGACCAGATACCTTAAAATCTTTTAATTCCTTCTCCTTTCTGCATCAGATCTCTGTGTTCATCTGCCGAGGAATTAACTAAAGAACAGCTCGAACAAATGCTACCCAACATGAAAAAATGTCTACCTCTTTTTTGCATCAGATCTGTCGGTCGTTGACCTTCTCGGGGACCCCACATGAAAGAAGATCGACGGCACCCTCGACCGGGGAGGGTCGACAATCGGAAGTGGTACGCCGGAAGGTCAACGACCGGCAGTCTGAGGAAGAAGACGGTGTTTGACAAAAGTTCAGTTCCCCGGTCCCCGGTCCCCGAGAAACTAAATTTGCATCCATCGCAAAACAAAACAAACCAGAATATATAACAACAAATTCAATTCAAGATTAAGAAAGCTAGTATAAATCAAAATATACAGTCCATCAACTGTGATCCACAAAAACAAACGCAATGCATACCAAAAAGCAACACAACAGAGCAATACATGATAAAACCTCAATCAGACTCATTCATAATCAAGGCTTTTGATGGGACAGACATTGGAACCGACAATGGCGACCAAAGCCTCCGTATTGGATTGTCTCTATTCCTAGTTAAACTCATTTACAAAGACTTAGGGTGAAATGTCCTATAGTGTAATTCTCCCATTTTTTGGGTAACCCGAATTCGGACTTACGATCCAATTTTTTTTTTAAATTGTCTTAATTAGACATATTTCATGTGTTTACCTTTTATTTATATATACTAGTATATGATTTAATTGTAAAAGAGTTTAAAAAATATAATTCTTTTAAAATTAATTTTATAATTAAAATATTTAAAAAATAAGCATTTTATAAAAAAAAATACCAAAAGTGTTAATAAATATATTCTTTTGATACAACATTTACAATAAATTCATTATTAAGATGATTTATTAAATTAATTTATCATTAATTTTATGTATTTTAATTTTTTTACTAAAAATAATTTAATATATACATATAATAGATGCATTTTTTTTTTGGGTTGGGGGTTGGGACACAGTCCTAGGCCCGTCCCCGTTTGCAATAGGCGTCCCTCTAATCACTGTTTAGCATCGGCCTTTAGAATAAATTTAAGGGTTGGTCTGTTGTGAACTCGAGTGCATGTTGTGCACTCTAGTCCATGTTGCATTTTTTAGTTGTACTGACTTGCACTTTTTCATTACTTACACTTTTTGATAAAACGGTGTTACACTTTTCAATTATTAAACTGTATAATAATATTTTTATTTATAGTGACTTACACTTTTTAGTAATATTGTGTTGTACTTTTCAGTTTAATAACTTACACTTTTCATTAAAAATTGTAATACTGACTTGCACTTTTTAATAATATTGTGTTGCACTTTTCAGTAAAAAAATTTGTTGCACTTTTCAGTTATAGACTATTACACTTTTCAGTTATATTGACTAACATTTTTCATTAATATTCTGATACTCTTTTTAGTAATACCGACTTGCACATTTCAGAAATATGGTGTTGCACTTTTTTGTCATATCGACTTACATTTTTTGGTGATTTTGTGTTCCACTTTTTATTGAATAAAAATTTTTCTTAAAAATTTAAATTAAATGGAGAATGTGTATATTTTTAAGTAAAAACAAAAAAAAGGTAAAAAAAAAAAGCAAAACATGAAATAAAATAAAATAAAAGGAGCTATTTTATAGGTCATGTAAATATTTTTATAATAATAATAATAAAAATGGACTAGGGTGTACAACCTGAACTCAAGTGTATATATTAGACTAAACCTAAATTTAATTATTTAAAATTGCAAATTTATTTTATGATAAAAATAATTCAACTCAAAATAGAGAAAATTAATCCCTTGGCAATTAATTTTTGTATTTGGTAAAAACTTGTGTGAGACCATCTCACGAATCTTTATCCGTGAGACGGATTCCTTTTAACTCATATTTTAAAATTTGGGTAGGATAATCCATTCTTTTTTCGGATTTTTTATTTATAAAAAAAAGTGATACAATTTTTAATAAAAGTGACTATCACTTTTTACTTAAATACATGCAATATTGACCAATTAGGTCAAAATTCATGGGTCAACGCGGGTCAACCTTAATTATAATATTTATTTTCGCTCTAAAATATTACTCCCTCCGTCCACCAAAAGTGTGCTCACTTGTTTTTTTTAGGTCCACAAAATATACGTTTATTCTATTTAAATAGTTCACTTTTAAATATTTTTTTAACTTTAATAACAAGATTGAGTATCTACCAAATATATTCTTTACTCGTTATCCCAAATATATTTTTTATAAATAAAATATGATTATTTTAAAAACACATATAAAAAAAAGTGAGCACACTTTTGGTGGACAGAGGGAGTACTATCTTACTACATGACCAAAACTATGTTATTAAATGACATAAAATTTGTCACTACAAGACCAAAAGTATATTACTACAAGTCCAAAAATATTCTGGACACTTAGGAGTATTTTTTTTTTAGCAAAATTACTAAAATAATTCTGACATATTCGGCTACTACATGACTAAAACAATGTTACTACAAGACCAAAATTTTATCACTACAAGGTCAAAAGTGTATTACTACATGTCCAAAAATATTCTGGACAATTAATTTTTTGGATGAATTTACAGAATGTTTTGACATGTAGTATTAAGTTTTTGGTCTTGTAGTGGTAATTTTTTAACCTTGTAGTAAAAATATTTTGGTCATGTAGTAAACCACCTGTTTGCGATCCGCGAATTTTATGGGCAACCCGAATCTGGGCTTATGACCCACGAATTTTTTAATATTATTTTAATTTGACTTTTGGGCTTAGAATTTTAACTTGGTCAAATTAGTATGAAATGCATGTATGAAATATTTCACATAAGACTAGCCCTAAATATTATCACTTTTTACTCAAACATTATCACTTTTTACATGAGGGTTAAGAGAGACCCGTCTCACGGTTCTCATTCCGCGAGACGGTCTCACCCAAGGCTACCTTTGTATTTTGGTCCCATAATTTTTAAAATTCAACAATTTTCGTCCTAATTTTATAGGTTGTAGTGATTTTTCTATCATCGTGAAGAAGAAAGAAAATCAAAGTGAAGAACGTCACTAAAAATTTCTCGTCATTTAATTTTTAAACTTAAATGACGTAAATTGAACTATTTGGTTGGAATCACAATTCATTCCACATGCAAGTCACACACTCACATTTTCGATGAATTTGAATTTTTTTTTTTTTGGCAAAAAGAACATAAATTGATAAAGTGAAAACTTAAAGAATATAAAGTTGATCCAAATTACACAAAGTATAGTGAAATTTATCTATCACTACAAGAAAAATGACTTTTAGTGACATAATTTATGTCATTATAGCTTCTATAGTTAAAAGTCTTTAGTAACGGTAATTGATTTTTAGTGAGAGGTCCTGTCATTAATTCTCAAATTTATATCACTAAAGACTTTTACCTAGATAAACAATAATGAGAAGATGTTGTCACTAAATAGTCAGTTTTCTTGTAATGTATCTACATTGAAAAAAACAATTGAAACTATACAATTAATCGAATAAATACTCAACAACCTAATGAACACACCATCAATAGACTTATAGACACTCAATGTCAAGCCAAAAACCAATAATCCAAATCATTTCAAACCATCAAACAAATGTTTAGATGAAGGAAATAGAATTTACTCATAAAGAAAATAACAGTAAAATATGAATTTAAATGAAATTAACATTCTACGGATAGGAAATAAGTTAAATATCACTTGCCCTCATCTATCCAAACAGAAAATTCTACCAGAAGACCACATTTTCCAGACTCAATCGTGAGAGGATGGAAGGATCAACAATCAACCAGCATACCTTGAAACTCCGCGATCTAAGAAGATAGCAACGGCAGTGCTACAAACCTCCCAAACCACATAAGAACGGACCCAAGGGCTACCAGCTCCAACAGGCACAACAAAGTGCCACCATGGAAAAACCCGAAAACTGGAAGAAAACCCATCATAACAGGGAAGAAACCAAACCAGCAGGGAAAGGGAATATACCGAAAGCAGAAAAGAAACGGCATAGGAAGAAGAAATAAAAAAGCGAACCTAAAAAACATCAGATCTAACTAAGAAACAGACTAAATTAACATGCAGAAGGGAGAAAAAAACGAAAAAAAAATAAAATAAAATGGGATCAAACGGATGACTCACCCGATCGGTCACCGTGGCTCCGACGGGGAGATTCACCCATTGATCCCAACTAAATCCCTAAAAAAAGACCCCTTCGCCCAATGGAAAAGCGGTGCGGCGACACTACAGGCGGCGCGGCGGGCGACGACTCTGCAGGAGGTGCGTTGAGCGGCGGAGCTGTAAACGGCGGGCGACGGTGTTGCAAGCGGCGCGACGGCGCAACGATTTACTTCTGTGCAGACAGTGATTTTTTGTTTGGGGTTGAAGATGGAGGAGATATACGCAGGCGGTTGTGGGGTGTGAAAGAGATGGGCGGTGGTGGTTTTGGGATTTGAGAGAGAGAGAAGCTCTCGTAGTTCTCACGCCACTGATATAAGTCAGGCCTTAATCTTAAAGAGCATGTTTAATTGCTTGATGTGTTTAGGGTGGATTAGATGTGCTAATCCACCAAATCCCATGTTTGGTTTCATTGTTTTTAAAACTCATTGACCCGGTTTTAGACATGACCCGGGACTTGTAAACCACACTCCATATGTTTATACAACCTACCATTTCCTTGGGTTGCCTAATCCCAAATCACAACCCACGCTAAAAAATTCTTTGTTTACACATATGCCCCCTTCTCCTTCTTACTATCGACTTCTATCGCCCACCGTGCATTTAACTGGAGTTCCATCGCTGTCGTGCACTTCATTATTTTTCTTCCTTTTCGCACAGCCTTGCACGCAGTCTCGACGTCGTTTCCTCATTTCATTGGCCATTTTGTCGCCTCCAGATTTTTCATCCAGAAATTGCTCGTTCTTACGTTCAATTTACCATTAATTGGTTTTTTTATTTTTATTTTAATTCTCAATTGTAGTATTTGATTTCGGTAATTTTTCGAGATTTCGATTAGCTATCAAATTGGTAATTTCTAGATTTCAATTCGATCAAATTGGTGGGTTTTTTTTTTCTTCACATTTTTACCATTTTTGAGTGGGTTTAAAAGCTATTTTTTAGTTTATGATGCAGATTTGTTGAGTTTTTTTTTTTTTTTTTGTTGCATTTTTGGGTTTAATTTCCAGATTTGTTGTTTCTGGTTTGCAATTTGAATCCATATTTGTTGGGTTTATTTTGTTTATAGTTTGCAATTTTAAGTTGTTTCTTTTTTACATTTGTTGAGTTTGCAAGTTTGAGTTTAATGTTTATATTTTAGGGTTGTCGAATTTTCCAGATTTGTTTGCTACTGAGTACTGAGTTTGTTGTTTTTGGTTTACAGCTTGATAATTAATTTTTGTTCAGAATTTTAAGGTCACTTTTGTAATTTTGTATTTTACCCCTCATTGAAAAATTGTGTAAACAAACATGAGATAGATATATAAACTAAGGTTTGCGTAATCCACCATAACTAAACCCACCTCATCCCAACCCACAAACCAAACATGCCCCAAGGAATTACAAAGACCAAGTGAAATTCTAACTAGAAATTGAAATATAATCTAGTCTAAGCTAAAACCTAAGGGGGTGTTTCTTTTGGGCTTTGAGTGGTTTTAAAAACCAGATTTTTGAAATTGGTTTTTGAAATCCCGATGAATAGTAATATGGGTGTTTCTTTTGGGTTTTGGAATAGTGAAGGATTTAACTTTATATCAAATCAAGTTGTAAGATTGAATGAGTTTGTATTATTATATTATTGTTTGGTGAGATTATAATGATTAGTTGATTAAATGTATTATATTATTGTATTATTATATTATTATAGTATTATTATATTATTGTTGAAAAAGAATATAATGATTGGAGTAATATTATATAGATATAACTTTATGTCAAATTAATATGTTTGATAAGGGTGGTTTTGAGTGGATTTTGAAAACCGGTTTTTAAATCCCGAAGTAAAACGGGTTTTGGATCTTGAAATCCAAAACCTGGTTTTTAAAACAAAAAAGAAACATCCCCTAAGGGTGAGAATTAAAACTATTTAATTTATAAGCTAAAAATATGGCGTGTGTCAGTGTGTCAGTGTGTGGAGTGTTTTCTTGGGAAGGGGTGGTGTCTAAAAAAAATCAGAAATAATCTTAAAATAGGGTTTGGAATGAATTTTTACACTGAAGTCACTGAATTTTTTATTTTATTTTTTCGCGCTAATAAGTTGACTCGATCAATTGGGTGGAATCCCTCGGCCACCCGGGTTGGATGTAATTGCAGGATACTCTCTGGAATTTGCCTGCACTCGACCGTCAGTGTGTAATATAATTACTTCCAAGTTCCAAGTTGTGCAGCCAATTTGTATAGAAGAAAATGAAATGCAGCTTGCACCCTCTTTCTCTCCAAGTGTGACTAAATATTTTTTTGATCGACTTCAAAATTTATTTTAGGTGTGTTTTACTCTTAAAATATTTATTTTTCTATAAAATTAAAAAATTAACAAAATACACATTTTTCTCATTTGAAGTGCAATTAATTAATTTATGTAAAATAATGCAATAAAATCTTATAAAATTAAGCAAAAAAAAAAAGAATTTCAAATAATGATCATACAAATCAATAACAACGTAATTTGTTATGCATGGATGCAGTGGCGGAGGGAGAATAGAATTTGGGGGTACAGCTGTACCCCCAAATTGATTTTTTTTTTTTTTTATTTTATAATTTTTATATTTAAGGTTAAAAAAAAAATTGTATGAGGCTAACTCAATCTGCATTCCCACAATTAAAAGGCCTAAAAAAAAGTTTATAACTATAAAATGCACTTGACACTTTGTTTATACAAAGTACGAATATTACACATTCTTCATTCTGCTCTGAACTCAACCATTTCTTTAATTGTTAATTCATAACTTTCTCCATTCTGCTCTGAATTATAAAATGCATTTGACACTTAGTCTATACAAGTACGCATATTTTATATTTATGGAGTAATTATTATTTAATTTAATTATTGTGTTTAATTTATGAATAAATTTATTTTGGTCGATCTATAACTTATAAGTTATGAATTAGAGTTTATATAATAATAATTATTTTACTGTCTAATTCAATTAGGAATAAGTTATGAATTAAGAATTAGAGTTTGTATTATAATTACTAATTTGCTACATTATGCTAAATTAATTATTTTCAACTCACTATCTAATTCAACTAAAAAATGACGAAATATAAACTTATATTATAGAAGCTTAAGACAACGAAAAAATAATTCGATCTTCGAGAATTTATGTTCAAGGGAATGAAATCTCAAGAAGCTCCTTGCACTTTTCCAAATAGATGAGTCTCAATGGAAGGGGAGTCTTCTTCAACCCCATCATTTAATTCACCTCAAATTCAAGAAAATAAAAGGAGTATAAGTGTAATTTTTTTTTTATTTGAAGGTTATGTAATTTTTTAAATTTTCTCGAACCGTATGACTTAATATTTTTCGCACCCCCGAATTTGAAATCCTGGAACCGTATGACTTAATATTTTTCGCACCCCCGAATTTGAAATCCTGGATCCGCCACTGCATGGATGTAACATAAAATTAAATGTTTACTACTTTCGTTTCACATTAACTGCGACTTTGATTAATCACACAAATTAAAAAATCATTTAATACTAATAATTATCAATTATTATCATTTATCCTATACTCCTGTATTGAAAGTGCATAAATTATTTTGTTATTATAATCATTTGACACTTCTGTATTGAAAGTGCATAAATTATTTTGTTATTATAGTTTTTGTATTGGTTACGGCTATCCGCACCTCCGACTTGTTTAAATGCACTCTCCCTTTTAATTTATTATTTTAATAATAGTGTAAAAAATTTAAAATATTTTTTAAATAAAATATAACTACTAAATTCACCCACTACTAACTACACTCCTCTCTCAATATTTAAATCTAACCCTAATTGCAGGCACCACCACTTCCACATCCAATATCATCCAAACAAACAAACAAAAAAAATTGAAATCTCAGATTTTATTTTTATAATTTTCGACACACCAAGGTCGACCATATACGCTCTCATCGATAAATTATTGTCGACGAGAGTGTATATGGTCGACTCTGTTGTGTCGAAAAAAATAAAAAAAAATAAACAAAATTTCGACACACCAGGTCGATCATATACACTCTCGTCGACCCACCCACTTTTCCTTCAAGCGGCGGCCGCCGCCGCCCCCGCCTCCCTCCATGAAAGCCGTCGGCCACCCCCTCCTATGCCGTCGCCGCCGTCGTTTGAAGGTAAGTGTTTTACATTTTTACTAATCTAAAAAAACATTAGGGTTTTAAAATTTGTAAAAATAAATTTGATTTTTGTATTAGGGTTTTTAGTTTTTTACAGGTCCAAATGTAATGTATAAGTGTTTTTTAAATTTTTTTTCGAATTTTTTATATTTGTCCTATAAAATTTGCCGAATTGCATTACTTTTTTCAAAATATTTTCCCGATTCTATTTTTTTTTGGACATTTATTCTGTTTTCAAAAAAAATTTGGAACATTTATTCTGTGTTCATTTATTTTTTTTGAACATTAGTTATCAAAATTATGTTGAATATTTTTATTTTGAGAAATGGTGTTGTCATTTGGTGTTGTTTTGATGTTGATAATGGGGATGATTCTCCTTTGAAAAAGAATTGGTGTGTATTCATCTTGTCTTTTTTCTTAAAAAATTTCACACAAATAGTATATGAAATATGCACTTTAGAATGAAAAAAATATGTGATGGGTATTCTCAATAGGTCTGTGTGTGCGTATAACCGTGCCCAATAATTAAAGTAGCGCCAAAAAGTCCAGCCCAATAAAAACTGCATGCCGCAATTAAAGGTAGTAAAGGAACTCCTCTGGAGAGTAGAGTTGTAGAGATTAGGCCAAGAAAATGGAAAAATTGATTATCACTTTATACTGGAAACGATAGCAATTTTTTTTTATTCTGAATTAATAAATGAAATTATCAGTTAGTCAACATAATATTTTTTACTAATTACTTCAGATTGCTGAGTTAGTTTTCACTTTTTACATGAAATAATATCACTATTTAAAAGTAAAATTTAGTTGAAAAATGATACTTCTTCCCTCCTACATAAATTTACACATTTTTCATATATGAATGTTCCATAACAATTTACACACTCTATTAAAGAAAATATCATCATAACATTTATCCTCAAAATATACACATATTTACTCATACGCCATTTTCACACTCAATCTACCTTTACTTTATTCATAAAACATTACAAAACTACCTCTTAAAACATCACTTATTACACCTTTCCTTATACATTTCTTAAAATGTGAGTCATCCTAAGGGGGATTTGCACCTTTGGGACGGAGAGAGTAATATTTTTATTAAAAATTACTATCAATTTTTACATAAACATTATCATTTTTTAAATCTATGTATTATTTGTTAGAAGATATGATTGTATTTACTAATTGCAAATTTTACTTGATAGAATATTACTATTCAAAAAAATTGATAAAAAATTAATTAAAAAATAATAATATTTTTATAAATATGACCATTTTATACTTAAAACATTATCACTTTTCTATTTAAAATCAATTAATGAGTTACCTAAAAGATTATCAATTTATTTTTTTACTAATGGCATCAATAGAGTTTACTATGAGCCAAAAATCAATTTGGGCCTAATTTTGTATCTGGCTGAATTATTAATGGGCCACGTTTGGGTTAAAAAATACTCCGTAGAATATAAAACGGCCCAGGCTATATGCCCCTCCAGCTTTCTTAACTCTACTCCTCCGATACATGTACCCTAAAGTGGCATACGTTAAATGTACTCCCCACGAAATATTTGAAATATCCTTCTACAAATTTAATTTATATTATAGATACACTCTCTCATCTAAATGTAAAACTCTAACTCTATTTATCCTCTACTCTCTCACTTCTCCTTTATTCACTTCACGCCGCCACCAATTTCTTCACTTCCCCACACCGCCGCAAGCCTGCCCGCCAGTTAGCCGCCACCATTTCCCCTCCCATACAGTCTCGCGGTCGCGGCCTCCTCACCTTCTCCCTCCATTATCGCGACTGGTCGCCTCCTCCCACCCCACAAATCGGTCGTCGCCTTCCCCTCCCTCTCTCCCTCCCTCCGTTCTCGCGGCTGCCGCCATCCCACAAATCGACCGTCGTCGCGTCCGCCTTCCCCTCCATTCTCGCGACCAGGTCACCCGCATCTACCCCTCCCCATCGAGACCGTCTCCCTCTAGTTTCACGTTTTTTTTTTCAATTTCGACAAACCAATGTCGAGTAGATGCACTATTGTCGACAAAACGTTATCGTCAATAATACATCTACTCGACACTGGTTTGTCGAAAGATTCAAAAAGTTTTGAAATTCTTTTGTTTGAAACTTTTTCGACAAATATGTGTCGATAGTATGCATTCTTATCAACAAATTGTTGTCGAGAGTAATGCATACTATCGACACTGGTTTGTCAAAAATGTGCTTTAAATTTTTTTTGAAATTTATGTTGGCCTGATTATTTTTGGAATTTGGGTGCAAAGTATTTTGGGTGAAATTTTTGTTAGTTTTGTGTTTAAAATATTTTTGGGTGCATAGAATTTATGTTGGCTTGTTGAAAAAAATATTTTTTTTGATTATGTTTGGGTGGAATTTGGGTAGTGGGTGACGCCGGAGGTGGCTGCCGGAGATGATGGCGGCGCAGGGGCGATTGCCGGGGGTGACGGCTGTGTTATTAGGGTTAGGATTTAAAATGGAGGAGTGTATTTATAGACCAAATTTATTAAAAGGATAGTTTAGGTATATTTCATATTTATTAAATTAATAAATGAGTGGAGGAGTAGACTTAACAAAGTTGGAGGGGTATACAGCCTGGGCCAACAATTGAATGGTTGGGCCCAACTCAGCAAAAATATGAATTAAAAGAAAATACCACGGAATTAAAAAAAAACGTTCCAATGATGTCACATAATTTTTTGTCATTATTTTTCCTAAACTTTTTTTTTTCTAAATTTAAAAGACTTTTATATTTGAAAATTTTATTTTATGAGCCAGCTGGAGAAGAAAGATTTTTTATTTTTTTTACCTTATCTCCTGTCAAAATATATGTATCAATTACATGAAGAATTTAGATCGGTATGACTTGCACAAAAACATACCTGAAAACTATATATATGTAACAGGACACTTAAAATGAATAAGAACTTTTGTAAATTCTGAGAGCGGGTGAAATAAAACTGCAATACATAAATAATTTTTTAAAACAAAACATAGACCTATCAAAATAAAAGTTGATGGTTTAGAAATTTATTGTTACCTAATGTCTATTTTATATAATTAGAGTAAACGGTTGTATCCCGTCAAAAAAAAAAAAAGGCTTGTATGAATTTGAGTTCACATATATTTTTTTCAAGCATACAAAATGTCACAATTGTACATATAAAGTGTCACTATTTAAAATAAGTGTTTGACTTTTAAACACTAACACTTCATATACACAATACTAGTTATACTTGAAAAGAAAAAAAAATGTATGAACTCAAATTCACACCCCCATAAAACCACCAACCGTTTTGGTGTTGAAACAGCTATATATATAAAAACACTAAAATGATTGAATGTTTCCAACTGTCGACAACATTTTGTGGATTCTTGGTAGAAAAGCTAGTATCTGCATACATCCCCATTCAAGTTTAAGGACATTTTTTTCCTAAAAAAAGAAAACATAAAACTAATTCAATATCGTATTCAATTCCTATACTATTATTTTTAAAAGTTTTAGGGGCACAACGCGCCATACCCTCCATGTAGGTCGTTCGTCATTTTAATACGTGTGCAATCAGTATTTATTGACTTTATAGATACTCCCTCCGTCTCACAATAACTTTCACACTTTTCTTTTTGGGACGTTCCACAATAACTTTCACACCCTTAAAATGGAAAATCCTTTACAAACTCCACCCTCACAATATCCTTAATTTTACACAAATGTCATTACTTTTTCTACACGCATACACAAAAGTCAACTCATTTTTTACTTTATACATAAAGGTTTACAAAATTACCCCTCAAAACTCCATTCATTATTACACTTTCTTAATATTTGTGCCCATCAACCTATGAAAATTAAGGAGTATATAGTATTCATCTTAATTTATAGTTGTATATATTTTTGGAATGGGAACATATTATTAATTTTTTACACATAATTAACTAACTATACCTCTTAAGTAGAATTTCTTTTGAATTGAAGACTAGAAAGGTATACAAAATTTTCTTGATAACATTTCAAAGTTTTTACCTTACACTATGCACTAATTTAGATTTTTTACATAAAATTAGTTAGATTCATTTAATTGTTTTAATTGAACTATATTATTTAATCAATATTAATTGTTTTTACTGGAAAATATTATTCTCTCTATCTCAAATCAGTTTTCATACTTTCATTTTTAGCCTATTCTACATTAGTTTTCACATTATATAAATAAAGTTTCTCACAACTCTATCTTAAAAAAAATCACTTATTTATCCTCTATATCATTATCTTTTCTTACACAAACAAAGTTAAAATGTTCTCAATATTCTTACTTTATCATTTTTTAATTAATTTTCGTGCTCATAGCAGTGTTACGTTAAAGTTGATCCGAAACGAAAGGAGTAATTATTTTTATTAATCTTGATGCACATGAGACTCTCTCTTTATAACATTATTACTTATGTACAAGAAGCCCACCCTTTCTGACATTAGAAAGTGATGCTCTTAGTACTACAATTATCCAATTCCTTTTAAGTTTTGGAAGTAATATTTTGTTTTGAAATGGATAGATAAAGAAGCAAACAAGTACGTTCTTGTGTGACTTTGATTAAATGAATGAATGAGTGTAGGATATTTAATTTTGGATTGAAGGGCATGTGGGCAATGACCAAATACCCTCTAAATGAGGGGGTGGGTCTAAATGGAAAGGTGCATATGCATGTGAGTGGGGTCATTTTATTACATGAAATCAAAGTCTCATTCAATCAATCGTCTTAATACTAAGAGCATGTGGGGGTAGGGTATGGGATTTGCAAAGCTACACCAAAATATGACATTTACAATAAATAAATTAAAGAATTTATGAATGATGGGTTTTCTCCCATTCCAATTTGTACATGTTACAGAAAGAAATTCCATTCCAATTGCTACTTTTCATGTATGGTGTGTGTGAATACAACTCATTTGCCTACCCCAAGATTTGCAAGTCAATAATAATAATGACAAAAATCTATATATGTGCACCATTTGCACCATATAGCCATAGGATCCACAAAAATCGAATGAAAAGTAGTACAGTAGTTCACATAAAAATCGTATTAATTTACATAAATAGAAGTGTTAATATGTATGATGAAAAATATATTTCGATCTTGTACTAGTAGAATATTTATGCTCTTATAGTAATATATTCTGGTTTTGCGACTAGCGAATTCGCCCAAAAAACTAAGTGTCCTTACAGTATATTATTTGTCTTATAACAATATATTTTTGCCTTGTAGTAAACTACCTACATGCAACTAGCAAATGTTTTTGTGTGGCTCTAGTCTAAGCATATAACCAGCGAATTTCTAGAAAAAATTTTAATTAGAAATATTTTATGTATAAAATATTCACGGAAGTGTTGTTTGTAATTCTCGAAGTGATTACTCATTAGTATTTTATCTATTTATCTATATATGCATTTATGTTTGGTATATAAACTATTAAGTGTGGTGAGGTAAGAGAAGAGAAAAAAAAAACGTCTTCAACAAACTCAATTTGGCGGAGATGTAGACACTTAGAGAATGGTCAAAATACAGATAAACACTCTGGGTTTGAGAGAATAGCCCACAAACACATTAACAACCAAACACTTGCAACTTCGAAACATTGGGTGTTTGATTGAACAATGTCTCATAGGAGGACTTTATGAAGAGATTAACTTTTGGGAGCCAATTTATGGTGTAGGTGGTTGTGGACATGGTGTAAGGCTAGTATGTGAGAAGCATGGAGGTTTGGTGCAGAAGAGCAAAAGTCGGTATCAACAATATGCCGGTGGTAGCGCTTAGAGACACCATTGTGTTCTAGAGTATGGGGTGGGGTGGGAAGTGATTCCATAACAGGCGAAAATGACGTAGATCAATGAACTCCCCTCAATTGTTTGTGTATAAAGTTTTAATTTTGGATTTTAAGTAATTTTCAACCAGGTTTTGAAGACAATAAATATGGGTAAGACTGTGGTTTTGTATTTCAAATGATAAAGCCAAACATATTTGAAAAAATTATCTAGGAAAATATCATAGTATTTGTAACCAACAAACAAAATAAGTGATGTCCAAACATCAGAAAAATAATAAGTTCAAGTAGCATATAAAACGTAAGCAAGGAATCATGAAAAGAGAACTTGTAACTCTTAAAACACTTACAAGAATCACAAGAATTTTTTTAAGTTTTATGTAACAATAAATTATGATAGGAAATAGTAGACTAATATTTTAGAGAAGGGGTGGTCAATCTTACCATGCCAAGTGGGGAGGGATTGACGAAAAGCAGGATATGTGATGGGTGAGGGATGAACACCAGCCGATCAAACATATAGACCATTAATGCGAGGATATCATAGGCGAACGTCCCCCACACGTCGAGCCTTCACCTGAAATTCAGAATTAGAGAAATTAAACAATCAGCACATCATTAGTGGCATACAAATGAGAGACGTAAATCAGGTTACGTGACATATTGGGCAAATGTAGAGTGTTCGAGAACTGTTAGCAGACAAGCAGTTAACGTTCAGAAAAATCATAGTAGCGGTGTGCATAATACCAAGAATTTTACCATCACCAATAATAAATGAATCGGTCCTATCATACGACGGGTGTAGAGATAGGTTGGCCAAATTGGTGGTGACGTAGTGAGATGGAATCTAGAATTCAATCAAAGGTTGTGGGTGGCGAAGATGTTTGTGTGCTGACTAGTGATGTATATATTGATCAATCATATGCGGCATATTTTAATTTGGAATCAAAGTGTAGTGAAAAGAGGCACAACAACGGGTTGAATGTCTCGTCTCACTGTTATACCCAGTTAAAGAAGTCAATCTTTGACAAGTCAATCCTAGTCACCAGCTTGCGTGGCGACGACTAGTCAACCAATTCATGCGACGACTAGTCAACATATGAAGAAAATGTAATTGTGTGCTCGCCCAAAGATGTTGGCGAGCACATTTAGAGCTAGCTAGATAAAGATAATGTTGGTCCCAAAGTTGAGTTAAGATTGATTAAGCTAGTAAAAGTCTAG
This sequence comes from Galeopsis tetrahit, assembly GCA_963675135.1. Taxonomy (NCBI): domain Eukaryota; kingdom Viridiplantae; phylum Streptophyta; class Magnoliopsida; order Lamiales; family Lamiaceae; genus Galeopsis; species Galeopsis tetrahit. The sequence goes on along the minus strand of OY776124.1, from coordinate 53,711,827 downwards.
AGGGGAGGGGTGAATAGACTTTTAAAAATCTTTCAAAATATCAGAATATGCAATGCGGAATTTAGTTTTCTTATATACTGTACTGTGCTTACTTAGCTCAGATCAGTACTCTCAAAACAATATGGGCCTTACTAGTTTATACTCAACTTTTACTTAGATCTTTATCTTTGTAAATCTTAATGTTCTTAGTTAAACAATTCAAACAAATATCAAACAGAAAAGTAAAGAACACAAGATTTTATAGTGGTTCGACCAATAAGTCTACATCCACTCTCACAATCCCAGTTGTGATGTTTTATTAACTCTTCTTTGAGTTTCTTGTGGCTTAAAGTCCCAAGACTAAGACTTTGATCTTATCGATTAAACCTCGAGGTATATCTTCGATCTACTAGTAATTCTACAAGTAACTAGCACACTTGTTTACAACAATACAAACTTAAACTTTGAAAAGTAAAACTTCTCTTTGAATAGCCTTTGATTCTTCTCTTCAATTCAGCGGCTCTTCTCTTCTTTAATCTCCTTTAACTCTGTGAGTTCTTCTTGTGCTCTGTAGACTTAGATTGCTTGTGAATGCTTTAAGATCAGTAAAATGTTCAGTAGTCTTCAGCAGTAGGAGATCACACAGTATTTATAGAACTTAGTATGACAGTTAGCAGTTTGTGAACTAACTCTCAACTAACTCTAAAACTGTTTTTGTAACTTCTTCTTGTAACCGACTTTGTAACTTCCTTCCAAGTCAGCATATCTTCAAATATATCTTCAGTTACACCTTAAATAAGTTTTCCAAACTTATTCTTTAATCATACTAACTCAGCACAGTAAACTACTCTTCTTAGTTTTACTGTTCTTAGTCAGTAAGCACAGTTCTCCAAAACTGTTCTGTACTTCTTCAGAATTCTTCTAAGCTTCTCTTCAACTCTTCTTGAAGTCTTCTTATTCTGAAGTAGTCCTCTGAGTCTTCATTAGTCTTCTGATCTTCTTCTAATCTATTCCTAGTCTACTGTTCTGAACTTTTACATTGCTGATTACAATAGAATACAACTTTACATATATAAACCTATCCATACATCACCTGAACTATATACAGATGAGTATATCTAAGTCCTATACTATAAGCTGTCTATACAAAACATCAGCTTAGTTCCTAACAGTTCATACATCAGATCAGTAAACAATAAGATCAGTAACTTACATATAAAATCAGTAAGCATATAAGATCAGTAAGTATACAAGATCAGTAACTCAGAATACATAAGATCACTAAAATTATTCTCAGTTTCCATACTCAGATCAGTAATCTTATTTCAAATGACTCAGTTAAGATCAGTAATCTTATTTCAATATTTCTTACTAAGATCAGTAAACTTGTCTTATATAGAACTTTTATATCAACATATAAACACATATACCATTATCCTTAAGTTGCTTTTGGTCATCAAAACATACACATCAATTAGAACATTGTTTCATAGATTCATATCCCAACAATTTCCCCCTTTTTGATGAAGCCAAAACTACTTAAATATAATCAGATCAGTAGTTAAGATATATGGTTGATCATAATCAGTTCATCAATTTCAACATCAGAATAGTTTTCACATAAACCAAATATTACACATACATCACATAATCACAAAAACATCAACATGAAGAAAATAAAGATAAGGTTAAGAAGTGCTATCTTGTGAGCTTAGTCCTTCATCTTCAGTCTTAATTTGGTATTCTGAATGCCAAATACATCCGGTTCTTGATTTCCAACATGTGCTTGTGATCTGTAATACCTTCATCTTGAATGATTTTTGAAATGATATTTCCAACCTCTTTCAGATCAGGTTCTCCATTCTCTAATCTTAGAGGTTCCCATACTGGTTCTTCAGGACACAATATCTGAATGTGTGCACCAGCAGTTAGCAACAAAACATCTTCCCAGAAGATTCTTGCAACATTCAGCATAAAGTCTTCAAAATCAGCATACTCATCCTCTTTGGTAGGATGATCACCAAACTTCTTCACAATGAAATTTTCAATTTGCCACTTCTTCTTAAGATTATTCCAGTATTCCAAATGTTCATCATCAATAACAAATTCTATGTAATTCTCATTAAGAGTACCAACAGCAGACTTAGATTTCATTTTCCTCTTCAATGCAGCAACTCGATTATCAAATTTCTTCCTAGCAGCTTCTGCATCTTTCAACTTTTGTTTCCTAATCTGCTCATCAGCTTTCCTTTTCTCAATCAATTCAGCTTTCTTCTTAGCAAGCAACTCATTATGCTTCTCAATAGCTTCAGCCATCTTCTCATCACTTGGCCTACTACTAGCAACAACATGCTTCAACCTACTCTTAGACCTGGTAACTCTCCCAGACTCTTCAGCTTCTTCTTCATCTTCACTCAATACTAACTTCCTTTTCCTTTTTCCAGATGAAGATTCAACAATGTTCTTTTCAACAGTTGCTATGATTTGAGTTTCAGCTTTTTGAGTTTCTGCTTCAGAAGATTTTCCATGTCTTCTGAGATCAGCAATATTCTTCTTCAAACTAATGATCTCTTCTTTCAGATCATCCATACTCTCTTTTAGTTCATCTTGACTTACAACTAATTGAGCTTGCTGAGTTTGAGTTTGCTCCATGACCTTCATGACCTTAACTTCCCCCTTTTTGGCTTCATCCTGCCATTCTTTCAAGGGTGTGATGAGCAACTCAACTTTCCTTTGCAAATCAGCAGACAATTTCTTTTCCTGCAATCTATGCAGATAATAGACTTTGAGTTTATGAAATTTCCAGAAATGACTTCGTAAGGAAGAAGATGACAAGTGATCGTGTTTGATAAATTCAAAACCAATCTAGGGCGTGGATTGAGTTTATTTTCACGATGAATGGTTACGATTAAATCTCGAAATTCGTGAAACAAAAAAACTGTTCATATTCGAATACCATTCTTATTTCTTGGAGCCATTTTGTGTTTGATAAATACACCACAGTAGTTAGGTTAAAAATAGAGGAGTGTACTAATCATCTCTATTAGTAATCTAAAAGACTGTTCTGATGCATATCAGCACAGTAGGTTTCAGAAATAATTCACTTCATTTTCTTGCTTTTTAAAATATTAATATGTACTTATCTGGATCAGCTGAGTACTGTGATCAGCTGAGTAACCTTTTGAGCATCAGATCAGTAGTCGGGTCAGCACAGTAGTACTCAGATCAGTTCCCAACTTCCCTGATTTCATCTTCTTGATATCAACACAGTAATCCTCAGATCAGTACTGTGACAAATCATTTCTCTTCTGTAGACAGATTAGTAGTAATCAAGTCTTTCTGTAGACAGATTATTAGTAGTCAGATCAGTTCTGTAGAATAATTGAATTTGTAATCAGATCAGTTCTGTAGACAAAGAAACTTTGTAATCAGATCAGTTCTGTAGACAAGTCAATTTATTAATCAGAATAGATCTGTAGACTAATATAGTCTGTAATCAGATTAGACTTGTAGACTTCCAAATCTGTAATCAGATCAGTTCCCCCTTCAGTGGAGAATTCCTCTTCTCTGCCTGTTTCACCTTGGTAGAAGTGTCAGTTCATGGGATATAAGTGCAAAACAGTACAGATTAGTAACAATATGTTTAATTTAATGATCACATCAAGGTTTATACTAAAGTGACTTAGTGTTCTGAGTCAACAAAAAGATCTTTAAGAAATCACAGATTCCCCCTTAATGTGTATTCTCAGTGTCCCTCAGCTTTACCAGCTTCCTCATCGGGATTAAGGTCACTTTAGTAACCTTGTTACCTGTTTTAAGTTTAGTGATCTGTCATAGGATTGTCTCTTCTGAATTTTGAGTTTTGATGTACTGCTCTTAGTTTCTGCTTCATACCCTTCTTGGTATAAGATCAGTACCTGAAATGTTAGCACAGTTCTATATACATACAGAATCCATATCTATCAATCCTAAACTAATGCATAACTCTCTGAATCTTACTTCAGCCAATGGTTTTGTAAAAATGTCAGCTCTTTGAATATCAGTATGAATCTTTTCCATCCTAATATTTTTCTTTTCAACATGATCCCTAATAAAGTGATGCCTAATGTCAACATGCTTGTTTTTAGCTTTTTTGTGTTGTTACTTTGCAAAATAGTAGTTGTAATAGCACGTTCTTCTGCGTAAGAACTCGAATCTTTGATTTTTTAAGCGTCGAAAGCTTAGGCCAAGTTCATATCTTTGTAACCGTTTACCGGAAATCACTTTCGAAAGATGTCTAAACACACAAATCGTGACGGAGTTCCACCTCCCGGAGGGAACGAACACCCTCCACCACCGGTTGCTCTGGTGGCCAATCCTTTGGCAAACATCAACCTAAGGGACATCTTGAATGATCCCCAACACCTGAGAGATTTTACAGACTACCTCAACGAGAAGAGGAGGAAGAATGAGGCGATGGAACTTGAAAAAGCCAAGGATCAGGCTTTTGACAAAGCTCGAAAGGCGAGGGTCAATGCCAACAATGATGACGAGGACGAGCGCTCCTATCACTCGTACTCGGTACGTCCCCGCGATAAGGGGAAGAATAAAGCTCTCGAGCGCTCCCACAATAGTCATACTAGAGACTCACATGGTGGTCGCAACTCTGTTTTTGATCGCGTGGGCGATAAGGGCCCGAGAGCTCCTCACTCAATACCTTTTAAAGTTGACGGCCGACCAAAAAAGGACGAACACAAAGACCGTGGTTGGAATAGAGATCGAGGAGACAGAATCTCTACCCTCGACCGAGTAGGGCTAAATTCGCGAGGACTTGCGAAAATTTATCGCAACCATCACTCAATCGGGCGATCACACAGAGATCGAGATGATCGACCGGCCCCATCTAATGGTAGTCGATGTGACGAGCACGTCGTACCTCGACCACAGAGTGCCAAGGAAGGGCAGATCGCCCAGTTCATGGAAATACAGAAACAAATGAAACTGGAGATGGAGAACCTGCGAGCAGAGGTGGCCGCATTAAAGAGAGGCACTGTCCCACCAGTCACTCTTCCCGCTCCTCCTCTAAGTGTTATTATCCTAACTGCCCCCATACAAAGAAAGATTCAGATGCCTTCCATGGCAGCGTATGATGGGATGTCCGACCCCCGGGTACATTTATCGAAGTACTCAAATTACATGGCCTCAATCGGGGCAACGGACGCCACACAGTGTCGAAACTTCTCCCTGAATTTGGGAGACCGGGCCCATCGTTGGTTCACAACCTTGGGAGCCAGATCCATCAACCCCTTCTTGGAGTTGGGGCAGCAATTTCTGACTTACTACGGGTCCATTGCTGCTCATCCAGCCTCCAAGTAGCGTTTGGCAAATGTTCGCCAATCACCAACCGAGTCAGGAAAGGAATTTATCGAGCGCTTCGATAGGTTGGTGATCGATGGGGAGGTAGTGAATGATGAAACCAAGCTGATCTCAGTCGTTTCCGGCCTAAGGATGGGTTCCAAGCTCTGGGAATCTATGCATACACTTTTCCCGGAATCTTACGCAGATTTCCGTAACCGGGCCGGCAATATCATTCAGATGGAGGAAATTTTGGACACTGCCAAGGCTAACGAGCAGCCTGAGGCGGCCAAAAAAGTGTGGCAAAAAAAGAACTTTACAACTGGGGAGCCCTCCCAGCCAAAAAGGGTGGAATATCAAGGAAATAGTGCTCGTCCGTCGAACTTCAAAGCTTTTGAAGAGGCACCGGAGATCACACTATTCAGAGAGACCCTTGTTTTTTATCTTAGGGCCATTCTCGATGCAATCAGAGGAAGGGATCTACTCCCTCCGGCGAGGGCAATGCATACGAACGAGAACAATCTGGATGGAAATAAGTTCTGCAACTATCACAACTCAATCGGCCACCACACGAATGGGTGTCGAGATCTAATGAAGAATTTATTTAAGTTGTACAATGAGGGCAAGCTCGCCGAGTTCAACAAGCCCAGGGGTGGGAATGACGACCACCGTGGGAAGAAGCGTCGCGACGACGGCGAGGGCGACCAGGATCTGCGCAAACAGATTAATCGCCAAAAACTACTCCCCCCAATGCCGAATGGACCTACTAGCGATGTCGACTTTGTGGGCGGAGGCTGTTTTGTAATAGAAGGCCCCTTGGGGGGCACTGAGTCTGGAAGTGCTCTGTCTGTTCGCCGACAACAGAGTGAGATGCGAGCACTAAACAATGTACATCAAGTGTGCGTCGCCCCGGCTGCCGAGAAGCCCCCATCCCACCAAGTCCTGTTCTCAGAGGATAACCTAAATGGAGTGGTGCAACCGAATAACATTGATTTGGTTATTACCGATAAAATCATGGGAACCAATGTCCATTGCTTGATGGTCGACACCGGGGCATACGCTAATGTCCTTTTCAAGCATACACTGGATGCTCTCGGTGGATATGCTGCATATATCGAGCCATGCGATGATATCATAGTGGGTTTTGGAGACACCAACTCCCTTCCTCTGGGAAGGATTAGGCTATCACTGGAACTGGCATCGACGAAAGAGCCAGCAATGCATTACATACGGCAGCTCGACTTTATGATCGTCGACATGCCATCATCGTATAATGCTTTCCTCGGCCGATCTTTCTTCGACGAATTTAAGGCAACCACCTCTACTTATTACTATTGTATTAAGTTTCCAACCCCGGCGGGAGTTATAACCGTCAAGGGCGACCAAACACGGGCGAGGGAGTGTCTCGTCCGTTTTGCTAAGCGTCATTCTAAAGAAACTCCTATGATTGGAAAGTATATTGAGTGTCCTAACGAAGAAACCAAATTGAACTACTTGGAGGGATTTCCCAACAAATATCAAAAGATAGAAATTAGGGAGTCAAGTCAGATTTTTGACGACCACCAAGCAGAGATGGACGAGCACACCCCAATGGAGATTGACGAGCACGATCAAAATGAACGATCAGCCTCCTGAGGTGATCGACGACCAGGTTCCAGAACTGGACTTTCCAGATCTAGAACCTAGGCTAGGCTTCGAGCCAGAAATCGGAATTGAGGATCCTCGTTGGAAAGAACCCAAAGAACGGGCAACTCCAGCGGAGGACCTTGAAACCATCCATCTAAATGATGCTCGTCCAGAACTAGAAGTGTTTATAGGGTCAAATTTGCCAGAGCAGTTGCGATCAGAAATGATCGCCTTTTTGAAAGAAAACATCGGGGCTTTTGCCTGGTCGCACGAAGATATGGTGGGCATCGATGTGAATCATGTCTGCCACAGATTAAACATTGACCCGACAAGAAGACCCATCACGCAAAAGTGAAGAAAGTTTGGGCCTGATAAATATGCGGCCATGGTGGTCGAAGTAAAAAAGTTGATCGATAACAAGTTAATCGAGAAAACAGGAACTGATCCCAAGTGGTTGGCAAATCCAGTGCTCGTCCGAAAGACGACTAGGTCGTGGCGACTGTGTATAGACTTCACAGATCTGAACGATGCTTGTCCAAAAGACCATTTTCCGATACCCCACATAGATCATCTGGTGGATAATACGGCGGGGCATGAAATGCTAACATTTATGGATGCTTTCGCGGGATACTATCAGATCGCGATGCATCCCAAAGACCAGAGACATACAACGTTCATGACAGCAACATACATGTATAGTTGGAAAAGAATGCCTTTCGGTTTGAAGAACGCGGGGGCAACATACCAAATACTGGTAAATAAAATGTTCGAGAAACATATCGGTGAGATGGTGGAGGTCGACATTGTCGTCAAAAGCTTGCGGAAAGAAGATCACCTACACCACCTCGCCATGACATTCGATATCTTGAAAAATATAACATGAAGCTAAATCCAAATAAGTGCAGTTTCGGTGTTGGCTCCGGAAAATTTCTGGGGCACTTGGTTAGCTAGAGGGGCATCGAGGCAAATCCTACTAAAATTCAAGCAGTCATCGACATGCAAAACCCAAGAAATGTAAAAGAAGTACAGAGGTTGACAGGATGCCTAGCATCGCTGAACAGATTCATTGCACGAACGGGCGATCGTTGCAAACCTTTTTTCGACGCTTTGAAAAAAGGAAGGTTAGAATGGACCAATGAGTGCGAGAAAGCTTTTGAGAGGATGAAGGAATATCTATCGGATCCGAAGGTCCTATCTAAGCCAGTCCCGGGCGATATTTTATATCTATACTTGGCGGCCACTGACTATGCGATCAGTTCGGTGCTCGTCCGAGCAGAAGGGATCACACATCAACCAATATACTATGTAAGTTAGTCACTGAGAGATGCTGAGCTAAGATACACCCCAAGGCAGTACCTATTCGACCACGAGGTGGTAGTTCTTACGACATTTCCTCTACGACGAGCACTGCATCGGCCGGATACCACTGGAAGACTTTTGAAATGGTCAGTGGAAATCGGGCAATTTGGGCTCACCTACGCACCTAGAACGGTGATCAAGGGACAAAAGTTGGCAGAATTCATAGTAGAGCTCACTTTCCCAGACGCTTTGGATAAGGAAATCGAGCTTCCTTGGACACTGTTCGTCGACGGCTCTTCGACGAGCATAAAGGCAAGGGCAGGAATCGTCCTCACCAGCCCGTCCGGATAAACTTTTGCTTCGACGATCGAGTTGGAGTATCGGGCGACCAACAACGAAGCAGAGTACGAGGCTCTGGTCGCTGGAATCAAGATGGCAATGGCCGTGGGCGCCAGAAAGCTGAAAATTTTCTCAGACTCTCAACTAGTGGTGTGTCAAATTACGGGCGAGTACGAGGCTCACGGCGACCAGATGTTGAAATATCAAGACCTAGTGAAAGGATTACTTGAGCAATTCGACCAAATCCACATCGAGCAAATCCCTAGGGAGGAGAATACGCAAGGAGACGCTTTAGCTCGATTGGCCACTTCAGAGCGGGAGGCAATATTTTCAGAAGCGACGATCACTAAGATTTCTTCCCCATCAGTAAATAGAAGTCAAATCTTGCAGGTTGAAGCGACCAGCGACGAGGACTGGATGTCGCCGATCACCAAGTACATCAAGACCGGCGAGCTCCCGGAAGACAAAGTTAACGCGACCAGACTGCAACTTAGGTCCGCCAGGTATACCATCATCGGCGACCAGCTGTACAAACGAGGTTTTTCAATGCCTTTATTGAAATGCCTCGGAGAAGATGAAGCGAAGATCGTCATGAACGAAATCCACGATGGAGTTTGTGGAAATCATACTGGGGGGCAAGCACTCGCTTTGAAGATAATGAGGCAAGGTTATTTTTTGCCTACCCTGAAGAAGGACGCAATCCACCACGCGCAGACGTGCAGAAGATGTCAAGCTTTCGCTCCAGACATACATTCACCACCAGATGAGCTCACCTCGGTGTATAGTTCGTGGCCTTTCGCAAAGTGGGGCATTGACATTGTAGCAGTCGACTACTTCACCAAATGGACTAAGGTAAAGGCACTAAAGACCATCACGTCAACTCAAATGACAAACTTCATTTGGAAAAACATCATTTGCAGGTTCGGCCTACCACGAGCTATCGTGACGGACAACGGACGCCAATTCACCAGTCAAGACATGCTGCATTTCTGCGCAAAATGGAACATCAAGAAGCTTTTCTCGACGCCCTATCATCCATAATCAAATGGTCAGGTAGAAGAGATAAATAAAATTATCAAACGCACACTGAAGGCAAAGCTGGAAGGATTGAAGGGCAAATGGGCGGACGAGCTGCACATGGTTCAGTGGGCATATCGGACAACCACGAGAAACTCTACAGGTGAAACTCCGTTCGCGCTCGCGTTCGGAACAGAGGTTGTCATACCAGCAGAAGCACAGGTCGCCACCTTCCGAGTGGCAAATTATGACGAACAGCTAAACAACGATGCACAACTCGCCGATTTGGACTTCCTTGAAGAGCGAAGACTAACAACGGACGAGAAAAACGTGGTCTACAAACAAAGGTCAGAACGTTATTACAACACCAAAGTACGTGCTCGTTAATTTACTATTGGCCAACTCGTACTTCGACGGGCGACAGAACAGTCCATAGGCATACTTGGCCCGACTTAGGAGGGTCCGTACCACATAACGCGCACGTACTCAAACGGATCGTACAAGTTGGAAGATCTCGAGGGCAAGCCGAGCAAGTACCCATGGAACGCGGTCAAATTGAAGAAATACTATCAGTAAGTTTTATTTTTGTACATTTTTATAGTTTGTATTTAGAATCATGTCAATACATGTCAAGTTTAAAATTTCATCAAGTGTTAGATAAGTTTTAGAATTTTTAGATGAGGCTCTGCGTAGCCAACTAGAAACGAGTTCAACCGACGAATGGTTAACTCTAAACACATACGAACGTAAACCAACGAATGGTAGAGGTCTGGAAACGAGTTCAACCGACGAATGGTTAACTCTAAAAAAGACAAATACTCGTTTTAAAAGATACTTGCAAAACAGTGACGAGGACGATCACTATTAAAACAAACGAGTTCAACCGAAAAATGGTTAACTCTAAAAGACAAGTACTCGTTTTAAAAGATACTTGCAAAACAGTGACGAGGGCGATCACTATTAAAACATACGAGCACCGGCCAATGAAAGGTTTAACTCTAAAGACAAATACTCGTTTTGAAAGATACTTGCAAAAAATATAATAATCAAACATAAATTGAAAGCAAGTGACGAGGACGATCACTCAAAAAATGAACACAAGTCATAACAAAAAGTTCATTCATATAAAAAAAAAAAGAGGCCTGATGGGCCGAGCAGAGTCTAAGCCTACTCAACATCAACAACCTCTTCCCCGGCCGGAGCATCTTGCTCGCCAGCAGCCACCTCCTCGACAGGAGCACTCTTCTCACCAGTCTGCTCGTCCCCTTGGACCGGTGGAAGTTGGGGCGGACTCTCAAATAAAACTCTCTTTGCCAAAAGACGAGGAAACATGAGACCCATCTTCACCAGGTCGAGCAGGGGGAGGACAGAGCCTTCTGTAGGTTCCTCTTCAATAAGATGATTGTCAATAAAAGCGCCGAAGAGCGGCACATCCACCTTCGGATGAGTATCCTTGAAATGGCGAACAAGCTCGTGCGCAGTGAAGGCTGTCGAGTAGCAAGCTCCAGATTCAGCGAAATAAGCTTTATTATCCCTATCCTCCTTAATAGCGGTCAACTCTCGCCCTAGAGAAACCAACTCATCCTCAGCAGTTGTGAGACGGGTTTGCAGAGTGGCCGCCTCTTCGCGAGCAGCAGCGAGCTCATTGGACTTCGCTGTCCTCTCTTCCTCGGCAGACTTGAAGTGAGCACGGAGATCTTCAATTAGTTGATGATCCTCCCGATCTTTTTTCTGGACAGCTGCAAGTTGGTCCATCAAGTCGGCCACCTTTTTCTCAAGACCATTGTTAGCTTTTATCAGACGGGCAATCGCCACGTCCTTCTCTTCGTTGCCCTTCCGGAGATCGTGGATTTGAAGGGAAAACCGCTTGGCTGCATAAGCTTAGCGACAAGCGCTGATGGCGATCTGTCGAGCGTTCTCGGCAGTATTGTGACAATCAACCACCTCGACGAAGGTTTTAGTCAGCGACCGGGGCAAGTTCTTCATTGCCCGGATCGTGAGCTGGTCTAGCACATCGTCGTCGGCCGGGTCCCACGACCGATAGTAGTTGAGAAGGTCTTCGCTGTAGGGATCGGAACACGGGTGCTCGGCAAGCCTGAAAGAGAACAGATAGCGATCAGTTGAAGGTACTTCTAAAAATATTCAAAGGCATTTTTAAGGAAAGCTTACTTGGCAACCCCGATCGGCATTCCAGTCGAGCAAAGTGATGTCTTCGGGGGCCCTCCGCTCGGCCGACGAGCTCGCAACGACCTCGTGCGACCGCTTGGTCTTGCGAGCAGGAGATAACTTTTTGGGAGGGGGCGAATTCCTCCTCGGCGGGGATCTCCTCGGAGAAATTCTCTAGTCGGCAACAAGAGGGCGATGACCCCCTCGAGCCGTTTTAGCAGTCTTCTTGGGGGGAGCCTTCGTGGTCTCCGCCCGATCTTTCCTCTTGTTAGAGCCCTCGACTATGTCGCGCTCGCGGTTCACCATCGCAAATCGGAGGGATCGGTTCACCATCACGTCTTATAGTTCGACGGTCGGAGGAAGATAGGTGATGACCTTCGTAGGAACCACAACTAAAAACAAAGTGTCAGTATTTTACAAAGAAAAGAAGAGCAAAGGCAGTGAAAAGAAATTACTCGTTACCTGGAGGAAACTCTCTAGTGATGTGGTGAAGAGGTACTCGAAGACCTGCTCGCTCCCTTATGCACTCGCGGTTTAAGAAGCGACAAGATCTCTCCAAGTAGCGACGACGAGCGACGCAACAAATATGATATTGGAATAAGGGTGACAAACGATGCTCGACGGTCTTCGCGCGAACAGATTCACCTACAAAAGCGAGGAGTTATTCAGTATAGACAAGAACGAGCACAAAATCAAAGGACTTACCACGAATTCTTTTGTAGTCAGTCGCAATGGAAATGCGATCAGAGGACCCATCGGGTTTCACAGCACGCTTCCAGTCCCCGGCGACCCACCACCAGTTGGTTTTCCAGTCCCGAATTTTGTTGGGAACACCTTCGACCAATTTGATGCGATCGCGACCTTTCACATAATACGAGCCCTTTCCCACCTTCTTTCCGACTTCGGCCACCTGAAGGAGATAGTTGATCTCACGAGGACTGAGGCAGGTATGGCGACAACCGTTCTCGACGGCCTCCAGACCGAACACTGTGAGGAGTTTGATTATATTTGACCACCTGTTCGGCATCACTTAAGAAGGTGCCACCCCAAGAAAGAACAAGAAGTTAGAAATTCCGGGGTGCAGTGGGAACCTCAGCCCGACCTCCATCATGCCAATATTTACGGCGACCACTACTTCAGGAGGCTGGTCGGCCCTCTCGTCTTCTCGCGGAACGAAGAAGCAAACATATTGAGGCAGTTGGTATTTTTTCCGAGAGTTTGCTAGTTGGGCCGGGGAGACGGTGCTCGCATATTCGCTAGTTGCATACTCCGATTCGTATGCTTCTCGGTATGAGCGAGGAATCTCTCTGGCCGGATACTCGGAAACATATTGATAATATGCTTCCCTCGAGAGCTCGTCCCCATCCAGCTCTTCCCGCCCGCTCAAAATATCCTTAATGCTCACCGCCTAGTGAGCAATCTCCTCATACTCCTCGCGAAGAGTGTTCGTCAGAGTGTCTTCAACTCGGGCCGGGTCAAAATGGTCGCCAGCCTCTACATCCATGTCCTGGTCGCCCAAAGCTGAGCCGACCTCCTCGACATCGTCCTCGGCATCATTGCCGGCATCTTCCCTTTCAAACTCGTCGATCTCATTGGCGACCGCGATGCCGACCACCTCTAGCATTTCCTCCCAACTGTCGACCAGAAGGTTAGGGATTCCTACGCTAAGGGGGTTAGGCGAGTGCACGACAGAATCCGAGGAGACCACTCTCACTCCTAAGTCCCGACGAGGACTTTCGCCGAAAGGCCCAACACCGCCACTAAACGGCGGCGAACCACCACTAGAAGTCCCAATAACCACCATTTTTTTTCCGGTGAAAATGGGGGGAAAGTTGAAGAACAAAAAGAAAATGTAAGTTGTTTACCTTTTTGCCGGTCGGAAAACATCTTCAGTCGCCGGAAAAGCTTGAAGAAACTTGCTCGAGAAGAAGTTCGTAAATTGCAAAGAGTGAAAATTGATTTCAAGAGAAGTGAGGTCCTATTTATAGGCAAAAGTGTCCGAGGACTAGAGTGCAAAAAAACGGGGTAAATATGGTAATATTCCTAAAATTTGGGGGTCATCCCCGAAATCGAGGCCGAAATGGGGCTCCACGCGCGACCTTTGAGTCCTCGCACACGCCCACGCGCCAAATTCAAATTTTTGGGCGCCGACCACGCGCCTGACACATATCACATCCATCGTCATCAAAACACTTCAGAAAGCGTGCTCGGTGCGAGAAACGAGGCGACCGCCGCCGAATCTCATCATCAAGATTTTGTAATTAATTTGTTTTTCGAAAACAAGTCCGCCTTCCAAGAAGACAATCACACTGCCCGCCTTCCTATTCTACGAACACGAAGAAAGGCGACCAGGGGGCAAATATTATACCCAGTCAAAGAAGTCAATCTTTGACAAGTCAATCCTAGTCTCCAGCTTGCGTGGCGACGACTAGTCAACCAAGTCAAGCGACGACTAGTCAACCAAGTCATGCGACGACTAGTCAACATATGAAGAAAATGTAATTGTGTGCTCGCCCAAAGATGTTGGCGAGCACATTTAGAGCTAGCTAGATAAAGATAAGTATAAAAGCCTTGGGAGAAGGTATGGAGCGTACTCGCCCAAAGATATTGGCGACCACCATCCATCAAGATGACCGGACGACCAGGTCCTCCGACGACCACCGTGGCCCAGCTCCTCGTTCCCGACGAAGACGACCACCAAAGAGGCGCTTTAGTATTTAATGCAGGTCTCATCACCTTTATGTGGTGGGATTTCAGGTCCAATATATGCCCACCACGTGTAAAGTGCGGGCAGCCCTAAAAAACTAGTATATAATGCCTAAAAGGCTCATTTGTAACATAAGTTAAGAATTTCCTACAAACACCCAACCCAAAAGCAATACACCTCCCAAAGCTCTAAGCTTTTAGCTTCTCTAAGAAGCTACTTCTTGTGTTCTTCATACTGTTCATCACAAATCGACCCGATTAATCCGTATTAACACGTAATAACCCCTGCATAAATTCATGTTTGTTTAGTGCTTACCAAAAGTCCACATCCAGATCAACCCTACAAAAGCACGTACAACACTCACCATAAAATAAACACTTCTAGAGATAGAGGTGAGAGTCATGCGGTTGGGAGGAGGCAGGAGTATTCAACTATATATCGTGGTCGAAGGAACAATGTTCGACTACTGAGACCGAACATATGAATTAGTGTCGATCATGATAGTCGATCAGAAGCAATGGATAGAGGATTTCTAGTGTGGTAGCAAAGTAGTAGCAAAAGAGAATTAGAGTTTTTGGACGAGAGAAAAAATCATAAAAAATTTGTGCTCAGGCGGTATGGATTGATTTGGGGGGTTAAGTCAGATTGTGACTAAAGGGGGTGTATTCAATTCAGATTCTATTAGATTTTTTTGGACTTTAAAAAGTACGTGGATTTATAAAATTTATAGAGTCTATGCAGAGTTTGACTGACTTTTTTTTATTGATTTATATGGATTTTGATAGACTTGACATGATTGTGAAATATATTTTTTTTTTATTGATTTACATATATTTTCATAAATTTCGGCGCTAAAACTATTAATGTGAAGAGTTTTTTTTTTATTTTAAATCAATATTATATATATATATATTATATGTATATAAATAAAGTATTTTATCAACAAAATATATATATATATATATATTTACGGGATACTATTTTATCAATAATATATATATATATATATTAATTCGAGAATAATAGCGGATTTGCTCCGACCCATTCTCAATACGAGGCGGATCTGACTTGACTCAAAACTCGTAGGTGGGGTGGGTACCCGCGTGTCGGGTCAATATTATCATTCTTTACTTCTGATCTTTCGTCTTCAAAGTTTTTTGAGAGAATTCGTTGAAATCTTTGGTTTTTAGAAGAGACTTTGGATAGTGCAATTTGTTTATATTTTTTTAAGGAGAATCCAACAAAATCCATAGAGTATTAAAATCTATAGACTCTTGAATACCTAAAGATTTTTAAAGACTTTCTAAAATCCGTATTGAATACCTCAAGATTTTTAAAGACTTTTGAAAATTCGAATTGAATACCCCCAGACTTTGAAAGTCCAAAAAAATCCTACATAATCCACATCCAATACACCCCACTAAGTCAGGTTTTGAAAAACCACCACAACACCAAGTAAAAAATGAAATTGTATTACTATATTAATGTGAAATCAGATTTAACTTCATTTTATTGTTGTTGAGTGGAATTATAATGATTTGTAAAAAGTTATTCATCCTCAACCTCTACATTTTTTACCCTCACTCACTCGTTTCGAGATCTACAGGTGGCATCAGAGAGCAGTGATATAAAAGACCACTAACTTTTATTATCATTATTTTTTAAGAAATTTTTTTGTGATCCCTTGAACAGATATTTTCAAACTCATTTCATCTATTTTCATAAATCATGGAACTAACAACCGTGCATCGATCCTGTGGAGGAGTATGATTTCTAGAACACTCAATATCGTACTACTAAAGTAAAATATGAAAAAATGAAACAGTGAAACTGTATATAATAGCATATAGGAGTGTGCACGGGTCCAAAATCGGACCGGACCGGACTGGGACCGGTTTGGACCGGGACCGAAATCTTACCAAAAGGTCGGACCGGAATCTATCCGGTCCAGATCGGACCGGTTGGACCGGAATTGTCTTTTTTTTTTTAATTTATGGAAGCAAGAACAAGATTGATGAATTTGTGTATAAAAATTAAAGTGTTTGCTCTTCATTACGTCAATGTGAATTTTATTTACATTGTTATTAATGATCTTTTGACCCTAAAAATAAATTAAATATATTTGTTAAATTATATATTTGTAAAAAATATAATAAGATCTCAACACATTTTCACCAATTACTTGATTTTGAAAAATAATTGAGAGTGCATTAGTAAAAAATATAAAAAAAATTTTAAAAAAAAAATTCTGATTCAAACCGGTCCGGACCAGAAAATTCCGGTCTTGGACCGGACCGGACCGGAAGACCGAAATCCAAAATTTCCCGGACCGGAATTTAACCGGTCAGTCCGGTTCCGGTCCGATCCGGTTTATTTTTGAACACTCCTAATAGCATATCATGTTCAATAAGACTCATCTAACTACCGATGTGATAGTACTAGCTAGTGTAAAAGCATTTGGCAAATAGGATATCTACGTGAACATGTTGAAACAATAATGAGATTAATCAACCAAAAATATATGTATGTATAACAAACATTTAGATGAAATTTCGGACCATAGTTTTTTTTAAGTATGATTGAATTGATCATACGATCATGAATCATAGTACTCCCCCGTTTCACAATTTGACTTTACACATAGATTAAAAAAAAAATGTAGTCAAATTTAGCTAATATGTCAATTTTGCCCTTGAAATCTCATACTCCAAAATTTGCTAAGCTTTAATTACTCTTATTAACTAGGGGTAAAATTGACAATAAAACATTTAATACTAAAGTAAAAGAGGAAGTATGGCTATAATTTGGATCCAAAAGGAATATGTGTTATCTTTATGGGACGGATGGAGTATAATACTCCTCTATTCAATTTTATAATTCTCACTTTCATTTTTTATCTTTAATTTTATAATTTTTCTTTCTTAAAAATGAAATATTAATTACACCCACTCACTACTTTATTTCTATTTTATCTCCCTACTTAAACTTTCACTTTTTACATAAATAATCAATTTTCTTTGAAACTCGTGTCCAATCCAAATGGACATTATAAAATTACACGGAAGGAGTAGTAAATTAATTTTATTTCTGTGAGTTTCGATAAACCTACATGATAATTAAAGACTCGTATATATATTAGAACTTCAATTGTGTAATAGGTCAGGAAATAAGAACGTACATATAACAATTTGCTACTCCCTCCGTCCCATATTAATTTTCATAGATAGATGGGCGCAAATATTAAGAAAGTGTAGTAATGAGTGGAGTTTTGAAGGATAATTTTGTAAACTTTATGTATAAAGTAAAGAATGAGTTGACTTTTGTGTATGTGTGTAGAAAAAGTAATGACATTTGTGTAAAATTGGGGATATTGTGAGTATGGAGTTTGTAAATGATTTTCCATTTTAAGGGTGTGAAAGTTATTGTGGGACGTCCCAAAAAGGAAAGTGTGAAAGTTATTGTGGGACGGAGAGAGTACAAAAAAGAGGAAATTTTTTTTAGTCCTCTAAGTTTGAATGATTTCAAAATAAATCATTTAAGTTTTTAACTTTACAAAATACGTCATATTTCTTACAAGCTATTAATTTTAGTCATTTTAAAAATCTATTTTAGTCCTTTAAATTCCAATTTTAAGTTTGTTCTCTTTTTACCCTCTAACACATTGTCCTCTACTTGCCCCTACTTGATTCAAAACGAAAAATTCATCAACACATTGTCCTCTACTTGCCACTCTAACCAATTTTCTGTTTTTCTACTGATAGTATGGCCATTGTATGAAAGGCTGTGAAGATCCTGTTTTGAAACATGTTTTAATTTTGAACTACACAACAAAATAATTGAATACATAGCATATATATTTGAACATGCCCCGATATATATAAACAAAAAGGAATTTCATCAACAACCAACCTAACCAACCCAAGAAAGATGCATTACTTACTCCAGGCCACTCCATAGGGAAAATAGATAAGATTATCAGTTCTAATTGTGCAAAAACAAAAAAGATACATTGAGTTTACATGATCTGCCTTTCCCTAAAGCATGCACCATCAACAGCCTACCTGACCTACCCAAGAAAGGTGCATTACTTCCTCCAGGCCACTCCAACAAAAATAGATAAGATTATCAGTTCCAAATTGTGCAAAAACAAAAAAGACATATTGAGTGTACATGATCTAGAGACTGTCTTGTCTAGTTTCAAAAGGATAATCTAGGGGATGTCTTGTTCAGAATCAAAAAGATTAAAACAACTAGATTTTTGTTCCTGTCGGATCCATAAATAATTTTGCCATCCTCTTGCGAAAATTACTAGCACATGTTTCTGAGTATTCCCCATTTTTGCTTGACCTGCTAATCATAGTGTTCTCGATATGATAACAGACAATGACCCCGCAGTCGAGTGTGTCCGGTTTTTGCTGTAAGCAAACCTCTGGCTGTGGGTGCCGCAGCGCTTTCTTCGTATAAGCATGATTGGGGTTCAGCCTCTTAAATGCATCACGTAATTTGCGGTCAATGTATTTAACCTTGACAAGATAATTAGAAGCAAGTCAGGTACAAATGCAGTCATATTGAATAATTGAAAAAACGAGAGTATTGAATCTCTCTTACCACTACTAATGCATCGATCAAATGGGGATCGCGATGTGCCCTAGATCTTGGAGACATAGAGTTTAAAAAATGCCACTCGCCTTTCTTCACGTTCAGTTTAAGAAGCGTCCAGTGATCTGATCCGCCCCCACGTCCAAGTATCGGAAAGAGCAACCAGTCTTCCTGTAAAGCCTCATCAATTCGGTTGTCAATCAAAATATGTGTATTCTTGTCTGCTTGACCCGCATAATCGTTTATTAAAGTCTGAGGAGAAGGAGATCATATATTAAGTATTAAGAATGATATATTGTAACAAAAAATTAGCAATTATAATTACCCAACACAACGCAGTGAAGGTGACTGTGAATTTAACCCCGGGTTTATGCTTAGAATGCATAGACTGACACATATCGGCCCAAGCATCAATCACCTGATAAGAAGGAAGACGGTCGTATTATTTAAGAAAAACGGTGTGGACACGAAAAAAATATAGGACATCGTGTTAGCTTACCCCAAAGGGAAGCCTTCCATCTTCAAGGACATCGATGATATTTAGAACTGAAACCTCCGTTGTACGCTGTATTCCCTTCCAGACGATGTAACTGTGTTCAGAAATTGGATAGTAAATAACATACGTAGTTCTGATCAATTTTCTTGAAAAAATGATAATTTATAAAAGAGAGTGTTCTATATTAAAATTAAATTGGAACATAAAAAGAAAAATATATATTACTGTTCGCCTTTGAATTCCCAGTCATCCAACAACTTTTCCTTAATGTGTGTCTTCAAATTCTTAACCGCTGGGATTTTTTCGTTCAAGGCAAATGACATTTCGCTGTTATCCTTTTCCTTGTTTTTCAACATTCCTTGATCTTTTTCCCCTATTTTGATCAGTTCTTTTGTGGAGGGTTGTGGTGTGATCTGCTTGCTTCTTTTGTCTTCCTTAACAGTTCTACGTTTTACTGCTCTTGTTATGGTACTTGGATCGGGATGATTTCCAACTCTCTTGCCTTTTAAGCCTGGGGTGACATCAGTTTGGTTGCCCTTACAATCATTTAGAGGAGTGACACCGGTGACAACAGCTTTGTTTGTCTCCCGGAGAATGGAAATTTATTCCTTCAAAAGAGCATTTTCCTTTTGTAACGCAGCCATGTTGGAGTTCGCGAATAATAGGTCTGCAGCAGCATCTATTTGAGCAATACAATCAGGATTGGAAAAAATCTGTGTGTGAGTTGGTTCAGCATACGCAGTGTGTTGGTCCACCAACTGTTCTTTTTCCAACAATAACTGTTGAATGACCTCATCCTTTTGAACAAGAGTTGCGTTCAAGGTTGTATTTATGGTTTCCAGTTCCACCAACCTAGTGTATATAGAAGGGCTGTCCAGCTCTGATTGGACATTTACATCTACAAATTCATCCATATCAGCATTGTTGTCCAACTCTAGAAAAAGAGTTCGAGCAATCACAAACGAATACAGAACTACGCCATTTACAATCGTATGACCACCTGAAGCTAGATCTGTAATCACTTGGTTAATTCTTTGAGTGGCTAATTTTTGAGGTGTGCATTCTTGAGTCATTCCCAGACTCTATGAGGGAGTATCAGGATCCAGACTGTCAGCCACAACTTTTTTACAGACAGCATCTGAAGTTGGGGGTCGATTAGTACCGGGGCTTTTGCAGATCCTGTCCAACGTGGAATTCTCATTTTTTTTCCATTACTTCTTCAACCTCAGAGCCTATCATATCGCATGCTTCAGCTTCATCGACATCATTAATTTCATTCACTGGATAACCTCTTCCAAAAGACTCAAGGGGGATATTGGGCAGGGGTAGAGGAATGATAGCTCTACACAAATTTTTTGAAATGTTCTCCACATTTACTATCACTTGTTCCCTCTGTTCAGTATTACTAGAAACGTGCAACATCTGATTGACTCTGCAGCCTTCGGCCACCGGCAATTGCATCCCAACAGAACCTTTTTTGGAGAAGGTATTTCCGAATAGTTTCCCATGTTCTCAAGATGTTCCGCCTCATCTTCACAGGCGTTGGGATTGTTAACGTTTTCCCCACTTTCATTTACACTACAAGAGTGGTCAAAAACAGGGCTAACATGTTCATGCTCATTTCCCATCGCCTCGCGCTGCGTACTTTCATTTGAATTGTGAAGATCTCTAAATTCAATCAATTCCTCAGCTTTCTCTTTTCATCAGAGGTTGCTCTCAAAGTCACCTTTCGGATCTGGAAAATTTGAAAAACAAGCATATGATTATGAGATTCATTTTATCACATATGGGTTATATGAAATGAAGCCATATCAATATGAATGCAAAAAAATTATATTAACAATTTAGCTGACTCTAATGAGAACTCAATTGGAAGTGAGTTCAAAATAGTTCTGAACAGTATAATACATATTTTGAACATGACTATTTTGAACATCAGTTAAGATTTGTTTGAACATAACATAAATAAATTTGAGTGTTACAATGGTCAAAGACTTTAACAGTTTGGAATACTCACTTGAGCATGCTTCGTAAGTTTGATCTTGTGAATCTCCTTACTCTACTTGTGCAAGTCCCATTTCAAGAAGCGTGGGATTGCAAATTTGTCAATTGGCCTAACAATGAATGCATGTTCGCATAACCAAAACTGTTTCAGACAGAAAACATAAGAATTAGTTAGTACCTTAAAAAATATGTAAATGGTTTGAAAAAAAACATACATGCACTTTTTTTGACAGATTCTTACAAGTAACATAATAGCACAACCGCCGACTTTCATATTCTTGCTACTTTTTAGTTGTGACCTCAACATTTCAACAATTAGAGTTGACCAGTCATAAGTGCAAACTTTGGAGAGATCTTCAAAATAACAACTTAAGTACAGAGAAACTGAACAATTTTGATTCGGGCATAGGAAAATAGATAACATATAGCAATTAAGTAGGCGGGCAACGTCCTGAATGCTATCTGAATCAGTCCTCGCTGAAGCTTCATTTAGCTCAGATAGTAAACGTTTTTGTAGAGAACTAACTGAGTTTAGGGAAGCTTCGCAATCTGTTCAAGAAAACACCTTGTAATCCATGGGGGCAGGTCGTAGTCTGGACCCTTTAAGGATATATGTTTATTTCCACAGCTTATACCAAGAATAAGTTGGGCATCTCTCCTCTCCAACTTCAGCGCCTTTTTCCCTATGAAAAAACTACATGTTTCTTGATCGAAACACCTGATGATCTGCCTAATATCGTCCTCAACTTTGCTCATCCTTGTTAGTAACGCAGAGACGTCACTATTTCCATATGTGCTCTCGAAAAGTAACCAAAATGGTGTTCTCTTGATCCAATGAATATGAGATTCGTTGAATTTGACGCTATTTATTTCCTTTATTAACGTCCTAAGATTAGAACGATAATAAGTTTCCCCAGGGATAACCCGAACAGCACCTGGAAATATAATGAATTGTAGACCAATGTCATTCTAACCAATGTTTAATATTATTTAATTATTTTTTAGAAAACTAACCGAATATATTCTTGGGTTTTGATAGATTGATTCTCCTTCTATAACTTTGAGAGTCCACACCATCACTACTTTAATCGGATGTATTGTCCTCAAGAGCATCACTTTTGATTTCTTCAGAATCTTGTTTTTTAAAATAACATGATTAAAAAATGACTAATATTCAAGATAAACATATTGTTCGACACAGTTCGATTCACTTTCAGTGAGAATAAGATGTCATACCTTCACTTTCTGAATACTAACTTTCTGATGATTCGGAAGATGTCGAGTACTCAATATGTCTTCGTTTCTTACGTCTTCCCTTTACTTCTTCTGAATAATCACTATCTGCGTCGATATTTAGACGTTAATGATACTTCATTTATGTTTACTCAATTTCCCACATTAAAGAGGAGTAACTGGAAGTAAGTTCAAATCTGATTTGGATTCACTGGACTGTGAAAAGCACTTGGCAGATCTCTTCCCTAATATGTTATATCGTTATTCAATGGACTACATGTTTTTTAGCAAAAAATAAGATTTCAAAAGGAAAAAATTAGGGTACGGGTTCTACAATTACCTTGCCTTCTAGCAGTGAAAACTTCGTCTTCCACTTTTTCCTTTCTCGTTCCTAAGGGTAAAAAATAAAGAAAACAACTTTTAAAAATAACACCATTGATTAATCATCAAGTACGTCCTTTAAAATTTACAAACGGTGAAGCATTCAGTCATAAGATTACACTGAAAATAAGTTTCATCGATGTGGAAATGTACAACAACATCAAACATTCCTCTTTCCCAAATAATTTTTGCTAAAACCCTATATGCCAGTTTTTATGATCTCTAAAATTACTAAAATCACTTATAAAATCATATGTTCATACAAAAAGGGAGATTTTCAAAGGAAATCAAAGATAAAAATGAAGCTCTAAAATTGCAGTTTTTTTTTAACCATGAAGCAAATACGACCAAAGTTCGGGAATAAATGGTTGTTGGCTAATGTAAACAACAAATAATGGACGGTGGTTTACCAGTTTTCTTCTTTTTCCGAGAATCCCTCGCATTTTCAGCCTGTCTTGTAGGATACTTCTTCAACCTCTTGTGGGGAGCCATTGTTGTGTCTGAAGAATGTTCGAAATCAACAGCTTGTCATTGTTTCAAAACTTCAGCAAAATCAGATGCGAAAACTCCAAAAATTGATGTCGGATTTTTATAAACATGTGGTAAAAAAATGGTGTAAAAAACGGTGATACCTTTTGATTTCCAAAGTGGCGATGCACTCTAAGAGATTCTTGGGATTGCTTGTTCTAGTTGAAATGGGGGTAGAGGGCAAAGTCACAACTTTCTCGAAAAACTTGCTAACACGAAATTGCTAACACGGTTTTCAAAGTGGCAATGTCCATGATGGTTTGTAAAAGTCACAACTTTTCTCCAAAAAGTTCAGTATACCTTTTGATTTCAAAAGTGGCGATGTCCAAGATGGTTTGTAAAAGTCGAGATGAATGTCTAATCACAGTTCACGTCGAAAACTTTGCTAACACGAAATTGTTTTCTACATTGTTCAATTCTAATGTCCCTCGAAAAGAGTGGTCAGGTTGTGTATCTGATGATTTATTGAGCTTTTTTTAGTCATTTATTGTTGTAAAAAAAACAGTTGTTGGACATTAGAAATTTGAGATAATTTAAGTTGTTTATTAGTGTTAACTTTTCAACAAAACGTTTTCCCCGAGTTGAATGGTTTATTACACTTGAAGTCATTATCAGAAAAAATGTTTAATGTATGAGCAATGAGGCCTCCAGCAATTATAAAAATTGCAATTTACTCCGTGAAAATACGAAAAGTGAGAGCATATGCATCGTCGCGAAAATAATCTCACAAATTTTATCTTTGTTTATTGATCCATCCGTTTGAAAATTTCCCTTTCAAATTGGTTACAAGTGAAATAAACTGAACAATTTGCTATAGGATCTTGAAACACAATTGGGAAGGCAAACATTAAACCCAAGAGTTTGTCGGATATGTAAAAAACCTGCTTGGAATGTTTAATGAAATCCCTACATTTCCCTAGAAACCAAATCCAATTTTTTGTATTCTCGGAGGGTACTATAGCAAATGCGACATGGAACAAACCTGAAAAAAGATACCATAAGTTCATAAGGTCCTAATATACTCTAATCTTTTGCCCATTATAAGTGAAATAAACTGAACAATTTGCTATAGGATCTTGAAACACAATTGAGAAGGCAAACATTAAACCCAAGAGTTTGTCGGATATGTAAAAAACCTGTTTGGAATGTTTAATGAAATCCCTACATTTCTCTAGAAACCAAATCCAATTTTTTGTATTCTCGGAGGGTACTATAGCAAATGTGGCAGGGAACAAACCTGAAAAAATATACCATAAGTTCATAAAGCCCTAATATACTCTAATCTTTTGCCCATTATAGTAAATTATTAAGCTCACCCTAATTGAGGTTTGGTTGGAAATATATATCAATTTCAATAATATTTGATTGAACTTAATAAATATATAAATCTTAAATTATTGATCTATTATCCAATATATGATCGTTGATAAAGAATTGAAATGTAAGGGTATAATTCCACAGTTGTGCATTTCTTTTCATTATGTGTTAAATATTATTGAAATTATCAATATCTTGTTGTCATGCTCCCCGTATGTGATCTGAACATACGAGCTGGAAATCTGAACATGATAGTGGAAATCTGAACATGATACTCAAAAATTTTGAACTTTCCTGAAAAATCTTGAATTTTAAACTTACACTGTTGCCATGTGATTACCAGAACTGGGGAAGCCTATTTTCCCAACCGGTAAATAACAAAAATAGGTCCCTATACCATAAACCATTCAACAAAAAATGTGTAAAACAAGAAACAACACTGTTGAATTCCCAATGATACACAACATAGGAAAACACCCTCAATCTACCACATGATACACAAAATAGGAAAACACCATCAAATCTTCAAGACAGGGAAAACAAATCTTCAAAACAATAAGTTGGGCAAATATATTTTGAACAATTAAATGTTACACTATTGTGAAATGTTACCAGAACTGTGGAAGAGTATTTCCCAACTGGTAATTAACAAAAAAAGGTCCCTAAACCACGAACCATCCACCAGAAAATGTGGGAAACAAAAAACAACAGTGTAGAATTCCCCATGATACACAAAATAGGAAAACAACCTCATTCTTCAAACCAATTAGTGTCGAGCTGCATAATATCTACCACGGAATCTTCATTCCAATCAGAGTCGAGCTGAGTACTATCTACCACCGAATCATCAGATAGTAAACAACAAAAGGTGTCGTGCCTCCCAACTTTAAAACATCGGGGACATGTACTTGGTTTCCTCTTACTTTGTTCACCGTACGAGGGCAACCTTTTCTTTTTGGGGCGGCCTGGCGGGCGCTTCAGTTTTGGTGGGAGAATTTTTGTATCATTGAGTAAAACCTGACATTCAAATTTTTCAGTTTCAGGTATGGGATGAAGGACATGGCTGTAGCACTCTCTGTACTTAGTTGTGAAAAAGCACTCTTCAACATAAGAGCAAACACTTGGGCTGTTCTTTCGGATTACAGCCACAACATGGGAGCATGGGAAACCTCTAACTCTCCATTGATAGCATGAACAAGACTTTGTTCTAAGGTCAACGCGAACAGATGGGGTAAATCGAACTTCAAAGTCGCCACCTGTGCATTCCAGAACTTTCCAAGTACGTCCTTTGTTGGTTAGGTGGTTCCACTACTGTTCTTTAGAAGGACACAACGCACCAGTCCATGCTGCACTTTTTTGCTTCCGTTCAAGGTGCCAGCGACTGATTCCTGAGTTTGAAAAAAATATGACCGATGAAACACATTTTTCTTCGTTGAATGCAAAATGCACGCTCTAAAATTTATAAAACCATATATACTTTCTGTACATGTTTAGGTAGATCCAAAACATTATAAAAAAGCCAATAAAAATCATTGCAGAAATTTTGATTTAATTGTGGTAAAGGGACAACAAGATGTAATGTAGCATGTTCTTGACAAGTTCAGGCAAAATTAGATTGTATTCTACACTTTCAAATATGCATGGCATCATTTATGACAAGGAAAGAAGGAAAAAAAGGTTAAACAAGACATGCATTGATCTGAAAATACGGGCTGGAAAACTGAACATGATATTCAAAAAATCTTGAACTTGACAAAAAAATATACCTGCACGAATTGAGTCTATCATATAGGTGATTGGGAGGCTCCTAGAATCCGATATCCAAGAATTAAACGATTCTGCGGCATTGGAAGTCATCTCCCCATATCTTGAAATGTGGGGAGAGTATGCAACAGTCCACTTGTCGTATGGAAGAGATTCTAACCACTTTTGAGCAATGAGGCCTCCAGCCTTTATAAAAATTGCAATTTTTTCCTCGAAAATACGAACAGTGGGAGCATATGCACAGTCGCAAAAATAATCTCCCATTTTTTATCTTTATTTATTGCTCCATCCCTTTGAAAATCTCTCTTTCAAATTGCTTAACAAGCGAAATAAACAAAAGAAATGTATAGGTTCTTGAAACACAATTGGGAAGGCAGACATTAAACCAACGTGTCTGTCGGATATATAAAAAACCTGCTTGGAATGTTTAATGAAATCCCTACATTTCTCTAGAAATCAGATCCAATTTTTTGTATTCTCGGAGGATACTATAGCAAATGCGACAGGGAACAAACCTGAAAAAATATACTACAAGTTCATAATCCAAAATATATACTTGATGTACATGTTTAGGTAGATCCAAAACATTATAAACAAGCCAATAAAAATCATTGCAGAATTCTGATTTAATTGTGGTAAAGAGACAACAAGATGTAATGTAGCATGTTCTTGACAAGTTCAGGCAAAATTAGATTGTATTCTACACTTTCAAATATGCATAGCATCATTTATGACAAGGAAATAAGGAAAAAAAGGTTAAACAAGACATGCATTGATCTGAAAATACGAGCTGAAAAACTGAACATGATATTTAACAAATTTGAACTTGACAGAAAAATCTTGAACATCAGACTTTAAACTGTTACCATGTGATTACCAGAACTGTGGACGCCTATTTCCCAACTGTAAATTTACAGTTCAAAAAAGGTCCATATACCATAAACCATCCAACAAAAAGTGGGGAAAACAAGAAACAACACTGTTGAATTCCTCATGATACATAAAATAGGAAAACACCCTTAATATACCACACATGATGCACAAAAAAGGAAAACACTGTTGGGCGAATATATTTTTTTACAATTAACTGCTACACTGTCTTCTAATGTTACCAGAACTGTGGGAAACATGTGGTAATTAACAAAAAAGGAAAACACTGTTGGGCAAATATATTTTTGTGGTAAAGAGACAACAAGATGTAATGTAGCATGTTCTTGACAAGTTCAAGCAAAATTAGATTGTATTCTACACTTTCAAATATGCATGGCATCACTTATGACAAGGAAAGAAGGAAAAAAAGGTTAAACAAGACATGCATTGATATGAAAATACGAGCTGGAAAATTGTACATGATATTCAACAAATTTGAACTTGACAGAAAAATCTTGAACATCAGACTTTGAACTTTTACCTTGTGATTACCAGAACTGTGGACGCCTATTTCCCAACTGTAAATTAACAAAAAAAGGTCCCTATACCATAAACCATCCAACAAAAAGTGGGGAAAACAAGAAACAACACTGTTGAATTCCTCATGATACATAAAATAGGAAAACACCCTCAATATATCACACATGATGCACAAAAAAAGAAAACATTGTTGGGCAAATATATTTTTGAACAATTAACTGCTACATTGTCTTCTAATGTTACCAGAACTGTGGGAAACATGTGGTAATTAACAAAAAAGGAAAACACTGTTGGGCAAATATATTTTTGAACAATTAACTGCTACACTGTCTTCTAGGAGTATTTTCAACTGGTAATTAACAAAAAAAGGTCCCTAAACCACCAACCATCCACCAAAATATGTGGGAAACAAAAAAACAGTGTAGTCTACAGAACATAAGAAATAAAAAGTAGAATGTTATGTTACCATTGTCACCGTCTTTGGCAGTTGCAGATAATAAGGTACCCTTAGCACGACCCTTCATGAATGTACCGTCGATAAACAACATTGGCCTGCAACTCTGAAATCCATCAATGCATGCCTTGAAAGCAATGAACACACGTTCAAAACGTTTTGTTTTAGAATTAGGCTCAAGAAGAACGACACTTCCTGGATTTGTAAGTTCGATTGCAGAGCAATACCAACGTAATTGATCGTAGGAATCCTCGTAAGTACCAAAGATGTGATCCCTCACTGCCTCGATTGTTCGCCATGCTTTCCAATAGGGTATTGTCAACCCATAGTGAACATTCAACAAATCAATGATCTCTTTCCCCCCTGAAGTTGGTTTTGTCCTAATGGTCTGAATCACAAATTCAAACATAATCTTGGGACTCATTCTACTTGTATCACCATTTACCAGTTTTCCAACGCATTTATGAATGAAGTTAGCTTTGTAGACTATAAAATATTCAGTGACAGGCTGATACTTGGCTTTGATAAACCAATCACATGCACAATTGTTCAACTCTTTGCAGACAGCATGGATGTAATATCGATCATTTCTCAAGTATGTAAACTTAAATTCCATTTGAGTAGAATACTTTATTAGTTCAAGTCTAAATTCAACACCTCCCCCCCTAAATTCCTGCCCTATACCACCATTCATTATCTGTGACCAAGCATCTGAAAGTAGTGGTTTTGTTGGAATGGTAGGACACAACTTATACGTTGGGAGATTGGATTTTCCCTCAAACTCGAGAGGCTGGGAAATAGGCTGAAAATCCCATGCACTGGAAATAGAAATAGCCTGACATGGTGGTGAATCAAAATCACATGAGCTGGTCATATATTCAGACACATTTGGTTAAGGGATATTTTGGAAATCACAAGATTGGGACATAGGTCTCCTTTTCTTAACACTCTTAAATTGAATCATATTTGGCTGTTGAGCAATAAATGACTCCGGGGGACTATTGTGTGCCAAATTAGAAGAATGCATTAAAGGCTGAGGAGGAGTAAATGGACCTGAAGTCCTATCTCCTGAATGAAATAAATGATGATTCTGGGAGGTTTGGGACAGAGCAACATAAACGAGTTTCTGAGATGTGATTTGGCACACTGAAATCAAGTTTTTCAAATCATCATTACCCAACAACTTACAATTGGATATGCTACCCACAGACCAAGAAAAAGAAATATTTTCAACATTAGATTTCAATTCAGGCCACGAATCAATAACTGCGACAAGACATCGGTGTATGAGGAATGACTATCAACGGAAACAATCTTGGATGTAGAATTATGGGATATATTGAGAAATACTACATGATCCATTACGAAAATTCAGACTCAATTTCAGATTATCTGTACCAGGAATAAAATCAACTAAACTCGATAAACCCAAATTTCGCAAGGAGTGGCCAAGCCTTCAACTCGCGTACCTTAATTTCGCAGAGAATCGCCAAGCCTTCAAATCCAGGAACCCTAATTACCCAACGAATCGCCAAACTATAGCAACTCACGAACCCTAATTTCGCTAGGAATCGCCAATTCTTCAACTCACGAACCTTAATTTCGAAAACAATTGCCAATTCCACTTTGCCTGAAATCGAAGCCGCCTCACCTTCTTGGTGTGGCAGTTGTATACTCAAAATTTGAATTTTGAATTCCTAAGAGTAGTTTTGATCGATGATTTCAGCCATTTCTCTCTCCAAGATGTGCAGATGGGACATTTTGGGGGCTGGGTAGGTTGATAGCTGACAATGAGTACGGCTTCTGGGATGAGGGCTCAAAACTACCCTTTTGCATTTGAGGGCATCTTGGACATTTTGCTTGAGATTTTGTGTGGGGCTGCTATACTAAGAAGGTAACGTGTGTGGTTGCTATATATTGGAAAACCATGTGCCTAATGGCAAATAATCTCAAATAATTTCTTGGATGGGAGGTCTACGGATACATAAAATCTCGTATAATCTCGTTCAATTTATGATATAAATCATACTATAATTTACATTTGGGGAATATGACAGGGCAGTTGGAGTTGTCCCTTTTTTTAAACATATTTATAATTTTCTTTCAATTTTTTAGATTTTAGTATATATTTTTATTTTCGAATTTTATATTTTTAATTAATTAGGGAAAAATGGCAAGGTAGAATTTGAGCATAATTCAGATTTTAACGATGTTTTTATTTAATTTTATAAAATATTATAATGATGTTTTTAAAAAAATATACATTAAAATTAGTATTTTTTTTTAAATTTTATTAAAGTTTTCAGATTTTATTATATTTAAATTATTAAAATTGGAGTTTAAACTTAAAGGACTAAAATAGATTTTAAAAAGGACTAAAATTCTAAAATTAATACTCCCTTTGTCCCAACTTAACTTTCATACCTATTTTTTCGATTCTTTAGAAACTCTACTCATACAATATCGATCTAAAATATTATATTTAATGTTATTCTTTTTATGGTAAATATATACACACAAGTCAATTCACTTATTTATTTTTTTATAAAATTATATCTCAAAATTATATTTATTATAATATTTTTTTAAAATAGGGTGAACAGTAAGTATGAAAGTTAAGTTGGGACGGAGGGAGGGAGTAACTTGTAAGATATAGGATGTATTTTATAAAATTAAAAACTTAAAAGATTTATTTTGGAATCACTCAAATTTACAGGATTAAAAAAAATATTTCCTCCTACAAAAAATAAATTTTATCACATATAAATAAAGAGTTTATTGACATTATAGACCAAGATCCTAGCTCATCTTTTAATTCAAGACAAAAATTGTTGATATTACAAATTAAGACAAATCCATATTTGACATTCCTAATATGCCCTCAAATCAATATATTAAAAGAATTAATATTAAAATTGAATGAACCTTCCTTGTTTTTTGCCGAATTTTCCTTATTAGATTTATTTCCAATTGAATCATTCATTTCCAATTTTCCATCCAAAAATCTCTCAGCGTAATCAATATCTCTCATCGTCTCCCTCTTAGTTCCTCCAAAAAAACTGCATTCAATTTCAGCGTTTATCTCCATGAATCGATGATAACCTCTATCATCGTCATTCATTTTTGTTAAAAATTTGGTGTCGATCTGTTCAAGGTTCGGTCAAATCCGTCACGAACTGCCATTGTTGCACCGACAAGCTATGTAATTCTGTCCAAGGTTCGGCCAGATCCACTCGAATACGACGTCGTCGATCTGTTCAAGGTATGTAATTTTGTGTTTTAAAATTTGCGAGCTTATCTCCAAATGGGGTGTTTTGAAGTCATCAATCATGGGATTTCTCCAGATTTAATGAAGCTGGTTTTGTTTATTGTCGGTGGAATTTTTGTGATTGCACCGGAGAAGAAGAAAACGGTGGCAAGGTCGCCGGAGCGGTCGTACGGGTTCAAGGAGATCGTCCACGGTGAGGAGGAGATTAAAGATCAAGGTGAAGATTTGACTGTATATAATTATATGTACGCATATTTTATATATGCATTTAATGTATGCATTATTTTATGCATATATCAAAATATATGCGTTAAATATATTCTTTTCAAATAGTGTTAAATATAATCACAATATCTTGTTTTGCCACACAGTCAAATAATATGCATGTTATCAAAATAATGTATTAAAATCCCCCCGCCCAAAAAAAAAATGTATTAAAATAATTTATCTAAATAAATTATAAATTTTATAGTACTGTTATACAATTTTTCTTTTGAGATTATTTAATTTTCATATACTATAGATTTGTATTTTAATTATATAAAATTAAATATTAAACAATTTTAAACTATCAATAATAATCTTGGGCATATTGATATTTCCAAATATAATAAATTAAACATATTTATAAAAGTGGTATGCAACATATTTTTACATATCAATTAGAATATGCAACATTTTTTTTAATGTCAATGAGAATATGCAACATATTTATGGGAATCGAATTTGGAGATTAATAATTTTTTTAAATTTTGGAAAGTTATAAATGGGCAGAATTTTAGAAATATTTTTACAGATTTTATTTTTTAATAGTTGACTTTATAATAATAATACTAATTTTGCTAAAATTAATTTTTTAAAATTCGAAATTCATTTTAATTAGTAACAATCGAAAAATAATACTAACATGCAAGACACGATTTGTCTAAATACCTTTAAGTATTCTACGCACAAGCTTTTTTCTTCTTCTGCGTTATCTTCTTTCACCTTCAATGGCGAGAGAATTCCAATGTTGGGAGGAATTAATGTGGAGTTGATGTATAAGGAAAGTGTTTTTGAATTAATAGGAGTGCGCGATTTTCGAGGAAAATATCTTCCAGATTTTATTGATTCTCTTCTAATAGTTGACTTTCTAATAATTGTAGAGTTTAAATCTAATTATTTCAAAATTTAAATTTGTATCAACACATTAGGGGTATAATTGTACTTCAATTTGTTATTTTGACTTGATATGTAATAGCAAATAAATTTTCCTTGATTTACAAAAACATAGGGTGAAATGGTCTATAGTGTAATTCTCCCCTAAATAAATAGAAAATTTCTTGTTTTCACTGAAAACGAGCAAAATTGTACTCCCTCCGTCCTATACTTGAAGGCTCAAACCAATTGGGCACGGGTTTTAATGAATGAATTGTTTATTAATATTGTGTAAGATAAAGTGGGGGTAGTAAAGACTTTTCAACTTTATAAATAGTAATAAAATTACTTTTTAGTGTAATAAAGTAGTGGCATTTGTTGTAATATTTTGATGTTTTAAGGGGAGTGTTTAAAAGTGTTTTTACTATTTTAGGTAATGAGCCTTCAAGTATGAGACGCCCAAAATGATAAAATGTGCCTTCAAATATGGGACGGAGTGAGTTATATGTACTTGTATAAATTTAATTTGCTCAAGAAGAAATCGAATGTATGTCAATAATAGATCTTCAATTTTTTTTAACAATTAAAAAGAATCAGTCCAAGCAGTGACCGGACATAGGGTCCAATCAAGATTACTTTTAACACTGAAATAATATCAAAATTTTCACACTGAAACTTTGTCCAATCAACATTACTTTTAACGCTGAAATAATATCAAAATTTTCACACTGAAACTTTGCTGAAGCTGGGAATTGAAACCTGTTACAAAAATTCTAAAAAAGTTGAAACATCACATTGAAACCATTAGGCCAAATAGGAATAAATAACACACATGGAACCTATAAATATATACTCCCCCCTTCCAATTTCATTATTCTCCCTTTCCTTTTTTGGTTGTTTAATTTTATGAGGTAGTTAGTATATAAGACATTTCACCTATAGAAACTCAAAATAAAGACAAAAATTTTAAAAGTTAGGAAAGAGGACAATTTAATTTATAAAAGTACAATTTTAACCTTCCTTTATAATTAAAACCGAAATTTGCATATTCAATTAAGATAAAATATTAAATACAAAATAGGAGCTGATAAAATATTAAATTCTCGGAAATCTCGGTCATAATTGCGTTCGAAATTTCAAACCTTCCTAATAAGATAAAATATTAAATTCAAAATAGGAACTTATAAAATATTAAATTCTCGGAAATCTCGGTCATAATTGCGTTCGAAATTTCAAACCTTCCTAAAACGGAGCTGGAGTATTGGAGAAGCTTCTTTCAAAAAAACAAAATACATATGATGTAATTAATTCAGTAACGTGGAACAGATCGTAATAGAATATATGCGCACGTATATGCCAAACAAATATGCACATTGTGATATGTGCAGTAAGAATGCAAAATACACCATTTTTATCTATATTTATGATTACTACGATAATCATAGTATTATTACGTGAATCATTTTTTTATAGATGTTATATATAAAAAATATTATTATAATATTGACGTGTACATATTATGCAAACGTGGATATCAAAATAAACTATTCATTTTAGAAATTTTAATTATAATATTATTTATAGAAAAAAATTACCATTGACTATCAATATGTTTGAAAATGTCAAAAATATATTGTTGGTTTGGATTGCGTGAGATAATTGTGAGGAGTAGTGAATATATTTAAAATTAATAATATTATATTAATGATGATTGGATTAAAACTTGTGGATTGTAACTTTCCATGAAATGAAACTGTTCATAACTGCCCATAATTATGATTGATAAATTAAATGGTGATTGAATTAAAACTTGTGGGTGGTAACTTTCCATTAAAATGTAACTGGTAATAATTGCCCATAATTATGATTGATAAATTAGAATCTTTTAATATTAATTTTATATTTGTATGCATTATTTTAATATGAGATTCATTATTCTGGTAATGAAGACATATCTAATTAATGCATATATTGAAATATATGCTAAATATTTAGAGCATATGTGAACATATACGTTGCATATAAGCTAAGATTGTAAACCATATGCAAAAAAATATCATCTAAACAAACAAACAAAAAAAAAAACATACGCAATTGTTGTATGCACTATAATCGGGTTGACTCGGATGTGGACTGTTTTTAGTACGATACAAACATATATAATTAAACGGGGGTTATTACGTGTTTTAAGGAGTATTAATATGATGATCTTGATGAACTTGATGAAGAACAATGAAGAACACCAAAAGTAGCTTCTTAGAGAAGCTAAAGCTTTGAGCTTGGGAATGTTTATTGCTTTAGGTTGAGGATGATTGTGTGTAAAATCTAACTTGTCTTACAAATGAGCCCAAATGGGCATTATATACTGTTTTTCAGGGGCTGCCCGCCCTTTACACGTGGAGCCTCCAGATTGGACCTTCATTCTGCCCGAAAAGGTGATTTGATGGCGCATTTAATGCTAAACCGCCTTAGGTGCTCGTCCTCGCCGAGATGCCGAGGAGCTGGGCCATGGTGGTCGCTGGAGGATCTTCGAGGAGTGTGGTCGCCACGCTCCATGCTGTCTCCCAAGACTTCAATACTTAAACTTCTCTTACTAAGAATAGGCACGTGCTCGCCACACATTTGGGCGAGCAGCTAACTAAGACACGTGCTCGCCAACATCTTTGGACGAGCACTTAAATATATTAAATACATTAAATCTATTACATTTTCTTGGTCTTGTTGACTAGTCGTCGCACGACTTTGTTGACTGGTCCTCGCCACGTAAGATGACGACTAGGATTGACTTGTCAAAGATTGACCTCTTTGACTAGGTATAACATTTGCCCCCTGGTCGCCTTTCTTCGTATTCGTAGAATGGTAAGGCGAGCAGTTTGATCGTCTTTTCCGATGGTGAAAATGGTTCTCGACAACACAATCAAATTTGAGATCTTGATGACGTGAGATGGAGGCGGTCGCCTCGTTTGCAGTATCGAGCACGACTTTTGAGGCACCTTTTATTAAATGCGGATCTGACACTTGTCGGGCGCGTGGTTGGCGCCCGAAATTTGAAATGCGCGCGTGGGGCGCGTGCCGACCTCAATGGTCGCGCGTGAGGACCACTCTCCGAACTCGAATTCGGAAATGACCCCAAAATTTTGGGAAAATTGCGTTTTTGACCCCATTTTTTGCACTTTAGTCCCTGCACGAGTTTCGCCTATAAATATGACTTCCTTCCTCACAAAAACACTTTCTTCACTTGCAAATTTCGAATTTCTTGAGCCTCCTTCCAAGCAACTTCTTCAAGCTTTTCCGGCGACTTTCGGGTGGTTTACGATCGGCAAAAAGGTAAAAACAAACATATTTTCTTCTTAAAAACTCATTTTCCCCCTTTTCTTAAGAAAAAATGAGTGTTGGTGGTGGTTCCGGTGGTGGTTCGCCGCCGTTAGATGGTGGTGCCGCAAGTTCCGGCGAGGCTGATCGACTAGCCTTAGCTTTGACGGAGAGGGCATCTTCTTCGGACTCTAGGATCCACTCTCCCGAACCCATAAATTACAGAGTCCGCAATCTCGGGAAAGCGGTGGTCGTCGACGAGCTCGATGACTCCGATAGGGACGATGCCGGCAATGACGCCGAGGAGGGTGATGTCGAGGAGAGTGGCAGCGAAACTGATTCTGATCTACGCGATCAGGGTTTGGATCGAGGGGTGGGCGAACAGATAGAAACCGCCCAAGTCGAGGAGACCTTGACGAGGAGTCTCCGCGAGGACTTTGAAGAAGTTGTTCAATATGCGGAGAGCATAAAAGACATCTTGAGTGGTAGGGAAGATTTGGGCGGCGACGAGGTTTCGAGGGAGGCCTTCTACAGATATATAAACGAAAACCCTCCTCGAGAGATTCCTCGCCCGCATCGAGAAGCTTTCCAAACAATGTATGAGGCGAGCAAGTATGCGAGCACCGTCTTCCCGGCGCAGCTAGAAAATTCCCGAAAGAAGTATCAGCTGCCGGCCGACGTGAGCTTTTTTGTTCCTCGCCCGGATGAGAGGGCCGACCAGCCGCCAGAAGGCATGGTCGCCGTCAACATCGGCATGATGGAGGCAGGGCTGAGGTTCCCTCTACATCCCAGTATCTCAAATTTTTTAGTCTTTTTAAAGGTGGCCCCTTCTCAAATTCTGTCGAACGGTTGGTCAAACCTGATCGGCATTCTTACACTGTTCGGCCTGGTGGCGGCCGAGAATGGATGTCGGAACACATGGCTTAGCCCGAAAGAGATTAACTATCTTCTTCAGGCGGCCGAGGCCGGAGGGAAAGTAGGCCATGGGTACTATTATGTACGAGGCCGTGACAATATTAAACTGGTTGAAGGGGTTCCCAACAAGATCAGAGATTGGAAAACCAACTGGTGGTGGGTAGCCGGGGACTGGAAGAGTCCAGTGAGGCCGGATGGATCTTCTGATCGCATTCCCATCGAGACCGAATATCAAAGAATTCGTGGTAAGTCTTTTTACTTCTGCTCGTTCTTGTCTATACTGAATAACTCATCGCTTTTGTAGGTGAAACTGCTCGCAAGAAGACGGCCGACCACCGTCTCACTCCTCTCTTCCAATACCGCGTTTGCTGCGTTCTCAATCGTCGCTACCTGGAGAGGTCCTGCCGATTTCTGAACAGGGAGTGTATGCGTGAGCGAGCAGGTCTTAGAGTACCTCCTCATCACTTCACTCGACAGTTCCCTCCAGGTATCAAAACATTTCTAAATCTTTAGAAATTTCTCTTTGTAGACACTAACTTCTCGTTCTTCTTTTTTGTAGTGGTTCCCCAGAGGGTTGTTACCTATCTTCCTCCCACCGTTGAAGTTGATCGCCTAATATCGACCAGGATGCTTCAAAAGGCAAGAATGATCCGCGAGCGCAAGGCTGTTGATGGCGCCGGTAAGAGGAAAGGAGCGGAGACCTCGGGGGCTCCACCCAGGAAAATTTCTAGACCAAGCCGAGGGGGTTCTTCTCGCCCACCTACTGCCGAGCAGAGGGCCGTGCCGGCTAGAGAAAGGAGGATCTCGCCGAGGAGATCTCCTCCGCCGAGGGGTGACTCGCCTCCCCCCAGACAGGTCGTATCCCCTCCTCCCCGAAGCACTCGGTCGCGAGAGACCGCAACGAGCTCGTCGGCCGGGGTGAGGGCTCCGGGGGATAACACACTCCTCGGCTGGAAAGCCGCAAGGGTTGCTAAGTAAGCTTTCTTATCAAAAAGATTCGAAAATTCTTAAGTACCTTTTTTCTAATTCTTTCCTTCTCTAATAGGGTTGCCGACTATCCGATCGCCCAACCCTTCAATGAGAACCTTCTCGGCTTCTACCGGTCGCGGGATCCGGTCGATAAAGAGTCTTTGAACCCGTTCGCACAAAGGGCGGTGAAGCACCTTCCTCGATCGTTGACGACCACACTGATCGAAGAGGTCAACAACCATAATGCAATGGAAAATGCGCGCCTGGTCGCCATTGATTTGAGCCGAGCCTCTTACACTATAGAGAAGCTCGTCAGCCAGATCGCTGAAGGTCGCAAGCTCAGCGAGGACAGGGCTGCGAAACTTGCCCAAATGGCCAAGGCTAAAGCTGTCGTCGACGGGCAGCTGGTCGCATCTGAGGAGAAAGTGGTCGACCTCGAGACCAAGCTGGCCGATGCTGAGGCAAAGTTGGCCGATTCTGAGGCCCAACTTGAGACGGTTCGAAAGAAGGATCAAGAAGATCGCCAAGAGATCGAACGTCTCCGTGCTCACCTCAAAACTGCCGAGGACGAGGTAAGAAATCTTGCAGACAAAGCTGCAGATGATGAGGAAGAGTTGGCCACTCTTCGGCAGCAGATGCTCGACATGACGGATTAGCGGGATGATATCACTGATCTCGCTGGGAGTGTGGCCATTATAACTGTGGCGCTCACTGCCCACGGGCTTATTCACAGACTACTGGAAGCTCATCCTGAGGTCGACGTGACTCCGCTCGGCGGACTTTTGGACGACCTTCTTATGAAGGAAAACCCTAAACCGGAATCGGAACTCCCTCTGCTCCCTCTAATGCAATTGGGACTTCAGTTCCCTAGGCTTTTGGGTGTTCCGGTATTTTTCACGAATCCTCCGAAAGAACGCCCAACTGGACAAGGCGAGCAGGATGCTGCCACTCAAGGGGAAGTTACCGGCGAGCATCATGCTACTGTCGAGGAGGAAGTTGCCGGCGAGCAAGATGCTGCTGGCGAGGGGAATACTACAGAGACTTAAGTCTTTTTTCCTCCTCTTTTTTTTTGTTTAGAACTGCTCGGCCATTAAGGCCTTTTTTTGTAATTTCAGCCTTTTAAGGCTTTTCAATGAATGGAACTTTTGCTTATGATGTGTTCGTTTTTCCATTTGTTTTATGATAATTTTTTGCAAGTACTTTTAATAAATACTTCTTATCTTTCTTTCATTGGTTTGCGTTCGACGTTGTTATTTTGCGAGCATCTTTTTTTTTTTAAAAAGGGTGCTCGTCTTTCCTTTGCGAGCCTCTAAGAAAGAGTGCTCGTCTTTCCTCTGCGAGACTCTAAGAAAGAGTGCTCGTCTTTCCTTTGCGAGATTCTAAGAAAGAGTGCTCGTCTTTCCTCTGCGAGACTCTAAGAAAGAGTGCTCGTCTTTCCTTTGCGAGACTCTAAGAAAGAGTGCTAATCTTTTATTTGCGAGACTCTAAGAAAGAGTGCTCGTCTTTCCTTTGCGAGACTCTAAGAAAGAGTGCTCGTCTTTTATTTGCGAGACTCTAAGAAAGAGTGCTCGTCTTTTAGAGTTAACCATTCGTCGGTTGAACTCTTTGTTTGATAGGTAGTGATCGTCTTTGCCACTACCTTGCGAGCATCTTTAAGAAAGAGTGCTCGTCTTTTGTTTCCTAGATGGCTACGCAGAGCCTTGTCTAAAATTTCAAATTTATCTAACACTTGATGGGAATTTAAAATTTACTTGTATTGAAATGATGATTAGATACAGACTATATAAATATGAAAAAATTAAAAACTTACTGGTAATACTTCTTCAGTTTGACCGCGTTCCATGGGTACTTGCTCGGCTTGCCCTCCAGATCTTCTAGCTCGTACGATCCGTTTAGGAGTGTGCGCGTTATTCGGTACGGACCCTCCCAAGTCGGGCCAAGTATGCCGATGGACTGCTCCGTCGCCCTCCGAAGTACGAGCTGACCGATAGTGAACTGGCGAGCACGTACTTTGGTGTTGTAGTAGCGTTCTGATCTTTGCTTGTAGACCACATTCTTCTCGTCCGCTGTTAGCCTTCGCTCTTCTAGGAAGTCCAAATCGGAGAGTTGTGCATCGTTATTCAACTGCTCGTCATAATTTGCTACTCGAAAAGTTGGGACTTGCCCCTCTGCTGGTATGACAGCTTCGGTTCCGAACGCGAGTGCGAACGGAGTTTCACCAGTAGAATTCCTCGTGGTCGTCCGATATGCCCACAGAACCATGTACAGCTCGTCCGCCCATTTGCCCTTCAATCCATCTAGCTTAGCTTTCAAGGTGTGCTTGATGATTTTGTTGATCGCCTCTACTTGACCATTTGATTGCGGATGATAGGGTGTTGAAAAAAATTTCTTGATGTTCCACTCTGAGCAGAAATTTAGCATGTCTTGACTTGTGAATTGACGTCCGTTGTCGGTCACTATTGCTCGTGGTAGGCCGAACCTGCAAATTATGTTCTTCCAAATGAAGCTTGTCATTTGGCCCGTTGTGATGGTCTTCAACGCCTTTGCCTCTGTCCATTTTGTGAAGTAATCGACTGCTACGACTACGAAAGTTACTCCCCCAGCAGCTGGTGGGAAAGGTCCGATGATGTCGATCCCCCACTTCGCGAAAGGCCATGAACTATACACCGAGATGAGCTCGTCTGGTGGTGAGTGAATGGCAGGAGCGAAAGCTTGACATCTCTTGCATGACTGCGCGTAATGGATTGCATCTTTCTTCAGTGTTAGCCAAAAATAGCCTTGCCTTATGATTTTTAAAGCGAGCTCTTGCCCCCTGTATGATTTCCACATGCTCCCTCGTGGATTTCATGCATGACGATCTTCGCTTCGTCTTCTCCGAGGCATTTCAATAAAGGCATTGAAAAACCCCGTTTGTACAGCTGGTCGCCCACAATTGTGTACCTTGCGGACCTGAGTTGCAATCTGGTTGCTTTCACTTTGTCTGCCGGGAGCTCGCCGGTCTTGATGTACTTGGTGATCGGCGTCCTCCAGTCCTCGTCGCTGGTCGCTTCAACCTGCAAAATTTGACCTCTGTTCACCGATGGGGAAGAAATTTTGGTGATGGTTGCTTCTGAAAATATTGCCTCCCCCTCTGAAGTGGCCAGCCGAGCTAAAGCATCTGCTTGCGTATTTTCCTCCCTAGG
Source organism: Galeopsis tetrahit (assembly GCA_963675135.1). Classification (NCBI taxonomy): domain Eukaryota; kingdom Viridiplantae; phylum Streptophyta; class Magnoliopsida; order Lamiales; family Lamiaceae; genus Galeopsis; species Galeopsis tetrahit. The sequence goes on along the minus strand of OY776124.1, from coordinate 53,670,391 downwards.
GATTTGCTCGATGTGGAATTGATCAAATTGCTCGAGTAATCCCTTTACTAGGTCTTGATACTTTATCATTTTATCGCCGCGAGCCTCGTATTCGCCCGTGATTTGACATACAACCAGCTGAGAGTCAGAAAAAAATTTCAGTTTTCTGGCGCCCACGGCCATAGCCATCTTGATCCCTGCAACCAGAGCCTCGTACTCTGCTTCGTTGTTGGTCGCCCGGTACTCGAACTCGATCGCTGAAGCAAATGTCTGTCCGGTTGGGCTGGTGAGGACAACTCCTGCCCCTGCTTTGGTGCTCGTCGACGAGCCATCGACGAACAGTGTCCAAGGAAGTTCGATTCCCTCGGCCAATTTCTCTGGGAAAGTGAGCTCTACAATGAATTCTGCCAGCACTTGTCCCTTAATTGCCGTTCTAGGTGCGTAGGTGAGACCAAATTGCCCGATCTCCACCGACCATTTCAAGAGTCTTCCCGTGGTATCCGGACGATGCAGTGCTCGTCGGAGCGGAAAGATGGTTAGGACGACCACCTCGTGGTCGAACAGATATTGCCTTAATTTCCTGACGCTCATGACTAGTGCGTACGCCAATTTTTCCATTGGAGTGTATCTCAACTCCGCATCTCTCAGTGTTGACTCACGTAGTAGATAGGCAGATGTGTGCTCCCCTCAGCTCGGACGAGCACTGAACTGATCGCACAGTCAGTGGCCGCCAAGTAAAGATATAAAATTTCGCCGGGGACTGGCTTGGATAGGACTTTCGGATCCGATAGATATTCCTTTAATTTTTCGAAAGCTTTCTCACACTCATCGGTCCACTCGAACTTTCCTTTTTTCAGAGCGTCGAAAAAAGGTTTGCAACGATCGCCCGTTCGTGCAATGAATCTATTCAGCGATGCGAGGCATCCTGTCAACCTCTGTACTTCTTTCACGTTCCTTGGGCTTTGCATATTGATGACTGCTTGAATTTTACTCGGATTCGCCTCGATGCCCCGCTGGCTAACCAAGTGCCCCAGAAATTTTCCTGAGCTAACTCCAAAACTGCATTTCTTTGGATTTAACTTCATGTTGTACTCTTTTAGGATATCGAATGTCATGGCAAGGTGGTGTAGGTGGTCTTCTTTCCGTAAGCTTTTGACAACGATGTCGTCGATATAGACCTCCACCATCTCGCCGATGTGTTTCTCAAACATCTTGTTTACCAGTCTTTGGTACGTTGCCCCCGCGTTTTTCAAACCGAAAGGCATTCTCTTCCAGCTATACATATCAAGCGCAGTCATGAAGGCCGTATGTCGCTGGTCGTCGGGATGCATTGCAATTTGATGGTACCCTGCGAAAGCATCCATGAAAGTTAACATCTCGTGCCCCGCTGTATTATCTACTAGGTGATCAATGTGGGGCATTGGAAAATGATCTTTTGGACAGGCGTCGTTTAAATCTGTGAAGTCTATGCACAATCTCCACGACCCGGTCGTTTTCTTGACGAGCACTGGATTTGCCAACCACTCAGGATCAGTTCCAGTTTTCTCTATTAATTTGTTGTCGATCAATTTCTTGATTTCGACTGCCAAAGCCGCACTTTTATCCGGCCCAAATTTTCTTCGTTTTTGGGTGATGGGTCTCTTTGTTGGATCAATATTTAGTCTGTGGCAGGCATGATTCGTGGGAATGCCCACCATATCTTCGTGTGACCAGGCGAATGCTCCGATGTTTTCTTTCAAAAATGCGACCATGTCCGATCGCAAATGTTCTGGTAAATTCGAACCTATGAATACTTCGAGTTCGGGACGAGTTTCATTTAAATGGATGGTTTCAAGGTCCTCCGCTAAAGTTGCCCGTTCTTTAGGCTCCTTCCAACGAGGATCCTCAATTCCGAATTTTGGCTCAAAGCCTAACCTAGGCTCCAGATCTGGAAAGTTTTCTGGAGACTGGTCGTCGGGGAGCTGGTCGCCCGAATCTGTCTGCTCGTCGACTTCCATTGGGGTGTGGTCATCCACTTCCATGGAGGCATGCTCGTTCGCCTCCACTTGGTGGTCGTCGAAACTACGACTGCACTCCCCAACTTCAATCTTTCGGTACTTTCTAGGAAGACCCTCCAAGTAGTTCATTTGTTCTGTTTGTGTTTGACACTTAATATACTTTCCAACCATGGCACTTTTCTTAGAATGACGTTTTGCAAAACGGACGAGACACTCCCTCGCCCGCGTCTGATCGCCCTTAACGGTTATAGCTCCCGCCGGGGTTGGAAATTTTACACAGTAATAAAAAGTAGAAACGGCCGCCTTGAATTCGTTGAAGAAAGGTCGGCCTAGGAACGCATTGTAGGATGATGGCATGTCGATGATCAAGAAGTCGAGCTGCCTAGCATGGTGCATTTCTGGCTCTTTTGACGATGCCAACTCCAGAGATAGTCTGATTTTCCCAATGGGAAGGTTGCGTGTGTCCCCGAACCCTACGATCATATCGTCGCAAGTCTCGATGTATTCTGCATATCCACCAAGAGCATCCAAAGTATGCTTGAAAAGGATGTTGGTGTATGACCCAGTGTCGACCATCATTCGATGGACGATGGTTCCCATTATCTTTCCCGTGATGACCAAAGCATCATTGTTTGGCTGCACCACGTCGTTCAGGTCGTCGTCCGAGAAACGGATTTGATGAGAAGGAGGCTTCTCGGCAGTTGGAGCGACGCACACCTGGTGTACGTTGTTGAGTGCTCGTTGTTCACCCTGAGCCCGGCGAACAGACAGAGCGATTCCGGACTGAGTCCCCCCCAAAGGGCCTTCTATCACAAGGCAGTCTTCGCCCACATTGTCGATGTCGCCAATAGGATTCTTTGGCATGGGAGGAGTTAGCTTGGGACGACTCAGTTGTTGGCGCAGGTCGTCGCTGTCGTCGCGACGTTTCTTACCCCGGTTGTCGCCATTTCCACCTCTGGACTTGATGAATTGGGTGAGCTTGCCCTCATTGTAAAGTTTGAAAAGATTTCTCACCAAGTCTCGGCACCCATTGGTGTGATGGCCGACAGAGTTGTGGTAGTTGCAGAACTTACTACCATCGAGATTTGCATCGCTCGTATGCATGGGCTTTGCTTGGGGGAGCAGATTCTTTCCCCTGATTTGCATCGTAGATGCCCCTAGGATCCACGGTGAGGGCTTCCCTGAACTGGATGATCTCAGGAGACTCCTCGAAAGGCCTGAAGTTCGCTGGGCGAGCACTGCCAGCTTGAGTGGTCGCCTTTTTGGGCTGGGAAGATTCCCCAGTGTTGGTGTTTTTCTTGGGCCACACTCTCTTGGACGTGTCAGGCTGCTCGTTAGCCTTGGCAGCGTCCATGATTTCCTCCATTTGGATGAAGTTCCCAGCCCTCGTGCGGAAGTCCGCATAAGAAACTGGGAAAGTAAGATGGATAGATTCCCATAGCTTGGTACCTATCCTTAGACCGGAAACAGCCGAGATCAGCTTCGTCTCATCGTTTACGGCCTCTCCATCGATCACAAGCCTATTGAAGCGCTCGATGAAGTCCTTTCCCGACTCATTCAATGATTGGCGAACGTTTGCCAAACGTTGCTTTGATGCTGGGCGAGCAGCAATGGACCCATAGTAGGTCAGAAAGTATTGTCCCAGCTCATGGAATGAGGTGATTGATCCGGCACTCAAAGTTGTGTACCAACGATGAGCCCGATCTCCCAAGGTTAGGGAGAAGTTTCTGCATTGTGTGGCGTCCGTTGCCCCGATTGAGGCCATATAGTTGGAGTACTTGGACAAGTGTACTATGGGGTGGTCGGACATCCCATCATATGCCGCCATGGAGGGCATTTGGATCTTCCTTTGAATAGGGGCGGTAAGGATTGCAACACTTAGTGGAGGTGCGGGCAGACTAATTGGCGGAGTGGTCCCTTACTTCGAGGCGACCACCTCTGCTCGCAGAGCATCCATCTCTAGTTTCATCAATTTTTGTGTTTCAAGGAATTGGGCGATTTGCCCCTCCTCGGCAGTTTGTGCTCGGGGGACGACGTTCTCGTCACGTCGACTCCCATGGGATAGGACCGGGCGATCATCATGACGTGATCGCCTGGGAGAGTGCCTGTCAGAGTGGTGGCCGCGATAACTCTTCGCCGGAGCTCGCGAACCCTTCCCTGGTCCCACTCTGTCTAGAGCTGAGACTCTGTCGCCCTGATCTCTCTTGTCAGCGCGACGGTGGTAGTCGACCGTCCACATTGAAAGGTACTCGGCGAGGAGCCCTTCCATCATTGTCGTCCATCCGGTTGAAAACCAAATTTCTTTGTCGCGAGTCTCCCGTGCGGCTATTGTGGGAGTGCTCGTCGACTTTGTCTTTGCCTTTATCTTGGGGGCGAGCAGAGTGCGAGTGATAGGATCGGTCATCCTCATGCCCCCTGTTTTTGCGAGCTTCGACGAAAGCCCGATCTTTGGCCTTCTCAAGCTCTTCCTTCTCGTTCTGCCTCCTCTTCTCCAGGAGGTAGTCCGAAAGGTCTTTTAAGTGCTGGGGATCATTCAGAATATCCCCCATGTTTAAGTTGGCAAAAGGGTTTGCCATCGGAACCACCGACGGCGGAGGGTGCTCGTTCCCTCCGCGCGGTGGGATTCCGTTAAGATTCGTATTCTGAGACATCGTTTAAAGAGTGTCTTCTTAGATTACAAGGTAATGATCTAAAAAACGAAAGATTAAAGTTCTTACGCAGAAGAACGTGCTATTACAACTACTAGTTTAGCAAAGTAACAACAAAAGAAGCTTGAAAACACAAATACAAGGAGATCAAACTCCAAAATATGCTACGAAAACTGAAAATGTTCAAGAACACGAAGAACACTAAAGATCGTAGATGATGCTCTAAACGGTAGATATACCGATTAAAGCTTGAAACAGGGAGTTTGCTAACCGATCGCTCGATGATCGGACGAAACTTTGATGATTAAACACGTAAAAGGTCCCCTCCTTCTAGCGCCAAATGTTGTATGCACTATAATCGGGTTGACTCGGATGTGGACTGTTTTTAGTACGATACAAACATATATAATTAAACGGGGGTTATTACGTGTTTTAAGGAGTATTAATATGATGATCTTGATGAACTTGATGAAGAACAATGAAGAACGCCAAAAGTAGCTTCTTAGAGAAGCTAAAGCTTTGAGCTTGGGAGTGTTTATTGCTTTAGGTTGAGGATGATTGTGTGTAAAATCTAACTTGTCTTACAAATGAGCCCAAATGGGCATTATATACTTTTTTCAGGGGCTGCCCGCCCTTTACACGTGGAGCCTCCAGATTGGACCTTCATTCTGCCCGAAAAGGTGATTTGATGGCGCATTTAATGCTAAACCGCCTTAGGTGCTCGTCCTCGCCGAGATGCCGAGGAGCTGGGCCATGGTGGTCGCCGGAGGATCTTCGAGGAGTGTGGTCGCCACGCTCCATGCTGTCTCCCAAGACTTCAATACTTAAACTTCTCTTACTAAGAATAGGCACGTGCTCGCCACACATTTGGGCGAGCAGCTAACTAAGACACGTGCTCGCCAACATCTTTGGACGAGCACTTAAATATATTAAATACATTAAATCTATTACATTTTCTTGGTCTTGTTGACTAGTCGTCGCACGACTTTGTTGACTGGTCCTCGCCACGTAAGATGACGACTAGGATTGACTTGTCAAAGATTGACCTCTTTGACTAGGTATAACAGCAATGTCAACACGATTATCAGGTATATTTGACAATTGAGTCTGGGATGCAGAAGCATTAACACGATCATCACTGATTTCCAAACTAACGCCCAAACTTTGTGAATTATGCATATCAAGTACTAAATTCTTAGACTGTGTAGAACAAACATAAACTTCAACTAATTTTTCCGATGAAATCTGACAAAATTCAACTAAACTAACCAAATCAGAATCAGATGATAAAGAACAATTTTTTATGCAACCAACAGAATAACACATGCCTATCTTAGAATTCGATAATATGGGCCACATACCGATTATTTCATTAACAATGTCTTCGAACTTTGAAGATTGTTGAACACGGATCAACTTGATTTTATCCTTGAATTCGAACTTTAAAATCACAGCATATTCCATCTCTGATTCTGTAAATTAGCTTCTCCAAATAACTCCTTCAATAAAGCCCTAAATCGCATAATATAAAATGGTGACGATGCAGAAAATATCGAAGATCAGACTTTATGAATTTGGAAGAACCATGAACTAAACGAATTATTGATTATTGCATTAAGACAAAACCGAATAAAATTGCATACCTTGATAATGGAATGATTATCGGATGAGATATTGCAGATCAAACTTTCTGTATTTTGGGAATTTCGGTCATGATCGCCAGATTTTATGTATTTTGGGGCAGTGATCGCGTATATCATATGGAATTTGGGTATCGAATTATTGCGTATAGCACATGAGATTTGGGTATCGAATTATTGCGTATAGCATAGGATTTGGGTATTGAATTATTGATTAGGTATGAGATATCGAAGATTGGATAGTTGACCATGGAATGATTTTGTTATGAGATATTATGATTTAAAATTTAAAATCTAATTTTATATTAAATTGATTTAAAATTTAAAATCTAATTTTAATTTCCATTATTACTGTCTTATAAGCATAAAGGGCATAATAGGTTATTTCGTTATGAATTTGACCTTAATTCTAATACTATAATTTTTTTGTCTTTATTTCTAGTTGTGTCTATAGGATTGTCCACTACAAAAAAAGTTTGATTTTGATACCGAAATTTTGAGACAGACACCTAATTCGTCTCTAATAGATACGGATTAGATACGGATTTGTTAAAAAATCGAGATTTGAAACCGAAAATAAAAGACTTTCCGTTTCGAGAGTTTTAGATACGGATTAGATACGTATACCACCGTCTCTAAACAGTCAATTTTTTCTCCCCGATATAAAACGAGACAATGTGGTACACGAAGTTTGCGATACGAAATCTAACCATCTCTAAAATAAAGAAACAAACCATTAAATTGTTCAAAAAATAAACTTAAAGACGAAGGAAAAGGCGACACATGAGGAGGTATCCTGTGTACACGAGGATCCTCAATCGGAGGTCTGAGTGAACAACGACGTGCCCTTCCTCGTAAGTTACTAGTGATGCCACACGAGGAGTATTTGAAACCGAAACCGTAGGACACTGAGAGAGAGAGAGAGAGAGAGAGAGAGAGAGAGAGAGAGAGAGAGAGAGTTCTTTTTTTTTTAGAGGTAATTTGAGAGATATAAATCTTTATATATATATAGAGAGAATTGAGAATATGGACGGGTGAATTGAGTTATATTAATTAATTTATTACTCTTTTATAATTAATATAATTAATAAATAGTAAAAATAAAAAAATTAATTTATATCTTCTATGTATGGATAAACATAAATGTTAAAATAATACTATGTAGATATATTTTAGGATAGCCATAGATATTATAATAATAATATTATATTATATCTTCAATTCCATATGAAAATATATATATTAAAATATTTCAAGAATTGATTCTCTAATCATATATCAAATTTTGTATGATGTCCAGAGACGTTAGATTAAAAAGAGGAGGTGTACGGTGTCATTTAATAATTTTTAAAAGTTTTTAAATATCTTGACCATTAAGACTTATAAAGAAATTTTTGTATAGTATTTTTTAAAAAGTTTTAGATTAAAAAAAAAATTATATCATCCATTTAGAAAAAGTATAAATACGTGAAGCATTGCAAATTGTAAAAGTCATTGTTTGGAAGTGATACAAGTTAGTCTAAAATTTGTTTCATTTAATTTTACTAAATTAGTCTAAAAGTTGTTTGGGAGTAATACAAATTAGTCTAAAAGTTGTTTGGAAGAGATACAATAGGTTATCTAATTTATATAAATTGAATTCATTTAATTTTACAAAATCTTAAAAAATATATCGTGTCAAAATAAACGTAAATTAAGGATTACGGGTGTTGTATGGGTGAGACGATTAGTCTAAAAGTTGTTTGGGAGTAATACAAATTAGTCTAAAAGTTGTTTGGAAGAGATACAATAAGTTATCTAATTTATATAAATTGAATTCATTTAATTTTACAAAATCTTAAAAAATATATCGTGTCAAAATAAACGTAAATTAAGGATTACAAGGTTGTGTGTGGAAATTAAGGAGTGTGGAAATTATGGATTTCAAGTGTTTTAAGGATTCTAAGTGTTTTAGGCCACATACGCTGTTTTCAAGTGTTTTAAGGATTCTCAGTGTTTTAGGCCTACTCAATGTGTGTGGAAAGGGCAAATACAACGGACGAAAGAGTAAAAAATTGCACATACATACGTTTAAAATTCTAAAAATCAATTAAGGCGTGGAATACAATTCCCTTATCTTAGTTAAACTCCAATTTTATTATGCTCATACCCTTTTTGGAAATAATACTTTTCATACTACTTTGTCTACACCCTCCTATCATCACTTATTTACCCACTTACCATTCACTTTATTCATAAACAATCATTTATTTACAAATGGAATCCACAATACCCTATCATACCCTCAATTTATCTACTTTATGAATAAACTAATCAATATTTATTAAAACTCGTGCTCGAGGAAGTGGACATAATAAAATTGAACGGAGTGAGTATAATAAAATTTAAGAAATGTAGTGGGGCCCAATACCCCGGGCCCAACGTGGCACCGTCCTTTAGTTGAAGGCCAAGATGATTCTTAAAACGTTAGCTTATATAAATATAAGAAAATACTCAAAATTATTTAATTGTGTCTGTTTGTATTTAATTTATACAAAAATGTTTATTTCTTTTTACACATGTTTAAGTGTGATAAAGTATATTTTTTATAAAAAAGAAATACAACTTTTGTAAACAATCCGACTCCATCCATCAAAAGTAAGCTCACTTTCCTTATTTGTCTATTCATTTTTATGGAAACAATCACTTTATTTGTACCTTGCAACAATCCCATAACACCTCTATTTTAGCTATTTTTTCTTAAAACCTATACTCAAATCAAAGAGATATAGTTTTCGTGGATAGAAGGAGACTAGAGTAATACGAAATGAGTGAGAGTTGTGCATTGAAATGTAAAAGACAAATGAGCCCTTGCTTACTGTTGGGATGACAAAGACTGAATGCTGCCGACATTCTTGGGCGTGTCCGTACGCAAGTTGCTGATACATTATTTGAATGTCGTTCTTCTTCTTCTACTTCTACTTCTACACCTTTTATCACGGAAAACAGCATTGTCAGTTCACTACACTTCAGCTACTGTGGCCAGAGCTTCTCACTGAAAAAGTATTTTGGATTTTTTGTGGTTTTTAAAAATGGATTTTTAAAATTTTAGTTTTTTAAAATTTGTTATATAGTAAATAACTTTTACATTATTAGATTAAAAAAAACTCTCACATTAAACTATGTGTAAATACTAAATGCCCAACCAAAAGTAAATGCCCTATCAAAATAGGGATGGAGGGATTTCTTTTAGAATTTTGAAGGGGTATGTTAAATCAATGTGTAAAATTTAACTTTGCATCAAATCAATGAATAAATTTAATAGATGTGGTTTTTAAAAATCGATTTTTAAATTTCGAAGTAAAACTAATTATGTAGGATTTTAAAACTCAAAATCCGATTTTTTTAATCAAAATTAAATAACACATTTAAGATTTACACGTTTCTTTTTAATTCGTCTCAATCTAAAGTTTGTATTGTTTTTATTGAGTAATTTTATCTTACTTTTTTTTTTCTTTCCTACATATGTACGTGTACGTTTAACTATTCCCTACACATTTAATATTGTATTTTTCAATCTTTATAAAAAAAATGTAAACTACTATATATTTAATGTTATATTTCTTAATCATTTAAAAAAAGTACTTTTAAACTTAATTATAAGTTATTTAATGGTTTCTGATCTGAAATCTTTGGAAAAATCACTAGGCTGAATTTCTAGAGTCAAGCCTCATTTCACTTTATATTTCAATTTTAAAAACATTTATATTAATGTTCTGTTTTTAACGAGAATTAAGTTTTATTGATGATTAAATTATTTTATTTTTATGTATATTCTTTTAAATATATATCCCTCCATTTCCTCTTAAACTTTTCCTTTATTTTTTAGTTTTTTTTTAAATAAATATAATATAAAATGGGTAATGGCCGGATAGTTGAAGAGGTTGAGAGAGACATGAAAAGAGAAAATGTAGAGAATGATAATAATGAGAAAATTGAGAGATATATAGTGAATTATGTCATTTAAGAAAATAGAAAATTTAGACTGGACGTCCAAAATAAATAAATGAGAGATTTATGGTGAAACGAAAAGTATCTTTTAATATTATTTTTATATATGAGGGTCAGCTACTCAGCTTGTTGAGCTTCAAATGCAAAGCCTTAAACCTTATCGATCTATATAAATAAATATACTGTATTGATTTTAGAAAGAAAAAAAAAATCCTAAACCTGAATTATTTGATTTAAAAAGATGAAGCAAGTGGAAGCTTTTTAATAAGATTGAACGTCGGCATAATTAAATTGTTTAAGGGGTGGGGACTCCATTTCAATTGAAGACATGAAAAAGAAGTCTACCAAGTTTGGCCAAACCTTGATTAATTATTGAGATTTAATTAATATGTGATGAATTGAATTTACATCTTTCAACATAAGCATCTCCTTAACATTTGTATATCTCGTCTGAATTAATTCTCTATAAACAAAAGTGGACTTATTGTGTTCGATGGAGTTTAAATTATTAATTATCTTTAAATATATTTAAAATTTTAATCTTAAAATTAATAGTATATGTCTAGTAAATAAATGAGATTCGTAAAACAATATCAAATCATTTTTATTTATATTAAAGACTTTTTACTAATACGTACTCCTTGTGTGTGATGGAGAGTTTCATTTAAAAATGAAATAGACAATAAGACGGTAAAAAAAATTGTGAAATACTCCCTCCGTCCCGCAATTACTTTCACACTTCTTTTTTTAAGGTGTTTCACAAAAATTTTCACATCCTTAAAATGAAAAACCCTTTATAAACTCCACCCTCATAATATCTTCAATTTTACACAAATGACATTACTTTTTCTCCACACATACACAAAAGTCAACTCATTTATTTACTTTACACATAAATGTTTACAAAAGTACCTCTCAAAATCTCCACTAAATTCATTTTTCTTATTTTGTGTGCCACTTCACATGTGAAAGAAATCACGGAACGGAGGGAGATGTTTTAAAGCGTTTTTTTTAATAACATAATACACACTTGAAGTGAAGATATCACAAAAAAATAATGAGAATTTTGCATAAATGCAAAATTAATTGTTAATATTGAATGCAGATTGTATCTAGATTTTCTATTTTTCATGTTCTACTCGATATACCTTAGAAGAGATCACTTGTTGATATATCCGTGCACTGCACATAATTCAACGACTTTTAAGAAAACGAAGAATTGAGGTATGTATCAGACACAAGCACCTGAAGATCAATGAATGAGAGATAAAACAAATGCAAAATAAAAATTAGCAAATGATGGAATGTATTTGTATCTCTTCCATTGCAATTCCTAGTGTGTTTCACTTATACATTTACAAAGCTATTAATGAATTTATACTCATATATTTACTTCCTTCTTATTTTTATGTGGAACTAAAACACTTTATTTTTTCCTTCTCAAATTTATTAATTACAACAACTTCGAAAAATTATATTTCAATTAAATCAAATCTCTTGAAGCCCCAACATTTGTGCTGACTGCTAAGTACTTCCATGTCGGTTTGATAGGTGCTATATATTCAAAGATTTAAATAAATATAGCATTGGAAAACAAGAAAATAAATTAATAATTCCATACGTTTGAAATGTGGAGCAAACATGTGAGCCCACAAAATTTTGTCGACCAAGATTAATTTCCCAACCATAACCCTACCCTTGAAATATAGGTACCAAAAATTATCAGGTAACTTCAATGATTCAATCATGAGAATGAACAAAATTAAATCATAAAGATGAAAATAGGGACAAAAGTCGACCCATGTGTACTTTTGAGTTTTGGTATTCCACCAAACATTAATAAGTAAACATATATCTTCATACTAATCAAATCAATGTATTCTAGACCAAGTTTAATGGAAATGGAAGAGTGGGAGCAATACAAATAAAATATTCCCCCTCTACCATTCTTTGGGGTCAACTTTTATCCTTAAAATTTTCATTTATTTAACATTTATATATGTTATTACATTTTCTTACACAATACCCTTATTTTATCATTTTGATCTAATTTGGTAGGCTAAATTAGCTCAAGATAGATAGTTAATTAACAGACCCAAAATGGATATTGTGTATATATCAATCAAATGATAAAAAAACACAATATCTACTATTCAATGTGAACCAGCTAAAATATTCGAATTGATCATAAATAACTCAACATATTTATCAAATGAGGTCCTAATAGAGTTGAAGAAACAAGATAAAAAAGGCATGTCTCCGTCGGCCCATGTGTAACATTATTGATGCAAAAGGGGAAGCTTCCCAGTATCCATGAATAATTAAAGTACGTACTCTCTTCTTCATACTCGTCGACACTCCATATCATACACATATTTCCGTTACTACTTTCAATTTTAGGTCCCATATGATACGATCGATACTCCCTTTCGCCCATCTTTAAGTTTTACGTGTTATCATTTTCAGTGACGGAGCCAGAAATTTATGATTGGGGGCCCGATTTGTAAGAAGTTTTGATAGTTCCGACTTAAAATAAAGCGAAACAATTTAAAAATTGCTAAAATATTAATACCCTTAAATTTTTTAAAAATCATTTTCTTTCTTCAGTTATAATTTAATTATGAAGGAAACAATATAATACTTTTAAATATAAATGTACAAAAAATTTAAAACACTATTTTTTTTTAAAAAAACATCAATAATATTATTCAATTTTTAGAATATTTTTTTGAGTCTTAGCAAAAATTTAGACAATAATCTCAAACACACCATCAATCTATTGACTCGATCCATTAAAAAAATATATATTTTAAAGTATTATGATACAAATTTCAGAAGTAAATACATGAAAAGGAGAAAAAAAAAATCTTTCCTTAAGCATTCATTAATAAAAATAATTACCAAAATAAAAATATAATTATTTAAAAAAAAAATGGTGGGGGACCACTGGGTCCAGTGTGGCTCCGTCGTTGATCATTTTGAACGTTTTCTTTTAGGTCATGTTTGTTTTTAAATTATATAGAAGGAGAGGAATTTGAATGGAGAAATTCTAAAGGAATAAATTTTGATAAATAGTGATTATGTATGTTCATTTGGAATGTTAAGTAGGATATGATGAACTTTATGTCAAATCAATTGTGTGAGAGAGTGTTTGATGTTGTTGTATTATAGATTGTAACTTTATATCAAATCAATTGTGTAAAAGAATGAGTGATCTTGTATGAGAAAAAAATTATTTACTTCCCGTAACTTTTACCATTTTTGAAAAACGTCACAAAATAGTTAAAATTTTAATTTACGTCCCATAACTTTTTCAATTGCTTAATTTACGTCCAATTTTCACTGGAAATCCCCAAATTTATGTAAATGAGACGTAAATTGAACAATTAAAGAAGTTATGGGACGTAAATTAAATTTTTAATTGAAATGGGACGTTATGCGAAAAAGATAAAAATATTCAACAAATGTGTACAATTCACTATAAAATTAATGTAGTTTATGTTATACAATCAAATAAAAAATAATTCATTTATTCATAAATTAACTTATTTTAATATAAAAACAATTATTTTAATATGATTTTACATTAATGAAAAATGTAAGTTATTATAAATGAAAAATGTAAGTTATTAGAGTTTATATCTGAAAAGTGTAAGTTATATTAATGAAAAATGTAAGTTATTATAATTGAAAAGTGTAAGTTATATTAATGAAAAATGTAAGTTATTATAACTGAAAAGTGTAAGTTATTATAACTGAAAAAGTCTAACAGAATATTATTGTAAAGAGTAAGTTATTACTATTACTAAAAAGTGTAACTGTGTAAGTCACTATAAATGAAAATATTATTGTAAAGTGTAAGACACTACAATTGAAAAATGTAACACCGTATAACTAAAAGGTGCAATATAACATTATCAAAATGTGTAAGTCAATATAATTAAAAATATTATTGAAAAGTACAACATAAAAAAAAAAAAAAAAAGTTAATTGACAATTGAAAAGTGCAATAATATATAATTAAAAGTGTAATATGGAGTATTACATTACAAAAATGTGTAAGTTAATAAAACAAAAATATTATTGAAAAGGGTAAGTTTCTAATATAAAAAAAAAAAAAAAAAATCGAACAGTTGATCGATCACACCAGCCGTACTCTTGATCTGCAAATTTCCACAAATTACATCAATTTTATGAATTACTGCTTCCTCTGACAAACCGACTTTCTAATATTGAACTTTAAATTCTGGTACTCTGTTATATTGTTAAATAAATTATTTATATGTACATTTTAATTTTATTTTTTGGCAAATACTTGTGTGTACCAGTTACATACATACATGTAACTTGTTCCTTTTTAATACAATTTTCTAAATAAGTGAATGTTACTAATGAGTTATGGCAAATACAGTATAATATTAGTTCAAATAGAGTATAGTATTAGTTCAAATATAGTATACTATTAGTTCACATATTGTATAGTATTAGTTCAAATATTAAATAGAAACAAGTTACATGTATGTAACTGGTACACAAGGTGCAACTCTTTTTTTTTTTTTTATTATTGAAGAAATAGTTGTGGTAGTCAACCCTTTAGTCGGTGGACAAAGGCCACACATTTTATTCAAATTTTAAAATAAGTGAAATAAATTATTATTATTATTATTATTATGTGGTGGAAATTATATCGTATGGGAATATTTCAGTGTGAAAACCCTGTTCACCATTTTGGATAAACAGTGATCAGCGATAAATAATATTGATGATCGACCCATGTGAAATTTAATTTCCAGTACCTCATTTAATACTAATTTAATCAATTTGCAATCTAATTTAATTCTATTAATCCCTAACCATTAATTGCTAAGGACACCTGACTTGTATTTAAACAAAATAAAATGAGTACTGGAGTAGTAAAATACTCCAAGATATTTTAATTGCTCGAAATTTCATGCTCAGTACTGGAATTAAATGATGAGTTTAATGTATAGATCTTACATACTTGTGTGAAATAATATTTTATATAAGAAAGCTGTTTAATTAAGATAATTTTAAAAGTACCCTAAAATAATAATAATTTTAAAAGTTTGAATTCAGGTTGCTCAAAATATTAAGCAAATATATTGTTACTGTAAGATCAAAGTATTATTATTAAAAAATAAAAAATGTACTACTATTAAATGTCCAAAAATATTCTGAAAAATTAATTCTAAAAATTAAGTGTTTAGAATATTTTTGATGTTATAGTAATACATTTTTTAACCTTGTAATGACAATAATTATATTTTACAGTAACATAATTTTAATTAAGTTTGAACCGTGTTTCGTAAATATAGTTATATTTTTTTCCTTTTGTTGATAGAGAGGTAGTTTAGGCGTTGTATTATATTTCTTGTAAACACACACTACTTTAAATTTATTTTTCTCTATTTCTTGATATCCAACAACATGTTACCACAAGTCCTCACACCTAATTGCTCTGTACTGTTTGATGTGTCTATAGGAATAACTTTCACATATGTAGGTAGACATACAAATTAAGAAAGTATAATAATTAATGAGTATAGTTTTAAAATATAATTATTTAAATTTTTATATTGTGAGGATGAAGTTTATAAAGAGTTTTCCATTTAAAGGATATGAAAGTTATTGTTGAACGTCCCGAAAAAAAAAATGAAAATTATTGTAAAACGGAGGGAGTATATAATATTGTTGCTAGTGATGAGTGGGCATCAAACACTGTATCAATGGAAAATAATTTCATTAGACCTATAAAATATTTGATAATCTTCCATTACTCAAGTCAAGTGATTCTAAACCACGTATGAATATATATTACTCCTAAATAATAATACTAATAATTTACATTATTATTATTATTATTATTATTATTTATTTACTTTCAGTTTTGGAACTCAGTTGAAGGCTTTTAAGACTTTGTGAGAAACTTTTAAGACTAATTAAATTAATGGTTTGAAGAATGTGCATAATCCAGCGGAATTTCAAGCCGGTGGGCAGTAATTAATTAAACTTACACTAAATTGTGATTAGCTAACACAGCAAAGCAAATAAATGACTACATATTTCAATATATTTTTGGAATAATATGAATTAGCAATAAATCTTATCTTAAAAGTAGATGAAACCATGTGCACTACATGGACTTTTAATGCAACTCATCGATCCTACAAGAATCTACATTTTCTAAAAGTGGTCGATTTCAGGCCTGTAGGATTTTTTTTACAAAATTTTCATTAATTGACTAACGAAATTTACACTTTGTCACCACTTGTGCCATTTTAAATCTATAATATGTATATATGTAAAAATTATAAATATTCTTATTAGTATTCATAATTTATTTTAGATTTTATATAATTATGATAGGTTTAGATTTTTCAGTAGCATTTTTACGAGTTTTATTTTTTTCATATAAAATATATTTATTTAATTAAACGTCTATTGAATTTTATTTTATATTTTATTTATTTAATATAGACTTATATACATATTATTATTTGTTTTAATAAAAATAAATATACAATTTTGTATTTTTATTTTTTAACTAATTCATAAATTAAAAAAAAAAAATGAAATTTAGATTAATTTCAAAATTTATGCTTATATGTTATAACTAGTTTATAAATTTCATAATTTACAAATTTTTTAGACGTAATGTTTTCTTAATAATTTTTAAGTTAAATATATGGAGGATTATATAAATATTTTTCCGAATGTTAATGATACATTATAATTTTTTTCACACATGATATGAATGTTGGAGTGTGGAGCCTGAATTAACCTAATGGGCTTGGAGTGGGGAACAAGTTTGTTCCTAATAGGCTTAGGGTTAATTATGACAAGTTTGTTCCTAATGGGCTTGGAGTAGGGAGCAAGTTTATTCCTAATGAGTTTAGGGTTAATTAGAACAAGTTTTCTATTATAAATAGTTGTTCTCTCATTGTAATCATTGCGCATCCGAAAAAGCATAGTGAAATACCTGGCTTGGCATCGCCCCCAGACGTAGTCGAAAGATGAACTGGGTAAACAAATTCTTGTGTTGGTGATTGTGTTATTTCTTCATTTTATTTCTTGTTTATTTTTCGTCTGCCCTTGGGGGAATTAATTTCCCAACAAGTGGTATCAGAACCCGGGTTTAGTCTCTATTTATTCTTAGTATGCTCTGTGGTTGCAGCGTAGTTTGATCTTCCACATCAGAAAAGATTTTTTAGAGAGATTCAGGGGTCTTTTTTGAGACGGTTGTTTAAGGGCGGAGAAACGGTATGTCAAAAACTTTGAATGCAATGATGTATGACATGGAGAAATTTGATGGAAGAATCAGTTTTAGCTTGTGGCAAGTGCAAGTTAAGGATGTGCTGATACAATCTAGTGTACACAAGGTGAAGTTAATCAAGGTGGAACGGTGGCGGCAAATGGCTCCGAAAATGTTGCTAACGTTGTGATAGAAGATGATGTCCTCTGATTGAGGATATGAACATCCTTATGGCATGTCCAACTGCCATGAACGAGGATGTGATGACGTTAGTTGGACCACATGTGCATTGGTTTGGCAATGATGCAAGGTGTGTGGTGAAAGATGTCGATGGCTGAAGGACTTTTAGGAATGCCAAAAGTTAGAAGTTGCACCATAAATTTCAGCAGGTATTTTTCGACATGTGCCGAAGAAAATTCTTAGAATGGGTGATTCTAAGTGTTCTACTCTTATGGTGGAGTAGGTATTCTCTATGTTGAGAATGTTGGTTCTTTGGTTTAAGAATCATGTTTGTCGGTGAAGACAATGCCGAAGAAAATTCTTAGAATGGGTGATTCTAAGTGTTCTACTCTTATGGTGGAGTACGTATTCTCTATGTTGAGAATGTTGGTTCTTTGGTTTAAGAATCATGTTTGTCGGTGAAGACAATGAAGTTTGTTGGACTTGTGCTAAAATAAAAGGAGTTTAAGGTTTGACGATGCCAGGGGAATACGGGAAGAGAATCGATATGATTACATGGAGGATTCAGTCTCCAAGTGGGAGATTGTTGGAGTGTGGAGCCTGAATTGATCCTAACGGGCTTGGAGTGTAGGACAAGTTTGATCCTAACCTGGAGTGGGGAGCAAGTCTTTTCCTAATAGGCTTAGGGTTAATTATGGCAAATTTGTTCCTAATGGCTTAGAGTAGGGAACAAGTCTTTTCCTAATAAGCTTAGGATTAATTATGACAAGTTTTCTATTATAAATAGATGTTCTCTCTTTGCAATCATCGCGCATCCAATAAACATAGTGAAATACCTGGCTTGACATCGCCCCCAAACGTAGTCGAAAGACGAATTGGGTAAACAAATCTCGTATTATTTTCTTATCGTCATCGTGTGCGTGTATTTATTTCCTAACAATGAACTCTATTAATGCATCAAATTTGAGAAAAGAAATCAGTAAATCTTGCATCTGTCGTGGGTCCTCTTCACAATTATACTTTGAGTCTTGACTAATTAACAATGGGTTTGGGGAGGTCTCGATCTAACCCCCCTTTAGCAATTTTCGATTTTATGTCATTTTTTTAATTGGACTTTCTAATGTTGAAATTCGATTCGAGTGATTATGTATACTTTTTAGAGTAGAATCGACGCTCCGAATAAAACTCATAACTTTTCCGTGATGTATAATCTTTATTTAGTCAAATTTCATTGTTTAAGGGGTGAAAATGAGGGGGAACTGCATTTTTATATTTTTTAACATTATTTTAGCAAAAAATAAATAAAAATCTTTAGACCGACGCCAGGCAGCTGAAATCCGTTTGACTATCGATTTCCGACTCTGCACCATTGGTTGAGGTAACGAGAGGTAGGAAGAAGAAAAGGTAGAAAGAAAATTGTAGAAAGATAAAAACGAGAAAATATATATATAGAGAGAGAAATGGTAAATTATGCTAATTTTGAAAAATAAAAAACTTATGACGGGGCGTCTTAAATAGATAAGTGAGAAGCTTATGAAGGAACTGATGAAATATATATTTTAGATGAATTAATTGTAAATAAGTGGTTCAATGTAAATTCTGCAAGTCATTTGACCATTACTAAAAGTGTGCATGTTAAGTAAAAACATAATGATGTTACACAAGATGTTAGCATTTTGTGTAACATCAACTCAAAACATAATAAGTAAACACGGAAGTCTAAAACAATAAAAAACAATGAAAATATTTTGACATAGATTTTAAATTAAGCCTCATGGTTAAACCTTTACTTACCTTTGAGCGAATACAAAATGTTGTGTGAAATGTTACAACATATAACTACTCAATAATCCTATCAAATCTAAGCACGGCTTAAGTGTATAACACTGTAAAAAATTAATCTATCTATCTATAATCTCTCCATCTATTATAGATATCTAGAAACGTTTATGTTGTACAGAAAATTGGTATACTTCGACACAACTACAAGAATATGCTAATGACCATAACTCCTAACAGGTTCAAGGCTAGTCTATGATATTACTTGATTAACACATCTGCTAAATAATGAAGTCTTCATGGCTTTTTATAGAGCTACAAACTGAATCTAAAAACTTTGCTTGTGAGATCCTACTTTTTAGGATCTCAACCCTTCAATTCGTGTAACTAGACATGGGCAAAATCGAACCGGAAAACCGTCGAACCGGTCAAACCGCCGATTTGGGCGATTTTTTTTTTTATTATTATTATTTTTAATACACAATTATTCTATTTTCTATATATAAATTTAAGTTATATAAATTTTTATTGAATTCTAGTAATGTATTTTCTAAAATAGGAGTTAAAACGAATAAAAAACGAGCAAAAACGGAGAATTTTTTTTTTTTTAAATAAAAAATAAACTCGCGAACCGGCGGTTCGGTTACGGTTGACGATTTCTCCAAATCTAAACCGACGATTTTGAACCGTTGCACATGTCTACGTGTAACCTCCATTCCAGGGCCTCCTAGGTGCTTTTTGATGCTAATTGAACACAACCATATGATCTAGGAGCTTCACCTTAATTTTCGAACCTTCAAGCTTTACAAATTATTGTAGAATCTTCTAGATCGTCATCATGTAGGTTTAACGTCAAGAGTAACATGTAGTGTAACATCGGAAGAAAGACTTAGACAAATTAGAAATGTCGAATTCTTGATGTTGAATGTTATGACATTGAAAGTAACAACATCAACAATCTCCCCTAATTTGACATTTCTACTACAACGCACCAAATGTAAATATAATTCTATATATAAGTCAGTAATATGTATTTAGTAGAGATCAACATCATATCTACATACTAATCAAGAAAAAACATGTTGCACCTTCGGATCAAAGTAAGATAGGTTCAAGAATGACCACACACAAACTATGCATGTGATTCATAAAAAAAAAAAAAAGTACTTCCTTCGTCCCCGAAATGTTTGTGGGGAATCTTGGACACATGGTTTAAGAAAAAAGTGTAATGATTAGAGTATTGAGGGGTCATTTTGTCAACTTTTATATATAAAGTAAATAAAGTAGGTGGATTGAGTGCAGAGGCGGACCCATGGAGTGACATGGGGGTACAATTGTACCCCCAATTTTTTTTTACTATATATATATATATATGAATATATATTATAAAAATATATATTATATATATTTTAAAACTGAAAGTGCGTGTAACTTGCGGCAGAATCCCTTATATTACTAATTCTAAATCTTTTTCTGCTTACGTGGCTTCACTAAATGTCTCCATTCCACAATCTCTTAAATTCGGTAGTTTTAATATTTTTTAAATTTTAAAATTATTTTCTCTCTCCTCTAACTTCTCTCTTTTCCATCGGTTTTCATAATCTCGCGTAATTTACGCGGGTCTAATACTAGTTGCATATAAATTTAAATGCCCAGCCCAATTAATTATAGGTCCATTCACCACTCAATTAAATTAAAAAAAGAACTTCTTTATAATTTTCAAACCCTGGTCCCCTCTTCCACAACAAATCGACATACTCTATTACTCTGTTCTCCTTCTCGCGCTACTGCTGCCATCTGGTGGATTTACTGAGGTAAAAAAAAAAATACTTATTTATTTTGTCAATTTTTAATAGTAATATTATTTTGTTAAATTTCTAAGTCATTTAAGTGAAATTGATACTAAAAAAATTAGGGTTTGATATATTTTACAATTGTGTATTTGAATTGTGTGTTATTTTTTATAAATTTGTAGAAATTTATACAATATATATATTGTGTAATATGTGATTGTATTCTCACTTTATATAATTTAATTAGGAAATGAAAGATGAAACATCAAAATCAAAGGCTATGAGAAAACAAAAACAACCCGATCTTCGCCAATTTATGCTCAAGAAATTAAAATCTCAAGGAACTTCTTGCTCTTCATCGGTAGATAATGATGCTCATTCTAATGTTAGTGAGTTTCCTTCATCTCAATCACTTGTTTTCCCTCAAGAAAATAATATGGAATTTGATAATTCAAGTTCTTTTAGTGAACCATCACTAGAGGAAGAATGGTTATATGATGTTCAACTTCTTCCACATGATTCGGGAAAAAGAATAAACATAATGGAATATGCTCCAAATATCCGATGAAGATGTCATAGACCGCTTTCAAAAAATGAAAACTCGTCGGACTCAGTTGTAACTGTAGATGTAATTTTATTTGTACTTTATGAAATTAACTATTGATCGTACCCCCGATTTTAAAATCCTGGGTCCGCCACTGATTGAGTGTATGGTGGGCCTCAAAAGTAATGACATATATGAAGGGTAAATATGTATATATTGTGAGGGTGAGGATTGTCATGATTATTTCTATTTTAGGGTATGCAAACGTTTGAGGGACAAATTAACAAGGAAAGTATGAAAACTTTTAGGGGACAAAGGGAGTATAAAATATTTACTTAAAAGTTAAAATATCCTACTAAATATCAGAGTTCAAAACATAGTAGATATCAAAATTAACAATATTTTGAGCATCATAAACAAATAAAGAAACAAAGTTTTAAAAGTAAATCAACAAACTCCTATCAACTAATACAATAACATATTATCTAAGTGAAGTGAAGATAGAGTTTTTGTAGAAACTTAACAAGCAATAATATTGAAATTGCATAGGAAAAATAAACTGAAGTAGACCAAAATTTTGTTGTAACAACAACTACAACATCCAACTCCGGTACAAAGCTTCTAAACTATTCAGTCCTTCCTCTGTCTACAATCAATCTCTTTAGGGATCACCATAGAGCAACATAAACAAACTTGTCATTTTCTTCAACAATAGAGCAAGTTGCAGCAAGATGTGCTACAACATCAAGTTTAGCATTTGCTTCAGCAACCTCAGCAACAAGATCTCCTTCTTTAGGTATAGCTAGAGTTGTAGAGATGGGCCGGCGAGGCGAGACAAAATACCTAAAGTCCGCCAAGTGGCGGGGTAGGGCAGGGCAACCCATTTGCTAGGCGGGTTGTCAAAACCTCAACTCAACCCACAAAGGGGCGGGCTACGGGTTTCAATGGGCCAACCCAATTTTTTTAATTATTTATTAAATGCATCATCTTCATTTCCAAAATCCAAAGTCTCTTAATATTTGTCTTCTACTACACGCTCATTATTAAATCTACTACCCTAATTTAAAAATTAACAATGAAACTATAACTGGAAGGTCAACGTTTGACGTTGGAACTGAAATAAGCGGCGCGAGCAACATGGGTTTGTGGTGCGAGACATAAACTTGTTGTGATTGACTGCTTTTTGCTTCTAAATTTTGGTTGTGAATTGCGATGCAGAGACTAGATTCTGAGTTGTTGAATAAGTCTCAAAGATGTCGCTAACTTTTTTTATTTTTCTATAATATTTAACTAATTATAATAATAATAATATTACTAATTTTTTTTTTTTTAAAAGGCGGGTTGGCCTGCCCACGACGCAAACATGGCGGTCTGTGTAGGCTCACCTTTTAGCGGGTTGAGAAAAGTTGAGCTCAATCTATATTTTTTTTATGGCGAGGCGGGCTGGCCCAAAGAGCTAAGCCCATTTTGACAACTCTAGGTATATCATCAGGTGCTCCTTCAGCTTTTGGAATATCATCATGGAGTTCTTCCATTCGAACCCCAAAAGTGGAAGGTGTATCTCCCCCTGTGGTAGTATAAAGCATTTTCAACCACCATTCCTTAAGAAATTGAAGATCATCAATTGAATCATGTAACTGCTGCAATTGGAGTAAGATAAAAGATCTAGAAATAGATAATTTTTTACCAATGTTGTCAACATTGGGTGTAGCATTCCTTTGTGCAGTAGGTTTTGGAACTAGTTGAGGTGGAACTGGTATATCTGTGTCAGTGAATTTCATCATATGGTGAAAGATATTCAATCCCAAATTGTTGGTCCTGAAAGGAGTATATAACAAGTGTATGGGGGGGGGGGGAATACACTTGTATGCAATTCTTTTGCTAATTTGATCAAACCAGAGTTCAGCAAGGTTGTCTTGGACAACTCTGCTGAAGAAGTTTAACTCTTCTAAGATAATCAAACCACTAAGTACTATTGAGTACTTAGTTGAATAACTATCTAGGGGAGTTATATGTGCGGAATAGTGGTTGGCCCTTTAGGTTTAGACTCCTTTAATTTCTGAAATCACTTAGTCAATGCAACACAGTCCAGTTTTCAGGGAACTTGTCCAAATAGGTTTTTGCATAGTCTTTGAATGTTTATCCTTGAAAGAACAGTTTTGTGTGCAGTGTTGAATGTATGAAAGTACTTGGAATGTAAATCAACACAAGAAGTTATAGTGGTTCAGAGGCTCAAGCTCCTACATCCACTTTCCCTGATTTAACAGGATAATTCCTTCACTCTTGGAATTAACTTGTTTTATAGTGCCAAGGTGCACTTGATCAATAACACCACTCCTTGGTGAATTGATCCCTAGGATGTCTAGAGTCCTAGTACCCTCTTCTCAACTCAGAACTGAACTGTTCTTCTCTCAACAGTCAGCTCCTACCACTTCTACTACTACAACCTTCTCACTTTCTCTCTGGAAAGGAATAAGGATTGAAGTAAGGTCCCAACTAATGAGATATCCTTTACAATGAAGATCAAAGTATAAGGATAGGATATCTCTCTAAGCTTGTGTATGAATATACAATTGGGTTCAGCTTAGAAGAAGTGTATAAAGACTAAGATAGTCTCTTTGAAAGCTTGAGAGCACTTTTCAACTTGTAGGATAGTTGGATATTCTTGTCAAGGTTGAGGTGCTGTTGGATATTATCAAATGGTCTTCACACTTCTGTATTTATAGACAAAATGGAGGATTTGCCCGTTGGAGAGGCAGCCTCAAATTGCTATAAATGTCTTCCTTGAATTCTTCAAGCTGGAAGACAGATTCTTGATAGTGACATGTCCTCATTTGGGTAATAAACGGCTTGTAAGACTTTGTCTTTATTCTGCAGCACTTTTCCCAATGTTTGACTTCTTGTTAGGACTTGGACATGGCTTCTGAAGGTTGATCCAATGATAGGACAACATTCCTTATCATCTGGACAACTTTCCTTATCACTATCAGCAGTTTTGCTTTTCAGCAAGGTTGGCTTGCTCTTTTTCAGATGACTTGGCTCTTTCCCTTTATTTCACTCCAAGATGATCTTGGCATGTTGCATTGTATTTCTTTAGGGCATGGTTGTCTCTAATTCTTCAGCATAGTTGACCTTCAACCTTTAGAGTATCTGTTCTGATTCAATCTTGCTGAGACAACTCTTCTGGACAACTCTTCTGATCAGCAATTTTGGTCTTTTATCATCAGAGCATTTTACTCATAGAGTTGGCTTCTCTGGACAACTCTCCTGATCAAAAGCCTTTGAGTAGTCTTGTCCTTTTGAGCTAGGTAAGCTTGTTCTTGCATATGGACAGCTTCTTTGGACAACTCTCCTGATCAGAGCTTTTGGTTTTCCATAGAGTGTCCTTGTTCTTAAGTGATTGTTCCAGAATTTTGAGCCTTGAGGGGACTTGATCTTGATTATCTTAAAAGTAGGTTCCCCCTCAAATTGTGCATCTAATGTCTAAGAGCTGCCTAACATTTCAGCTTCTCATCTAGCCTATAATCTATATGTTCTAACATTTCTAGAACATGTTTATCTTGACTTAGGCATGTCTCAGGGGGTTTTGGTATTAGATCAAAACATATCTCATTTTATTCCCAACAATTTCCCCCTTTTTGATGATGCCAAAACCTACACTATCTAAGCAAAAGTGACTTGTCTACACCTATTACATGTATCTTCAGAAGACATGACTAAGGTCAATATTCCTGAAAAGATAATGTGTTAGTGTTTTTACTGTTTTTGTTGCAAGTAGGTTTCAAGATAGGCATAGAGAGATTAGTGTTTCTTGATTCAACATAAGTTCAACTATCATTCATTCAAAGATCATTACAAGCATGTTGATAGTTGAAATTAACATATCAGAGCATGAATCAATAACACTTAAATACATCAGAGCATTTCATTCTAACAATACAAAACATAAATAAGATTTTCAGCATCAGAGCACAGAGCTTGTATAAGAGCAATCCATAACAGATCAGAGCAAACAGATTAGCACACCACATCAGCAATCTTGACCATATTTCAGCATAGTTGATCAATCAAGAAAGGTCAGAAGACTTAGCCATTTCAAAGATCATCCTCAGGGGGTGGCAGCATTCCATACTGTGCCCACACTCTTCTTTTCAATGCCATGGCTTCTTGGTTGGTTCCCTTAGGTCCAAGAACCATCTTGTTTAGCTTAAGGATCTCAGTGAATTCTCTCAGAATTCTTGCTTGGTCAATCCATCCTTCAAGCTTTGGAGGCATGTATATGATTGGCTTGGGAGCTGTGAGTTCAATTCTTGCAATGTCAGCAACTGCAAGTAGTTGTTGATACAACTCTCTGTAGTATTCTAGCATGAACTCAGTGAAGGCAGAGTTTGCATCTCCTCCATTCCATCTATCAATGACATAATAGTCATAGACAAACTCCCTTTTGGCCTCTTCCCATGTATCATTCAGTTGAATTGGCACCCATTTATCCAAGTGTGGATATTTGGTGTCCATTGGGATTAGAATCTGAGGCTTCATCTTGCTATAAGTTGCTCTCCTCCTTCTTGGTTTCTGAAAGTTTGCTCTTCTCTCATTTCTTGCTCTGTTGGCTTCTTCCATCAGATCCATTTTCTCTTGGGCCCTCATCATGGCCAATTTTTGTTGTGTTTCAGGGTCTTTGCCATACCCTTCATGAAACAGCTTTGATGGATCATGGGCTAGAACAGTTGTCTTCTTCTTAGGTTCAGGTCCAAATCCTTCAGCAAATAACTCTTCAATGTCTTCAGTGGACTTGGTACCTTCAGCAGTTTTGCCAGATTCAGAAGATTTGTCCTTTTCAGCAGCTTTGGGCTCTTCAGCAGTTTTGGCTTTCTTTGATGTAGGCTCATCTTCATCAATTCTGAATTCAGGTGGAAGATCAAGGCTGCTAGGAAAGTCAGTGAATTTCTCAACTTGTCTCTTCTTTCCTTGGGCCTTCTTGATCTTTCCTCTAGTTTGGACACCTTCAGTATTCTTGTCCAAACCTGATACTTCACCACCTGGTCTTTGTTGTAACCTCATCCTTTCTTCTTGAGCTGAGGCCATAGAATTCTTCAAAGCAAGTGCTAATTGCTCTTCTTCATTCAATTCTTCCAAATTCAGTACTTCGGGCTCTTTGCCTTTTCCTTCAGCAATGTTGTCTTTCCCTTTGACTGGGCTCCCAATCACCAAGGCACCTTTTGCTCTAGCTCTTTCCCTTTCCCCCTTTTTGGCAGCATCAAAACACTGGGGCTTGAGGTCACTCATTGTTGAGGCCATCAGGGATTGGGCCTGGTTTAGAGATTTCATTTCTTCCAACAAATATACATTCTCATCATGTATATTTTGCATCTTGTCACTGCTCAAGCTAAGAAAAGCAAGAACAGGCTTCATTTTCTGTTGAACAACCTCCTCCATGGTTGCCTTAAGAGATGCATCCAATTGGGTCTTCAGAAGCTCAGTGAGGTTGGCCACTACACCTTCAGCAATGTTGGCCAACACTTCTTGGGAAAACTTTTCTGAGGCAGCTTTGACCATAGCTAGCCTTTGCTCTTCAGCTCTTCTCTTTTGCAGTGCAGTCTTCTTTCCAATAGCTTGTTTGACAGTTAGCCTGAGAGCTTTGACATTGGCATTGTGATTGTCTCTCAGCAGCTTTTGCTCTTTCTTGACCTCCTCTGAGATGGCTTCCATGGTTGATTTGGCATTTTGAACTTCAGTGGAGATGGTTTGGAGACCAGATTCCACACCACTGATCCTTGCCTCAAGGGTTGGTAGCACAACATCTTCAGAGCCAGTGAGCCTCATTTCTACAGATGCTAGAGTCCTTCCTTGCTCATTTAATGCTCCTGAGGTTTCAGCATGAGCAGATTTGACTTGATGAGCCAAGGAGTCCAACTTCTCTGATTGCATCCCAAGTAAGGCCTGAGCTGAGCCTGAATCTACTTGGATAGGTGCATCTGTTAAGAATTCATCTGCAAAAATTTGATCAAGAGAAATACCTGCAACATCAGACAAGTCAAACAAGTTAGGAAATAAGCACTCATCACCCTCAATTTCTTTTGTATAAGACTCTGATACATCAGCAGTCTTCTTCTCATTTTCAACTTGTTCTTTTCTCCCTTCTTTAATAATGTTCTCACTCAAGGAATCAGGCCTCCTCTCATCAAGGGATTCTTGAAGTTCAGATTTGACTTCAAGAATAACCTGTCCTTCCTCACTTATTCCACCCTCATATGGTGGTACACTCACTATCTTAGTGATGACTACCTCTCTTTCATCCTCAACTCCCTCTGATTTTTCAACTATTCTCTCCTTTTCAACTCCTTCTCCTAAACCTGCAGCATCTTCACCCTCAACAGGGTTCAAAGATGGCAGTTGTGAGGAGATCACAGTGCTTATCTCAGCAGCCACTGAGTCATCCTGAATGATTAAGGGCTGATCAGTGTCCAACTCTTCTGACACTGAATAGGCCTTAATCAAACTAGCCTCTAGTACAGGAACCTCAACATCTTTAGGCTGTGCCTTGGGTTCAGAAGAACCTTCATTGGCAGATGTGTCTTTGGTTGTGTTACCACCCTTGGTCAACACCTCTGAAGATACAGAGCCTTTCCTATGATAGGTTTTAGGAGGGTTTGAAAGTCTGTCTGCTATAGAAGACTTGGGTTGAAAGGATTCAGGGAGGTTGGCTTGAGGGGTTTCAGGAGGGTTGGGATTTGAAGGATTTGAGGGATCATCAGGGGAATCATCATCATTGGAGCTATTGTCAGGGTGTTTGATTCCCTTGGCTTTTCTTTCTTTCTCCTCCTCAATCTTATCAGCTACCAGCTTTGCAAAAATCTCCTCATCAATGAGAAATCTTATCTTTGAAACTCCAGCAAAGTGTAGCAATCTGTTTTCCTCTATTTGCCACCAGTTTGCACCCTTATCTTGGATGACTTGTGATATCTCCATCATAGATTTGTCTTTTACATCAACAAGCATCCTTAAATCATGAAATATCTTCTGAATTCTTGGAAATTCAGCAAGTTGTGGATACAAACTGTCCACAGTAGCCTTTGCTCCTCCTCTGAGCATAATTTCATAAGTATACTCCTCCTCATCTCCACTTGAGTGGGGACTTTGGGTTATAGGGGAGTTGGCTCTGGGTTCTCCTAATAGGGCTTCAGGCATATTAAGTTCAGGGATGTTGGCTTCAGAAGGGTTGGGTGCAGTAGAAGGATCTTCAGTTGCTTTTGAGAGCAATGGGTCTGAAGGGGCTTTACTCAGGGGGGTTGGCTCATTGAGTGCATGTTCTAAGAGCTTTGAATAATTGAGCATGGATGAGTCAAGGGGAGACAGGAGTCTTGTCTCATCTACTACTAAATCAGCAAGCACATCAATGCCACTTCTTTGCACATTCCCTTCTGGAGAATATCTCTTAGTGAGATTTACAGGGGTAATGGGTTGGTTGGAAGGGGTGACATGGGTTTCAGGGGAGTTGGGTTCAAGGTTCTGAGTATCAGGGAGGTTGGCCTCTATAGGTTGACCTTCAGAGACTTTGGATTCTGGAGTTCCAGAACCAGATGAATTAGTCCTTGACATGGATTTGGTCCTGCTTTCAGCTCTGCTCTCCCTTAGAGCCAATTGAAGAGACCTTTCTTCTTGAAGCTCCAACACCTTCTCAGTAGGTTTGGCCCTTCTCTTGCTGGCCCTACTGCTTCCACTTCCTTCCTTCTCAGGGACAACTTCCCTGATTCTCTTATCACCCTTCTTCTTTTGCCTAGTCTCATTGTACTTCCTCCTCAACTCTTCTGAGTGGTCAGAAGGCACACTCACTCCCTCTTCTGCCACTGCATCAACTTCAGCTGATGCTCCTAAGGCTTCTCTTGAAGACAATTGAGACATCTTTCTTGTTTTGACAGCCCTGGCCTTTGTTCTCTTTTTCATCTTAGGCTTCTCTTCCTCTTGTTCTTCAGCAGGTTTGACCATGAGCATCCTTCTCTGTTCAGTTTTCTTGCTAAGCTTTCTGAACAGGATCTTTTGGGCTGGGAGGGGCTTTGCAAAGGTCTGCATCTGGGAATAGTGGGAAAACCTCTCAATCAACAAGCTTGCCCTGGTGCAATACTTGATTTTTCCTTCTAGCACCACCTTATTGTGGGTTTTCACCTTGAATTTAGCCTTCTCCTTCATCATTTCAGACATGATGAAGGTCCTCCAATCAAATTTAATGCCCTTATCACTGGCATCAACAATGGCAGCCATGATTTTGATCCTTGGATGACTGACCTGCTCTAAGCTTCCAGTGTTGCTTAAGAGGCTCTTAGCAACTACCTCAAAAAGGTTGAGAAACTCTGGCTTGAGAGTTTTCTTGTTTTGAGTTGAGGAAAGAGGGTCTGGAACTAATAGCCATTCATGGGCTATCTCATCTTCATGGCCAGTACCATAAACTTCTGGATTCCTTCCCTCATGAGGTAATCCAAAAGCTCCTTCCAGATCTTCTGAGGAGAATTTTACTTTGTGGAATCTCTCTTCCTCCTCTCCTTCTGTAGTGTAAGATAATCTGGTTGATACTTCACCATCTTCAGATTTGCCTCTCCACTTGAGGAAGGCAAAGAATTCTGCCATGTAGCTCTCCAAGCAAGAGCTTGGTCTTTCCTCCATGAACTTTTGAAGTCCAGCTCTCCTCAACCATCTCAAGGTTGGTGTGATTTCAGGATCCTCATTCTCAAAGGATACTATTGGCTCAAAATGAAGATTGTGTTTATTGCTTAAGTAGCCAAAATCCAGGTCTAGATCCTTGTTAGAGAAATCAACAAGCATCTCAGGTCTAACTTTGGGGGCCATTGAAATTTGCAGAGAGAGCTTTGAGAGAGTTTGAAGAAAAATGTGAGTTAGGGTTTCGAATACTTGGGGAAGAAGTGTTTGTGGGGATCTTAAGACTTGTGAATATTCTAAAAAGAATGTTTGTCAATGAGTTGGTAAGGTCTTGAAGCAATTCAAAGATGAGCAAAAATGGAAATCCAAAATGGACGGCCAGGATTGATTTCAGGGGAGTTGTCCATTTTTGATCCAATGGTCAAAAACCAATGTAACAGTGAAATAACTGTTTTATTCAAAACGTGGGTGGTTTTTAATGTTTGTTTAAGGCTGGGGGTTTTTCGAGATAGATCATGTCCCAAAAAGTTTAATGCAAACAAGAGTTAAATCTTGGCATTTAATGCATGGAAAGTGA
Organism: Galeopsis tetrahit; assembly: GCA_963675135.1. Taxonomy (NCBI): domain Eukaryota; kingdom Viridiplantae; phylum Streptophyta; class Magnoliopsida; order Lamiales; family Lamiaceae; genus Galeopsis; species Galeopsis tetrahit. The sequence goes on along the minus strand of OY776124.1, from coordinate 53,639,339 downwards.
CCTTTTGAGTGGGAGACAAATTAAATCCCAGAAAGGTGAAAACTGTATTTCAATGGGACAGATTTCGAAATAGGTATTGATCACCAAAAATAGGGGCTTATCATACCAAGATTTGGTTTGATAGCTGGGACAACTTATCTGACCCCACTTGGACAAGTGTCCTGAAGAGAAGTGGACACGGGTCCTGAATGTCAATGGACAAGTGTCCTGAAGAGGTAAGGTCATATTTCTGATTTTCAGTAGACTTGACCAAGTCTGCTGAAGTTTGAGTTTATTTCCCCTTCAATCAATGAACTTCTTTGGACTCATTTTTCCAGCTTCCCTGGATCAAGAAGTCCCAACTCTGCTGATAATTCCAGGAATCTTGCCTCTGCAAGTGGCTTAGTTAGTATATCAGCTTTTTGATGATCTGTGTGAATTTTCACCAACTTGATATCCTTCTTCTCCACATGATCTCTAATGAAGTGATGCTTGATGTCCACATGTTTGCATCTTGTGTGCAAGACAGGATTTTGTGATATAGCAATGGCACTATTGTTATCACAGAAAATTGGCACTTCAGTAGAGTTGACTTTGTAGTCTCTGAGTTGTTGTCTTAGCCAAAGGATTTGAGCACAACAACTTCCAGCAGCAACATATTCAGCTTCAGTGGTGGAGGTGGCCACTGTATTTTGTTTCTTGGAGAACCAAGATATGAGTTTGTTGCCCAAGAATTGACAAGTCCCTGAGGTGGACTTTCTGTCAATCCTACATCCTCCATAATCAGCATCTGAGTAGCCAGTTAGCTCAATATTGTCATCAGCAGGGTACCAAAGGCCTAGATTTTCAGTGCCTTTGAGATACCTCAAAATCCTCTTTGCAGCCTCAAGATGGCTTTTCTTAGGATTTGCTTGGAACCTTGCACAAACACCTACTGCAAAGGTGATGTCAGGTCTGCTGGCAGTGAGGTAGAGGAGTGAACCAATTATTCCTCTATACTCAGTAGAGTTGGTTGGAATACCACTCTCATCAGGATCCATCTTCCAATTTGTGTTCATAGGGATCCTTACTGGCTTGCTAGTTGTACACCCAAACTTCTTGATCATTTCTCTGGTGTACTTAGCTTGGTTGATGAAGATTCCTTCTTTAGATTGCTTGACTTGTAGACCCAAAAAGAAATTCATCAACCCCATCATGGACATCTCAAACTTGCTTTGCATGAGCTTGGAGAATTTCTCACATAGCTTCTCATTAGGGGATCCAAAAATTATGTCATCCACATAAATTTGGACAAGCAAGATGTCCTCTCCTTCAGAAATTCTGAAGAGAGTTCTGTCCACAGTTCCCTTGGTGAATCCATGATCCAAGAGGAATTGTGACAGTGTGTCATACCAAGCCCTAGGGGCTTGTTTGAGTCCATATAGAGCTTTTTTGAGTCTGTAAACTTGGTTTCCAACTTCAAAACCTGGTGGTTGCTCCACATAGACTTCTTCTTTCAAGACTCCATTCAGAAAGGCACTCTTGACATCCATTTGGTACACTTTGAACCTCTTGTGGGCTGCATAGGCTAGAAAGAGTCTTATTGCTTCTAGCCTTGCCACAGGTGCAAATGTCTCATCATAGTCAATGTCTTCATGTTGGCAATACCCTTTTGCCACTAGTCTTGCTTTATTTCTGACAATCACATCATTTTCATTTTTCTTGTTCTTGAACACCCACTTTGTTCCAATAACATCTTGATGTGAAGGCCTATCCACCAGCTCCCATACTTCATTTCTGGTGAATTGGTTCAGTTCTTCCTGCATGGCTGTGATCCAATTGGCATCTTGAAGTGCTTCCTCAATATCACTAGGTTCTTGTTCTGACAAGAAACAACAGAAGAGAGCACTTTCACCATGAAATCTTCTTGTTTTGACTCCAATACTTGGGTCACCAAGTATTAGATCAGTAGGATGGTCTGATAACCAGGTCCTTCTTTTCCTGATCTCTTCAGTAGAGTTGTCCTCTACTGAAGGTGAGTCATTTTGATCATAGAATTCAGGATAATTTAATGCATGATCTAATTCAGGATCATAATCAGGGGTGTTGTCCTCAATGTCAGGGACATTGGCATTTTCAACATTTTGAGTTCCCCCTTGATTATTTGACCCATTAACTACCTCGGCAGGAACTGCTTCTTCATTGGTAGTTGTTACCTGGATGTGAACTGGGATTGGTTCATTCAGTTCACCATTTCCACCAGTAGGGTTTGTCTCAGGAAGGTTGCCTTCAGGATTGTTGTCCAATGTGGGTTCTTCAGGCAGATTGGCCTGGACAACATCTATGAATTCAGTGTCTTTGTCTTTAAGGCTTAGTCTGGTTGTCCTCTGTGTGATTTCTTCAGGTTCCAAATGATCATTCCTGATCTCAAAGATAGACTCATCAAACACAACATGAGGTGTTTCTTCCACTATAAGGGTTTTCTTGTTGTAGACTCTGAAAGCTCTACTGATTTGAGAGTATCCAAGGAATACTCCCTCATCAGCTTTGCTGTCAAAAGCTTTCAACTGTTCTTTCCCATTATTGTGAATGAAACATTTACAACCAAATATATGAAAATATGACACTTTAGGCATTCTTCCTTTCCAGAGTTCATAGGGGGTTTTGCCTTGCCCCTTAGTGATCAAACATCTATTTTGAGTATGGCATGCAGTGTTTATAGCTTCAGCCCAAAACCTCTTAGGTAAATTTGAATCAGCAATTAAAGTTCTAGCAGCTTCTTTTAAAGTTCTATTCCTTCTTTCTGCAACTCCATTTTGTTGGGGAGTTCTAGCTGCTGAGGTTTCATGAGCTATTCCATTAGATGTGCAATACTCATTGATGTATGAATTAATGAACTCAGTGCCTTTATCAGATCTTATCTTGATAATGCTAAGGCTTTTCTCATTTGACAGTCTCTTTAGAAGTTCAGGTAGTTTGACTTGTGTTTCCTTCTTATTAAGGAGAAATACTACCCATGTGAACCTAGAGAAGTCATCTACTACCACCAATGTGTATTTTCTACCATTTATGCTTGTAGGGGTAATTGGTCCAAACAGATCCATATGTAGAAGTTCAAGTACCCTTTCAGTGGAGATGACTGGTTTACCTTTAAATGAGGCTTTAATCTGTTTTCCTTCTTGACATGGCTTACACACATGTTCTTTAATGAAAACCTCATTAGGCATTCCTTTAACTAATGCATTTCTAGCAAGTTTATTCATAGATTTGAAATTCAGGTGGTTTAGCCTTTTATGCCATAACCAACTTTGTACACTAGAACTTTTAGCAATAAAACATGCAGCATCAGTAGACTTGTCCCAGTCTGCAAAATACACATTTCCCTTCCTAGTTCCAGTCAATAGGGTTTGTTGAGTTTTATCCTTAATTAGACACTTTCCACTTGAGAACTTAACATTAAAATCTTTGTCACAGAATTGACTGATACTCAGGAGGTTATATTTGAGACCAGCCACATAAGATACATTGGTTACTTTCATGTTACCAATCATCAAAGTACCATAACCTTTTGTAGTTGCCTGTGAGCTGTCTCCAAAAGTAACATTTGGGCCTTCTTTTTCAATGAAGTCAGTGAGGAGTTCCTTGTTTCCAGTCATGTGCCTTGAACATCCACTGTCAAGGTACCATGCTGTCTTTTTGTTCATGCTCCTCTTCTTGTGGCCCATTGGTACCTGCAATTAGATAGGTTTAGGTACCCTTTGAGTTTTGGGTCCTGAGAGGTTAGCTGTACCTTTGGGAACCCAAACTTGCCTAATAACCTTGATTGATTCAAGGTGGCTAAGTTGTCTTCCTTGTGTGTCAACATACACTGTCTTTCCTTTAAATGCCTTTGGGAAAGTATGTGTGAATGTGTTAACTCTGTAAGTTTCAGGGGAGTTGACCACTCTCCTGAACTTATGAGTTCTTTGTGCAGCTTGAGGGAATCTTTGAGGAAAGGCTTTCTTTTGACCATTACCCTTTGGCATGAAGGGTTTTGGTTGTCTTATTTTATTCTGCCTTAGAGGGTAGCTTTCCTTGGGTCTATTCAGCTGAGGCTTTCTCAGATGAGTTGGCCTAGGCTGATTATACCTTGGATAACTCCTCTGAACATTGTTCAGGAGAGTTCCCCTTCCATTGGGTCTACTCTGCTGACCAATATTCCTCTTGTGTTCAAGAGCTTTGGCCATTTCCTTAGGTTTTGGCCTATTCTCCTGAATCACTTGAGTAGGCATATCATCTATTTTGCCCTTTCCTTTGTTTAGTGGCTGAATCGCTTCATTTTCAGTTTGTGCCACTGACTTAACAAAGATTCTCTTAGTGTTACTTACAGAAGCAACACTAAGACAAGGTGAAGATTCAAATGGATCAAAACCTAATCCACTTCTTTGAGCCATAGGTCTTTGATAACTCTGAATTTCCTCTATTGCTCTAGAGGATTTCTTCAGAGCAGACATCTTTAATTTCAGACTCTCTTCACTTGATTTAAGAATATCATATTCATGTGAGAGGTTTTCAAATTTGGCATTGAGAATTTTAAGTTCAAATTCTTTTCTCTTCTGAGAGAGAAGTTGATCATCAATCTCCTTTTGTTGGTCAACTATCCTGAGATTTGCTTCCTCAAGCTCTCTCAAGACTTGTTGATACAACTCAGTAGACTTGACATCAACAGCTACCTCAGTGTTTTTGGCAATTTCAATGACCAGTCTTTCATTTTCTCTCACACAGTTATCATGAAATTCTTGTAACAAAGTGAAATCTTCCATCAACTTTCCAAGGGAAAGTTTCAAGTTGACCTCACTATTGTTCTGTGAGATGAATGATGGTGAGCTAGAGGTAGAGGATACCTCATCATCCTCAAGAGCCATGTTGCAAACATCATCATCATCATCACTGTTGGAGAATAATCCATCAGAAGAGTTGAAGCTTTCAGCACTATCAGATTCTTCACCAGCCATCATGGCTTTTCTATTGGTGAACTTTCTGTCTCTTTTAGCCTGCCTCTCTCTTCTCTCCTTAGAGCTTAATTCAGGGCAGTCATACTGGAAGTGCCCTTTCTTTTTGCAGTTATAGCACAGATCTTCATCATCATCCTTCTTGGATTCTTCTCTTCTTTTTGATGATGAAGGTTCAGCTCTACTGGACCTTCTCCTATCAGAGTACTTGTCCTCTGATCTTTTCTCTTCAGGCTTTTTGACTTCAGCCTGTGCTTCAGGAGAGTTGTATCTCCTGAATTTGTTGTCCTGGTAGAATTTCTTGTATCTACCAAACCTTGAGTTCAACTTTTCAAACCTTCTAGCCATCAAGGCTAGTTCTTCCTTCATTTCAGTCTTTGAGACTGACTTTGATGGTCTTGGAGTGGGCTGCATCTCTGGTTCAGCTGTTTTGGCTTTGAATGCCACTCCCTTAGTAGGATTTGAAGATTCCTCAATAGGCTTTCTTCTATTGAGGTCGAACTCATAAGCTTTGAGTTCAGAGAAGATTTGTTGCATGGGCATGGTGGAAAGATCTTTGGTGTTTTGCATCATTACAGCATAGACATCCCACTTTTGAGTGAGACTTCTCAAGATCTTCAATCCCACTTCTCTCTTGGTGTAGACCTTGCCCAATGAGTTAATTTCATTCATCACATCAGTGAATCTACCAGCAAATTTGTCAATGGACTCATCAGTTTCCATTGAAAATTGTTCAAACTTCTGCACAGCAACTTGGAGCTTGTTCTCCTTGATCTTTTCAGTGCCCTCACACATTTCAGCAAGAGTATCCCAAATTTCTTTGGCTGTTGTGCAGTGGTAGACTCTTCCCATGACTGCATCTGGGATTGTTTGATAAAGGGTGTTCATTGCTAGATAATTCAGATTATCCTTCCTCTTTTCATCAGCAGTGAAGTCATCTTCATCTTTGGGAATCAGTTCCCTTATATCTGCTTTTTGCTCAACTATCACTCTGGGGTTAGTTTGAGTAAACACAAAAGGTCCTCTTGTGATTACTCTTAGCATATCAGTATGGAGAGATGCAAGATGAGCCCTCATTCTAATTTTCCAGAAATCATAATTGTCTATTGAAAACATGGGCAGTTTGTGATGAGAAATGTGGTTGACTGGATTTGTGGCCATATTGTCTAATCCTTGGACAGCAGGTGGAGGAACAGCATTGTTGTTGGCCATATCTCAAAAACAATGAGTGGTGGATTTCAGATAGAGATCAGTTTAGTGACCACACTAAATATGAGAGTGTTGAAAATCAAGATGGATTTTCAGAAACAGTGGTCTTTGAACCCCTGCTCTGATACCACTTGTTAGTCCTGAAAGGAGTATATAACAAGTGTATGGGGGGGGGGGGGAATACACTTGTATGCAATTCTTTTGCTAATTTGATCAAACCAGAGTTCAGCAAGGTTGTCTTGGACAACTCTGCTGAAGAAGTTTAACTCTTCTAAGATAATCAAACCACTAAGTACTATTGAGTACTTAGTTGAATAACTATCTAGGGGAGTTATATGTGCGGAATAGTGGTTGGCCCTTTAGGTTTAGACTCCTTTAATTTCTGAAATCACTTAGTCAATGCAACACAGTCCAGTTTTCAGGGAACTTGTCCAAATAGGTTTTTGCATAGTCTTTGAATGTTTATCCTTGAAAGAACAGTTTTGTGTGCAGTGTTGAATGTATGAAAGTACTTGGAATGTAAATCAACACAAGAAGTTATAGTGGTTCAGAGGCTCAAGCTCCTACATCCACTTTCCCCGATTTAACAGGATAATTCCTTCACTCTTGGAATTAACTTGTTTTATAGTGCCAAGGTGCACTTGATCAATAACACCACTCCTTGGTGAATTGATCCCTAGGATGTCTAGAGTCCTAGTACCCTCTTCTCAACTCAGAACTGAACTGTTCTTCTCTCAACAGTCAGCTCCTACCACTTCTACTACTACAACCTTCTCACTTTCTCTCTGGAAAGGAATAAGGATTGAAGTAAGGTCCCAACTAATGAGATATCCTTTACAATGAAGATCAAGGTATAAGGATAGGATAACTCTCTAAGCTTGTGTATGAATATACAATTGGGTTCAGCTTAGAAGAAGTGTATAAAGACTAAGATAGTCTCTTTGAAAGCTTGAGAGCACTTGTCAACTTGTAGGATAGTTGGATATTCTTGTCAAGGTTGAGGTGCTGTTGGATATTATCAAATGGTCTTCACACTTCTGTATTTATAGACAAAATGGAGGATTTGCCCGTTGGAGAGGCAGCCCCAAATTGCTATAAATGTCTTCCTTGAATTCTTCAAGCTGGAAGACAGATTCTTGATAGTGACATGTCCTCATTTGGGTAATAAACGGCTTGTAAGACTTTGTCTTTATTCTGCAGCACTTTTCCCAATGTTTGACTTCTTGTTAGGACTTGGACATGGCTTCTGAAGGTTGATCCAATGATAGGACAACATTCCTTATCATCTGGACAACTTTCCTTATCACTATCAGCAGTTTTGCTTTTCAGCAAGGTTGGCTTGCTCTTTTTCAGATGACTTGGCTCTTTCCCTTTATTTCACTCCAAGATGATCTTGGCATGTTGCATTGTATTTCTTTAGGGCATGGTTGTCTCTAATTCTTCAGCATAGTTGACCTTCAACCTTTAGAGTATCTGTTCTGATTCAATCTTGCTGAGACAACTCTTCTGGACAACTCTTCTGATCAGCAATTTTGGTCTTTTATCATCAGAGCATTTTACTCATAGAGTTGGCTTCTCTGGACAACTCTCCTGATCAAAAGCCTTTGAGTAGTCTTGTCCTTTTGAGCTAGGTAAGCTTGTTCTTGCATATGGACAGCTTCTTTGGACAACTCTCCTGATCAGAGCTTTTGGTTTTCCATAGAGTGTCCTTGTTCTTAAGTGATTGTTCCAGAATTTTGAGCCTTGAGGGGACTTGATCTTGATTATCTTAAAAGTAGGTTCCCCCTCAAATTGTGCATCTAATGTCTAAGAGCTGCCTAACATTTCAGCTTCTCATCTAGCCTATAATCTATATGTTCTAACATTTCTAGAACATGTTTATCTTGACTTAGGCATGTCTCAGGGGGTTTTGGTATTAGATCAAAACATATCTCATTTTATTCCCAACAATTTCCCCCTTTTTGATGATGCCAAAACCTACACTATCTAAGCAAAAGTGACTTGTCTACACCTATTACATGTATCTTCAGAAGACATGACTAAGGTCAATATTCCTGAAAAGATAATGTGTTAGTGTTTTTACTGTTTTTGTTGCAAGTAGGTTTCAAGATAGGCATAGAGAGATTAGTGTTTCTTGATTCAACATAAGTTCAACTATCATTCATTCAAAGATCATTACAAGCATGTTGATAGTTGAAATTAACATATCAGAGCATGAATCAATAACACTTAAATACATCAGAGCATTTCATTCTAACAATACAAAACATAAATAAGATTTTCAGCATCAGAGCACAGAGCTTGTATCAGAGCAATCCATAACAGATCAAAGCAAACAGATTAGCACACCACATCAGCAATCTTGACCATATTTCAGCATAGTTGATCAATCAAGAAAGGTCAGAAGACTTAGCCATTTCAAAGATCATCCTCAGGGGGTGGCAGCATTCCATACTGTGCCCACACTCTTCTTTTCAATGCCATGGCTTCTTGGTTGGTTCCCTTAGGTCCAAGAACCATCTTGTTTAGCTTAAGGATCTCAGTGAATTCTCTCAGAATTCTTGCTTGGTCAATCCATCCTTCAAGCTTTGGAGGCATGTATATGATTGGCTTGGGAGCTGTGAGTTCAATTCTTGCAATGTCAGCAGCTGCAAGTAGTTGTTGATACAACTCTCTGTAGTATTCTAGCATGAACTCAGTGAAGGCAGAGTTTGCATCTCCTCCATTCCATCTGTCAATGACATAATAGTCATAGACAAACTCCCTTTTGGCCTCTTCCCATGTATCATTCAGTTGAATTGGCACCCATTTATCATCACTGTTGTCACCACAATCATTAGGGTCTGGTGTGTCGGCACTCGCATCAGCATTCTTTGCCACATTTCTCCTCAAAATCTTTTTAATCACACTGAGAACAAGATTGTCATTAGAATCAGGTTTCAATTCTTTTAACATGTCTCTTTTAGTATCAACTTACCTTTCCCCCTTATGCTCAAATTTTTTTTTGACCCTCTTTTCAATTGCTTTCCCCTCTTCTAATTCAGAAAAGACCTGAATAGACACTTTTGCAACACTTCCTCATTTCTTCTTCTTTCTCAGAGAATCAGAGTAATCAAAACTCTGGTGAACACATGATCAAACTTTCTCCTTGGAGGAGGACTTATCTTTCTCCACTGCTTTCTTAAAAGAGATAGGCTCAAACTCATTGGAAGTAGATAAGGAAGAGTTAGTTTCACCTGATTCAAAAACTTCAACATCGACATCTTCCATTTTAGTGTCTTCTAAATAGGATGTTACAGCATCTGCAGCCACATTATGCTCAGATATGGGAGCATAGTCTTCAACTCCCTTCTCAAGTTCCTCCAACAAGGTATCAACAAGGGTATTCGCCATTGTTTCAGTGTTAGGGTTTAGAATTTGGGGATTTTGTGAAGAAGACGAATCATGTGCAATGGTAGGAAGTTTCTAAGAATGCAAGTATTTTGAGATGTCAATGGACATATCCCCAACCGTCAAGATGGGAAAATTTGCATAATTTCTCATTGAGTGTGACATGTCCTCCACAACTTGCTTCAGTTCATCAACAGTCGAATCTAGTGAATTGTGGACATTCGAAGGAAATGGTGATGGAATGGGAGTAACATGCGATGGTGTTTGAGATGATGTTTCAGCATTTCTGTTTTGATCGGACAAAAACAAGTATAGTGATACTCATGATATTTACAAATAATCTACGGAGGGATAAAAGGTGCCTCTATAACAAAATACAAAATGAAATCAGAAAAGCTTTGTGCTAGCATCTCAAAACCTATGTCGAATTAGTTTGCCAACCCTCATAGGAGAACTTATGAAAATCTTTCCATTTGACGTAAAACCAACTCCACATTCTTGTTTTAATTTTTGTCATAATCTTCTCAAAGGATGTCTCTTTGTTGTTGAAATTCTTCATGTTCCTCTCTTTCCATAGTATCTGATGAGTCGAGATTATTACATATATTTTGTGCTTTAATTGAGAATTCTATGTGAATTAATTTCATATTTTATTGTGTTTTCTCGACTTATTACTTTATGTCTTCATATACTTTGATGTTTTATTTTCTATGTAATTCGGGTATAAATGAAGTATTTTGAAGATACATGGACGAACTACTTATGAGAGGGAAAGTTGATTAGAAGTCAAACGAGTCAATAATGAGAAAAAGGCCCAACCTAATTATGAGTCCAACCCTTATTTCCCTGCTAAATACAATTATGGAATTAAGCCCATATTAAAGGCCCATTCGGTGACCTACTTGCTTACTGGAATCTGGGACGTGAGCATCAAGTTAAAAGGCAACCATATATATATATTACTCCCTCCGTCCCAGAGGAACTTGCACCTCTGGGATGGCACACATTTTAATAAATGTGTAAGAAAAAGTGTAATGAGTGATGTTTTGAGGGGTAGTTTTGTAAACTTTTATAAATAAAGTAAAGTAAAAGGTAGATTGAGTGTGAAAAAGTAATGGCATATGAGTAAATATGTGTATATTTTGAGGGTGAGGGTTATGACAATATTTCCTTTTATGGAGTGTGCAAATTGGTATGGGACATCCATATATGGAAAGTGTGCAAATTCCTATGGGACAGAGGGAGTACTACAAATCAGTGAATTCGTGAGAATTTTGTACCCATGTTCGGCTAATTTATTTTCTAGTTTGAGGAGGCGAAATCCTTGTTATGATTTGACTATTTATTTATTCAGATATCTCAACTTTTTATCTTTGATTTCTTCGTTATTTATTTTATGCAATGCATGTGATATTTATTGATTTTGTGAGTCTGGTCGATCACCTTGCATGATTAAATATTTATTTCTAGCTAAATTGCATGTTATAATCCGTAATTGTTATAATTGTGTAATTGGAGTAGTAAATAGGGCAGAACACCCTAGGGATAGCGAAGTCTAGGTTGTATGAAACGAGCGTCTCGTATTCATAGTCTAGTTTGCTCTATTATTTTAGTTTGTTAATGCATTCTATGAGCTGAAACTCGAATACATGTTTTGGGTTTATTCATTAGAATAGGTTAATTAGAGGTCGTACCTTTTAATTAACTAAACTTAAGAAATAATTCGAACTAGTTTGGTCGTACCACTGGTTTAGGGGCAAGATTTAAAGAAGAGTTGAGATATTTGTGAAGTTAATTGTGTATGAGAATCATTCAAGGGGATGCAAGTCCGAGAACTAGAACTTCCTTTTATTTGTTTACGTGTTATTTTTATTTCTTTTTAGTAGAATTAGGAACCACCAATCCAAACCCCCCTTTAATTGTTTTATTAACATGAATTGTTCGATATAATTTGCTACTCCCTGTGGGATTGATCCTTACTTCCCTACTACATAGTGGGTATTTAAGGTAATTATTTTTGGGTGTCGACGACAGCACACTAGTATCCAAGTGACTCCATTCCAGATACAAGCTATTGTTATTTCCCTCTTTTCCCCTACTGCTATTGAGGAAGGCCCCTAATACTATTTTCCATTTTAGGTGGATTCTACATATCAACTCCCATGTAAAATCTGAATTGAACTAAATTCAAAATCGATTTTAAAGACATAACATTGATGTCCTTACTTACACACGTTTTTGTCCTTACTTACACTTACACTTATAGTAACATTTACTTACATGGGAGGTGATATGCAGAATCACTTATAGTAAGATATATATTATTAAACACATATTTGTCCTTACACTTATAGTAACATTTACTTACATCCGTGTGTCAACCGAAAAATAAGAGGGGAGGGAGGGGGCTTTGGAGTTAGGAATTTAGAGATATTTAATCATGTGTGTTACTTGGAAAATGGATGTGGCGTTTTCTAAATGGAAAAATGACTTATGGGCTAGAGTGACCGAGTTTAGGCAAGGGGAAGAGGGTCTGAGGGTGCAGGTTTGGGTAGAAGGCATACGTCTTCGGGATGGTGGAAAGAAATAGTCAAGGTTACGCAAAAATTGGAGGAAGGGTGGTTCGCGAATAGCTTGGAGAGAATTTTAGGGAATGAACTGAACACTCTTTTCTATGAGGATATATGGATGGGGAATAGGTGTTTGAAAGAGAGATTCAGCAGGTTATATAACATAATTAGCATAAACAAGCACAAAAAGGTGAGTGAATTGGGCGAGTGGTCGGGGGCAATGGGGATAGGTATGGAGATGGAATAAAGGGTTGTTTGAGAGGGAACTTGACCTCTTTAATTCTTTGTTTACCATGATTAACAAGTACAAGTGAGGGGACTCCATTCATAGACAAGATAGAAACTAAATGAATAATGTTGGTCCCAAGTGATGGAAGGTTTCAAGGGAGGAGGGGGTGAATAGTCTTTCAAATTGATTTTAATTTTTTTAATAAAAGTAACTTCTATAAATATTCATGGTGTGAGTTATTCATTTTTCTTTTGCACTATTTTTTTAATAGCCCGATTTCGATCTGCGAACTTTCTTGTCCCTCCCTTAAATGCAATGCTATTCTGACATTTATATATGTGTTACTTGTTATTATAGTAACACATATTTACCCTTATATTTAGAAACACAAATTTGGGTGTGAGTTATTCCATTTGCCTTTACACTATTTTTTTAGTAGACCCCTTTGACCCGATTTCGACTTGTGAACTTTCATGTCCCTTCTAGAAAGTACACATAAGTTTTGTTCTATTACGAAATATCCTTTCAAATTCCTTCAAATCTATCACATTATTTTATAACCCTCAAACCTAATACCACCAAACAAACACGTTCTTAGCAATGTAACTATTATTTTTATAATAATGAACTAGTATTCAATATTCCATCAAAAAAAAACTAGTATTCAATAGAGAATTTTGAAGACAAAGTGGGATAGCTCAAGTGATTAGAGCACCACTACCTAGGCCTTAGGTCCTGGGTTCGAGTCATGGGAAGGGAAAAAAAAAAAAAGAATAAGTATTTAAATTACCATCAAAAAAAAAAAAAAAAATTGAACCAAACTCCCACAGATAAACATATCCACTTATCTCGATAAACATAACCTTGATTTATTGAGATATTCAAATGATTTATAGAATATCTTTAAGCCCTTATTATAATATTTCTCAATAATAAAAACTAATCACTTTCATTTTGAGTGAATTAACATTTAACATACGGCACGTCTAAGAACACCAAAATTTCACATGCCACAATGAGAATTGAGAGACCTCTAACTACATGTGCATAGAAAGATTATTCAATCCATTATCCATCCCATATTAAATAACAAACAAAGTACTAAAATATTCTTCTCATTGCAAGAAAATAAAAAACAAAAAAAAATTGTATATATATCTTATTAACTTGTGTTGAATTGACTGAAAAATTGTATATATATCACAAAAAAACAGAAAATTTCTTCCCTACATGATCTGAAATAGGCCCAAAAATCTTTGAACATATTCATACAATATATAACAAGTAATAGTCCAAGTGTGAGAATATAGTGTTCTCACTTTGTCGACCTCTCAATTTTCATAGCTGGTATCATGTTATAAACAATAAATGTTGAGGGAGACTTGTCCAATTTTTCGTAAGTTGAGGGACCCCTTCTCCATTTAATTTAACTTCCTATCCCCTTCTTTATGTAATCGAGTAACACTCCTCTCGTTCGATTCTTTTGTTTCATCGTTCGATTCTTTTGTTTCAGTATTTCACTTCGTGTTTCGCTTTCTGGATCACTAATACATATCATCAGTGTGGTGAATGCAGTTCGTCAATCATTTTTTTCATTATTCACGTGTTATACATTTAGAATATGAAACACAAAAAATGACACATAAAATTTTCATTCAGACACGGTCTTAAATTAATAAAAGAAGGTTAGAAGCCGGTCTCCAATCCCCTGCCCCCTACATGTGGAAGATAATTGAATGTTCTATATATACTGAGTTGTGCTGGATATATAGATTAAAATTTAGTATTAATTTATTAATGAGATATAAAGGGATATTTAAATTAATCGAGTTAATAATTTGACTTGGACTTGTGTCATAACGTATTCTACTTTACACCATATCACACCAAGATCCACCAATATAAATAAATATCTAAGTGGAATAATTCGATTCTAAAAGTATGGTTTTTTTCATGACTTATTTTCTTTAATTTATTTATATTTATATACTGTATGAATTAGTGGAATGTCCATACTCATGCCACATTGCCACCCTGGCTCCAAAAAAATTTTCTAATTGGTTGAACTCGTAGCACATTGTTTTCTTATACAAATAATAGTATTGACTATGTATATATTAATAATATTATTCTGGTATTTAAATATATATATATTTAGAATTGAAAAATATAACACAGAAATCAATTGCTTTTAAGGAAGAAAATGTCTCGTTCTATTTAAATAACTTTTTTACACGTTATAAAATTTTGAATAACTTTTAAGGTTAATATTGTAAATTTTGAGATTCGGATATTGATATTGCACTACAAAAAATCCTCTCATTCTATTTAAATAACTTTTTTACTTTACTAACAAAATTTATAATTTATCGACAATATCCTTTACTTTTTACATATCTATCTATTTTATATATTAAAATATGAATTATTTTTAAAACTTGTGTTTAGTCAAAGAGACATTTTTGTTGAACGGAGGAGTATTATTTTTAAAAATAGAATGTCCATAATAAAATTTGACAAACAAAAAAGAAAAGTAAGATTAATGAAATTGAGCGGAGGGTACTTTCTTAATCAACGTGCAAAAATAAATGGACTACTTTCGAATTGACAAATGAAGTATAATTTAAATTATTTTATAGTATTATGTATTGTACTATCCATTGTTTTATGTTGGAAAATATTTATATATTTAGTCTATTTTTAATTAATATGTTTGCTCTAAACATATTATTTTATTATAATATTAATAAAATATATAATTGTTATAACAAATGCAAGAGAAATCGATAAATAAGAACACATAATCTACATTGTTTACTGACTATGTGTTAGTTAAGTCTACTAAAAGAAAAAATAATTTTGTATATTATTTTTTAAAAAAAAAAACGACTACAATAATACAGATTGATCTAGAAAAATAATTTTGTATATTATTTTTAAAAAAACGACTACAATGATATAGATTGATTGAGATGAAATAGTTAAGTTATTTATAATTCTTTGTCGTCCGGGGTTTCAAAAGCACTCCAACGTATAATAATATTAATAAAATCTAAAATTTCATTTATAATTTTTGTCATTTTATAAACTTTTTTGCGATATAGACATGTAAGCCCTCCCCCGTCAAATTAAAATGGTGAAATTTACTTGGTTGCAATAGAAAGGGCTTTTACTTCTTACTTTTTTGGAGGGAATTTCAATTTTCGATTTTCACGAGTATTTAAAATTTAATGTATTTCATGATTTTTTTATTACAAAATTAATATTCTCTTCATCTATTTTTTTAATTTTTATTTGAGTAGATCACTAATTTAAAGAAAAACTAATTGATTATGTAAAAAAACTTTTCGTGGGGATAAAATTAGAATTAAAGTAGTACCTTTCGTTCCAGTTTCCTTTTTAACAAACTACGGAGTATTACATTTCATATTTTGTTATATAATTCTATCAATCTTCATGTTTTTTTTTTTTTTTTTTTTGAGAATATACAAGGAGTACATAAAATTTTAAAGAAAACATAACTCCTTAATATATTGTGGAATATCATTTTCAACCCAATCGTAAGGTGCTGAAAAATTTCAAGCTTCCTGTGCCATCTTGTGTGCTGCTTGATTATTTTCTCTAGGAATAGCATCACAATCCCAAATCAAGAGACTTTGCAAATATCTTCTAATCTCTTGAACCAACTCATTTTCCAAGCCTTCAAATCTCAAAGAAAAATTAATGGCCCCAATTGAATCTGCAGAATCCATTTTAATACTTGAGATTTGAATCTTGTGCTTAATGCAACATTCGATTCCCTTTTTAACTCCAATAAGTTCTGCAGCCACCACAGATCCTGGGTTGATAATACGTTCACCTCCAGCCAGCACAACACCTCCCCCAGAATCCAGAACCACAAAACCAACAGCAAAGAAATTCTTTCCATTATTAAAAGCTGCATCAGAGAAGAGGGTACCTTGATTATGCTGTATGATTCCATCTCTCTTTCCCCTGGTAGTAATCATATTCTTATCTGCTTCCAACATTCCTATATTTTGAAAATCCTCCCAATAATCAATAGCCCATTGCACTTTAAACACTTTCCAATAAGCCCTATCCTGTTTATCAATCTCATCCGAGTGCAACCAACCACATCTCTCCCTCCAAATAGCCCATGCAATAATTAAACATAAAGCAAAGAGCTTTTGATCAGAACTATCCTTAAGAATACATAAAAGCTGATAAATCGAACCTTTATTTATTCTTTTTACTTGCTCCCATAATCCTTGATCCTTCCATACTCGCTTAGCAAACACACACCGAAAAAGGACATGCATCGTATCTGCATAAAAAGCACCACAGCATAAACATGATGAAGAAATGGGTACATGATGCTTGGCCAGATTTCCTTCTGCTGCTATTGAATCATTCAAAAGTTTCCAACCAAAAATACGAACTTTTGGCGGAATTTTCAATTTCCATAGATGATTCCATAACAATTTATCATGATTGCCACCAGAAGAGCTTGGCAAAAAATTACTTGTTGCTCTAATAGACAATCTATCTAGTAATCTGTACCCCGATGCCACAGAATAATTACCAGACGCATCTTCCGGCCAGTACTGTTGATCCAATTGCCCATTACCACATATAGGAGTTTTAAGGATCGCCTCTATTTCGTTTGGCCAAAAAGCTTGATTGACTAACTCCATATTCCATTCTGATGATGCCAAAATAAATCGACCAACTGACGATGCACTAGCAACTCTTGATTTTATCAGTCCATCTTCAGTACCCATAACCCATCGATCCTTGAAAATATGTACCCTCATTCCATTCCCAATTCGCCATTGAATGCCTTGTTCTAATAAATCTTTACTCCACATCAAAGATCTCCACACAAACGAAGGATTCGATCCCAAATCAGCATTTAAAATATCTGTTTGTCTGAAATATTTTGCTTTGAAGATCTTTCCCACAAGAGACTCCGGACGAATCAAAATCCTCCATACCTGCTTAGCCAGTAGAGCCTTATTAAACATCACCATGTTACGAAAACCAAGTCCACCAGCTTCTCTTGATTTGCATAACACACTCCATTTATGCCAATGAAGTTTATTACGTTCCTCTTTTGATCCCCACCAAAAATTTGCATTCATCCTCTCCAGATCCATGCAAATCGAAATAGGAATCCTGAAACAAGACATAGCATAACATGGGATAGCTTACAGAACAGATTTAATGAGTACCTCTTTACCACCTTCCGAGAATTGTTTATGGCCCCAAGAATTGATTTTCTGTTTTGCCCGATCCACTAAATAACCAAATTGTTGTCGCTTTGCCCTGGTGGAGAAAGTAGGCAAACCTAAATAAATATCATGGCCATTTGTAGATCGAACTTGAAGGACTTGCTTCACAACATCTCGGTTTACCGTTTTAGTGAAAGGACTAAAGGTAATGGCTGACTTCTCAAAATTGATCAATTGGCCTGAAGCAGTTTCATACAGACGAATACATTCCTTTAAAGTCACAGCCTCATGTCGCGTGGCTTTCAAGAATATCAGACTATCATCTGCAAAGAATAAATGAGAGACAGATGGAGCACTTCTTGCAATCCTAACCCCTGAAAAAACATTTCTCCTCATGGCCGCCTGGATAAGTGATGAAAAAGCTTGAGCACAAAAAACAAATAAGAACGGAGAGAGCGGATCACCTTGTCGAAGACCTCTTGATGGTATAAATGACTCAGATGTCATACCATTAACACACACCTCATAGGACACTGATGCAATACATTTATAAATAAGCTGTGTCCATTTCTCAGAAAAGCCCATCTTCTTCATAATATGTATCAAAAAAGGCCATTCCACTCGATCATATGCCTTACTCATATCCAGTTTTAGCGCAGCATAACCTTCACAACTTTTAGAAGATCGAATCCAATGAAGACATTCAAAGGCAATTAAAATGTTATCCGAAATGAGCCTTCCTGAAATAAAAGCACTTTGAGAGAGGTCAATAAGATCATTCATAACCACCTTTAAACGATTCGTGATAACTCGAGAAAGGATCCGATAGCTAACATTGCATAAACTTATTGGCCGAAACTGAAGCACATTAACCGGATTCTTAACCTTGGGAATGAGAACAATTGTAGTTTTGTTCCAAGAAGTTAAAGGTTTCGCACTATTCAAATGAATCAAGATCTGTTGACTCACTTCCTCTCCGATCGTACTCCAATTAGTCTGATAAAATGATGCTGGAAAACCATCAGGTCGAGCAGCCTTTCATGGATTAAGATCTTTAATAGCTTTGTTAACCTCTAGCTTCCTTGGAGAATGGAACATCAAGCAAACGAACTTGTTCAATGGCTTTCATAGTAGTATTTTTTTTAAGAAATGAAAATTATAAAAATTAACACGTACGAAAGAAAAATATTAATTATAAAATAGACAAATTCTTGTATGGCATACACACACAATTGAAATTTAATTAATCGTAAAAGAGTGTACATAGTGTGAGTTTTATGAAAATGGATTTAAGGATTATTTTATTATATATCCAATAACTCAAGACCAACCGACCCCCACCCTACCGTAAGTACTCTCCTTTAAAACACCGATCATCACACACTCTTCCCTCCTCCTCAGGGTTCCCTAAAACATTCACATCAACACCCCATTTGCAAAAATAATCCAACAATGCAATACCATACAATGATCGGCGGCGGCGACACGAGCAAAAACACCAAGCTCGAGCGCTACAACAGCTACATCCGCCGTGTCAACAGCACAAAACTCCTCCAAGCCTCCTCCAAACTCCTCTTCCGCGTCACCCTCCTCGTCGCCCTCCTCCTCATCCTCTTCTTCACCCTCAACTACCCCCCTCTCTCCGCCCCCGCCGACTCCCACCACCTCCACTCCACCAACCACTTCCTCTCCTCCGCCTTCTACGGCACCGGCGCCACCTGGGAGAAACAAGTCCGCCACTCCGCCACCGCCCGCGGCCAACCCGGCTTCTCCGTGCTAGTCACTGGAGCAGCCGGCTTCGTCGGATCCCACTGCGCCGTCGCATTAAAGAAACGCGGCGACGGCGTGTTGGGACTCGACAACTTCAACTCCTACTACGACCCTTCCCTCAAAAGAGCACGACAAAATCTCCTAACAAAAAACGGAATCTTTATCGTTGAAGGAGATCTTAACGACGCAGATTTGCTCAACAAACTTTTCGATATCGCACCCTTCACGCACGTGCTCCACTTAGCGGCTCAAGCCGGTGTCCGTTACGCCATGCAGAATCCCCTCTCTTACGTCCGCTCAAACGTAGCGGGATTCGTCACGCTACTTGAGGCGGCGAAAGCCGCCTCGCCCCAGCCGGCTATAGTCTGGGCTTCATCCAGCTCAGTCTATGGCTTAAACTCCGAGGTCCCATTCTCGGAGAGCCACCGTACCGACCGGCCGGCGAGCCTCTACGCCGCCACGAAGAAAGCCGGAGAGGCAATCGCACACACGTATAACCACATATACGGGCTTTCCTTAACCGGGCTGAGATTCTTCACGGTTTACGGGCCGTGGGGCCGGCCCGACATGGCGTACTTTTTCTTCACTAAAGACATGTTGCAAAAGAAGGAAATTAACGTGTACGTGACGCAGGATGAAAAGGAGGTGGCGCGTGACTTCACGTACATCGACGATATCGTAAAGGGTTGTCTCGGGGCTTTAGACACGGCGGAGAAGAGCACCGGCACCGGCGGGAAGAAGACCGGACCGGCGCAGCTGAGGGTGTACAATTTGGGGAACACGGCGCCGGTGACAGTGGGGAAACTGGTGGGGATTTTGGAGAGTTTGTTGCACGTGAAGGCGAAGAAGCACGTGATCAAGATGCCACGAAACGGCGACGTTCCGTACACACATGCTAACGTGAGCCTGGCGTACAAGGACTTCGGCTATAAGCCGACAACGGATTTAGCCGCCGGGTTGAGGAAGTTCGTGAAATGGTACGTTGGGTATTACGGGATTGAGTCGAGGGTAAAAACGGAAAAGGAGGGCAGCAGCGGCAATGTGCATACAGATGATTAGGCATAGGAATCCATCATCACATGGGGAGGTCATGAAGTGGGGTACTCTAATTATTTTACAACCTTTTTTTTTCTTTTTATATTCTTGCATTTGGACCTATTGATGATGATGTTTTATACTATAGGGTATAGATTATTCACAAAAAAGCAAATAAATGAAAAGAGAAAATCAAAAAAAGAAAAAAAAAAATCAAGGGTCGAGTGTATATGATCAGTATGAAATCACCTGTATCATTTTAATAGTAGAATATGAAAATTGACACGGAAGAATGAAATCGATGTATAATTGTGAATTTGGGGGTGAAGAATAATGGATTCTATATATGAAATTAGATAAGGGAAGTAGAAAAAAGGTTGAATTCTGTACAAAAAAAAGTGGGTACAGGTCAACCTAGGTTGTAATAAGAATTGTATAATTTGTTGGAACAGTGTGTAAATGGTACTATTTTTTATACTATATAATTTTAAATTTTCCTTTTGTTTTAAATACGTACGGTAGTCGGTAGCTTGCTTTCAATTCTCATGTATGGTGACACACACTTTTATGATTTAAATTAATAATTGTGGGCTCACCGACACAGTGAGATGTCTATATATAACTAATCATGTTTAATAAATACTGTGTACTACTATATTGTTCATACCTGTATGTATGTATGTATATTTTATTTTTATTTTAAGATGGGTTCCATGATTGGAGATGGGTAAGATTGTCTGCAAATTCCAAAGTAATGAAATTTTTCAACAAAGTGATTGCTGCATCCACATCGTTGGAAAATTGATTTGCATCCAATTGCAATAAAAAAATGTTCATCGAATTTTATATATATATTATAATTGATAAACACTGCATGATTTTTTTAGATAATAAAGCATTTTGCCTAACATCCAACATGAAAAATCGCTTAAGGTATCGAATTGTAAAAAAAAATAAAAAAATTGTTATAGGTAATTTATTTAATAAGAAATATTATTTGATAAAATTCTATTGGAGTTAACTCGGATGATAATGAAACGATTGAATTATGATTTTCCCCTATGATTTAAACCCTATAATTTTGTTTTATCACATTTGTTTCATTTATAATCATCAGCAAATTAAACAAAATAATGTGATGAATAGTAGCTAATTGATAGTGTTACATCCAACCTAATTAAAATACTAAAAACTTCAACACCAACATGACTATGCATATCAGTTGAGTTGAAAACAGAGTGAATGCCTGCATTATTCCTTAGCAGCCTGTTTAAGAATAGGTGACAAGAAAATCTCCTATTATACTAATATAATTTATTTTGTTTGTGATGTCTCAATTTTTAATTCAGTTGGCTTAATTGTCATTTAAAAAAATTTAAGTACACATGTAATTTTATTAGAGGAGTTATTCTCTTAAAAATTACATGTAATTATAATAATGAGAATTAGTTAAAAATTAAGTAAGTTTGACTAATCTTTCGTTACTTTTTCATATATTAATAAAAATTACATTTTTATATATATATATTTTGAATTACATTAAATACTCATCCCTTTTCCCCTCCCATGACTCAAACGAGGATAAGCTGGTGGTGCTCTAACCACTTGAGCTATCCAACTTGTCATTACATTTTTATATTGATTGTATTTTTTATTATATAAAATATATCCTTGTTCATATTTATAATTTTCACTTCTTTTTTTTTTTCCTTTTTTCAATTCTCATTCCAAAAAAAAAAAAAAAAATACTACTCAAACGGAATTGATAATGGAAAAATGAAAAAGTTGCAATAAATATGTAAAACACAGAGTGTATTATACAGACAAAAAAACCTTTTTCAACGTGATTACAACATGTTACAGATTACATTAAAGCGTCACCGAAAAACAATAAAATCAACGTAAAATAAGCATTTCAAATATATGGATAAATATCGTTTTGCGAAACAGACAATCATAAAACACAAAAATAACAAAGAAATCATGTTGGGATGTTCCATTTTAATTTGAACACTCTAAGAAAATGAATATCTTTATAATTTTTACTCTTAAAATATACACGGCATATTTTCTCATATTTTTTTACTTTTTTAACTTACACATACATTTAATATATCTTTTTATTTACTTTATTCATAAAAATTTACAAAAAAACATCCTTCAAAACTCTACCTTTACGCATTTTTCTTATTTTTTTAAAAAATTTATAGACTCCTAACTTCTAAGGTGCAAAGTATTTGATTAGATAGATGGAGTAATGTGATAAGTTCTTTCAAGCTATTCAATAAGTATATAATCACTGTAGAATAGAGGGGCCTAGATAGGTCCATTCAAATTTAGAGCCACAAACAAAGTCTCATCAATATCTCTGACCAAAACACCCCTCTCATATGCTACAATTTGACGTATATATAGGGACACAAAAGTCTGAAATATATAAATATTTAAAGAAGAAAATTAAGTGTACCTATTTGGAAAGTTTGCCGACACTTGTATACCTCTCAAAAGTATTTTTATCAATGAGTGGTGTCCCCTCATTGCCACCCCAACATTAATTGATTTCATACAAATAATATCATTGAAAATAAATTTAATTTAATGATAATTATTAAAATTATAGTTGAAATTATGAGTGGAAGACAAATAATAACATTAGATTCAATAATTTATTTTCGTGTATATTTATATAATTTGTACAATTAATGCTAACTAACAACAAATCATATAGTAGTATTCAATTATATTAAGAAATATTGATTTAGTCTATATAATGTAGATAAATATGAATTCTAGTATCAAAATTTTAATCTAACTGTCCTACAAATTCAGCTGTTTCAAGTCTAAGCAATATGGAGTAACTTTTATACTTATTTTTTATTTTTGTATACTTATATTTTTAGTGACAACTTAAAATTGTTCACCCAGGTTATCAAAAAAAAAAAAAAAAAATTGTTCACCCAGAGTAAACGTATGTGCAAATAACTTTAAAATATAAGGTATGAGTTAATTTCCACCAATCTTAGATCTATGTAAATTTACATAAAGTGTGTATCAAAATAAATATTTCCCCAGTTTAATTTTATAATGCACATATTTTAGTGCGAGATTTAATGAATATTTATTAGTTTATATGTAAAATAAATATGTTGAAGGTATAATATAATATTTTGGAATTCACTTGTTAATAAAGTGATTATTCATAAATAAAGTGTGAAAATTTGATTTTGATGGTTGGAAAGTCAAGATAAAAATGGTGTGAGTATTATTATTTTCAAAAGATTATTGAGAATATTATTAAACAACTCAAAAAAAAAAATTTAGGTGAAAGTATATATTAAGTATATATTATGGTTACATTTCATTTTTCATTAAGCTACAAATAAAACAGTTTGAATACTTTAAGGTGTAAACTATTTTTATGGGGTCAGTTCATACAAAGGGCAAAACTCTATTTTTAAACGGGGCTCCCGCAAGTGAACGATAGGATTGGTCCCTCAAATTAGTCGGTCTTTGAATCAGATATCGAAACTTTTAAAAAAATGCTACAAATAAAACATCATTTATTGTGTATAAAATTTTGAATTTTATCTATAAACTTTCAAATACTCTTATTTAAATGATATTGGAATTGAAAAAATCTTCTTTATTCCATGCATTATGATAATTTAAATATTCATTAATTAAGAGTAATTTTAACATTATACATACTTCTAGAAAATAATAAGACTGTATTTTGGGACAAAAAAAAAACCATAATTTTTGGAGTACATAAAGGTGAAATTAAAGTGAGGAGATAACAAGAATTAACTAAAAACCATGAAGATTTGTGATGGAATAGAATACTGTCTGGCTGTCCCTAAATTCGTTTTAATTGCTGAACTTATTGCATTAGATGATTGATGTTGTCAAAATCAATCAACTACTCCCTCCGTCCCATACTTACTTGAAGGTTCAAATTAATTGGACACGAGTTTTAATAAATTAATTGTTTATTAATATTGTGTAAGATAAACTGAGGATAGTAAAGACTTTTCAACTTTATAAATAGTTTTAAAGTTACTTTTTAGTGTAATAAAATAGTGACATTTGTTGTAATATTGTGATGTTTTAAAGGGAGTGTTTAAAAGTGATTTTACTATTTTAGGTAATGTGCCTTCAAGTATGGGACGTTCAAAATGATAAAATGTGTCTTCGAGTATGGAACGGAGGGAGTATCATTTTGTCAAAAAATTATATTATAATAATAATAAACCAGTCCTTAGATTATCTTTAATTCTACTACCATTTAATGTTAAAATCAGACAAAAGCAACTTTATTTCATTATCATAAGAATTACTCAATCAAAATTTGTTATTTCAAAACAGGTTTGAATTTTAATATTACATAATTGAATTTAGTATCGGAAAAAAATGAGATTTATGAGATCATCAGGATGCTCTTATAAATGGCCTGGTTCTTTTGGGCCACCATTAATTCATAGATGGTGTCTTTAATCTAAACATGGTATGAAACCTTCACAATGAAACAGTTTGAAAGAAATTTGTGTCTATTTGTACTAATTTATAAACAGTCTAAAGAAGTTCCCCGCCATGAAACTGACCATAATCAAAAATTCATTTACCAACAATTTTTTCTTCCAAAACAAACTTCGATAAAATAAATAGACATCACGAGACATGGTGCACTAAACATACAAAAAAATAAAAATGAACATAAACAATAAGATTAATAACTTGACATTAGAAACCAAAGGGATAGTAGAGTAGCATGATGCAACACATTCATATTACTGAAAACCATCACAAATCCACATATACGTCGATTCTGACACTAACTGAACTGGTTTCTTAACAAGGGAGCGAAAAAATAGAAACACAGTGTGTCCTAAATTTAAACATGTCATGCCTATACGTAATGTAGCTTAAAACCCATCATTTGCTCCACCAGCACCATAACCACCACGGAAACCGCCACCACCGCCACCGCCAGCGTTAAAGCTACTGCGAGGTGCTCTCTCCTGTGCATAACTTACGCGGATGTTCCTCCCATTCAATTCCTAAATAAGAAAATAGATGGTTAGAGAACAGAGTACAAAAAATGAAAAGCTAAAAGATAAACTTCCTCCTATCTTAAATATGATGTTCTGTAGTATTCTCATTTCTAATTATTTGATGTTTAACATATCTTTCACCTTTTTTTCTCCTTTTACCAATCCCAAGAATCTCTAGCAAGCTTTGACTTACTTTTGATGTGGGGAGAGATGAGCATAGTCGAGAGAAAATAATCAATGAAAGGGTATATTTTTCATTATGCATTCATCCTTATTTAACCAACAAATTCTAAAACATCAAATATTTAAGATCAAAGGGAATAGTAAATATCAAGTTGTGAACCTCACCTGTCCATCCATGGCTGATAGTGCTGAGCTCGCACATTCTTCGCTTGTGTAACTCACGAAGCCAAACCCTCTTGACCTCCCAGAGTCTCTGTCAGTGATGACTCTTACTGTGTGCAAAAAGGAGCAGAAAACTTTGAGAATGCAAGCACTTTAGTATTTAAGGATAATAAGATTCCATTAGCCAATATATGTAGGGGTGTAAGTGAGTTGAGCTGGATCAAGAGCTACTCGTGCTCAACTTTCGAAAATTCAACTGTTTGCAGGTTCAGTGAATCAACCAGCGAATACACTCTAATTATAAATAACATAAAAACTACAATTAATGTAATGTAAGTTATTGAGTCATGCCCAAGTTCAAAAGATTTGAAATAGAGTTCGAGTTTCAAGCTTTGAGGTTCCTAATCGAGTCACGTTCAAGCTTGACAAAACTCCACTCTACTCGGCTAATTTACACCCATACCAATATGTACTACATGACATCTATACATCTACAGACAAATTATATTTACATAAGAAACGAGTATTAAAAGAACAAAAGAAAAATATGCAGCAAAGCTACACCTAGAAAACCAAAGGTAAGACACATTGATGACTTTTTTCCAAATGAGAAGGGTTTGCAAGCACACCCATAATATGTGGTTCTAATCTATCATTTACCCTGGGATCAAGCATAGAAAACACAGTTTAACCGAAAACTAATACAAGAAAGAAGAAATTTAGACAAAACTCATCATTATAGGCATGCTCCTAACAGAATATAAAGCTAATAACATTATTTAAAACACACATTAATCAAGTAAGAAGCACTTTTACTCACCATCAACAACTTCACCAAAGCTGGAAAATGCTTCTTTCAGGGACTGGTCATCAGTTCCATAAGAAAGTCCTATCATAAAATATATTCATAATGTCAGAGATCAGATGAATAAACTTTAACAGGCCACCCAAAATAGTGTATAAAGCCAGATAAAGCATCTCAGAAAATAAAACCTCCAATGAAAAGCTTCGAGGACATGCAACGGAGAGCATTAAGCATGGAAGATTGTCCATTCGATACACTGCTGACCGAAATGTTCTGCCTCAATATGCTTCCAAACTTATTGTAAAACGCCATTTTACAAGAAACTGCAGAAAGAACTACGTGGTCAAATCTCAAATGTCTTTAAATAGTGATTAACTCTAAATTATACATCAACACTGAATGAAAATCAGCAACAACCCGTCTCCAGAATATAAAACAGAATATGCAGATTTTTTTTTTTTTTGAATCACACTGAATGACTGAAGTTATAATTAAAAAATAAAAAAGTAGTCCTGTTGCTTCTCCGCATAATTTAAATGTGATTTTTTCTTAATTATACAAATGATAAACCATCACACAACGCAATCCTTTCGCTAAACCTTACTTTTATTGAAAACATTTGCACAATCCACATGTTCGCGAAATTAACAATCTACATCTAAGAGCAAAAAATAATACTCCAACTGAACAGAAATTTTCAAAAACAGTGAATAAGTCCACAAATCGTGTTGAAAAAGAATCGGTAGAAAAGGCTAAATTAAGGTAAACGTATTGGATACAAATCATACTGAAGATGGCGATTCAACTAAGAATATACAAATCCAGAAAAGAAGCGAAGAAAAATACCTGTTTGAAGACGAAGGGTTTTAGAGAGGCGACGAAGCTGCTAGGGTTTATACACTTTTTTGTTGGGGCGTGAAATGTGTACATGTATATATACACTTTTTTTTTTTGTCGCACAAAATATCTGAATTATACAAGTATTGTAGTTTAATATAGGGAAAATTTTAGTTTTAGTCCTATAAGTTTGATACATTCCAAAATAAATCCTTTAAGTTTCAACTTTACAAAATACGTCTTTTACTTTTCAATTTAATCCTTTTTTACATCAATTTTAATCCTTTATCTTTCTAATGAATTAAAGCTGCCTGAATATTCTCCTCTTGATTTATGCGATTAAATTATTTGGGGATTCCGGTGGAATGTGCTGACGACTTGGTACGACATTTATTTAAAAAACCCATCATCCTATCTTTAATTTTTTCTCATGTCTATTTAAATTTTTCTTTTGTTAATAATATGGCAACTGTGTAGTTTTGTTATGATATATATTTTTACATGTCTATTTAAATCAATTGACTAGAGATATATTTTAAGAAGTTCTAAAAAGTTTTCAATATTTTAAAAAGTTTTAGTTTTCAATATTTTAAAAAGTTCTCAATAAAATTTACATATAATTTTATTTTAAGAATGTGTATAAATAATATAGTTCTGAGCAATATTCGAGTTTAATTACCATTTTTCATGACTTATCTCAACAGAGAGTGTAATATCACGAAGAAGAGAAACGAAAAAATTGTGAACTTTGGTTTTTTTGCCTTTTAAACATGAATGGTTTTTGTCTTTTGTCGTTTATTTTACTTGTTCAAGGTAATTTGATTGTTTTAGTGGATAACTTTGGCTAGATGAATTTGTTGTTTTTTTTTGCTGGAAATTGTATTCTCAATCTTTTAAATGGAATGTTAGTTTTTGGAAAGATTGAAATACAGCTTATATGGTAAGCATCAATCAATTGATATGAACAACTTCATATATTTTAAATTGTTATGTTTTAATTTAGTTGTAAAATTTATTTTTAATTATCCTGTCAAAAAAAAAAAATTATTTTTAATTATAGAATTGTTTTATCAATGGTGCATATTTCAATTTTGTTTTTAATTGAATTTGGGAGAATATTTCAATTTTGTTTTTAATTGAACTTGAGAGTTTACAAAAAAATTTGATAGATATTCAATTAATTACGTAGATTTTTAAGTATATATAAATGAGAGATAATTATGTGGCAGATGACATGTAAATGAGAGATACCAAGTCAGCCCATTCCACCGGAATCCGGCAGCATTTAATTCATTAGAAAGATAAAATATTAAAATTGATGTAAAAAAGGATTAAATTAAAAGGTAAAGGACGAATTTTGTAAAGTTGAAACTTAAAGGATTTATTTTGGAATGTATCAAACTTATAGGACTAAAACTAAAATTTTCCCTTTAATATACTTACCTCTTCTACATTCTTTGACAATATTATTAAGGAAAACAATTTAGTGTACCAATTTTAAAAAATTCAAAATCTCTTTTACCACTTCAATTTCTAAAAATACTATGAAAGGACCATAATACCCCTATTACAAAAAAATTACTCCCACACTATTTTATTTTACACTCCATTGCATCATTTATGAGATATTTGATTTGAAATTCAATCGACCGGATAGGATGTTACGTCTCACGTCTTGTTCTAATTCGAAATTTTAAAAAAAATATATTGAATTCCTTCATCCAACTACATCTATCTACCCTTTTTTTTTTACGAGAACATCTATCTACCCTTTTTTTTACGGAAACATCTATCTACCCCTAAAAAATACGTATAAGTCATACAATTACACAATCATTCAATTATTACTATACTTTAAAAAAAAATACAACATCATTCGTTGTTACATAATTAATTTGACATAAAGTTACATTTTATTATACTCAAAATCTAGAAACAAACACACTCACTATTAATCAAATCCAGGATTTCCCTATCTAGATTTTCACAATCTTACATAATCTCAAATAAAATATTATCTTATATACTCAAATTGTTATTCACTTTAGAAAAACACTTTTGTGAATTTCACACATGAAATATATATGTCTAATTAAGGAAATTTTAAAAAATATGTGGGTCATAAGCCCGGATCCGGGTTGCCCAAAAAAAATTTGGGTCGCAAACATGTGATTTACTATGTGACCAAATTTTTTTTACTACAAGGCCAAAATATTCTGACAAATTCACCAAAAAAAAAAACTAAGTGTCCAAAATATTTTTGAACATGTAGTAATACACTTTTGACCTTTTAGTGATAAAATTATGGTCTTGTAGTAACATAGTTTGTAGTAGCAAAATATTTTTCACTTCAAAAATATTCTAGTAATTTCGCCCAAAAAAAATAAGTGTCCAGAATATTTTTGAATTTGTGTAATACACTTTTGGCCTTTAGTGATAAAATTTGGTCTTTGTAGTAAGAAAATATTTGGGAGTGAAAAAAATATTTTAATTAAGGTTGACCCACGTTTGATTCATAAATTTTGATCTAAATTTACTTTAACTTAATTGGTCAATATTGCATACAAATTTTTGTGTTCATTTTATTCATAAATAATCAATTTATTTATAAGTTGGTCCCACGATACCCTCATCATATCTCAATTTATCTATTTTATGCATAAATTAATCAATATTCATTAATATTTCCAAAAAATTAGCATAATGAATTTGAATAGGGAGATTTTTTTTTACCCATGCATCCCCACCTCTTCTCCTCACCCGATACATCTTTCTCCTCGCAAACTCCTTCTCATGCCCCTTTCCCATCTCCACTTCAATTTGCTATTGACATCTTTTTTCAGGACTTACCCCGTAGTTAGAGCTGTCAAGATGGACTAGGTCTATTAGGTTGGTCCGCTTCCACCTATTAAAAATGTGGGTTGAATTGAATAATACAAATATGTTTAAGATGCGAGTCTGTATGGGCTAGACCGTATGAATTGTGAATTTTGACCCGATAAACTTTTTAGTTTTTTTTTTCTAAAGTTAAATGAGGTAGTAACGCATTTTTATTAAGTTGAACTGTGACTGTGAGTAAAGATGTAATATTAGAAATTTATGAATTCAATTCAACTTTAAATCAATATACAAAATTACAAAATATTATACTAAACAAAATTGAGATTTGAGAATGAGAATACACTGCTGTCGTCCATGTATTCACATGACTCAAAGAGAAACTTGATAATTAATATAAATTTGATTTTTTTTTTTAACTTTCTCTTTATAAATGAATAATTACCATGAGTAGATTGAAATAGTATGTGGTGATATGTGTATTTACAAATTGATATTTATTAGTAGAGTAAACTAATATATTTTGCATTGAATTGAATAATGTGTACGGGGAGTAATATATGTTGGTCCCTAAACAAGTATCGATAGTGAAAAATTTAGAAGGAGGGTGTGAATAGATTTTCTCTATTAAAATTTTTTTTTTGTCGTGCTGATTAGATGAGACGATCAGAAGAGCTAATTTTATTGGATTGTATTGAACATGTACAATCGTATCTAGCACTAGAATTGGACCTGACTGTAAAATAGATGGGTCTAATATAGAATGGAAGTGACGTTTATTTGGTTGATAGAATTTTAAAGAATATTAATTAGTTTAATGTTTAAAGTAAATATATAGGGGGTATGATAATGTATTGTGAGGTCTAAATAAAGTTATTGTAGCTTATACTCATTCGTTCTGTTATTAATTGAACATTTACTGTAAAAAATATGATATGTGGCATAAATAAAAGATGTTTGATGGAGTTTTTTTAAAGAAGTAAAATATAATTTTTTTAAAATAAGGAAATGTTCGGTGAATAATGGGACAAATGTTTTTGGTAAATGTTCAATGAAAAAATATTTATTAATATGTACTCCGTATTAATACTTTTATATATGTACGTAAATATAATTTTTTTTATCAAATATAATATTCTCCCGTTCCACAATTGTTTGCACACTTATTTTATTTGTTTGTTCCATAATTGTTTGCACACTTTAAAAAAGAAACTTCTCTATAAATTTCACCCTCATAAAATTCAGATATTTACGCAAAATGTTAGTATTACTTTTACACTCATTTCAACCACTCTCTTTACTTTATTCATATAAGTTTACAAAATTACTCTTCAAAGTTTCACTCATTATATTTTTTTCTTAAAAAGAGTGTACACTTTGTGGTGCAAACACTTATAAGACTGACGAAGAAAGTATCTATCAACATCACTAATGAATTGGCCCAAAAAAAAAAATCTTCATTCATTTATGGTGAACCAAAACCAGCCCATTATATCCCCCAAAGAAAATACGCAGCCCATTCTGCGTTTTATATAGTATCCAAGGATTAAAATATCGCGAAATATCGCGGATATATCGCAAATTTGAATATTGCGATATGAATATTGGGGTCTAATGTATTTTTTCCCGAGTATCGCGGATATATCGCAAAATATCGTCAAATATCGATATCGTTCAATCGTAGTGTAAAATTGAACGGAAATTGGGAAATATAGCGGATATATCGCACGATATCGTAAAATCTTAAAAAATCGCAAACTTATTTAAAATTTTATTTTTATATGTACAAAGGTATACATTTTATTTTAGTTTCAATAGTGCAAGAGAATATATTCTCAATTCACCTCATATATTTAGTAATTTTTTTAAACGTATGAGTTACGGGTGCATAACTGTATCCTAAATTACTATAATGTGATGGGTTAGTATGAAAGTTGTTTGGTAAAATATGTCATTTCACTCATCCATTTTAATTGTATTTTATCATTTATATTTAATCATTTTGTATTGTATTATGTTGTCAATTAATTTCGTCAGCCAGTATTTAATTGTATTTTATCAATGTTGTTTGGACAAAAATGTCATTCCACCTACTATATTTGAACCTCATAGGTCATCATTTTGATATTAATTGTATTTTATCATGTATATTTAATTATTTATATTATATTGTCATCGTCAGCCAGTATTTATATAATTTATTATCTATATGTTTGTTTCAAACATATAATTTTATTGACTTTTGAATGGAATACATGCATAATAGTATGTTTTAATAAACCCTAAAATCTCATGTTAAATTTCCAAGATTTTAATAAGATTTTCGTCATTTTTTTAAATTTTTTGCGATATCGATATATCCAGCGATATATTTGTTAAATTAAGGTTGCGATATTTGTCGCGATAACGATATTTTCATCCTTGATAGTATCTAGATTATTGGGCTTGTGCTTGCCCAATAATGTCAATATTTTTTGGGGAACGGTTATACACACCGATCTATTGAGGACATCTACTAGCTAAACATACACACCCTGAGATGAGGACACCCACGTGAAAAGATCTAAAATATTCCTCCTATTCTAAACCTAATTAAGTCCCCTATCCCTCTTGCCTCACATTTTCACGGTACACCCACCTCCCTTCCTCCCACAATAGGCGGTCGTCGCCCACCACCGCATCTCTCTGTTTGAAGTTGTTGTCGCCGCCGTCGCTGCTACTGGAGTGAAGGCCAAGCGACGCGGCCACCGTCGCGATCCCTCCTCGTCCACTGCGTCGCCGGTGCTACCCTTCCCCGTCCTCCTCCGCCGCCCACCCTCCCTCTTCCCTCTGTCGCGACCCCCTTTCAAAAAAAGAAAAAAATTACATCGTCCACCCTCCCCCTCCTCCTTCGCACCCCTTCCTCCACCGTTAGTAACTCCCTCCTCCATGTAAGTTTGGGGTTTAATTAGGGTTTAAGATCTAAAATTAAGTTTTTTTTTTCGAATTTTTTGTGTTTGTCTGAAATTTTTTGTCGAATTCAATTACTTTTTCGATTTTTTTTTGTTTGTTCGAAAATTATTGTCGAGTTCAGTTACTTTGTCTGAAATTTTTCCCCAAAATTTTTTGTCCGAATTTTTTTTTCAGAACATTAAATTTGTTTGCAGTTTTTTTTCCGAACATTTAATATGTTTTTAGTTTTTTTTTTCGGACATTCAGATTTTATTTTGTTTCATTAGGGTTTACTTGGGGGTGTTATGATGGTGATGGGGGAGATGATTCTACCGTGAAATAGAATGGTGGGTGTACTTAACTATCGTTTTTTTTCTCAAAATTTCAATAATGGGTATATTGGACGTTTCACGTGTCCTTTGTTATAAACAAAGTTATAGTGAGGGTTCTCAATAGGTTTGTGTGTGCGTATAATCGTGCCCTATTTTTTTGTGTGTCTTGTCGGCTTGGCCCATTAATAATCAAACAAGATAATGCGATTAGCTCAAGTCAAATTCAATAGGTTGTGTTTGGATTGGGGGATTTGATTTGAGAAGGTATTTCAAATGAAAGAATTTAAAAATAGATGGATTTGAAATGACATGTTTTAATGGGGATTTAAAATTCTCTCAATTTTAATTAAAAAAATGTATGAACAAAAATCTAAGTATTTGAAATCCATTCATAATCCAAACAAGTGGAGTGAATTTGAATGATGAATTTAAAATTTATAGATCAAATCCCTCCATCCAGATGGAGCCTAAGTAAAATACAAAAAATGAAACATATAAATCAAACGGCATGAGTTGCGGTAACAAAGTTGATGTCTGTACCCCCAATTTCACTAGGTAAATAAAAAAAGAAGCAACGTGTGAACACTACTTAGTCTATTACGGAGTACAATATTATTATGAATTGTGATCTCTTATCTGTTAATGTTCTACACATGTTCAATGAACACAAGAAAAACCTCAAAATTCAATGTTAACAAGGGATGTAAAATACTACTCCCTTCGTTCCGGAGGAACTTGCACCCTTTGACCGACACACATTTTAAGAAATGTGTAAGAAAATGTGTAATGATTGATGTTTTGAAGGGTAGTTTTGTAAATTTTTATGAATAAAGTAAAGAAAAAAGTAGATTGAGTGTGGAAAAGTAATGGCATATGGGTAAATATGAGTATATTTCAAGGGTGAGGGTTGTGAAGATATTTCCTTTTATGGAGTATGCAAATTGGTATGGGGCATCCATATATGGAAAGTGTGCAAATTCCTGTGGGACGGAGGGAGTATCATTATGCTAATTCAAAGTGTCAATAATTGTCCTTTTCAGAATTGGAACATACAGTTAGGTTGTGTTTGGATGGAGGGATTTAAGTATGGATTTTAAATCCATGATTCAAATCCACCCCACCTGTTTGAATTAAATGAATGGATTTCAGATATTTAGCATCTTTTTTAGTTAAAATTGAGGCTCCGTTTGAATGGGGGGATTTGATCAATGAATTTCAAATTCTCCATTCAAATTCACTCTACTTGTTTGGATTAAAAAACAAATGAATGGATTTAAAATCCTTAGCATATTTTTTTAGTTAAAATTGAGAGAATTTTAAATCCTCCCTAAAACCATGTCATTTGAAATCCATCTATTTTCAAAACCTTCCATTTGAAATACCTTCCCAAATCAAATCCCTCCATCCAAAAACAACCTGAGAGAATTTCAAATCCTCACTAAAACCATGTCATTTGAAATCCATCTAATTTTAAATCATTTCATTTGAAATTCCCTCATCCAAACACAACCTTAATGTTAAAAATACAGTAATATTCTTAGGCTGCGTTTGTTGAAAGATCTCACGGTCGCGTGAAGGGTCTGAGTTGTTCGTGAAGAAAGTTGGAAGATCTCACGGTCGCGTGAAGGGTCTTGGGCAACTAGGAAAGAACAGACGTGTCACTTCTGGTCCTGGTGAGACATCTTCCGGTACGTCGTTTGGACGATTTAGCCAGGCCGACATCGACAATGCTCTTTTGGAAGAGCGGAGGGCTAGTCAAGAGAGAGAGCGTCTCTTACGTGAAGAACTGCAACAATCAGTCAATCAGACGGATGAGCGCTTACGTCAAGAGTTTGCGCGTGAGATGGCATCAATGATGAGCCAGTTCTGAGGGGGGTCGGGTAACGGGAACGGGGATGATGATGGTGATGATGACGCTGCTGAGGATGGTCGATGATTGATACATTTTAAGTTATGTTGTCTTGTTGGATTTTAAAAAATTGATGAAGTTGTTTGGGATTTTTTTTTTATGTTGTGTACTTGAATTGAAGTGAACGTACGAGACAATGTTTTATTTTATATGGTTTTAATTCATATATATTGCTTGTGTGTGATTAATTAAGTATTGATCTAATATATAAATGAATTGAGTTAATAGCATATAGTTGGTAATTTATTAAATAAATTGAGTTAATAACATATAGTTGGTAATTGAGTTAATAAGTTATTAAATTTAGTAATGAAGGGCTTTTGTTAAATTAATTAAGTATTGAGCTAATATATAAATTAATTGAGTTAGTAATCTATTCAATTAATTGACTTAATTAATAATAAAAGAATAAATTTGAGTTAATACATACATAAGTATAAATTATTAAATTTAGTATTAATGAAGGGATTTGTTAAATAAATTGAGTTAATTAATATATATATATATAAGTGTGAGTTATTAAATCTAGTAATGAGGGGTTTGTAAAAGAATAACATATAGTTGGTAATTTATTAAATTAATTGAGTTAAAGAATAAAAACAGAAATTAAAAGGGATAAATATATAATGCATTTGAAATATTATGACTAAAGCTCCTAGCCTAATTGGCACACGGGGGCGCATAAACTCTTCAGAATCCGGGAGGTCGCGAGTTCGACCCCCCATGCGCGCGCCCAGTGCCAAATAAATACAATAAAGGGTGGCCTAGTGGTGAGGGGTAAGGGTAGTGGTGGTGAGGGGTAAGGGTAGTGGCCTTAGAGACCTGGGTTCGAAACCCAGGTCTGTTTTTTTTTTTAAATCCAGCGTATTGGCGAGGGGCGTCGCGCTCGGAAAAAGGCGACGGGATTTGCCCTCGGGAATTGGCGAGGGTTATGACTCTCGCGACTGGGCGACGGGATTCACTCTCGCTATTTGGCGACGGCACGCGCCCTCGCCAATTCGCGAGTGTGTTTGGCCCTCGCCAATTCGCGAGTGCGATTCTGCCCTCGGGATTTGGCGAGGGCACCCTCGCCAATAAATTAGCGAGGAGCAATTAGGCGACGGCGACAGCCCCTCGCCTATGCTGTCGCCAAATTGCTTAGCGAGGGCTTTACCCTCGCCAAAACCCTCTCCATATGGATGGTTTTTTGTAGTGATATCACTATTCTAGAATTGATAAAAGTTTAATATGAGAGTGATAATGTTTTTGTCAAAAGTGACTATTATCATTTACTTAAACATTATAATTTTTTAATTCAAATATAATGAATTACATTATTTGTTGGTAGACATGATTATTTTTACTAATTACATTGATCATTTTTACTTGATATAATTCAATATTAAAAAAAAGGTAAAAGTTTAGTTGAAAATTGATGATAATTTATCAAGAGTGGCTATCAATTTTTTTTTTACTCGAACATTATCAATTTTAAAATATGAATTAATTAATGATTGTGATTATATATTAGTGAACGTGATTATTTTACTAATTGTATTAGTTTTATGAGTTAAATGTCTCTCTTTATTTGATAGAATATCAATAT
Source organism: Galeopsis tetrahit (assembly GCA_963675135.1). Lineage (NCBI taxonomy): Eukaryota > Viridiplantae > Streptophyta > Magnoliopsida > Lamiales > Lamiaceae > Galeopsis > Galeopsis tetrahit. The sequence goes on along the minus strand of OY776124.1, from coordinate 53,602,323 downwards.
TTAAAAAATGATAACAATTTAGGTGAAAAGTGATAATATTTTATAAAAAGTGACTATCACTTTTTATTTAAATATTATTACTTTTTAATTCTGATTTAATAAATTATGGTATTATCTTTACTAATTACATCAGTTTTTTGTATTAATTATCACTTTTTTATTCAATAGAATATCATTATTAAAAAAGTGATAAGAATTTAGGTGAAAAGTGATAATATTTTTATCAGAAGTGATTATTACATTTTACTTAAAGATTATCACTTTTTAATTTTGATTTAATAAATTATATTATCTTTGCATCAGTTTTTTTATGTTAATTATCATTTTTTTTATTTGATAGAAATCACATTTTTTTATTTAAATATAAATTTTTTTTGTTGGATTAAGATGCTTCAAGTAAAAAAGGTAATTAAATTATTAATTATTTGTCAGTATTTCCAAATTGATCTAAATAAATTATTTTTTAAACGATCTTTTTTAAATGTTAGAAGGATCAAATTATTATAAATTAGTTATACTATTTTTCTTAAAAGTAATCAGCGATGGGCCAGTTTGCCTTTGGATCAAACATTATCGCGGCCTTTTAATTTTTGGGCGCGGCTAAAGGCACCCAGGATTCCTATGAGTACGCCCAGGTAAGTTTTTTTTTTTGTGAAAAGGGTGCAGCGAAATGACGTTTTTACCCCTCCTGTATATTTTTAAAAAAAATCCCCGGATGAGTACACCCACCTCCTTTCTAAATCGCGGGAATGCAGAGAGTCGTCACAACTCTCAATTCCAAAATTTCAATTTCTGCAATTTCGATTTTAGAGCTAAGATGGGGTCGAAAATGGTCGATTATGATGCAATAACTACGAGTGGTGGTACCAAAGACTCATTTGTAAGTTATTTATCATGTTTTGAAAGTTTTTTTTTCGAAAGTGAAAGAGTTTTTATGTTTTGGGTTTTTTAGTGTTTGTGTTGGTATTTATGCTTGTTTTTTTTTTTTTCATCTTATGACTTTATGGTGGTATGTATTTGAAATAATATGCATTTAGGACATACATTTTGTCATTATGTATTGCTGTGAGTGTTATCTCATAATCTCAAAATCAGCACAGTAAACTACTGAGCTGATAGGATCAGATAAGATGACTTAGGCCTTATCAGATGAGTTGAAGGGTTTCAATCAGATGAGAAGGTGATGCTTAGAGTTCAGCACAGTTGGGATCAGCACAGTAAGATCAGCACAGTACTGGATTAAGATCAGTACTTCAGCAGACTGGATTAAGATCAGTACTTCAGCAGAGTAGATCAGCTCAGTACCAGATCAGCACAGTACCAGATCAGCACAGTACTTGGGTCAGCACAGTACCAGGTCAGCACAGTACTTGGGTCAGCACAGTACTTGGTCAGTGCAGTTAAGATCAGCACAGTATGAAGTCTATCAGCAGAGTTAGCTTTTGATCATCAGAGCAGAAGAGTTGGGTATCAGAACACTAAGTAGTGATCTGATCTTTATGGGCAAGTCTTCTGGTTCGAAGTTAGTTAGTTTAACTAACAGTTTTACAGTTACAACAACTTAAGGGCATAACTACCATTTCAGTTGGGCAATAACAGAGCACATGGGTTGTTACAAGCGGTTGCAAACGGTTGATAACTACTCAAAACAGTTCCTAACAGCAGCAACTACCTTTGGTCTTTATAAACTCTTGTTTGTGTACATTGTAAAGGTTGACACCTTGTTGGGATGAGAGATTTAGTACGTTATTGTATTCTTTGAGTTGTGTGAGTTCACGAGTGAAGTGAGGAAATATCCAATTCCGAGTGAATGAGTGTGTAAACATTCTTTATCAATCAAAGAAGTACTAATCTGGTCCAGTGGATGTAGATCACATTGATCGAACCACTTAAATCCTTGTGTGCTGTTTGTCTCGTTGCTTACTTTCAGAATTACTATCCTAAGAGCAGTTATTTCTTCTATCTTCAAGTGTTCTAATTAGTTGGAGACGTCTAGCTGATCGGAATCATCTTGACAATTGGCGCCGTCTGTGGGAAACCGAAGTAGCTGCAGATCTAAAGATGGGGAATTCTACCAAGTACAACATAGAGAAGTTTACAGGCACTGGAGATTTTGGGCTGTGGAAGGTCAAGATGCAGGCCCTCCTTGAACAGCAAGGATTATTCGAAGCTCTCGAAGAATCCGAAGAGATTGTAGAAGAAACTGCAACAGCTGCGACTGAAAGGAGCAAGTTGCTCAGAAAAGCTCGAAGCACGATCCTACTATGCCTTGGAGATAAGGTCTTGAGGGAGGTTGCTAAAGAGAAGTCAGCGAAGGAGGTTTGGGATAAGCTTGAGAAGCTATACATGGTGAAAACTCTTGCTAACCGACTCTATTCGAAGCAGAAGTTGTATGCCTTTAGAATGGGAGATGACAAACCCATTACGGAGCAGCTAGATGAGTTCAATAAGATTCTTGATGATCTGGAGAATTTGGATGTCAAGTTAGAGGAAGAGGATAAGGCTCTGATCTTGTTGAGTGCTCTGCCTAAGTCCTTTGAAATCCTAAAGGACACCATCTTGTATGGTAGAAAGGAAGCAATCACATTGGAGGATGTGATCTTGGCTGTCAAGTCCAAGCTGTTACATAATAAGACATCTCAAGGAGATAAAAGTAGCAGTGGGGAAGGATTGGCAATCAAGGGAGGTCAGAAGAAGTCTGTCTCCAAGAAGGGGTCTAGTCAACCCAAAGGAGCTGATAAGGGAAAATCAGCAGTGTCCAATCAAGGGGAAGTAGTGTGCCACCACTGCAACAAACCTGGGCACTTTAAGAGTACTTGTTACAAGTACAAACAGCTTATGAGAAAATCTGGTCCTAAGAACCCTGTTGATAAGAATCAAGCAAATCAAACCCAAGATGATAAGGAGTAGAAAGGCTATGAGTCAGCTCAGTCCCTATCCATCACTTCCACTAAAGAGCAGCAAGATTGGATTTTAGATTCAGGGTGTTCTTTCCACATGACTCCAAGAAGAGAGTGGTTTCATGATTTTAAGCATCAGAATGGAGGTTCTGTGTTGTTAGGGAATGATCACACTTGCAAAGTCAGAGGTGAAGGTACAGTACACTTGAAGATGTATGATGGAGTAGTGAGGATTCTCAAGAGGGTCAGGTATGTCCCTGAACTCAAGAGAAATTTGATATCTCTTGGTATGCTGGATTCATTGGGCTATAAATTCCAGTCTGAAGATGGAGAGCTCAGAGTTTCAAAGGGGAAGTTTACTGTTCTTAAAGGAGAGAGAAGAAATGATCTCTACTTTCTTAAGGGGGGAACAGTTATTGGCAGATCAGATGTGGCAAGGGTGCAAGACAACTCAATGTTGTGGCACAGAAGATTAGGTCATGTAGGAGAGAAGGGCCTACTTGAGCTAAGTAAGCAAGGATTGCTATGTGGTGACAAGATCACAAAGCTTGATTTGTGTGAGCACTGCATTCTTGGGAAATCCAAGAGATTGAAGTTTGGGAAGAGTTCACACTCTACCAAAGGAATTTTGGACTATGTCCATTCAGATTTATGGGGGCCAGCTAGGAATCAGACTAGAAGTGGTGGGAGATACTTCATGTCTATCATAGATGACTACTCAAGAAAGGTATGGATCACTATCCTGAAATCCAAGTCAGAAGCATTTGAAAAATTTAAGGAATGGCTCACTGAGGTGGAGAACATTTCTGGAAAGAATCTAAAACATTTGAGAACTGATAATGGGCTGGAGTTCATATCAGAAGAGTTCAATGTTTTCTGCAAGAAGAAGGGTATAGTGAGGCATAGAACAGTACCAGGTACACCTCAGCAGAATAGAGTAGCTGAGAGAATGAACCAGACTTTACTTGAGAGAGTTAGATGCATGTTGAGCAGCTCGGGATTGCCTAAAGTATTTTGGGGAGAAGCAGTGTCAACAGCAGCATATTTGATAAACAGAAGCCCTTCCTCAGCTGTGCAATTTAAAACCCCAGAAGAGTTATGGTCTGGCCATGCAGCTGAGTACAATAATTTGAAGGTGTATGGTTGTTCAGCATATGCCCATGTCAAGCAAGATAAGCTTGAGCCTCGAGCCTTGAAATGTGTGTTCATAGGATATCCTTCAGGTGTGAAAGGATACAGATTGTGGTGCCTAGAAGCTGGAATGCAGAAGTGTATTATCAGCAGAGATGTAACTTTTGATGAGAATAGAATGCCATTGAAAGAGGAGGCAAGCTCCAGTACATCACACAACAAACCAGATGAGACACAGGTGGAGGTGGAGCATGGTGACATCAGAACACTAACTGAAGAACAGATTGATCCAGATGAGGAGGAGAATACTCATAGTGATACTGAGCTTCATGACTATCAGCTGACTAGGGACAGAACCAGAAGAGAAGTCCACCCACCTCAGAGGTATGGTCAAGCTGACATAGTATCATTTGCATTATGTGCAGCTCTTGAGGTGGAGTCTTTGGAGCCTAAAACTTACACAGAAGCCATAAACTGCCATGACAAAGAGAAGTGGTTAGTTGCTATGGAGGAAGAACTGTTATCTCTGAACAAGAACCAGACTTGGGAGATTGTTGAGAGGCCTAAAAACAAGAAACTTGTTGGGTGTAAGTGGATCTACAAGAAAAAGGTGGAGGCTCAGAGAGGTGGCAAGATTAGGCACAAGGCAAGACTTGTAGCTAAAGGATTTACACAGAAAGAAGGTATTGACTTTAATGAAATCTTCTCACCTGTTGTAAAGCATTGTAGCATCAGAATCTTGTTGGCTATGGTTGCTCAATATGAATTGGAGCTGCATCAGATGGATGTGACCACAACATTTCTTCATGGGACTTTAGATGAGAAGATCTACATGAAAATACCAGAAGGGTTGGACATAGAAGATGGAGAAGACAAAGTGTGCTTACTCAGAAAATCACTCTATGGACTCAAACAAAGCCCTAGACAATGGTACTTGAGGTTTGATGAGTACATTTGCTCAGCTGGTTTTGCAAGAAGCTTGTATGACAGCTGTGTTTACTTCAGGAGAGTTGGGAGTTCAGTTACCTATCTTCTGCTGTATGTAGATGATATGTTAATAGCTGGGGAGTCTATTAATAGTATCAATCAAGTTAAGGAGATTCTTAAAAGGGAGTTTGAGATGAAAGATCTTGGTGAAGCTAAAGTGATTCTTGGGATGGAGATCAGTAGAGTTGAGGGAGCAATTCAGCTTAGTCAGCCTACCTATCTGAGGAAGGTGTTAGAGAGATTCAGGATGAATCAAGCTAAGTCAGTTTCTACACCAATTGGTCAGCATCAGAAGCTATCCAATCAGATGTGTCCCAAGAACAGCCAAGAAAGAGCTCAGATGAGTAAGGTTCCTTATGCCAGTGCAGTAGGGAGTTTAATGTATGCTATGGTGTGTTGTAGACCAGATTTAACTCATGCAATGAGTGTAATCAGCAGATACATGAGTGATCCAGGCTTGAGTCATTGGGAGACAGTTAAGTGGGTCATGAGATATGTTCTAGGATCAGCTGAGAAAGGTCTGAAATTTCAGAAGATATCAGATGAGGGAGAAGCACTTGTGGGATATGTTGATGCCGACTATGCAGCCAATGTAGACACAAGAAAGTCCTTGACAGGGTATGTATTCACCTTATTTGGTACAGCTATATCATGGAGGTCAATACATCAGTCCGTAGTTGCATTATCTACTACAGAATCAGAATATGTAGCCTTGACTGAAGCAGTAAAGGAGAGCATGTGGCTTAGGGGGATCTTGAAGGAGTTTGGTATATCACAAAGAAGTGTGACTGTCTTCTGTGATAACCAAAGTGCAATACATCTTGCAAAGCATCAGGGGTATCATGAGAGAACTAAACATATAGATGTAAAGCTGTACTTTGTAAGAGATATTGTAGAGAAGGGGTCAGTCCAGGTAGTGAAGATTGCTACAGAGGAGAACCCTGCTGATGCGTTCACTAAGGCATTGCCAAAAGAGAAGTTTGGCTTGTGTCTTAGACTTATTGGACTGCATTAATTCCTCTGAGGAGAAGGCTACTGTTCTTGTGGCAGAAGATCAGTAGTGGAGGCTATTCTTTGAGGATAATAGTGTTGGTGTTTTTTGTTTTGGTGGAGATTAGTTCGATTATGAGCTAAAGGTGGAGAATTGTGAGTGTTATCTCATAATCTCAAAATCAGCACAGTAAACTACTGAGCTGATAGGATCAGATAAGATGACTTAGGCCTTATCAGATGAGTTGAAGGGTTTCAATCAGATGAGAAGGTGATGCTTAGAGTTCAGCACAGTTGGGATCAGCACAGTAAGATCAGCACAGTACTGGATTAAGATCAGTACTTCAGCAGACTGGATTAAGATCAGTACTTCAGCAGAGTAGATCAGCTCAGTACCAGATCAGCACAGTACCAGATCAGCACAGTACTTGGGTCAGCACAGTACCAGGTCAGCACAGTACTTGGGTCAGCACAGTACTTGGTCAGTGCAGTTAAGATCAGCACAGTATGAAGTCTATCAGCAGAGTTAGCTTTTGATCATCAGAGCAGAAGAGTTGGGTATCAGAACACTAAGTAGTTATCTGATCTTTATGGGCAAGTCTTCTGGTTCGAAGTTAGTTAGTTTAACTAACAGTTTTACAGTTACAACAACTTGAGGGCATAACTACCATTTCAGTTGGGCAATAACAGAGCACATGGGTTGTTACAAGCGGTTGCAAACGGTTGATAACTACTCAAAACAGTTCCTAACAGCAGCAACTACCTTTGGTCTTTATAAACTCTTATTTGTGTACATTGTAAAGGTTGACACCTTGTTGGGATGAGAGATTTAGTACGTTATTGTATTCTTTGAGTTGTGTGAGTTCACGAGTGAAGTGAGGAAATATCCAATTCTGAGTGAATGAGTGTGTAAAAATTCTTTATCAATCAAAGAAGTACTAATCTGGTCTAGTGGATGTAGATCACATTGATCGAACCACTTAAATCCTTGTGTGCTGTTTGTCTCGTTGCTTACTTTCAGAATTACTATCCTAAGAGCAGTTATTTCTTCTATCTTCAAGTGTTCTAATTAGTTGGAGACGTCTAGCTGATCGGAATCATCTTGACAATTGCATTTTTTCGTTTTTAAAAAAAGCCCCTTTTCGCGACTGGTTCTGCGAAGAAGACGGCCATGTTCGTGTTTTTTTTCCGGACATGGTCGTGTTGTACGAAAAAAAGTTCAAAACAAATATCTTTTGTTTTGAACTTTTTTTCGAACATAGGTCTTTTGTTTTGAATAAATTTTCGAACATGAAGCTGTTGTTTTGAACTTTTTTTCGAACATGAAGCTGTTGTTTTGAACTTTTTTTCGAACATGAAGCTTTTGTTTTGAACAAAGTTTCGAACATTACTTAATTTTTGTTTTTTTGAATTTCAGAATTTGGGTGATGAGAAGGACGATGTTTGGGTGGACGAATATTGTCTCGAAGAGGAGTATGAGGAGTACAATTATGATGATGAGTGGGTGAATGACTCTGTTGTTGAAAGGGAGAATGATGATGTCCAGGGTCATAAAATTGTTATGGACTACACGGACGTCTTCACGAATATGGCTTTGTTCGAGTCTCGTGACACACTCTTGTCTTGGGTGCATAGTACGGGAAAACAACACAACATAATTATTGTTGTGAAGCGGTCGGATAACGGCCAAGGTACTAAAAAAGGTCGTATATTCTTGACGTGTGAGCGTGGAGGTGTGTACCGTGAAAAGAAGAAGCCTACAACTCCTATGAAGAAGAAGGCTAAGAAGAACGAGGTGGTAGAAGAAAAGAGTGGAAAGGTTACGGGCACCAAGAAATGTAGGTGTCCGTTTATGTTGAAGGGTACAAAAGAAGGTGAAATGCAGTGGAGATTAGAGGTGAAATGCGGTACACATAACCATCCAATATCCTGTTACCTTGAGGGACATTCTTATGCCGGCCGCCTAACTACCGAGGAAGAGGACTTCATTGTCGAAATGTCCAAATTACACGCTCCTCCTAAATCTGTATTGATGAAGTTGAAGAAGACCAATGAGAACAATCACTCGACTCTTCGAACGATCTACAATGTAAGGTTGAAGCATAAAATCCATCAATACAGTGGACGTAGTCAGTTGCAATATTTGATGAGTCAACTTGTCGAGCAAAATTACTTTCACGCCACACGAAGATGTGAGAAGACAAACACTCTTAACGAGTTGTTTTTTGCACATCCCGTCTCACTCCAACTGGTGCGTGCTTTTCCGAAGGTACTCATGATAGATTGCACATACAAGACGAATAGGTACCGGCTACCTTATTTGGAGATTGTGGGGGTTACATCGACTGGGATCACATTTTGTGTTGCATCGGTGTACCTAATGGATGAGAAAGAAGAAAATTATCAATGGGCATTTGAGGTGCTTCGAGACGTGTTGGGCCCATCTTCTCTTCCCGATGTTATTATCACGGACCGTGAGTTTGCATTGATGAATGTTGTGGCCAAGAAATTTCCTGAAACCCGTCATTTTCTTTGTACATTCCACATTGACCGGAATGTACTAGCCAACTGCAAGGGTGCACTTAAAGATGTCAAAAAATGGGAGGTATTCAACTCTCATTTCAACTATTTGTGGAGGTCCGCTACCCAGTCCGACTTTGAAGAAGCTCTTGCTAAGTTCAAGTCCAAATTTCCGAAGAAGCCAGTGAATTACGTGTTGAATAGTTGGATTAACCCTTATAAAGAGATGTTTGTAAGGGCTTGGACGAATGAATTTATGCACTTTGGCAACACCACAACCAACATGTATGTTTATACTTTTGTCTTTATTTAAATTATTACTTTAATTTATAAGTTGCCTAACGTTTTAAATTTTCTCTGATCAGGGTCGAAATCCATCATGCGGCGTTGAAAAGAATGCTCTGCAATTCATTAGGAAATTTTGAGACATGTTGGGAGAAATGTCACACTCTATTCGAGGCATGCCATGTTTCAATTAAAGCCTCCTTCGAAAAGAGTTTGAACGTTGCTCAACATAGGTTCTCCTCAAACGTTTTCAATTATTTACGAGGGGTGGTGTCGTTTGTGGCTCTAGAAAAGATCTTTGATGAAATCAAGGTGATCAAACGACCCAGATTCGATCCTAAAGAGTGCCAACACATCTTGAGGAAGGTATATGGTTTGCCATGTGGTCATGAGATCGAGGAGTATGTTTACTGTGACAAACCGATACCCGTGAATGCCATTGATCCCTTTTGGAGGAAGTTGGATATGGAGCCTGCCCCAACCACCACATCGGTTGACCCCGTTCCCACCCACAACAAAAATCGATTTGAAGATGTCGTAGACGACATAGGTGAGGTTTATAAGAGCTTCTCTCCAGAGGAGCAACTCATCTTCTTAAAGCGTATGAGGAAGCTTGCAAACCCCGAGACTACGACTCTTATTGAGCCACCTCCTAAGGAAGACACTCGTGGTCGACCCAAAAAAGGAAAGAAGAAGAAGAAGTCCGATGCGTCTACCAAACGTGAGCCTAACCTATTTGAGCTTGTAGAGAGTCAAGTTGCAAGTTGCTTGGTACAAAAGGAGCAGACGGTCATCACTGTAGATAACTCGCTCTCATCCCTGTCCTTCCAAAAGAAAGGGATTCCAAAAAAACAACCGGTAATTCTCAGCCCTTGCATGTTTATTTTGGTGTTTTGGTGATGTGTAATATTTTTGGTGATTTTTGGTTGTAGATGTGTAATATTTTTGGTGATTTGGTTGTAGATGGGTAATATTTTGGTGATTTTGGTTGTAGATGGGTAATATTTTGGTGATTTTGGTTGTAATATGCGTAGGTATCCCGTCGGCGTACCCGACAATCCCAAGGAATGGACTTCATCGGAAATTACCGATCGAGCATCAACCGTACATTATCGATATCAAGAACGTTAAGGGTGACGGACACTGCGGTTTTCGAGCAGTGGCTAGGCTTATGGGATGGGGATGAGTGGGCGAGGGTTCGGATGGACTTGATGAGCGAACTGTCCCGCAATCTAACGTTGTACAACAACGTGTTCTTGTTGAATGATTACGTCCATGTTGTGCTTCAAAAATTGAATTGCTTTACGGAGTTTGCACATAAAAAACATTGGTTCGGGTTGCCGTACATGGGATATCTAGTGGCGTCACACTATAATGTGGCGGTGGTGGTTCTTGATACCCGTCTATCCCTTACGTATCTGCCGTTCAACAAAGAACCTCCTCAAGAACCGAGGAGTATTTGGTTGGGATTAATTAATGAGAACCATTTCATCCAGGTATTTGATTGCATTGATTTAATGAATTTATTTACACGTATATGTTGCATATTTTATATATAACACACAAATCTCGAATGCGTGTAGGTTATGATGGGTGTTGGGCGCACTTTGCCCCTAGTCATTACTTCGTGGAAGCATGAGGGTCAACACATTTCGGACGGATGGAAAAATGCATATGCGTCCGGAGGAATTAATTAGATGATAGTGTATGGATGTAGTTACCATCTTTTTGTTAATTTTTGTGGTTAAAAACTTTGGAATACTTTTGTCTTTTTGGTGTAATTTGTGTACAAATTGTCAACAAACAACATTTATAGATAATTTGTGTACAAATTCTTGATGTGTAATATTTTTGGAACATGTATACGGTTTCAACGTTACAATGGATGACTTGTGTAATTTAATTGCTCTATTTTTTGAATGGTTTATCGTGCTTGAATGAGCCACTACAGTTGTGTTAAAAGTATAATATGGTGTGTTGGGATATGAATCCTAGAACAAGTCCTAAATGATGAATAAAAGATAAAAGATAAAGTTTTGATAAGCCAAAAGAAGACTTGAATATTTTCTAAGTGTTGACTGATCTAGTCTAGTTAAGTTGAAGTCATCTTGAGCAGATCAGTAGAATTCAAAGAACAAGTATTAGTTTTTAAAAGACAAGTACAGTTTTACAAGTTATTGAAAGATAAGTACAATTTATAAGTACTTCATATCTGTTCATAGTTGTATATGTTAGATTGGTATTGAGCTATAATTGCTGTATAGAGCTCATGATGTTTTTATATGTAATAGATTAGATTCATTGTATAGTTTATAAGTTGACTAAGCTTGTATTATAAAAGCTTAATGTCATGTAATAGTCTTGTTAGGTTAGATGATAGGACTAGATTAGTTCTATTAGAAGTCTACTGCACAAGAAGAGAAGACCAGTCTACTACTAGACAGGTGGACTACAAGACAAGTGCATCTACTAGGCTACACAAGACAAGTTAATTTGAAGTCAGTTACCAATACGCGTGAAAGATAAGGATGAAGAAGTTAGTTATGGAATAACTAATTCACAACAAGAAACGCGTTTATGGATAAGAAGATTCAGTTGAAATCAGAAAGTGAAGCCAGAAGACAAGTGAAGAATCAAGAGGGCTACTACTGAAGATCAGAGAAGTTTTTAGTTTTTGTTTTGTTATTTTCAAGTTGCTAGATACTTGTAAATCGCTAGTAAGATCGAAGAGGCACTTGGTAGTGTTATCGAGAAGATCTAAGTCTTATTTCTTGGGACTTAAAACCACAAGAACATATTACTCCATTGGATGAGTTAATAAGAATTTCACAACTGGGTTTGTGAGAGTGGATGTAGACAAGTTGTCGAACCACTATAAATCTCGTGTTCAATTTACTTTACTGTTTTGATTGTTTAAATTGATTAATTGGTTTAACTACTTAACTGAATTTGACTAGTTGAGTATAGAACAGAGTTCTCGAAAATAAGTTGAGTATAATCTTGAATTGGGCTCATTGTTAATTTCGTATTCCGCATATTGTACTTTGATATTTCGAAAGATTTTTGAAAAGTCTATTCACCCCCCTCTAGACATTTTCACTAGCTTACTCGTTATTAACTCAACTTGGGACCAACATGGTGTATAAAACCTATAGTTCGGATAATTGTTTTCAAAAAATTGACTTTTGTTCGAAAATAAGTTCCCAACAATTGGTCCATGTTCGAAAACATGTTCCCAACAATAAGGCCATGTTCGAAAATTTGTTCCTGTAATGGACTTTTTTTCGAACATTGGAGCTATGTTCGAAAAAGAGTACCCAACATTTACCAAATGTTCGAAAATTACTTCCGCGAGTTTTACTTGGTTGATTTTTTAACCCCAAAGTTCCTGTAATGGACTTTTTTTCGAACATTGGAGCTATGTTCGAAAAAAAGTACCCAACATTTGCCAAATGTTCGAAAATTACTTCCGCGAGTTTTACTTGGTCGATTTTTTAACCCCAAAGTTCCTGTAATGGACTTTTTTTCGAACATTGGAGCTATGTTCGAAAAAAAGTACCCAACATTTGCCAAATGTTCGAAAATTACTTCCGCGAGTTTTATTTGGTCGATTTTTTAACCCCAAAGTTCCTGTGATGGACTTTTTTTCGAACATTGGAGCTATGTTCGAAAAAAAGTACCCAACATTTGCCAAATGTTCGAAAATTACTTCCGCGAGTTTTACTTGGTCGATTTTTTAACCCCAAAGTTCCTGTGATGGACTTTTTTTCGAACATTGGAGCTATGTTCGAAAAAAAGTACCCAACATTTGCCAAATGTTCGAAAATTACTTCCACGTAAATAATATTTGTTCGAAAAAAGGTCTCGTACAAAGGTGGGTGTCCTCATCCATGCAACATTAACCATGTGGGTGTTCTCATCCAAACAACTTTTAATTAGTAAAACAAATTATAACCTTATAAAAATCATATACAAAACCATATAAAAACCATACATTCATAAAGCATTTAAGTTAACATACATGTTACAATACATGTTAAAACACTAAAGTATCATTCTGATCGACCAAACTACGATTAATAAGAAACAACATTTGTCAAGTTTTTGTTGAAAATGATATAAAACAAGTTTTTGTCAAGAACGCCTAGCCCTTCCACGTCCACGACGTGCACTTGATGATGACGGTGCATCTTCTCCTACGTCATCGGAAGTTTGTCCGCCAATCTGCCTCACAACTTCTTCAATTTTTTGCATTACCCCATCGATTGTTAATGGCTCGTCGTTCCTCCACTTTTGCAACAACAAGGTCAACTCAACCTTTGAAAAATCTACCAAGTGCCCTAACTCAGCCCTACGTGGAGGCTCACGAGGAGGAAGTCTCCTATTTTCTGGATTTGAAACGTAAGGACGGTCGTTGGCGAGGTACCAATCAATATAACCATCGCTGCAATCCGAATCTTGGATACAACGCTCACCAAGTCTATCATCCGTAAGCATGTGTGCGTCCCACGTAGAAAAGTACTCCGCCATAGCACCCCACACTAGCTTTATTTTCTTGGATGTGGAACCAGTCCTCTTAACACGGGCAGCAAGCGGCTTCTCAGGAACGGTTTGCACGTACCCGAACTGTCTGAGCACTCTATCCGGCATGTACGGCTCAACAATATCTCCGCACACAATGCACCCATGAAAGTAAGATACCTCATCAAATGGATGTTTTTCTCGTTCGGGACGATATGGATTCCAGTTAACCTACAACACCCCATTAAATTAAAAAAATGCTTACTTATCTTAAAAACAAATAAACAACAGACAAATATATTAATTTTTTTAGTAACGTACCTCGCTTGCTAGGAGGGTATCTAATCGCTCTCTAAAGCCTCTTACTCGGTCGACACAGGGGCCTGTATAAGCTTCGGGTGCATAACGCATCGACAGTGGATCCGAACGGCCCAAGTCTGGATTATGAGGCGGCAAGATCAAAGTAGGGAAGTGCTCATAAATCCAATCCTACAAGTACAATATTATTAGGTCAATATCAAATGAAAAACATGAAATATTAATAAACTTATTTAAAATACTTAATACCTCCAATAACGTAAGGTAACCACCAATCTGCCTACACTTGAACTTTGACGCCATCCCCAATTGTCTATAAAAATAGGCAAGCGCTGCGGTACCCCAAGCATAGTGAGAAAATTCTGCCATGTCGTCCATATACTGCAACCACTGTACGTGAACACGAGTACCACTTTTGTCCGGAAACAAGGTGGTCCCAAACATGTACAACACAAACGCTCGTGCTGAATACAACACCTCGTCCTCGTTGTCCGAGGACATCATGGGCATAAAAGTCTCCCTTAGCCACGATAGCTTCACGGAACCCCCTCGTTGCCCACTTAATGCTTCCTTGGCTTGTACTAATGATAAACCCAAATATTTCATCAAATAATCTGAAGCCAAAATATGTTCTTCGGACGTAGACTGCACCGGGAGACCATTAACTTTCAGATTCGTGATACAATGGACATCATCGAGGGTGATTGTCATTTCCCCGAAGGGCAAGTGGAATGAGTTGGTCTCTTCGTGCCATCTCTCAACGAAGGTTGTGATAAGATTCTTGTTTGAATACTTGTAAGCCCCACGTCTAACATGAATCAATCTAGATCCTCTCAAAAACCTCCGCCAATGACGCCAATCTTCATCATCATCGAACTCCCAATGCAATAGTTTCGTCACATGACAGTGACACTTCAACACATCTCGCTCCTCACCCAACCATATGTATTTGGCTACATGCTCTTGGAAGCTTTTGAGAAGGGGAGGTGCGGTTACCATTGGTCGATCAACAGTCACAACTCTTCTTTCTTTCTCCCCCTCTTCCTCTTTCTCGTCCTGTCCATCTCCGTCATCGTTTCCCTCATCTACTTCCGGTTCTTGTAGAGTGGGCACCGGTTCTTGTGGAGTGGGCTCTTGAGGGTTGGCATCTTGTGGAATGGCCTCTTGAGGGTTGGCCTCTTGTGAATTGGGCTCTTGAGGAGCGACCTCATCCCTAATATGTTGCTTCTTTTTCTTGTTGGAAGCAGTCGGTCGAGCCCTACTAACACCCTCTACAAAAACCAACACAAACAAGTCATGTTCGAAATTAAAACCAAAACAAACAAGCCATGTTCGAAACCTAAACCAAAACAAACAACCCATGTTCGAAAATTACTACACGTTCGAAACTAAAACCACAACAAACAAGCAATGTTCGAAAATTATACCAAAACCAACAAGCCATGTTCGAAACCTAAACCACAACAAAGCAGCCATGTTCGAAACTAAAACCAAAACAACCAAGCCATGTTCGAAACTAAACCCCAAACAAATAACTAATGTTCGAAAATTATACCAAACCAAATAACTAATGTTCGAAACTCAATCCAAAACAAACCATACATGTCCAAAAATTAGTTCCGCACAACCATCGAATGTTCGAAAAACCAGTCAAAACAGTTGATTCGTGCTAAACCATGTCAATTAGATGCCCATTTGTTTATTTTCATCCTAACACATCAAAAATTTATACATTCTACACATAAACATGATTATAACACAAAAAATCAACCTTAATCAACACATGCATGAATTAACCCCAAATTCAAAAAACAAAACCTAAACCCTACAACAATAAAATCAATGTTTCAACCAACAAAAATCGAAATTAAACATGCGTCCTACTCTTCTTCTCAAATATAAGCAAGAAAAACTAACCTTTACCCATTTTTGCAAAATGAAAAAAAAAAAACGCTTGTAGAGATATTCTTCGAAAAAACAATGGAGTAGGGGAGAATGGTTCTCTCTCTTTTCTTTCTCTTCTTCGTCGCAGGTAGAGAGGGAGTGAGATAGTGGGAGAGTGGTGCGAAAATGGAGTGGGAGTGGGAGTGCTGCGAAATGTTGGGGGGAGGAGAGGTTTGGGGAAGATGGAGAGTGGGTGTACCCAATCGAGAGAAGAGAGGGAGTGCGAAAATGCTTAAGAGCATTTTTGGGTTTTCCAGGTGGGTGCCCTCATCTGTTTTGTGGGTGTCCTCATCTCCTGGGTGTACTCATAGGAATCCTGGGTGCCTTTAGCCGCGGCCTTAATTTTTATAGAGGGCGGCCATTTTTTCTGACATTATTATTGCGGCTTTAATGAAATGGGTAACACAGCTCCGTCTCACGGTGTGAGATCCGTGAGACGGTCTCACACAAGACCTTCCCTTTTTTTTTTAACAACAATGATAAATTGTTTAAAAATATAGATCATTCTCAACACATTCTTAAAAATTTATAAAAAATATTCTACAATACTTCCTCCGTATTTAAGATCGTTTGAATATTTATCTACTAAAGGGTCCTTTGTCAGATAGGTTAAAATATTTAGAATTAGGTTGAAATACATAAACAATTTAGCGATAAAATTGACTCTTAATTCAACAAATTATATGAGATTATACATAGAGAACCTATTATTTTAGAAAAGTAAGAATAACAAATTAACAGCTTACATAATAGTTTATATATTCATAAAAGTAAGAATAACAAATTTAAGAAATCAAAAGAGAAAATAAAACTGATTAAAACCAAAAGTTATTAAAACACATCATGAAAATAGTTTATATATTCAAAAAATTACATAATATAATTTACCAGCTATTAACATTAAGATATGGAGTATTTTACTATTTTTTTTTTGAGACAAATAAAATTATATGTAAAATATATTTTTTCTAATATAATTAATGACAAAATAAATTCGAATCGAGTCAATTACCTACATATAAATGTAAATTATATAATTAATAGTAAAATAGTAAATATTGTACCAGCTCAATTAGGTTTGCGAGTCTTTCGAGTCGAGTATTTATGAACTCTAACTCAGTAGCTATTTGAGTAGCTTGAAATTCGAGTCTATTTCAATATTTTTTTAAATGGAGTATGAATAGCTCTTGAATTGACTCGACTCACTTACATCATAATTGAACATTTTAACTGATTCAAATTGAATCCCAAATTTTAAAATTGATTAGGAGAAAGTTAAAAAAAAAAAAAAATCAGAATAAATATGTAACCTAAAGAAATTCTAAAGCAAAATATCCTCAATATTTTATTATACTCAGCATTTTTATTTGGGCTTCAAAATATCCTGAATAAATATGTTTAAAAAGGTTTGTCCCACAGCCTTCAAGTTACACTTAAAATTAAGGAACCGACCCAAATATTAAGAAAAACATATAACTAACGCAAAAATAAAATTTATTCATATTTATCCATTAAGGGGTGCCCATAAGTGAAAATATCTAAAATCAAGTTGAATATTTTAATGGGCCAGTTGCCCGAGCTATTCTTATTATTCGCGTACTTTACAACACTTAAAATAGTCAACCGCGCATGATAAATACGAGTCGATCCCACATGAAAGAGTGGTGTAAAAGTGGCATTCACTAAAATTGATACTCCTCCGTCCACGAAAAGTAGTCACATTTGCCCTATATTCTTTGTCCATAAAATGTAGTCCCATGCCCTTTTTTTAAAACTATCACCCTTCAACCATCACTTAATTACTCAAATTGCCATCAACTTTATTCACAAACAATCCCTTTATTTAAAATGGACCCCACAATACCCTACAATACCCTTACTTTATCTACTTTACCTACCTTCTTCTTAAAACATGTGTCCCATCCCTATGTCCCTACTTTTCATGGATGGAGGGAGTATAAGATGACGATTAAAAAGAATTAAAACTATGTTTTACATAATCTCATTTGTATAGTTCTGAATTATAAGCTCGAACACTATAGTTTTCAGAAATGAAACTTTCAGAATCTTATAAATATATTAATAAAGAAATCGACAAGTAATCATTCATAAACTGGTGTCTTTTTTTTTTCAGAATAACAATTCTAATTCTTAAATTTATATTTGCAAAAAAAAACTCTCTGCCAAATAGAAAGAAACAACACTGACCAATAAGAAATAAGAAAAGGGACGACAAATAGCACGAATCTTGATTGAAGCAAAATAGGACAGTTAAATTGTGGAAATAAGAAGCAATTTGTAAAGAAATTCACGCCATCATGTTTATATTTCAAGCTCTATTTGTACTTGTTATACTAACAAATTCCTTCCTATGCAGTGGATATATTTTATTTTTTATCTAACAATGATAAATTGTTTAAAAATATAGATCATTCTCTACCCATTCTTAAAAATTTATAAAAAATATTCTAGAATACTATATAAGAATAAAAAATTGTATCTACAAATGTATTATGGCCCTGAACCTCTTATTGAAGTATTTTTAAATTTGGTTCTGATAAAGAAGTTTCTGATATTTGTTATTGACATGGATTAAACTAGCGGCCGTGTTGAAACAAATGAAATTTGCATTGTAAAAAAATTAAATTAAAAAAAATCTTCACAAAGTTCCTTGCAAAACAAATTAAAACAGTGTCATTTTTCTTCCCTAATGTAATTTCGTCACAAATCGGGACGTCCAATAATTATATAGTAAATTCTGTTGACTTCGACCATTTGATCAAATTTATCGCAATTTACAACGAGTATGTAGCCGTCACAAAAATTTGCGTAGAAGCACCTCTGATCATCTGGCTTTCACATGTATTAATTTTATGCCGTTAATAAAATTGCTTCTGCCCGATAAAAAAATAAAATTAGATACCCCATATACTATGGTGTTAAAAAGTTTTGACAATGAAAACTCATGCGATGATTTTTTTTTTTTTTTGTTAACATTTTACAATTTTTTTTTTTTGTTAACCTTATAGTCAGGAATTTATAATCTATTGCATGAACTCCCTCATCAATTCACACCATTTTTTTTAATTTTAGAAAGAAATAAATATATTGAGTAAGTATCATTCTTTAATTTCATTATTATATTATATATTTTCTCTTTTAAATTTCATTTTTTTTTAACAAAATAAAAAATCCATGTTTATCATATCATTTATTTCATATTTGCCTATATTTCCTACCCTGTTTAAAATAATTGCAATTTGCAAAGTTCCGACAAATTTTTAATGGGGTCATATTTGGTGGGTCCTGATGTGTAAGGCGCCAACGTGGCTAAACCCTGTTCGTCCTTCATATGAATAATATTCATAAATTTTAAAATTGATGAGAAAGCAAAATTAAAAATAAAGTAAAGAATCTCTAATGCAAAATATTCTTAATATTTTATTATACTCAGCATTTCTTTTAGGCTTAAAAATATCCTGAATAAATATTAAAATACTTTGTCCAAGTTACAATCAAAGGGAGGCCTAAATACATAGAAAAACATAGTTCCCTTTTTTTTTAACGTAATGACTCATTTTGTTATTTTTTATGTCATTTATTTAATTATTCATATTTAAAATAGTAAAAATATATTTTAACTATCCCTCTAAAATATTTTAATATTATATTAAATATCATTACTTTATTTACAAAAAAAAACATTTTATTACTTTTAAAGTTAAAATATTTATACTACCCTCACTTTTATCTCATAATATTAATAAATAATTCATATTCAAACTCTGCCTAAAAATTATGAGCTCTTAAGTAAGTGCAGGAGGGAGTATAACTAATGGTCAATCCCTTTTCTGGCAATAATAATTGAAATCTTATATAAAAAAAAAATATAAAACCATATGAATACACATTGTTCAAGAGGCCAGAGCCCTATTAAAAAACTTTTTAGGAAAAATCCTTCTTAAGAATAAAACTCCTAGTAAAGAAAAATGGAGCTCATCTACATATTAGTGAATTTGTAAAATTTAAAACCTAAATCCAAAGAAAGACAATTCTTAATGAAATTTGAAGGTCGATCCTACCATGTATAATCCATTGTCACGTGACTCACGTCCACTACTAATTTGTCCATCATTAATTCAAATTACACACCCTTTGCTATAGACAATCTCTTTCCTAATAAATTTAGTTACTTTTAAGATCGTTTGACATACTCTGTATTTATTCATTAAGGGGTCCTTTGCTAGATAGGTTGAAATATTTAGAATTAGGTTGAAATACATGAATAATTTAGCGATAAAATTGACTCTTAATTCAACAAATTATATGAGATTATACGAACCTATTATTTTAGAAATTAAAGTAAGAATAACAAATTAATATCTTACATAATAGTTTATGGGTCACACTGGTGTACACCCGTATGCACCGTACCCCCTAATTTTAATTTTAATTTTTTATTTATATTTTACTAAACCTACTAATTTATTTTTACTACAGCTATCTACACCCGCTCATTTTATTAGTTCACCCCAAAATCATATTTTTACTATAGTTATTTGCACCCGCTCATTTTATGAGCTCAACCCAAATCATTTCTTTTTTACAACGGTTATCTGTACCAGCTCATTTTATGAGTTCACCCCCAAATTATTTTTTACCACAGTTATATGCACCTGCTTATTTTATGAGTTCACCCCCAAATCATATTTATACTACAGTTATCTGCACCCGCTCATTTTATGAGTTCACCCCCAAATAATTTCTTTTTTACAACGGTTCTCTACACCCGCTTATTTCACCCCCAATTTTTTTACCACAATTCTTTGCACCCACTCATATTATGAGTTCACCCCCAAATATTTTTTTTAAATAATTACATTTAAAATACTATATTTTCTTTTTATTAATTTACACAAAATATAATAATAAAATCGACCATAATTTATACATTTACAATATGTAGTTGAGTCATTGTCGAGTTACCGTCGATTCACCACTAAATCACCCATATTTTAAGAGAAAAAAAATCGTAAAAACATAATTTAAAAAATCTATCAAAAATAGGCACAAATCTCAATTTTTTTTCTTTTTAATTTTTCTTCCCATTTTCAGTTTTTATTCAAAACTTTTTATTTCTTCATTTTTTTCATGTGGTTTTTTTTATTAGTATTTTTTAAAATTTTAATACAAAATAATGTATGATTTTATTATACTCAATAATACAATAAGTAATAACATTACCTAAAGATGGTGATCGTATAAATCATATCGAATCAAAGTGGGTAAATAAAAATCAATTAAATGGAGATCATCACATTCTCTCTCTTTTCATTGGCTCTTACACTTATTTAAAATTGTTACACGACTCACACCCACTTCCTCCGAAAATTTTACTACCAATGAAGATGCCCTACTCGCCTTCGAAACATCCATCATTTTAGATCCCCTGAATGTTATCACAAAAGTAAAATTGGCCACCAATACTCCCACGTGTGTTCTTGGATTGGTGTTTCCCGCGGCTTAAACCACCGTAGGGTCACCGCCCTGAATTATAAAATCCTCACTGCCATGAATTATATAGTCTGTTGGATTTATTTTTTTGGCAGATATGTCATCAATAGGTTTTTACTTTGTGCACTCCGACGAAGGGAGGAAGATGATCGGATCATTATGCAAATAAGTGGATCCACCTTTTTAGTTTCTTATAAAGCAGTTTATGTCAAATGATTTTTTTTTAAATATAATATTGTTGTATAGCTTGACCAGTTGACTCAAATTCATGTTGTAAACTACTTTTATTTTTCTGCAGATATTCAGAAAATTAACCAGGAATGTAAAATTCTATGTTCAGAAGATTTTCTCATAGTTTAGATTACACAGTATGTTTCTAAATAACTTTGAGGTTTTTGGTAATTTTAGTTGATGTGAATGAAACAATTAATGCCTGAACAGTGGAAAGGATCTAAGTTTGCTATTTGCACTTAACGTAAGAACTATCACAAGAGGGTGCTTAAATCGTTTCTATTAGTGAGGGTGAGCCTTTTTAAAACTTCTAGAGCAAATTTCATCCCCAAATATAGCATCGACACAAAACTCCCCCATATATACATATGAATACTGAATATAAATAGATAGATGATAAAACATAAATACATATATTTTCTACAAATTCTACGAATAATTCCCTGTGAATAAGTATCTATGGATTCTCAACGATCTAAGAATAACTAACAAGAAAAAGGTTTAATTTCAAAGAAAAATAATCAAACAAGTCATTTGTATAAATTGTCTATTTGCTCTTTGTACAAAGATACAACCTGATCTCGTCGGATTTTCATGGTTGGAGTCATTAGACCACTATCGATCTGCAATCGAGTCAAACACAAGACTGTTACTAGAAATGCACAAAAGAGTAAGACCGTTGAAGCATTTTGGCACAGGGGTATGGGAAGTGACCGAATGAGAACAGAATGAAAGTGAGTGTTTGGTTTGGAAAATGATTTCTCGATAATGCCTTTGGTTCCTGACTTGGGGAAACGACTCATAACATCTCCTAAATGGGAGATATAAACGCATTCCCTAATACTATCAATCTTTTCTCATTCCTCCCTTAGTTACCAAACACACCCTAATAAATCTCGATTCTTAATGCAAAAAATTTACCGTGAAAGGTTCATCAACCACCATGAACGGCCCAACTTGAAAAGAGCACTCTGAGGTCCTGCATGAAAACAATTTGTCAAGCAGGAGCAACACTTCGGTGCACCAGTTGCACTTTGCAAGTTGACCAAAAAATTTCAACCAAGCTACTTTTTTGACACAAATTTTCAATATAAAGTAAAGTAGTGATTCTTGTAATTATCCTATCTACATTCTACCTTGTTAGATTTATTCTATACTTTAGCTCAGATATTTTAAAAAATTTAAGAACCTCATAATTAAGATGTCGAAAAAATTTATTGGACTATGATGACAACAAAATTAGGTAATCGAAAATGGTACGAAAATCTTCATAGAAGCAGCTTGTCTTACCATTTTGTCAACTCGTCATGCAACAGTTTAAACTGGTCCTGCTTGCTAAGCTCCGTGGCATCGGCTTCCACTAAGGACAACCTTTTAGCTTCTAATAGCATATCTTCTTTATTTGGGACTATTATAGCTCCAAGTCGTCGTTGATCCTATACACCATTGGTACCAAATCACTAATTTTATTTCATGATTCGTATTTACTAGTTGAGCCCTCCCCATATTACACAAGTTTTTTGTAAAAATCAATTATACAATATAAATGCATTATTATACTTGAATTAATATGTTTATAGTGTAAAATAATATAAATAAATTATCATCTCAAGAATAAGCCGAAATTAAGCTCATTAACAGTATAAGTTATTCCCTCCGTCCAATTTTATTATGCCCACTTCTTCGGGCACGGGTTTTAATGAATATTGATTAGTTTATGTATAAAGTAGATAAGTTGGGGGTATGATGGGATGTTGTGGGGTCCATTTATTGGTAAAGTGATTGTTTATGAATAAAGTTAGTAGCAATTTGAGTAAATAAGTGATGGTTGGAGGGTGGAGATAAAGTAGTGTGAATAGTATTATTTCCAAAAAAGGGAAGGGGCATAATAAAATTGGACAACCAAAAAATGAAAGTGAGAATAATGAAATTGGACGGAGGGAGTAATATTTAGTGAATGCCAATACGACCTCTATTTAAAAAAAAAAATTTATAGAAGTGTTAGACAAAACAAAAAATCAAAATATGTAAAGATTTGCAAATTTGTATAGTTGGTAAGAGTGAGGTGCAAGGTTAAAACTCATGTGTTTTTTTTTAATTATACAAAATTTTAATACACAAACTCAATATAATGAATGAACACACAGACTTTAGATTTACCAAAAACTAAACTAAATTAGCCCAAAGCACACATCAACATTCTAAACTGTCTATTACTCCATATAAGGGTGATTATTGTACTAACCTGGCCGATGACCATGATCTGTTGAATAAGGCTACTTCTGAGAGCAGCCTCTTCAATCTCCGATGGCTCAATATTTTCACCTGTATGTGTGTGTGTATTAGTGAGTGAGTGTGTATGTCTGAGAGAGAGATTAATATTCTGAACTACTTAAGGAGAAGAAGTTGAGTTGAAATTAAAACAAAATCAAAGTTTTACCAGTTGTAAGAACGATTGTGTCTTTTGCGCGTCCTTCTAGAACAATAACTCCTCCAGCTTGGCGACTACGTCCTCTAGAATGACTAGGACAAATCCAACCAATATCACCAGTATTTAACCATCCATCCTCATCTACAGCATGTTTTGTGGCCGACGGGTTCTGATTTAACACGTCATAAACGATATTTAACTTCTGTTTAACTGATGAATAATAGGCATAAATTCATTGACGGGTTAATATTAAGATATGAAACAAAATTTTTTATTTTGAAATCTAAATCTGGTTCTATTTTGAGATTTTAGAATCCCATTTTTTAAAACCCAATAATACATCCCTACAAATACCTATAAACTCTACAAATACTGTCTTTTTCTACACACCACACTCTCAGTGACTCATCAATGCAAATATGATTTTTTGTATTCTCACTATTATTTTATTTATCACTCTTCACATTTTTTATTTTTTACTTTTGCAACTTTCAATAAAGCACACTAATTAGTAGTACACAATAATTATAATAACAATCAACAATAATATAATAGTACAACATCACACACTCTTACACATCGATTTAACATAAAGTTAAATCAACACAACATTTCTTTCTCTCAAGATTTTGAAGTCCACTAAATTCTGAAATCCAGATTTCAAGAACCTCTAAATCCCTAATCAAACATACCCTAGATGTTTAAATTTGGAATTTATATTCTTACAGATGTAAGGTTAATTTTCTTTGCAATAAAATAGAATAAAGAGAACTCATCAATTCATTCAAGAAGTAAAAAGAAGCTAACATAAATGCATGACTGGAAAAAAAGGACAATATCCATTTCTGCCGGCTTTTTTTGATTAAGAAAGATAAAAACATGGACACAGCCTGGTTTTTTGGAGACAGTTGCTATTTGGAGTCCAGTTATACTGTTTACAAGCATTTTAAATAAGAGTTAGTCTGGAGACCAATTTGCCCTGCAGTGCCTTCATAGTGTCAAAATAAAAGCTTCGGCGTACCTTGTAATAACCCTTCATCACTTGTGGGCCCCTTACTTTGACTATGCCTTTCGATCCATTAGGGA
Organism: Galeopsis tetrahit; assembly: GCA_963675135.1. Lineage (NCBI taxonomy): Eukaryota > Viridiplantae > Streptophyta > Magnoliopsida > Lamiales > Lamiaceae > Galeopsis > Galeopsis tetrahit. The sequence continues at coordinate 53,577,465 of OY776124.1, read as the reverse complement.
CAACTTCATCTGTTTCAGCATCGAAAACTTTGATTTCCGTATGTCGAAGAGGATGTCCGATTGAACCAAGGACCTTCAAATAATAAAGTGACATTGTCAAGAAACGTGCCATATGAGAAAGCATATATTGTATACATGTGTCTCTGAGATCTACTGATATACATTTAAAGTTCTCAAGGGATGCCATTATAACCAGAATTGCAGCAAAATCTATTTAAGCAGTGATATTAATTGCTCTTGATCATGGGTTAAAATTCATTTTGGTCCCATAAGTTTTGTCTTTTCTGCAAAAGGTCCCAAAAAAGTTTTTTTTTTTTAAATTTAACCCCATTACTCCTTAGTTGGTGCAATTTTGGTCCCAATGTCGGCAGAATTGAAGTACGAAGTAGTTTTGGGGCACATTTTTGGGACCTTTTGTGGAAAAGACAAAAGTTACGAGGCCAATGTTACGGGCCTGAAACCACATAGTGCTCCAAATTTCGGCAATTTTGGGACCAAAATATGAAAAATTAAGGAGTTGCGAGATTAAATTGGAAAAAATCTACCATTTTTTTGGGACCTTTCGCGGAAAAGACAAAAGTTATGTGACCAAAATGAATTTTAACTCCGCGATTCTAATAGCTTTTAAGCAGCTTAATTTATGATACCTAAAAGCACCTCCTGCTTCATTTGGTGGAACTTCGCTTTATACTCGTATTTTCAGAAATGATGTTCTTGTCAATGGATGATTGAATTTTTCAAATAAGATAGAATAGCTAATTTCAACTAAATCATGTTTAACCAACTGATTTATATTGAATAAATGTCCTCCACAATTTCATGGCCATTTCATTTTCCTTCAGTACTATTTCACATAACAACGAAAAGGTAGAATATATTTTTATTGGAATGCTTTTTATAGCATGATGAGATCAATTAAATTCAAATGCATGAACTATGTCTCTTACATTGTAGTTTAGTCTTCGAGCAGCAACGATAGGTGCGGATTCTGTTAGACCGTATCCATTCTGAACTATAATGCCAATTGCCTGTGTCAACAAAATATAGTACATTAAAATTTTCACCTACAACCATTCTATAATGAGTCAATTGCATAAAAAATTATAACATATTCCTGTAAAATTCAGAATTCGATACACAAACTTAATTATTTTTGCAATTATATCATATGACTATTTTTCAGTAACTTATGCTGGCGTAACAGCCGAAAAATCTTTGAAAAGTTTGCAAATAAATTCACGACCTTTTGTTAATTATTGTTTCAACTTAATCATAATCTTTTTTGTTTTATTTTGCAATTTCATACACTAACACATCAGTCAGAAAATTGTCATGTGATAGAAGTGCAACAATTTGAAAGGCCGTGCATCAAATTGCGAATTTTAAAAACATATGTTGTAGTTGAAAAAACGTGAAAAGACATGATTTATTTTGCAATTAAGCCTTCTATAATTGCTATAATTGACTTTGACAATATAAAAGGATCTTCTGTTTCATATATATATATATATATATTACACATAAAATAAAATTAAGATTTATATTCAGAATATATGAAATTTAATATGTTGCAAAATAGCAGTGGGTGGGGGAAGAAGCAAGAAAGTTGGAGGGGACGGATGGTAGCAGTTTTAAATTAGGAATTTTTAATATATGGGGCAGTGTCAATCCATCCGATGATATATATATATATATATATATGTAGAGAGAGAGAGAGAGAGAGAAGGATCTGACCTCGAAGAACTTGTCGACATGTGGTGGCAAGCTACCACCTCCACTTATGCTAGCCTGGCAAATGTCGAACGAGTTTTTATTCGAATTTCTCACCAAGAAGAACCTTATAATAGGATAGAGCGATATAAACCTTTGAAATGCCAATAGAAGATTGAATTTTACTGTAGAAAATATTCTTTGCCAATATATGTAGTGGCCACAATATCAAAGCAACGATCCTTGACCACAACCAGTCAAAAACTGCAGTAAGGTGGGAAGGTTGTTCAGGATTTCTGGTCAGACATTTCCCCTAGGAAAACACAAGAAATTGATAAATGAATATAACCTCTTGAAAGAGTTTGCAACATTAAGAAACTGAGAAAATTACAATGCGATTTTCCAATAGGATTATTTCAAAGAACATACATGCTTTTCATTGTTCGTGTTGGCCCAGTGACAAGATCACAAGGGCTCAGAATGGTTTTAGTTTTTTCTCTTTTTTCTTCTCAAGATTCACATCACTAGTGGAAAGTGAATGACTTACGCATCTCAACCTTCAACCTCCAACTATTTTGATAATCCATGGAAGCTTGTTTATGGGGGTGATATGGGCATTTTATCAAAGACATCATCCTAAAGCGTTTACCCTCCTTTGTTCGATTTTTTACTTCACTGGTTTTGAGTTGGTGCACGTACCAACAGACTTAAATAAATTGGAAGGCTTGGCTAATAGAAAAGGCAAAAACGGCAAGGCACACTATTAGAAGACAAAGTTCTTCAGAGCCCGTTTGGCTGAGCTTATAAGCTCCTTAAAAACAGCTTATAGGATGTTTAGAAACTTGTAAGTTCTCCAAAATTGTGTTGGGTAAAAAAAGATGTTCAATAGCTTATAAGATCTTAAATAATTTATTTACAACTTTCTAAAAAAAAAAAAACACCAATACCCCAACTTATTTTTTAAATTTTTTGAAGCTATACTTAAATTATGATTTATTTAAAAAAAATTAAAATCAACCCAACCCACCCCCACCTCAACATAAAAAATAAAAATATAATTATTTTATACATTAAAATCTAAAAAAAAAATATCCAAATGATTTAAAATTAAATTTAACTACTTATAAATTAAATCTTTTAAGCTCTTGAAACAACTTATAATTAAGATGTTAGAGCTTATACGATCCAGCCATTAAATTATGTATCACACTGATCTGACTTTGGCAAGGATATGTTAATCTGTTAATATCGAAATGATTTAAGAGAATAACTCATCACTTGCGACAAGCTCATGAAAGTAACATCACCAGTTCAGGAAGTTACTACCTCATAAATTCTTCTTGCCTCCATGTATGCAAAACTGATCTTTAAGAAAAAAAGGGAAACCAGTTTACGGACAGCAGAACTTGTTCTGATCTGTTTCTGAATCCCACTGCAGTATATAAGACAAATATAAATCATATATAATAAAGAATGAGACACAATGAGCTGAAATGACGTATGACGTAAACAGGTTTACCTGTAAAGCGTCTCAAATACTAAAGGGACAGAAAAAATATAATGAGGCTGATAACGTCGCAAATCTTGCTACAATCAAATTGAATTCATCGAGTTACTTTTGCATTAAAACTAAAATGAGGGGAATATTTTTATAGGCCCATAACTTAGAGGGGGGTATTGCGGACTGACACATTTAGGCCAAATTTGGGCTAAAGTGTCACGTGCTACTCACATGTTTGGCCTAAATGTGCGAAAATTAAAATACAATGGCCTTTATTAGCCAGCCCAAAACACCCTAATTTGGCCTAAATTTGACAAAATCAGAATATACAAGCATAAATGTGCCAAATTAAATATAATGGCCTAAATCTGCCAGCATGTAAAGATACTGTCCAACAATTGCTACCCCCCTATAGTTACGTTACAGTCCTAAAAAAAATTATTCTCCTAAAATGAGTAAACTGAATGTAATCAACAAAAGTATGCTTTGAAATTTGGATGTCCTGTGATTATCAATATTGAAGAAAATAGCATACCTTTAGGTACTTGACCGTGGAGTATACTTGCTCAGTTCCATGGGTAAATAAGAAATATTCGGAAGCTCGTTCATATGCATGCCAAGGTGGCAGAATGCTCAGAAATCTATCTCCAGGAACAGCTGGCACAATGTCCCATATGCTTTCAATCTATGTGGAAAAATTAAATATCACATTAGATGGTCTGCTCAGGAGAATACATCAGGCATCTTATTAATAATATGGATAATTACAAAAACCACCCTTGAGGTTGAGTCTAATTACAAAATAAATAAATGAAGTTTTTCCTGCAAATACTTCCTTAGCGTATTACAAACAAGTTAACTTGCTGCAATTTGTAAGGAAATGGTTTTCTCGTAACCAGGCTAAATCTAGGATAGTTTTTGTAAGGCAAAAGGTGTTTTTTTAGCCCTGTAAAGTTTGCCAATTTTTGCTTTCAGGACACTCTACTTTTCCGAATTGTATTTTGTCTTGTTAACTTTCAAAATTATACTTTTTAGTCCTTTGGCTGATTACAGTGGGTTAGCAGCCGATTTTAAGCAATTGCGGCATTATTTTACAAATTCAAATATATACTCCATCTGTCCACCAAAAGTATACTCACTTACCTTATTTGTTCGTCCACCAAAAGTACGCACATTCCTTTTATGAAAACACCAATTTATCTTCACTTTCCAATCACTACTTAATTATTCAAATTGGCACTCAACTTTACTCACAAAAATCACTTTATCATAAATGGATCCCAAAATATCCTTACTTTATCAACTTTATCGACTTACTTTATCTGTTTTTTCTTAAAACTTGTGCCAAAAAGTATGAACATACTTTTGGTGGACGGATGGAGTATTTAATTTCAAAACCGGTTACTAGTTGTAGCTGGTCAAAGGACTAAAATGTTAAATTTTGAAAGTAAACACACAACATCTGAACATGAAAACGAAACACCCTTGCATCTGAAACCTGAATTTCATTAAGATTCTATGATGCAATAATACAAAAAATCAACTACACGTGGCATGCCTCTAGCCATATGCTATCTATGCCAAAGGAGCAGCACATCACAATTTTATAAAAAAATATGAAGTTTCAGAATAAGCTTATAAGTAAAAATTAACGTTTGAGTATGTTACATACAAATGGCGCAACAAGCAGGGCATTAAGCCTATGAATAAGAATACGGGTGTATAAGTCATTTGGGCCTAGATAGTTAAAGCCCACATATGAATGTATATAAATAGGGTGATCTCGCATTAGTTAGGCATGAGATATTAATTGTAAATTCGGCTTAGGCTTGGGCAGAGTTAATCTCTGTGGACTCTCTTCTTGAGTAATATCCTTTTTCTTGTTCTTGTTAGCAACCATCCTCTCTTCTTGGCTAACAATTGGTCCGATCTGCCGGCCATCATGATTCAAGGATGGATTTCCTAGAGGCGATGGTCACGACCTTGTCCAAGAATCACGAATCGTTATCCAAGAGCCACGAATCAACGCTACACCGACTGGATACTACCGACGCCAAATTGGACGTTGTTCAGGCATCCATAGCCTCCCTCGAACAATTGTTCTTGAACGCGTTCAAGGGCAAGGGGCCGGCTACCCCTAGCGCCGCGCCGGACACATCCTCACAAAGTTCCCCCACCACCCCTGCCCCATCGCCCCCTTTCGTGCGGCCAACCCTCAAGTTCGACCTTCCAACCTTCAACGGCGATGACCCCTCTGCCTGGCTTGCCCAAGCAGACCAATTTTTCACAATTCACGGTGTGCCCGCCGATACTCGTATCAATCTGGCCTTGGTCGCCAAGGAAGGACCTGCCCTCCATTGGCTCCAGTGGGTCATGGGCCGTTTTTCGAACCTTTCTTGGCCCCAATTTACAGAGGAACTGCTGAAGCGATATGGGGACGACCCACAAGCGAATCCGTACGAAGCCCTAGCTCATACTCGCCAAACGGACTCGGTCGACGCCTACGTCGATTCATTCATCACCCGGTTGGCCGCGGTACCAGCCCTATCCGATACTATAGCCCTGGGACTTTTCTTGAATGGCCTTCGCGAAGACATTCGTTTACGGATCCACTCCAAGGATGCAGTTGAGATTGAGGCAACAATGCATCTCGCGCGCGAATTAGAGCGGCAGATCGACTCCTCTAGACCAACAACCGCCAGATGCACAACCCCTTTTTCATCGAGGTCTATTCCGTTCCGCTCTCAACAGACGCCGCAACCGTCGTCTAAACCACCTTTCATCCCAGCTGCACCGCGAAGCTTCAGACCCCAATCGAGTTCACCATCCGCTACCACGCCTTCAAGAGACTCTTACGGACACCGCCCGGGTACCAACCAGCAAGAGTCGTCCGCCTCCAACGCCTTGTACCGACCCCGCCCCACCCATCAAATGTCCTAGACCGACTAAGCCGATTTACGCGCTCGGGGTCTGTGTTATAAGTGTCGTGAGACTTACTCTCCGACCCACGTCTGCTCTCAACAGTCCCTGCGCATTATGGTCGTTCTTGACGACGACGAGACCCCTGATTTGCACGAACTGCAGCTTACCGCTCCAGAATGTCAAGAACTGCAATTAACCGACCAACAAACCCCAGGACCCCACGCGACCGACCCATCTATGGAGCTTACTACGGCATATGGTTTCTACAGGCCTCATACACTAAAAATCCTCGGCCTAATTGGGGACTTTCAGGTCGCGGTTATGATTGATAGCGGCGCCACCCACTGCTTTGTGTCGCCCGGCATCGCCGCTCGCCTCTCCCTCCCGATTGACAACACAGAAACCCTTCCCGTAAGGCTGGGCGACGGAAACCAAGTTCTTACGGCTGGACTTTGCAAGGTCCTCCGGCTGACATTAGCATCGGTCACTTTTACTATTGTCGCGTATGTTTTTCCCGTGACGGGTATTGATATAATCTTGGGGGTCTCTTGGTTAGCTACCTTGGGAGATATACGTGCGAATTGGGCCACTCTGACCATGTCGTTCGTCCATGAGTAACTACCGATCACAATTCGAGGAATCCCAGGCCTGGAGCACCGCCAAATTCCGTCTGCGGCATCCCTGAAACTCTCGGAGGTCGAGTCTTACTGGCTAGTTTGGATCTCGGAAGTACAACAGGCAGAGGCTAAAGTCACGCCACAGATACCCCCCGACATCCAGCCCCTCCTCGACGAGTTTCCCACGGTCTTCACACCGTCCTCGACCCTTCCCCTCTCTCGGCCATCTGACCATCGCATTCCTCTGAAGGCAGGGGCGGAACCGGTCTCCATTCGACCATACCGATACTCGGCCGCGCAAAAGGACGAAATTGAAAGATTGGTCACGGAGATGTTAGCGGCTGGCCTTATTCAACCTAGCTCCGGACCCTACTCAAGCCCGGTCCTCCTCGTTCATAAAAAGGACGGCAACTGGCATTTCTGCGTGGATTATAGGGAATTGAACAAACGGACAGTTCCGGATAAATATCCCATCCCAATAATTCAAGACCTCTTGGATGAGTTACACGGGGCCTCGTGGTTCACACGCTTGGATCTCCGCGCGGGATACCACCAAATCCGCCTTGTAACTTCCGACACACAAAAGACAGGTTTCCGAACGCATTCCGGTCATTATGAATGGCTGGTCATGCCGTTCGGGTTACAAAATGCACCTTCTACTTTTCAATCGGTTATGAATGATTTGTTTCGGCCCTTTCTTCGAAAATTTATCTTAGTCTTCTTTGATGATATTCTGATTTACAGCCCCGATTGGCAGTCGCACCTTCGTCAGATTCGAACGGCACTTTCCCTCCTTTCGCCAGCCTCGTTTGTGGTGAACATGAAGGAGTGCGCTTGGGCTTGGCCGATGAGGATGCTACGTGGGTGGACGAGGAACATTTCTTCTCTCAGTTTCCGAACTTCGGCCTTGAGGACAAGGCCTTTCTTAAGGACAACGGAGTTGTTACATACAAACGGCGCAACAAGTAGGGCATTAAGCCTATGAATAAGAATACGGGTGTATAAGTCATTTGGGCCTAGATAGTTAAAGCCCACATATGAATGTATATAAATAGGGTGATCTCGTCATATGAATGTATATAAATAGGGTGATCTCGTTTTAGTTAGGCATGAGATATTAATTATAAATTCGGCTTAGGCTTGGGCAGAGTTAATCTATGTGGACTCTCTTCTTGAGTAATATCCTTTTTCTTGTTCTTGTTAGCAACCATCCTCTCTTCTTGGCTAACAGAGTATGAAGTACTAAGCAGCCAACCTGTCTTCTGAGATTTAGTAGCATGCTTTAAGCATCAAATACTTTATACGGCTATCCCTAACAATTTAAATTTCAGATAAGGTGATTGTATATTCTCATGCCAAAGCTATATAAGTACTTCATTTCAGAGAGACGTAGAAACTTCTATGAAAAGCACATGGACTACAATTTAAGGGGAACTCCTGTAATTTAAAACGGTGTAAGCTTTAGATGAAAAATCAACTTTGCTTAGCTAAGTTTATTATCAGAACTTCAAAGCCCTATTGCACAATTCAATCTTTTGCTGCCACATAGGAAGTTACGTGCGTCAATTTTTTTTAAAAAATCTGAACTTAGTTGAGCTGAAATTTAATAGGAGAAAACATCCAACCTGGTGCAGCAGATTCTTGTGTGTGAGCATAACACCTTTAGGATTCCCAGTGGTGCCACTTGTATAAACCAGAGTAGCAATATCATCAGAGCTTATAGTTTTATAAATATATTGTCCCCCTGAAATTAAGGCTACCCCAATCAGTGATGGTCAATTGGTGACTATCGGTAAATAAAGACGCTAAGGCCGTGTTTGGTTTGGGATTGGCCATTTCCAATCCAATCTCTCTCAATCCCTCTCAATTCAAATACCAATACATCCCTATAATACATCTACACACCTATTTTTATACAATCACATCACCATTTTTATTAATCTCATTCTCTCTCCTACTTTTATTTCACACACTCATTCTCTTTCCTATTATTTTTCTACCCACTAATAAAATATTATAGCATTACTTTTGATTTGACATTAAGCTGCAAGCTGCATGCACTCATACTTCTCAATCTCTATCCAAACACAATTTAAACATAATTGCTATTAATTGATTACCCAATCCACTTTTTTCAATCACAATCTCTAACCAAACACCACCTAACAGAGGCATGCAGGCAACTGATTCAGGCAAACGTTCTTTTTGCCCCATAAGTTAAACCCACTTTGATTTTAATCCTCAAACTTTACAATTCAACTTTTTCATCGACCTGACATTTACCAGCAAATTGCCACGTCAGCAAATACAGGCAAGTTTACCTGTTACAACTGGTAAAAGGATCCAAAATGGAATTCAATAAAGTTAAGGGATGAATTTCAAAGTCGAAAAAGTTAGATGACTAAAATCAAAATGGGAGTAAGATAAAGGACTAAGAATAACATTTACCCTAACTAATTCACATACTAACTCCAGATTAACGTCATCCATTCTCATCACAACCTAGACAGGGAATGAATCGTTTCACGACAAAGATACCACTGTATCCTAAAGAGACTCACTAGCATCTTCAGAATGGCGTAGAGTTTCACGACTTTCATAGCCCAAATCTAGTATATCCTTATAACTATATACAGGAACTTCTGCTGCTGTTTCATCTATTATGTTTGGTTTCTCTCCCCAAAGCAAAATGATAAACCTCACTGTGGTTCTAGAGCAAAAGGTTCCCACGATTCGATTGTACATTACAGGATCATCCAGCACTAGTGCAACACTGCAGTTACACAACGAAACAGAATTTTTAGAAGAGAAGATGCAGGAAATTAGGGTAAAGGTATTTTTTGTCCTTTAACTTTCAAAAATTTTGATTTTAGTCCACCAAGTTTACCAAATTTAACTTTTTCATCCTTTTACCAGCTAAAACAGGTGAACAAAATTCAAAATTTTCGTCATTTTAACCGGATAAAAAGAACGAAAAAGTTGAATTTGGAAAACTTAAGGGACGGATTTCAAAGTCGAAAAAGTTAGATGACTAATTTTAAAAAATTAGTGCAAGTTAACGGACAAAAATGTACATTTACTTTGGAAATTAAAACAGGTTTTAATAGGCAGTGATCATCATGTAGTTTATTTCGATATATTAGATTATTGCAACAGAAAATTGCAATATGCCAGTTAATAATGTCCACGGTCCACCACATAAAGACAATTATATATTGTTACCAACGGCAAGGCATATAGTAATTTTAAACACAATTCGTTCCACAGCTCACTCAGCTGTAACACACAAAGTCTAATCTCTAATGATCATAATCTAGTAATATCAAGCATGTTAGAGGCAATGGAATGGAACACATGAATAAATTGCAAAAGAAAATAGATCACTACGGGAAAAATCCTGTCCCAACCCAAATGGCTGATCCCAACCTGAAGCCAATTCATATTTGATCCTCCGATAATCTAACTAGGAGACACAAGACAATATAAGCCCAGGGGCCAATTCATTCACTAACTTAAAATAAAACCCTAAACAATAATCACTAAAATAAGAAGCCTTGTCCTCAAGGCTGAAGAAGAGAGGAACAGGCCCCGAGTCAAAACCTCAACCGCTCACGTAGGGAAACTGATGCTTCTTCAACTTCCTCGTCTGAAATGATCAAGACTTGCAGGGATTTCTTTGCACAGACGTGCAGTGGCGAATAGGGTTCACGACACTTGAAACACAAACCCATTGAGTGCAGGTCCATATATTCCAAGTGGGACATCAGAATAGAGGCACGGGTGTTAGGTGACACTGAAGAGTCGGTAGAAACAGCCGAAAGACGAGGAGCCGAGTTGCTCCCTGAGAAACGATATCCCCTAGAGTCATGCTGGGAATCAGGAACAGAAACCCCCTGTATATGTTCCCCCCCTGGTGCAAAGGTGCGAGTGGCTACAGAGTGGTCGTTCCGATGAGGCGGAGGGCGACTTGAATTCTGGAATGAGCAACCCATGTATGGAGAATGGGGCGCCGCTAATTCTCCCTCAATTTTCCGAGTCAAGTGCATAAAGGAATAGATATCCTCAGCATCTTTGGAGCGGATACAAACATGAATATCCTCCTGAAGGCCAGCAACGAATAAACCCAAGGCATCTGAGTTGGAAAGAGTTGGAACCACCGCCTAGCGGGAAATATACTGATCCACATAATTGTCTACAGACGAAGTCTGGCGTATAGTAGCCAGGCCTCACACGGGTTGGCCCTCGGGTCGTCCTATACCTCTCGAGTAATTCAATAGTGAATCAGCGCCAACTCATATTCGGGAACGCCCCAATAGCCAGTGCACCCAATGGAGGGCAGAGTCGTCCATGGCAATCAACGCCAATTCGAGTTTCATGTCTTCGGTTGTGTTTTCAATCCAAAAAAAACTGTTCAGCATGCGATATCCAGGAGGAGGGATTCTCGCCTCTGAATCCTGGTACGAACAACCATGACTCGCGATCGATGGATGGACGACCGAAGCAGGCACAAGTTATCCGCGTCAGACGCAGCGGAGCCGTCCGCAGGGGCTTTCCCTCGAAGCAACTGACGCATCATGGTGTACAGCTAGTCCAAATGCATGTTGACGGATGACCCGTTGAGTTAAACCGCTTCCAAACCCTGTTTCAATTCCTTCACTCCCTTCTCTAACATGGACACATGATCTTCCATTCTCGTCATGAGGGTCGTCGAGTCGGACCAATTGCTGGAGGCAAGGGATTGGAAGTTTGGAACACACGAATAAAACAGAAAACTGAAAAAAAAAATTGCACAAGAAAAAAGAACAATAGTGCATAAATCCCGTCCCAAGACAAATGGCCGATCCAAAGCCGAAGCCAATTCAATATTTGATCCTACAATAATCTAACTAGGAGGAGAAACAAGACAATATAAATAGACTTAGAATCCTAACCCTAACTTAAGCCCTAGGCAACTAAGCCAGGGGCCAATTTATTTCACTAAGTAAAAATAAAACCCTAAACAATAATCGTTAAAATTAGCAATTAGGCCATTTCTGACAAAAGAAACTTGTAATGCATGCATCCTTATACAACAATGGTTATATTAATTCTTCATATTTTAATAAATCATTCGAGCTAGCGATTTCTTTATTGGGTTTTTTCTTCCTAGAATCAGAATTGGTTTAACAATGATTCACAGTTGGCAAGAAGATAAGGCAACGAAAAAGAGAGAGCAATGATATGGTCACTCTAGTGATAAAAACACGGAGACATGTACAACCAGACCCCTAAGGCCATGTTTGGAAAGAAATGGTGGTGGATGGGATGGTGATGGAGATGAAAAAGGTGGATGAGGTACCAAAGTGAAAGCAAGTATGTGTTTGGTTAGAGATGGAGAAGTAGGAGTGGATGAAACTTTATGTCAAATCAAGAGTGATTTGTATTATTTTATTAGAGATTTTATTATTGTTAGTTAATGAGATAATGATTGAGTAGAAGAAAAGTAAGAGAGGGAATGTGTGGGTGGAAGAAAAGTATGAGAGACAATGAGAGAGTGGAAGAAAAATATGAATGAGAGAGTAGTGGTGATGTGATTGTATAAAAATAGGTGTGGAAATTTCAAAAAAAAAAAAAAAGGTGTGTAAGTGTATTATAGGAGTGAATGAATATTTGGATGGGGGATTTGAATGGGTTGGGGGATGGCCCATCCCCATCCGAATAGGGCCATTGCTTTTCAAACGTAGCCTAAAGAATTACCTCTGGTCCAAGTAAGCCCTTAAAGTAATTTTACAGGTTCAAGTAAATTCATAAAGTAATTTTAGGTGCAAATAAGCCCTTTCATCTTTTAAAAATTGAACAAAAGGACAATTATATTGACAAAAAAAAAATTTCCATCAAATGTGGTTAAATGATAGATTCCCTAATTTTAAGAGGAAATAAATATATAAAATAAAATACTTATTTAAAAAATCATGCCAAGATAAGGAAAAAAAATACTAATAAATATAAATTTCTTATTTTTCAAAAAATATATTAAGGGCTTTCTTGAACCTGAGGTAATAGTTTAGGGGGCATGGATGTACTTTATCCCTAAAAACAATTTGGTGTCCAGTCTAATGGGAGTACATGGTGGAAAATGTGTTTTTAATAGCATAAGATATAGGAACAAGGTAGCAATGTCATAGAAAATCTAGAGAACAAACTTCTTAATAAGCTAAAATAAGAATACCACACATCTGGAACGAAACTTGTCTAACCTTTCAGAGTGGTTGTATATATGTAAAAGCTCTTCAACAGATGACCTTGTACCTCTGACAACATTGATCGCACCCGTAGCCATAATACCTTAGGACAACACATTAAAGAAGAGTTAAGTCAAAAAAGTATAAGGTTTTGTCAAATCCTGACTATACTTTCACATTCATTTTTAGGAGGGGATATAAAATTTCAAGAATGAATTCAAATAAAATCATAGATATCATGGTCCTCCAACTTCCGGTTTAATGTAGTAACAATAACTTGATAAAGGAAAAGATACGAGTTTTAGTGAGAACGACCCCGGTAACATTGACTTATTCTATTCGCCAATTAGGAATGAGACCAATATACTAAGTACTCCCTCCGTCCCAGGATTTTATGCACACTTTGACCGACGCGGAGATTAAGAAAATGGAATAAAGTGATGTGTAAGGTAAATAAAAGAGGGGTATTATTGGTAATTCATTGACTAAAGTGATAGAGATTTGACTAAAGGTAAAACAAAGGAGGGGTATTATTGGTATTATTGTTTCCTTTTTTGGAGTGTGCAAAAAATGTTGGGACGCCCGTTAAGGAAAGTGTGCATAAAATCGTGGGATGGAGGGAGTAATTATCAACCTATTTCAACCAAAGCAAAGTCAAGTAATGGTAAGAAACCTATTGCCTTACAATCCAATTTAATAGAAATTTGTGTTATTTGCTGATCTGCACTTAAATAAGTTCATGACAATGATGTCATAAAAATGTGTGAATATTCAAATGGAGGCACTGATATGACATGAGATACGGGTCGGGTCAAATATTCTTGTTCAACATTTGCAGAGATTTTTTCTTTTTTTTTTTTTTTTTTTGCTAATAGACTATAAATGTCAGGAAGATCTTCATACTTTTCATTTAATTTTAATTGAACATATTTAAAGACTTTAAACACGGAGGAAGCTGGTGCATACCTTGATCAGAAACAAGCCACCGACATGAATTATCTGCAAAGAGCGCAAGCTTTTCCTCTGGTTTTAATCCAATAGCTCTTAAACCTTCACAGAAGTTCAAAATTTCTTGCTCTAGCTGAAACATATTTAAAAAAGAAAAATGCATTCAGATAAAACTGATCCAAAATAGGACAAAGAGAGAAAAATGGAATACAAAACCAATTACGTCAGATCATTCTGGAAAAACTAGAATATTAAAGTGTACGACAGCAAACAAAAAATAATAGAGATGGTGACAGAAAAATGCCATAAATATGAATCCAGTATATGAATGGAACCTCTTACCAAAAGAACTATTTTCTTAATATAGAAGCAATGACATCTCTACATGGGGTGTGATGTAAATAGTTTTCTCTAAGTTTCATTAATCAGGTCCTATTGATCCATCAACAATGCTATTCATACATTTACATATTAGGATTTAGGACACAGTACCAAAAACGGGAATAGAAGGATATGAACAGCATAGAAAAATGCTATTCTCAGAATCTAGCCTTCTGTTCCTACATTTATACATGATCCTCGCATCACATGCTAGTGTAGCAAATCATGTATAACCCAGCCGGAATAGTGAAAAGGATATCCCCTTGTAATTTGTATACAGCCATTGATCAAACAATTACAACCTAGGATTCTATGAAAGGTGGAAGAAACTGAAACACCTCAAAAGTGAAGAACCTTTAGGAGATGTTTGTTTTGGGTGTTTAGTGGTTTTTAGAAACCGGTTTTTGAAACCTGGGGGATTTTGAAATCCTGAAAATTGGCGAGGTGGTGTATCGACTCCGTCTTCCGGAGGGCTCCCGCGTGCATCCCGTATTCCATGTGTCCCTCTTGAAGCCGGCAAATTGGGGATGTGTCCACGACATCGTCCCTGCCAGAGGCGTTTGACGTATATGACGAGGTCTACCTACCTGGGGACGTTCTGGGCAAGCGTACAGTCACTACGGATGGGGTCGAGGACGAACAGGTGCTGGTTAAATGGCAGAATCTGGATGATGACCTCAGCACGTGGATGGATGTTAGCGATTTTCGAGGCCAGTTTCCTGAGTACAGCCCTGAGGACAAGGCTGTTTTAAACGGCAAGGCAATTGATAGACGACCTCCAATTAATAATTAGTATAAAAGGAGAGTTAAATAGGCATAGGGGTAGCCTGGGTATTTTCATTATGAGTAATAGGGGAATGGCCTCTATATATACTTGAGGCAATTACCTAGTTTGGAATCTAGAATTCAATTGTAAACTTGCAGCCTTGTGGCTTGTGTGGCAGACGGAATATCCTCTATGGCCCTCTCGAGGGAGTTTTACCATTCAATAATATCCGTTTTCTTGCGAATTGTTCCCCATTAGTATTACTGTCTATCAGTGTGTTTGTTTTGGGATTTTGAGCAAGGTGGGATTTAACTTTATGTCAAATCAATGGGGTAGAGTGAATGATGATTTATTATTATATTGTTGTTGGGTGTGATTGTAATGATTGAGTGATGTGGGCAATGATTTAAATATATTAAAGTGTACAGAGAGAAAAATGGTTGTATTGGAAAGTGTGATAGTAGGTTTATAAGTTTAGTAGCAGTGGTTTTATAAAACTGGATTTCAAAATCCTGAAGTAGAACTAGAGTTAGATTTGTAAATCCAAAACCTGGTTTTTAAAATCCAAAAAAAGCAACACCTTTAGTCATTCAATAATAATGGATATCCCAAGTTGTTCGTGAGTCTAAGAAGACCAACATTATCTGAAGTTGTTCATGAGCCCACAAGATCAATTAATTCTTAAAAAAAGTGAAATTCTGAAAGAAACCATAGCACACATTTCAGAAAAACTAAATGTTCAGTGAATTAGACTCAAAGATAGATCATTAAAGATAGCTAAGCAACAATAATAATTTCCTGTTCATAATTTCTCTCTTGGCAGATGAAATGAATCAAAGAGTATTTCAAGTTAAGTATTTAAAAGTAAAAAAAAAAGTGTTGGCTAGCATACATTATTCTGTGCATTCAAGAAACCCTTAACTGGTTTTAGGCTTTTAGCAGCAAAAAAAATCGAGAAATACCATCAGGAAGTATCTCCATAATTATTAAGGGGTGTTAGCAAATTGAAGTGGAGGGAGCAGAATCACTTTTTTTTTAAGCTTCCCCCTCCACAGTTTTAGATTTTGAGAAGCGTTTTTCAGTTGTGAGTAGAGTTTGCAAACACACCTTTAGTGGAACACAGAAGTGATGAATATCAGAACTTCATAACACGTAAAATACACCTGCAATGTCAAGTTGAGGGAATGTACCTGTTTATAAGTCATATTTGTAGGAGGGTCATGATAGGGATCCACCAACGCTATGCGATCACCAAATTTTTCTGCAGAAGTTCTCCAAATATCAGGAACAGTTTTCCACTCATTAGAAGGTAAGGTCCCGTTTCCTGATGGTATTTCACTTTCCAGAACTGGAGAGTATTTTCTGATCTGTACTTCTTTTGTCTACAGAAAGCAAAAGATATTAAATAATTTAATTGTTTTATGCTCATTGCAATGATTTTTTTCACATTACAAGATCATTTGTAATTGAACAGAAGCAAGAGTTAATAATAATATAATATACTCAACTGCGTTGCTTGTCTCACCATATCTTTTTACCAAAACAAAAATTGTTTCAGAGACGCCTTTATCAAATTAATTGTCTTCTTTAGATATGGTGGACAGAATCATATGTCAAACTTAATGACTTTTAAATGAGAGTTAAGCAGTTGAGTTTAACTAACATATCATTCAATATCACTTAAATTCAAGTCACATGCAAAAAAAGGATCTCACATCATTACAGATTTCGGAAGGAAAGATGATTTTACAAAGTTGGTAATCACTAAGGTCAGATAATATAATAGAGTTAATATTAAATACTAACATTTACCAAATAAATAAAAAGAAAAGGAAAAAAGCTCATTGCTTTGTGGCTTATGCATGCATTAAAACATGTTGCTTCATATATGCATTTCTCTCTTTCATTTCTTTTGCAACTAATTACCGGTAAAACAAGCTGCTGGTAGGTAAAACCGCCTTATGTGGAGTCATGATAAAATTGTTGAGAAGTAAGAAAGAATATCGATAAGGAAAATATATATATATACTCCCTCATGTGCACCACATAATGGGCACACTTTTTAAGAAAAAAATGTTATGAGCGGAGTGTTGAGGGGTAATTTTATAAACTTATATGAATAAAGTAAAGAAATTTGTTGGAATGAGTGTACAGGTAATGGCATTTTGTGTAAATATGTGAACATTGCAAGGGTGGAGTTTATGGAGGAGTTTCCTTTTTAGGGGTGTGCAAACAATTGTCGGACGGACGAATAAGGTAAGTGTGCAAACAATTGTGGGACGGAGGGAGTAATAGATAAGTAAAAGGTATAAGTGTTTGTTATAGCTCTCACAAATATCTTTCCAAATATCGCATTTTGCTTCAATCTTCACTCTCTGCTACCTACATATATTTCCAGTTCACATGTCTGAAGTTTTAAGTGTTATTTTTTTTAATGTTCTTGACATTATAATGCAATAACACTTGTATTTTCACCCACAGTGTGCCCTAATAAATCCTGTGAAATTTCGTAGTCAAGAATTCTAGACTACCTTACTCAAAATCTTAAGTTTGGCACAAACTATTTTCCCTATTAGATCAACAGTGTTGTATTATGTATCATAATTGCAATTTGCTCCAGCATTAAATCTTTGTCCTTATGTTTGGCAGAATTAATGAAGAAACTAATCTTTGTAAATGTAAATCCTTACATAACTATCAACACCACTTATATCTTATTTATACAAACAACCAATAAAATCAAATTTTAAGTTACATAACCAGCTTCAACTGAACTTGCACATAACAACTACATGAAAGAAAACAACTAATAACAGAGAGATAATACCATCACACAGCTTCAGTTACAAAATGGATCATCAGAAAAAGGAACAAAGAATCATCAAATTCCCATGAATCACAGTGATCACTTGAAACAGCTCTAACATAACAAACAAATGGAAAATTCTCAAGTAAAGCAGCATAATCACAGGAGGATTTTTCATAATTCAAATTTAAATCAAACAGTCAGAAGCAAACTAAGGAGGTTAAACACCCCAAAAATCACCTGTGATTGGCAGTAAAGTGGGAAATTTCGAAATGCGCTGCGTTTCTTGCACAACGACGCCGTATTGATCAATCTAGGGTGTTTAAACAGCGCATGATTTAGAGGAAGCCTTGAATCGCAAAAACTTGATATGGAGAAAGAACCCAGAGTGAACATAGTGAAATTATAGGGTAGAGAGAGAGAGAGAGAGAAATTATTAGCATACCTGCGAGAGAAGTTTTAACAAGAGAGTGATGCATTGAAGTTTCCAGATACTGCGGTGATTTTGTGCATTTAATCTCCATTAATACAATACAGGAGTTTTGAAGCAGAAGAGGGGTATGTAAAACGGCGGAAAGGATTTAATGGGGGAAGAAATGTGATTAGTATCACTGTGCGACAAAATATCAAATTTTAGTATTTTTTTTTCAATTTTAATTCTGAAGATATTAATTTTAATCCTTTTTTGACTGAAAATTTAAAAAATCAATCCATGTCATCCCATACGGTATTTAATGCGTGTCACTTATATTATTATTACTATAAAGTGTTAATCAATTTTTAATATGACATATCAATAAATTAAATACTCCGTAATAAAATATAAAGTGTAACATTAAAACTACAAGTGTGATAGGGGTAGGTGGTTTACATATTAATAGGTTAGGTAATAAAATAAATGTGGGTTCGGTAATTAGTTGGTAAATTAGACCTACATTAAAAATAAATCAATTAATACATTTCTTGGATAATTGATATTAGGCGCCTAACCTACTTGCTAAGATTTTTTTTTTCTTACTACTAAATTCCCCCTTCAATGCATGACTTGTTATATTTATTAATGTATTTATTAAAAGACAAAAATTTATATGGGACCATTATTACTTTTTAACATAAATTTATCATTTTTTTTTAATGTAAAGTGTATTAGTTTATAATTTTTTACATTTTTTTAAGAGTGATATTTGTTGGTTTTTAAACGAGTATCAATGTTGGTAAAAGTCTAGAGGGGGTGAATAAACTTTTAGATTTTCAAACTTTTTATGTGTTCGATCAGATGAGACAACCAGAAGAACTATGTGCTCAAGTCGTCTGATGCAAATAAGATGATCTGATCTTAGAGTGCGAGTGTAGAGTAGCAGATAAAGATAACAAACCTATCGATTGATATATCAGTTGGTCAGTTGGAAATCTATCTCAAGAGCTACTAGTGCGGAATTGTGTAGGCCCTAAATATCTAAACTCGTTTGTTGAATGAAAACCTTTTGATAAAGAATGACTTTATCAAGAAATGAATGATATCAGTTGATGGGATATCTGCTTATGGTAAAAACTATACTTAGTGAATTTTGACTCTTTTTGAAAACTTATGATTTGTAAAGTATGAATAAATGAATAATCAATAAACAAAAATAAATAAAACAATAAATGACATAAGTACTTATAGTGGTTCGAACAACTTGTTCTACGTCCACTCTCACGACTCAATCGTGATATTAATTCCTTTCAACGAATGTCCTTGCTACTTTATAGTTCGAAGAGAAGACTTTGATCGAGATATATTTTCCTTAGTGTATACGGATCTACTTGTTAAGAAGAGAACAAGTACTCTTTACAAAGTTGGGTTTCTTACAAATAAAATAAAGGGTATATGTATAACCAATTAAGTATGAAAGAATCACTATATCTAAGCTCGTAAGATATGAATCTTGAATCTGACTTAGTATCTGGAAACTTAGAGCTAAGGATAGAAAATATATTCAGGCTCTAGAGAATTCTTAAAGATTCTTGAGGTTCTTGAGGTCAGCTGGTGAGTTCTTCTGTTGTGACAGAATAGGATTATAGAGCATGAACAAGAAACGTAAAGAAGACAAGTGATTTACGTGGTTCACCAATGAATTGGCTACGTCCACGGGCAGAGAGGAGAACGGATTTTATTATTCAATTTAGGGTTACAGATTACAGATCTCAAAGACCATATATATAGCACTGAGATAAAACACCGAAATTGGGCCTAAAGCCCAATACTGCATGCCGTTGGGCGAAGTGTGTGATTCAAGGCATATCAACAAATCTCCACCTTGACTTGAATCTTCCTTGCAGATGCATCATTACAATGCCAGATGAACAGACTCCTCCTTTCTGCCTCAGATTTGCCCTCCTTGGGCAACTAACAGCTTGTAACATTTAGCAAGTTCAAACAATGTCGAAACTTGCTATGTGGGACCGGCTTGGTGAACATGTCAGCAGGATTATCAGCAGTACCTACTTTCATCACCTTGATTCTCTGCTCATTCCTCAGAAAATGATACCTCACATCAATATGCTTGGTCCTCTCATGATGGACCTGATCCTTGGTCAAACAGATTGCACTCAGACTGTCACAGAATACAATAACTTGATCATGATGTAGACCAAGATCACCTACAAGCCCTTTCAACCAAACTCCCTCTTTAGCAGCTTCTGTCAGTGCCATATACTCTGCTTCAGTTGTAGACAAAGTGACTGTAGCCTGCAGAGTTGCCTTCCAACTAACAACAGAACCACAAAGAGTGAAAACATAACCAGTCATAGATCTTCTACTATCAACATCTCCAGCATAGTCAGAATCAGAATAACCAGTCACAGAAATGTGAGCATCACCTCCATAAGTGAGACCAACATCAGACGTACCTCTGAGATAACGAAAAATCCTCTTCACAGCTTGCCAATGCTCCTTTCCAGGTTGTCCCATGAACCTGCTGACAACACTAACAGCATGTGCAAGATCTGGTCTAGTGCAGACCATAGCATACATCAAACTCCCTACTGCATTAGAGTATGGGACTCGAGACATGTACACCTTCTCAGCTACAGTTTTTGGTGCATAATCAGTGGATAGGTGAATATTTGTAGCACTTGGAGTATCAATAGGCTTGGCGGTAGACATGCCAAATCTAGACAAGATCTTCTGAATGTAACTCTTCTGTGACAAGAAAAGCTTCTTCTTCTCTCTTTCCCTATATATCTCCATTCCCAAAATTTTCTTGGCAGCACCCAAATCCTTCATATCGAACTCAGCACTGAGCAGATCCTTCAACTTCTGAATATCAGACTTGGACTTCGCAGCTATGAGCATATCATCCACATACAAGACGAGATAGATCATGGAACCATCATCAGCTTTATTGTGATACACACAACAATCATACGGACTCCTGTTATATCCCAACTAGATCATGTAACTATCAAACCTCTTATACCACTGCCTTGGAGACTGCTTTAGCCCATATAGAGACCTCATCAACTTGCAAACATAATCTTCCTTCCCCGGAACCTGGAACCCCTCTGGCTGAGTCATGTAGATATCATCTTCAAGCTTTCCATGTAGAAAAGCTGTCTTCACATCTAGTTGCTCAAGTTCTAAATCCTGATGTGCCACCATTGCTAGTAACACTCTGATGGAAGTGTGTCTGACCACTGGTGAGAATATCTCATTATAATCAACCCCCTCCTTCTGTGTGAACCCTCTTGCAACTAGCCGAGCTTTGTATCTCACACCCTCACCAGGCGTGGTTTCTTCCTTCTTCTTGAATATCCACTTGCAAGTAACAATCTTCCTCTCCTTAGGCCGTTTGACTAGCTCCCAAGTTTCATTCTTGGCAAGTGATTCCATCTCTTCTCTCATTGCAGCGAGCCATTGGGCTGACTCACTGCATGAAACAGCCTCTCTGTAGGTGAATGGTTCACCTGTAGATGGTTCTTCCTCTTCCACCTCGTCAGCGACTTGTAATGCATAAGTCACCATATCCTCAAAACCGTACCGCACAGGAGGCTTCACGCCTGTTCTCCTAGCTCTATCAACAGCTATGCTTGTCTGGCGAGCTTCTGGATGAACATCAGAACTTGTACTTTCAGCAGTAGTATGTTGATCTTCTCCACCTTGGAGTTGTGATTTACTCTCATCGAGAGTGACTTGCAGCTCCACCTGTTTAACATTACTACAATTTTCTGTACAAACAGACTTCACAATGGGGTTAAGCATAGAATTCTCATCAAAAATCACATTCCTACTAAATATAACTCTATTCTCTGAAGGAGACCAGATTCTATATCCCTTAACTCCATCCCCGAAACCAACAAATATACCCTTCTTAGCTCTTGGTTCTAATTTACCCTCACTAACATGATAGTAGACAGTACAGCCAAAAACCTTCAACAAAGAATAATCTGCAAGCTTATTAGACCATACCTCATAAGGTGTCTGGCAATCAATGCCAGTGTGTGGGCCACGGTTGATCAGATAGCACGCCGTGTTTACTGCTTCTGCCCAGAACTTTCTAGCCAAACCAGCATTCGAGAGCATGCATCTCGCTCTCTCCAGCAATGTCTGATTCATGCGCTCTGCCACACCATTCTGCTGCGGTGTATGTCGGATAGTGTGGTGTCGAGCAATCCCTGCATCCTTGCAGAACTCATTGAACTCAGACGAACAGAACTCCAGGCCATTATCAGTTCGCAGTCTCTTGATCTTTTTCCCAGTCTGATTTTCTACCAACGCCTTCCACTGCTTGAATTTCTTGAAAGCTTCACTCTTGTGTTTCATCATAATTACCCAAGTCATCCTTGAGTAGTCATCAATCATAGAGACAAAATATTTGTGGCCTCCAATAGACTCAACACGTGACGGACCCCAACAATCCATATGAATGTAGTCAAGAGTCCCCTTGGTCTGATGAACTGCCTTCTTTGGGAACTTGCTGCGATGAAGCTTCCCAAATACACAATGTTCGCAGAAGTCAAGACTCTGCACTTTATGCCCAGAAAGAAGATCCCGCTTTGACAAAATCTGCATCCCTCTTTCTCCCATATGACCGAGCCTCATATGCCACAACCTGGTCATATCCATGGTCTGAACCTCAGATGATGCAACATTAGCAGAACCTGTCACAGTGGAACCTCGCAGATAATATAAGGTACCACGTTTCAAGCCTGTCAGAACCACCTTTGAACCTTGACAAACATACATAACTCCACCTTCACCTTTGAAACTGAAACCCTTGCTGTCAAGGAGACTCAAAGATATCAGATTCTTCGTCATCTGTGGAACATGCCTGACTTCATCCAAGGTGCAGAATACCCCATCATGTGTCCGTATCCTGACTGAGCCAATCCCAACCACCTTGCAGGCAGCACTGTTAGCCATGGTAACATTTCCTCCATCTATCTGCTCATAGGTCGAGAAGAACTCCCTGTTAGGACAAATGTGGTATGATGCCCCAAAATCAAGAACCCACACATCATTACGATGTGACTGTCCAGCTACAACCAACGCCAGATCATCTTCAGAATTTGTGTCAGTTTCTGCAACAGCTGCAGAACCGCCGACACCATCTTTCTTCTCCTGCTTCCTCTTCTTCTTAGGACAATCATTCTTCCAGTGCCCTGGTTCTTTACAGTAATTGCAGATGTCATCGGGTTTAGGACCTTTTGATCCTTTCTGATTCGGCTTCCCAGTTTTCTTCCCAAATTTCTTTTGTCCCTTACCCGTAACATACAGCCCCGATGCCTGATTTTCTGTGGCCGAGCCAGTTGCCTGTTGACGATCTTCTCTGCTGTGGAGAGCAGATCGAACATCTTCCAGAGACAGAGTATCTTTCCCAGTAATGAACGATTCAACAAAATTCTCATACGATTCAGGCAAAGATACTAACAGAATTAAAGCAGCGTCCTCATCTTCTACTTTAACATCAATATTACGCAAATCTAGTAAAATTTTATTTAATTTATCTAGATGATCCCGAAGAGATGTACCTTCCTGCATGCGTAAACGGAATAGACGTTGCTTCAGAAGCAATTTGTTGGTTAGAGACTTCGTCATGTAGAGACTCTCTAACTTCTTCCAGAGACCATCGGCAGTTTCCTGATCTGCAACCTCGATGATAACATCGTCAGACAGACATAGCATGATAGTCGAGTGGGCCTTTTCTTCTAGGGTATTCCACTCTTCTTCATTTACATCCTCAGATTTAGGTTTTCCTGATAGCGGCGCCCACAAGCCCTGCTGCTTCAGCAGAGATCGCATCTTTATTTGCCATAGGCCAAAACTATTTCTCCCGGTGAATTTGTCAACCTTTACGTTGAAAGCAGACATTCTCGATCGGCTCCAAAAAACCCTAACAGTGCGGAAAAAACTTGATCGAAACGACCAGGCTCTTGATACCAGTTTGTTGTGACAGAATAGGATTATAGAGCATGAACAAGAAACGTAAAGAAGACAAGTGATTTACGTGGTTCACCAATGAATTGGCTACGTCCACGGGCAGAGAGGAGAACGGATTTTATTATTCAATTTAGGGTTACAGATTACAGATCTCAAAGACTATATATATAGCACTGAGATAAAACACCGAAATTGGGCCTAAAGCCCAATACTGCATGTCGTTGGGCGAAGTGTGTGATTCAAGGCATATCAACATCTTCGCGTATAGTTTCCGTAGTTATTCAAGTGAATAACATCTTGTATTTACAGAGGAAATGTGTCCCAAACTAGCCGTTGCAACATATCTTCTATTTTGGACGAGGTCTTCATGAGTTGATGTCTTAGCTTCCTTGATTTCTGGTACGACATATCCTTAAAAAGGAATGTGCATTTAATGTATATTAAATGTTTTGTACAGCTCTGATAAAGATCTCTGAAACCCTAGTCCAAGTCAACTCATAGCTATGTTGTCATCTTATAATTGGTCCACATCAGTCGGGTTGTTAGACTTGCAGTCTTGTCTTCTGTTTGACTCAGTCATATGATATCCGACATTCTCTTTGTCTTTGTTATCTTTGCCTTAGCTTCCTTTAATGAATTCTTCAATAAATGTGTTATGTTATCTGATCAATCAGACTAACAGTTCTTTAATTCTCTTTAAGACTTTGCTTTGACAAGATCTAGTGAAGTTCATATCAGCTAACATCTTCTGTTCTGTTGATCTCGAGTAGCTATTATCAGTTGATAAGGTATATACAAGAACTTTTCAGTCTGATTTCACTAATGAACTTCGAAAGTCTTCCAGTCGTTAGTCTTCTACTCTTTAAGTCTTGAGCGAGCGTGTTTTGATCTAATGTGGTATCAGTTGATATACATACAGCTGATCCCATTGACTAAAACTTAGACTTCTATAAACTATCATTTAAGCTTTATAAAACAGCTTAGGTATCCTATTATTATATTACAAATTGAAATACTAACACTTAAGTTCTGATCTGGTTTTGGCCATCAAAACTAAATCTATAAACTCTAATCTGATTAGGTATCCTATTATTAGATTACAAATTAAAATGCGACTTGAAGGTGTGGAACGAAACAGTTTTTGGAAACATGGAAAGAAAAATTGAGGAACACAGGGAAGAAATAAAAAACTGGACCTAATCGACGAAGTGTTTGGGCTGGAGGAAACATAAATTATCGAGAGGAACATAATCACAGCATTACTCCTGAGGGACATCAAGAGAAAAAGCAGTATTGAGTACCAAAAGACAAGATATAAGTGGTTAAAAGAAGGAGTCTGCAACTCTCGCTTTTACCACAATTACATCAACAAAAGAAGAAAAAGGAATGAACTAGCAGGAATTGAAATGAATGGAGAGTGGATAGAAGAGGTAAGAGAAGTGAAAAAGGAAGTGCACGATTATTTCCGAAGGCATTTCGAAAGAGAAAATGTTGTCCGAACCATCCCAGGAGTGGGCTTCTCAGACAGATTAATATCTCAAGAACAGAACGAGAATCTGATCGCTCCATTCACAGCTGTAGAAATAAGGGAGGCAGTTAAGGCATGCGGAAGTTCAAAAAGTCCAGGGCCCGACGGCTTCAACTTCGGGTTCTTGAAAGCAAATTGGGAGCAATTTGAACCGGATGTCCTACAACTAATGGAAGAGTTCCATCAAAACGGGCGATTGGTGAAGGGGTTTAACCCAACTTTTATTGTCCTAATACCTAAAAAGGAAGCATGCAGCGGATTGCAAGACTACATGCCCATCTCCTTAGTAGGGGGCATGTATAAAATAATTTCCAAGATCTTGACAAAGAGACTAGCATCAGCACTCAGATTGATTATCTCTGATACCCAAAGTGCCTTCCTAAGTGGCAGGTACATCTTAGACAGCGTGGCAATTCTGAATGAAGCAGTAGACGAAGCTAAGAGAAACCATCTTGAAAGAGTATTCTTCAAGATTGACTTTGCAAAGACATATGACTCTATTGACTGGGGATATTTGGATACAATGATAGAACGATTCAATTTCCATTTCGTGTGGAGAAAGTGGACTATGGAGTGTGTATCGTCAGCCTCAGCCACAGTCTTGGTAAACGGGAGTCCATTAGGGGAGTTTAAAATGGAAAGGGGTTTAAGACAGAGAGACCCTCTCTCACCCTTTCTATTTTTAATTGCAGCAGAAGGTCTGAGCATTTTACTTGAAAAGGCGACGGAAAAAGGGTTGTTCAACGCGGTGGAAATAGGCAGAGAAAAAGTCAGGATATCCCATTTACAGTATGCGAATGACACGATCCGGGGGCAGCTAGTACAGAAAACACAGTGGCAATGAAGAGGATATTACACAATATGGAAATGATGTCGGGATTAAAAGTGAATTTCGAGAAATGCCTAGTGGTGGGAGTGAATGTGGAAATGGAAAAACTACAAGACATGGCTGCCATTCTAGGCTGCAAAATAGGATCGGCCCCATTCTCATATTTGGGCATGAAAGTGGGATTGAACCACAGACGTGGTTCCAAAAAAAAATTATACGTCCACTCTCACGACTCAATCGTGATATTAATTCCTTTCAACGAAAGTCCTTGTTACTTTATAGTCCCAAGAGAAGACTTTGATCGAGATTCCTTAGTGTATATGGATCTACTTGTTAAGAAGAGAACAAGTACTCTTTACAAAGTTGGATTTCTTACAAATAAAATAAATGGTATATGTATAACCAATTAAGTGTGAAAGAATCACACTATCTAAGCTCGTGAGATATGCATGTTGAATCTGGCTTAGTATCTGGAAACTTAGAGCTAAGGATATAAAATATATTCAAGCTCTAGAGAACTCTTAAAGATTTCAGAATGCTTGAGTGTTCTTGAGGCCAGCTGGTGAGTTCTTCGCGTATAGTTTCCGTAGTTATTCAAGTGAATAACATCTTGTATTTATAGAGGAAATGTGTCCCAAACTAGCCGTTGCAACATATCTTCTATTTTTTGGACGAGGTCTTCATGAGTTGATGTCTTAGCTTCCTTGATTTCTGGTACGACATATCCTTAAAAAGGAATGTGCATTTAATGTACATAAATGCTTTGTACGGCTCTGATAAAGATCTCTGAAACAGTCTTGTCGGGTTGTCATCTTCTAATTGATCCTAGTCCAAGTCAACTCATAGCTGTGTTGTCATCTTCTAATTGGTCCACATCAGCCGGGTTGTTAGACTTGCAGTCTTGTCTTCTGTTTGATTCAGTCAAATGATATCCAACATTCTCTTTGTCTTCTGTTATTTTTGCCTTAGCTTCCTTTAATGAATTCTTCAATAAATGTGTTATGTTATCTGATCAATCAGACTAACAGTTCTTTAATTCTCTTTAAGACTTTGCTTTGACAAGATCTGGTGAAGTTCATATCAGCTGGAATCTTCTATTCTGCTAATCTCGAGTAGCTATTATCAGTTGATAAGGTATACAAGAACCTTTCAGTCTGATTTCACTAATGAACTTCAAAAGTTTTTAGTCTTCTACTCTTTAAGTTTTGAGCGAGCGAGTTTTGATCTAATGTGGTATCAGCTGAAGTACATACAACTGATCCCACTGACTAAGACTTAGACTTCTATTATTAGATTACAAATTGAAATACTAACTAACACTTGAGTTCTGATCTGGTTTTGACCATCAAAACTAAAGGGAAAATATCACTTTTGATCACTGAAGTTTAATCAATATCAAAATTGGTTACTCAATTTTTTTATCAATTTTGACGCTGCTATTAGTAAATCCGTCATTGACGAAGGAGAAAAGGTTTTGAGCGTTAATTCTTTTTTTTTTTACACCATTTCCTCTATTTTAATTCCTAAACCCCAACCCCATTTTTTTTAAAATTTTTACTGAATTTATCTTCAATTAATTAAGTGTGGCTAAGAAATACAAAATTCACAAATATAGTGATGTTGAGTATGTACGAAGAATTTGCAATAATGATAACAGAAAAATATCTAAAATATAAAAGAAAGAAGAAAAATAAGATTCTGAAATATTTTTAATATGAATTGCTAATTCTAGAGAGATTTTTACAATTAATCTTCACCACAATGTTAATGTTAGTAGATGATCATGCCCGAATAGTTATAAATGGGAAAATTAATTCTAATAAATTTCTATCAATTTTAGAGA
The DNA here is from genome assembly GCA_963675135.1 of Galeopsis tetrahit. Taxonomy (NCBI): domain Eukaryota; kingdom Viridiplantae; phylum Streptophyta; class Magnoliopsida; order Lamiales; family Lamiaceae; genus Galeopsis; species Galeopsis tetrahit. The sequence continues at coordinate 53,548,972 of OY776124.1, read as the reverse complement.
GTGTTGGTCCCAAGTTGAGTTAATAACGAGTAAGCTAGTGAAAATGTCTAGAGGGGGGTGAATAGACTTTTCAAAAATCTTTCGAAATATCAAAGTACAATATGCGGAATACGAAATTAATAATGAGCCCAATTCAAGATTATACTCAACTTAGATTCGAGAACTCTGTTCTATACTCAACTAATCAAGTTCAATTAAGTAGTTAAAACAATTAAGCAATTTAAACAATCAAAACTGTAAAGTAAATCAAACACACGATTTATAGTGGTTCGACAACTTGTCTACATCCACTCTCACAAACCCAGTTGTGATGTTTCCACTAAACTCTTCCAATCGAGTACAAGTGTATGTTCCTGTTTTTAAAGTCCCAAGAAGAAGACTTAGATCTTCAACAGACTATACCTCCAGATATGTCTACGATCTTACTAGAAATTTTACAAGTATCTAGCACCTTGAAAATAACAAACAAAAACTAAAAACTTCTCTGATTTTCAGTAGGTAGCCTTCTTGATTCTTCACTTGTCTTCTGGCTATCTTTCTGAACTTTAATCAACTCTGAGAGTAAACTTTGATTGAATCTTCAATAACGTTCGTAAGTAGTAATTCTCAATATCTCAGTAGTCAGTAGTCTTTAACCAATGAATACCTTGGGGTATTTATAGACTTCAAATTCCAAGAACTTTCAGTTGTGTAACAACCTTTCTTGAAAATTAACTTCTAACTGATTCTTTTATTCTTCCACGCGTTTCTTCAGTTAATTAGTTATTCCATAACTAATTCTTCAATTTCATCTTCAATACGCGTTTCTGTAACTAACTTCAAGTTAACTTGTCTTGTGTAGTCTAGTAGACGTACTTGTCTTGTAGTCCACCTGTCTTGAGTAGTAGACTGGTCTTCTCTTCTTGTGCAGTAGACTTCTAATAGAACTAATCTAGTCCTATCATCTAACCTAACAAGACTATTACATTACATTAAGCTTTTATAATACAAGCTTAGTCAACTTATAAGCTATACAATAAATCTATCTATTACAAATAAAATCGTGAGCTCTATACAACACTCAAATAGCTCAGTAACAACCTAATCAATGTAATCATATATGAACAGATATGAAGTACTTATAAATCGTACTTATCTTTTAAATATAAACAATACTTTTCTTTTTATGTGAACTCTACTGATCTGTTCAAGATGACTTCAACTTAACTAGACTAGATTAGTCAACACTTAGAAAATATTCAAGTCTTCTTTTGGCTTATCAAAACTTTATCTTTTATCTTTTATTCATCATTTAGGACTTGTTCTAGGATTCATATCCCAACAATTTCCCCCTTTTTGATGAAGCCAAAACTACTTGAATCTTTTCTTATTAGTAAACTAGTTAAGTAGTTATCTTGTCTTTAAACATCAAATAGTACTTTATCTTTTTCATTCATTCAGAAATAAGATCAGTAGATATTACAAATACTTTAACAAAATCAGAATAAAACTAAACTCATACTGAAAAATTACCTCTGTCTGAATCTGGAACACAGAAAGCATTGAGTAGTCTAGTATGAATTCCTTTGATATGTTCTTCATCTTCAATCTTCTCGTTGTCTAGCAGCTCATCTTCATACTTCTTGATCTGATTCACATCTGCCCTTTTACCTGAACTGGTCATGGGACACTTCCATTTTGGAAAACCAGGAACAAGAATATTAAAATTAGCAGCAACAGATATTCTTATGATCAAATTCCATAGCATCTTATGCTGTCCTTCCATGAATTTGTCAAACATAGCATAAAGATCGTCAGAGTTATCAGAATCTCCAAACTTCCTGATAATCCAGTGATCTAGTTCCCACTGCCTTTTCACTTTCATCCATTCTTGACGATGTTCTTTGTCAATAAAGTGATCAATGAGCTTGTCTTCTATTTGATCTTCATCAGGCTTCTCCTTCAACAAACTTTCAATATGCTTTTCTATCTTCTTCTTCTTCGCATAATGAGCTTCATCACTTGGATCATCAACCTTTTGTTTCTTCAACATAGTTGACTCAGGAGTAGGCTCTTCAATGGTAATAGACTTCCTTTTCGATACCATTCTTGTCTGCACTTCAGCTTCTGAAGACGCAATAGCCTTGCCCTTCTCCTTCTTCTTCAACTCATCTATTTCAACTTTAGCTTGCTCAGCTTCTGCAGTTTTAACCAATCTGCCTCTGCCTCTCTTAGGCCTTCTGAGATCTTGCATAGCTTCAGCAGCTTCCTTTGCTTCTGGCTCAGCACTGAATTTAGATTTTTCAATTTCAGCTTCAGCTTCAGCACTAATCTCAGCTTCAGATTGTTTTGTCTTCTTTGTCTCTTCCCCCTTTTTGGCTTCATCAGTAGCCTGGAGAGAGAAAAGAGAAGTGAAACGAGTCATCTCTTCATACATAGCCTGTTTCATTTGACTCGTAGCTCTTTCAATTTGCTTCTCATGCGAATTGTTTTGACTCAACTTGTCCAGCTTGGTCGCCACCAACTCCAGCTTTTGAGTAGACAAGTTCAACTCATTCTTAAAATGTGTTGCGGTCAAACGTAACTTCTTATTTTCTTCAGTCATAGCAGAGATAAGTTGTTGAGCTTGAGTTAACTGATCATAAGCTTCCTTCCGTTGAACATCAGCAACCTCGATTCTTGCTCTATAGACTCTTTCCAACTTCCTGGATTCAGTAGCTAGTACGCGAGCAAAATCGACTGAGCTCTTCTCTGAGTATTCAACTTGATCCTGGAGAAATCCTTCAAGTTGTTCAAACATATGCTGTCTGTATTCATCATCTATCTGATTGACTGCATCTACTATCAAATCTTTTGAACTTGTCACAAGGACATTGTTTTGTTCAATAAGAATCCTCTTGACATCAGATTTGAGAAAGTCATCAATGGACGATTTTATAACACCTTTCAAATCAGCTTTCAACTCATCTATGGAAGCAGTGGAAAATCTTTGAGATGACTGACCAACTTCAGCATGAATGGTTTCTTCCATGATCACATCATCAGCAATAGATATCACCTCAATCAATTGACCTTCTGTAGCAGTAGTTACGGCCTCGTCTTCTACTACCTCTGAATCTTGAAACACACTTCCAGCTATGGCTTTCAAACTTGGAAACGGACAGTAAGGCACAATAGCTAACTTAGCTTCCTTAGCCTTCAGTACATCTTTAGCCAAGTCCTTCCTTAACAAAGCGTGCAACTTTGCCATGTATCCACAGAGTTCAAAAGGAAGTAAATCATCAGAATACCGATTTATAAAAGCAAAATCTGACCTTGGACTGTTAGCATGATCAACTTGAAATCTGAACACAATGCCTCTCAACTGATTTGAGACATTGTCTAAGTCCACCATAGGATCAGTAGACTGGAATTCTTCAACTTGCGTGACCTCAGTCATAACCATATCGTTGGCAAAATCGGAGTCTGAAACTTGAATGCCCACATCAAATTTCGACTCTGAGCACATCACATCATCAGAAATGTGTAGCAATCTCTTAGCAAGATCTGTGATGGCATGAGCTGGGAATAACTCTGAGTGATCTTGAACACCACTGGTCTCCTTCTGTTCCATTTCCCAGTCCATAAAGTTCGAGATGCCTCCCTTGCCTAAGATAACTTCGAAAAGATCATCCGTGCCAGACTTCTTCAATGCCACCCAAGTGCATACTCTTAGAAGTTTCTCAAACTGTTCTGATTCATAGTCGACTTCAATAGCCGAGAGCTTCTTTTTCAAGTTTCTGCTCATCTTCGAACGGATTCTCCTTTCTCTCAGACTCATGGGGTAATATACCAAGGATTCAAATCTGACTTCAGACGGGGTCTGAGTAGGTGGGGTCCCTATCTCAGTCGTTGCAGTGGCAACTGGCGACTTATCTGAAGCAGATGGGTGAGGAGGTTCAACATATTCTGTTGAGGATAAAGAGAGATTTTGGACTGTGGTTTCTGTGGGCTTTGATGTGTCTTGGTTTGGTGTGACAACTGTCGGAGTATCAGTTGTATCTAATATGGGAGTGTTTTCGGGTAGGCTGACTCTCAGCGGATATGCTGGCAGCACTTGTGAGGTTGAGGGAATAGGTCTAGGCCTAGATCGGTGTGATCTTGCCTTGGTTCGAACTGAAGAAGATGGGAGAGAGAGAGGAATTGAAACAGATTGAGTAGAAGAACCAACCTGTAAACTCGACTCGACTGGACGAGTAGGTGAATCAACTCTCACGAGAGTATACATCTCAGGTATTTTTTCACTCGACTCCTGCTCTTGAGTCGACGCTTCATCTGACTGAGTCTTCTCTGAGTCGGCTGCACTAGACTCTGCTACTTCAGACTTGTCTTGTGAAGAACTGGATGAATCGGCATACGGCAAAACTTCTGAATCATCAATTTGAACCTGCCTTGGGGCAGCTGGCCTTGCAGCAACCTGCTTCCTCATTGCTTCAATTTTTAAGTAAAACTTAAGAGGATGAAATGGCTTTCCTTTGCTCCAATCACTCTTGTTGGGCAGCAAAAATGGAAGTAATATACTCAGCTTGTTTCCATATCCAACTGCTTGAGATACTACCCAATTCCGAGTATCAGCATCCACCCTAACACTTCTTTCGAAGTACATCATCCTGTCAGCTATCAATTTAAACCAATTAACCTCAGTGATTCCATCATAGATAACTGCCATGATCCTTGTTTTGGCTTGGGTAACTGAGTCATGAGACCCAGTGGCACATAGAAGCATCTTACTGGCTATGTCCAGCAGAGTGCGATATTTTTCCAAGAGTTCACCCTTCTTGGCTGTAGGAGCTTTACCATCTGGCTTGAGCTTCATTTTCTTTCCACAGAAGATGCTCAAATACTTCAACTCCTGTCCTTCTGCATACTTTTCCACATCAATCGTTCCGATGGGTAGCCTTAATTTTTCGAACATCACTTCCCGAGTGATTTCCACTCGATTCCCATCAATAAAAGATTCTATCACATCTCCTTGTCTATTGACGTTGGCATAAAATTCCAGAACCTCTTCCTCCAAAACAACTTGAGGAAATGCCTCTAGGAAGGGCTTTAGACCGCATCTGATGCATTTGGTCAATATTTCCATGTTTCCTTCCTTGTGATTGCCTTCGAAAAATAGGGATGGTTCAACATGCACCTTGTTGTCATTTATGTATCTCCCTAGATCAAATGGTGCCTGCATGTTGGAACTTACATCGAAAATCGATCGAATAGACATGGTGAATGATTTGTTATGAATAAGGAAATAGATTGTGCGAGAAATCAACTGTCAGCACTTAGAAGAGTTGTGAAAACGTGGGTAGAATGTGTGTAAGTGTTTGGGTTTTGATTAAAACTGTATTTTTGATCCAACGGTCAAGATCGAAGAGTTAGATCCAACGGTCGGGACCCTTGGTATTCGGTTACGGAACCGAGACAAAAATGTGATTTGACTTTGTAAAAATTGAAATCCGCCTTATTATTGGTATAATGAGGAGTGTACTCATCTGACCTAACATTTTCATATTTTGGCGCGAATTGAATGTGTACACCTCATTAACTGGGAGTGTATAAATCCAATTTCTAGGATATTCAAATTTTAACACTATCAAATTACTTTAATATCCTTAATTTGTTTTGATTAAACACTTAGTATTGTAGATTTAAAAAAAACTTAGCTTGTCTGTTCGAGTCCATTCAGAACAGACGATTAGACTCAAGCTTCACCAGACGAGTTGGCTTAAATACACAAGACGAGTTCCCCCTTCATCTGTGCATGTCTATTCTGAACATCGAACAACTTCATGTACCTATCTTATCACATTCATCGTGTAATTGGTGGTACTAGTAACAATAATTACAAAGAATATCAATCTAAAAACAATGATCAAGGTTTCGAACAAGATGACTTTTGACCAACATAAGAGTCAACATAAGGATATTTAAGAAATCATAGATTCCCCCTTAAATGTTTATTCCCTTAGTATTATCCTCAGCTTTACCAGCTTCCTCATCGGGTTGTCTGGTCACCTTGTCTAGCCTTGTATACCTGTCTGTTGCGTGAGTAGACGAGTGCTCTGTTCTTTTGTGTTAACTTGTCTATTTCTCCTTTCTTCTTAGGACTGTACCTGTCTGGTTAGTACATTTCTACATACTAGTAGGATCAAGATCAATTAGTCCTAGACTAATGCATAATTCATGAAATTGGGCCTCAGCTAATGGTTTTGTGAAAATATCAGCTCTTTGAAAATCAGTATGAATCTTTTCCATGCGAATATCCTTCTTTTCTACATGATCACGTATGAAATGGTGTTTCACATCAACATGCTTACAACGTGTGTGCAGAACAGGATTTTGTGTAATGGCAATTGCACTATTACTATCACAGAATATAGGAACATTTGATTCACAAATATTATAATCTCTAAGCTGTTGAATAAGCCATAATAATTGACTACAACAACTACCTGCAGCCATGTACTCGGCTTCAGTAGTAGAGGTAGCAACACTTGTCTGCTTTTTCGAAAACCATGAAATGAGTTTTGTGCCTAAGAATTGACAAGAACCAGATGTAGATTTCCTATCTATTCTACAACCACCAAAATCAGAATCAGAGTAGCCACTTAGAGATAAATCATCATTTGAAGGATACCATATACCACGATTGATGGTTCCTTTCAAATATTTCAAAATCCTTTTAGTGGTTTCCATATGACTCTCTTTTGGATTAGCTTGAAAACGAGCACATACACCAACAGAAAATGCAATATCAGGTCTACTAGCAGTCAAGTACAGTAATGAACCAATTAGACCACGGTAATGAGTTTGATCAGTACACTTACCTTGTTCGTCTGGGTCCATTCTGTATGTAGGTAGCATAGGTACGCCAGCAGACTTGCAAGTCTTAATACCATACTTGTCTAGAAGATTTCTAGTATACTTTGCTTGATTTATGAAAATCCCTTCAGGGGTCTGTTTTACTTGAAGTCCAAGAAAGTAATTCATTTCACCCATCATAGACATCTCAAATTTACTTTGCATGAGTGTTGAGAAACTTTCACTCAGCTCTTTGTTAGGTGAGCCAAAAATGATGTCATCTACGTAAATTTGGACGAGTAAAATGTCTTTCCCTTCTTGTCTTCTAAACAAGGTTCTGTCTACCTTGCCTTTAGTAAAACCATTTTCTAATAGAAATTGAGAAAGAGTATCGTACCAGGCTCTTGGAGCTTGCTTTAGTCCATATAAGGCCTTCTTTAATTTGTATACCTGATTACCTTTGACTTCGAAACCTGGGGGTTGTTCAACATATACTTCTTCCACAAGAATACCGTTAAGAAATGCACTTTTAACATCCATTTGATATACAGTAAATTTCATGTAAGCAGCATATGCAAGAAACAATCGAATGGCTTCTAGTCTAGCAACAGGAGCATATGTTTCATCATAGTCTATGCCTTCAGCTTGTGAATAGCCTTGGGCGACTAGTCTAGCCTTATTACGAACAACTACATCATTCTCATCTTTCTTATTCTTGAAAATCCATCGAGTTCCAACTACATTATGATGTTTCGGTCTATCGACAAGTTCCCAGACATCGTTTCGAACAAACTGATTCAACTCGTCTTGCATAGCAATGATCCAATTACTATCAGCCAGTGCCTCATTAATGGTTTTTGGCTCGATAGATGAGAGGAAACAACACCAGCAAAACAGAGATGGACTAGATTGTTCTTGCGACTCAAAGAGTTGTCGTCTAGTCTTCACACCAACAGTAGAGTCACCAATGATATTTTCAGTATTATGCGCTGATTTCCATGTATTTCTGTTCTTAACAATAATACTATCATTTATATCATGTACAGCATCATGCATATCAACATCATTATCATCAGAAGATTTGATGGGAGTAGACGAGTCGACTAGTTTAGGTATGTCAACTGGTCTAGTAGAGTTACCTTGAGCACTCACCTTCTTCTGGTTGTCTGACTCGAGAGTTTTTATAAATGGATTGTAAGCTTGAACGGATTCATATACCTCTGAGTCTTTGTCAGATTCAACAGTTAGCTCAGTAGCTTTCTCACTGATCTTGTTGGCAGACGGGTCCTGTTGAGATTCTTCGAAAACCACATGTGGTGTTTCTTCCACACAAAGGGTTGAGTAGTTGAATACTCTAAATGCTTTGCTAGTCGAGGAGTATCCTAAAAATATCCCCTCGTCTGCTTTAGCATCGAATGCATTCAACTTGCTTTTCCCATTGTTATGGATGAAACACTTGCATCCAAATATATGAAAATATGAGACTCTGGGTTTTCTACCTTTCCATACCTCATAGGGCGTCTTACCTAGTGCTTTATTGATAGCACTTCTATTTTGTGAGTGGCATGCAGTGTTGATGGCTTCTGCCCAAAATTTCTGAGGCGTATTATACTCTGTCAGCATGGTCCTGCAGGCCTCCTTAAGAGTTCTGTTCCTTCGTTCTGCTACTCCATTTTGCTGTGGTGTCCTAGCTGCACTAGTAAGGTGCTGGATGCCACGCTTAGAACAAAATTCTTTAATATAGCAGTTAATGAATTCAGTACCCTTGTCACTACGGATCTTGACAATTGACTGATTCTTCTCAACCTGTAACTTCTTCAGCAGTAAGACTGTGTGAGTTCTTTTGTCAATGATTTCACATTTCTGACTCTTGAACTGCACCTTGTATCCACGATCACAAAATTGTGAAACAGAGAGTAAATTGTATTTCAAGCCTTCAACATAAGAAACATCTTGAATCTCTATGTCTCCATTCCGAATGTAACCAAATCCTTTGGTAACAGCAGTGGAGCTATCACCAAATATCACTTTTGGTCCTTCTTGCTCATGGTAGCTTGATAAGAGAGTCTTGGTACCAGTCATGTGGTGCGAACAGCCACTGTCTATGTACCAAGTTTCTCCTGTTGAGCCACCTTTCTTGTATAGATCGAGTCGACCCTGCAATAGATGATATTACATAATTTAGGTACCCTCCTTGTTTATTGGGGTCCTTGGGGGTTAGTCGAGTTCAATGGAATCCAAATGTACATTGGAGTCCTGAACAAGTTTGACCTTCTAAGCTTTCGACCATATTTGTTGCAAAATAAGACCTTGTTGTCCTTATCTGGCCTATCAGTCGAGTTCGGGTCTACTCTTTGGAGATAGCCTTTTGACTTAATCTCTACTTGAGCAGGCACTTGTCTATGATAGTCAGAGTAAGGTTTATATGCATTAGGTCCATACGGTTTATAGACATGTTTAGGTCTTTCTTCTCCTTTGATATCATATGACAAAGGTGGAGGATATAGAACAGCTTGTGTACGATATTTTGGACCTTCCTGTCTAGGTCTAGACGAGTAGAGTTGAGACTGCCTTATGAAAGAAGGTCTAGACTCTTGTCGTCTAGTCTGTACTTGTCTAGTACTAGTCTCCTCAGGATACCAGTCCTCGTATCTGACCTGATTTGGTCGTCCACGATTTCTAGTCCTTTGTTGACTTGTCTTAAACGGAACAGGCTTGTTGTTAACTTTCTTTTTACCACCTTTGGTAATTGGAATGTTAACTTGAGCTTGTTTTGGTACAGTACCTTTTGATGGAGTGTCAATATCGTATATCAATGGTTCTTTTCCTTTATCATTAGTCAAAGAGCTTGAGATGAAAATAGTAGGGTTCTTAGGAACTTGAGTAGATGAGCTGGGTGTCTCAGCACCTATGCCTGTCTTGTCAGCAGGAGCCCTATACCTATCTGACAATTCAAGGTTAACCTTAGATGAGTTAACCAGGTCAGTAAGTTTAAGGTCTAATGTGACAACCTCGGTTTCTAAGAACTTATTACGTTCTTCAAGCTTTTTGAGCTTACTTTGTAAAACATTGAATTCATGTTTCTCAGTAGCGTGTGTCTTAAGTAGGTCTTGATACAACTTGTCTGTCAATGCACACTTCTCTCTGAGTTGTCTCAACTCTTCTTGCAAGCGTTCATTTAGGACTGTTATATTAGGATCTACTTTAGACTGAGCTTCCTTAAGATCAATGATTTCTTGTCTTAAGGTGATGTTTTCATCACTGACTTCAATGAATGCCTTGTTGGCAAGTAGGAGGTCGTCTTCAACTGCACTAGTAGAGTGCTGAAGACTACTCCCTACTTGGCTACTGGCAGTGTCACTTTCATCAGTTTCTGATTCATCACAAGATTGAAAGGATGTAACAGATGATACCTCTTGGTCGATTTTAGCCATGAAGCATAGACCATCATCAACTATGAATGCTTCATCGTGATCTGGTTCAGACGGGTAGCTAGATGAGGATGATGGCAACTCGTCTGAGTCAGAGTCAGAGTCAGAGTCATCATTGGCCATCATTGCCTTCTTACCACGGTTGTATCTTCTTTCTCTTCGTGCTTTGCGTTCTTCTCGATCATCAGTACTCAGGTCCGGACATTCATATATGTAGTGACCTGGTTTCTCACAGTTATAGCACACAAGATCATTAGTAGCCTTTTTAATAGGAGAGTTGTTCCTTCGTTTATCACGTCTATCAGAACGAGTAATCTTCCTACCATCAGACTCTCTATCTTGTCTGTTACCTTTCGAGACTTCGTCTCTCCTTTCGGACGAGTTTCGGTCTCGTCTGGTTTCAGAAGAGTTCTTAGAAGCAGACCCTCTATGCTCTCTATAGAACTTCTTATATTTTCCAAATCGTTTATTCAGCCTATCAAACTTTCTAACCATGAGGCTTACCTGATCCTTCAGACTAAGATCAGTATCTATCTCATCTTTAATAGAAGCAGACCTAGTCTTAGTCTTAGACCTGTCTATCTTAGACGAACTAGCCTTAAAAGCAACGTTCTTAGATACAGCATGTTCTCTGTCACTACTTACTATGGGTTCATCTTCGTCTAGATCAAACTCATGAGCCTTTAGAGTTTGAAACATAGTCTCTGCTGTCCATACGTCTATATCTTGGGTATTCTTAACAAGCATTTTTACCATCTTCCATCGACTATCAAGGCTTTTGAGAATCCTAAGATTGATTTCACGTGGAGTATAAGATTTACCAAGGACTTCCAAGTCATTCATGATTTTAGTAAAACGAGTATCCAACTGGTCTATTGTTTCACCAGCTTTCATATGAAATGATTCGAATCTTTGGACTGCAGTGGAAAGCTTGCTTTCTTTGATTAGGGATGTCCCTTCACAAATGATAGCTAAGCGATCCCACATTTCTTTGGCAGTTTTACATTTTAACACTTTTCCCAGATACTCGTTAGGAAGAGTGTGTAAGATGTAATTCTTGGCCAAGCTATCCAAATTATTCTGTCTCATTTCTTCAGAGGTTAGTTCTGACCTTGGTTTCTTGACGAGAGTACCCACTGGTTGATTTGGATCAAGGGCAGCAGTATTGGGGATCATGGTCACAATTGGACCTTCAGTGACGACGGAGATCATTAAGTCGTGAGTGGAGCTGAAGATGGCTTCCATCCTTAGCTTCCAATAGTCGTAATCCTGTACCTGGAACTTAGGTAGTTTGTTGGCGCTTATCTCAAGAGACATGATTTCAAGAAATGAGTGCTAAGTAGAGTTATGATCAAGAACAACAGATAAGTCAAAAACAGGGAGCACGAAAAACAGATGATACAAGAATATGATCAAGAACACGTATACAAGAACAATCAAGGACCAAGACTTCACCCTAAGTCTTGAGTCGGTTATCAAGAAACAGCAGTTCGCAAACTACTGCTCTGATACCACTTGTTGGTCCCAAGTTGAGTTAATAACGAGTAAGCTAGTGAAAATGTCTAGAGGGGGGTGAATAGACTTTTCAAAAATCTTTCGAAATATCAAAGTACAATATGCGGAATACGAAATTAATAATGAGCCCAATTCAAGATTATACTCAACTTAGATTCGAGAACTCTGTTCTATACTCAACTAATCAAGTTCAGTTAAGTAGTTAAAACAATTAAGCAATTTAAACAATCAAAACTGTAAAGTAAATCAAACACACGATTTATAGTGGTTCGACAACTTGTCTACATCCACTCTCACAAACCCAGTTGTGATGTTTCCACTAAACTCTTCCAATCGAGTACAAGTGTATGTTCCTGTTTTTAAAGTCCCAAGAAGAAGACTTAGATCTTCAACAGACTATACCTCCAGATATGTCTACGATCTTACTAGAAATTTTACAAGTATCTAGCACCTTGAAAATAACAAACAAAAACTAAAAACTTCTCTGATTTTCAGTAGGTAGCCTTCTTGATTCTTCACTTGTCTTCTGGCTATCTTTCTGAACTTTAATCAACTCTGAGAGTAAACTTTGATTGAATCTTCAATAACGTTCGTAAGTAGTAATTCTCAATATCTCAGTAGTCAGTAGTCTTTAACCAATGAATACCTTGGGGTATTTATAGACTTCAAATTCCAAGAACTTTCAGTTGTGTAACAACCTTTCTTGAAAATTAACTTCTAACTGATTCTTTTATTCTTCCACGCGTTTCTTCAGTTAATTAGTTATTCCATAACTAATTCTTCAATTTCATCTTCAATACGCGTTTCTGTAACTAACTTCAAGTTAACTTGTCTTGTGTAGTCTAGTAGACGTACTTGTCTTGTAGTCCACCTGTCTTGAGTAGTAGACTGGTCTTCTCTTCTTGTGCAGTAGACTTCTAATAGAACTAATCTAGTCCTATCATCTAACCTAACAAGACTATTACATTACATTAAACTTTTATAATACAAGCTTAGTCAACTTATAAGCTATACAATAAATCTATCTATTACAAATAAAATCGTGAGCTCTATACAACACTCAAATAGCTCAGTAACAACCTAATCAATGTAATCATATATGAACAGATATGAAGTACTTATAAATCGTACTTATCTTTTAAATATAAACAATACTTTTCTTTTTATGTGAACTCTACTGATCTGTTCAAGATGACTTCAACTTAACTAGACTAGATTAGTCAACACTTAGAAAATATTCAAGTCTTCTTTTGGCTTATCAAAACTTTATCTTTTATCTTTTATTCATCATTTAGGACTTGTTCTAGGATTCATATCCCAACAGAGAGTTATTATTTTCTATCATTGATACAAGAGTAACGGGGAGAAAAGGTTTTGAACGCAACTTTTTTTTGAAATCATTTTCCCTCTTTTAATTTCTAAAATCTAAACCCCAAACCTCAGTATTTTTTTCAATTTTTACTGGATGTCTAAAAAAGAAACAAGAATGCTTCAGTACAATACAAGTAAAAATTGAAAAAAAATTGAAATTGAGGTTTAGAAATTAAAATAGGGGAAATGGTGTAAAAAAAGAATTAGCACTCAAAACCTTTTTGTGTTAGTCAATGATGGATTTCACAGCATCAATTTTGATAGTGATTAAATGTGGGTTACTAAATATGAAAAGTGTTAAAGTTCAGTAACTATAAAAATGATATTTTTTCCAAAATTAAATCTATAAACTCTAATCTCTGATGATTAGGGGTAGGATGAATATTCCAATAATATCACATTTAATTATAAAGTGACACGGTCTCACTCGACTTTTTTTTTTTTTATTAAAAGTAATGATAGCTTATTATTTATACATATGTACGTAAATGTGAAATTAAGTTATAAATATGTTATTTTACGAATATAACATCAACAATGTTGTTTTGTAACTTTTGTTGTACTAAAGCATCTTCCCACATATAAAAATTAATTTAAAATTAACTTTGCAAAGGAGAAAAGAAAAACTTAATCAGTGATTGTTTTAGCTAATGTTTTAAAATTGGGTGACTCTCTTCTCTTGTCTACTCAAGTACATCATTACTTTACTTGAGTAGACTTTGATTGGTCAATTGTTGACCGTTGATCGGTCAACGGTCAAACTTTGACCTTTTTTTTCTTTTTCTTTTTTTAATACAGAAAAAATTATATTTTTCATTTTTCAATAGTATTTTCAACTATATTAACATACACTTTTCATTTATAATATCATACCCTTTTCAGTTATAATAATATACATTTTTCATTAATAGAACATACACTTTTTAATTATAATAACATACATTTTTCATTAATAGATCATACACTTTTCAATTATAATAACATACACTTTTCATTAATATATAACTTACAATTTTCATTAATATATCATACACTTTTCAGTTATAATATCATACACTTTTCAGTTATAATAATATACACTTTTCATTAAAAACATTTTTAGTTATAATAGTTATAATAACATACACTTTTCATTAAAAACAATATTGCACTTTTCAATATAGTAACATACATTTTTCATTAAAAAATAAAGATACACTTTTCAATATACTAACATACACTTTTTAAAAAAAAAATCGAAAAAAAAAATTGAAAAAAAAAGTTAAAGTTTGACCGATCAACAGTTAACAATTGACCAATCAAAGTCTACTCAAATACACGGTGTACTTAAGTACACTTAAGACTTTAACTTTAAAATTAAAGTCTAAGCTAACAACTAAATAAATAAAGGGTTATTTATTAATAAGGTCATTTCACTATTAGTTTTATCTGATAAAACCTACAATATAATTTCTTGTCTAATAGCATCAAATTGAAAACTTTGAGACATTTATACCCTTCAATTAATTTCAAATAAATCGGATATTTTATAGGAATTCAAAAGTCAATTATATACCATAATTATCATAATTATCCGATTAAGGGAAAATTTCAAAAACAGAGAAATTTTAGCACCTTCCAAAGATTTAAAATTTTCCTAAAAAGTAGGTATATCTAAAATATAAAAAAATTTCTAAAAGATAATCTTGTTAAACTGAGGGTTTTGAGAAATCTGCAATTCAATCTACAGGTTTAGGAAAAAGCTTCTGCAAAAACGGCAAAGTGTAGAAGAACAGAAAAATAGAAGCGTATGTATTATCTAAACATATGCATATTGAAGTTCATGTGAATTACGTTCACTATTATGCAAACTAAAGTGCATTTCGACAATTTTGCATAAAAAACATGCAAAATAAAGTGCAGTCTAAACATATGTATATTGAAGTTCATGTGAATTACGTTCAGGAGTATGCAAATTAAAGTGCATTTTAATAATATGCATATTGAAGTACATGCAAACTAAAGTAACGTCATTTCAATGCATATTCCATCACTTCAGAATCAATACAACCAAAGCTTAAACAAAACTAAAAAAAGTAGAGATCATAGCCTAAACAGAAAATTCAATTACCTTAAACTTCAAATCAAAATCCAACAAAACCTAAATCCTAATCTCCTGCCAAGTTCTTCGCAATGGATCTGGAGCTCATCACCTTCGCGATCTCGATGACGTCATCGAACGAGATTCTAAAACGATCTCGATCCACTTCAACCACGACATGGAATTGGGGTGAGATTAACACATGGAATTGATAATATCAGAAAATGCAGAATTAATACTCATGGAATTGAAAATGAATATACGTACGCGCGATGCAGATGATCGGAATTGAAAATGAATATCGAATCTGAATTGGTAGAATCTGGAGATGATCGAAATGAAAATTTGGGAATTCAAAATTTGGAAAGTCGTAGTCTTTCCAATTGTATAATCTAATTAATTGAACCCGATAATTAAGACAGAATAAAAATCGGAAATAGGGAGAGTTTTGAAAATTTAAATCTGAATAATTTAATGATAATTATGATTTAAGGGTAATTAGGAGTTTTTATCTTGAAAATGAAGCAAATAGACAAACTATTAATTAGGCGTTGCAATTAAATTAATGTAGGGTGATAATGACCCTTTTAGTAAAAAATCTCATAAATAAACCAGCGATAATTTATAGATTTTTGGGGAACATTATTATTTTTAAATATCAGTAAGATTTAATCAAATATTAAGAAAATACGTACACCCATCTTAAGAAACTTTAATTTTCTCATCTTTTGAGTTTTTATATTGAAATTCAGTTTATATGTTGCCAGTGTGTGAAGTAATATCCTAGGGCTACAAATTTAATAGTTGCCGAGAGTGACGGGGCCAGGAAATTTTGATAGGGTCCGATTAACATTACTTTAAAAATAAAATAATATGTACTTATTATACTCATTGAAATTTTACATTATAAAATTGTCAATACATTTCATTAAATTAAATTGAACAAGCTGTCTTTCATTTTATTTTGAAGTTTTGATAGTTCGATTCAAAATGAAGCGAAACAAATTAAAAATTGCTAAAATATTTTACAATTCTTAGTAAAAACTTAGACAATAATTCTCAAATATACAATCAATCTATATTATTGACTCTATTGAAGAAATAATTTATTTTTGGAGTATTAAGAAATAATTTTAAGTAAAAAACACATGAAAAAATATATTACTCCTTTCAAACTTTGTATGCAAGCATTTATTTTTTATTCGTCTATACTTAGGAGAGTGTATTCAAGTGAGATTCTATTTGATTTTTTTGGACTTTAAAAAGTACGTCAATTTATAAAACTCATAGAGAGTTTGACTGACTTTTTTTATTGATTTATATGGATTTTCATAGATTTGACAGTTAGTGTTGGGAATAAAATGAGATAAGTTTTGATTCAATACCAAAACCCCCTGAGACATGCCTAAGTTTAAGATGATTATGTTCTAAGCATGTTAGAACATATAGAATAAGGCTAGATGAGAAGCTGATATGTTAGGCAGCTATTAGCTGTTTAGATGCACAATTTGAGGGGGAACATATGCCTTGAAGACTATTAAGAACAAGTCCCCTTAAGGCTCAAATTCTGGAACAATCACTAAAGCTATTGAAGGCCAAGTATGCTGGTCAGGAGAGTTGTCCAGAAGAGTTGTCTCAGCACAATTGAACCAGAACAAGTGTCCTGAAGCTTAAAAGTCAACTATGCTGAAGAGATGAAGACAACTACACCCTAAAAGACTTCAAAGAATGATGCTAAGATCAATTCCAAGTGAAGCAAAGGGAAAATAGCCAAGTCATCTGAAGAGAGCAAGCCAACTATGCTCATAAGCAAGTATGCTGATAGTGATAAGCAGAGTTGTCCATTTGATAAGGAATGTTGTCCTATCATTGGATCAACCTTCAGAAGCCATGTCTAAGCTTAATCAAGTGAATCTTGAAGTCAAACATTGGGAAGAGTGCTGCAGAATGAAGACAAAGATCATACAGCCGTTTATTACCCAAATGAGGACATGTCACTATCAAGAATCTGTCTTCCAGTTTGAAGAACTCAAGGAAGACATTTATAGCAATTTGGGACTGCCTCTCCAATGGGCAAATCCTCAAATTTGTCTATAAATACAGAAGTGTGAAGACCATTTAAAACATCCATTCTACATCCAACTGAACAAGCATTCTGAAGCTTCAAAAGTCATAAGACACTTTTAGTCTTGAAACACTTCTTCTAAGCTGAACTTATTGTATATCCATACAAAGCTTAGAGAGATATCCTAATCCTTATACACTGATCTTCATTGTAAAGGATATCTCATTAGTTAGAACCTTACTTCAATCCTTACCCCTTTCAAGTGAGAAAGTGAGAAGGTTGTGGTAGTAGAAGTGGTAGGAGCTGACTGTTGAGAGAAGAACAGTTCAGTTCTGAGTTGAGAAGAGGGTACTAGGACTCTAGACATACTAGGGATCAATTCACCAAGGAGTGGTGTTCTTGATCAAGTGCACCTTGGCACTATAAAACAAGTTAATTCCAAGAGTGAAGGAATTATCCTGTTCAATCAGGGAAAGTGGATGTAGGAGCTTGAGTCTCTGAACCACTATAAACTCTTGTGTTGATTTACTTTCAAGTACTTTCATACATTCAACACTGCACACAAAACTGATCTTTCAAAGGACATATATTCAAAGACTGTGCAAAAACTGAATTGGACAAGTTCCCTAAAAACTGGACTGTATTGCTTACAAGTGATTTCAGAACTTAAAGGAGTTTAAACGAAAGGGCCAACCACTAATTCCGCACTTATAACCATTTTAGATAGTCATTCAACTAAGCACTCAATAGTACTTAGTAGCTTGGTTATCTTTGAAAAGGTTATACATCTTCAGCAGAGTTGTCCAAGACAATCTTGCTGAACTCTGGTTTGATCAAAGTTGAAAAGAATTTGCATACAAGTGTATTCCCCCCATACACTTGTTATATACTCCTTTCAGGACCAACAAGTGGTATCAGAGCAGGGGTTCAAGGACCACTGCTTCTGAAAATCTATCTTGGTTTTTTTTTCAAAATCACATATTTGGTGTGGTCACTGAACTGATCTATCTGAAATCCTATTATTTGACTGACATCTTATTCTTGAGCTATGGCCAACAACAATGTTGTTCCTAATGATGTTGTTCAAGGAATCAACAATATGGCCACCAATCCAGTCAACCACATATCACATCACAAGCTGCCCATGTTCTCAATTGAGAACTATGACTTCTGGAAGATCAGAATGAGAGCTTATCTTGCATCTTTTCATACTGACATGCTGAGAGTGATAATAACAGGACCCTACATGTTCACTCAAATCAACCCCAGATTAACTGAAGACCAAAGAGCTGACATAAGGGAAGAGATCCCTAAAGATGACTTCACTGCTGAAGAGAAAAGAAAAGATAACTTGAATTATCTTGCAATGAATACTCTCTATCAAACAATTCCAGATGCAATCATGGGTAGAGTTTACCACTGCACAACAGCCAAAGAAATTTGGGACACTCTTGCTGAAATGTGTGAGGGTACTGAAAAGATAAAGGAGAACAAGCTCCAAGTGGCTGTGCAGAAGTTTGAACAGTTCTCAATGGAGCCAGAAGAGTCCATTGACAAGTTTGCTGGTAGATTCACTGATGTGATGAATGAAATCAACTCCTTGGGCAAGGTGTACTCCAGGAGAGAAGTTGGATTAAAAATCCTGAGAAGTCTCACTCAAAAGTGGGATGTATATGCTGTAATGATGCAGAACACCAAGGATCTCTCCTCCATGCCCATGCAACAAATCTTCTCAAAACTCAAAGCATATGAGTTTGACCTCAATAGAAGAAAGCCAGCAGAGGAGTCTTCTCTACCAACCAAGGGAGTGGCATTTAAAGCCAAAACTGCTGAACCAGAAATACAGTCTACTCCAAGATCATCAAAGTCAGTCTCCAAGGCTGAAATGAAGGAAGAGATGGCCCTCATGGCTAGGAGGTTTGACAAACTCAACTCAAGGTTTGGTAGATACAAGAAATTCTACCAAGACAACAAATTCAGGAGAAGGTACAACTCCCCTGAAGCACAGGCTGAGGACAAAAAGCCTGAAGAGAAAAGATCAGAGGACAAGTACTCTGATAGGAGAAGATCCAGTAGAGCTGATCCTTCATCATCTAAAAGAAGAGATGAATCCAAGAAGGATGATGATGAAGACTTGTGCTATAATTGCAAGAAGAAAGGGCATTTCCAGTATGACTGCCCTGAATTGAGCTCTAAAGAAAGAAGAGAAAGGCAAGCAAAAAGAGACAGAAAGTTCACCAATAGGAAGGCCATGATGGCTGGTGAAGAATCTGATAATGATGGAAGCTTCAACTCTTCTGATGGACTATTCTCAAACAGTGATGATGATGATGATGTGTGCAACATGGCCATTGAGGATGATGAGGTATCCTCCACTTCTAGCTTACCATCATTTCTATCACAGAACACTAGTGGAGTCAACTTAAAACTTTCTTTTGGGAAGTTGATGGAAGATTTCACTAGGCTGCAAGAATTTCATGACAATTGTGTGAGAGAAAATGAAAGACTTTCAATTGAGCTTTCAAAACCTGCTGAGACAGTAGTTGATATTAAATCTACTGAGTTGTACCAACAAGTCTTGAGAGAGCTAGAGGAAGCAAATCTCAGGATAGTTGACCAACAAGGACAGATTGATGCTCAATTACTGACACAGAAGAGAAAAGAGTTTGAATTAAAAATTCTTCAAGCAAAATTTGAAAACCTCTCACATGAGTATGACATTCTCAAATCAAGTGAAGAGAGCCTTAAATTAAAGATGTCTTCTTTGAATAAATCCTCCAGAGCAATAGAGGAAATTCAAAGTTATCAAAGACCTATGGCTCAAAGAAGTGGATTAGGTTTTGATCCATTTGAATCTTCACCTTGTCTTAGTGTTGCTTCAACAAGTAACACTAAGAAAATCTTTGTTAAGTCAGTGGCACAACAAGCTGAAAATGAAATAATTCAGCCACTGAACAAAGGAAAGGGCAAAATGAATGAAATGCCTACTCAAGTGCTTCAGGAGACTAGGCCCAAACCTAAGGAAATGGCCAAAATCCCTGAACACAAGAGGAATGTTGGTCAGCAGAGTAGACCCAATGGAAGGGCAACTCTACTAAACAATGTTCAGAGGAGTTATCCAAGGAATAATCAGTCTAGGCCAACTCTTCTGGGAAAGCCTCAGCTGAATAAACCTAAGGACAACCATCCTCAAAGGCAGAATAAAATGAGACAACCAAAACCCTTCATGCCAAAGGGTAATGGTCATAAAAATGTCTTTCCTCAAAGATTTCATCAAGCTACACAAAAAACTCATAAGTTCAGGAGATTTGACAACTCTCCTGAAACTTACAGAGTTAATACTCTCACACATACCTTCCCAAAGGCATTTAAGGGAAAGGCAGTGTATGTTGATGCACAAGGAACACAATTTAGCCACCTTGAATCAATCAGGGTTATTAGGCAAGTTTGGGTTCCTAAAGGTACAGCTAACCTCCCAGGACCCAAAATTCAAAGGGTACCTAAAACTTGCTAATTGCAGGTACCTATGGGCCACAAGAAGAGGAGTATGAGCAAAAAGTCAGCATGGTATCTTGATAGTGGATGTTCAGGGCACATGACTGGAAACAAGGAACTCCTCACTGATTTTATTGAAAAAGAAGGCCCAAATGTCACATTTGGAGACAGCTCACAAGCAACCACAAAAGGTTATGGTACTTTGATGATTGGTAACATCAAAGTATCCAATGTGTCTTATGTGGCTGGTCTCAAATATAACCTCCTAAGTATCAGTCAATTCTGTGATAAAGACTTTAATGTTGAGTTCTCAAGTGGAAAATGCTTAATCAAAGATAAGGCTCAACAAACTCTATTGACTGGAACTAGGAAAGGAAATGTGTATTTTGCAGACTGGGACAAGTCTACTGATGCTGCATGCTTTATTGCTAAGAGCTCTAGTGAACAAAGTTGGTTATGGCATAAGAGGCTAAACCACCTGAACTTTAAATCTATGAACATACTTGCTAGGAATGCATTAGTTAAAGGACGGCCTAATGAGGTTTTTATTAAAGAACATGTGTGTAAACCATGTCAAGAAGGAAAACAGATTAAAGCCCCATTCAAGGGAAAACCAGTCATCTCTACTGAAAGGGTACTTGAACTGTTACATATGGACTTATTTGGACCAGATTAAGCTTGAGAGACAAGGACACTGAATTCATAGATGTTGTCCAAGCCAATATCCCTGAAAATGCTACACTGGACAACAATCCTGAAGGCAACTTTCCTGAAGCAAACCCCACTGAAGGAAATGGTGAACTAAATGATCCAATCCCAGTTCACCCTCAGGTAACAACTACCAATGAAGAAGCAGGCTCTGCTGAGGTAGTTAATGGATCCAATATTCCAGGGGGAACCATAAATGTTGAAAATACCAATGTTCCAAACATTGAGGACAACATCCCTGAATATGATCCTGAATTAGATCCTGCATTCAATTATCCTGAATTCTATAACAATGGTGACTCAACTTTAGTAGAGGACAACTCTACTGAAGGGATCAGAAAAAGGAGGACTTGGTTATCTGACCATCCTACTAATCTAATACTTTGTGATCCAAGTATAGGAGTCAAAACCAGAAGTTTTCATGGTGAAAGTGCTATGTTTTGTTGTTTCTTATCAGAACAGGAACCAAAAGACATTGATGAAGCACTTCAAGATGCAAACTGGATCACAGCAATGCAGGAAGAGCTAAACCAATTCACTAGAAATGATGTATGGGAGCTGGTGGATAGACCCTCACATCAAGATGTTATTGGAACCAAGTGGGTGTTCAAGAACAAGAAGAATGAAAATGATGTGATTGTCAGAAACAAGGCCAGATTAGTGGCAAAAGGCTATTGTCAATTAGAAGGCATTGACTATGATGAGACTTTTGCACCTGTGGCAAGGCTAGAAGCAATCAGACTTTTCTTAGCCTATGCAGCCCACAAGAGGTTCAAAGTATACCAAATGGATGTCAAGAGTGCCTTCTTGAATGGAGTTTTAAAAGAAGAAGTCTATGTGGAGCAACCACCTGGCTTTGAGATTGGAAACCAAGTCTACAGACTGAAGAAAGCTGTATATGGACTCAAGCAAGCTCCAAGAGCCTGGTATGATACCCTGTCACAGTTCCTCTTGGATCATGGTTTCATCAAAGGAACTGTGGACATAACTCTCTTCAGAATCACTGAAGGAGAGGATATTTTGCTTGTCCAAATTTATGTGGATGACATAATTTTTGGATCCCCCAATGAGAAGCTGTGTGAGAAGTTCTCCAAGCTCATGCAAAGCAAGTTTGAGATGTCCATGATGGGTCTGATGAATTTCTTCTTGGGACTTCAAGTCAAGCAATCTAAAGAAGGAATCATCATCAATCAAGCCAAGTACACCAGAGAAATGATCAAGAAGTTTGGGTGTACAACTAGCAAGCTAGTAAGGATCCCAATGAACACAAATTGGAAGATGGATCATGACGAGAGTGGTATTCCAACCAACTCTACTGAGTATAGATGAATCATTGGTTCACTCCTCTACCTCACTGCCAGCAGACCTGACATCACCTTTGCAGTAGGTGTTTGTGCAAGGTTTCAAGCAAATCCTAAGAAAAGCCATTTTGAGGCTGCAAAAAGGATCTTGAGGTATCTCAAAGGCACTGAAAATTTAGGCCTTTGGTACCCTGCTGATGACAATATTGAGTTAACTGGCTACTCAGATGCTGACTATGGAGGATGTAAAATTGACAGAAAGTCCACTTCAGGGACTTGTCAATTCTTGGGCAACAAACTCATATCTTGGTTCTCCAAGAAGCAAAACACATTGGCTACCTCCACTACTGAAGCTGAATATGTTGCAGCTGGAAGTTGCTGTGCTCAGATTCTCTGGTTGAGACAACAACTAAGAGACTACAATGTCAACTCTGCTGAAGTGCTTATCTTCTGTGACAACAATAGTGCCATTGCAATATCACAGAATCTAGTTTTGCACACTAGATGCAAACATGTGGACATCAAGCATCACTTCATCAGAGACCATGTGGAGAAGAAGGACATAAAGTTGGTGAAAATCCACACAGATCATCAAAAAGCTGATATATTGACTAAGCCACTTGCAGAGACAAGATTTCTAGAGCTATCAGCAGAATTGGGATTACTTGATCCAGGGAAGTTGGACAAGTAAATTCTACTGGAGGTATTGGGAGTAAAGGGAACTGAAATGGTGTTCAGGAGACTTGGTCAAGTCTACTGAAATTCAGAAGAGATGACCTAAATCATTCAGGACACTTGTCCACATCTTTTCAAAACACTTGTCCAAGTGGAGTCAGATAAGTTGTCCTGGCTATCAAACCAAATCTAGGTTTGATAAGCACCTATTTTGGGTAATCATTGCCTATTTTGATATTTGTCCCATTCCATATACAGATATCATCTTTTTGGGATTTAATTTGTCTCCCACCCAAAAGGTCACTTTCCATGCATTAAATGCCAAGATTTAACTCTTGTTTGCATTACACTTTTTCAAGCCATGATCTACCTTGAAAACTCCCCAACCATTAACTAATATTAAATAACCTCCACGTTTTGAATAAAACCAATTACTCACTATTACATTGGTTTTTGACCATTGGATCAAAATTGGCCAACTCCCCTGAAATCAATCCTGGCCGTCCAATCTTGTTTTCCATATTTGTTAACCGTTGAATTGCCTCAAGACTTCACCAACTCATTGACAAACATTCTTTTTAGAATATTCACAAGTCTTAAGAACCCCCACAAACACTTCTTCCCCAAGTATTCGAAACCCTAGCTTTCAAACACTCTCAATATCCTTCACTGTTCTTCAATGGCTCCCAAAGTAAGAACTGAGATGGTTGTTGATTTCACAAACACGGATCTAGACCTTGATTTTGGCTATTTGAGCCACAAAAACAACCTCACATTCGAGCCAATCCTTTCTTTTGACAGTGAGGATCCCAATATTACTCCAACCTTGAGATGGTTGAGAAGGGCAGGTCTCCAAAAGTTCGTGCAAGAAAAGTCAGATTCTTGTCTTGAATCATACATGGCTGAGTTCTTTGCATTTCTTAAATGGAGAGGCAAACCTGAAAATGGTGAGGTTGCCACAAGACTGTCCTATGTTGTAGATGGTGAAGAAGAAGAAAGATTTCACAGAGTAAAATTTTCTGAGGAAGATGTTGATGCTGCTTTTGGTTTGCCTTTAGAGGGAAGGAATCCAGAATTTTATGGTAATGGGCTTGAAGAAGAGATTGCTCAAGAATGGCTTATTACTCTAGGGCCATTATCCTCTACTCAACATAAGAGGACTCTCAAGCCAAAGTTTCTGACCTTGTTTGAAGTGGTTGCCAAAAGTTTGCTAAGCAACACTGGCAGTTTGGAGCAGGTCAGTCATCCAAGGATAAGGATTATGGCAGCTGTTATTGATGCTAGTGATAAAGGCATCAAGTTTGATTGGAGGACTTTCATCTTGTCTGAGATGATGAAAGAAAAGGCAAAATTCAAAGTGAAGGCCCACAACAAGGTTGTGTTAGAGAGCAAGCTCAAATACTGCACAAGGGCAAGTTTGCTAATTGAGAAGTTTGCTTACTACTCTGAGATGCAAACCTTTGCCAAACCCCTCCCTGCCCAGAAAATATTGTTCAGAAAGCCCAGCAAGAAAACTGAGCAAAGAAGGATGCTCCTGGCCAAATCTGTTGAAGAAAAAGCTGAAGAAAAGCCAAAATTAAAGAAAAGGACTAAGGCCAGAGTGGTGAAGACAAGGAAGGTGTATCAAATACCTTCAGAAGAGATTTCAGGTGCTTCAACTGAAATTGAAGAGGTTGCTGAAGAAGGTGTGCAAGTGCCTTCTGATCACTCAGAAGAGCTGAGGCAAAAATACAATGAGACTAGACAAAAGTCTAAGGGTGATAAGAGGCCCAGGGAAGTTGTCCCTGAGAAGGATGAAGAAGGCAGTGGGAGCAGTAGGGCTAGCAAGAGAAGGGCCAAGCCTACTGAAAAGGTGTTAGAGCTTCAGGAGGAAAAGTCTCTACAACTTGCTCTAAGAGAGAGCAGAGCTGAAAGCAGGACCAAGTCTAAATCAAGGACCAACTCTTCTGGTTCTGGAACTCCAGAATCCAAGGTCCCTGAAGGTCAACCATTAGAGGCCAACCTTCCTGAAACTCATAATCCTGATCCCAACTCCCCTGAAACTCATGTTACTCCCACAAACCAACCAAACCAATCACCCCTGTCAATCTTACAAAAAGATATTCTCCAGAAGGGAGTGTGCAAAGAAGTGGGATAGATGTTCTTGCAGACTTAGCTATAGATGAGACAAGATTGCAATCACCCCTTGACTCATCTATGCTCAATTATTCAAAGCTTTTAGAAGCTGCACTTCATGAACCAACCCCCCTGAGCAAAGCCCCTTAAGATCCATTGCTCTCAAAAGCAATTGAAGTACATTCAACTGCACCCAACCCTTCTGAAGCCAACATTCCTGAACTTAACCTCCCTGAAGCCACTCTAGGAAAAGACAGAGCCAACTCCCCTATAACCCAAAGTCCCCAGTCTAGTGGAGATGAGGAGGAGTATACTTATGAGAGTATGCTCAGAGGTGGAGCCAAGGCCACTGTGGACAGTTTGTATCCACAACTTGCTGAATTTCTAAGAATTCAGAAGATATTTCATGATTTGAGGATGCTTGTGGATGTGAAAGACAAAACTATAATGGAGATATCACAAGTCATCCAAGATAAGGGTGCAAACTGGTGGCAAGTGGAAGAAAGCAGACTGCTACACTTTGCTGGTGTACTAAAAACAAGATTTCTTATTGATGAGAATGTGTTTGCAAAGTTAGTAGATGAGAAGATCATTGAGGAGAAGGAAAGATAAGCTAAGGGCATCAAACACCCTGATAGTAGCTCAAATGATGATGATTCCCCTGATGATCCCTCAAACCCCTCAAAACCCAACCCTCCTGAAACCAATCCCAACCCTTATGAATCCAATCTGCCTTCAACCCCTCTCTTAACCTATCATAGGAAAGGCTCTGCTTCATCAGAGGTGTTGACCAAGGGTGGTAACACAACCAAAGATACATCTGCCAATGAAGGTTCTTCTGAACCCAAGACACAACCTAAAGATGTTGAGGTTCCTACTTTAAAGGCTGGTTTGATTAAGGCCTATTCAGTGTCAGGAGAGTTGGACACTGATCAGCCCTTAATCATTCAGGATGACTCAGTGGCTGCTGAAATAAGCATTGTGATCTCCCCACAACTGCCATCTTTGAACCTTGTTGAAGGTGGAGATGTTGCAGGTATAGGTGAAGGTGTTGAAAATGAGAGCTTAGTTGAAAAATCAGAGGGAGTAGAGGATAAAAGAGAGGTTATCATCACCAAGATAGTGAGTGTACCACAAATAGAAGGTGGTATAAGTGAGGAAGGACATGCTATTCTTGAAGTCAAATCTGAACTTCAAGAATCCCTTGATGAAAGGAGGCCTGATTCCTTGAGTGAGGACATTATTAATGAAGGAAGAAAAGAAAGAGTTGAAAATGAGAAGAAGGCTGCTAATGTATCAAAGTCTTATGAAAAAGAAACTGAGGGTGATGAGTGTGTCTTTAATTTTTCTGATCTTGCAGGTATATCCTTTGACCAAATTTTTGCAGATGACTTCCTAACAGATACTCCCATCCAAGTTGATTCAGGATCTGCACAAGCCTTGCTTGGAATGCAATCAGCAAAGTTGGACTCCTTGACTCATCAAGTCCAATCAGCTCATGTAGAAACCACTGGAGCTTTGGATCAACATGGAAGAACTCTAGCATCTGTGGAAATGAGGCTAACAGGCTCTGAGGATGTGGTGCTACCCACATTGGAAGCAAGGATAGGAGGAGTGGAATCTGGTCTTCAAACCATTTCCACTGAAGTCCAAAAAGCCAAAGCCACTATGGAGAAAATTTCAGAAGAAGTCAGGAAAGATCAGAAGCTAATCAGAGATAATCACAATGCCAATGTTCAAGCTATTAGGCTAACCATCAAGCAAGCACTTGGCAAGAAGATTGCATTACAGAAGAAAAGAGCAGAGGCACAAAGGCTTGCTATGGTAAAAGCAGCTTCAGAGAAATTTTCCCAAGAAATGATGGCCAACATTGCTGAAGGTGCAGTGGCCAACCTCACTGAGCTCTTAAAAGCCCAATTGGATGCATCTCTGAAAACAACCTTGGAGGAGTTTGTTGAGCAAAAGATGAAGCCTGTTCTAGCTTTCCTTAGCTTGAGTAGTGATAGAATGCAGAACATACATGATGAGAATGTATATCTACTGGAAGAGATGAAGTCTCTGAACCTAGCCCAATCCCTGATGGCTACAACCATGAGTGAGCTCAAACCTCAATGCTTTGATGCTGCCAAAAAGGGGGAAAGGGAAAGAGCAAGGGCAAAAGGTGCCTTGATTATTGGAGGTTCAGACAAGGGCAAAGAAAAAGCTGTTGAAGATAAGGGCAAAGAACCAGCAGTACTGAACTTGGAAGATTTGGATGAAGAGGAGAAGTTAGCAATTGCCTTGAAGAACTCAATGGCTTCAGCGCAGGAAGAAAGAGTGAGGCTACAACAAAGACCAGGAGGAGAGGTATCTGGTTTGGACAAAAATGCTGAAGGTGTCCAAACTAGAGGAAAAATCAACAAGGCCAAAGGAAAGAAAAGAAAAGTTGAGACATTTACTGACTTTCCCAACAGTCTTGACCTGCCCCCTGAGTTTAGAATTGATGATGAAGTGCCTACCTCCAAGAAGGCCAAAAATGCTGAAAAGTACAAAGCTGCTGAAGTGTCCAAAATTGCTGAAAAAGACAAATCCTCTGAGAAAGAAAAATCTGATGAGACTAAGTCCTCTGATGGTGCCAAAGCTACTGAAGATATAGAAGATTTGTATGAAGAAGGCTTTGGACCAGGACCAAAGAAGAAGAAAGTTGTGTTGCTGAATGATCCATCAAAGCTGTTTCATGAAGGGTATGACAAAGACCCTGAAACTCAACAGAAATTGGCCATGATGAGGGCCCAAGAGAAGATAGACTTGATGGATGAAGCACAAAGAGCAAGAGACAAAAGAAGAGCAAATTTTCAAAAGCCCAGAAGAAAGTGAGCAACTTACAACAAGTTGAAACCACAGCTCTTGATCCCCATGGACACCAAATATCCTCACTTGAATAAATGGGTGCCAATCCAACTGAATGACTCATGGGAGGAAGCCAAAAAGGAGTTTGTCCATGACTATTATGTCATTGATAGGTGGAATGGAAGGGAAGTTAACACCACCTTTGCCGAATTCATGATTGAATACTTCAGAGACCTTTATCAGCAACTACTTGCAGCTGCTGATCTTGCAAGCCAACTTTGCTGATAAGCAAAACTGCTGATAGTGATAAGGAGAGTTGTCCAGTTGATAAGGAATGTTGTCCTATCATTGGATCAACCTTCAGAAGCCATGTCCAAGTCCTAACAAGAAGTCAAACATTGGGAAAAGTGCTGCAGAAAGAAGACAAAGTCTTACAAGCCGTTTATTACCCAAATGAGGACATGTCACTATCAAGAAACTGTCTTCCAGTTTGAAGAACTCAAGGAAGACATTTATAGCAATTTGGGGCTGCCTCTCCAACGGGCAAATCCTCAAATTTGTCTATAAATACAAGAAGTGTGAAGACCATTTGAAGCACCAACTACCAAGCCAACTATCCTACAAGTCAAAGTGCTTTCAAAGCTTTCAAAGAGACTATCTTAGTCTTCATAAACTTCTTCTAAGCTGAACTTACTGTATATCCATACAAAGCTTAGAGAGATATCCTAATCCTTATACACTGATCTTCATTGTAAAGGATATCTCATTAGTTGGAACCTTACTTCAACCCTTACCCCTTTCAAGTGAGAAAGTGAGAAGGTTATAGTAGTAGAAGTGGTAGGAGCTGACTGTTGAGAGAAGAACAGTTCAGTTCTGAGTTGAGAAGAGGGTACTAGGACTCTAGACATCCTAGGGATCAATTCACCAAGGAGTGGTGTTCTTGATCAAGTGCACCTTGGCACTATAAAACAAGTTAATTCCAAGAGTGAATGAATTATCCTGTTCAATCAAGGAAAGTGGATGTAGGAGCTTGAGTCTCTGAACCACTATAAACTCTTGTGTTGATTTACTTTCAAGTACTTTCATACATTCAACACTGCACACAAAACTGATCTTTCAAAGGACATATATTCAAAGACTGTGCAAAAACTGAATTGGACAAGTTCCCTGAAAACTGGACTGTATTGCTTACAAGTGATTTCAGAACTTAAAGGAGTTTAAACTAAAGGGCCAACCACTAATTCCGCACTTATAACCATTTTAGATAGTCATTCAACTAAGCACTCAATAGTACTTAGTAGCTTGGTTATCTTTGAAAAGGTTATACATCTTTAGCAGAGTTGTCCAAGACAATCTTGCTGAACTCTGGTTTGATCAGAGTTGAAAAGAATTTGCATACAAGTGTATTCCCCCCCCCCCCCCCCCATACACTTGTTATATACTCCTTTCAGGACCAACAATTAGGATTTACATAGATTTTCATAAACTCCGATATTGATGCAAAGAGTTTTTTTTAATGTGTAGTGTTTTTTTTAAAATTAATATATATTATGTAAAATATTTTACCAATAATATATATATATATATAAAGTTTATATATTAATTCGGGCAGGTCGGATACCCGCGGGTCGGGCATAAGACTCAAATTCGACCCATACTTAATAAGGGGCGAATCTGACCTGACTCAAAGCTCGCGGGTGGGGTAAGTATCCGCGGGTCAGGTCAATATTGTCATTCTACTTTGATCTTTCGTCTTCAGAGTTCTCTTAGAGAATCCGTTGAAATCTCTTATTTTTAGAAGAGATTTTGGATAGTGCAATTTATTTATATTTTTGGGAGAGAATCAAACAAAATCCATAGAGTGGACTATTGAATACTTAAATATTTTTAAAGACTTTTTAAAATCCGTATTGAATATCTCAAAATTTTAAAAGAATTTTTAAAATCCGAATTGAATACTCCCAAACTTTGAAAGTCCAAAAAAATCCTACAGAATCTACAACCAATACACCCCCTTAATATGTATGTGTCAAAAAATAAAAATTATATTTTTATTTTCATATATCAAAAAGTTTCATTTAAATTTTAATATTCAAAAGATAAGATTAAAAAATAGACACCATTACAATTAATGATTAATAAAAATTAATAAAAGTGAAATTAATAAGAAAAAAGAGATTTTGAACTAAAGTGATTTGAGAAAAAATAGACTAGATCAATCAATAATTAAGATAAGATTAAGATAAATTGAATGAGAATAACTATTATCACATAATATATACAGAGTATATAATTATTATACAATATTTATCATATCTTTACAATTTATATTTCACAGTTTTTTTGTATCCTACGTGGCTTTCTCTCCTCATTTTATTTTGAAATTCTGCATTTCTGTGAGTCGGTTTTTTTTATAGTTTTTTTTTCTTTTGCAGATTTTTATTTAAATGCTTTTTCGACAGTTTTTTTTTTTAATTCTGCATTCCTATTATTTTGTATTTTTATATTTATTTTTTTGTAACCGTTTTAATTTTAGATAAGAATCTGTTCATTCTTAATATTCCTCATTTTTATTCTGTCTCTTCTTCTCCCTACATTCTCTTTCAGTTTCTCTTTTTCTTCTCTCTCAATTCTTCAATATAAATGGTGTCTGTTTTGCTCATCTCTATTTTCTCTGTTGCTATGATCCGCCCTCTCCTTCTTCTGTGCTTTTTCTTCTGTTGTATATTCTCTTCAGTTCCACTCTACATTCAGCCTCTTCTTCTTCGATATATTCTCTCTCAATTCTTACTAGATATAAATTGGACCAAAATCTGAGGTATGTATTAATATGTTTTGGTTTCAATATTAGAGGTGATGCTACGGGGATGTTTTTTTTGGATAACGTTGAGTTTGGTTCTCTTTTAATTTTTTTTTTATTATTCAATTTCCCGATATAAATTGTGTTAAATCTGACGTATTTATTAATGTTTTGCTCTTCTATAGGGTTTATGTTTTATAATGTTGGTATGTACATTATTTGTGATTTTTTTTTAGTAATTCAATATGATTTTTTTTATAAGTACATAAATTTTAAAATCTTATTTTTCTTTTTAGTTTCGATTTTCTTTATGGTGCATAATTTTTTGATGTTTTTTTTTTTTATTGGTTTAAAATTGTTATTATTTTTAACTTTATACATTTCTTTACGAACAATAATATTTTTTTTTTCTGGGTTTAATTGTTATTATTAGTAACTTCCACATTTTTTTACATTTTAAATGGAAAAAGTAAAGTTTTACTTACTCATATAAGAGGGTGTCGAATTATCAACAAGAAGAAGAAAAAATATTAGTTGTCCTATTGAATTTTTATGATTGTTGAGATTTTTTGTAATTCCTATGACCCTAAATTTATTATGAAAATTTTCTATAGTTCAATCTATCAACAAATGATAATGTATGAGAAAACTAAAAGTTCATAAAAAATTAAAGAAAGTTGGAGAGTATTTTAATAAAAGATTATTTAAGAGTACATTGCTCATATTAATTTAATTAATCTAAATATCACATATTACTCCAAATGTTAATCTTTTTATTAATTACCTTCTTAATTTTTTCACAGTTTTTCTCTATATTTTCTCTAATTTTTTTATTTTGAAATTCTGAATTTGTATGAGTCGGTTTTTTTTTTTTTTTTTTGCGGATTTTTATTTGAAATTCCGCATTTCTATTATTGGCTGTTTTATGATTTCCTGTGTTTAATCACCTCTTCTTCTTTTGTATATTCTCTAAGTTCCTCTCTACGGCATCTTCTTCCTTCCGTATATTCTCTCTTCTCTCACTTTTTCTATACATTCTCTCTATCAGTTCTTACTATGCCGCCACCACACAATGTATTAATGTTTTGGCGGACTTCCTATTTTATTATCTGAGCATTTTTTTTTTTACATTATATACAAGTGATGTTAAGGTCTAAGTGGGTGATTTTTTGGATAATGAGTTTTAGAGATCGTTGAGTTTGGTTCCTTCTCAATTTATATGTATATTTTATTATTCAATCTCTTGGGGATTTTTTGTATATACGCGGGGTATTAGAGAAGGTTTCTTGACCTATATGTGAAATGGGTTGTTCATTGTTTATAGACAATAAAAAATTATTTCTAATTAGAAACGGTTTCTTAACCCGGATACAAAACGGGTCGTAAACATTAGAGACGTAAACAAACGGTGTCAAATCCATCTCTAATTAGAAATGGAATTTAGAACAACATTTCTAACAATAGACACGCATAGAAATCGTTTCAAAAATCGTCTTTAACCGATTTAGAGATTTTTTCACGGTCTATAATCCGTTTTTAAATCTCTTTTTTTTTTTTTGTAGTGAGCTCAATTAATACTTAAATATAAAGGCGGAATTTTTTTTATTTATGCGTGTCATCCTTGCGCAGAGGCCATGTTAATCCTAGCAATTAGTAGATCCCGAACCGTGCTGTTGGTCCTGAAAGGAGTATATAACAAGTGTATGGGGGGGGGGGGGGAATACACTTGTATGCAATTCTTTGCAACTTTTTGATCAAACCAGAGCTCAGCAAGGTTGTCTTGGACAACTCTGCTGAAGATGATTAACTCTTCTAAGATAATCAAACTACTAAGTACTATTGAGTACTTAGTTGAATAACTATCTAAAGGAGTTATATGTGCGGAATAGTGGTTGGCCCTTTAATTTTAGACTCCTTTAATTTCTGAAATTACTTTCCCAATCCAAAACAGTCCAGTTAAGCTTCAGGGAACTTGTCCAAATCAGTTTTGCACAGTCTTTGAATATGTATCTTTGAAAGATCAGTTTTGTGTGCAGTGTTGAATGAATGTAAGTACTTGTAGAGTAAATCAACACAAGAGTTTATAGTGGTTCAGAGACTCAAGCTCCTACATCCACTTTCCCTGATTTAACAGGATAATTCCTTCACTCTTGGAATTAACTTGTTTTATAGTGTCAAGGTGCACTTGATCAAGAACACCACTCCTTGGTGAATTGATCCCTAGGATGTCTAGAGTCCTAGTACCCTCTTCTCAACTCAGAACTGAAATGTTCTTCTCTCAACAGCCAGCTCCTACCACTTCTACTACTACAACCTTCTCACTTTCTCACTTGAAAGATGTAAGGGTTGAAGTAAGGTTCCAACTAATGAGATATCCTTTACAATGGAGATCAGTGTATAAGGATAGGATATCTCTCTAAGCTTGTGTATGAATATACAATTGGGTTCAGCTTAGAAGAAGTGTTTGAAGACTAAGATAGTCTTTGAAAGCTTTGAAAGCACTCTAGCTTGTAAGACTTTGAGCTTAGTTAGATTGTGTTGAGGTGCTGTTGGATGCTTTCAAATGGTCTTCACACTTCTGTATTTATAGACAAAATGGAGGATTTGCCCGTTGGAGAGGCAGCCCCAAATTGCTATAAATGTCTTCCTTGAATTCTTCAAACTGGAAGACAGATTCTTGATAGTGACATGTCCTCATTTGGGTAATAAACGGCTTGTAAGACTTTGTCTTCATTCTGCAGCACTTTTCCCAATGTTTGACTTCTTGTTAGGACTTGGACATGGCTTCTGAAGGTTGATCCGATGATAGGACAACATTCCTTATCATCTGGACAACTCTCCTTATCACTATCAGCAGTTTTGCTTTTCAGCAAGGTTGGCTTGCTCTTCTTCAGATGACTTGGCTCTTTCCCTTTATTTCTCTCTAAGATGATCTTGGCATATTGCATTTCTTTAGGGTATGGTTGTCCTTAATTCTTCAGCATAGTTGACCTTCAACCTTTAGAGTATCTGTTCTGATTTAATCTTGCTGAGACAACTCTTCTGGACAACTCTTCTGATCAGCAAATTTGGTCTTTTATCATCAGAGCATTTTACTCATAGAGTTGGCTTCTCTGGACAACTCTCCTGATCAAAAGCCTTTGAGTAGTCTTGTCCTTTTGAGCTAGGTAAGCTTGTTCTTGCATATGGACAGCTTCTTTGGAAAACTCTCTTGATCAGAGCTTTTGGTTTTCCATAGAGTGTCCTTGTTCTTAAGTGATTGTTCCAGAATTTTGAGCATTGAGGGGACTTGATCTTGATCATCTTAAAAGTAGGTTCCCCCTCAAATTGTGCATCTAATTGTCTAAGAGCTGCCTAACATTTCAGCTTCTCATCTAGCCTATAATCTATATGTTCTAACATTTCTAGAACATATTTATCTTGACTTAGGCATGTCTCAGGGGGTTTTGGTATTAGATCAAAACATATCTCATTTTATTCCCAACAATTTCCCCCTTTTTGATGATGCCAAAACCTACACTATCTAAGCAAAAGTGACTTGTCTACACCTATTACATGTATCTTCAGAAGACATGACTAAGGTCAATATTCCTGAAAAGATAATTTGTTAGTGTATTCACTGTTTTTGTTGCAAGTAGGTTTCAAGATAGGCATAGAGAGATTACTTGTAATAATGTATCTTGATTCAAAAGTGGTTCAACTATCATTCATAAAGAAAATCATTACAAGCATGTTGATAGTTGAAGATAACTTATCAGAGCATGGAATCATTACAAATCAAGACACACTAAACATAAGATTAGAGCAAAATAGACTATTTCAGGTATCAGAGCTTTAACACCTAGAGCTAACTAATACAAGATATTCCAGATAGCAAAGTAGAATGCATCAATTCTTGTATCAGATCATTCTAAATCATATCAGAGCAAACAGCATGTCAATGCACATATCAGCATGCTTGTCCAATTTCAGCAGATTTGACCACATAGCAAAAATATCTTCAGATAAGATAATTTTTTCACCCAGAGAAAAGTCAGAAGACTTAGCCATTCAAAGATCATCCTCAGGAGGTGGCAGCATCCCATATTGTGCCCATACTCTCCTCTTGAGTGCCATGGCTTCCTGGTTGGTTCCTTTAGGTCCAAGGGTCATTTTGTTCAGCTTCAGAATTTCTGTGAACTCCCTTAGGATCCTTGCTTGGTCAATCCATCCTTCAAGCTTTGGAGGCATATAGATGATAGGCTTGGGAGCATTGAGTTCAATTCTTGCAATGTCAGCAGCTGCAAGTAGTTGTTGATACAACTCTCTGTAGTATTCTAGCATGAACTCAGTGAAGGCAGAGTTTGCATCTCCTCCATTCCATCTATCAATGACATAATAGTCATTGACAAACTCCCTTTTGGCCTCTTCCCATGTATCATTCAGTTGAATTGGAACCCATTTATCCAAGTGTGGATATTTGGTGTCCATTGGGATTAGAAGCTGAGGCTTCATCTTGCTATAAGTTGCTCTCCTCCTTCTTGGTTTCTGAAAGTTTGCTCTTCTCTCATCTCTTGCTCTGTTGGCTTCTTCCATCAGATCCATTTTCTCTTGGGCCCTCATCATGGCCAATTTCTGTTGTGTTTCAGGGTCTTTGCCATACCCTTCATGAAACAGCTTTGAAGGATCATGGGCTAGGACAGTTGTCTTCTTCTTAGGTTCAGGTCCAAATCCTTCAGCAAATAATTCTTCAATGTCTTCAGTGGACTTGGGACTTTCAGTAGTTTTGCCAGATTCAGAAGACTTGTCCTGTTCAGTAGCTTTGGGCTCTTCAGCAGTTTTGGCTTTCTTGGATGTAGGCTCATCATCAACAACTCTGAATTCAGGTGGAAGATCAAGGCTATTGGGGAAGTCAGTGAATTTCTCAACTTGTCTCTTCTTTCCTTGGGCCTTCTTGATCTTTCCTCTAGTTTGGACACCTTCAGCATCCTTGTCCAAACCTGATACTTCACCACCTGGTCTTTGTTGTAGCCTCACTCTTTCCTCTTGAGCTGAGACCATTGAGTTCTTCAATGCCAATGCTAACTGCTCCTCTTCATCTAATTCTTCCAAGTTCAGCACTGCTGGCTCTTTTCCCTTTCCTTCAGGGGCTTTGTCCTTCCCTTTCACTGGACTCCCAATCACTAAGGCACCTTTTGCCCTTGCTCTTTCCCTTTCCCCCTTTTTGGCAGCATCAAAACATTCTGGCTTCAGTTCACTCATAGTGGATGCCAATAAGGACTGGGCTTGGGTTAGAGACTTCATTTCTTCCAACAAATATACATTCTCATCATGTATATTTTGCATCTTGTCACTGCTCAAGCTGAGAAAAGCAAGAACAGGCTTCATTTTCTGTTGGACAACCTCCTCCATGGTTGCCTTAAGAGATGCATCCAATTGGGTTTTCAGAAGCTCAGTGAGGTTGGCCACTGCACCTTCAGCAATGTTGGCCAACACTTCTTGGGAAAACTTTTCTGAGGCTGCTTTGACCATAGCTAGCCTTTGCTCTTCAGCTCTTTTCTTTTGCAAGGCTGTCTTCTTGCCAAGAGCTTGCTTGATTGTCAATCTGATAGCTTGAACATTTGCATTGTGGTTATCTCTCAGTATCTTTTGATCCTTTTTGACCTCCTTTGAGATGTTTTCCATACTGACTTTGGCTTTGTGAACTTCAGCAGAGATGGTTTGAAGACCAGATTCTACTCCTTCAAGTCTTGCTTCCAATGTGGGTAAAACCACATCTTCAGAGCCAGTTAATCTCATTTCAACAGAAGCTAGAGTTCTTCCATGCTCATCTAATGCTCCAGAAGTTTCTGCATGAGCTGTTTGAACTTGTTGAGCCAAGGAATCCAACTTCTCTGATTGCATCCCAAGCAAGGCTTGTGCTGATCCAGTGTCAACTTGGATGGGAGCATCTGTCAAGAGATTATCTGCAAAAATTTGTTCAAAGCTTATCCCTGCAATATCAGACAAATCAAAAGCATCAGTAAAAACACACTTATCTCCCTCATTTTCTTTTTCATAAGACTCTGATACATCAGCAGTCTTCTCCTCATTTTCAACTATTTCTTTTCTTCCTTCATTAAAAATTTTCTCACTTAAAGGAACAGGCCTCCTCTCATCAAGGGATTCTTGAAGTTCAGATTTGACTTCAAGAATAACCTGTCCTTCCTCACTTATACCACCCTCATATGTTGGTACACTCACAATCTTAGTGATAACTACCTCTCTATCATCCATAACTCCCTCTGATTTTTCAAAACTACTTTCCTTTTCAACTCCTTCTCCTAAACCTGCAGCATCTCCACCTTCAACAAGGTTCAAAGATGGCAGTTGTGGGGAGATCACAGTGCTTATATCAACAGCCACTGAGTCATCCTGAATGATTAAGGGCTGATCAGTGTCCACCTCTTCTGACACTGAATAGGCCTTAATCAAACTAGCCTCTAGAGAAGGAACCTCAACATCTTTAGGCTGTGCTTTGGGTTCAGAAGAACCTTCATTGGCAGATGTGTCTTTGGTTGTGTTACCAGCCTTGGTCAACACCTCTGAAGATACAGAGCCTTTCCTGTGATAGGTTTTAGGAGGGTTTGAAAGTCTGTCTGCTATAGAAGACTTGGGTTGAAAGGATTCAGGGAGGTTGGCTTGAGGGGTTTCAGGAGGGTTGGGATTTGAAGGGTTTGAGGGATCATCAGGGGATTCATCATCATTGGAACTATTGTCAGGGTGTTTGATGCCCTTAGCTTTCCTTTCCCTCTCCTCATTAATCTTGTCATCCACCAACTTTGCAAATACTTCCTCATCAGTGAGGAATCTTGTCTTTGAAACTCCAGCAAAGTGTAGCAACCTGTTCTCCTCTATTTGCCACCAGTTTGCACCCTTATCTTGGATGACTTGTAATATCTCCATCAAGGATTTGTCTTTCACATCAACAAGCATCCTTAAATCATGAAAGGCCTTCTGAATTCTTGGAAATTCAGCAAGTTGTGGATACAAACTGTCCACAGTAGCCTTGGCTCCTCCTCTGAGCATACTTTCATAAGTATACTCCTCCTCATCTCCACTTGAATGGGGACTTTGGGTTATAGGGGAGTTGGCTCTGGGTTCTCCTAATAGGGCTTCAGGCAGATTAAGTTCAGGAATGTTGGCTTCAGATGGATTGGGTGCAGTAGAAGGATCTTCAGTTGCTTTTGAGAGCAATGGGTCTGAAGGGGCTTTACTCAGGGGGGTTGGCTCATTGAGTGCATGTTCTAAGAGCTTTGAATAATTGAGCATGGATGAGTCAAGGGGAGACATGAGTCTTGTCTCATCTACTGCTAAATCTGCAAGCACATCAATGCCACTTCTTTGCACATTCCCTTCTGGAGAATATCTCTTAGTGAGATTTACAGGGGTAATGGGTTGGTTGAAGGGGGTGACATGGGTTTCAGGGGAGTTGGGTTCAAGGTTCTGAGTTTCAGGGAGGTTGGCCTCTATAGGTTGACCTTCAGGGACTTTGGATTCTGGAGTTCCAGAACCAGATGAATTAGTCCTTGACATGGATTTGGTCCTGCTTTCAGCTCTGCTCTCCCTTAGAGCCAATTGAAGAGACCTTTCTTCTTGAAGCTCCAATACCTTCTCAGTAGGTTTGGCCCTTCTCTTGCTGGCCCTACTGCTTCCACTTCCTTCCTTCTCAGGGACAACTTCCCTGATTCTCTTATCACCCTTCTTCTTTTGCCTAGTCTCATTGTACTTCCTCCTCAACTCTTCTGAGTGG
Source organism: Galeopsis tetrahit (assembly GCA_963675135.1). Classification (NCBI taxonomy): domain Eukaryota; kingdom Viridiplantae; phylum Streptophyta; class Magnoliopsida; order Lamiales; family Lamiaceae; genus Galeopsis; species Galeopsis tetrahit. The sequence continues at coordinate 53,510,003 of OY776124.1, read as the reverse complement.
TCAGAAGGCACACTCACTCCCTCTTCTGCCACTGCATCAACTTCAGCTGATGCTCCTGAGGCTTCTCTTGAAGACAATTGAGACATCTTTCTTGTTTTGACAGCCCTGGCCTTTGTTCTCTTTTTCATCTTAGGCTTCTCTTCCTCCTGTTCTTCAGCAGGGTTGGCCATGAGCATCCTTCTCTGTTCAGTTTTCTTGCTAAGCTTTCTGAACAAGATCTTCTGGGCTGGGAGGGGCTTTGCAAAGGTCTGCATTTGAGAATAGTGGGAAAACCTCTCAATCAACAAGCTTGCCCTGGTGCAATACTTGATTTTCCCTTCTAGCACCACCTTATTGTGGGTTTTCACCTTGAATTTTGCCTTCTCCTTCATCATCTCAGACATGATGAAGGTCCTCCAATCAAACTTAATGCCCTTATCACTGGCATCAATAATGGCAGCCATGATTCTGATTCTTGGATGACTGACCTGCTCCAAGCTTCCAGTGTTGCTTAAGAGGCTCTTAGCAACTACCTCAAAAAGATTGAGAAACTCTGGCTTGAGAGTCTTCTTGTTCTGTGTTGAAGAGATGGAGCCTGGAACTAATAGCCATTCTTGGGCTATCTCATCTTCATGGCCAGTACCATAAGCTTCTGGATTCCTTCCCTCATAAGGCAGTCCAAAAGCTCCTTCCAGATCCTCTGAGGAGAATTTTACTCTGTGGAATCTCTCTTCTTCCTCTCCTTCTGCTGTGTAAGATAATCTGGTTGATACTTCACCATCTTCAGGTTTGCCTCTCCACTTGAGGAAGGCAAAGAATTCTGCCATGTAGCTCTCCAAGCAAGAGCTTGGTCTTTCTTCCAAGAACTTTTGAAGTCCAGCTCTCCTCAACCATCTCAAGGTTGGTGTGATTTCAGGATCCTCATTCTCAAAGGATACTATTGGCTCAAAATGAAGATTGTGTTTATTGCTTAAGTAGCCAAAATCCAGGTCTAGATCCTTGTTAGAGAAATCAACAAGCATCTCAGGTCTAACTTTGGGGGCCATTGAAATTTGCAGAGAGAGCTTTGAGAGAGTTTGAAGAAAATGTGAGTTAGGGTTTCGAATACTTGGGGAAGAAGTGTTTGTGGGGATCTTAAGATCACTTGTGAATATTCTAAAAAGAATGTTTGTCAATGAGTTGGTAAGGTCTTGAAACAATTCAAAGATGAGCAAAAATGGAAATCCAAAATGGACGGCTAGGATTGATTTCAGGGGAGTTGTCCATTTTTGATCCAATGGTCAAAAACCAATGTAACAGTGAAATAACTGTTTTATTCAAAACGTGGGTGGTTTTTAATGTTTGTTTAAGGCTGGGGGTTTTTCGAGATAGATCATGTCCCAAAAAGTTTAATGCAAACAAGAGTTAAATCTTGGCATTTAATGCATGGAAAGTGACCTTTTGGGTGGGAGACAAATTAAATCCCAGAAAGGTGAAAACTGTATTTCAATGGGACAGATTTCGAAATAGGTATTGATCACCAAAAATAGGTGCTTATCATACCAAGATTTGGTTTGATAGCTGGGACAACTTATTTGACCCCACTTGGACAAGTGTCCTGAAGAGATGTGGACAAAGGTTCTGAATGTCAATGGACAAGTGTCCTGAAGAGGTAAGGTCATATTTCTGATTTTCAGTAGACTTGACCAAGTCTGCTGAAGTTTGAGTTTATTTCCCTTCAATCAATGAACTTCTTTGGACTCATTTTTCCAACTTCCCTGGATCAAGAAGTCCCAACTCTGCTGATAATTCCAGGAACCTTGCCTCTGCAAGTGGCTTAGTTAGTATATCAGCTTTTTGATGGTCTGTGTGAATTTTCACCAACTTGATATCCTTCTTCTCCACATGATCTCTAATGAAGTGATGCTTGATGTCCACATGTTTGCATCTTGTGTGCAAGACAGGATTTTGTGATATAGCAATGGCACTATTGTTATCACAGAAAATTGGCACTTCAGTAGAGTTGACTTTGTAGTCTCTGAGTTGTTGTCTTAGCCAAAGGATTTGAGCACAACAACTTTCAGCAGCAACATATTCAGCTTCAGTGGTGGAGGTGGCCACTGTATTTTGTTTCTTGGAGAACCAAGATATGAGTTTGTTGCCCAAGAATTGATAAGTCCCTGAGGTGGACTTTCTGTCAATCCTACATCCTCCATAATCAGCATCTGAGTAGCCAGTTAGCTCAATATTGTCATCAGCAGGGTACCAAAGGCCTAGATTCTCAGTGCCTTTGAGGTACCTCAAGATCCTCTTCGCAGCCTCAAGGTGGCTTTTCTTAGGATTTGCTTGAAACCTTGCACAAACACCTACTGCAAAGGTGATATCAGGTCTGCTGGCAGTGAGATAGAGGAGTGATCCAATGATTCCTCTATACTCAGTGGAGTTGGTTGGAACACCACTTTCATCAGGATCCATCTTCCAATTAGCATTCATGGGGATCCTTACTGGCTTGCTAGTTGTACACCCAAACTTCTTGATCATTTCTCTGGTGTACTTAGCTTGGTTGATGAAGATTCCTTCTTTAGATTGCTTGACTTGTAGACCCAAAAAGAAGTTCATCAACCCCATCATGGACATCTCAAACTTGCTTTGCATGAGCTTGGAGAATTTCTCACACAGCTTCTCATTAGGGGATCCAAAAATTATGTCATCTACATAAATTTGGACAAGCAAGATGTCCTCTCCTTCAGAGATTCTGAAGAGAGTTATGTCCACAGTTCCCTTGGTGAATCCATGTTCCAAGAGGAATTGTGACAGTGTGTCATACCAAGCCCTAGGGGCTTGCTTGAGTCCATATAGAGCTTTCTTGAGTCTGTAAACTTGGTTTCCAACTTGAAAACCTGGTGGTTGCTCCACATAGACTTCTTCTTTCAAGACTCCATTCAGAAAGGCACTCTTGACATCCATTTGGTACACTTTGAACCTCTTGTGGGCTGCATAGGCTAGAAAGAGCCTTATTGCTTCTAGCCTTGCCACAGGTGCAAATGTCTCATCATAGTCAATGCCTTCATGTTGGCAATAGCCTTTTGCCACTAGTCTTGCTTTGTTTCTGACAATCACATCATTTTCATTTTTCTTGTTCTTGAACACCCACTTTGTTCCAATAACATCTTGATGTGAAGGCCTATCCACCAGCTCCCTTACTTCATTTCTGGTGAATTGGTTCAGTTCTTCCTGCATGGCTGTGATCCAATTGGCATCTTGAAGTGCTTCCTCAATATCACTAGGTTCTTGCTCTGACAAGAAACAACAGAAGAGAGCACTTTCACCATGAAATCTTCTTGTTTTGACTCCAATACTTGGGTCACCAAGTATTAGATCAGTAGGATGGTCTGATAACCAGGTCCTTCTTTTTCTGATCTCTTCAGTAGAGTTGTCCTCTACTGAAGTTGAGTCAATTTGATCATAGAATTCAGGATAATTAAATGCAGGATCTAATTCAGGATCATAATCAGGGATGTTGTCCTCAATGTCAGGGACATTGGTATTTTCAACATTTTGAGTTCCCCCTTGATTATTTGACCCATTAACTACCTCAGCAGGAACTGCTTCTTCATTGGTAGTTGTTACCTGGATGTGAACTGGGATTTGTTCATTCAGTTCACCATTTCCATCTGTAGGATTTGTCTCAGGAAGGTTGCCTTCAGGATTGTTGTCCAATGTGGGTTTTTCAGGCAGATTGGCTTGGACAACATCTATGAATTCAGTGTCTTTGTCTTTTAGGCTTAATCTGGTTGTCCTCTGTGTGATTTCCTCAGGTTCCAAATGATCATTCCTGATCTCAAAGATAGACTCATCAAACACAACATGAGGTGTCTCTTCCACTATAAGGGTTTTCTTGTTGTAGACTCTGAAAGCTCTACTGATTTGAGAGTATCCAAGAAATACTCCCTCATCAGCTTTGCTGTCAAAGGCTTTCAACTGTTCTTTCCCATTATTGTGAATGAAACATTTGCAACCAAATATATGAAAGTATGACACTTTAGGCATTCTTCCTTTCCAGAGTTCATAGGGGGTTTTGCCTTGCCCCTTAGTGATCAAACATCTATTTTGAGTATGGCATGCAGTGTTTATAGCTTCAGCCCAAAACCTCTTAGGTAAATTTGAATCAGCAATTAAAGTTCTAGTAGCTTCTTTTAAAGTTCTATTTCTTCTTTCTGCAACTCCATTTTGTTGGGGAGTTCTAGCTGCTGAGGTTTCATGAGCTATTCCATTAGATGTGCAATACTCATTGATGTATGAATTAATGAACTCAGTGCCTTTATCAGATCTTATCTTGATAATGCTAAGGCTTTTCTCATTTGACAATCTCTTAAGAAGTTCAGGTAGTTTGACTTGTGTTTCCTTCTTATTAAGGAGAAATACTACCCATGTGAACCTAGAGAAGTCATCTACTACCACCAGTGTGTATTTTCTACCATTTATGCTTGAAGGGGTAATTGGTCCAAACAGATCCATATGTAGAAGTTCAAGTACCCTTTCAGTGGAGATGACTGGTTTACCTTTGAATGAGGCTTTAATCTGTTTTCCTTCTTGACATGGCTTACACACATGTTCTTTAATGAAAACCTCATTAGGCAGTCCTTTAACTAATGCATTTCTAGCAAGTTTATTCATAGATTTGAAATTCAGGTGGTTTAGCCTTTTGTGCCATAACCAACTTTGTTCACTAGAACTTTTAGCAATAAAACATGCAGCATCAGTAGACTTGTCCCAGTCTGCAAAATACACATTTCCCTTCCTAGTTCCAGTCAATAGGGTTTGTTGAGTTTTATCCTTAATTAGACACTTTCCACTTGAGAACTCAACATTAAAATCTTTGCCACAGAATTGACTGATACTCAGGAGGTTATATTTGAGACCAGCCACATAAGATACATTGGTTACTTTGATGTTACCAATCATCAAAGTACCATAACCTTTTGTAGTTGCCTGTGAGCTGTCTCCAAAAGTAACATTTGGGCCTTCTTTTTCAATGAAGTCAGTGAGGAGTTCCTTGTTTCCAGTCATGTGCCTTGAACATCCACTGTCAAGGTACCATGCTGTCTTTTTGTTCATGCTCCTCTTCTTGTGGCCCAATGGTACCTGCAATTAGATAGGTTTAGGTACCCTTTGAGTTTTGGGTCCTGAGAGGTTAGCTGTACCTTTGGGAACCCAAACTTGCCTAATAACCTTGATTGATTCAAGGTGGCTAAGTTGTCTTCCTCTAGCATCTACATACACTGTCTTCCCCTTAAATGCCTTTGGGAAAGTGTGTGTGAAAGTGTTAACTCTATAAGTTTCAGGAGAGTTGTCAAATCTCCTGAACTTTTGAGTTCTTTGTGCTACTTGAGGGAATCTTTGAGGAAAGGCTTTCTTTTGACCATTACCCTTTGGCATGAAGGGTTTTGGTTGTCTCATTTTATTTTGCCTTTGAGGAAAGTTATCCTTGTGTCTATTCAGCTGAGGCTTTCTTAGAAGAGTTAGCCTAGGCTGATTATACTTTGGATAACTCCTCTGAACATTGTTCAGTAGAGTTGCCCTTCCATTGGGTCTACTCTGCTGACCAACATTCCTCTTATGTTCAGGAGCTTTGGCCATTTCCTTAGGTTTTGGCCTATTCTCCTGAATCACTTGAGTAGGCAGATCATCCATTTTGCCCTTTCCTTTGTTCAGTGGTTGAATCACTTCATTTTCAGTTTGTGCCACTGACTTAATAAAGATTCTCTTAGTGTTACTTACAGAAGCAACACTAAGACAAGGTGAAGATTCAAATGGATCAAAACCTAATCCACTTCTTTGAGCCATAGGTCTTTGATAACTCTGAATTTCCTCTATTGCTCTAGAGGATTTCTTCAGAGCAGACATCTTTAATTTCAAACTCTCTTCACTTGATTTAAGAATATCATATTCATGTGAGAGGTTTTCAAATTTGGCATTGAGAATTTTAAGTTCAAAATCTTTTCTCTTCTGAGAGAGAAGTTGATCATCAATCTCCTTTTGTTGGTCAACTATCCTGAGATTTGCTTCCTCAAGCTCTCTCAAGACTTGTTGATACAACTCAGTAGACTTGACATCAACAGCTACCTCAGAGTTTTTGGCAAGTTCAAAGACCAATCTTTCATTTTCTCTCACACAGTTATCATGAAATTCTTGTAACAAAGTGAAATCTTCCATCAACTTTCCAAGGGAAAGCTTCAAGTTGACCTCACTATTGTTCTGTGAGATGAATGATGGTGAGCTAGAAGTAGAGGATACCTCATCATCCTCAAGAGCCATGTTGCAGACATCATCATCATCACTGTTGGAGAACAGTCCATCAGAGGAGTTGAGGCTTTCAGTACTATCAGATTCTTCACCAGCCATCATGGCCTTTCTGTTGGTGAATTTCCTGTCTCTTTTGGCCTGCCTCTCTCTTCTCTCCTTAGAGCTTAATTCAGGGCAGTCATACTGGAAGTGCCCTTTCTTTTTACAGTTATAGCACAGATCTTCATCATCTTCTTTCTTTGATTCTTCTCTTCTTTTTGATGATGAAGGTTCAGCTCTACTGGACCTTCTCCTATCAGAGTACTTGTCCTCTGATCTTTTCTCTTCAGGCTTTTTGACTTCAGCCTGTGCTTCAGGAGAGTTGTATCTCCTGAATTTGTTGTCCTGGTAGAATTTCTTGTATCTACCAAACCTTGAGTTCAACTTTTCAAACCTTCTAGCCATCAAGGCTAGTTCTTCCTTCATTTCAGTCTTTGAGACTGACTTTGATGGTCTTGGAGTGGGCTGCATCTCTGGTTCAGCTGTTTTGGCTTTGAATGCCACTCCCTTAGTAGGATTTGAAGGTTCCTCAATAGGCTTTCTTCTATTGAGGTCGAACTCATAAGCTTTGAGTTCAGAGAAGATTTGTTGCATGGGCATGGTGGAAAGATCTTTGGTGTTTTGCATCATTACAGCATAGACATCCCACTTTTGAGTGAGACTTCTCAAGATCTTCAACCCCACTTCTCTCTTGGTGTAGACCTTGCCCAGTGAGTTGATTTCATTCATCACATCAGTGAATCTACCAGCAAACTTATCAATGGACTCCTCAGACTCCATTGCAAACTGTTCAAATTTCTGCACAGCAACTTGGAGCTTATTCTCCTTGATCTTTTCAGTACCCTCACACATTTCAGCAAGAGTATCCCAAATTTCTTTGGCTGTTGTGCAGTGGTAGACTCTTCCCATGACTGCATCTGGAATTGTTTGATAGAGGGTGTTCATTGCTAGATAATTCAGATTATCCTTCCTCTTTTCATCAGTAGTGAAGTCATCTTCATCTTTGGGAATCAGTTCCCTTATATCTGCTCTTTGCTCATCTGTCAATCTGGGGTTAGTTTGAGTAAACACAAAAGGTCCTCTTGTGATTACTCTCAACATATAAGTATGAAGAGATGCAAGATGAGCTCTCATTCTAATTTTCCAGAAGTCATAGTTGTCTATAGAGAACATGGGCAATTTATGATGTGAAATGTGATTGACTGGATTTGTGGCCATATTGTCCAATCCTTGAACAGCAGGTGGAGGAACAGCATTGTTGTTGGCCATTTCTCAAGAATAATCAGTTAGTCAACAAGTATTAGATTTCAGATAAAGATCAGTTCAGTGACCACTCAAATATGAGAGTTTTGAAAATCAATATGGATTTTCAGAAGCAGTGGTCTTTGAACCCCTGCTTTGATACCACTTGTTGGTCCTGAAAGGAGTATATAACAAGTGTATGGGGGGGGGGGAATACACTTGTATGCAATTCTTTGCAACTTTTTGATCAAACCAGAGCTCAGCAAGGTTGTCTTGGACAACTCTGCTGAAGATGATTAACTCTTCTAAGATAATCAAACTACTAAGTACTATTGAGTACTTAGTTGAATAACTATCTAAAGGAGTTATATGTGCGGAATAGTGGTTGGCCCTTTAATTTTAGACTCCTTTAATTTCTGAAATCACTTTCCCAATCCAAAACAGTCCAGTTAAGCTTCAGGGAACTTGTCCAAATCAGTTTTGCACAGTCTTTGAATATGTATCTTTGAAAGATCAGTTTTGTGTGCAGTGTTGAATGAATGTAAGTACTTGTAGAGTAAATCAACATAAGAGTTTATAGTGGTTCAGAGACTCAAGCTCCTACATCCACTTTCCCTGATTTAACAGGATAATTCCTTCACTCTTGGAATTAACTTGTTTTATAGTGCCAAGGTGCACTTGATCAAGAACACCACTCCTTGGTGAATTGATCCCTAGGATGTCTAGAGTCCTAGTACCCTCTTCTCAACTCAGAACTGAACTGTTCTTCTCTCAACAGTCAGCTCCTACCACTTCTACTACTACAACCTTCTCACTTTCTCACTTGAAAGATGTAAGGGTTGAAGTAAGGTTCCAACTAATGAGATATCCTTTACAATGGAGATCAGTGTATAAGGATAAGATATCTCTCTAAGCTTGTGTATGAATATACAATTGGGTTCAGCTTAGAAGAAGTGTTTGAAGACTAAGATAGTCTTTGAAAGCTTTGAAAGCACTCTAGCTTGTAAGACTTTGAGCTTAGTTAGATTGTGTTGAGGTGCTGTTGGATGCTTTCAAATGGTCTTCACACTTCTGTATTTATAGACAAAATGGAGGATTTGCCCGTTGGAGAGGCAGCCCCAAATTGCTATAAATGTCTTCCTTGAATTCTTCAAACTGGAAGACAGATTCTTGATAGTGACATGTCCTCATTTGGGTAATAAACGGCTTGTAAGACTTTGTCTTCATTCTGCAGCACTTTTCCCAATGTTTGACTTCTTGTTAGGACTTGGACATGGCTTCTGAAGGTTGATCCGATGATAGGACAACATTCCTTATCATCTGGACAACTCTCCTTATCACTATCAGCAGTTTTGCTTTTCAGCAAGGTTGGCTTGCTCTTCTTCAGATGACTTGGCTCTTTCCCTTTATTTCTCTCTAAGATGATCTTGGCATATTGCATTTCTTTAGGGTATGGTTGTCCTTAATTCTTCAGCATAGTTGACCTTCAACCTTTAGAGTATATGTTCTGATTTAATCTTGCTGAGACAACTCTTCTGGACAACTCTTCTGATCAGCAAATTTGGTCTTTTATCATCAGAGCATTTTACTCATAGAGTTGGCTTCTCTGGACAACTCTCCTGATCAAAAGCCTTTGAGTAGTCTTGTCCTTTTGAGCTAGGTAAGCTTGTTCTTGCATATGGACAACTTCTTTGGACAACTCTCCTGATCAGAGCTTTTGGTTTTCCATAGAGTGTCCTTGTTCTTAAGTGATTGTTCCAGAATTTTGAGCCTTGAGGGGACTTGATCTTGATCATCTTAAAAGTAGGTTCCCCCTCAAATTGTGCATCTAATTGTCTAAGAGCTGCCTAACATTTCAGCTTCTCATCTAGCCTATAATCTATATGTTCTAACATTTCTAGAACATATTTATCTTGACTTAGGCATGTCTCAGGGGGTTTTGGTATTAGATCAAAACATATCTCATTTTATTCCCAACACGTGCCGTCCGAATATCCCCTAGCTATGATGTTGGCCTCCCTGATGCCAGAAATGATCTGAGTCATACATCTCCTAATAGAGGGCGAAATCCCATCGAATATCACTTTGTTCCGCAGAGTCCAAACGGCCCAAATAGCAGTGACGAAGCCCACCCTCCACAACTCCAAAGATTGTGGACCCAATCGAACTCTAGTGGCCTGAAGAAAGATGTCTAAGAAGCTGACCCCTGTGTGAATCGTGACCCCAAACATGTGAGTCAAGTTGCGCAGAATCTCCAATGTGAACGGACAATGGGCAAGCAGATGGTCCAACGACTCAGAATCCCCGCAGCATAGCACACAAATCGACGGACCCTAAATCCCAAAAGACGAGAGCCAATCCGCCGTGGGCAGCCTGCCCCAAACCGCTCTCCAAATCGCAGTGGAGCGACACATGGGCATAAAGGTGCCCCAAATCCATGATGCCCAACCAAGCCTGGGCAGGGGTGACCTGAGCAAATCATATGTCATGCTGGAGGAGAGTTCCCCTCAAAGAGAGCCCTCCCAAATACGTTTGTCAGGGCCCCTAAGCACCTTGATCTGTAGGATATCCCTTACAATATCCATAAATCTCATGATAAAGCACCTCGGGAAATGCCAACAATCATCATAGAAGATATCCCCAACCGTGGAAGTGAGGGTAGAAGCGAACCAGTCAAACAGACCCATCCTCTCAAAGATAGTATAACCGAGTCAATTGTCGTGCCAAAAGCTGACACGGGATTCACTGCCGATCAGCCACCTCGAACCATCTCTAAGTCTTGTATCATGCGGACGAAGGCTCGGTCCAATAAAAGAGACTCTACCATAAGGTCTCAGCCTGTGCTCTGAATTAAAGTGCCTTCGATGCAGGAGCTCTGTATCTTACGATTTGTTCTAAAGAATATCCCAACTCAGCTTACAGAGAAATGAGGCATTCGCTAGTCAGATAGAACGAACCCCAAGTCCTCCTTCCCCCAAAGGGGCACAGACCCGCTGCTAAGAAACCGAACAAGCCCCATTTTTGCGGTTCACATCCCCCTTCCAAAGGAAGTTCCTCATAGCCGACTCCACCTGTCGTAGCAAAGAACTGGGCCATTTGTAGACCATCATCGAATGTACCAAAGAGGCTGTGATGACTGAGTTAATCAGGCAACGACGACCGGCAAGGGACAAAGTGCTACCCTTCCACCTACCAAAGTTAGCTATGATAGAATCTGCAACTGGCTGTAAATGCACTTTCCTTGGACTGCCGCGGAAGATTGGAACCCCCAAGTATGTGAAGGGGAGTAAGCCCTGAATGTCCTACGACGCAGCCTCGGAGGTACGGCTCTCCCAAAGAACACCCTAGACTTCAGAGGACTGTAGATCTGACCCGACAGTCACTCATACCCTTGTAAGATGGAGTGCAGGTTCCTGACGTTAGCCTCTGTGGCCCGTAAGAATATCATGATGTCATCCGCGTAGAAGAGGTAGCGAGGAACATTACGAATGGGCTGGAGTCTACCTCTGTTTGTCTCCCAATCGATCCATCTTCCAAGAGCCTCTTCCGCGATACCGAACAGTAAAGGAGACAAAGGATAACCCTGACGGACACCCATCGTACAAGAAAAGTAACCTTTAGGCTCCCCATTAACGAGAATCGAGATCCTAGCTGAGTCTAGAACTCCCCGAACCATAGAAATGAAGTTTGCTTTGAACCCCATCCTAGCAAAAACCGCCTCCAAAAACTGCCAGGAGATCGTGTCGAAGGCCTTAATCATGTCCACCTTCAGCGCCATATACCCACGGATCCTCAGATAGTCCAGGGTATTAATGGCATCTGAGGCTAGTGCAATACACGTGTGAATACGCTTACCTGGAACAAACCCAAACTGATAAGTAGAAACACAACCGCTAATGAAAGTACCAAGTCTCGACGACAAAACCCTGGTCATGACTTTGAAGATGAAATTACCCACCACAATCAGTCTGAACTCCTCCACCCTAGTGGCTCCCTCTATCTTAGGAATTAATGTCATGAAGCACGAATTCAGCCCAAGTGGCAGAAGTCAGCTAGTGAAATAGTGTCTGACAGCAACTATCACATCGTGATCCACAATGTCCCAACAACTTTGAAAGAAGGATCTTAACAGTCACTATCCATATCTAACATTTTTTTTTTTATCTCTCTTTACATTTTCTCTTTTCTATCTCTCTTTTTACCTTTTTTATTCTTCCTATCTTTCAACCTTAACAACCTACTACACATATAATACAATATTTTTTAATCAATGCAAAAAGCATATAAACAATTTTTGGAATTTTTTTGGAAGGGAGTATATAATAATATACATATCAACATCTATGTTTCTTACCCGCCTCCACTTTCTTCCTTCATTCAACCCGCTTCTTCCTTGTGATCATGTCAATTCTTCTTCACGTTTTTAGATTATATATTTTTTCACATTTTTCGTTCTCTTTTCTCTTCATATAGTAATACATGATTGCTCATATAACACGCGGTTGTCATTATTTGTTAATTTTCAGAATCATCCATATTATGTGCTTGTTTTTTTTTTTTTTTTTTGAATCATTGTAGAGGGGCTTCAATAATGTGTTAACACTTTTTTAATAAGTTTTGTATGCTCGTTGCCAGAATTAATAGTTTCCTCTTGGTGTTGTCAAATTTTGTTGTTTTTCCTTTCGTGATATGGTCTAGATTTTTTTTATTTTTTTTTTATATTATCTACCTTTTATTGGTATGTTTTTTCTCTGGGTGCGGTTATACACACCAACCTATTGAGAACACCCACGGGCTGAGTACACCCACTCTGAAATGAGGACACACAAGTGTAAAACCCCAAAATACCCTTGAGGTCTTTAAAACCCTAATTCTATTTCATTTCTTTCATTCCAATCGGTACACCCACCACATCGCGCCCCATCCCTCCGTCACTGCGGCGCCGCCCACCTCTCCACGTCGTTGCAGCTGCCACCTCCACCGCGCAGCACCTGCGGCCCTACCCCTCTCCTTCGTGGCCGCAACCCTTCCCTCTCCCCCTTCGCGGCTGTTCGCGGCCGCAGCCCCTCCCCTTCGCGGCCGCCTCCTTCCCCAGCCGCATCGGCCGCCATCCTCCTCAGCCACGATACAGAGACGCTGGTCTCCCTCCGTTTGCGCCCCTCGCCGCTTCAAGTAAGATTAAGTTCCTAAAAAATTAGGTTTCTGTGAAAAATGTGAAAAATTAGGGATTAGGGTTTTTGGAAGTTGTTCGTGAATTTTTTTCGAACAAGTTGTGTTTGTTGCGGAACAAAATTCAAACAACTTGTGTTTGTTGAATAGAAATTTTCGAACAACTTGAGTTTGTTCAAGAAAAAATTTCAAACAAAATGCTCGATCCTTTTTTTCGGACAAATGAAAGTTGTTCATGATTTTTTTTTCGAACACATCGAGTTTGTTCCGTAAAAATTTCGTACATCTTAATTTTGTTTATATAAAATTTTCGAACACATATTTATTATGTTAATGGTTGAAATTTTGTATTTTTAAGAGTTTTTTTCTTATTAAGGTACTTTAGTCGTAGCTGTTTTGGTGGTGGAATAAAATGAAATGGTGGGTGTACTCATCTTCGTTTTTTTTTATAAATTTCATACTAGGGGTATATGAGACATTTCGCATGTCAGTCATTTGAAAAAAATGTGTGGTGGATGTACTCAATAGGTTGGTGTGTGTATAACCGCGCCCTTTTTCTCCGGTGCGCTGTGAGAGACCCAATTAAAGCCGTACGCCCATTTTAACCGTAAGGATTCACAAGTTTTCTAACCCTTAGTTAATACAACAAATTTGCATGCAATGTGACATATGACTGTATATAGTTGTGTATATAAATATTCAATGTGACATACACGTGTTTAAACAATCCAGTGAGTATTAATATTTGCATACCTTTATCCACTCAATGAGTGCATTTCAACATCTAATTTCTACGCACAAACTAACTAATTCCCCAAATTTCTGAAATGATAGCAAAGACAATCGATCTTGTTTTTTACCTATACTAAAATAGTTAAATTATATATGAATATAACAATCTCACAAGATCTTCTATTTCATTCTGTATTAGAAAAAAAAATGTGTATCACTTCATGAATGTTTATATGTACATTAAATTACCACCATATACTCACAAAAGTACGTAATTGAGGCCCTATATCAACCTGCATCAAGACAAAGACTAATGTTCGACACATTTTTGTATGCATCAGTTGCACACAACATTACTGTTGTCACTGAACAATATTAATTATTTTCACTAAACAGTATTAGTAGTTTCATTTAATATTATTAGTTAGTTTTTAGTGAACAATATTACTACTTTATTTCACTTAATATACATTTTCTTTTTCTAATTGCATCTATAATATTCGAAATTGACCAGTTGCAACCTGTACTATCTAGTCAAAAGCCCATCACTTAACATTTTACAAGTACCAATTTGATAAAGAAGGAATTTTTGGCACTTACTGCTCTGCTAATTCTATTGCCTATACAACCAATTTGAAAGGTAGAAGAGAAGTTTAGCACACAATACAGAAAAAACTGACAGTAAAGTGAAGACTCAATGGTAGATTGTCAAACATAGACATAATATCATAAACCAAAATTTAATAGTATTCTAATTATAACTATCTTTGTAGGACGAAGGAGTATACAAATACATATAAATGAAAAAAATAGCCAGTTATAAATTCTAAGCTCACATTTAAACAACGGAAGTTACGGAACGTACCATATCATGTAAAACAGTTTAGCTCTCACCAAAAGCCACGACAAGAGCATTCACCGTGTTTAAAATGATGAAATCTATTAGCATCTCTAACAACAATTTCCCTACCGGCAATATCTGAGATGAACTTCAAAACCGTATGACAATCACTACAAACGCGAAGATTCTTGATTATACGTATAGTCGCCCCACGAGCAGATTTAAGCAATCCATAAGCAACTGCTGGTCTCTCACTATGCCAAAACAGCTGTCTTTCCTTCTCCTGTTCTTCCATATCATGCAACACTATACAAGTATCGGGCACATATCCTCTCTTCCTCATTTCTACATCAAACTCCTTTAGAAGACCGGAAATCTCATCCTTAATAGGATGCATTATCTCTCCTGCATAGAAAACTTGTACCTCCTTCCCTAAATAAACACAACTATATCCAGGTTTCTTTCTCAATTCCAAATCTCCCATCAATTTTCTCACCTTAGCTACACTTTCCCACACACCAGCACGAGCATAAATGTTGGACATTAGTATACACGTAGACGAGTCTTCTGGTCCTAATTGGAGCAAATGGTTTGCAATTCGAACTCCTATTTTGTTTTTCCCAGCTTGATTACAAGCACCTAATAAGGCAGCCCAAGCAGCGGCATCAGGTTTGAATGGCATCGAGTTAAGTACATTCTCAGCTTCCTCAAGAAATCCAGAACGACTATAAAGATCAACTAAGCACGTATAATGTTGAAGCGATGGTCTTAATCTGTAATCCTCAACCATGGATTTGAAAAGCTTTTGACCTTTCTCAACCAAACCAGCGTGACTACATGCATAAATTATGCCAGTAAACGTCACTTCATTGGGCTTCAAATTAGACAAAATCATCTCATCGTATAATGCTAATGATTCATTAGCTAGGCCATGTTGTGCTAACCCAACTATAATCGAGGTCCAAGAAACAATATCTCTATTCCTCATACTATTAAAGATCTTCTCTGCAGACATTATATCACTGCATTTAGCATACATATCAATTAGTGCATTACTAACATATAAGTTGGTTTGAAACCCGAGACCCATGACTAATCGATGAACTTGCTTCCCAATTTCCAACATAGCTAAAGTGGCCGAACCTACAATTAAACTTGAAAGAATAAACGGGTCATCAATATCAGCTCCTTCTCTCCTCAGTTCTTGAAAAACTGTAAACGAGTCAGCAGAGTTCCCACCTTGAACGAAGCCAGATATTAGGGCAGTCCAAGTGTGCAAACTTTTGGACGGCATATCACGAAAAAGTTGAAGTGCTTCAGTTTTCCTTCCAATCTTCGCATATCCATACGTTAGACTAGTCCAAGAAACCACATTCTTCGACACAATCGAATCAAATACTCTACGAGCTTTATCAGGGAATCCACATTTAGCGTAAAGATCAACTAGGGACGATTTAACTACATCATCATTCGAAAATAAGGAAACGGCGAACTGGGCGTGGATTTGTTCACCAAGTCTCAAAGCAGTTAAACCAGCACAAGCATTGATGAGACTTGCAAAGATAAAATGGTCCGGTTGGAGACCATCCTTAGAAATCATACTGGGAAACAGAGAGAGGGTGCGTTTTAGGAGATTGGCTTGGTTGTGTGCAGTGAAAATTGATGTCCAAGAGGCTAAATCTCTGTTCGGCATTTCTTCGAACAGTTGGATGGCGTCTCTCAGATGGTTGCAATTGCCATACATGTGTATGAGTGTGTTGGAAAAAAGGGGTCCATGAAGGTTTAAACCGGATTTGATAACATGGGCGTGAAGATTCTTTCCATGGATTGGGAGATTGAGCTTCCTGCATTGCTTTATTCGACTCAGAATTTCAAAGTGATGCATGCATACCTGAGGGCAATAGAAACAAGCGATTTAACTGAAAAAGCACAAATTAAACATCAAATTAAAAAAAAAAAAAGATTTATACAGAATTACACATCTTCATTTTTAATTCGTTTACTTATTCTCATCTATTCGCTTTACACACGCAGCTTAACCATACAAAATGAATCTTATTTCTGTGTGTTTTTCCTGAACTTCAAGTCAACCAAACACTGTATATGAATAGTTGTTTTCTCATTCAGGCATTTTAACAAACAGTTAGACTTCCTAAAATATTAATGTATAACAGAATTATTCAATGTATTCAAGTATACAAAAGAAATATGTAATGGACAAGAAAATGAGTCGGAAAGTAAAATACCATATATTTTCAGCACAGTTTCTTCTTCTTTCGGTCTTTAGAGTATAAGGATATTTTTAGTAAGAAAGTGGGAAATTTCGAAATGGGCTGCGTTTCTTGCACAAGGACGCCGCATTGACGGTGGTTAAAGAGCGCATAATTTAGAGGAGGACTTGAATCGCAAAAACTTGATATGGACAAAGAACACAGAGTTAACATAGTGAAATGAAGCCTTTCAACTTATAGGAGAGAGAGAGAGAGAGATTATTAGCACCTGCGAGAGTCCTGGTCTCCTGAAACAAGTTTTAACAAGAGAGTGATGGAGTGAAGTCTCTAGATACTGCCGTCATTTTAATCTCCATGTAATATAGTACTCCCTCCATCCCATATTAATTTTTATAGGTAGATGGACACAAATAGTAAGACTGTGTAATAATGAGTAGAGTTTTGAGGGGTAATTTTATAAAGGCATTAGTGTAAAATTGAGGTTATTGTGAGGGTGGAGTTTGTAAAAGATTTTTCATTTTAAGGGTGTGAAAGTTATTATGATAGAGGGAGTAAATGTTACTCGTAATTTGTAAAGCGGCGGAAAGGATTTAATGGACAAGAAATGTGATTGGTTTCACCAAAATTAAATTGAGTCTAAATTCAACTATTTGCACCACATTCAAAATCCTCCATTTCTCAATAAAAGTATGCCTCACATTTTTTTTTATTAAAAAAATAGATAAAAGTAGGGGTATTGTTCTGGAGTAAATATAAAATGATTGTTTTTATAAAAAAATATAAACATACTTTTAATTTACAAATAAAGAAAGTGAAGTGGTGACTAATACTCTTTCATCATACATATTAATATTTTTTTAATACATAAATTAGTACATTTTCACCTTTCTTTTTGTTAACAAAATTGCTTCTGCCAAAAACAAAAGACTCGAGTATTTTTAAACAATTTGACCAAATTGCTTAAAATGCATTGTGCACCTGGATAGCAAAACCCAAATAAATACAGAGCAAATTTAATCAACAAATATAACTCTGACCACATTTCACACAAGATATTGAATATAAACAACATCAAGAATTCACCATATTTATACTACTCCCTCCGTCCACGAAAAGTGTCCCATTTGCCCTATATTCTTTGTCCACAAAATGTAGTCACATGCCCTTTTTTAAAACTATCACCCTTCAACCATCACTTAATTACTCAAATTGCCATCAACTTTATTCCCAAACAATCACTTTATTCCCAAACAGTCACATGCCCTTTTTTAAAACTATCACCCTTCAACCATCACGTAATCTTCACTATAAGACTTGTAACTTTTACTATTCAGCATAAATACACATATTTTCTACAAATTCTACGAATAATTCCCTGAGAATAAGTAACTATGGATTCTCAATGATCTCAGAATAACTGACAAGAAAAAAGTTTAATTTCAAAGACTTAAATAATCAAACAAATCATTTGTATAAATTGTCTATTTGCTCTTTGTACAAAGATACAACCTGATCTCGTCGGATTTTCATAGTTGGAGTCATTAGACCACTATCAATCTGCAATCGAGTCAAACACAAGACTGTTACTAGAAATGCACGAAAGAGTAAGCTCATTGAAGCAATTTGGTAAGATGGTATGGGGAGTGGCCGAATGAGAACAGAATGATAGTGAGTGTTTGGTTCCCGACTTTGGGAAGGAGTCGTACATCTCCTAAATGGGATATATAAACTCATTCCCTAATACTATCAATCTTTTCTCATTCCTCCCTTAGTTACCAAACACAACCTAATAAATCTCGATTCTTAATGCAAAACTTTTACCGTGAAAGGTTCATTGACCACCAGGAATGGCCCAACTTGAAAAGAGCACTCTGAGGTCCTGCATGAAAACAATTTGTCAAGCAGGAGCAACACTTCGATGCACTGGTTACACTTTGCAATCTTGACCAAAAAAATTCAACCAAACTATTTTATGACTCGATTTTTCAAAATAAGTTCGGTTTTTCTGGTCTTACCATTTTGTCAACTCGTCATGCAACAGTTTAAACTGGTCCTGCTTGCTAAGCTCCGTGGCATCGGCTTCCACTAAGGACAACCTTTTAGCTTCTAATAGCATATCTTCTTTATTTGGGACTATTATAGCTCCAAGCCGTCGTTGATCCTATACACCAATGGTACCAAATCACTAATTTTATTTTCATGATTAGTACTCCCTACGTCCTACTATAAGTTTTCCCTTTCTTTTGAGTGTTTTGATTAAAAAATACTCCCTCCGTCCGCCTATAAGCTTCCCATTTTACCATTTTGGTCCGTCCGCCTATAAGCTTCTCATACCTTTTTTTGGTAAGTACTTTTTCTTACACTTCACTTTATATCTTACTATATCTATTATTTAATCACTTTTCTTAATCTTTGTGCCAAAAAGTAACGTGAAGCTTATAAGGGGACGGAGGGGGTATAATAAAACAATAGATGTAGTACAAGTGATGTGATGGTGAGAGAGAAAATAATAGATGAGTATAAGATAAAGTATGATAACATAATAAATACTCCGTATAATATAAATGATGTGAATGAGAAAGAGAATATAATATGCAAAAAATGGAATGTAAAATTTATTGGGGAACGTCCAGAAAAGAAAAGTGAGAGAATTATAGTGCGACGGAGAGAGTATTTACTAGT
This sequence comes from Galeopsis tetrahit, assembly GCA_963675135.1. Lineage (NCBI taxonomy): Eukaryota > Viridiplantae > Streptophyta > Magnoliopsida > Lamiales > Lamiaceae > Galeopsis > Galeopsis tetrahit. Next base: position 53,490,803 of record OY776124.1, on the reverse strand, counting down.
TGAGTCCTCCTCGTATTACACGAGATTTTTGTTAAAAAATCAATTATACAATATAATGCATTATTTATACTTAAATTTATATGTTTATCGTGTAAAAATAATATAAATAAATATATTCAAATAATATATGACTTCTAATATGTATATTTAATTTTCAAATACATTATGAATTTATTTAAACAATATATCATGGAATAATAGAAATGTACAGTTTATTTTACATCTACAAAATATATAAGTCATATACTACCTTTGTCCCACTTTAAGCTTTACATTTAAGGGACGACACGGGTTTTAAGAAATATAACATTTTATATAAAGTTGTTGGTAGAAATTGAAAGAAAAGAAAAAAGATAAAGAGAGAAAGTGTAAGAAAAGTAAAAATGGAGAGACAAAGGAAAAGTAGGGAATGGTTAATTAATAAACCAACTTACCCAAAAGAAAAATGTAAAGATTTAAGTTGGACACTCAAAATAACAAAATGTAAAACTTAAAGAGGGACGGGGGAGTATATGTTATTTAGAATTATAAAATATAAAATAAATTATTATCATCTCAAGATAAAAGATAAGAATAAGCCGAAATTAAGCTCAATAACAATATAAGTCACTAATTAGTGAATGCTAATACGACCTCTAATTAAAAAAAAAAAATCTACAGAAGTGTTAAATAAAACAGATATTCAAAATATGTAAAGATTTGCAAATTTGTGTTCAAAACATTAAAAATCTTCAAACTCAATATAATGAATGACGACACATAGAGTTTAGATTTACCAAAAACTAAACTAAATTAGCCGAAACGCACATCAACATTTAAAACTGTCTATTACTGTATATATAAGGGTGATTATTGTACTAACCTGGCCGATGACCATGATCTGTTGAATAAGGCTACTTCGGAGAGCAGCCTCTTCAATTTCCGATGGCTCAATATTTTCACCTGTATGTATTAGTGAGTGAGTCTACTTAAGGAGAAGTAGTTGTGTTGAAATTAAAACAAAATCAAAGTTTTACCAGTTGTAAGAACTATTGTGTCTTTTGCACGTCCTTCTAGAACAATAACTCCTCCAGCTTGGCGACTACGTCCTCTAGAATGACTAGGACAAATCCAACCAATATCACCTGTATTTAACCATCCATCCTCATCTACAGCTTGTTTTGTGGCCGACGGGTTCTGATTTAACACGTCATAAACGATATTTAACTTCTGTTTAACTGATGAATAATAGGCATAAATTCATTGACAGGGTAATATTAAGATACGAAGAAGAATGCTAAACCACTTGAGGTATGTTTGATTTGGTATTAGGAAACCAATTTTTTTATTTTGAAATCTAAATCTGGTTCTATTTTGAGATTTTAGAATCTCATTTTTTAAAACCTAATAATACATCCCTACATTTGTACACCACACACTCTCAGTGATTCATCAATGCAAATATGATTTTTTGTATTCTCACTCTTATTTTATTTATCACTCTACACATTTTTAAATCTTTACTTTTGCAACTTCGGATAAAGCACAGTAATTATTACACAATAATTATAATAACAATCAACAATAATATAATAATACAACATCACAAACTCTTACACATCGATTTAACATAAGGTTAAATCAACACAACATTTCTTTCTCTCAAGATTTTGAAGTCCACTAAATTCTGAAATCCAAATTTCAAAAACCTCTAAATCCCTAATCAAACATAACCTAGATGTTTACATTTGGAATTTATATTCTTACAGAAATGGCTGAAATGTCAATATTGCCAACTCTTTAGAGTACATAATAAGGCAAAAAAAAAGATTGGATTCACATGTAGGGTTAATTTTCTTTGCAATAAAATAGAATAAAGAGAACTCATCAAATTCATTCAAGAAGTAAAAAGAAACTAACATAAATGCATGATTAGAAAAAGGTCAATATCCATTTCTGCCGGATTTTTTATTACGAAAGATAAAAACATGAAGACAGGTGCTATTTGGAGTCCACTTATACTGTTTACAAGCATTTTAAATAAGAGTTAGTCTGGAGACCAATTTGCCCTGCAGTGCCTTTGTGAGAAGGCCTAACTCTACACTTAAAATCCAGGTGTTAAGTGAGAGGATTGCCCAGGCTTGTAAGCCCACCCAAGACCATCTCTCTATTTGATGTGGGATACCTTAATACCCTCCCTCACGTGAGACGGTTCGATGTGGGATACCTTAATACCCTCCCTCACGTGAGACGGACACGTGGTTCCACATGTGGATCCACACATCGAAGTAGAGAGTTGGCTCTGATACCATGTGAGAAGGCCTACTCTACACTTAAAACCCAGGTGTTAAGTGCCCACCCAAGATCATCTCTCTATTCGATGTCTCTCTATTCGATGTGGAATACCTTAATACCCTCCCTCACCCACCCAAGACCATCTCTCTATTCGATGTGGGATACCTTAATACCTTCCCTCACCCACCCAAGACCATCTCTCTATTCGATGTGGGATACCTTAATACCCTCCCTCACGTGAGACGGTTCGATGTGGGATACCTTAATACCCTCCCTCACGTGAGACGGTTCGATGTGGGATACCTTAATACCCTCCCTCACGTGAGACGGACGATGTGGGATACCTTAATACCCTCCCTCACGTGAGACGGACACGTGGTTCCACAAGTGGATCCACACATCGAAGTAGACCATCTCTCTATTCGATGTGGGATACCTTAATACCCTCCCTCACGTGAGACGGTTCGATGTGGGATACCTTAATACCCTCCCTCACGTGAGACGGACACGTGGTTCCACAGGTGGATCCACACATCGAAGTAGAGAGTTGGCTCTGATACCATGTGAGAAGGCCTAACTCTACACTTAAAACCCAGGTTTTAAGCGAGAGGATTGCCCAGGCTTGTAAGCCCACCCAAGACCATCTCTCTATTCGATGTGGGATACCTTAATACCCTCCCTCACGTGAGACGGTTCGATGTGGGATACCTTAATAGCCTTCCTAATGTCAAAATAAAAGCTTTGCGCGTACCTTGTAATAACCCTTCATCACTTGTGGGCCCCTTACTTTGACTATGCCTTTCGACCCATTAGGGACAACTTCATCTGTTTCAGCATCAAAAACTTTGATTTCCGTTTGTCGAAGAGGATGTCCGATCGAACCAAGAACCTTCAAATAATAAAGTGACATTGTCAAGAAACGTGCCATATGAGAAAGCATATATTGTATACACGTGTCCCTGAGATCGTCTGATATACATTTAACGTTCTCAAGGGATGTTATTATAACCAGAATTGCAGTAAAATCTATCTAAGCTATGCTCTTCTTTCTTTTAAAGCAGCAATATTAATTGTTTCATGATCAGGGGTTAGAATTCATTTTGGTCCCATAAGTTTTGTCTTTTCCGCAAAAGGTCCCAAAAGGTTTAACCCCCTTATTACTTAGATAATGTGATTTTGGTCCCAAAGTCGGCAGAATTGAAGCACAAAGTCATTTTGGGACACATGTTTGGAACCTTTGTGGAAAAGACAAAAGTTACGAGACCAATTTTACACCTCGTGCCAAAACTGTGCCTCAAAACGACTTCGTGCTTCAAATTTCGACAATTTTGTGACCAAAATTTGATCAATTAAGGAGTTGTGAGATTAAATTGGAAAAATGTACCTTTTGTGGGACACTGGGACCTTTTTAGAAAAGACAAAAGTTATGGGACCAAAATGAATTTTAATTTCATGATTCTAATAGCTTTTAAGCAGCTTAATTTCTGATACCTAAAAGCACCTCCTGCTTCATTTGGTGGAACTTCGCTTTATACTCGTATTTTCAGAAATGATGTTCTTGTCAATGGATGATTGATTTTTTCCAAATAAAATAGAATAGCAATTTTCAAATAAATCATGTTTAACCAACTGATTTATACTCTCTCCGTCCTTTCGAAAGTCACCCATTTTGTTATTTTGGGCGTCCCACTGAAAGTTACCAATTTTCTTTGACAACACCCACCATCTCTCTACATTTTCTCTACCTTTACTTTTTGCTACCTCTCTCTACCTTTTTCTTTTTCCTATCTCTCTCTACCTCAAGTCCTCAACAACCCATTACACCTATAATATTATATTCCTTAATCAATGTGCAAAAAGCAAATTGACAACTTTCGAAGGGACGGGGGGAGTATTAAAAAAATGTCCTCCACAATTTCATGACCATTTCATTTTCCTTCAGTACTATATAGTCTATATCACATAACAATGAAAAGGTAGAATATCTTTTTCTTGGAATGCTTTAGCATGATAAGATCAATTAGTTTCTAATGCATGAACTATGTCTCTTACATTGTAGTTTAGTTTTCGAGCAGCAACGACAGGTGCTGATTCTGTTAGACCATATCCATTCTGGACTATAATGCCAATTGCCTGTCAAAAAAATATAGCCCATTAAAAATTTCACCTACAACCATTCTATAATGATTTAATTGCATAAAAAATCACAACTCTTTCACGTTTTTTCAATTACAACATATGTTCTTAAAATTCACAATTCGATACACAAACTTAATAACTTTTGCAATTATATCATATGACTATTTTTTTAGTATCTTATGCTGAAGTAACAGCAGAAAAATCTTTGAAAATTTTGCAAATAAATTTACGACCTTAGAGAGAGAGAGAGGGATCTGACCTCGAAGAACTTGTCCACATGTGGTGGCAAGCTGCCCCCTCCACTTACGCCAGCCTGGCAAATGTCAAGCGAGATTTTATTTTAATTTCTCACCAAGAAAAATCGTTCATGATCTTCCTATAATAGGATAGAGCGATATAAACCTTTGAAATGCCAATAGCAGATTGAATTTTACTGTAGACAATTTTCTTAGCCAATATATGTAGTGGCCACAATATCAAAGCAACGATCCCAGACCACAACCGGTCAAAAACTGCAGAAAGGTGGGAAGGTTGTTCAAGATTTCTGGTCAGACATTTCCCCTAGGAGAACACAACAAATTGTTAAATGAATATAACCTCTTGAAAGAGTTTGCAACATAACTATGTTGAAATCTTAGGCTTAATGATGGAAGTAAGTGAATTGTGACAAGGTAGCATAAAATGTGACCAATCAGAATGGTGTTATTAGCAATGTAAGTTTTAAGCCAATATATACATATGTATGTATGCAGAATAATGATATGGAGTCTGACACCATAAAACACTTGTACACTGTTGAATGGTACAAGTAGTTTATGCTGATGTTAGGCTCCATAAGAAACCGACCATTGGGCTCCATATCAAAACCGTGCGAATATATACACATAAGCAAGTAGTTAGAGATTATGAACGGGCACATATTACCTCAATCAACAGCAACAACCTAATCTAAGCATCTAAATCTTTTGCAGAAATGCCAATTAAGAATATGATATTCGTGGCATTTCATTTAGAGCCCGTTTGACTGAGCTTATAAGCTCTTTAAAAATAGCTTAAAAGATATTTAGGAGCTTATAAGTTCTCCAAAAGTGTTGGTAAAAAAAGATGTTCAATAGCTTATAAGCTCTAAAAAAAGTACCAATACCCCAACCTTTTTTTTTTAAGCTATACGTAAATTATACTCCCTCTGTCCCTCCGAAAGTTGTCCATTTGCTTTTTGCACATTGATTAAGAAATATAATATTATATGTGTAATAGGTTGTTGAGGTAGAGAGAGATAGGAAAAAGAAAAAGGTAGAGAGAAGTAGAGGGGGATAGGAAGGAGAAAAGATAGAGAGAGATAGTGAGTGTTGACAAAAAAAGAAATTGGTAACTTCCGGTGGGATGCCCAAAATGGTAAAATGGGTAACTTTGGAAGGGATGGAGGGAGTAATTTATTAATTTTTTAAAATTAAAAACAAAAATCAACCCAACCCACCCCCATCTCAACATGAAAAATAAAAATATAATTATTTTATGTTAGACTGTTAGAGTTAAAAAAATCTCTCAAATTATCTAACTTAAAAGTTTTATTAGTCAAACATTTAACAACTCATAAGCTACTTAAAAATTAAATCTTATAGGCTCTTGAAACAATGTATAAGATTTTACAGCTTATACGATCCAGCCATTAAATTATGTATCATACTGATCTGACTTTGGTAAGGATATGTTAATCTGTGAATATCGAAATGAATTAAGAGAATAACTTATCACTTGGGACAAGCTCATGAAAAGTAACATCACCAGTTCAGGAAGTTACTACCTCATAAATTCTTCTTGCCTCCATGTATGCAAAACTGATCTTTAAGAAAAGAAGGGCAACCAGTTTCCGGACAGCAGAACTTGTCCTGATCTGTTTCTGAATCCCACTGCAGTATATAAGACAAATATAAATCATATATAATAAAGAATGAGACTCAATGAGCTGAAATGACATAAACAGATTTACCTGTAAAGCGTCTCATATACTAAAGGGACAGAAATAACATAATGAGGCTGATATCGTCGCAAATCTTCCTACAATCAAATTGAATTGATCGAGTTACTTTTGCAAAACTAAAATGAGAGGAATACTTTTTATAGGCCCATAACTTAGAGGGGGTAGCAATTGTAGGATATTATGTTTGTGGTACGACACATTTAGGCCATTGTATTTTAATTTTCGCACATTAAGGGCCAAATTAGCTCGTAACACCTCAATTTGGACTACAGTGTCACCTGCAACTCACGTGTTTGGCCTAAATGTGAGTAAAGTAAAATACAATGGCCTAAATTAGCCAGCCCGAAATACCCTAATTTGGCCTAAAAATGTGTGAAAATTAAAATATACGGGCATAAATGTGCAAAATTAAGGAGAGTGTATTCAATTGAGATTCTATTGGATTTTTTTTTTACTTTAAAAAGTACGTGGATTTATAAAATCCATAGAGTGCATGCAGAGTTTGACTGACTTTTTTTATTGATTTATATAGATTTTCATAGACTTGACAAGATTGTGGAATATATTTTTTTATTAATTTACATAGATTTTCATAAACTCCGATATTGATGCAAAGAGTTTTTTTTAATTTGAAATGTTTTTATTAAAAATTAATATTATATATATATATATATATTATATAAAATATTTTACCAATAATATATATATATATATATAAATAAAGTATTTTACTAATAAAAAAAATATATATATATATATATATAAAGTTTATATATTAATTCGGGCGGGTCGGATACCCGCGGGTCGAGCATAAGACCCAAACCCGACCCAAACTTAATACGGGGCGAATCTGACTTGATCCAAAGCTCGCGGGTGGGGTGGTATCCGCGGGTCGGGTCAATATTGCTATTCCTGATATTTAAAAACTTTTTAAAATCCGTATTGAATACCTCAGAATTTTAAAAGACCTTTTAAAATCCGAATTGAATACCCCCAGACTTTGAAAGTACAAAAAAATCCTACAGAATCTACAACCAATACACCCCCGCTAAATATAATGGCCTAAATTAGCCAGCCCGAAATACCCTAATTTGGCCTAAAAATGTGTGAAAATTAAAATATACGGGCATAAATGTGTAAAATTAAATATAATGGCCTAAATATGCCAGCCTGTAAAGATATTGAGTAAACTTAATGTAATCAACAAACGTATGCTTTGAAATTTGGATATCCTGTGCTCTTATCAGACAACAACAATATCACATTTATTGAAGAAAATAGCATACCTTTAGGTTCTTGACCGTGGTGTATACTTGCTCAATTCCATGTGTAAATATGAAATATTCGCAAGCTCGTTCATATGCATGCCAAGGTGGCAGCATGCTCAGAAATCTATCTCCAGGAACAGCCGGCACAAAGTCCCATAAGCTTTCAATCTATGTGAAACAATTAAATATCACATTAGATGGTCTGCTCAGGAGGATACATCAGGCATCTAATTAATAATAGGGATAATTACAAGAACTACCCTTGAGGGTGAGTCTAATTACAAAAAAAAATAAAATCCTGCAAATACTTCCTTAGAGCATTACAAACAACCTTTAACTTGCTGCAATTTTTAAGGGAATGGTTTTCTCGTAACCAGGCTAAATCTCAAGGATAGTTTTTGTAAGGCAAAAGGTGTCTTTTAATCCTGTAAAGGTTCATAATTTTTGCTTTCAGGACACTCTACTTTTCGAATTGAATTTCGTCTTGTTAACTTTCTAGTTCTTAGACTGGTTACAACGGGTTAGCAGCCGGTTTGGAGCAAATGTGGCATTTCCTTTTCATATATATATATATATATATCGTCGTCTGTTAACGTCAAATGACTAAAATTTTAATAGTGAAAGTTAACGAGAGGAAATTCAATTCGGGAAAAAGTGGAGTGTCATGAAAGCAAAAATGGGCAAACTATAAGACTAAAATCAGCTTTGCTTAGCTAAATTTATTATTAGAACTTCAAAGCCCTATTGCACAATTCAATATTTTGCTGCCACATAGGAAGTTACGTGTGTCAATTTTTATTTTTTTAAATATGAACTTAGTTGAGCTGAAATTTAATAGCAGAAATTCCAACCTGGTGCAGCAGATTCTTGTGTGTGAGCATAACACCTTTAGGATTCCCAGTGGTGCCACTTGTATAAACCAGTGTAGCAATATCATCAGAGTTTATAGTTTTATAAATATATTGTCCCCCTGAAATTAACGTTCAGTGATGGTCAATTGGTGCCTACCTGTAAACTAAGAAACTTACAGAGGCATGCAAGCAACTAATTCAGGCAAAAGTTCTTTCTTTTTTTTTCCCCATAAGTTAAACCCACTTTGATTTTAGTCCTCAAAATTTAGTGACTTTGAAATTCGTCTCTTAACTTTACAAAATTCAATTTTTTGGTCCTTTTACTGGTTGTAACAGGTAAACTTTTCCAGTAACCGCTGATGTAGTATTTACCAGCAAATTGTCACGTCAGCAAATACCAGTAAGTTTACCTGTTACAACCGATAAAAGGACCCAAAATGGAATTCAATAAAGTAAGGGATGAATTTCAAAATCGAAAAAGTTTGATGACTAAAACCAAAATGGGAGTAAGATAAAGGACTTAGAATAACATTTACCCCAACTAATTCACATATTAAGTCCACATTAACTACATCCATTCTCATCCCAACCTACACAGGGGATGAATCGTTTCACGACAAAGATACCATTGTATCCTAAAGAATAATTAACAAGAAAACAGAATTTAAAGACCACAGAAACAAAGTAATCCTTTAGTACACATTTAACCTATACATTGTGATTCATTCTTATGTAACACCAAATGAAGATCTATCCACTTTCTAAAACTGCTATGGATAAATACAGTCTAATCAACTACTTTGTTATGCATTACACATCAATTGGTAGAGAACTTTAGTAGCAGTTTTAGAAAGTAAGATCAAAATGTTAACAGATAGTCGTATAATGGATAGGTCGAGCATAGCTATTTTTCTGAAATATAATAAATAATTGAGATGATACAATAGCAATTAAAAGATACTCACTAGCATCTTCAGAATGGCGTAGAGTTTCACGACTTTCATAGCCCAAATCTAATATCTCCTTATAACTATATATCGGAACTTCTGCTGCTGTTTCATTTATTATGCTTGGTTTCTCTCCCCAAAGCAAAATGATAAACCTCACTGTGGTTCGAGAGTGGAAGGTTTCCATGATTCGATTGTACATTACAGGATCATCCAGCACTAGTGCAACACTGCAGTTACACAACGAAGGGCCAGAATTTTTAGAACAAGAGAAGATGCAGGAAATTAGGGTAAATGTATTTTTTTGTCCTTTAGTCCACCAACTTACAATAAGGGTCGAATTTCAAAGTCAAAAAAAGTTAGACTAAAATCAAAATTGGTGCAAGTTAACGGACAAAATTAATACAGGTTTTAATTGGAAGTGATCATCGTTATTAATGTAATTTATTTCCATCTATTAGATTATTGCAATAGAAAATTGTAATATGCCAGTTAATAATGTCCACGGTCCACCATAAAAGATAATTATATATTGTTACCAACGGCAATGCATATAGAAATTTAAAACACAATTCGTTCCAAGAGCTCACTCAGTTGTAACACACAAAGTCTAATCTTTAATGATCATAATCTAGTAATATCAAGCATGTTAGAGGCAAGGGAATGGAACACATGAATATATTGAAAAAGAAAATAGATCACTACGTGAAAAATCCCGCCCCAAGCCAAATGGCCGATCCCAAGCCGAAGCCAATTCATATTTGATCCTATGATAATCTAACTAGGAGACACAAGACAATATAAGCCCAGGGGCCAATTTATTCACTAACTTAAAATAAAACCCTAAACAATAATCACTAAAAAAATAAGAAGCGTATCAATTCCCAACCCTTAAAAACAGCCTTGTCCTCTAACTAGGAGACACAAGACAATATAAGCCCAGGATAACTAATGATTCTTCAACTTCCTCGTCCGAAATGATCAGGACTTGGAGGGATTTATTTGCACAGACATGCAGCGGCGAATAAGGTTCACGACACTTGAAACACAAACCCTTTGAGCGTAGGTCCATATATGCCGAGTGGAACATCGGAACAGAGGCACTGGGCGAGGTGGCACTGAAGAGCGGTAGAAACAGCTGCCAGACAAGGAGCCGAATCGCTCCCTGATAAACAAGAGCCCCCACAGTTGCTCTGGGAATTGGGAACAAAAACCCTGTGCGTGTTCCCCTGCTGGTGCGAAGGTACGAGTGGCTGTAGAGTGGTCGTTCCAATGAGGCAGAGGGCGACTTGAATTCTGGAATGAGCGACCCATGTATGGAGTATGGGGCGCCGCTAATTCTTGCTCAATTTTCCGAGCCAAGTGCAGAGTGGAACAGATATCCTCGGCATCTTCAGAGTGGATACAAAAACGAATATCCTCCCGAAGGCCAGCGAGAAATAAACCCAGGGCATTTGAGTTGGAAAGAGTCGGAACCACTGCCTGGGGGGAAATATACTGATCCCATAGTCGTCCAAAGACAAAGTCCCCATACCACTTGAGTAATTCAATAGTGAATCGGTGCCAACTAATATTCGGGGAATGTCCCAATAGCCACTGCACCCAATGGAGGGCAGAGCCGTCCATGGCAATCAACGCCAACTCGAGCTTCATGTCTTCGGCTGTGTTGTCAATTAAAAAAAACTGTTCAGCATGCGATATCCAGGAGAAGGGATTCTTGCCTCTGAATCTGGGTAGCTCTAACTTCGCGTACGAAGGACCATGACTCGCGATCGCTGGAGGGACGGCCGAAACAGGGCACAAGTTATCCGCGTCTGACACAGCGGAGCCGTCCAAAGCAGGGGCTTTCCGTCGAAGTAACTGACGCATCATGGTGTGCAACTAGTCCAAACGGCAAACGCATCTTGACAGACGACGCGTTGAGTCGAACCGCTTCCAAACCCTGTTTCAATTCCTCCACTCCACTCCCTTCTCTAACGTAGACACACGATGTTCCATTCTCTTCATGAGACTCGTCGAGTCTGACCGATCTTGGAGGCAATGGATTGGAAGTTTGGAACACACGAATAAAACAGAAAACTGAAAATAAATTGCACAAGAAAACAGAACACTACAGGATGAATCCCGTCACAAGCCACATGGACGATCCCAAGCCAAAGCCAATTCAATATTTGATCCTACAATAATCTAACTAGGAGATACGAGACAATATAAATAGACTTAGAATCCCAACCCTAACTTAAGCCCTAGGCAACTAAGCCAGTGGGCCAATTTATTCACCAAGTCAAAATAAGACCATAAACAATAATCACAAAAATAAGAAGTGTATCAAAGCAGTAGTTAAGCCATTTCTTACAAAAGAATCCTGTAATGCATGCATCCTTAAACAACAAGGGTTATATTAAATCATTTATATTTTAATAAATCATTCAAGCTAGTGACTTCTTCATTAGTGTTTCTTTCTTTGAATCAGAATTGGTTTAACAATGATTCACAGTTGGCAAGAACATAAGGCAAAGAAGAAGAGAGGACAATGGTATCCCAATCTAGTGATAAAAACAGGGAGACATGTACAAACAGACCCCTAAGGCAAAGTTTGGAAAGAAATGGTAGTGGATGGAATGATGCTAGAGATGAAAAAAGGTGGATGAGGTAACAAAGTGAAAAGTAAGTATGTGTTTGGTTAGAGCTGGAAAAGTACAAGTGGGTGAAACTTTATGTCAAATCAAAAGTGATGTTGTATTATTTTATTATTGTTAGTTATTGGGATAATGATAGAATAAAGAAAAGTAAGAGAGAGAGAATGTGTGGGTGGAAGAAACTTATGAGAGAGTGGAAGAAAAGTATGAGTGAGAGAAAATTGATGATGTGATTGAATAAAAATAGGTGTGCAAGTGTATTATATTTATAGGAGTGAATGGATATTTGAATGGGCTGGGGGATGGCCCATCCCCATCCGGACGGGGCCATCGCTTTACAAACATAGCCTAAAGTATTACCTCTGGTCCAAGTAAGCCCTTAAAGTATTTTTCCAAGTTCAACTCATAAAGAATTTGTCTGTGCAAATAAGGGCCCTTTATCTTTTAAAAATTGAACAAAAGGACAATTCCACTGACACAAAATAAATGTATGTTTTTTCAACTTATGTGGTTAAATGATAGATTTATTTCAAAAAATCATGCGAAGAAAAATAAATTAATAAATAAAATAAAAAGACACATAAATAATAAGTATAAATTTCTTATTTTTCTATGTAGAAAACATACAAAAAATTCAAGAAACACTAAATTAAAATATAAAAAATGAATACCAAAGTTGGTGGTATACAAATAAGAAAATGATCTTTATTTTGGATTAGTAAAAGGGCATTTTTATTATTTATTAAGGGCTTAAAGGGGGACGAAGGGACACACAAAATGACAAAATGTAAAGCTTAAAGGGGACGAAGGGAGTATATATTAAGGGCTTACTTGATCCTGACGTAATATTAGGGGGCATGGATGTACTTTATCCCTAAAAACAATTTGGTGTCCAGTCTAGTGGGAGTGCAAGGTGGAAAATGTGTTTCAATAGCATAAGATATAGGAACAAGGTAGCTATGTCATAGAAAAACTAGAACAAACTTCTTAATAAGCTAAAATAAGAATACCACACATCTGAAACGAAACTTGTCTAACCTTTCAGAGTGGTTGTATATCTGTAAAAGCTCTTCAACAGATGACCTTGTACCTCTGACAACATTGACCGCACCCGTAGCCATAATACCTTAGGACCACACATTAAAAAATAAGGTTAAGTAAAAAAAGTATAATGTTTTGTCAAATCCTGACCGTACTTTCACATTCATTTTTAGGAGGGGATAGTAAATTTCAAGAATGAATTTCAAAGAGAATCATGATATCATGGTCTTCTAACTTCCGGTTTAATGTAGTAACAATAACTTGATAAAGGAAAAGATACGAGTTTTAGTGCGAACAACCCCGAGAACATTGACTTATTCTATTCGCCAATTAGGAATGAGACCAATATGCTAAGTAATTATCAACCTATTTCAACAAAAGCAAAGTCAAGTAATGGTAAGAAACCTATTGCCTTACAACCCAATTTAATAGAAATTTGTGTTATATGCTGATCTGCCCTTAAATAAGTTCATGAAGATGATGTCATAAAAAACGTGTGAATATTCAAATGGAGGCATTAATATGTCATGACATATGGGCCAAATATTCTTGTTCAAAATTTGCAGAGATTTGTTTGTTTTTTTTTTTTTTTTTTGCTAATAGACTATATATGTCAGGAAGACCTTCATACTTTTCATTTGATTTTAATCGAACATATTTATAGACTTTAAACACGGAGGAATCCGGTGCATACCTTGATCAGAAACAAGCCACCGGCATGAATTATCTGCAAAGAGCGCAAGCTTTTCCTCTGGTTTTAATCCAATAGCTCTTAAACCTTCACAGAAGTTCAAAATTTCTTGCTCGAGCTGAAACATATTTAAAAAAGAAAAATTCATTCAGATAAAAAAACTGATCCAAAATAGCACAAAGAGAGAAATCTGAATACAAAACCAATTACGTCAGATCATTCTGGAAAAACTAAAATATTAAAGTGTACGCAGCATACAAAAAATAATAGAGATGGTGACAGAAAAATGCCATAAATATGAATCCAGTTTATGAATGAAATCGCTTACCAAAAGAACAATGTTCTTAAAATAATAATATAGAAACAGTGACATCTCTAAATAGGGTATGATATAGACAGGTTTCCTACAGTTTTCTCTAAGTTTCATTAATCAGGTCCTATTGATCCGTCAAAAGTTATATATTTATTCATACTTTTACATATTAGGACACAGTAACAAGAACGGGAATAGAATTCTCTTCCAACATTTAAACATGATCCTCGCATCCCATGCTAGTGTAGTAAATTATGTATAACCCAGTCAGAATAGCGAAAAGGATATCCCCTTGTATCCAGTCATGGATCAAAAACAATTGCAACTTAGGATAATATGAAATGTTTAAGAAACTGAACCACCTCAAAAGTGAAGAACCTTTAGGAGATGATTGTTTTGGGTTTTTAGAAACCAATTTTTGAAACCTAGGGGATTTTGAAAAATCTTGAAAAAGTAAAGTGAGTTTGTTTTGGGATTTTGTGCACGGTGAGATTTAACTTTATGTTAAATCCATGTGTAAGAATGAATGATGATGTATTATCATATTGTTGTTGGGTGTGATTGTAACGATTGGATGATGTGTGGGCTATGATTTCAATATATTGAAGTGTACGGAGAGAAAATTGATTGTATTGAAAAGTGTGATAGTAGTTTTATAAGTTTGGTAGTGGTGATTTTATAAAACCGGATTTCAAAATCCCGAAGTAGAACTAGATTTAGATTTGTAAATCCAATAATAATGGATATCCCAAGTAACCGTAAGTCTAAGAAGACCAGTAACGGACCTACGTGATGCCCAGGGGGGGCCCGTGGGCCCCCCACTAATTTTGTAAATTTGTTAGGGGTATTTTGGTAATTTCACATATATTAAAATTAATACTCTGTTTTATAATTATTTGCACACTTCTGATATAAAAATAATCCATAAAATTAATATATATCCGAACATCATTTTATTTTAAAATCATCACTCATTTTGGGTCTACATTTTATTCTAAATTTCACTGAATCTATTTTACATTCTACTAAATCCTCCTTACACATTATCAAATCACTCAAAATACGCTTTCTTATTTGACTCTACACCACTAAATTCAATTGTTTTTTAAAGTGAATCAGTTAAAATGTGCAAGTTATCACGGGACGGAGGGAGTATTAACTTGTACCAAAATATAGTAAAAGTCAACTTATCCGATTAATTTAATTTAATTAAATGTGACGTATTGACAATTTTATAATGTGAAGTTTTGATGAAAATAATGAGTACATATATATATATATATATATATTTTTTATAATAATGTTAATCGGGCCTCCCTACCGAAAATTTCTGGGTCCGTCACTGAAGAAGACCAAAACTATCTAAAGTTGTTCATGAGCCCACAAGATCAATTAATTCTTAACAGGAAGTGAAATTCTGAAAGAAACCATAGCACGCATTACAGAAAACCTGACTGTTCAGTGAATACTCAAAGATAGATCATTAAAGCTAGCTAAGCAACAATAATATTTTCCTGTTCATAATTTCTCTCTTGGCAGATGTAATGAATCAAAGTGTTTTTGAAGTTAAGTATTTAAAAGTTAAATAAAAAAAGGTTGGCTAGCATACATTGTTTCTGGCATTCATGAAACCCTTAACTGTTTTTAGGCTTTCAGCAGCAAAGAAATTGAGAAGTATGATCAGGAAGTCATCCCATAATTATTAAGGGGTGTTAGCAAATTCAAGTGGAGGGGGCAGAATCAATTTTTTTTTAGCTGTCCCCTCCAAAAAATTAGATACAGAGAAGCACCTTTAAGCTGTGAGTAGAGTTCGCAAACACACCTTTATTGGAACACAGAAGTGATAAATATCAGAACTTCATAACACGTAAAATACATCTGCAATGTCAAGTTGATAGAATGTATATTTAAACTAACCTGTTTATAAGTCATATTTGTAGGAGGGTCATGATAGGGATCCACCAACGCTATGCGATCACCAAATTTTTCTGCAGAAGTTCTCCAAATATCAGGAACTGTTTTCCACACATCAGAAGGTAAGGTCCCGTTTCCTGATGGTATTTCACTTTCCAGAACTGGAGAGTATTTTCTGATCTGTACTTCTTTTGTCTTCAGAAAATAGTGGCAAAAGATATTAAATAATTTAATTGTTTTATGTTCGTTGCAGAGATTTTTTTCACATTACTAGATCATTTGTAATTGAACAGAAGCAAGAGTAATTAAATAATAAACTCAACTGTGTTGCTGGTCTCACCATATCTTTTTGCCTAACTAAAAATTGTTTCAGAGATGCCTTTATCAAATCAATTGTCTTCTTTAGACATGGTGGACAGAATCACATGTCAAACTTAATGACTTATAAATGAGAGTTAAGCAGTTGAGTTTAACTAACATATCACTTAAAATTCAAGTCACATGCAAAAAAAAAAAAAAAAATAATCTCACATCATTACAGGTTTCGGTAGAAAATATGATTTTGCAAAGTCCACCTTTTACTATTCCTTTTTACCGTTTTACACCACCCATCCATTTCAAACCAGATTTCTTAATCCTCTGTCCTCATGAAATTCAAGTTACATGACCAGCTTCAACTGAACTTACACATATCTTCTCTATAACAACCACATGAAAGAAAACAACTAATAACTTAGAGATAATATCATCACACAGCTTCAATTACAAAATGGGTCATCAAAATTGACATTAACCAACCAAATCTCACACAAAAAGGAACAAAGAATCATCAAATTCGCATGAATCACAGTGATAACTTGAAACAGTTAGTGCAGAACCAGCTCAATAAAAAAACCAAATGGCGAATTCTCAGGTAAAGCAGCGCAATCACAAAACGATTTTTCATATTCAAATATAAATCAAACAATTAGAAGCAAACTAAGGAGAGCACCCCAAAAATCACCTGTGATTCGCAGAAAACTCGGAAATTCCGACTCCTGGGAACAGCAAATGCGGTGCGTTTCTTGCATAACGACGCCGTATTGATCAATCTTCTACGGTGGTTAAACAAAGCATAGCTTAGAGGAAGGCTTGAATCGCAGAAACTTGATATGGAGAAAGAATTCAGAATCAACATAGTGAAATGATAGATAAGAAATGAAGGCTTCAAATTCAAATTATAGGAGGGAGAGAGAAATTGTTAGAACATGCGAGAGTCATGGAACAAGTTTTAACAAAGAGTGATTGAGTAGAAAGGTGTTAAGAGAGTGAGATTTTCGCACAAGAAACATTGAAGTCTCCGGATATTGTGGCCGTGATTTTGTGCATTTAATCTAATCTCCATTATTACACCTCTTGATCAAATTAGTAGTGGAGTATTTATTAATTAATCAATCGTTTGATCCAAATTTGGTCAACGAATTCAATTATAGCCGCCCTATGACTCAATCCGAATTCCGAAATACCCCACCAAATTTCTTTCTTTTTTTATTTACATTTTCTCTTTTTTATTTTTACCTATTTTTTTTCCTTCTATACCATTCCTTACTATTTTCTTTTTCTTATAAATTGACGACTTTTAAAGAAACTAAGAGAGTATTTCATTTTTTGTAATTAACAAAATTTACTACTACTATTAATTTTATACAAAAAATTGTACAAGATGATTTCACATGAGACAAGCTTATTGTTATATGCCTCATGCAAAAAAAAATTATTGAGTTCATTGTTATCATAAATAATATTTTATCACTTGATTAATGCTTAATAAATAATAATAGTCTCTCTATTCATTTTTATAATTTTTATTTCAGTTGGACACAAATTAAAAAAAAAATTGATTGTTTATATAAAAAGTAGGAGTTTGTGGGTGAATATATAAGTAGAAATAAAATAGTATGAGCAAGTGTAATACTTTTTTTTTAGAAAATGAGGACTAAACAATGGACAAACAAAAAAAGAAAAATTATAAAAAAATAGACAATGGGAGTAGTAGTTAATTCAATGAAATTGTATCGGCGCTCTTTATCACTACTCCCTCCTATTCTTAATATAAGTCGTTTTAACATTTCGTTTTCTTTGTAAATTATATGTCGTTTTACACTTTTCAATGCAAATTAATTGTATTTCTTTCAAATTTAACCTTAAGAGTACTAAATATTTACATAAATGTGTTCTTTTTTTATGAGATGTACCATCATTAATTAGGGATAACATGAGAAATAATTTATTTTCTTAATATATATGTATGAGCTTAGAATGACTTATATTTTGAATAGGAGGGAGTAGATAGTATTCCTTTTCGTTTTATAACTATTTTCAAGCAAATAGTGACACAACTTTTAAGAATAAAGTGATATTTACTTTACTACTCCTCATAGAAATGAGGGGCAAAAAAGTTATTCAATGAAGCTAATGAATGAGAATTGACTTTTAAGAATAAGAAAATATAAAATAAGTGTGTATTATGTACAAATAATCAAGAGATTGAAAGAAATATATTCGGAAAAAAAAATTCAATGGACCCCGCATGCATTATATGGCTTCGTCCCTGCTTTTCTTCCAAAGTTAACACAACATACTCAAATTATGTTTCGTCTATTCGTAGGAAGATCTCACAAAAGACCTCTTCTTTGTCAAATGACTTATCCACTTCCATGCCAAATTCATTGGTGGATTTGATTTGATTTGATTCTTCCATTTTGTTGGAAGCAAAACGGATGAGTTGTAATTTTGATTACCGGATTTTTTAAGCAAAGAGGGGGCATGTTAATTAGCTGTAAAATCGTGGAAAGTCAAAGGATTTGAGAAGAATTGTGATAAGCAAATTAAGTTCAAATCGATCGATTTGCACCAAATGCAATTAGTGCATGCAAGAACCACACGCTCTAACCTCTTATAAGTTGGTGTTATACTGACTCATGAGTGTGTAGACTCCAATTCGACTACGTTTTAAAGAGGATTATGATTCAAATATTTTAGTGAAGCACTGTTTCATGTATGAATCAGTCTTACGTAAAAATGAATTCTCATCTTTATACATAAATCGTTTTACACAAAACTACCTCTTAGTTTAAAGTTATTGATTTGATTCGATTTTGATTAGAAAACCGAAATCAAATGTGTGACATCAAAATTTCAGTTATTTTAGGGAGTGTTACATAATGTTAAGATAAGGCTTTTTTTTTTTTTTAATTGAGGAATCAAGATAAGACATTTTTTCTTTTATTGGAAGAAGAGAAGATAAGGCAATTTTTATTTTTTTGCTTAAAGAAGATAAGGCAATTTAAAATAGAAATGAGCACTTTACAAATTCGTACAATGATGGGTATTTTGTGTTTGATATGGTAGGTGATGTGAGTGATAGGTACGTAAAAAAATGTGAAAAAACGTTCAAAAATTTGTCCTAATTCCTGCCGCTCCTAGGACAACGTTTTTGTTCTGGGTTTTACAATGATATTTTGAAACATGATATTTTCAAATTTTGTGAATTTTGAAATTTTATAGATATTAAAGTATAATAATTTGATTTGAAGTTTTATTATTAAGTGTGATGGTAACAATTAAACGATGTGATTTATAATTTAAATATAGTACTAAAATGTAAAAAGAAAAAAATTGATTATAGTGGAAAATGTAATATGATTAGTAGATTTATAAATGCTGTAGTGTAGTAATTATTTTTTAAAACCAAATTCTAAAAGTCGACCTAGGTACTAGGCGGCCCCTATCCAATCAAATTTTGCCTTTCTAGGCGATTTTAGTGAAAAATTGGTTTTGGCGGGTCTAGGCGTCCAATTTTTTTTTTCTTAAAGAAAAAAATTGGCGTAAGAGTTCGATTTGGACAATCATACTAACTTTTTCAAGGGGTTTTAAACAATACTCATGATTTTCTCACGGTATACAGTGTTTTTTTGGTTAAATTATACTCCGTATAGTTTAAGAAATAAAAACTACGTTTATAGAAGAAAAAAAAATCTACGCAAATTCCTAGGCAGCCTAGGCATTATGTGGTATCAATTTGTTGGATTACTAATTTTCGACTTCTGTAACCTTGAGTAATTTAAAATTGCAAATCCTTAAAATCCATTTTTAAAAATCCAACAGAAACATTACCTAAGTATCTCCGGAAAGAAAAATATTCTAATGTAATTTTAATTTAAATCAACAACTTTTGTGAGTGTTCAGACTTCTAGTTGATGAAATTAACGACGGGAGAATGATTTGCAGTGAGGGATTTGCCTATTACTCCCTCGTTCCAAGATTTTTTACATTAATAATCATCTGGCACATAAATTAAGAAAAATAATTTTAATAATATGTGTTGTATATAAATTTTTTTTAGATGATTTAGTGATGTGTAGAAAAAATATAGTGAGATATGAAATAAAATGTGGATCCAAAATAAGTTGTAATTTTTAAAAATAAAATGATGTTGTGGGACATTATTAATTTTAGAGTGATACTTGTATGCAATTGATTGCACCTATGCAATTGAAATTGAGCTCCATTAAATTAAATAAATTGAACATTAAAATTCAAGTATATCCCTAAACTCAATTGCAGGAGGAAATTTGCCTTAATTTTATGTTTTATTTCTGTATTAGAAGTGTAGAAATAATTTTTTTAAAAAAAATAAAAGTATGTACAATAATCATGAGACATAGGAAGTAATTGGATAGGTAATCAAATAAATGTGTGTGTGGTTAGATAATAATTTCCACTAAAACGAGTTGAGGTAATTTTTTTTTTTTTGAATAGTAAACGAGTTGATGTATTACATATACATTAAAAAAAAAAAAAATTTATTGGGTAATTGATATTAGGGGTCAGGGTAATTGATATTAGGGGTCAACCTCTTTTTTTTTTTTTTTTAAGGAAAGTTAAATAAATACCCATCTTTTTTTTTTTTGTTTTTTTTACGAAAGTTAAATTAAATACCCATCCCTTTTTTTCCCTCCCCATGACTCGAATCCAGGACCTAAGGCCTAGGTAGTGGTGCTCTACTCACTTGAACTATCTCACTTTATCATTAGGGGTCAACCTACTTGCTAGTTTTTCTTTACTTTTCTTACTAGTAAATTCCCTCTTCAATGCACGACTTGTAATGTTTAATAGGAGTAATATATTTATTAAAAGTAATTTTATTATTTATACATATGTACGTAAATATATAAAAAAAATCTGTGAATAATATTAAGTTATTTTACGAATATATATAATTTTTATAAACCTCAACAATGATTTTTGTAACTTTTGTTGTACTATAACATTTTTCGATATAGGAATTAATTTAAAATATTAAGAAATAATATTTCCGGAGATAAACTTAACAAATGATTGTTTTAATTAATGTTTTAAAATTAAAATCAAAACTAACGACTAAATAAATAAACCAACAATAATTTACCAATTTTGAAAGACTTTTTCATACACAACGTTACTTGTTAAATTATTGTGTTTGATGCGTCGAAAAAGAACGCCTTTAGATATCCGTCGTTCCTCTACGAGCACTGCTAATCTCGAATCTAATTACCCGTTTGTCTTTGGCAATCTTCAAGTGAATCTCCTTGAGAATCCGAAAATGACCTGCAAAAATACACTGGAGGGGGGCTCCGGCGTAGAAGCTCCGACGCTCAAGTCGATCTTATGGAGAATCAAAATGGAATTCCCCTGTATATTTAGGGAAATTTCGGTGAATAATACGGCGTTTCTTCTTAATCTTTTGTGTGTTCCGTAAAAAATGTATTGATATATGAAAACGTACCTGATAATGTAAAAAATAAAGTGTTTATATACCTGACCCTCTCTTTCAGGAGAGAAGGAGACTCTTTCTCCCTATATTTGCTGCCCTTTCCTCTAAAACCGGCCCAACTCCCTGAAAACTCGGCCCTCATTCTCGAAGACTGACCCATTCCTTTGACTTAGTTGGAAAAGACTAATCCATACCATGCGTTCCCCTTTGGGCCCAATCCCTGGGCCTATAGGCTATTAATTTCCCTTTGTGGGCTTGAAAGCCCAATTACTTTAATTTCTCCTAGGAGCCCAGGGGTGTATTAATCCAATTCTTCAGGCCTATTGACCTAATTAAGGCTATTATATTTTATCCCATTTCCACGTGTCGACTCCTCCGAGAGCGACATATTTATCCACATCAACCACTCCCCCCTACTCTCGTAAAAAAGAGGGTTTTTTAAGAGAGTAGGAAAGTAATAAGATAAATCACAAAGAAAATAATCATTTCCCTTTAAACACTCCTTTCTTGTATTTCCCTCCGAGTATTGATGATTCGATTTTTGATAATTACTTCCAAAAAGCTTTAAGTCTTTTCCACTTCTACACGCCAGCTTGCCCTCGAATCCTGCATCCACGCGTCTGCCCGAGAAGGGACATCAAGCCGCCTCTTTCCAGTCACGCGCCCCTTCATTGGGGGGCATTTAATTCTTCTCAACTTTTCTCTCTCTCTCTTCTTCACAATCATTTCAAAAAATTATATTCACTTCGTAAAAAACTCCTCTTTTCTTTCCTTTCAAACTTATCCACTCCTTTTTACTCTCACTCCCATTTCTGCTATTAACTTCTTCACACATGTTTATCGATCGGTCCATCACCTCCGAAAATCGACTTCGCTTCAGGTATCTCCTCTCCTTTCTCGTCTTTTCTTTTACTGTACCCCATGTCGTCTTCTACTCGAAACTCGTCAAACTCGACATCCATGGAAAGTTCCACTTCCAACTCACTCTCCGTATTTCCCATAACCGATCCCGCCTTGAAAAATAAAATCTCTGGTTCTTCTCTACTTCCTCCCGAGCGGGTTACCGCCTTCCTCCGTTCGGGCATCTTTCCCCTTGATTACGTTGTTAGGGCAGCCCACCGGAAGGAACGCCCAAATTTCCCAGGTCCTAACACTCTGGCCTTCTGGGAGGTTCAACTAAAAGCGGGCCTTCGTTTTCCAATCCATCCTTACTTCTCTGAAATTTCCACTTACCTTCGCATACCTTTAAACCAGTTTACTCCCAACGCTATTCGTGCAATGTTAGGTTTTTACATTTTGATGAAGGGGAACGGTGGTGAACCCTCAGCCCAACTCTTCCTAACCCAATATATGTGCAAGTTTGCCGACGGGTTCTTTTATGCATGTGGCCGTACTTCCAGGACCGGAAAGTTCATGGAAAAACTCCATGAAGGGGTCCAGGACTGGAAGGACTACTACTTTTTCGTCACCAATCCATCTCCTTGGGAATTTCCTCATGAGTGGATTTATAAGAATCTTGGGGTGCCCCGTCCTCCTCTTTCCATTTGTTCTTCTCTGAATTTGGATGTGATGAACCATTTAAACGATAACGTTTCCGCCCATGGCTTTTTTGATGTGATGAGTATTTGTAAGAATCCTAGAGCCCTATCTCATTTCGGCTTCGGTCGTCCTGATTATCCTTTAGGTCCTGATGATGGTAATACCATTTCTTTTCCCTTGGTATCGTCCTCAAGATTTGAACTGCTATGATTTATTAACATACTTCCACACTTTCTTTTGCAGCTATGAGTTGGTTAACTCAAATTTCTCGTGATGCTACCCCTCTCTCGATGGTTGCTAAGTCTCCAGCCCCTGAAAGCTCCTCAAAGGCCCCTGTTCTTCCTTCCCCAGTGAAACCTGCTACTGGGTCAGTTGCAAAGCGCACTAGGTCTTCCACAGAAAAAGCCATAATCTCCTCATTGCCCCCTGCTTCCGATGCTTCTAAGAAGAAGAAGTCCAAGGTTAAGTCCTCTTTACCTTCCTCGGCTAATGCTACTCCTGATGCCCCTGGGGATATCAGTGTTGATCACCTTATGGCCTTCATAGATCGACATACTCCTATCCCTACTGCTGAAGCTCTTAATGCTCTGTCCTCAGAGGATCGAGTTGTGCACTCCGCTCATAGTTTTACACAGGTAGATTTTCAATGTAGATATTGATTTAAATGATTAATAGGAGAAAATATAGACACCTTACTTCTCAATGTTGTTTCTTGTGTAGTTTGGTCTCCTGTTTTCTGATGTATCTGAACGAGCTCTTCAATCCCTTCAACTAGTGGACGATCTCCAAAGCCAGGTAGAGTTGGAGAAAGTAAAGAAGGAGATACTCGAAGCAGAGCTACGGGAGGCTAACCAGAAATGTAAGGCACTTCAAGTGGAGAAGACAAGGTTGTCGGAGGAGGTTTCTTCGTTGAAGGCTCAGTTTGGTGAACGGGTTGAGCGTTTAGAAACTACTCTTCCTTTGGCTGGGATGAAACTGTGTATCGATTCTCTTTTTACCTCCACCATAGGCCAGAAATTCTTGGGTACCCTTCACCGAGAATGGTTAGAAGCCTTCTTGAAGAGTACCAGCTTCCTGGGGGCGATGGGCGCGTATATCCCCCACTTCATAGATCATGGATTTTCCAACGCTGTAGCTGAACATTCTGCTCCTGGATTCAATGGTCAGTATACTCGTGCCCTTCGATTGGAGGAATTAACTACTCCCCCTAAGTTCCCTGGAGATCCTAAGGAGGACATTGACACTCCTTGGTGGCTGCCTGGGATGAGGAAGGCAGTGTTGGAGTTGAAGCAGACCGCCCTGAAGTTGGACGACCTTGTTCCGGCAAAGGATGTATCTTTTCCTATCCATGTGGCCAACCCAGATCCTGTGGCAACTGTGGCAGTCGGCGCTCTAGAGGAGAAAACGGAGGGAGGTGGTTCCAGTGGGCAGGTTGAGGAAGCAGGAGAAGGTTTCGAGGAAAAGAACGATGTTCCCCTCTCTTCATAACTCTATTTCTTTGATAACACTCCGGTACTTTTAAGACACTTTTATTTTTGTTAAGGCTTTTAAGGCCCCTTTTGGTATTTTCAGGAGACTCCACACTCCTGCGTTTTTCTGTGGAGGGCTAGGGTATGATGCCCCTAGTCTGGGATATTTCTATTTTATCTGCTACTTCATATCGTACCTGCACATTATCATTTGGCATGCATACATATATATATATATCTCTGTCGTATATATGGTGTGATACCTGTTATGCTTTTCCTTTACTATGAGTTTGACATGTCTCTAGCATTCTCTTGACGCGTAAATGCTCTAAAGTTCATAGAGAAGTCTTAACATGAAAGTATAATATTTCCTTATTTCTGTACTTACTTGATGTCTTGATACTGCTTCTAGTTTCTCTCTGGGGTTAGAGTTCTTAGGGATTATACTCTCCCAAAAGTTAGAATGTTTAGGGATTATACTCTCCCAAAAGTTAGAATGTTTAGGGATTATACTCTCCCAAAAGTTAGAATGTTTAGGGATTATACTCTCCCAAAAGTTAGAATGTTTAGGGATTATACTCTCCCAAAAGTTAGAATGTTTAGGGATTATACTCTCCCTTAAGTTAGAATTCGTAGGGATTATACTCTCCCTTAAGTTAAGATTCGTAGGGATTATACTCTCCCTGAAGTTAAGATTCGTAGGGATTATACTCTCCCTTAAGTTAAAATTCGTAGGGATTATACTCTCCCTTAAGTTAAGATTCGTAGAGATTATACTCTCCCTTAAGTTAAGATTCGTAGGGATTATACTCTCCCTTAAGTTAAGATTCGTAGGGATTATACTCTCCCTGAAGTTAAGATTCGTAGAGATTATACTCTCCCTGAAGTTAAGATTCGTAGGGATTATACTCTCCCTTAAGTTAAAATTCGTAGGGATTATACTCTCCCTGAAGTTGTTTATACTCGTAAGAGTTCTTAGGGATTATACTCTCCCTGAAGTTGTTTATACTCGTAAGAGTTCTTAGGGATTATACTCTCCCTGAAGTTGTTTATACTCGTAAGAGTTCTTATGGATTATACTCTCCCTGAAGTTGAGATTCGTAGGGATTATTGGCAGGTTAATCACATCTTCCGCTACCATATCCCCTACTCCCCCTAGCTTTAGAGGCTGTCGCGTACAGAAACTTTGGGAATTATCCTTAGGTAAAATATTTATGAATCGGTGTATGTTTCTCTATCTCGCAATATATCTATCATCTTATGTTGAACGCATTTATTATCTCCACACTCATTACATGGACATTTGGCAATTATCTCAACACAATACTCAATATATGAGAAATATTTCATCATAAAATCAACATGCATAAGGGTCATCTCATCATAGCATCAGGATATAAAAATCATCTCATCACCGCATTAAACATGCATTTAAAGGAAATTGTTGAAATTGTCCAAAAACTATGCTCCATTGATTCAAAAATGTTTATCAACATAGGCAAATAAGGGAAACCTATGCCGGCCTCATTAAAAACCTCTCCGTGGTAAAACCCCAAGGGGAAACCCACGTAGAGGGAAAAAGAGTGCCGGTGAAGCAATTATTCGAATGAAAAGTAAACATAAATTTTGTTCATAAAGGGGAAGATGGTAAAGGGATAACACCTTCCTCAAACATAAAACCTCTTCAAATGGCACACGTTCCATGGCCTCAATATCTCTTTCCCTGTCATGTCCTGGAGTTTGTATGCTCCGCCTTTTAGTACCTGTACTACCTTGTAGGGACCCTCCCAATTAGCTTCCATTTTTCCTGTATTTTTCAAGGCATCTGCTCTTCGAAGTACTAAATATCCAACTTTAAAGGAACGAGGAATCACCCTGCGATCATAAGCTGCTTTGATCCTGCTTTTATATCTCTCCGCTTTCAGTCTTGCCATCTCTCTTTCTTCCTCTACCAGGTCCAGGGCCTCCCTCATCAGCTCTTCATTCTTCTTTTCTTCAAAATATGTAATTCTGTGGGACCCAAGCCTGGCCTCGGGAGGTATCACTGCTGCTGCTCCATACACCAAATAAAAGGGAGATTCCCCTGTGGCTGTTTTAGGACTGGTCCTATAAGACCAGAGAACATTATCTAGCTCCTTCACCCATCCTCCTCCTACTTTTTGCAATCGCGTTCGGATGCCGTCTACTAGGATTCTATTTGTAACTTCCACTTGTCCATTGGCTTGTGGATGGGCCACCGAAGTGAATCTCTGTATGATATTCCATCTTTCGCACCACTTTCTCACCTTCTCCCCATTAAATTGTGTCCCGTTGTCAGAGACCAAGATTCTGGGCACTCCAAACCTACAACAAATATGTCTGGCCAGAAATAGAATTACATTATCTTCCTCTATCTTGGCCAAGGGTACAGCCTCGACCCACTTACTAAAGTAATCCACGGCCACAATCAAAAATTTCCTTCCCCCTGGTGCTAGGGGGAAGGGTCCGACCAGATCTATTCCCCATTTGGCGAAGGGACAGGGCGAGTACATGGCCCCCATCTCTTCTGCAGGTACTCGTATTAAGGGTCCGTTCTTCTGACACTTCTCGCATTTCTTCACATATTCCTTAGCGTCTCTGATTATATTGGGCCAGTAAAAACCCGCTCTAAATACCTTCTTCACCATAGTCTGATAGCCTTCATGGCTAGATGCACAACCTTCATGAATATCCTTAATCACTAGCTCTGCTTCTCTTTTCGAAAGGCATTTTAAATAAGGTTGAGCGAAGGACCTCTTGTATAATTGGTCCCCCAAGATACAATATTTCCTTCTCCACGCTTTGGCTTCTCTGGACATTGGAGTTACCTGTCCTCTCTTCAGCTCTTCCCATATCTCTCTCCTCCAATCATCTCCTGCTGTTATTTCTCCGATCAAGGCTTCGGTGGCTAACTGGTCCGCCACCAACAAGGTTATTTTTCCGTGTCCCTCAAATTCAGTAGAACTAGCCAGCTTAGATAGCCCATCTGCCTTTTCATTCTCTTCTCTTGGTACCTGTATTACTTCAAAGGTCTGGAATTTATTCTTTAATTTCTTTACCTGTTCTAGGTAGGCGATCATCCTTTCATCCTTGGCGAGATACTCCCCCTTGACCTGTTGTACTATCAACTGTGAGTCGGAGTACAGGGTGACCTTTTGTGCCCCTAACTCTGCTGCTATGTTAGCCCCTCTAATCAGGGCTTCATACTCTGCACCGTTGTTTGAGGTTGAGAACCGGAACTTGATGGCTACCTGTACTTCTTGGCCATCAGGGTCAACTAATACTATCCCTGCTCCACATCCTACAGCAGATGCGGAACCATCAACATACACCTTCCAACCTTGTTCTTCCTCCATTCTGGTAGATTCTTGAATAAAGTCTGCTAAAGCTTGAGCTTTGATGGCCCTCCTTGGTTCATAATCAATATCATACTCTTGTAATTCTACTGCCCATCTGACCATTCTACCTGATAAATCTGCTCTCCCTAGTGTCTGCTTCAAAGGGAAATTAGTTCGCACCATAACTTTATAAGACAGGAAGTAGGGGCGTAATCGCCTAGCCGTTACCACCACCGCCAGGGCTGCTTTCTCCACCTCTGAATACCTGATCTCTGCCCCCTGGATGACCTTGCTCACGTAATAGATAGGTTGTTGTGTGGAACCTTCCTCTTTCATCAGGGCAGTGCTCAAGGAGTGTTCCCCTACTGAAAGGTATAAGAGCAATACATCTCCCTGAGAGGGCTTCGTCAGCTTCAGAAGTTGTTCAAGGTGAAGCTTGAGTTCCTCGAAATCTTTCTGACACTGGTCATCCCACTCGAACCTCGACCCCTTCCTTAATGTTCTGAAGAAGTGGTGGCTCTTTTCTGCTGACCTTGATATGAACCTACTGAGAGCTGCGATCCTGCCATTCAGGGTTTGCAATTCCTTCAAATTCCGAGGGGGCTGCATGTCGAGCACCGCCTTCACCTTAGTAGGGTTAACTTCTATCCCTCTTTGAGTCACCATATATCCCAGGAATTTCCCTGATCCTACTCCAAAAGAACATTTAGCCGGATTTAATTTAATACCATTCTCTCGGATTACCTGGAATATCTCCTTCAAGTCGCCAATATGTCCCTCTGCCTTGACACTTTTAGCCAGCATATCATCCACGTAAACCTCCATGTTCCTGCCTATCTGCCCTCGGAACACCGAGTCTACCATTCTTTGATATGTGGCTCCTGCATTTATTAGTCCAAAAGGCATACGTACATAACCGAAAGTACCACATGTCGCTATAAAGCATACCTTTGGTATATCAAGGGGGTTCAACTGGATTTGGTGGTACCCTTGGTACGCATCCATCATGCTGAGTAATTCAAACCCAGACGTGGCATCTACCAACTGGTCGATTCGGGGCAGAGGATAGTGATCCTTTGGGCATGCTTTATTCAAATCTCTAAAATCGATATACATTCTCCACTTGCCAACTCCTTTAGATACTAGCACCGCATTTGACCGCCACTCAGGGAACTGCACCCTCTTCACATGCCCTGCACTCAACAGCTTATCGATCTCCTCTTTTACAATGAGGTTTTTCTCTTACCGAAGTTCCTCAACTTCTGCTTCACTGGCCTAGCCTTGGGATCCACATTAAGGTAATGCATTGCTATCTCTGGAGGGATACCTGTCATATCCGTCGCTGTGAAAGCAAAAATATCCGCATTCTCCTGGAGGGCGAGTATCATCTTTCCCTGGAGCTCAGGGTTCATATGTGTACCTATCCTGGTTGTGAATCCCTCTTTTCCTGGGTAGAGCTCGATGTTCATTAATTCCTCATCTGCTTTGGCTTTGGGTTGCTCTTGCACTAGTTCACCCACTTTCTGTTTTTTCAACTCAGGGTCTTCACCCTTAAATCTCTCCATCCCTCGGAATACGGCCCTGTCTGCTATCTTGACCGATTCTACGTAACACTTCCTTGCCTGGTACTGGTCTCCACATATCTCTCCCACACCCCCCGAGGCAGGGAATTTCATCTTCATGTGGAAGGTGGAAATCACGGCCTGAAAGATATTCAAACTTGGTCTTCCCATCACCACATTATATGATGATGGGACATCCACTATCAAAAACTCTATCACTTGCACGCGTCGGTTAGGAGCGGTTCCTAATCCTACCTGTAATAACGCTGAACCAAGGGGTTGAATGGCACCCCCTGAAAATCCATAGAGGGCTGTCTCCACTGGCCTGAGTTTTATGTTTAATTCCATCTTCTTAAAACACTCTAGGAACATGATATCAGCGGAACTTCCCGTGTCTACAAAGATCCTAGCCACATCGTATCCTGCTATATCCGTGGTAATGACTAGGGCATCATTGTGTATCTCTCTGGGTTCTCCGATGTCTTCTGGTCCAAAATGGATATCGGGAGCTGTTGTCATCTTTCCTATTTCACGACATTCCATGTTCCTTCCACTCTTCAACGACCTGACGCTCTGCTTCCTTTGTCTAAAGGAATCCCCGTCAGCGGGGCCACCCATAATCATGTGAATAGTTCCCCTCTTTTGGGGAGGGGGTGGTTGATCTTCCGTGCTCTTTCTCTGTTCTCTTCTATTTTCCTCTGGCTTGCCTTCAGGGTCTTTTCTCTTCTGCCCTCTGGGACCTTGTCGATCCCTGAAAATAAATTCCTTTAGGTGGCCTGCTTGAATCATTCTTTCTATTTCGTCTTTCAGGTGCCAACATTGGTTAGTGTCGTGACCATAGTCATTATGGAATCTATAGAATCTATCTGACTTGGGATTCTGAGGGCCCCTGTTTCGTGAGTAGGGGAACTTCATATCGGGATGGTCCCCTGCCACTTCTAAAACCTCTGCCGGCTCGATCCTCAGAGGGGTATATCTCCTTATCCTTCCCCTGGAGTTCCAGGGCGCAACTTCCTCTCCTTTAACATTTCCCAGCCCCCTCGTGTTCCGGTGTCTTTCTGGACTGGGCCTCCTCGGCATTATCTCCCTTCTTCGTTCTCCATTACTCACTACTGTCTTGGTTTCCGATCGTTTAGCCTTCCTCACCTCTTCCAGGGTGAGGTATTTCTTTGCTCTTCTTAGTAATTCATCAAAGGTCTGTACCGACTTCTTGGCTAAAGACGTAAACAGGTCTCCGTCCCTTAGCCCATTGGTGAGAGCATTGATTTTGACCTCCGAAGAGGCCGTTGGTACCTCTAAAGCCGCTTGGTTGAACCGTTTCAAGAAAGCCCGAAGACTCTCATTCTCCCCTTGTCGCATGTTAAACAAGGTGAGGCTGCCTCCTAGCGCTGGCAAATTGGTGCAAAAATAATTCACTGAACTCCGACCATGAATGGACAGTATCTGGCCCTAACTGGGTGAACCATTGCTGTGCCGCTTTAGATAGGGTAGTCAGAAATACCCTGCACTTGACGCCCTCTCCATACCGATGCAATAGGGCGGCATTCTCGAACCTCATCAAATGCTCGTACGGGTCCGTGGTGCCATCATATTCGAAATTTAAAGATTTAAAATTAGGAGGCAGTTCATCTTGTAAAATATTGGATGAAAATTGATAACCAGTAACGTAAGAAGGTTTACTTACGTTGTCACTCATATGCTTCTGCATGTCTTTCATTTCTTTCCGTAGAGCCTGTATTTGGTCACTAACAGCTCCGTGGTAGGTGTCATCCGTACTTTCTCCTATCCCTGCATCCAGACTGGTAACCCCAGGGATCCTCTCGACATTTCTTCTAAGAGGGCGATCAAGGACGCTTCTTTCAGCCTGAGAAGACACTCTTTCTTCTTGATTCTGGGGGAAACCTTCATTCTTTGAAGGGACTGGAGCCGAATCGATGACATATTTCGGGGGATTCTGCTTTGTTCTTTCATTAACTGGTGGGGCAGGTTCAGGAGGGCGAAGTCCACGAGATGTAATTATTCTTTCCACTGCCTGCTCTATCATCACATCCAATTGGTTTTGAGAGACAGTGAGGAGTTCCGGTTGAGCATTGGGTTGTGGAGTGTCCTTATCCGTACCACTTCCCGAAGCTTCCAAGGTACCCGCCGTGTTCCCCTCCTGGACGGGAGGAATATCTTCCACTGTAGGATTTACAGGCTGTTTCCCCAGATTTCTATTCACAGGAAAACCTGGTGGGGGCGGAGGAAAGGGAAGAGGAGTGGAATCTCCCTTCTCCTTAGTCTGCTTCGTCAAATCTTGCCCTCCACCCATTTAATATGGAACTTTTCTCACGCCTTAGCTAGAAATGTTCCCACAGACGGCGCCAGTTGATGCGTCGAAAAAGAACGCCTTTAGATATCCGTCGTTCCTCTACGAGCACTGCTAATCTCGAATCTAATTACCCGTTTGTCTTTGGCAATCTTCAAGTGAATCTCCTTGAGAATCCGAAAATGACCTGCAAAAATACACCGGAGGGGGGCTCCGGCGTAGAAGCTCCGACGCTCAAGTCAGAATCGATCTTATGGAGAATCAAAATGGAATTCCCCTGTATATTTAGGGAAATTCCGGTGAATAATACGACGTTTCTTCTTAATCTTTTGTGTGTTCCGTAAAAAATGTATTGATATATGAAAACGTACCTGATAATGTAAAAAATAAAGTGTTTATATACCTGACCCTCTCTTTCGGGAGAGAAGGAGACTCTTTCTCCCTATATTCGCTGCCCTTTCCTCTAAAACCGGCCCAACTCCCTGAAGACTCGGCCCTCATTCTCGAAGACTGACCCATTCCTTTGACTTAGTTGGAGAAGACTAATCCATACCATGCGTTCCCCTTTGGGCCCAATCCCTGGGCCTATAGGCTATTAATTTCCCTTTGTGGGCTTGAAAGCCCAATTACTTTAATTTCTCCTAGGAGCCCAGGGGTGTATTAATCCAATTCTTCAGGCCTATTGACCTAATTAAGGCTATTATATTTTATCCCATTTCCACGTGTCGACTCCTCCGAGAGCGACATATTTATCCACATCAGTGTTCATCGTCATGAAACAACGTATGGTTGAATAACAGAAATATGAATATTTGGGTGAACATTATTAATTTTAAATATCAGAAGATCAGTAAGATTTAATTACTCGAGTACATGTTGTGCACCCTAGTCCATGTTGCGCTTTTCAGTTTATTGAATTACAATTTTTAGTAAATGGTGTTGCACTTTTCAATTATTAAACTGTATAATAATATTTTTAGTAATAATTGAAAAGTGCAACACCATTTACCAAAAAGTGTAAGTCAGTAAAACTGAAAAGTGCACATGGACTAGGGTGCACATCATGCACTCGAGTGCATACTAGACTTTACCTTGAGAAAATCACACCCTAAAAAACTTTAATTTTCTCATCTTTCGATTCGGTTCGGTTCGGTTTTTATATAATTTCGGTTCATTTTTTTAAAACTTCGATTATTTCGGTTCGGTTGAAAAAAGGTCAGAACCGAACCGACCAAATGCCCACCCCTAACTACTACATGTTACTAGTGTGTGAATTAATCAAATTTAAAAGTTGGCGGCAAATTTATAGTATTAAAGTGGGCCGAACAATAGCCCAATTAATGTTAATATCATCCCAACCCTAGGTTGAAGATAAAAATAGAACCTAAGACTATCTTTATCGCTGGCCCCCCAACTAACTAAAAGACAAAAAAACAAAAAATAAAATAAATCAAAATTATATTATTTTGGACGCCTTGGTCTGTCAGACACCCCGGAAGGCTTGTCTCAACACCTTCTCAAAAAAATGACACTTGTCAATATATAATTGGATATTTCAATTTTATTTGAATAAAGTTTATAATTCTAATTTTATAGTATTATTAATAAAATAAATATATATAAATTATATCAAAAATCATAATTTTTTTTGTCTATAAACAGAGACCAATATTGATAGGTTTTGTATCACAATTTCATATTCACTTCCAATTTCCTTTCTTCAAATTTTACTCTATCATTTTCTATAATGGATCCAAATCATCCAAATTATTTTCCAAACTCTTCAAATCATCCCAACTCCCAAAATTATCCCAATTTTTGCATTGTTGTATTTTATACATCTATTTGTAGCTTAATTTGTTTATTTACTATATTGTATTTCAAATTTTCATCTCTTGTAATTTAATTTTATTATTGAGATTGTAGTTTATTTTAATTGTATGGTAAAATGGTTTTTATTACAATTTATAAATTATTAATCCCAAATAATTTAATAGATTTATTACATTTTTTAAATATAATAAAAATTGATTATAGATAATATATAATTAAAAAATAATATATTTAAAGGTTGGGGTGAGTTGTTGATAAAGTATGGAAAAATTAAAAGTAGAAGGGTGTGTATGTGGAGGAGAGATAAATTATTTACTCCATTAAGAGGGTGGGGTGTGAGGAGGGCATGGATAAAGATATTCTAACACTACACCCATGACCCACCCGCCGGCACAGGGAAAAAACAAATTGGGGGTATGACTATTAAGTAGAGTGTTGCAAATAAAGACCAACACACGACTTTTTAATATTTGTTAGTTGCACTTTTGTGTAATGGGAGTATGTTAGTTAGAGAGTTAGTTTGAGCAGTTAAGTCTTTATGTATTTTTTAATGCTTTTTTTTTTTGAATGAGTAAACATTTCTTGGAATTACTTTCGGGCATCTTGACGGCATTCATTTGTAATCAACGTCTTGTGTATTCGTTTCTTGCTTTATTAGAGGTTCTGCTGCATCATTTATATGTTTCTTATTCTATAAGTCTATTTCATATTATAAATAGATAAGTTTTATATTGTTATTAGGGAGTTGAATTGATTAATAAAAAATGAGAGTTTATCTCTATATCTATTCTGGTGAAACGTATTTGAATTCTTATCACTTTTTTGGGTATTCGCAGAATCAACAGATTATGTGTGTTTTTCGTATTTTCTTCTTTATTTATACGCTCTCGCTGCTGCATCAGTTGGTAATCAGAGACTATGAACGATTCTCGATGATGGTTCCAAGATTTCAATTGATTTACGATACTATTCGTGATGAGCAATCAACGTATTAAGATGATAATATGTAGACCTGTCAACCGATCAATACCTTGGTATGTAGTCTTATATTCCATGGTGAATATGATGTATTAGTTGGTATCGAGAGTCAATCTACGCTCCGATTATGTCGCCTCGTCGAGCCAAAAATCGGGATATAGGCCTTGCTTAGCGCTTGGATGACTTAACAACCGTCGTTCAGTTGCTCCAAGCCTAGACCCCTCCCCAAGGTGATCCCCCTCACGTCGATCCGACCTTCTCCTCCGACGAGGTCACCTTGGATAACCCATTTGCCCCTCTCCATCCCCGTGAAAATAGGTTCGACAGTTATCAACGTTCTTGGGAATCTTCTTTTAAGGTCGATCTTCCTGAGTTCACAGGCACCCTTGACCCGAAAGCCTTCATTGATTGGTTGATCGTGGTCGAGGATCTTTTGGAATTTAAAAATGTCACTATTGACCAACGAGCCCCTCTGGTTGCAACGCGTTTTTGTGATCACGCAGCCTCTTGGTGGCATCAAGTCAAGATTCTTCTCCAACGCCGTGGCAAAACACATCATGTTTCATTGGAAAAGTTCAAATAGCTGCTTCATTCCGAATTCTTGTCGTTTAATTACACTCGGGTATTGTATCAACGTCTCCAAAATCTCCATCAAGGATCAAGAACTGTAGGTCCCTAGTTGGGTGTAAGATTGAGTAAACTAGTAAAAGTCTAGAGGGGAGGGGTGAATAGACTTTTAAAAATCTTTCAAAATATCAAAGTACACAATGCGGAATATCAGAATTAATAATGAGCCCTTAAGATTTTATACTCAACTATTACGATGAACACTTATCTTGTCTAGTCTATATGCAGATTAATCAATTAACAATATAATTAATCAAACACAAAACAAAACAGTAAGTAAATCAAACATGAGATTTATAGTGGTTCGACAACTTGTCTACATCCA
Organism: Galeopsis tetrahit; assembly: GCA_963675135.1. Taxonomy (NCBI): domain Eukaryota; kingdom Viridiplantae; phylum Streptophyta; class Magnoliopsida; order Lamiales; family Lamiaceae; genus Galeopsis; species Galeopsis tetrahit. The sequence continues at coordinate 53,454,954 of OY776124.1, read as the reverse complement.
CTCTCACAACTCCAGTCGTGAAATTTTATTAACTCTTCTCTTCGAGTGTTCTTGTGGCTTTAAGTCCCAAGATTAAGACTTCGATCTTTTCGATAACACTACCAAGTGCTTCTTCGATCTAACAACTAGCTTATGAACAAGTAACTAGCAACTTGATTACAAACAAAACTTATAAAGAAAAACTTCTCTAATTGCAGTAGCCTTCTGAATAAAAACTTTGTCTCTTCTGGCTTCAACTTCAAACTTGCTTGAACTCTGTGAGTTTTCCTTGCTTTGAATATCTTCTTTAATACGCTTTAGTATTTGCAATTTCAGTAGTCTTCAACGTTTGAATGTCTCAAACTATTTATAGACTTCACTAATCAAGATTAGTTAGTTATCCAACAAACTTTTCTTGATAACTTCCTTCAACAAACTTCTAACTGTTTCTTCTTATCTCTTCATGCGTTTCTTCAGTTAATTAGTTATTCCATAACTAACTTTTCATATCTTCACTTCTAGATACGACTTATCTTTAATCTTTATTCTGCGCGAACTTGACTTGTCTTGCTTCGACACTTAGAATATTTCTTCAGTCTTTAGCACTGATCTTGTCTTGCACAAGTCTTCTTGTCTTGTAGTCTTCTTCCAGTAGAACTTATCTAGTCCTATCAACTAATCTATCAAGACTTATTACATTACTTTAAGCTTTATAAAACAGCTTAGTAACCTTAAAATTATACATCAATATGAACATAAAACATAAGCTTTTATACATCAATTATAAGCTTATCATAAAACCTATATAAAACTTCTTCAATACTTAGTTTATTTTCCAGTACTTATATTTTGTACTCTTCTGATCTTGTCACAAGACGACTTCCATAACTAGATCAGTCAACACTTAGAAATATATTCAAGTTCTCTTTTTTGGCTTATCAAAACTACTTCTTTCATCAACTAGGACTTGTTTCAGGATTCATATCCTAACAAGAACCGTTGACGCTTACGCTACTGAATTTACCAACTCATCTCCCATGTGGAACTTTCTGAATCTAACGATCAAATGATTTCTCATTTTATTGGGGGCTTGCCAATTCCTTTTTAGAATGTTTTAAATATGCTCGCCCCTCTCTCTGTGTCGAAAGCTCATCAGCGGGTAATTTTGCTAGAACGATAATTTAATTAACGCACACATGACCCTTCTCTTCCTCGACACCACCTGTTATTTCGTCTCCCACAGACGCCCGTCCCTTTCTTACTTGCCCAGCCACTACACTCACTCTCCGCGATCCTCCATCCCGTGCTGAACATTGTTTCTCATGTGGCGAACAGGGCCATCGAATGTCCAATTGCCCCAAAATTTGGGGGAGAGGGGGTAGTCGTGGCTTATTCCTGAACGACAACACCCAAGATCTTTATTCGTCCCCTCCGATCTATGACGAGGACCCAAACAATCCCCCCCCCCGAGGAATTATTGATGGGCGATCAGGGCCATGCCCTTGTTCTACGTCGCGCATGCTTCACCCCACGCTTGCCCGACACTGCTATGCAGCTCCATAATATTTTTTTAGTCAAGTTGTACGATTAACGGGAAAATATGCCGCTTCATTATTGATTTTGGGGCGTGCAAAAATGTAATCACGTCAAAGGTCGTTTCAAAATTGTCCTTGCCCGCCGAAGCTTACCCAAACCCCTTACTCTTTCTTGGTTACAAAAAGGGGATAATATTACTGTGACGCACCAGGTTCTTGTCCATTTCTCAATTGGTGCGAAATATATTGATAAGATTTGGTGCGATATAGTCTCAATGGATGCGTGTCACCTCTTATTCGGGAGACCTTAGCAATACGATAGAATTGTTACACATGATGGTCGTGCAAACACATATACATTTCATTTCCCCGGCATGAGGATTACTCTATTACCTACACCCTCTCCATCGCCTATCACTCCAACCACCCTAATAGTGCTCTTATTGTCTCGAGAAACCTTCATGACCGAAATGCATACAACCCATTGCATGTTCCTACTGTTGCCTAAGGATCCGACCATCCCATCCACCATATCACTCTCAATTCAGGCACTACTTACAAAATTTTCAGATGTATTCCCGCCTGAGTTGCTAGAAGAATTGCCTCCCCTCCGCGACATACAACATCACATAGACCTTATTCCGGGAGCCCCTTTACCAAACCGACCGCATTATCAGATGAGTCTGTCGAAACACGAAGAACTCTTAGCTAAAGGACACGTCCGTTAGAATCTCATCCAGTGTGTCATCCCCACCATCCTTATTCCCAAGAAAACGGGTGAATGTGTGTTGATAGCCACTGATTTTATAGGATTTCGTGCATTATTTACACTAAATTGACTCAATTCACTTGATTTTGAGAAATGGTGTAGTGTGCTATTTTTCTAGGTAATACGTGTAGTTTCGAAGCAAACCACGAAATATCCAGCTGTTTGATCAATATAAAGATTCAACCACATGAAAGGCATCGAGGAGAGGGTCGTAACCAGATAAGAATCGACCCGATCGGACCTCCGGATCAAACGTTATGCCCAAAGCAAAAGCAAGGACAGAGTGTCACTCGGCCGAGTGAGCCCAACTCGGCTGAGTCGGGCCAAAAACTGCAATTCTCGATTTTTTGAACACTCGGCCGAGTGCTCAGACTCGGCCGAGACAGAGAGTTTCAAAATTTCTGAGCACTCGGCCGAGTGAGCCCACTCGGCCAAGTCGAGGCCGAATACGAAGGTTTCTGGAATTCAATGACCACTCGGCCGAGTGAGCTCAACTCGGCCGAGTCACCTGTTGATAAAAGTGTGGCACGCTTTTTACTTACTCCACTCGGCCGAGTCACTATGCATTTTTTTGCCCACTTCCAAATTTGACCTAGGGACACGTGCCAAGCTTGATTGGAAGAGTATAAAAAGGCCACAAATTCGTTTTTCACAAGGAGGAAGCCATTGGAGGCCACACAAGCTCCCTAACATCCAAACTTCAGCATCTTTAGCTCATTTTCCTTAGTTTAGCCATAGAATTGAGTGGATTTTCATAGTTTAGTTGCTAATTTGAGTTGTAATTTCATTTCAAGCAAAGGATTGAAGATTTTGTTGAAGATTTCAAGGTTTATTTCATTTTGCAAATAAAAGAGGTGATACCTTTACTTTTATTCAAGAATTTAGTGTTATTAATTATGGGTATGTTTGATTTCTCATTTTTCTCACTTATTTCCATTAAATTAGCCATGGGCTAAGCATTTTGATTTTGGGTGTTGTAGAATTGTGATGGAATTAATGTCTTAGCTTGATTGTTGATTGTGGAATTCATTGGTAGGTTCATTGGTTAGGTTTATGGGCTTTGATAGATCATTTGCTAGAACTCAATTAATAGGTTGTATTAAAAGCTCAATTAATGCAACGAGAGTTGGTTAATCGGGGTAGATAGTATAATAGAGGGTTGAGAATCGAGTGAATGACTTAATATTGGTTTATCGCAACGAGAGTTGGGTAAATTTCATTAGAACCCCATTTATCTACATTAATTGCTTGAATTAACATTTGAGTGATTAGTGAGAAGGTCATAGGAGCTTGGTTGTTAGTATTCAAGTGGAAAAGCATGATTAGGGATTAGTTTAGTATAATTTAGGTAGAGTCGAACCCCCCTAGTCGTGTGATTACCCGCGTAAGAAAGCCTCTATTCATCCTCTCGATCCTAGGTGCTTTACTCGATATATTCTTAATGATTGCTTCTACCAAATTCCATCAAATTAATTACACATAGAATTCGACTATTAACATCGATTCCACACAAGGACGAACACCCGAACACTCCCTCTCTCCATTTGATTTCTATCATTATCTTTTTAGTTATTACTTATCATTAGTTGTTATTTGTGAGTTTCCTTTACATTTGCACAAACCATGACTCTTTACTATATTCAAAGAACAACATACACACTAAGGCTACTTGATCAATCTAGTCCCGCGATTCGATAATTTAACCGGGCACTTATCTATTACTACGAGGACCCTCTTACACTTGAGAGGTGAGTATTGAAAAATACGTGTCAAGTTTTTGGCGCCGCTGCCGGGGACTAGTTTTGTTTTTTAAGTAACTTAGTGTTTGTTGGTCTTGAGTACTAGGGATTTTATTTTTCTTGTTAGTAAGTTCTTTGTTTGACTTGTCTTTGAAATTTGATACTTGGTTGATTCTATAGGTGCATGAACACAAGAGCAAGTGGAATTGATCCTATTCCTATTGATTTGTTGATCGAAGCCACGGCACGAAGAAGAAATCGAGATCGGAATCAAAGACTTGAACAAGAGAGAGCAATGGCGGATAATCAAGGAAACAACAACAATCAAAACATCATTCACCCTCCGATCGACAACCGAGTCATTGGAGCGGGAAATGAGGGTGGAGTCGGTCATGAGGAAGAGAGAACCATTCGGGATTACTTTGAACCCCCAGTTCAAAGGTGCTATGATGGAATCGAGCGCCCTCCGATTGCGCCCAACAACTTCGAAATTAGGCCGAGTCTAATTCGAATGCTAGAGAAGAGGCAATTTGGGGGTGAGCCACTTGAAGATCCCAATCAACACTTGTCTCGATTTTTGGAGTATGCGGATACGGTGAAGATCAACGGGGTACATGAGGACAATTTGAAGATGAGGCTTTTTTCTTTCACCTTGAAAGATAAAGCTAAGGAATGGCTTTCCTCAATGATCAACAACCGAGCAACCACATGGGACGAGCTAAGCAAGAGGTTCTTATTGAAGTTCTTCCCTCCATCCAAAACTCTTCAATGCAAGACCGAGATTACTCAATTTCTCCAAAGGGAGAATGAAAGCATTTATAGTGCATGGGAGAGATTCCAAAGTCTGTTGAGGAGATGTCCTCAACATGGGTTTGCGGAAGAGCAAACGATTAGCTTCTTCTACAATGGATTGGGGCTTTCTTCAAGGCAATACATTGATGCATCGGCGGGTGGGCAATTGTTTGCAAAGAGTGCAAGAGTAGCAAAGGAAATCATTGAAGCAATTGCTACCAACACATATGATTGGCCTATTGATGGAAATAGATCTAATAGAGTTGTTCAAATTGGAAATAACTCTACAACATTGGGTGATACAATCAAGATGCTCTTGGACAAGGTTGAGTTGATGGAGAACAATGAAAGAAGGGAGAACTTTGGTGGAGGAATGGAAATGCCTAACATGTTAAACCAAGTTGAGGATGCTAACTACATGGGGAGGCCCCAATACCAACAAGGGAATTTTCAAGAAAATTTTCACCAACCCTTCCCAAACCAACCTCCTAATCAAAATCGTTTCCAACAACATGCCCAAACACAATTCCAAGGAAATCCTCCTTACAATCCAAATGCTCGGAAACATGAAAACTTCTCTTATGGAAATCCTAAGCCCGCTCTCACTCTCCCTCCGGGATTTGATCTGGGTGCTCGTGCACCAAACAATGAGGGGAGACCACATTTGGAAGACTTGTTAACCACTTTCATAGCTCAAAATAATCAAACGACGGCTCAACAAAACCAAAAGATTGATAGATTGGATGAACAAATGCTCTCAATGGCTAAGCAAATGAAGAACATGGAGTTTCACATGAGCCAAATTGCTTCTTCGAGTGGGGGAAATCAAAAAGGCAAGTTCCCTTCTACTACGGAAGCAAATCCTAGAGAGAATTGTATGGCAATTAATCTCCATAGTGGTACTCAATAAGAGGGACCAAACATGCAAAATGAAGACGAAGATGGAGAAATGAGGATAAGAGAAGAGAAGAAAGAAGAAAAGAAAGAAGAAAGGATACCGAAGTGGAAGAAAGCTAAGGAAGCAAGAGAAGCAAAGTATGAAGAGAAGATAGAGTGTGATGGGTGGGGAGTTCCAAAAACACTTGATCCACCACCATTTCCCCAATGGTTTATGAGAAAGAAGCTCGATGAGAAATTTGGAAAGTTTCTTGAAATTTTCAAGAAAGTCACCGTGAATGTACCCTTCTTGGAGGCTCTTGAGGAGATGCCCACTTATGCAAAATTTATGAAAGAGATTCTTTCAAAGAAAAGAAAAGTGGAAGAATGTAAGACGGTGAATCTTCCTATGGAATGTAGTGCTTTAATCCAAAAGAGTCTCCCTCAAAAGTTGAAAGACCCCGGGAGCTTCACATTGGTATGTGAGTTGGGCAATGGAGAAAAGAAGAAAGCTCTTTGTAATGTTGGAGCTAGCATAATTTTGATGCCCCTCTCAATGTATGATCGTTTGAAGCTTGGAAGTATGAAGCCAACCAACATGACTCTACAATTGGCGGATCGTTCCATAGTTTACCCGGAAGGGGTTGTAGAAGATGTAGTGGTGAAAGTGGATAAATTTAACTTTCATGCCAATTTTGTGGTGATGAATATGGAAGAGGACCCCGAAATTCCTTTTATTTTGGGGAGACCATTCTTAGCTACGGGGGGAGCAACAATTAATGTGAAAGATGGAGAGATAAAGTTGAAAGTGGATGAGGAGGAAGTGACATTTGTAATGAAGGATATGAAAAATTCCTCAAACTCAAGCATAAGCAATGCTATACTCTCCACCTCTCAAATTCTTAATGATTCACATTGTTCTAACAAATCTTGTGTTACTAATATTAACTTTCTTTGTGGCCTAGGAAGAAAAGTTAAGAAAATAATTTATCTAAGCTCAAAAGTTCTAAAGAAGAAAGTGAATGATTGGTATGCCAAGAATAAGAAAATGAATAACAAAGCAAAGAAGCACCACTATGCTTCTTCTTCAAAAGAAGTTGGTGGTGTCAAGATGAAAGAGGAAGTTTGAACTCTATAAGTTCCGTCCGGCTTGAAGACGTTAAACTTAGCGCTAAATGAGAGGCATCCCATTTTTACTTGCTTTCATAGTTTAGTTGTCTTTATGTTTCTAGTTATTGCTTTTTTATGGTGGGTGAGCTTCATTTTTGTAGGAAAATAAAATCATATGGACATGTGGTCGAATGGTTGATGTTGGGATATGAATCCTAGAACAAGTTCTAAATGATGATAAAAGATAAAAGATGAAGTTTTGATAAGCCAAAAAGTAGACTTGAATATTTTCTAAGTGTTGACTGATCTAGTCTAGTTAAGAGAAGTCATCTTGTACAGATCAGTAGAGTTCACAAGACAAGTACTAGTTCACAGTACAAGTACTAGTTCATAAACCGAATAAAGTTAACATGATAAGTATAAAAGGAAAAAGACAAGTACTTATAAACTGTTGATACTTGGTATACTTGATAGGTTTTAGATTGAGCTATTCAAGTTGTATAGAAGCTCATATTATTTCATATGTAATCATATATAATGAATGTATAGTTGTTAAGTTGACTAAGCTTTATAACAAGAGCTTAATGTAATGTAATAGTCTTGTTAGGATTAGATGGTAGGACTAGATTAGTTCTATGTTGTAATCTGAAGAAGCCTACTGCACAAGACAAGTAGAAGACGCAGTCTACTACTGAAGGACAAGACAGGTCAACTTGAAGTTAGTTACAAAAGCGTGTTAAAGAAAAAGATTGAAGAGTTAGTTAAGAAATAACTACTTAAACAAGAAACGCGTGGAAGGATAAGAAGATTCAGTTAGAAGTTAGTTTTCAAGAAGAGTTGGTTACAACTACCTGAGTTCTTGATTTCTAGAGTCTATAAATACCGCAAGGTATTTATCATTCGAGGACTACTGGAAATACATATACTGAAGCTACATACTAAAGAACTGTTCGAAGTTTCTCTCAGAGATTGAAGTTCAGAAAGAAGCGACGCAAGACAAGTGAAGAACAAGAAGGCTACTACTGAACGAAGAGAAGTTTTATTTTTGTTTACTGTTTCAAGTTGCTAGATACTTGTAAATCGCTAGTAAGATCGAAGAGGCACTTGGTAGTGTTGTCGAGAAGATCTAAGTCTTATTTCTTGGGACTTAAAGCTACAAGAACATATTACTCCATTGGACGAGTTAATAAGAATTTCACAACTGGGTTTGTGAGAGTGGATGTAGACAAGTTGTCGAACCACTATAAAATTTCGTGTTTGATTACTTTACTGTTTTGTTTGTTTGAATTGATTAAACTGTTTATTTGTTGAACATACATAACTGAACAAGACTAGTTGAGTAAACACTAAAACAGAGTTCTCGAAATAAGTTGAGTATAAACTAAAATTGGGCTCATTGATTAATTTCGTTATTCCGCATATCATACTTTGATATTTCGAAAGATTTTAGAAAAGTCTATTCACCCCCCTCTAGACATTTTCTCTAGCTTACTCGTTATTAAACTCAACTTAGGGACCTACAAGTGGTATCAGAGCAGTAGTTTACGAACTGCTGTTTCTTGATAACCAACTCAAGACTTGGGCGGAAGTCTTGGTCCGTGATTGTACGTGCTCTTACGTGTTCTTTATCACTATACTTGAAAATACCTGCTTCTTGATACTATACTGTGTCATACGTATCTTCTTGAATCATGTCACTCGAAATCAGCGCTAACAAGTTACCTAAGTTCCAGGTTCAGGACTATGACTATTGGAAATTGAGGATGGAAGCCATCTTCAGTTCCACTCACGATTTAATGATCTCCGTCATCACTGAAGGTCCGATAGTGACCATGATCCCCAATACTCCTGCCCTCGACATAAATCAACCCGTGGGAACACTCGTCAAGAAACCAAGGTCAGAACTAACCTCAGAAGAAATGAGACAGAATAATTTGGATAGCTTGGCCAAGAATTACATCTTACACACTCTTCCTAACGAGTATCTGGGAAAAGTGCTAAAATGTAAAACTGCCAAAGAAATGTGGGATCGCTTAGCTATCATTTGTGAAGGGACATCCCTAATCAAAGAAAGCAAGCTTTCTACAGCAGTCCAAAGATTTGAATCATTTCATATGAAAACTGGTGAAACAATAGACCAGTTGGATACTCGTTTTACCAAAGTCATGAATAACTTGGAAGTCCTTGGTAAATCTTATACTCCACGTGAAATCAATCTTAGGATTCTCAAAAGCCTTGATAGTAGATGGAAAATGGTAAAAATGCTTGTTAAGAATACCCAAGATATAGACGTGTGGACAACAGAGACCATGTTTCAAACTCTAAAGGCCCATGAGTTTGATTTATACGAAGATGAACCCATAGCAAGTAGTGACAGAGAACATGCTGTATCTAAGAACATTGCTTTTAAAGCTAGTTCGTCTAAGGTAGACAGGTCGAAGTCTAAGACTAGGTCTACTTCTGTGAAAGACGAGTTAGATACTGATCTTATTCTGAAGGATCAGGTAAGCCTCATGGTTAGAAAGTTTGATAGGCTGAATAAACGTTTCGGAAGATATAAGAAGTTCTATAGAGAGCATAGAGGGTCTGCTTCTAAGAACTCGTCTGAGACCAGACGAGACCGAAACTCGTCCGAAAGGAGAGACGAAGCCTCGAAAGGTAACAGACAAGACAGAGAGTCTGATGGTAGGAAGATTACTCGTTCTGATAGACGTGATAAACGAAGGAATAACTCTCCTATTAAAAAGGCTACTAATGATCTCTTGTGCTATAACTGTGAGAAACCAGGTCACTACATATATGAATGTCCAGACCTAAGCACTGATGATCCAAATAAGAAAGATGAGAATGATGTTTTTGTTCGAAATAAGGCCAGAGTTGTAGCCCAAGGCTATTCACAAGCTGAAGGCATAAATTATGATGAAACATATGCTCCTGTTGCTAGACTAGAAGCCATTCGATTGTTCCTTGCATATGCTGCTTACATGAAATTTACCGTATATCAAATGGATGTTAAAAGTGCATTTCTTAACGGTATTCTTGCGGAAGAAGTGTATGTTGAACAACCCCCAGGTTTCGAAGTCAAAGGTAACCAGGTATACAAATTAAAGAAGGCCTTATATGGACTAAAACAAGCTCCAAGAGCCTGGTACGATACTCTTTCTCAATTTCTATTGGAAAATGGTTTTACTAAGGGCAAGGTCGATAGAACCTTGTTCAGAAGACAAGAAGGGAAAGACATTTTACTCGTCCAAATTTACGTAGATGACATCATTTTTGGTTCACCTAACAAAAAGCTGAGTGAAAGTTTCTCAACACTCATGCAAAGTAAATTTGAGATGTCAATGATGGGTGAAATGAATTACTTTCTTGGACTTCAAGTAAAACAGACCCCATAAGGGATTTTTATAAATCAAGCAAAGTATACTCGTAATCTACTAGATAAGTATGGCATTAAGACATGTAAATCTTCTGGAGTACCTATGCAACCTACCTACAGGATGGATCCAGACGAGAATGGTAAGTGTGCTGATCAAACTCATTACCGTGGTCTTATTGGTTCATTACTCTACTTGACTGCTAGTAGACCTGATATTGCATTTTCTGTTGGTGTATGTGCTCGTTTTCAAGCTAATCCAAAAGTGAGTCATATGGAAACCACTAAAAGGATTCTGAAATATTTGAAAGGAACCATCAATCGTGGTATATGGTATCCTTCAAATGATGATTTATCTTTAAATGGCTACTCTGATTCTGATTTTGGTGGTTGTAGAATAGATAGGAAATCTACATCTGGTTCTTGTCAATTCTTAGGCACAAAACTCATTTCATGGTTCTCGAAAAAGCAGACAAGTGTTGCTACCTCTACTACTGAAGCCGAGTACATGGCTGCTGGTAGTTGTTGTAGTCAATTATTGTGGCTTATTCAACAGCTTAGAGATTATAATATCTGTGAATCAAATGTTCCCATATTCTGTGATAGTAACAGTGCTATTGCCATTACACAAAATCCTGTTCTGCACACACGTTGTAAGCATGTCGATGTGAAACACCATTTTATACGTGATCATGTAGAAAAGAAGGATATTCGTATGGAAAAGATTCACACTGATTCTCAAAGAGCTGATATTTTCACAAAACCATTAGCTGAGGCCCGTTTTCGTGAATTATGCATTAGTCTAGGACTAATTGATCTTGACCCTACTAGTATGTAGCAATGTACTAACCAGACAGGTACATTCCTAAGAAGAAAGGAGAAACAGACAAGTTACCACAAAAGAGCAGAGCACTCGTCTACTCACTCAACAGACAGGTATATGATTTGTGGTGAGATTGCATGAATTTATAGTGTGAATATGCTTGAATTGTCGTATTAAGAGTGCAAAAGTTATGTAAAAATAGTTTGTTTACCGAATTATTGATACATGATTGTTTTGCACTGTTTTTAGGGAAAAAACGATGAGTTTTGAAGCAAATCACACGAAGGAATCAAACTGAGAAAATGTCAGATGAAAGAAGATGAAGAGAGAGTGCATATGCAAGAAGAATCGAGCTGATCGGAGCCACGGGGTGGAATCGGTGCACAAAGGAATAAGGAAGAGGCAATTCGGCCGAGCTACACAATTCGTCCGAGTGAGAATTGAAGGCAGAATCTGGAAGTCCAGCAGCTCGGCCGAGCTACTCTATCCGACCGAGTGGGAAAGGTGCACAATTCGGCCGAGTCCCACAACTCGGCCGAATGGAAGGTCGAATGCAGAATCTGGAAGTCGGGGTGATCCGGCCGAGCTTTACAATCCGGCCGAGTGGAATTTCATTCCAGAATCTGGAATGATTGGTGATCCGGCCGAGCTACGCAATCCGGCCGAGTTCTTGAAAAAAAAGGGGAAAGGCATTCTACGGCCCGACTCGGCCGAGCTACAGCATTCGGCCGAGTTGCTGAGTGAACAAAAAGGCAAAACACGTTTTTGGAAGTGCCCGATCCGGCCGAGCTACGCAATCCGGCCGAGTGACCTCCTATTTTTGTCTAAAAACGTGTTTCGACTTAAGGGCACGTGTTTAGCACTTTTGGAAGAGTATATAAGGTCCAAAGTTCGTTTTTGAAAAGGACACAACACCTTGGAGAGCAATTCACACACAATCACACATAGTTGTAGGGGTTTTCATATTTTTGGCAATTTCATTCCATAGTTAACTTAGATTCTAGTTTAATTTGATGATTCAAGTGAAGATTTCCATTGGGCTTTGTAAGTAATTGAAGTTTGTAGCTACATTTCAAGTTTTAAGGTGATATCTCTTTAATTCTCATTCTAATTTCCCAATTCTATTATTTCTTGCATTTGATTTCTTAATTGTGATGGAATTTGTGATTTCTTGCATTCTTGCCATGGATTTCTATCTTAGAACCATGGGCTAAGTATTAATTGCCTAGGGTGTTGAAGTTTTGGTGGTTATGTGGTGGAATTATGGATCAATTGCATGATTAGCTTAGGAATTGGGTGTATATGCTTCTAGTGTGGTAATTTGCATGATTCTATTGGTTAATTCACCCTATTAGCTAGCATTCTTAGTTGTGTCGATTTCAACGACCGTATTGGATTGCATGATTAGGAATGTGTGTATGAGCTTGAATTAATCGATTAGAATTAACATAGTAATTGGCTACACCGACCGGGGGTTAGTTGCTTAGATCGACAACGCTAGACACTATTCGATTAGAGGTCGTCCATTAGATTAGTGAAAGGGCGTCTCATAAACATTAGTAACCGTGTTGAACGTGTTTATGAGACACTATCCTATGATCCTATGGTATTGATTAGACGATATAATTGCTAGTCAATGCACGTGTTCACCTAGGCCTCACAAGGGATTGGTCGACACACACGAGTGATAGCCTTTAGTTCTTCCCAACACATTAGGTTTAAATTGTGTATTTTTGCCCCATAATTCACCACACAACCTATAAAATGGATATACCCTAGGCAATACCTTCTCACCTTGCACTTTCGAAAGGAAGTTAGATATCGTGTTCTTGCTTTAGTTCGTTTCTTTGTGTTTAGTTTATCTAGTTAAGTACTTGTTTTTATATTCCCAAAAATCCAAACAAACACGTGTAGTTACTACAATAGCATGCATACTCGTAACTTTAGGGATTCACTAGCACTCAATTAGGTCCTTGGAACGAAATTTTACTTGGTATACTTATCGTACTACTAACGAACCCATACGCTTGTGGGGATCGTATAGTTGTAAAAAGTGTGCAAAAATACGAACAAGTCAATGGCGCCGCTGCCGGGGATTTAAGCGAGTGTTGTTAGTGAAACTTAGAGTTTGTTGAGTGTTATTGATAGTAGCATTTCTTTTTGTTATTTTGATCTTGTTCATCTTTGTGGGATTTGACACTTTTCTTTTGTAGGTGCATGATCACAAGATCACGTGGAGGAAACCTTGAACCATTAGACCTTGAGATCGAAGCACACGCAAGAAGAAGGAATCGAAGTAGAAACCGTCAAAGAGTCATAGAAGAACCACTTGAGATGGAAAACATTGAAGAGATGAATCCTCCACCGAATGGAGAAGATGAGCTTCAAAGGGAGAATCATCAAGTTGGAAATCAAGTTGGAGGTAATCCACCTCAAAACCCAAACCCACCACCAAATCTCCAATTTCCCAATCCACAATATCCACCTCAAAACCTCTTTCCATATCAAGGATACTATCCTTATCCTTACCCACCTCCACAACAAGCACACTTACCCTATCCACCACCACCTAATCAATATCCACCACCTCAACACCCTTACCATCCACCTTACCAATATCCTCACCCTCAATACATTCAAGAGGAATACATCCCTCCTCCTCCACATATGGAAGAACCTCAACGTGTTTACCATGGAAGGCCAATGAGGGAATATTTTGAGCCTCAACCTAGGGAGCATTATGATGGGTTGGCAAGACCAAAGGTGGAGGCAAACAACTTTGAGATTAGTCCCTCTTTATTAAGGATGTTGAGGGAGAGACAATTTGAAGGAAGGACGGAGGAAGGATTTGAGGAAGACCCGAATGAACATCTTGCTCAATTCTTGGAGATATCCGACACTCTCAAGCAAAATGGAGTGTCGGAAGATGCTAAAAAGATGAGGCTATTTCCGTTTACGTTGTCGGGGAAAGCAAAAGCTTGGATACAATCAAGCATTCCAGCCGGAGAAGTGAGGACGTGGGAAGATTTGAAGAAAAGATTCCTATTGAAGTACTACCCTCCTTCAAAGACGATGGAAGCCAAGCAAAAGATCTCTACGTTCAAACAAGGTCCAAATGAGGGAATCAAAGAAGCATGGGAAAGATTTACGAGTCTTCTCATCACATGCCCCCATCATGGTTTCCCAATTGAACAAACAACTTGTTGGTTCGTTGGTGGGTTGCGATTGGAAGATCAACACCACATTGATGCTTGTGCGGGGGGTTCAATTTGGATGAAATCGGTGGAGGAGATCAATGACATAATAGAGGGGATAGCAAGCAATACTTTCAAGACGAGAGTGGACCGTGGAGCACAAAATCGGGTAGCCCAAGTGGATGCTAATGATAGCATAAGAGCAATGATGTCTACACTCATTGAAAAGGTAAATGTTTTATCTCAAACAAGAGATAATCATCTATCCTTTGTGCAAGAAGATCCTCAATTGGGACATATGGAAGAAGTGCAATACATGGGTCAACAAGGATATCCACAAAATTTTCAAGGGAATCGACAATATCAAGGCCAACCACCATATCAAAATCGTGGTCAAGGATATCAAGCTCCTCCCCAAAACCGATTCCAAGGGCAATCTTCATCATCTCAAGGTCAAGGGGGACCATCCCCTCAATACCAAGCCCCTCAAAACCCGAATTTCCGGAGGAACGAGAATTTGTCATATTCGAATCCTAAAAGTGCTATTCAATATCCTCCCGGATTTGATCCCGGAGCAAAACTCCCAAGTGGAGAAGGAAAATCCTCCACGGACGAGCTTCTTGCACTACTCATGAAGAGGATGGATATGAGTGATAAGAAAGTTGAAGCATTTAAACAAACACTTGGGTTGCAATAATTTTTGGAATAAACATTTGAGATATGTTATGATATGACACAGTTCATGATAGAAGTGGATATGTGGTTGATTTTGCTTGGAATAATTGTTTTGCATATATTGAGTGCATTATTGTTGGGTGAATTGGTTAAGATGCATTGTTTTGAAGGAATATTGAGTTGAAGTATCTAAATGCATGTTGTTTTTGTAGGATAATGGATTCGGATAGTGATGTTGAGCTAACAGTAAACACGAGAAAAAGGAAGAGAACACCCGAAGGGTTAGGAATTCAGTTTACTCCGGAAGAGCAAGTTGGGTTACGCCCATTGTTCGACCGGATTGTTTGTGAAATCGGGTGCACTCGCTTTCCGGATGAAAGGTGTATGGAGGCAATGGGTATTAAGGAGGATGTATATTCCCTTTTCGGGAAAGTGGGCATGGGAGAATTCCTCCAAAAGGAGCCAAAAACCTATATTCGGCTCACAGCGGAGGTAATTTGCACGCTAAGAGTGGAAAAAGATGATAGAAATGTCATCTCCGGGATCTCTTTTAGGGCTATGAATGAGCCCTACCACTTGACCTTGCCCGAAATCAACACCATTTTTGGTGCCCCGAGGGATAGAGATGGGAAGTTATTAAAGCAAAAAAAGAGTTTTGAGATGGCAAAGTTTTGGGAACTCATCTCATCATCCCCCGTTCCTTACTCCCCTACAATTTCGAAGGCAACGTGCATTAGAAATCCGGTGTTGAGGTACATTGAGAAGGTGCTCTCTAACACACTCTTGGCGAGATCGGAGAGTGGTTCGGTTAACCAAGATGAGCTCTACATACTGTGGTGCTTGGTGTACGGGCACAAATTAAACGCCGCCTACTACTTCGTGCATCAACTCAACCGGATTAGGAGGAGCACGGCTGCAAAATCCAGGGTGATAATCGGGGGTATGATCACGTTGTTATGTGAGAATTTGGGCATTGATACCTCCGATTTGATTGCCGTAGACGACGAGGATTTGGACATCTACGCCATGAAGAAGATGAAGGTTCTTCTTGAAGAAAACAATCGTCTCTGGATCTTATGGAAAGGGAAAAAGGGATTCCCACTCCCGAACACTAGGTTGACCACCCTTGTTGGAAATAAGAAGAAAACTAAGGAGAATCTTCTCCTTAGTTAAAGAGCACACGAGCTGGCCATTGAAGAAGCTAAGGGTGGTAATGGAGAAGGTCAACAAGTGAGGGATGTGAGGATGATTGAAGTTCAAGGGAGAAACGAAGCTCAAGAAGAGGGTGAAGATGAAGAAGAAGAAGAAGAAGGAGACGGCTCCGGACCATCTAACTCTCAATGGGAGAGATACTTGAAAGCTCAAGAGGACTTTGTTCAAAGTCAAAATGAAAGGTGGGTAGCCCATGAGAACTACTTGCGTGAAGAGGAGTTGAGGCGGCAAGCTGAAGAGGAATATCGTAGAGGGGAAGCTTTGAGATGGCAAGCAGCGGAGGACCATAGGAGGGCCGAAGTGGAACGATGGAGGTTGGAAGATGATTATAGGAGGGAACTCGATGGTCGTTGGAGAACCCAAGAAAATGTGAATTGGATGATCCGTGACATGAACGGGTGGCACATCAATGAGAACCATTTCAATCCTCGTGCACCTCCTTCGTGAGCCGAAAAGGGAGTTTACCTCTAAACTCTTGCTATCCTTTGGTTTTAGTTCATTTGGATTCTATTTCGATTTGGTTGTACTCATATTGATAATTCTATCTCTCTTCTCTCCTTCGCTCATTTGATACTTTGGTTCATGTATTAACATTTGTGGATGGTTTTATTTCATGTATTGGATGTTGACTATTATCATTTGTGATGTTAGAATTGTGATGAGTTGAGTTATGGATGATTGTTTAGTAATGATTGTAGTTTTGTGAATTTTGATGTGAATTGTGAATTGATTGTGGATGAACTTACCATTTGAGTGTGTGTGGTGAGAATAACAAAGCTTAGGAGAGTACACGAATTCACATGATTGAAACCTGGTGAGAATTGATCTTCGAACAAATCATGATCCGGTTATTGTTTGAGAGTGGATTGGTCATTATCTCTAGTTCTAGAACTTGCCATGAGTTTTGCTTAAAGCCAAAATTGTGTGAATCAAGAAGAAGTGATTTAGGCCATCTTTCATAATCATTAGTCACTAGCCAAATATTCCCTTACCAAAAGAATTTCCGTAGTTAGCCAAGTCGAGCCTTGAACTTGATCTTTTTGGTAACCTATGTTGTTTTACCTCTTTAACTCAATAAGCCTTTGCCTAACTAGTGGAGGACAAGTGAAGAGTGGAAGAACATGAGCTTTAATTGGAGAATTGTGGAATGTTGAGCAAGTGGAAAAACAAGAAAGAGATGGAAGAACAAAAGAGAAAAAAAAAATCATTAAATGAGAAACTCTTCAACAAAAAAAATAAAAATAAAAATAAATAAATAAATAAATAAATATTATGAATAAAATCAAAGAGGTGGTCTCATGATTTGAGTTTGAAAGAACAAAAGGGTGTTTCTTGTGACAAAGAAAGGAGTAAATTCCTTGTGGGAAATAGAAAAGTGAGGGAATGCATGAATGGTTTGAAAGAAACAAAGAAGTGATAAAGTGTTCATTGTTCCTCCACTAGTCTAGTCACTTTTATCCAAATGTTTCCCACCGTGTCCAAAGAGCCTACGTTACGTCCCTAGAAAAAGCCCTATTGATCTTGTTGTGAAACACAAAAGTGGTGGATAGAAGAAACTCATGGCAAGCTTATGGTAACTAGTTGATGTGAAGCAATTGATGAGTGATGCAAGTCCATAATTCCTTTGTGTGATTGAGTGATACACATCTTGTGAGGAATGTGGATTTAGTATTCGATTTTGCTTCGTTTGAATCACTCCGTGCATGATGGTGGTAAGAGAGTTCATGATTGAAGATCATTCTTTGAAAAGTTCATTTGCTTTTATCATTACTAGCATTGATTCCATGGTTCAAAAATTCATCACAATCACTCACCTTTGTTCTTTGATTCTTTGCTTGGGGACAAGCAAACCTTTAAGTTTGGGGGGGTGATTTGTGGTGAGATTGCATGAATTTATAGTGTGAATATGCTTGAATTGTCGTATTAAGAGTGCAAAAGTTATGTAAAAATAGTTTGTTTACCGAATTATTGATACATGATTGTTTTGCACTGTTTTTAGGGAAAAAACGATGAGTTTTGAAGCAAATCACACGAAGGAATCAAACTGAGAAAATGTCAGATGAAAGAAGATGAAGAGAGAGTGCATATGCAAGAAGAATCGAGCTGATCGGAGCCACGGGGTGGAATCGGTGCACAAAGGAATAAGGAAGAGGCAATTCGGCCGAGCTACACAATTCGGCCGAGTGAGAATTGAAGGCAGAATCTGGAAGTCCAGCAGCTCGGCCGAGCTACTCTATCCGACCGAGTGGGAAAGGTGCACAATTCGGCCGAGTCCCACAACTCGGCCGAATGGAAGGTCGAATGCAGAATCTGGAAGTCGGGGTGATCCGGCCGAGCTTTACAATTCGGCCGAGTGGAATTTCATTCCAGAATCTGGAATGATTGGTGATCCGGCCGAGCTACGCAATCCGGCCGAGTTCCTGAAAAAAAAGGGGAAAGGCATTCTACGGCCCGACTCGGCCGAGCTACAGCATTCGGCCGAGTTGCTGAGTGAACAAAAAGGCAAAACACGTTTTTGGAAGTGCCCGATCCGGCCGAGCTACGCAATCCGGCCGAGTGACCTCCTATTTTTGTCTAAAAACGTGTTTCGACTTAAGGGCACGTGTTTAGCACTTTTGGAAGAGTATATAAGGTCCAAAGTTCGTTTTTGAAAAGGACACAACACCTTGGAGAGCAATTCACACACAATCACACATAGTTGTAGGGTTTTTCATATTTTTGGCAATTTCATTCCATAGTTAACTTAGATTCTAGTTTAATTTGATGATTCAAGTGAAGATTTCCATTGGGCTTTGTAAGTAATTGAAGTTTGTAGCTACATTTCAAGTTTTAAGGTGATATCTCTTTAATTCTCATTCTAATTTCCCAATTCTATTATTTCTTGCATTTGATTTCTTAATTGTGATGGAATTTGTGATTTCTTGCATTCTTGCCATGGATTTCTATCTTAGAACCATGGGCTAAGTATTAATTGCCTAGGGTGTTGAAGTTTTGGTGGTTATGTGGTGGAATTATGGATCAATTGCATGATTAGCTTAGGAATTGGGTGTATATGCTTCTAGTGTGGTAATTTGCATGATTCTATTGGTTAATTCACCCTATTAGCTAGCATTCTTAGTTGTGTCGATTTCAACGACCGTATTGGATTGCATGATTAGGAATGTGTGTATGAGCTTGAATTAATCGATTAGAATTAACATAGTAATTGGCTACACCGACCGGGGGTTAGTTGCTTAGATCGACAACGCTAGACACTATTCGATTAGAGGTCGTCTATTAGATTAGTGAAAGGGCGTCTCATAAACATTAGTAACCGTGTTGAACGTGTTTATGAGACACTATCCTATGATCCTATGGTATTGATTAGACGATATAATTGCTAGTCAATGCACGTGTTCACCTAGGCCTCACAAGGGATTGGTCGACACACACGAGTGATAGCCTTTAGTTCTTCCCAACACATTAGGTTTAAATTGTGTATTTTTGCCCCATAATTCACCACACAACCTATAAAATGGATATACCCTAGGCAATACCTTCTCACCTTGCACTTTCGAAAGGAAGTTAGATATCGTGTTCTTGCTTTAGTTCGTTTCTTTGTGTTTAGTTTATCTAGTTAAGTACTTGTCTTTATATTCCCAAAAATCCAAACAAACACGTGTAGTTACTACAATAGCATGCATACTCGTAACTTTAGGGATTCACTAGCACTCAATTAGGTCCTTGGAACGAAATTTTACTTGGTATACTTATCGTACTACTAACGAACCCATACGCTTGTGGGGATCGTATAGTTGTAAAAAGTGTGCAAAAATACGAACAAGTCAGTATACAAGGTCAGACAAGTTGACCAAACAACCCGATGAGGAAGCTGGTAAAGCTGAGGGTAATACTAAGGGAATAAACATTTAAGGGGGAATCCTTGATTTCTTAAAGAGCCTTATGTTGACTCTTAAGTTTGTTAACAGTCATCTTGTTTGAACCTTGACCATTGAGCTAGATTGATATTCATCTTATTTATCTTACTCAACTGCCGGTATCTCACCTAATCTGTCGCACAAGATAAGACAGGTTCAAATAGTCGATCGATGTTCAAAGTAGACAAGCACAGTCGAAGGGGGAACTCGTCTTGTGCGCCTGAGTCTACTCGTCTGTTCTGAATAGACTCGAACAGACAAGATAAGTGTTCTCATGATTTAAGTACTCTAAGTGTTTTAACAATACGAATTAAGGATATAAATGTAATTTGTTAATAAAAATTTTGAAAATTCTAGAAATGGATTTATACACTCCATTTAATGAGGTGTATATAACCAGTTCGCGCCAAAAATCTACTATGTTAGGTCAGATGAGTACACTCCGCAATCCTACCAATAGAAGAGGCGGATTTCAACACTTTACAATAACAAATCACGTAATATTCTCGGTTCCGTAAAACTGAATTTCAAAGGACTTTCATATCTGTCCATTGGATTAAATCTTTCAATCTCAACCATTGATTCAAAACTCAAGGTTTAACAAAACCCATACTACTCACTCATAACTGCTCACAAGTTCTTTACTTCTTGATTCTAAAAACGTTTCAAGCATTCAAACTCTTTCGTAATCTCTTGATTTTATAACCGTTCTACTATGTCGATTGTTTCAATGTTTGATGCTCGTACTAACATGCAAGCAAGGTTCGATCTCGGAAAGTATACCACCGAAGGAAGAGTGCATGTGGAGGGATCAGTGTTTTTCAAAGGAAATCACACTGATGACAACAAAGAAATTCTGATAAAATGCTTCAGATGCGGTTTACGACCTTATTTGGAGGCATTTCCTGAAGTTGTGCTGGAAGAAGAAGTGTTAGAATTCTATGCAACCGCCACTCGACAAGGCGACTCGATTGAAGCTTTTGTTGGAAGAAGGCGAGTAGAAATTACTCGTGAATTTTTGACTGAGTCGTTACAGCTACCATCCGGATCGATAGATATCGAGAGATATGCTGAAGGCAGAGAGTTGAGGTATCTGAGTATTTTCTGTGGAAAGCAGCTAAGGTTAAATCGTGATGGTAAAATTCCTGCTGTCAAGAAGAAGGAGCTACTTGACAAATACAAGACTCTTCTTGACATCGCATCAAAGATGTTGCTAGGAGTCACTGGGAGTTTTGACTCTATGACGCTCTAGAAAGCAAGGATAATGGCCGTGATTCATGATGGAATCACTGAAGGTAATTGGTCTAATTTCTTCTTGGATAGGTTGATGTACTACAAGAAGTATGTGCAAGTTGACACCAGTACAGTCAACTGGGTGGTGACTGCGAATGTAAGCTTCGGGAACAAGTTGAGTATCCTCCTACCTCTCTTATTGCCAAACAAGACCAGTTGGAGTAAAGGCAAGCCATTTCATCCTCTAAAGCATTATTTGAAGAAGGAGGATCTGGTGAAGCAAGCTGCTGCTAGATCTATTGCCCCCAGACAAGTCCAGATCAACCCTGATGATGCTATGTATGATGCTGCCTCGTCTAGTTCTGAAGAAGACGAGTCGGGCAGTGAAGGTTCTGGAAAAGCTAAGGCTGGAACTAGTGGTAGACTAGTTCAGTATGTGGAAGAGGAGGCTATGATTGAGGCCGCAGGAGATTCTAAAGAAACTCACTCAGACAAGGAGCCTGAGAAGGAAGAGGAAAAGCTATATGAGTATCGACTGGTGAGAGTCGAGTCGAGTCCTTCACCAAACAAGTCGACTGAAGAAAAGGTTGGTACTTCTTCTCGAACTTTGTCAATTCCTCTCTCTCTCCCCGTCAAAACCAAGGCCAGATCACTCCGATCTCGTACCAAACCTATTCCCAAATCCTCGTCAGTGTTGGCAGTGCAACCACTAAGAGCCAACATAACCCCACACACTACTATATTCGATACAGTTGATACTTCTACAACTGTCGAACCAAACCAAGCCACATCAAAGCCCCAAGAAACCACCATCCAAATTCCTATTACCTCAACAGAAAATGTTGAACCTCTCAACCAGTCTATTTCAGAAACCCCACTAGTTGCCACTGCAACAACTGCGACAGGGACCTTACCTGCTCAGAACCCTTCTGAAATTAGATTCGAATCCCTCGTCTATTACCCGATGTGTCTAAGAGAGAAGAGGATTCGTTCGAGAGTCGGCAACAATCTAAGGAAGATGCTATCATCAGTTGAAATCGACACATCTTCGGAAGCTTATGAGAAACTCCTAAGGATATGCACATGGTATGCATTGAAGACATCCCCAACATAAGATTTGTTTGAAGTCATCATAGGGATGGGTGGAATCTCCAATTTTCAAGATTGGGAGATGGAGCAGAAGGAGAATAGTGGAGTTCAAGACCACTCAGAATTATTTCCAGACCATGCCCTAACAGCTCTTGTGAAGAAGATGCTGAATATTTCAGATGATATTCTGTCTTCTCAACATGTGTTTGATATTGGCATTCAGACTGATCTGCCGGAAGAAGAGTTGAAAGCTGAAACTGTTGAAGCTAGTATTCAAACTTTAAATCAGTCAGAGGATGAGTCTGACACCTCTGGTGATGCTGATTCTTTCGAATTTGGAGTAGAAGACGATGAGTTTATGGATGCTGTGATGTTCAATGAAGATGAACTTGCTGAGAAAGTTCAAGAAGGAGGTGTCTCTGAAGCTCAGTCGTCTACTCAGGTTTTTCCTGAAGGTTATCTTGTAGAGCTAAAGTCGGACTTGAAAGATGTTGTCCATTCTGCTATTGAAGAGTTCTTGAATTCGAAAGTCAAGGACATGCTAGTTGAGCAGAACCAATCGCTTGTTGACTCCTCAAGAGAACTGATTGTAGGTGAGGTCAACAAAATGGACTCAACTTTCCGAGCGGAGTTGTATGCGGAAATTGAAAGTTTCTTACAGAAGCAAGTTGACTTTTCTGAGAAAAGATCTATCTCATTTGCTAGATCGTTGGCTGAAGAATCTGGCAAGATGGAACGTCTTTACCGTGTTAAGATTGAGATAGCTGATGAGCAAAGGCGAGAAGCACAAGATCAGTTGGTGCGTTCTCAAGTTATTCTCACTGAACTAATTAAGCAGAACACTCTACTACGTCAGACAGCTGTTCACTTCAAAGACGAGTTGGCCATTAACTCAAAGAAATTGGAAGCCGCTGCTGATCGACTAGACAAGATGAGTCGTGTTCAGACAAATCAAAGGCAAATTGAACTAGCTGCTGAAGCAATGAAGGAAGCAATGAAAGAAGAAATGACTCAGTTTACTAGTCTATTCACTCTTAAGGCAAGTGATGAAGCCAAAAAGGGGGAAGAGACAAGTAGAGTTATTATTGCTGCTGAAAAGTCAAGTGCAGAACCTGAAGTTAAGGCTGCTGCTTCTGCAATAGAAGAGTTAAGATATCCCAAGAGAGGAAGGCTAGTCAAGAAGGCAGATCTTGAACAAGCAAAGGATGAAGAGTAGAAGAAACTTCTGAAAGGCAAAAGTGTTGCATCTGTGGAAGTTGAGGATCAGACTAGACAAGTCAAGAGAAAGCTTATTCTTGAGAAAAAGAAAGAAGAATTATGAGACATTCTAGCTGATATTGATGATGAAGAGGTTGAAGCTCTTCATAAGAAGCAAAAGCTGGAAGATGATCATTGTGCTAACAAGAAATTGTTAGGAAAACATATCAAGATGTTGTTGAAGTTAAAAACAGATCCTGATCTGGTAGAAGATGCGTATATTGATAATTTCATTGACAACGAACATAAAGATGCATGGTTCAAAGTCAAGATGAAGTGGGAGCTGGATCATTGGATTATTCGCAAGTTTGGAGACCCAGATAGCAGAGAAGAGTTATACGCGATTTTTGACAAGTTCATGGAAATACAAGATCAGAATCTATGGAACCTAATCATGAGGATTGCAACTGCTGTAAGATTTAATATTCTTGTTCCTATTTTTCCGAAGTGGATCACTCCAATGTTAGGTTCTGGAAAGAGGATCGATTTCAATCAGATTAAGAAGTTTGAAGAAGATCTACTGGATAAAGAGAAGATCGAGACTGAAGAACACATGAAAGTAATTCACAAAAGATTACTAGATGCTTTTGGTGTTCCAAGTTCTTAAGAAGAAGGTACTTTATCAGATTTTTTTTGTTTGCTCTGATTCGTAGTTCTTAATTTTGATTAAGTATGTGTAATATCTACTGATCATATTTCGAAATGAATGAAAAGATAAGTACTATTTTGATGTTTAAAGACAAGATAACTACTTAACTAGTCTACTATTATGAAAGGATTCAAGTAGTTTTGGCTTCATCAAAAAGGGGGAAATTGTTGGGATATGAATCCTAGAACAAGTTCTAAATGATGATAAAAGATAAAAGATGAAGTTTTGATAAGCCAAAAAGTAGACTTGAATATTTTCTAAGTGTTGACTGATCTAGTCTAGTTAAGAGAAGTCATCTTGTACAGATCAGTAGAGTTCACAAGACAAGTACTAGTTCACAGTACAAGTACTAGTTCATAAACCGAATAAAGTTAACATGATAAGTATAAAAGGAAAAAGACAAGTACTTATAAACTGTTGATACTTGGTATACTTGATAGGTTTTAGATTGAGCTATTCAAGTTGTATAAAAGCTCATATTATTTCATATGTAATCATATATAATGAATGTATAGTTGTTAAGTTGACTAAGCTTTATAACAAGAGCTTAATGTAATGTAATAGTCTTGTTAGGATTAGATGGTAGGACTAGATTAGTTCTATGTTGTAATCTGAAGAAGCCTACTGCACAAGACAAGTAGAAGACGCAGTCTACTACTGAAGGACAAGACAGGTGCGCGACTCAACAAGACAGGTCAACTTGAAGTTAGTTACAAAAGCGTGTTAAAGAAAAAGATTGAAGAGTTAGTTAAGAAATAACTACTTAAACAAGAAACGCGTGGAAGGATAAGAAGATTCAGTTAGAAGTTAGTTTTCAAGAAGAGTTGGTTACAACTACCTGAGTTCTTGATTTCTAGAGTCTATAAATACCGCAAGGTATTTATCATTCGAGGACTACTGGAAATACATATACTGAAGCTACATACTAAAGAACTGTTCGAAGTTTCTCTCAGAGATTGAAGTTCAGAAAGAAGCGACGCAAGACAAGTGAAGAACAAGAAGGCTACTACTGAACGAAGAGAAGTTTTATTTTTGTTTACTGTTTCAAGTTGCTAGATACTTGTAAATCGCTAGTAAGATCGAAGAGGCACTTGGTAGTGTTGTCGAGAAGATCTAAGTCTTATTTCTTGGGACTTAAAGCTACAAGAACATATTACTCCATTGGACGAGTTAATAAGAATTTCACAACTGGGTTTGTGAGAGTGGATGTAGACAAGTTGTCGAACCACTATAAAATTTCGTGTTTGATTACTTTACTGTTTTGTTTGTTTGAATTGATTAAACTGTTTATTTGTTGAACATACATAACTGAACAAGACTAGTTGAGTAAACACTAAAACAGAGTTCTCGAAATAAGTTGAGTATAAACTAAAATTGGGCTCATTGATTAATTTCGTTATTCCGCATATCGTACTTTGATATTTCGAAAGATTTTAGAAAAGTCTATTCACCCCCCTCTAGACATTTTCTCTAGCTTACTCGTTATTAAACTCAACTTAGGGACCTACAGTTGAAGAGATGGATTGAGAAGGAAGAAGGAGGTGATAGCCATCATGAAAGGTACACCATTTTTCAAACTTGGATTGCTTAGCAATGCTCAAGTTTGGGGGGTAGGAAAATTTTTCTTTAATTTTTTGTACTTAGCTTATTTTTCATATGAGCACATGACATTGGTGATTAGTATTTTCTTATAATATTGGATGGTGTGTGCTTGATTGATTTTCATGATGGTGAATTCATTTGTCATATGTGTTGGATTGGAGCTATTGTGTAGTACTTGGTTGCAATTTAATTTTATCACTTGTTTCCAAACTTTTTATTGCATAGCAATGAAAAAGTTTGGGGGGTGTCGTTTTTTAAAGTAAATTTGCACCCAAGCACATGAATTTAATTGTTGGTGAAAGATGGATGTATTGAGATGGATTTGAATTTTGGATGCATGATTCTTTTATAGGTGATTTTGTGACTTGGATATGAGTGGTGAGTCAATTCTTGAATGATTGTATCACTTGATTGCAATTTGTGTGAGTAACTAGACTTAGGAAAGCACTTATACCCACCACATTGAGCCGGTGAGTGTTGAGCCTTTTGAATCGAAAAATCAATTCAGTTCAATTTTTCTTGAGTGAGTCATTCATAATTGTGCATGCTAGAACTTGCTCTTGAACTTATTTGAAACTTGATTTGAGTGAAGTTGTCAAAAATGATAGGAGGCAATTCTTTGAATACTAGTCACTTGGCCTAAAATAAATCCCACCAAAAGACGCATTTTCGTGGTTAGCCCCGTTGAGCCGTAAAACCGATTTTCTTTGGCAAGCTACAAAATGTAACCATGACACCATTCTTTTTAAGCCTTAATTGTCCCAATTAACTTGTGGAGTTTCATTGTTGGTGAATTGGTAGAAAACTTCTTGAAGAGTGGATTTAGATTGACCAATGTCAAAAGAAACAAGAAAAAAAGAAAAAGGGTTGAAAAAAAAAGGAAGGGGGGAAACAATTGGAGCTAAAAAAAAAAATTGTGAAAAACAAAGAGGGGAACAAAAATCCCTAGAAGCTCAAGAGAAAAAATGGCTTCAAAATTGGCAAGGAAGTTTGGTGAAACTTTGTGAAAAGAAAAGAAAAGAAAGAGATGCAAATGTGGTGTGAAATTCGAGTGATGATTGTGAATAACACCAACAATTGTTGCTCTACAAGTTAATAGAGTCACCACTTCCAAATTTACCCCACCATGTCCAAAAAGCCTACATTACAACCCTTTGAAGTCCTCCTTGATTGATGATTATTGCTTGAATAAAAGGTGAAGAATTGAGTTTAAGAGCAAGCTTATGGATTGTGCATTTTTGTGGATTGACCTTAGAGAGCAAACATGTCCATATATACATTTGAGTGTGAGTGAAACACTTCTTGAGAGGGTGGTGGAGTAAGTGTTTGAATTTGTCTTGGTTGTGATCATAATTTGCTTGACATGGTAAATGATTTCGAGATTTGATAAATCATTATTTGAAGAGTTGCTTGATCATTCATATGATTTACATTGCATCTAATTTGAATTTCTTCACAATTCTCCCACTTGTCTTATTTTCTTTCGTTGCTCGAGGACGAGCAACACTTTAAGTTTGGGGGGTTGATTAGTGTGAAAATTGCTCGAAATTCATGTGTTTAATTTGCATGATTTTATAGGATTTCGTGCATTATTTACACTAATGAAGGATATGAAAAATTCCTCAAACTCAAGCATAAGCAATGCTATACTCTCCACCTCTCAAATTCTTAATGATTCACATTGTTCTAACAAATCTTGTGTTACTAATATTAACAACTAAACTATGAAAATCCACTCAATTCTATGGCTAAACTAAGGAAAATGAGCTAAAAATGGTGAAGTTTGGATGTTAGGGAGCTTGTGTGGCCTCCAATGGCTTTCTCCTTGTGAAAAAGGAATTTGTGGCCTTTTTATACTCTTCCAATCAAGCTTGGCACGTGTCCCTAGGTCAAATTTGGAAGTGGGCAAAAAAATGCACAGTGACTCGGTCGAGTCATGCCACTCGGCCTAGTGGAGTAAGTAAAAAGCGTGCCACGCTTTTATCAACAGGTGACTCGGCCGAGTTGAGCTCACTCGGCCGAGTGGTCATTGAATTCCAGAAACCTTCGTATTCGGCCTCGACTCGGCCGAGTGGGCTCACTCGGCCGAGTGGGCTCACTCGGCCGAGTGGGCTCACTCGGCCGAGTGGGCTCACTCGGCCGAGTGCTTAGAAATTTTGAAACTCTCTGTCTCGACCGAGTGTTCAAAAAATTGAGAATTGTAGTTTTTGGCCCGACTCGGCCGAGTTGAGCCCACTCGGCCGAGTCGAGCCCGAATACGAAGGTTTTTGGAATTCAATGACCACTCGACCGAGTGAGCTCAACTCGGCCGAGTCACCTGTTGATAAAAGTGTGGCACACTTTTTACTTACTCCACTCGGCCGAGTGGTATGACTCGACCGAGTCACTGTGCATTTTTTTGCCCACTTCCAAATTTGACCTAGGGACACGTGCCAAACTTGATTGGAAGAGTATAAAAAGGCCACAAATTCGTTTTTCACAAGGAGGAAGCCATTGGAGGCCACACAAGCTCCCTAACATCCAAACTTCACCATCGTTAGCTCATTTTCCTTAGTTTAGCCATAGAATTGAGTGGATTTTCATAGTTTAGTTGTTAATTTGAGTTGTAATTTCATTTCAAGCAAAGGATTGGAGATTTTGTTGAAGATTTCAAGGTTTATTTCATTTTGCAAATCAAAGATGTGATACCTTTACTTTTATTCAAGAATTTAGTGTTATTAATTATGGGTATGTTTGATTTCTCACTTTTCTCACTTATTTCCATTAAATTAGCCATGGGCTAAGCATATTGGTTTTTGGGTGTTGTAGAATTGTGATGGAATTAATGTCTTAGCTTGATTGTTGATTGTGGAATTCATTGGTAGGTTCATTGGTTAGGTTTATGGGCTTTGATAGATCATTTGCTAGAACTCAATTAATAGGTTGTATTAAAAGCTCAATTAATGCAACGAGAGTTGGTTAATTGGGGTAGATAGTATAATCGAGGGTTGAGAATCGAGTGAATGAGTTAATATTGGTTTACCGCAACGAGGGTTGGGTAAATTTCATTAGAACCCCATTTATCTACATTAATTGCTTGAATTAACATTTGAGTGATTAGTGAGAAGGCCACAGGAGCTTGGTTGTTAGTATTCAAGTGGAAAAGCATGATTAGGGATTAGTTTAGTATAATTTAGGTAGAGTCGAACCCCCTAGTCGTGTGATTACCCGGGTAAGAAAGCCTCTATTCATCCTCTCGATCCTAGGTGCTTTACTCGATATATGCATAATGATTGCTTCTACCAAATTCCATCCAATGAATTACACATAGAATTCGACTATTAACATCGATTCCACACAAGGACGAACACCCGAACACTCCCTCTCTCCATTTGATTTCTATCATTATCTTTTTAGTTATTGCTTATCATTAGTTGTTATTTATGAGTTTCCTTTACATTTGCACAAACCATGACTCTTTACTATATTCAAAGAACAACATACACACTAAGGCTACTTGATCAATCTAGTCCCGCGGTTCGATGATTTAACCGGGCACTTATCTATTACTACGAGGACCCTCTTACACTTGAGAGGTGAGTATTGAAAAATACATGTCAGCCACGCTATTAACAAAATCACTGTCCGTTACCGATTCCCTATTCCACACCTCGACGATCTGCTGGACCAATTAAGCGGGGCTCGTGTATTCAGTAAATTGGTTTTGAAGAGTGGGTACCACCAAATTTGAATTCGTCTGTGCGACGAGTGGAAACCGACGTTTAAAACTCGGGAAGGATTATTCGAGTGGCTCGTCATGTCATTCAGCCTATCAAATTCTCCTAGTACATTTATGCGTGTGATGATGAATCAAGCTTTACGCCCATTAATTGGGTCCTGCGTCGTCGTCTATTTTGACGACATTTTGGTCTATAACAAATCTGAACAAGACCATTTTCACCACCTAAAATATGTCCTTTTAATTTTGCGTTCTGAATTTTTTTTTGTAGCCTAAAACAATGCTCATTCATTTCTCTCTCTATCCTTTTTTAGGTTACAATATTTTGGGCGACGATATCCGAGTCGATGAAAGTAAAATAGAGGCGATCCAAGACTGGTCGACCCCTACGTCAATCACTGTTGCTTGAAGTTTCCATGGCCTCGCTTCATTTTATCGACGCTTTATTCCCCATTTCAGCTCGATTATGGCCCCAATTACGGACATGATGCATGGAAAACATTTCAGTTGGACTGCCGACACAAAAAACAACATTCCAATTAATCAAACAGAAGTTGACGCAGGCCCCTGTCCTCCAACTACCAGATTTTAGCACCCTATTTGAGCTGCATAGTGACGCCTCCAAAGTCGACATTAGCACCGTCTTAAGCCAAGTCGGACGCCCAGTCACCTATTTCGGAGAAAAGTTGACGGGCGCACGCACACGCTACAGTACCTATGATATGGAATTTTTTATGATCGTCAATGCAATCCAACATTGGCGCCACTACCTATTTTCAAGAGAGTTCGTTCTTAACACCGACCATGAAGCATTGAAGCACTTGGAAACACAAGATTCTCTTTCCGTTCGCTATGCCAAGTGGGTTGCGTTCCTTCAGTAGTTTACTTTTAGTGTTTGACACCAATCGTGCATTACTAGTAGGGTCGATGATGCCCTTAGTCACAAACAGAAACTCTTGACAGATTTTCGTGTATCGATCACATGATTTGATACATTTAATTTTTATATGCATCTAATACATTTTTTGGTCCCATTTTTCAGGTAATACAGTCCACCTCCCACGACGACTACACACTTTCAACCAGATTTTTGTTCAGAAAACCGCCTATGCATTCCAGACTGTAACCTCCGACTGAAAATAGTCTCGGAGACCCATAACTTGGGACATGTAGGCCGTGACAGATCAACAGAGCTATTTCTACGCAACTACTTTTGGCCCACTGCTCGTCGCGATGTGGAGAAGTTTGTCGAGCGATGTAGAGTGTGCCAAACCGTTAAAGGCAATGCCTCCAATGCGAGGTTATATCGTCCTCTCCCGATTCCAGATCGTCCATGGACATCACTGAGTATAGACTTTGTAGTCGGCCTCCCAAGGACGCAGCGCAGAAACAATTCAATATACGTCATCGTTAATCGATTCTCTAAAATGGTACATTTTATTCCTTGTAAATAAACTGTTGATGTTGTGCTTGCTGCTAAACTGTTTTTAGGGAAATTTTTAGACTCCACGGCCTTTCGTCATCGATCGTTTCGGATAGGGATTCGAGGTTCATTAGACACTTTTGGAGTACGTTATGGCGATTGGCCAACACATAGTTAAATTTCAGTAATGCATACCTTCCACAATTGAACGGGCAAACATAGATTGTCAATCGCTCGCTGGAAAATTTGTTATATTGCCTCGTCGACGATCATCTTAAATTGTGGGACCTCAAACTTAGTCAAGGCGAATTTGCTCATAATTCTGCCATCAACCGTAGTACTGGGTTTTGCCCATTTCAAGTGGTCTATGACATCTTGCCTCGTGCGCCCATTGACCTTTTTGACTACTCCCATTATCCATCCTGCTCACGCCACTACCGCGGGTTTAATTGAGGACCTGCAACTGGTTCATGTCGCGACTCAACAACACCTCACCTATGCCACAACCAAGTATAAAGCGTCCACCGATTCCCGTCATCGTGATGTTCAATTTGAAGTCGTAGATTTAGTTTGGGTTGTCCTTACGAATGAGCGCTTCCCGCCTC
The DNA here is from genome assembly GCA_963675135.1 of Galeopsis tetrahit. Taxonomy (NCBI): domain Eukaryota; kingdom Viridiplantae; phylum Streptophyta; class Magnoliopsida; order Lamiales; family Lamiaceae; genus Galeopsis; species Galeopsis tetrahit. The sequence continues at coordinate 53,423,381 of OY776124.1, read as the reverse complement.
GTGAATATAACAAGTTATCGTCGCGTAAAGTTGACCCTTTAAAGATTGTGGAAAAAACCAATCCTAATGCATATCATCTTCGTTTACCTCCACATACGCGTACAACATACGTCTTTAATGTTAAGCATTTGGTTCCATATTCAGTTGACTGTTGGTCCCAAAACGAGTATGGTGACAGTCTAGAGGGGGGGGGGGTGAATAGACTGTCAAGTGTTTAAAACTTTTTCGTGCTTTTTAGATCAGATTAGATGTTCAAAAAAGTTATGTACTCAGTCGTCTATATGCAGATAAGATGTTCTGATCTGTAGAGTGCGTGAGTGATATAGCAATTTAAGAGAACAACCTTACTGATTGCTGAATTCAGTTGGTCAGTTTGAAAGATATCTCAAGAGCTATGATTGCGGAAATGTGTAGGCCCTACGTGTTTAGACTCGTGGATATTTTATGAAAACCTTTGAAAACCAATAACTTCAAAAACAAAGTAACTCGGTGGATTTTGACTCTTTTATGAAAACTATGTTATGAACAAGTATAAACAATAATGAATATGAATACTGAATAAAGAATAACCAATAAAGAACACAAAACTTTATAGTGGTTCGGATCTCATTATCCTACGTCCAGTCTCTCTAATCAGACAGAGAAATTCAATATCTTGCTGCTTTATAGTCCCAAGAGAAGACTTTCGATCTAGAACCTCAACTACTTTCTGAGGAACATATCTGATTGTTGGTGAGGTAACAAACAACCTTTATAGTGGTTAAAACCAAATAACAAGATGTGTGTACAACCAACTAATGTTCTAAGCACTAAAGATAGGATTCTTTATACGGGCTTAGGATCGGGAACTTAGAGCACTAAGGATAGAAATCTTTGCTGGCTCTAAAGAACTCGACATTTAAGTATTTTTCTCAAACTTGTTGTTCTTGATATCAGCTTGTGTATGCAGAGAGAGTGAGTTCTTGCTTATAGAGTTTTCGGTACCTTGTTCCAAATATTTATAGAAGGATTTGAGCTTCAAGAACTAGCCGTTAGTGAGAACTAGCCATTGCAACAAATCTTTATAAGTATGGTCGCCATCTTCATCGGAATGGTGTTTGCAGATTTTCTGGTACGATATTGCCTTAAGAGGTAATATGCATTAAATGCTCTATACTTCTTCTGCAGATCTCTTGTACGACCTACTAAGCTGTCAACTTCATAGCTTCGTGTCGATATCTCATTGGTCTTCATCAAATTGGTAGTTGAGAGTTGTCTTATCTTTTGTTAGAGCAATTCAGAACTTAATCCGACATTCTCTTTGTCTTCTGTTTTGCTTGCCTTTATCATCTGACTTAGTTATTCATAAATGAACAACACTTGTGAAGGTGTTTTGTTCATAAATGCTAACTGTCATAACGATTCTGAAAGTGTGCTTCGACTTGAATGCTCATAAAGGCTTGCTTTGACAAGATACAGATGAGTTCATATCTGCTGAGTTGTCTTCTGAACTTCGATTGCAGATTATCATATAGATCATCCAGGCTATAAGGCATACAACAACCTTTAGATCTGAATTTTCTAATGAACTCTTGAAGTCTTCTAGTCTTCTCCTTCCTTCTTGATAGTCTTCAGTAGAGTATACAGATGAGTGATCAGCTGATTCTCAGACTAGAATTAGAAACAATTTGATACTTCTAAGCTTTATAACTCAGTTTAGGAATCTTAGTTTAAGATTACAAATTATTTATCTAACCTGTACTCTAATAATCTATTTTTGGCCATCAAAACTTAAACATTTAAAATACAATCACATTAAGGGCTGAATGAATATCCCAACAATTTCCCCCTTTTTTATGAAGCCAAAACTAACTATACTAAGTTATCAGATCAGTTAACATATAATTTTAAGTTATGAAGGTTAGACAAATAAGATAATAGATAGAGTGCAGATGGCTTCTAAAGAAGACAATGAGTAGTTGTCTTGAAGCTGAAATAGTAAATTCTTGTATTAAGTCGAGCAAAAAGGAATTTTAGATTACAAATACAAACAAAATCTACTTCAGCACTGAGTAAGGTCTTCCATAGACGCCAAATGCTTGGTAGACTCTTGATCTCACGAACAAGGTTTTCATCTCTGACTTTGTCATCCAGACATATTTGGTCGATGATGTTTTCTGGTTCCCTCATGTCCTTCTTGTTGTTGATGGTGGACGGAAGTTCCTAGGCAGGAAAGTCAGGTAAAACGATGTTGATGTTTTTCTCGGCTACTTCTTCCATTATGATGCTCAAGAATTCTTTGTCTTTCCCTTCTAGGAAACTTTCGAAACAGCGAAAAGCAGTCTGTGGATCTTGATCTCCCCATCTGCAGGCAAGATAGTAGATCTTCTGCCATTCTTTCTTCAGATTAAGCCATCTCAGATTGTGAATTGGATCTAGAAATTCACCAATCTGCTGATTTGACGGTTCAGGCTTTGGGAGTTTTTCTCAGATTGCTGCTTCTTCTTCAGGATTGTCTTTCTCTTCTTGAATGTTGCATTAAATTGAGAAGCATTCTTCCTTTTTAACTATTGTTGATGACGTTCCTCTTCTGACTGCGCAAGTCTTCGACTTCTTCTATTTGCAAGAAGAATGTTGTCATCATTATCTACTTCAGACTCCTTTTCAGACCCCTCTTTGACTTTCTTTTCTGCTACAGGTGTATCTATTTGCTTCTAAGAATTATCTTTTTGATTCAGAACAAGAGCATCAGATACCTGTACAATGTGAGAAATAGAAGGCATTATAGATGATGGAATTTTGGAAATTCCCCCTTGAGATAAGCCTTGTAGAATCTGATTCTCCTTACTTCTGATTTTCTCTTCTGCATCTGCTAATCTCCTAGCCAGATCAAATTGAGAGTCAGAAAATTTCTTCACTATTTCGGTTGCGTTCTCAGCCGCTTTTCTCATCTGTTCAGCTGTGTCTTCAGCCACTTTCTTCAGTTGTTCAGATACTTGATCTGATAACTTTGTTCTTGCTTCTTCTTTCCCCTTTCTGGCTTCTTCAATATGGGAAGTGATTGCCTGAGAAAGTTTCAGAAAATGACCCTCATTTGCAGTGTTTAGAATAACAGTGGCGTTCTGATTTAAGCTCTCAGTGGCTTTTAAGTCAGTATCTGCTATAACGTTGTCAAGATCAGCAGGTGCAGGAGCAAGTTGAAGTGTGATCTTCAAGTCTTCAGTGATGATCTCAAGTTGGGTCTTGGCATGTTTGAGATCTTCAAACTCATCTTCCATCTTCTGGGCATGTTCCTTGGTCAATTCCAACTGCTTGGTTAATTCAGCTCTTTGAGCAACAGACTCCTTTTGCAGCTCAAGATATTTTTGTTGAAGATCAGACTCCTTTTGCAGCTCCAAATGTATTTCATTTCCTTTTTATTTTATGTATTATGTCATTATGTGGCTTTAATTATATATATTTTTTTAATATTGTAATAATAAATAATTAAAATCTTGTAAAATAATTATAAAATTAGAATAAAGTAATTAAAAGTGTAATTAATTTATTTAAATAAAAAATTAGATTTTAAAAATATTAATTATTGTATAATTGAATTATTATATAAATAAATAAATTTCATAAATTAATTAATGGCATAAATTTCATAAATAAAATCATTATAAAATTTATAAATTTTATGCCATTAATTAATTTATGAATTTTATTTATTTATATAATAATTCAATTATACAATAATTAGCTTTTTTAAAATCTAATTTTTTATTTAAATAAATAAATTACACTTTTAATTACTTTATTCTGGTTTTTAATTATTTTACTAAATTTTAATTATTTATTGTTACAATATTAAAAAAAATATATAATTAAAGCTACATAATGGCATAATACATAAAATTAAAAAAAAAAAAAAACGTTTAGGTCACATGGACTAAAATCAAAATTTCTAATTTTAATGGATCAAAATCAAAAGGTTGAAAATGTTTGGACCAATTTCAAAATTATGGCAATATAATGGACTAAACAAATTTTAATTACTATCTAGAATATAAAAGAAAGAAGGAAAATAAGTTTTTGAAATATTCTTAATTAATAATATGAATGGATAATTTTAGAGAATTCTTTACCATTAATTTTCACCACAAATTTTAATAAAAGATTATGCTCGAATAATTATAAATGAAAAAATAACAAATAAAAATAAGTGTGTTCATCTTTCACTAAAATTCTCGAGTATACATTCAATCAGTTATGGAAACAAAACTTCAACAATAAAAATCATTAATAAAAATAAAAGCACAATGCAAATCCCTCTTTTTGCGTTGTATTCAATATTACAAAATAATTGCTTTATAAAATTATACATTAACCAGTTTTTCCAAGCAATTGTTCAAATATTCTTTTGCTTCCTAAAAAAAACATAAAAAAAATACATAAACACCATATCAATTTTCAATTTTCAATGCTAGAATGATTAAACATAAGTAGTAATCTCACTATACAATACATGTTTAAGCACAATTACAATTAGTAATTATCCACATTACTTGAATACAATTAGTAATCACACCCTACAAAACAAATTAAGATTACATAAATAAAAGAAAAAGTAGAAAAAAATAGAGATGACATGAAGCAGGAGAAGCGATTGTGGAGAAGTAATAGAGGGTAAGAGGGGTACTACAAAAGACTTCAAAAAAAAGTGTAAAATTTATTTTGGGATTATGTAGGATGGGGAAATCCTGCATGGGAAATTTTGGATGTGTAAATTCTGATGAATAGTAATTGTGTGTGTTTGTTTTGAGATTTAATTTGTGTAGAATGGGATGTAACTTAATGCAAATCAAATTATGTAAGAGTAGTTGGATGTGATGCCCATGATTATGTCAAATCAAATTGTGTAAGAGTAGTTGGATGGGATGTAATAGTAGAATGTATAGGGGTGGATGTAGTTGGATGGGAAAATCCAGATGTGAAATTCCGAAGTAAAACAAGAACGTGTGACGTTACGTCCCACATCCGAACGGGTGAGTCCCAAAACAAACATGCCCTAAAAGAATCAAACATGTCTTATTACAATGTTAAAAAAAATGTCTTACAAACTTTGAAGTGAAATGAAGTGGAGTAATAAATTACAGACTTTGAAGTGAAATGAAGTGGAGTAATAAAATGACACGTGTAATTGAATTTTTTTAACGTCAAGTATGCTAAATGTTTAATAGAGCGAAGAAATCTTAATCCATTATTTTATTAATTAATTAATTTATCATTATTAATTAATTTACAATTTTCATTTTTATAGATCAATCCCTCACTTAATTAATTAATTAATCTATAATTTTCATTTTTATTTTATTTATGCTATCATTGCTAATTTAATTAATTAAAACTGATATTTTTAATTATAAATTGCACAGTTAAAATTATTATCAAAATTGAAAAAATATTAATCTTATTATTGAAAAATGGTAGATTTTGTTACTGAAAAATATATTTATTATTATTATTATTGAAGAGTGGTAGATATTTTAACTGAAAAATGTAATTCTTATTATGAGTTATAAACTAATAAGGTCATTTTACTACTAGTTTTTTCTAATAAAACCTACACTATAAATTCTTGTCTAATAGAGTCAAAATTAAAAATCTTAGAGAACTTTACCCTTTTACTAATTTAACACAATTCGAAATATTTAATTCAAATTACAGGGTCAACTAATTACCATAAATATAGATTAAGGTATTCTCGAAAAAAGCGAGATTTAAGCACCTTCCAAATTTTTAAAAAATTCCTAAATAATAGGTATTCTAATTAATGCGTTTCACTTGTTTAGCTTCGAGAATTCTGCAGAATATTGATTTTGTTCCAACGATTGTTCATCGTTATCTGCATTTTCCGGCGACTAGTACTTCGATTCTGCAGAATCTTATGTATGCACAATATATATGCACGGAACTGCATATGCACGGATATGTGCATAGAACGTTGTTCGTACATTTGGATGATGAACAGTAATTCATCATCCAAGTTTACATAAGAAAACTCAATAAAATATAGCATTACCCTTAATAAGAAAACTTCTGTAGCCCAATCCACAAAATGCATAGGGAGTTGAATATGTACACGGTATGCATAATCGGTGCCTACTACATATGCATTGTAATAGACATATATTTACACACTCGATAGATTACCTTGAGAACTTAGAGGACGCATATTTGTGGAAGGGGTGGTCATTCCGGTGCCATATGTGTCGGGCAAGTCCGCACGAACGCATACCGTGGATCCGTCGAACACAGCCCAGCGATTGAGGAGGGAAGTTACCCGAAGTCAGAACTAGCGGCGCAGCGTCCGCTGGAATGAACCGTGGCAGCAGGAGCTCCATGGGAGAGGACATAGCAGACTTCCCAGAGCTTGGCGGCGAGATCAAGAGCGATCGGACTCCATTGTCAGCGAGATGCTAACGATGACGCCGGTCGAGGGGAAGACGGGTTTGAGTGCATAATGAATTCAATAGACAAGTATTAGATACGTACCAGAATCTGGATCTATTATCAAAATGCCGTTCCAAATTCAGATTTTAGTGCATAATCGAAAATGGCAAAATTGAAATCGAATTTGATAATCCGAATCATGAAAAATAATATTGATCAAAATTGATAATCCGAATCTGAAAAAATGAAATTGATGATTGAATTTGGGAGATTCTGAATCTGGAAAAATGAAATTGTTGATTGAATTTGGGAAATTTCCTTAATTTGGTTTAGCCGAAAAACAAGAAACTTCTGTTTCTGCATTTCGAATTTGGAAAGTCAAAACTTTCTGGTAATCAAAAAACTAAATTATAGGAATTAATTTCAAATCTATTATAACTTTTAAAACACGAATACATTTAAAATCATTGTTTTAAGGGTAACATGGGTATTTTGGATTTGATTTGACTCTATTAGAAAAGTATACATATTGGTGTCTCTATTAGCTTAATGGGTTGTAATAGTGGACTTATTAGGCAATAATCTCTCTTATTATTGAAAGTGATAAATATTTCAACTGAAAGTGTAATTCTCATTATAGAAAAGTGGTAGATTTTGTTATTGGGAAGTGTATTCATTATTATTATTATTGAAAAGTGGTAGATATTTTAACTAAAAAATGTAATTTTTATTAACTTAAAAGTGTAATTCTCATTATAGAAAAGTGGTAGATTTTGTTAATGAGAAGTGTATTCCTTATTATTGAAAAGTGGTAGATTTTAACCTAAAAGTGTAATTTTTATTATTGAAAAGTGATAGATATTTTAACTGAAAAGAGTAATTCTTATTATTGAAATGTAGTAAAAATTTTTACTGAAAAGTGTAATTTTTATTATTGAAAAGTGGAAGATATTTTGTAGTGTTAAGATATAATTATTAAAAAAATATTTAGTTACAAATTGTAGTTTTAAAATATTACAAAATTATTTACATTTAAAAAATCTGATTTCATTTTTCTAAAATTAATATATTACTCAGAAATAAAATAACTAATGTTGTTGTAACCGCCTCACCAACTATTACTTTGTTCAAACTTCCGCTTTTAATAAGTGATAAAAGTTGATTAGTCACGGTGCACACTATGCACCAGAGACCAACTATTTGTCTTAAATTTTGTTTCAAAATGTTTGTTGCTTTTCTTAATTTTATCAACGATCTCTCTAAATTATTTTATTTTTTGAAAATATATTAATGACCTTTTTTTTGGAAAGGTTAAAGTAAGGGTGAAAAAGGAAGGTGGGAAAAAAGAAAAGGAAAAAGGGAAAAATTAATGAAGGGTAAATGTGTAAAAAAAAATGTTCTTTAATTTTATATAAAATGCAATAAATTTATATATATATATATATAGTAGTGATATAGAACAAACCTTCTGATTTTTTATAAAACCAGATTACTATGGTTTCACGCCACATCACTCTCACTTAACCTGTTAGTAAAAACCAGAAAACATCTTCAAGCAAATCAAATCTTCCATCTGTCCACCAACGATTTATATCTGCAATTATTACTTATTTCTCAACAAAATAAATAAATTAATCTCATACCTTAATTTCACAAAAACTTATATACAAATTCTTTATGTGTCAAATGGTGTAAAACATACATCAATTCAAATACACCACCTAATTTAATAGATCCACCGACACTCTGCATCATACACCTCCTGATCCATTAAATACATCACCTATACCGCCAGAACCACTAAATTCACCCATACAAATTCTTTATGTGTCAAATGGAGTAAAACATATCTCAAATTAAATACACCATCTGATTTGATAGATCCACCCCCACACAATCCAAATACACAACCTGATTTGATAGATACACCCCCCCCCCACTCCGCATCATACACCTCCAAAACCACTAAATTCATTCATACAAATTCTTTATGTGTCAAATGGTGTAAAACATATCTCAATCTAAATACACCTCCTGGTCCACTAAATACACCACCTACACACACAGAACCACTAAATTCACCCGTACAAATGGTGTAAAATGCCCATTTAGTGGTACCCGCTCCATTTTAGAAATCGACACCTGCTCCATTTAATATTTAATTTTTCGCAACTCATTTAAATTTCCTTTATATATTTCTCTTTATAAAATAATAATTGAAACCAAAACCCCCAATCACCACTCCTCCCGTCCTCTGTCAAGGTATCAAGATAACAATTCTCACCTCCACTGCCGCCACACCGTCGGCACGACATAGTCCACAAATAGAGAAAATTCATCGTCTCCTCTCACTCTACTTGCATCAAGCTTTGGTATATTGCGTAATACCATTAAGTGTAATTGTGTAATATTGTCAAATTATGTTGTTATACCATTAAGTGTGATACTGATAAAAGAATGTGCAACTGACATTCACATCTTGAAAGGCTCTACGCTAAAGGTTAGCAACAAAGGATAATTTGAGGAAAAGGGGCTGCAATCTGGGCACAAATCAGTGCCAAACATAAGACGAGAACACTACCCATTTGATGTTGGAGAGCTCGACAACGAGATTTTTGTGGGATGGGCTTCACGCGTGGATAAACACCCCGATAGTAAACCATAGAAACCCAGGTACAAGCATTCTCTACATTCTGGAATCTTGGGGGTGGAAGAATGAAGAAAATCAGCACAACTATGTGGATAGGTTTAATTTGGAAGATTTGAAAGAAATGATATCATATTCAAAGGAGTGGAACTTAATCTGCACAAAGTTTTGGAAGAATTCAAATGTACAATGTGGGCGTGGCTTATAGCAAAGGTTGATGAACTACAAGAAAAGACGCTGACAGAATGGAGCTTGGATCCAGCTGGATGCTTAGGTAGGGAGGAAATAGCAAATAATAACCACTGATCATTTGCATAATAGAATTGTAATGTAAGGGTTGAGTACCCCAATACTCAATACTTAAATGAAATCCTCCTTTTTCTGATAAAAAATAAAATAAAAGAATGTGTAAATGGAAAAAAAAATATATGAAAAGAGAATAAGATAATGACAAAGTAAAATGTGGTTAGAGAATAAGAGAATGATGATAAAATTTAGTTTTTCACTTTGTAATAGTAGCAAGTGCAATAATGTAATATTGTTAAATGTAATTGTGTAATACTGTTTACATATTTGGAATTAAATTATTTGAATTTTAAATAAAAAATTATGAAATGCTCAGTGAAAAAAATTAAATAATTTGGAATTAAATTATGTAAATAAATAATAAAAAATGATGAAAAAAAATTGAAATGCGGAATTAAATTATGTAAATTTTAAATGAGAAAAATGATGAAATGTTCGTTAGAGTGTATGATAATGATATTAAATAATTAATAATACTTAAATTATTTAAAATAAAATTATGTGAATTTTAAATTTAAAAAATGATGAAATGGTGGAGGGGTTGGTTGAGGATGGGAGGTGCAGGGGTGAATTTAGTGGTTCTGAGGTGCATGTGGTGCATTTAGTGGACCAGGAAGTGTATGAGTGAATTTAGTGGTTCTGGGGGGTGCAGGTGGTGTATTTAGTGGATCTGGAGGTGTATGAGTGAATTTAGTGGTTCTGGGGGTGCAGGTGGTGTATTTTGTGGATCAAGAGGAGGTGTGCGGGTGAATTTAGTGGTTTTGGGGGTGCAGGTGGTATATTTCGTGGATCGGGAGGTGTATGAGTGAATTTAGTGGTTTTGGGGGTGCATATAGTGTATTTAGTGGATCAGGAGATGTATGGGTGAATTTAGTGATTTTGAGGGTGCAGATGATGTATTTAGTGTATAGTGCGGAGTGGGGTGGATCTATCGAGTCAAATGATGTATTTAAATTGAGATATATTTTACACCATTTAACACCTAACAACATGATTGGTACGAAGGAGTGAAGTAGGAATGAAATGTGCATTCTTAATTATATTCTTAATCCTACAATTAGTATGTTTTTTTATTGTATTGAATACTCATTCCATATGGAATGATTATTCCCAAAAATTTAAGAATGGTGATTCCTTCCCTCCTCTAGTTTTATCTATTCCATTCCTTGATGAAAAGTTATTTAAGGATATTTTTAATTATTTTGACTAATTTATATTCATTAATTTTTTAAGTTTACATAATTATCCTCAATCCTAATTATTTTAATGATTTGCTTTACTTGTTACAAAAAAATTGTAATTGGTTTATTTATTAATTGACATTATTTAACAATTAATTATAATTTGAAGCTAAAAAATAACTTTATAATAAAATATGAAATAATTTACATAGAAGAATATGTAAAAAATAATACTCACTAGAAATTTTAAGTTTTGCGAAATTATTAAAAATTTACATAGTTTTTAATTAATTTATATATTTTTAAAAATAATACATGTTCAAGGATAATTTAGTCATTTAAGATAAATTTAAAAAATTTCTTACATTTCATTGTAATTGAGATTAGAATCACATAAGGATTTTTTTTTTCATTCATTTTCAATACCAATCATAAGAATTACCATTCTTATTTCATTCATTTTCCATTATCATTCCATTTTTAAATCTATTCCATTCAACTTTAATATCATTTCATCATACCAATAATGCCATAAGAGATTTGCGTTCAAGTCATTGCCATTTAAAATTGCAAATCCTTAAAATCCATTTTTTAAAACCCGACAATAAACATTACCTAAGTATCTCGAGAAAAAAAAAATCCTAATGTAATTTTAATTTAAATCAACAATTTTTTGTGTGTGTTCAGACTTCTAGTTGATGAAATTAACGACGGGAGAATATTTGCAGTGGGGGATTTGCCTATTACTCCCTCGTTCCGAGATTTTTTACATTTATAATAATGTGATACATAAATAAAAAAATAAAAAATAGTAATATATGTGGCCAAATATAAGAGAAGCATTTTAGGTGATTTAGTGAGAAATAAATGAAATTTAATGAAATATGATCCGAAATGAGCTGTAATTTTTAAAAATAAAATAATATTGTGGGACATTATTAATTTTAAAGTGATACTTAGGTGCAATCAATTGCACCTAAACAATTGAAATCGAGTTCCATTAAATTGAGTAAATTGAATATTAAATCTAAATATATCTATATACTCAATTGAATAAAAAAAATTACCTTAATTTTGTATTTTAATTATTTTTATATTATGAGTGTTCAAATAATTTTAAAACAGAAAAAAGAAAAGAAAAGAAGGTACGTACAATAATCAGGGGAGATAGGAAGTAATTGGATAGGCAATAAAACAAATGTGTGTTAGGTTAGATAATTAATAATTTCCACTGACAGTCTAAAACGAGTTTATGTATTAGATATACATTAAAAAGAGATAAATTACATTTATTATTGGGTAATTGATATTAGGGGGTTAACCTACATGCTAGTTTTTCTTTTCTTTTCTAGTAAAACCCCCCTTCAAATAATGCACGAATTGTAATGTTTAATAGGAGTAATATATATATTAAAAGTAATTTTATTATTTATACATGTGTACGTAAATATATAAAAAAAAATATGTGAATAATATTAAGTTATTTTTTACGAATATACATAATTTTTATAAACATCAACAATGTTGTTTTGTAACTTTTGTTGTACTATAACATTTTTCGATTAGGAATTAATTTAAAATATTAAGTAAAATGTAATTTCGGAGAGGAACTTAACCAATGATTGTTTTAGCTAATTTTTTAAATTAAAATCAAAACTAACGACTTAATAAATAAACCAACAATAATATATAGATTTTGAAGTACTTCTTCATACACTACGTTTCTCTTTTAATTATTGTGTTCCTCGTCATGAAATAACGTATCATTGATTGTAACTATTAAAAAAAAAGTGTTATAAGATTCACCGAAGTGGAAAGCATTTCACTGGATGTGTTGCTACTTGCTAACAGTAACATGTAAGCCCGAAGACTGTTTGGGGGAGATGCCAACCATCTCTACTTTATACGAACACCTATTAAAAAAAATTAAAAAATATGGAGGTGTGCCAAATATGAATAGTTGGGGAACATTATTATTTTTAATTATCAGAAGATTAGTAAGATTTAATCAAATTTTGAGAAAATCACATCCTAACAAACTTTAATTTTCTCATATTTTGATATTGAAATCCAGTTTACAACTACGGCAGGTACGGTGCCACGTTGGGGACAGGGGCCTAGTGGCTCCCCACCAATTTTTATATATATATATATATGATAAATATTTTATAATAATTATATATATTATGTGGTAATAGTTATTCTCATTATATATATATATATATATATATATAAAAGTACTCTCTCCATCCAATTTTATTATTCCCACTTTCATTTTTTGGTTGCACAATTTTATTATGTCATACCCTTTTTGAAAACAATACTATTCATACTACTTTATCTCCACCCTCCTAACCTTACTTATTTATTCACTTTATTCATAAACAATCATTTATTTACAAATGGAGCCTACAATACCCTATATATCATACCCTCAACTTATCTACTTTATGAATAAACTAATTAATATTCATTAAAACCCGTGCCCGAAGAAATGGGCATAATAAAATTGGACGGAGGAAGTATTATTTTTATTTTTTGAGACATACGTATTAAGTATAGACGAATAAACAATAAATGCTTGCATACAAAGTTTGGAAGGAAGAGGAAGGAAGAATATATTTTTTAATGTGTTTTTTACTTAAATTTGTTTTTTAATACTCCAAAAATAAATTATTTCTTCAACACAGTCAATAATATAGATTAATGGTGTATTTGAGAATTATTGTCTAAGTTTTTGCTAAGAATCGCAAAATATTTTAGCAATTTTTAAATTGTTTCGCTTCATTTTGAATCGAACTATCAAAACTTCAAAACAAAATGAAAGACAATTTGTTCAATTTAATTTAATGAAATGCATTGACAATTTTATCATGTAAAATTTCGATGAGTATAATAAGTAAATATTATTTTATCTTTAAAGTAATGTTAATCGGACTCACCTATCGAGATTTCCTGGCTCCGTCACTTACTACATGTTACTAGTGTGTGAATTAATCACCTTGGGCTACAAATTTAAAAGTTGGCGGCAAATTAGGTTTCAGGCTATACACCCCTACATACTTGTTAAATATACTCACCCTCTACATTTATTAATTAAAAATAGTAAAATACATATAAAATATCCAATTTACTCTTCTAGTAAATTTATTCATAGATAGATACACTCCTTTCAAAAATTAAAACCCTAATCCTAATTGATGGAGCAGCCACCGCCACACCTCCGGTCACCTTCGCCGCCTCACCAGAAAGTTAAAAAAAAAAACTTAGAATTTTAAAAAATAAAATACATTTCTCGACATTGGTTTATCGACGAAAAATACTTTTGTCGACACTGATTTGTCGACGAGAAACAGTCTTGTCGACAAGACTTGGTCGAAAGAATTTTTTTAATTTTAATTTTCTACAACTCTTACTCGAAAATATACACTATCGTCGGCAATTAATATACACTATCATCAACAAATAATTATCGATGATAGTGTATATTTTCGAGTGAGAGTTGTCAAAAATTTAAATTATAAAAAAGAGGAAGTAGAAGAGTTGCGGGAGAGAAATCAGAAAAGGTAAAAAAAGAAAAAACCTACCTCAAACGATGTCGACGGTGGCTGGGGAGGAGGAGTTCAGGTAGGATGGCAGCGGCGGTCCTGGGCGAAAGAGGATGGCATCGCCGCCAATTTGTTTAGAAATTAGAGGGAAAACAAAGGGAGGAGGGATGGGCGGCGTTGGGCGACGCCGCGACGGGCGGCCATTGTAGATAAAGCTGGGAGGAAAAAATTAGAGTTTGTAGGGACTATATTTAACATGTGTACTTTTGCGGAAAAAGAGTATATTAGGTATTTTAGAAAAAGTACATTTAACATAATTCATTATAAGGGGTGGTGTATGTATAGAGAGAGTATATTTAACAAGTATGGAGAGGTATATAGCCTTCGCCCGCAAATTAATACTAGTATTAAAGAAAATTGAATGGGCCGAACAATAGCCCAATTAATGTTAATCATCCTAACACTTCAACCCACCCGCCGGCACAGGGAAAAAACAAAGAGTTTGACTATTTATACCTCCATTTTGGAGGGATGCACACCCCTGAATGATGCACTCTCCCCAAAAGTTGTCGAAGATAGATACACCTTCCTTCAATTGTTTTTTTTTTTTTGATGGAAGTTAAATACTCAAAAGTTGTCGAAGATAGATACATCATTCACTCTCCCCAAAAGTTGTCGAAGATAGATACACCTTCCCTCAATTGTTTTTTTTTTTTTTTGATGGAAGTTAAATACTCAAAAGTTGTCGAAGATAGATACACCTTCCCTCAATTGTTTTTTTTTTTTTTGATGGAAGTTAAATACTCAAAAGTTGTCGAAGATAGATACACCTTCCCTCAATTGTTTTTTTTTTTTTTTGATGAAAGTTAAATACTCATCCCTTTTTTCCCCTCCCCATGACTCGAACCCAGAACCTAAGGCCCCATGACTCGAACCCAGAACCTAAGGCCTAGGTAGTGGTACTCTAACCACTTGAGCTATCCCACTTTGTCACCCTCCCTCAATTGTCATAAATGCTATTAATAACAGTTTTGTGCCCTTTACAAGCTACACCCCTGATTAGATGCACCCCTACAGTATACCATCCCAAAAAACTCTAATTTTCTTCTTTTTCTTTCCTCTTTTTCTTTCTTTTTCTCTTTTTCCAATCTTCCATTTTAAAAAAAAAAAAACTTTCACCATGTCTCCCGCATGGCGGACCAGCAAGGAACAAGGGGTACACAATCTCAATATTTTCGTTCTATATACTCCTATCAAAAAAATAAAAATAAAATTACATTGTACAACTTGATATAATTTGGGTCATTTATTTTCTTCCTTTTTGGGCCCATACAAAGAACTAATGCCACTCCTTTTTGCCCCAACAAAAAATTAACCCACTCTTCTACTTTTTTTTTCAATTCTAAACACATAATTAATATTTTAGGGTTAATTAGATTATTATGTTAATGGATTAAATTTGATTATAAATTAGTATATTTTCCAAATATGTTTACGAAATTACTTGTTTTAAATTTAGAATTAATTCTTTCGAAGTTATATGAGTTATCATGCTAATTTTTGATTGATTTATTATATATCACTCATGTTATATCGGTACCACAAATGTAAAAATAGAATTTTTGAAATGAACTAGTTAAAAATAAGATGTAAAATAATATATGTGTTCAATTATATTAGATTATTCGGCCACTTTCATTGAAAAAAATGACGTGCTTCTGCAAATTCTCGATTACGATCTAATAAATAGTTTAAAAAACAAGAAGACCTAACATACCCAATTGTAATTGTACTTTAAAATAAATGACTTAGTGCACTATTATCTTGTTTATTTGTATATTTAATTTGATTGTATGCATTTTAAATATAAGATATTGATTATGTATGAATATTTTAAAATGATCTACTAATTGTACACCCAGTTTCGAAATCCTGGGTCAGTCACTTCCCAACCCCATCACCAAGCAGCTGCCTCTCTGCCGCCACAACTTCCTCTCTCCCCCTCTCTCTTCCTATCACGTCCCAAAACAAAACAAACCAACCCTTATCCCCCACCCCACCTACCGCCCCAAGCTTGTGAAGAAGAACAACAAGGTATATTTAATTTTTTTTAATTTAAATTTGGACATACCAGAGTCGAAAATATATAATCTCGTCGACAACAATTTATCGACGAGAGTGTATATTTTTTACTCTGGTATGTCGATTTTAATTTTTTCGACAATAGTTGATCGACCATATACACTTTCATCGACAACAAATTTGTCGACGATAGTGTATATATTGGTTGACCCTGATTCATCGAAATTTTTTAAAAAAAATTATGAAATGTTTAAGTTATTTTTTTGAATTTCTGAAGTGGTGGTGGCGGTGGCGCCGACTGTTGCAGAAATTAGGTTTAGGGTTTAAAGGTTGAAGAAGGAGTGTAATTAGTAGTGGGGTGTAATATTACTTAAATGGTATTTTGAGATTTTTCACACAAATATTAAATTAATAAAGTGATTGGAGGAGTGCATCCAACACAAATAGAGGTTTAAATAGTCACACCCAAAGCAAATTTGGGATGTGACTATTCAATACTCTCTCCATCCATAAAAAATATGTTTTCTTAGATCTACACAAATTTTAATAATAATTCATATTTTAATGTATAAAATAGATATGTGACACTACTAGAAAAAAGATCTTTTGTTACACACCTTTTGTTACAATATAAAATAAATATTGTAAAAAGTATTATGTAGCTGTCACATTAAATTTTTTAATGTATTAATATGTGTTGTTATAAAGACATTGAATAATAAGTGTGTGAATATATACTCAATTACCACACACACGATAATAAACATTGTCTATTTTCATACCCTTTTTGTAGATGTTGTTAACTCTTAAATGCTTTAACATTATCAACAACATCTTAATTTGTCCTTCCTTGATTTATTCTAAGTCCTTTCTGAAATGTTACATTAAATGTTTGACTAAATGCTCTCACATTCAGGTACGATTCTAGAAGCTTCTACAAGAGTCTAGAATCTGGAAGATTCTAGAATGTTGGAGAACGTGATAGAAGAGTCTGGAGCAGTTTAGAACGACCTGGAAGATGGAAGAAGGATCTAGAGAGATCATGGAAGTTGAGCTCCTAAAAAATAGGATCTCATAATGGAAGGATCTAGAACTCGGTTATTGCTCTATAAATACCGCTGGGGTCTTTCATTTCAAAGCATGCACTATTCGGGTAACACCTATTCTGAGCATTCATCCCTGGTTAGGAGTTAGGGTCAGTAGTTGTATCGTTTAATGTACACCGATGGATACCACACCTTCCCGTGTATTTAGTTCTAGTCTTGTATCGAGTGAGAGTGAATCATATACCAGATTAGTTCTTTAGACAGTGTTCTTACACTTAAGTCTATTTGCGGATTTAGGCACCTGCCTCGATTGTAGTTTCGGTTTGTGGAATGTTGAAGTAATTGCTGAGACATTTCACACGACATTTTCGTAACTTAGGAACTAAGTTATTATTTTCGCCGTAAGGCTTAGCATAGGTTTTGTTATTAATACAATCTATGTTAAAAATTATTCCATTGTGTTCTTATTGTGTTTTAGTGTTTTAGACTTCCGCTGTGTACTGTGTTTATTTTTTTTATTCTGTTAGAGTTAATGCTACACTAATTGTCGCAACATTCAGTGTAACATTGTTCTGTTTTTTTACTTAAACACTAGATACAACCCCAAGCACACTTTCAGTTGGTATCAGAGCCAACACCTGACGACACTAGGTTTAGATCTTTGCTTAAAAGTGTGTTTTAGTTTATGTTAGCAATGGAAACACATCACATATCCACTGCACTTAGGCCACCCGTTTTAGATGGTTCAAATTATGCTCATTGGAAGCTTAAGATGCGAATGTACATCAAGTCAATTGATGAACGTGCTTGGAGGACTGTTCTTACAGGTTGGGATGCACCAAAGAATCCAGTAGATGCCGATGGTGAAATTCAACTCAAGAAAGAAGTTGATTGGACAACCGATGAGATAACAACAGCAGGATACAATTCTAAAGCTTTAAATGCTATTTTTACCTCTATTGATACCTCTATGTTTAAAATTATATCTAACTGTTCTACTTCTAAAGATGCATGGGACAGGTTACAAGAGCATTGTGAAGGTTCCGATAGGTTTCGAAGGACAAAGCTTCGAATGTTGGGGACAAAGTTTGAAAATCTCCGAATGAGGGAAGATGAAACAATTTCATCCTATAACGAAAGTTTAAGTGAGATTATCAATGAATCACATTCTCTTGGTGACCCTATTTCTAATGTTAGAGTAGTTCATAAGATATTAAGGTCTGTTCCTAAAAGATTTGATGCTAAATTTTGTGCTATAGAAGAGGCAAAAGATACTAATAAGATGAGTCAAAATTAATTAGTGAGTATTCTTAGAACTTATGAAATAAACACTAATCAAATTGATGAAACTAAAGATGATAAGAAAGTTGTTGTTTTTAAAGGAGAGACATCATACAAATCTGAGATTCAGCCTATCATTACTGAGGTTGATTCAGATGAAGAATTGATTGATGAATGTCTTAACAATCCTGACAACATTGCCCTTCTTACAAAGCATTTTAATAAATTCCTTAAGAAGTCTATGCATAAATCTAAAGGAAACATTCATCCTAAGATCCAAATCAACACATCAACACCACAACCAGAAATGAGGAAGAGTCAATTCACACCAAGTATATTTGTCATTATTGTCTTAAATATGGTCATATTCGTCCCTTCTGCTTGCAAATGGTTAAAGATATGAAAACTGAGTTTATGCTATCCAGAATGTCTTCACATCCTAGGAAACATTCTATGAAATCTGCATGGAAACCAAAAGTTACCTGTAATGTTGTTCACACATTCTTGAAAGCATGTTTACCTGGTCTATGGTATTTTGATAGTGGTTGTTCTAGACATATGACAGGACAAATAGACTACTTATCTGATTATGTGACCTTGAATGGTGGTAATGTTACATATGGTGGTGGATCGAAAGGAAAGATAATAGGAAAAGGAACTTTGAATGTTGAAGGTTTTCCTAAGCTTAAAAATGTCTTGCATGTTGATGGCTTACTTGCTAATTTGATTAGTATTAGTCAACTTTGTGATGATAATTTGCATGTAAAATTTGACAAAGAGTCTTGCTATGTTCTTAATGAAGATGATGATTGTTTAATGACTGGTACTAGGTCTGCAGATAACTGTTATCTTATTGGAACTAATGTATGCAATTTGTCAAAACATGATGAGAATATCTTATGGCACCAAAGATTAGGGCATGCAAATTACAAGGCAATGAAGAAACTAATAAAATCAGATGAAGCTAAAGGATTACCAAGACTGAATTTCCAGAAAACCATTGTATGTGGATCATGCCAAAAAGGTAAGCAAGTAAGAATGCCACACAAAGTGCTGTCACATTGTTCTACACATCGATGCTTTGAATTGTTGCACATGGATTTGATGGGTCCTATGGAAACTGAAAGCATTGGAGGTAAGAGATATTCATTAGTTGTGGTAGATGATTTTTCTAGATATACCTGGATTGAGTTTTTAAGAGATAAATCTAAAACATTTGCTGCTTTTAAAGTTCTCTATAAAAGGTTAAAAAATGTGTATAACTTGAAAGTTAGCCGTATTAGAACTGATCATGGTAGGGAATTTGAGAATAACATGTTTAATGATTTTTGTGATAAGAAAGGTATCTTGCAAGAATATTCATCTCCTAAAACGCCACAACAGAATGGAATTGTTGAAAGAAAGAATAGAACTTTACAAGAAATGGCAAGAGTCATGCTTTTATCTAAAAATCTTTCTAAAAGATTTTGGGCTGAAGCATTGAATACAACATGTCATATTATTAATAGAGTTTATATTCGATCTGGCACTAATCAAACACCTTATGAGATTCTGAATGTTAGAAAACCAAGTGTGAAATATTTTCATGTTTTTGGTTGTGTGTGTTATATCTTGAATGATAGGGATCAACTTCACAAGTTTGATTCTAAAAGTGATAAAAGTTTCTTTTTAGGCTATTCTAGAAATAGTAAAACTTATAGAGTTTATAACCTTAGAACTAACACTGTTCAAGAATCTGTTAATGTTGTGTTTGATGATGATAAAGGTCTTACAAATGACAAAGATGAAGAAGATGTATCATAAGTCACTGACAATTCTGAGAATACACTGAAATCTGAAAATGCTGCACCAAATGCTAACACATCTGGAGCAACATCTACAGATCAGTCAGTTGTAATCTCACATAATGATCAGTATGTTCCCAAAACGAATCCTTCTTCAAGAATAGGGAAAAGTCATCCTTCTGACCAGATCATAGGCGATGCTACAGTTGGAGTGCAAACAAGAGGAAGAATAAGATCTGTTGGGATATGAATCCTAGAACAAGTCCTAAATGATGAATAAAAGATAAAAGATAAAGTTTTGATAAGCCAAAAGAAGACTTGAATGTTTTCTAAGTATTGACTGATCTAGTCTAGTTAAGTTGAAGTCATCTTGAGCAGATCAGTAGAAATTCAAAAGACAAGTAATAGTTTTTAAGAAGACAAGTATTATTGAAAGATAAGTACGATTTATAAGTACTTCATATTTGTTATTCGTATATGTTAGATTGTTATTGAGCTATGAATAATTGTTGTATAGAGCTCATGTTTTTAAATGTAATAGATAGATTCTTTGTATAGTTTTATAAGTTGACTAAGCTTTATAACAAGAAGCTTAAGGTAATGTAATAGTCTTGTTAGGATTAGTTGATAGGACTAGATTAGTTCTATGTTGTAATCTGAAGAAGTCTACTGCACAAGATAAGTAGAAGACACAGTCTACTACTACTACACAAGACAGGTGCGACTTAAACAAGACAGGTCAACTTGAAGTTAGTTACAGAAACGCGTGTTGAAGATAAAAATTGAAGGAGTTAGTTAAGGAATAACTAATTAACTGGAGAAATGCGTGAAAGGATAAGAAGTTTCAGTTAGAAGTTAGTTTTCAAAAAAAGGTTGTTATACAACTGGAAGTTCTTGGAAATAGAATCTATAAATACCTCATGGTATTGGTTCATTGAAGACTACTGAGATACTGATACAACTACTGAAATATTGATACTGCAAGTATTATTGAAGATTCAAGTGAAGAAATCACTCTCAGAGATTGAAGTTCAGAAAGTGAAGTTACGCAAGACAAGTGAAGATCGAAGAAGACTACTACTGAACGAAGAGAAGTTTTATTTTCGTTTACTGTTTCAAGTTGCTAGTTACTTGTAAAATAGCTAGTAAGATCGAAGATATATCTGGAGATATAATCGAGAAGATCTAAGTCTTATTTCTTGGGACTTAAAGCTACAAGAACATATTACTCGATTGGAAGAGTTAATAAGAATTTCACAACTGGAGTTGTGAGAGTGGATGTAGACAAGTTGTCGAACCACTATAAATCTCGTGTTTGATTTACTTTATTGTTTTGTTTGTTTGAATTGATTAATTGTTTACTTGATTAAACATACATAACTGAACAAGACTAGTTGAGTACATAAAACAGAGTTCTCGAATTAAGTTGAGTATAATCTTTAATTGGGCTCATTGTTATTTCGTATTCCGCACATTGTAATTCTGATATATCGAAAGATTTTAGAAAAGTCTATTCACCCCCCTCTAGACATTTTCTTTAGCTTCCCTCGATATTAACTCAACTTAGGGACCTACAAGTGGTATCAGAGCAGTAGTTTACGAACTGCTGTTTCTTGATAACCAACTCAAGACTTGGGTGAAGTCTTGGTCCGTGTCTATACGTGCTCTTACGTGTTCTTTAACGCTGAACTTGAAAACATCTGTTTCTTGATACTATACTGTGATATTTGTATCTACTTGAATCATGTCTCTCGAAATTAGTGCTAACAAGTTACCTAAGTTCCAGGTTCAAGATTATGACTATTGGAAACTAAGGATGGAAGCCATCTTCAGTTCCACTCACGACTTAATGATCTCCGTCATCACTGAAGGTCCGATAGTGACCATGATTCCCAATACTGCTGCCCTTGACACTAATCAACCCGTGGGTACACTCGTCAAGAAACCAAGGTCAGAACTAACTTCAGAAGAAATGAGACAGAATAATTTGGATAGCTTGGCCAAGAATTACATCTTACACACTCTTCCTAACGAGTATCTGGGAAAAGTGTTAAAATGTAAAACTGCCAAAGAAATGTGGGATCGCTTAGCTATTATTTGTGAAGGGACATCCCTAATAAAAGAAAGCAAGCTTTCTACAGCAGTCCAAAGATTCGAATCATTTCATATGAAAGCTGGTGAAACAATAGACCAGTTGGATACTCGCTTTACCAAAATCATGAATGACTTGGAAGTCCTTGGTAAATCTTATACTCCACGTGAATAAGTTCTTAGAAACCGAGGTTGTCACTCTAGACCTTAAACTTACTGACCTGGTTAACTCTTCAAAGGTTAACCTTGAATTGTCAGATAGGTATAGGGCTCCTGCTAACAAGACAGGCATAGGTGCTGAGACACCCAGCTCGTCTACTCTAGTTCCTAAGAACCCTACTATTTTCATCTCAAGCTCTTTGACTAATGATAAAGGAAAAGAACCAATGATATACGATATTGATACTCCAACTAAAGGTACTGTACCGAAACAAGCTCGAGTTAACATTCCAATTACCAAAGGAGGTAAAAAGAATGGTAACAACAAGCCTGTTCAACCTAGAACTAATCTTCCAAGGACCACTAATCGTAGACGATCCAACCAGGTCAGATACGAGGATTGGTATCCCGAGGAGACTAGTACTAGACAAGTACAGACTAGACGACAAGAGTCTAGACCTCCTTTTATAAGGCAGTCTCAACTCTACTCGTCTAGACCTAGACAGGAAGGTCCAAAATATCGTACACAAGCTGTTCTATATCCTCCACCTTTGTCATATGATATCAAAGGAGAAGAAAGACCTAAACATGTCTATAAACCGTATGGACCTAATGCATTCAAACCCTACTCTGACTATCATAGACAAGTGCCTGCTCAAGTAGAGATCAAGTCGAAAGGCTATCTACAAAGAGTAGACCCGAACTCGACTGATAGGCCAGATAAGGACAACAAGGTCTTATTTTGCAACAAATATGGTCGAAAGCTCAGAAGATCAAACTTGTTCAGGACTCCAATGTACATTTGGATTCCATTGAACTCGACTAACCCCCCAGGACCCCAATAAACAAGGAGGGTACCTAAATTATGAAATATCATCTAATGCAGGGTCGACTTGATCTATACAAGAAGGGTGGCTCAATAGGAGAAACTTGGTACATAGACAGTGGCTGTTCGCACCATATGACTGGTACCAAGACTCTCTTATCAAGCTACCATGAACAAGAAGGACCAAAAGTAATATTTGGTGATAGCTCCACTGCTGTTACTAAAGGATTCGGCTACATTCGGAATGGAGACATAGAGATTCAAGATGTCTCATATGTTGAAGGCTTGAAATACAATTTACTCTCTGTTTCACAATTTTGTGATCGTGGATACAAGGTGCAGTTCAAGAGTCGCAAATGTGAAATCATTGACAAAAGGACTCATACCATTCTACTCATCGGCATAAGACAAGGAAGTGTGTACATAGTGAACTGGAACAGTTGTCCGAGGGACACCTGTCTACTTACTAAGAATCCTAAAGAACTTGGCTGGCTATGGCATAGACGCCTCTGTCATCTAAACTTTAAGGTTCTTAATAAGATAGCCAGAGACTACCTTGTGGAAGGCATTCCCAATGAAGTCTACTACAAGTCACATGTATGCACATCCTGTCAGAAAGGTAAACATGTAAAAGGTTCCTTTAAATCTATTCCATCCCTCTCAACAAGTAGAGTTCTTGAACTTCTACATATGGACTTACATGGCCCAATAACTCCTCCAACTTTGAACGGTAGAAGGTACACACTTGTTGTGGTAGATGACTATTCTAAGTTTACTTGGGTAGTCTTCTTACACAAGAAGAGTGATACACAAACACTTTTGCCTGATCTGTTGAAGAAGTTACAGGTTGAGAAGAATCAGTCAATTGTCAAGATCCGTAGTGACAAGGGTACTGAATTCATTAACTGCTATATTAAAGAATTTTGTTCTAAGCGTGGCATCCAGCACCTTACTAGTGCAGCAAGGACACCACAACAAAATGGAGTAGCAGAGCGAAGGAACAGAACTCTTAAGGAGGCCTGCAGGACCATGCTGACAGAGTATAATACGCCTCAGAAGTTTTGGGCAGAAGCTATCAATACTGCATGCCACTCACAAAATAGAAGTTCTATCAATAAAGCACTAGGTAAGACACCCTATGAGGTATGGAAAGGTAGAAAACCCAGAGTCTCATATTTTCATATATTTGGTTGTAAGTGTTTCATCCATAACAATGGGAAAAGCAAGTTGAATGCATTCGATGCTAAAGCAGACGAGGGGATATTCTTAGGATACTCCTCGACTAGCAAAGCATTTAGAGTATTCAACTACTCAACCCTCTGTGTGGAAGAAACACCACATGTGGTTTTCGAAGAATCTCAACAGGACTCGTCTGCCAACAAGATCAGTGAGAAAGTCACTGAGCTAACTATCGAATCTGACAAAGATTCAGAGGTATATGAATCCGTTCAAGCATACAATCCATTCATGAAAGCTCTCGAGTCAGATGATCAGGAGAAGGTAAGTGCTCAAGGTAAATCTACTAGACCAGTTGACATGCCTGGACTAGTCGACTCGTCTACTCCTATTAAATCTCCTGATAATGATGTTGACATGCACAATGCTATAACTGATCTAGATGATGATACTATGCTTACAAAGACTAGAAAAACATGGAAATCTGCTCATGATACTGAAAATATCATTGGTGACTCTACTATTGGTGTAAAGACTAGACGACAACTCTTTGAGTCACAAGAACAACCTAGTCCATCTCTGTTTTGCTGGTGTTGTTTCCTCTCATCTATCGAGCCTAAAACCATTAAAGAGGCTTTAGCTGATAGTAATTGGATCATCGCTATGCAAGACGAGTTGAATCAGTTTGTTCGAAATGACGTCTGGGAACTTGTTGATAGACCTAAACATCATAATGTAGTTGGCACTCGATGGATCTTCAAAAATAAGAAAAATGAGAATGATGTAGTTGTCCGTAACAAGGCTATACTAGTCGCCCAAGGCTATTCACAAGCTGAAGGCATAGATTATGATGAAACATATGCTCCTGTTGCTAGACTAGAAGCCATTCGATTGTTTCTTGCATATGCTGCTTACATGAAATTTACTGTATATCAAATGGATGTTAAAAGTGCATTTCTTAACGGTATTCTTGCGGAAGAAGTGTATGTTGAACAACCCCCAGGTTTCGAAGTCAAAGGTAACCAGGTATACAGATTAAAGAAGGCCTTATATGGACTAAAGCAAGCTCCAAGAGCCTGGTATGATACTCTTTCTCAATTTCTATTAGAAAATGGTTTTACTAAGGGCAAGGTCGATAGAACCTTGTTCAGAAGACAAGAAGGGAAGGACATTTTACTCGTCCAAATTTACGTAGATGATATCATTTTTGGATCACCTAACAAAAAGCTGAGTGAAAGTTTTTCAACACTCATGCAAAGTAAATTTGAGATGTCTATGATGGGTGAAATGAATTACTTTATTGGACTTCAAGTAAAACAGACCCCAGAAGGGATTTTCATAAATCAAGCAAAATATACTCGTAATCTACTAGACAAGTATGGTATTAAGACATGTAAATCTTCTGGAGTACCTATGCAACCTACTTACAGGATGGATCCAGACGAGAATGGTAAATGTACTGATCAAACTCATTACCGTGGTCTTATTGGTTCATTACTCTACTTGACTGCTAGTAGACCTGATATTGCATTTTCTGTTGGTGTATGTGCTCGCTTTCAAGCTAATCCAAAAGAGAGTCATATGGAAACCACTAAAAGGATATTGAAATATTTGAAAGGAACCATCAATCGTGGTATATGGTATCCCTCAAATGATGATCTATCTCTAAGTGGCTACTCTGATTCTGATTTTGGTGGCTGTAGAATAGATAGGAAATCTACATCTGGTTCTTGTCAATTCTTAGGCACAAAACTCATTTCATGGTTTTCGAAAAAGCAGACAAGTGTTGCTACCTCTACTACTGAAGCCGAGTACATGGCTGCTGGTAGTTGTTGTAGTCAATTATTATGGCTTATTCAACAGCTTAGAGATTATAATATCTATGAATCAAATGTTCCTATTTTCTGTGATAGTAATAGTGCAATTGCCATTACACAAAATCCTGTTCTGCACACACGATGTAAACATGTCGATGTTAAACACCATTTCATACGTGATCATGTAGAAAAGAAGGATATTCGCATGGAAAAGATTCATGCTGATTTTTAAAGAGCTGATATTTTCACAAAACCATCAGCTGAGGCTCGATTTCATGAATTATGCATTAGTCTAGGACTAATTGATCTTGATCCTACTAGTATATAGCAATGTACTAACCAGACAGGTACAGTTCTAAGAAGAAAGAAGAATCAGACAAGTTACCACAAAAGGAGCAGAGCACTCGTCTACTCACTCAACAGACAGGTATACAAGGTCAGACAAGTTGACCAAACAACCCGATGAGGAAGCTGGTAAAGCTGAGGGTAATACTAAGGGAATAAACATTTAAAGGGGAATCCTTGATTTCTTAAAGATCCTTATGTTGACTCTTTAGTTTGGTAACAGTCATCTTGTTTGAACCTTGATCATTGACTTAGATTGATATTCATTCTAATTATTCTACTCGACTACCTGTATTACATCTAATCTGTAGTGCTAGAAAAGACAGGTACATATAATCACTTGATGTTCAAAGTAGACAAGCACAATCGAAGGGGGAACTCGTCTTGTGCACGCCAGTCTACTCGTCTGTTCTGGATAGACACGAACAGACAAGATAAGTGTTTCATGATGTAAATACTCTATGTGTTTAAACAAAACGAATTAAGGATATATATGTAATTTGAGTATTGAAAGTTTAAAAAAAAAAAAACTAGAATTGGATGTATACACTCCATTTAATGAGGTGTATATAACCAGTTCGCGCCAAAAACTCTACTGTGCTAGGTCAGAGGAATACACTCCTCTACTCTACCAATAGAAGAGGCGGATTTCAAATTTCACAATACTAAATCACGTAATACTCTCGATTCCGTAAAACTGAATTTCAAAAGACTTTCATACTTAACCATTAGATTAAATCGCTCAATCTTAACCATTGATTCCAAACTCAAGGTTTAACACAACCCACACTACTCGTTCATAACTGCTCACAAGTTTTTATCTCTTGATTCTCATAACTTCTCAAGCTCTCAAGATCTTTCGAAATCTCTTATTCTTCTTACTTATTCTACTATGTCGATTGTTTCGATATTTGATGCCCGTACTAACATGCAAGCAAGGTTCGATCTAGGCAAGTACATTACAGAAGGAAGAGTGCATGTGGAGGGTTCGGTGTTCTTCAAAGGGAATCACACTGAAGACAACAAAGAAATTTTGATTAAATGCTTCAGATGCGGTTTGAGACCCTATTTGGAGGCTTTTCCTGAAGTGGTGCTAGAGGAAGAGGTATTAGAATTTTATTCTACTGCAACTCGACATGGCGACTCGATTGAAGCCTTTGTTGGAAGAAGGCGAGTGGAGATTACTCGTGAATTTCTGACAGAATCTCTGAAATTGCCATCCGGTTCGATAGATATCGAAAGATATGCTGAAGGCAGAGAGTTGAGGTATTTGAGCATTTTCTGTGGAAGGAAGCTGAAATTGAAAAGTGATGGTAAAGTTCCTGTAGTCAAGAAGAAGGAGCTACTTGACAAGTACAAGACTCTTCTTGATATCGCATCAAAAATGTTGCTAGGAGTCACTGGGAGTTTTGACTCTGTGACGCCCCAGAAAGCAAGAATAATGGCTGTGATTTACGATGGAATCACTGAAGGAAACTGGACTAAACTCTTCTTGGACAGATTAATGTATTACAAGAAATTTGTGCAAGTTGACACCAGTACAGTCAACTGGGTGGTAACTGCGAATGTTAGCTTTGGAAACAAGCTAAGTATCATTCTACCCATCTTATTGCCCAACAAGACGAGTTGGAGTAAAGGCAAGCCATTCCATCCTCTAAAGCATTATTTGAAGAAGGAGGCTCTGGCTAAGCAAGCTGCTGCTAGAACGGCTGCCGCCAGACAAGTCCAGATCAATCCTGATGATGCCATGATTGAAGCTGCCTCGTCTAGTTCTGAAGAAGACGAGTCGGGCAGTGAAGGTTCTGAAGAAGTTGAGACTGGTACTAGTAGAAGACTAGTTCAGTATGTGGAAGAGGAGGCTATGATTGAGGCTGAAGGAGATTCGGAAGAAACTCACTCAGACAAGCAGCCTGAGACGAAAGAGGAAGAATTGCAAGTATATCGACTGGTGAGAGTCGAGTCGAGTCCTTCACCAAACAAGTCGACTGAAGAAAAGGTTGGTACTTCTTCTAGAGCTTTGTCAATTCCTCTCTCTATCCCTGTTAAAACCAAGGCCAGATCACTCCGATCTCGTGCTAAACCTGTACCCAAAACCTCGTCAGTGTTGGCAGTGCATCCACTTCGAGCCAACATAACCCCACACACTACTATATTCGATACAGTTGATACTTCTACAACTGTCGAACCACACCAAGCCACATTAACGCCCCAAGAAACCACCATCCAAATTCCTATTACCTCAACAGAATATGTTGAACCCCCCAACCCATCTACTTCAGACAAGACACCAGTTGCCACTGCAACAACTGAGACAGGGACCCCACCTGCTCAGACCCCGTCTGATATTAGATTTGAATCCCTTGTTTATTATCCGATGTGCTTAAGGGAGAAGAGGGTTCGTGCTAAAGTTAGCAATAATCTGAAGAAGAGGCTCTCGTCTATTGAGATAGACACCTCGTCAGAACAGTATGAGAAATTGATTCGAATATGCACATGGGTTGCATTGAAGAAATCTTCTACTGATGATCTATTTGAAGTCATACAAGGCATGGGTGGTATCTCCAATTTTATGGATTGGGAAATGGAGCAAAGGGAGAATAGTGGAGTTCAAGATTATTCAGAACTTCTCCCACCTCATGTTATTACAGCCCTGGTAAAGAGAATGCTAAATGTACCAGATGATGTATTTCCTGCATCACACATGTTTGATGTTGGTATTCAAACTGATGTTGTGGAAGAAAAGTTGACAGCTGAATTAGTTGATGTTGCTGTTCAGACTGATCCGTCTGAGGAAGATGCTGTAAATGTTGATGAAGAAGACACCAACTCAATCGTTTTTGGTGAAGAAGATGATGAGTTTGTTGAAGCCATCTTGTTTAATGAAAATGAGCTAACTGACACTCACTCTACTGCTCATATGTTTCCAGAAGGACTTATAGATGAGTTGAAGACAGAATTAAAGGAAGTAGTAAAATCGTCTATTGAAGTGTTCTTAGAATCAAAGTTGAAGACAGTTCTTGTTGAACAAAATCAGTCCCTAGTTGACAGCTCCAGGGAATTGATAGTTGGAGAAGTGAATAAGATGGATTCTACGTTTCGACAAGAAATGTATACGCAAATTGAAGACTTCTTGAAGAGACAAGTTGACTACTTGGAGAACAGGTCTGTTAATTTTGCTAGGTCATTAGCTGAAGAGTCTAGTAAGATGGAAAGACTATACAGAGTAAAGATTGAGATAGCAGATGAACAAAGACGAGAAGCACAAGATCAGTTGGTGCGTTCTCAAGCTATTCTCACTGAGCTGACTAAGCAAAACACCCTACTGCGTCAGACAGCTGTTCATTTCAAGGATGAGTTGGCCATTAACTCGAAGAAGTTGGAGTCTACTGCTGATCGACTAGACAAGATGAGTCGTGATCAGTCCCAACAAAAGCAGATAGAGCTCGCGGCTGAAGCAATGAAGGAAGCACTGAAAGAAGAAATGACTCGGTTCACTAGTCTATTCACTCTTAAGGCAAGTGATGAAGCCAAAAAGGGGGAAGAGGCAAGTAGAGTTGAAGAGAAGTCAAGTGCAGAACCTGAAGTTAAAGCTGCTGCGACTGCAATAGAAGAGTTAAGATATCCCAAGAGGGGAAGGCTGGTCAAGAAAGCTGATCTTGAAGAAGCTGAAGAACAGAAAAAGAAAAGATTGCTGAAAGGAAAAAATATTGCATCTCCTGAAGTTGAAACTCAGACTAGACAAGTCAAGAGGAAACTTGTTCTAGAGAAGAAGAAAGAAGAACTAGGAGATATTTTAGCTGATATTGGTGATGAAGAGGTTGAAGCTCTTCATAAGAAGCAGAAGCTGGAAGAAATTCATTATGCTAACAAGAAATTGCTAGGAAAGCATATCAAGAATTTGCTGAAGTTGAAGATGCATACATTGATAATTTCATTGATGATGAACATAAAGATGCATGGTTCAAAGTCAAACTGATTTGGGAGTTGGATCACTGGATTATTCGCAAGTTTGGAGATCCAGAGAGCAAAGAAGAGTTATACGCGATTTTTGACAAGTTCATGGAAATTCAAGACAGGAATCTATGGAACTTGGTCATGAGGATTGCAACTGCTGTAAGTTTTAATATTCTTGTTCCTATCTTTCCTAAATGGATTACTCCTATGTTAGGTTCTGGAAAAAGGATCGATTACAACCACATTAAGAAGTTTGAAGAAGACCTACTGGAGAAGGAGAAGATCGAAACTGAAGAACACATGACTATCATTCACAAAAGGCTACTAGATGCTTTTGGTGTTCCAAGTTCTTAAGAAGGTAGTATATCAGATTAATTTTTGTTTTTGCTCTGATACTTAGACTTAGTTTTATTTTGATTAAGTATTTGTAATATCTACTGATCATATTTTGAATGAATGAAAAGATAAGTACTATTTGATGTTTAAGACAAGATAACTACTTAACTAGTCTATTATTGTGGAAAAGATTCAAGTAGTTTTGGCTTCATCAAAAAGGGGGAAATTGTTGGGATATGAATCCTAGAACAAGTCCTAAATGATGAATAAAAGATAAAAGATAAAGTTTTGATAAGCCAAAAGAAGACTTGAATGTTTTCTAAGTATTGACTGATCTAGTCTAGTTAAGTTGAAGTCATCTTGAGCAGATCAGTAGAAATTCAAAAGACAAGTAATAGTTTTTAAGAAGACAAGTATTATTGAAAGATAAGTACGATTTATAAGTACTTCATATTTGTTATTCGTATATGTTAGATTGTTATTGAGCTATGAATAATTGTTGTATAGAGCTCATGTTTTTAAATGTAATAGATAGATTCTTTGTATAGTTTTATAAGTTGACTAAGCTTTATAACAAGAAGCTTAAGGTAATGTAATAGCCTTGTTAGGATTAGTTGATAGGACTAGATTAGTTCTATGTTGTAATCTGAAGAAGTCTACTACACAAGATAAGTAGAAGACACAGTCTACTACTACTACACAAGACAGGTGCGACTTAAACAAGACAGGTCAACTTGAAGTTAGTTACAGAAACGCGTGTTGAAGATAAAAATTGAAGGAGTTAGTTAAGGAATAACTAATTAACTGGAGAAACGCGTGAAAGGATAAGAAGTTTCAGTTAGAAGTTAGTTTTCAAGAAAAGGTTGTTATACAACTGAAAGTTCTTGGAAATAGAATCTATAAATACCTCATGGTATTGGTTCATTGAAGACTACTGAGATACTGATACAACTACTGAAATATTTATACTGCAAGTATTATTGAAGATTCAAGTGAAGAAATTACTCTCAGAGATTGAAGTTCAGAAAGTGAAGCTACGCAAGACAAGTGAAGATCGAAGAAGGCTACTACTGAACGAAGAGAAGTTTTATTTTCGTTTACTGTTTCAAGTTGCTAGTTACTTGTAAAATAGCTAGTAAGATCAAAGATATATCTGGAGATATAATCGAGAAGATCTAAGTCTTATTTCTTGGGACTTAAAGCTACAAGAACATATTACTCGATTGGAAGAGTTAATAAGAATTTCACAACTGGAGTTGTGAGAGTGGATGTAGACAAGTTGTCGAACCACTATAAATCTCGTGTTTGATTTACTTTATTGTTTTGTTTGTTTGAATTGATTAATTGTTTACTTGATTAAACATACATAACTGAACAAGACTAGTTGAGTACATAAAACAGAGTTCTCGAATTAAGTTGAGTATAATCTTTAATTGGGCTCATTGTTATTTCGTATTCCGCACATTGTAATTCTGATATATCGAAAGATTTTAGAAAAGTCTATTCACCCCCCTCTAGACATTTTCTTTAGCTTCTCTCGATATTAACTCAACTTAGGGACCTACAAGATCGAATAAGGTAGATGTGGTAAGAACAATATGCATGTCTTCTATTTGCAATGTTGTGAATGCAGAGTGTTACTATTATGAAATTGAACCTAAAAGTGTGAATGAAGCATTAACTGATGAAAATTGGATAAATTCTATGCATGAGGAACTTAATCAGTTTGAAAGAAATGAAGTTTGGACACTTGTTCCAAGACCTAGTCATACTAATGTCATTGGAACAAAGTGGATTTATAAGAATAAACTGATGAGTCTGGAAACATTGTTAGGAACAAAGCTAGGTTAGTTGCACAAGGTTACACTCAAGTTGAAGGTGTTGATTTCGATGAAACTTTTGCACCTGTTGCTAGGATAGAATCAATTAGATTACTGCTAGCAATTGCATGTTTTATTGACATTAAACTTCATCAAATGGATGTAAAAGCTTCATTTCTAAATGACATATTGAATGAAGAAGCATATGTAGAACAGCCTAAAGGTTTTGAAGATCCACAATACCCGGATCATGTGTACAAACTAAAGAAAGCATTGTATGGTCTAAAACAAGCTCCTAGAGCATGGTATGGTAGGCTTACAAACTTTCTTTTAGAATATGGTTTTATTAGAGGAGAAGCCGATAGGACTTTGTTTATTAAACAGACTAGAGAAGATTTACTTATTGCTCAAATATATGTTGATGATATTGTGTTTAGTTCAACCTGTGATACAATGCTGAACAAATTTGTTGAAGCAATGACAGCAACATTTGAGATGAGTATGGTTGGAGACTTGAATTATTTTTTAGGTCTTCAAATCAAGCAATGTAAGGATGGTATTTTCTTCTCTCAAGGTAAGTATGCTAAAAACTTGGTCAAACGGTTTGGTCTTGAAAGCTCAAAAGTAATGAAAACTCCTATGTGTTCTACTTTGAAACTTTGCAAAGACAATGGTGGAGATGATGTTGATCCAACATTGTATAGATCCATGATAGGTAGTTTAGTTTATTTAACCTCTAGTAGACCTGACATTATGTATAGTGTGTGTGTTTGTGCTAGGTACCAAGCTAATCCAAAGGAATCTCACCTGAATGCAGTGAAAAGGATTATCAAATATGTTTCAGGTACAAGTGAACAAGGGATATGGTACACTAAGGACACCAACAACACATTGATTGGATACAGTGATGCGAATTGGGCTGGAGATATAGATGATAGAAAGAGTACGAGTGGAGGATGTTTCTACATGGGAAACAATCTTATGTCTTGGCATAGCAAGAAACAAAATTGTGTTTCTCAATCCAGTGCTGAGTCAGAATACATAGCTGCAGGAAGTTGTTGCACACAACTATTGTGGTTAAGTAAGATGTTTCATGACTATGGAATTGAAAATAATATCCTCACAATTTTTTGTGATAACACAAGTGCTATAAACATATCTAAGAATCCGGCACAAAACTCACTCACTAAGCACATTAGCATTAGACATCATTTTGTGAGAGATTTAGTGGAGAAGAACATAGTTAAGTTGGAATATGTGCCTACTGAAAATCAAAATGCTGATATTTTTACTAAGGCTCTTGACCTTGAGAGATTCTCATTTCTGAGGAAATCTCTTGGTATGTGTAATATCTGAATAATTCTTGAGAGGATGTTGTCACAAATGCGGTAGCATTTGGGACAACAACCTAAGGTGGTATAGTTATTATAAATTTGATTTATTTCTTATTTTCGTTGAATAATTCCTTTGTAAAATATTCTTGAATCTGAAATTTGTTTGTGCAAAAATAGGCATGTACTACACCTCTCAAAAGCTTGAAAAAAATGAGAATGTTATAGCATACTAAAAGATGCACAAATTCACTGAGTAACTATGGAGCACGGAGTTCACTACTACGATGCCTTCTTTTCAAAAGGTGAATTTTGGTAAAACATCAATAGATTCGTAATCCATTAAGTAAGTATGGGGCACGGAGTTCGCTACTACGATGTACTCTACATGAACAATGGATCAATACGAATTAGATGTTGTAGCACAAAAAGAAGAAATGAAATGAAAAGAAAAATGCTGAAAAATTGGTTACATTGGATAGGTAAAACCTGTGAAAAACCAATGTTGAGGTGTATGTCAAATCCTTGAGCACAACATTACATGATTCAATTATATTTTTATAAGTTGTAATTATTTAATTAATTGTAGGAATTTATTTTATTTATTTATAATTATACTAAGCCACGTTCTTTTATTATTTCAGATTATACGCATTTTTATTTTTAATTAATTCTAGAATATTCTTAATTTAATTAATTTATTAATTAGGATTTTACCCCACTAACTCACCCATGATTTTACTTGTGGCTGAATTTGTGGAGCATTATCGATTTAGTCTAGAATTTTCTTTAAGTCAAGCCTTAATCCCACGTACAGTATTCCAACTACTAAGCTCTCTCTATAAATACTCCCATTTTATGATTTTCTAAGCTTTGTTAATTAACTGAGTAAGTGTAATATTGTTTTTGCAGAATTGTTATAAGCTATTTTGTGTTGTCTCGATTCTTGTGTTGATCTTTTCAGATTCTTGAGTTAAATGGCAGGCAAAAGAGAAACCAACCCACACAATTCAAACTCACCGAACTCAAACTCACAACCGTCATCTCCATCTCTCTCGAACCTCAATACTCTAGCTTCCATGACTGCTTCGCATGAGAACTCACCCCCAACTACCGAAACCGTCACACCCATTCCAGCTACTCCCATAACAATCCACATTCCAAACCAGGCTACACTCTCCGAGCTGAATCAGGCGGTTGAGAATTTTTCTCAATCGATGAGGTCTTCTAATCCACCCATCCTCACGATTGGAGATATGTCCATATATATCTCGCACTACTTACGCACCCAAGAAGTCACCACTATTGCACCTTCTTCGTCCACAGCACAAATGCCCCAAATTGCGAGCCCTAATGTTGAAATAGAGGCCCCGACTGCTACCTCTATGGGGGAGAGCGAGAAGGAGATTGAAGAATCCCCTGTTGCTGCTTCAAAGGAGCCGTCGGATGCGGAGACATCTGAAAGTGAGGACGCTCAGATGGAGGACGCCGAAAAATCCGACAAAACTGACTTTGATGCTTCAAGGTCGGACACTGAACTGATTCCCTTTAAGAGGAACGCTGAAAAAGGGAAAAGAAAGAGGAGCCCAGTTCCAAGAAGACGATCAAACCGAGTTTTTACTCGAGTTGATTACTCAGAATCTTTAAGGAAGAAGAAGAAGTTAGGTGGTGATGTTGCTGAACCGATTCAGGTATTTTCTGAATCCGATGAAGAACATGTGGTGCTTGAGAAGCCAACCAAGTAAAAGGCTGATCCAAAGGGGAAAATGGAGGCAAAGGTTGATGCTGTTCGAACTATGCCTGTAGAACCAGAACCTGATTCAGCCTCAGGGATATTCAGCAAGCCGAAGAAGAATACTGCCTCACATGCTGAATCAAGTGCTCCAGCACCAGAACCTGATGATGGAGATGATTCGAGAAGTGCATCTTATGACAAAAGCTCTGGAAAAGAAGCTGAATCCAGCTCTGAGAAGGATAAAGAACCAAACTCTGAGGAAAGTAATTCTGAGGAAGGTAATTCTGAACCTGATGTAGATTCTGATATTGATGGTTTAGTTGAAAAAATTACCAAGTTGTCTAGGAGAAAACTGTTAATGGAAAGGAGAATTCATGTTGCTGATTTTGATAGTAAGAACTTGATTCAATTCTTAGAGGATAAAAAGTTGATGAAAGCTCTTACTTTGTGTGATACGTTTGTTTCTGATTGGGTGTATGAATTCTATGCTTGTTTAAGGAAGAGTAATGGTAGGAGGAGTTCCCGTTGGTATGGGAATGTACAGTTTAGGGGGAGGTCGGTTCCATTTACCCCAGAGTTGATAAATGATTTCTTAGGAATAGAACCAGTACTTGATGATGATGAACCTGATTTGGATGTTGTTATTGCTTCAATGACTGGAGGATTGTTAACTAGGTGGAAAAATGGAATGCTGGCTAAGGACCTTACATCTCTTTATTCTGTGTTGCATAAATTAATTGTTTATAATTGGATACCCTCTATCAATTCAACTAAAGTGACAAAGGATCAAGCAATCTTGCTTTATAGGATAGTGGTTTTGAAGAAGTTTAATTTGGGATTGACTATTTTCCACCACATGATGAAGTTTAGTGGTGACATTTCTGATAAAGACAACCTTCCATACCCTGTGCTTATATGTTCATACTTGAAGATGCATGGTTTTACCCCTAAGAAGACTGAAGTTCTTAGAGGTAAGGTTCCTTTATACACCATTTCACCTGCTTTACTCATTGGTGAAAGAGTGAAAGATCTGCCCTTGCACAATCCTGGAAGTTCTTCTCAAAGACCAGCTCCTGCTCAACCTCAACCTCAACCCACACCAGCACAAAGACCTGCACAGAGACCAGCTGCACCTAATGCTGCACCAAATGCTGAGAACTTTGGTGGTAATTCTGATACCACATTTTCTGTTCCCAGATCTTTTATATTATTGCAGTTACAACACCTACAGGACCAGATTGATGAGCTCCAATTTATCAAAGATAAGTGGACCAGGCTACTTTCTACTACAACAGGGGGAGTACCACCTTCCACTTCAACTAGAGCTTCTGGAGTTGTTATTGAAGAGCTAAATCCTGAAGCTGAAGGTGTTCATGATGCTACAGAGAATGGAGGAACTACTGCTGCTGCTAACAATGTTGTTGCACTCTTTGCTACAACTTGTTTTATTGAAGAACCAGAGGCTAATGAAGAAGACAAGTTTGCAGATGCTGCTGAAGATGATGAGGATATGGAAATCCTCTATGGTGATATCTGGAACAGATGCTGCAAGACAGGGGGAGTACTGAAGTACAAATGATACATGTGCAGGACCTTGATACTGCTGCTATTGTTATAGCAATTCATGCCATTTTCAGTCCTATTTTTGTCTTTGTTATTCTGTTATGTTTAAGTTAAATTATATTTGTTCTGATACAGTACTATTTATTATTTCTAGTTGATAGGATGGTTATATTTATCTTGCTTAAATTAGTTTGCATTAAATGATAATTGATTACTGCTTTTTGCTTAATTTGTTTTCTTATCATTAAATGTTTACTGCATGGTGAATATGCCTTGTTTATTTTGTTCATTTTGTTTTGTTTGTTTTCTGATCTATGTCCTACATGCTTAAAACTGTTTGCATAAAAATATATTCTTAATTTGCTTACTGCTTTAAAAAGCTTAAAACTGTTTGCTCTAAAGAATAAAATTTTAAATTGCCTACTGCATATGGATTAGTCATGTTTAGTTTTTTGTTTTTGCTCTGTTTTGTTTGGTATATTCTTTTTCTGTTTATTTTTACCTTGTTTTCGAGTCTTACATAAGTCTTAGAATTAATCTGGTATATACTCTTATGCGCTGATTTAATCTTTGATTTTTTGTAAAGTTATATGTTTTGTAAACAAGTGTACTGTTTATACTTGTTTTGGTTTTGAATAAGGTTACTTTGATCTTATGGCACGGATCTTAGTAAAATTATTATTGATCTCTTTTTGATTTGATCCAATGGTTACAACAGGTATTGTCTTGACTAGTATTTAGACTTGATGTTAACCTCACCGAAATACATAATACTGAGTATGTATAGAAATATATGTGCATCAGGTGTGTTGTAGTCGAAAGGTCAAATTGGGAGAGATTGTAGATGTTGTTAACTCTTAAATGCTTTAACATTATCAACAACATCTTAATTTGACCTTCCTTGATTTATTCTAAGTCCTTTCTGAAATGTTACATTAAATGTTGGACTAAATGCTCTCACATTCAGGTACGATTCTAGAAGTTTCTACAAGAGTCTGGAACCTGGAAGATTCCAGAAGGGGTAGTTAGTATATAAGACATTTCACCTATAGAGTTTAAAAATAAGAACAACTTATTTAAAAGTTAGAAAGAAGGACAATTGAGTTTATAAATGTACAATTATAACCTTCCTTTCTAATTAAATTCGAAAGTTGAATATTCAATTACTATAAAATATTATATTCAAATTAGTATTTGTTAAAAACAATAATAATCGGAAATCGCGGTCATTAATACTCTCGAAAGTTCAAACATTCCTAAAACAGAGCTGGAGTATTGGAGAAGCTAATTTACATAATTTTCGGAAGAGAGGTGCAGAATGTGTTATCCAACTATTAACTAAGACTTTTTCAACTCTGAATATTTTTAAAAATTATTATTCAATAATAAATATATGCAATACTTTATAGAAAAATATACAATAACGCGTTCAAATATTAGATATAATAATTTATAATTATATAGAATAAATATTAATGATTGTCATATTAATGATAATGGTAACTTCTCCATTAAATTTAAATGACTTAATGTTATCTTTATGGGAACTAAAAAAAAAACGGTTTAAGCACCCGAATAGACAATATTAAACAATCTGGATGGAAAAACGTAGAAAAAAAAAAATAAAGAAATACATACGATGTAATTACTTAAGTAATGTGGAACAGAATGTATGCTTGAGTATATGCAAAAACAATATGCACATTGTAATATGTGTCGTTCATATGCAAAATACACCAGTTTTATCTATATTTATGATTACTATGATAATCATAGTATTATTACGTAAATGATGGTTTTATCACCTAACCAAAATATATAATATAATATAAAAAAACTAAATATTCGACAAAAACAAAATTGTTCCACAAAATTTTATTATGCAAAAGTGGATATCAAAATAAAAAATTCATTTTAGAAATTGTAAAATATAATATTATTTATATAAAAATCACCATTGAATATAACTATGTTTGAAAAGGTCAAATATAAATTGTTGGTTTGGACTACGTGAAATAATTGTGGGGGAGTAGTGGATATATTTAAAATTAATAATATTATATTAATGATGATTGAATTAAAACTTGTGGATTGTAACTTTCAATGAAATGTAACTGGTAATAACTGCCCATAATTATGATTGGTAAATTAAAATCTTTTAATATTAATATTATATTTGTATGCATTATTTTAATATAAGATTCATTATTCTGATATTATATTAATGATGATTGAATTAAAACTTGTGGATTGTAACTTTCCATGAAATGTAACTGCTAATAATTGCCCATAATTATGATTGGTAAATTAGAATCTTTTAATATTAATTTTATATTTGTATGCATTATTTTAATATGAGATTTATTATTCTGGTAATGAAGACATATCTATTTAATGCATATATTGAAATATATGCTAAAATTTAGAGCATATGTGAAAATATACGTTGCATATAAGCTTAGATTGTAAACCATGTGCAAAAAAATATCATCTAAACAAAAAAAAAAAAAAAAAAACATACGCAAAATATAACAAAATATATTTGGAATATATCTTGCTAAATTTGTTATTACAAATTGTTCACAATATTACTTAACCACTATTAAAAAAGTATGAAATTATATTTAGTACTCCATATTACATAATATAATTTCTTTAATATATGAACAAAAGATTATATATTAATAAAAATACAGTCTGCAAAATAATATAAATATGGATATTTAATTCAGGTATAAATCCAATTCATAAGAAGACTACTGAATATATAATAATGTGATTAATGAATACAAACTACATGATCAGTCCACCTTAATCAATATGATTAACCAAATATCACATTACAACAATTAAATATAGAAGGACAATGAGAAAATGTATATATCAGTATATTAAATTGATATTTATTAAGAAATTTGATAAATAAAACCAGAAAAGTGGTAAAACACCAGTACACCAGAATCATAATGCATAAAATAACTAAATCTTATAAACAAGATACTGCAACTGAACTACTCTGCAATATGGGCCACATACCAATTATTTCATTAACAATTTCTTCGAACATTGAAGATTGTTGAACACGGATCAACTTGGTTTTCTCCTCGAATTCGAACTTTAAAATCACAGCATATTACATCTCTGATTCTGTAAATTAGCTTCTCTAATTAACTCGTTCAATAAAACCCTAAATCGCATAATATAAAACAGTGACGATGTAGAAAATATCGAAGATCAGACTTTAGGTA
Organism: Galeopsis tetrahit; assembly: GCA_963675135.1. Lineage (NCBI taxonomy): Eukaryota > Viridiplantae > Streptophyta > Magnoliopsida > Lamiales > Lamiaceae > Galeopsis > Galeopsis tetrahit. The sequence continues at coordinate 53,382,691 of OY776124.1, read as the reverse complement.
TTTGGAAGAACCATGAACTAATCGAATTATTGATTATTGCATTAAGACAACACCGAATAAAATTGCATACCTTGATAATGGAATGATTCTCGTATGAGATATCGCAGATCAGACTTTATGTATTTTGGGCAGTTCGGTGATGATCGCATATCGCAGATGGGATTTGGGTATCGAATTATTGATTATTGCAGCAACACCGAATAAAATTGCATACTTTGACAATGGAATGATTCTGGTATGAGATATCGAAGATCGGATAGTTGACAAAATCAGATCGCAGAAATGAACAACCACCGAAAATGAATCCACGGCAGACGAAGAGCGTGAGAAAGCTAACCGCCGACGACGATCAAACTAATCGGCAACGAGAACCAAGATTAGAGAACCAATATCCCTCAAATCGTCGGATGAAAGTAATTGAGCGATTAAATGTGTGAATCAATTAAATCAAATTTGAAAAAGAAAGTGAATTAGGTTAAATCAATTTCTGCATTTTAAGGAAGTTTCAAAATTGAAGGACAAATGGATTTAAAATTTCAATTATAATTTAAATTTCAATTTGAATAACAAATGCGTGAAAAATAGTATTTCAAATTCGAAATTTATTATATTAATGAATTAATATTGTTTTAAGACCAAGGGGTATAATTGTATATTACCACATCAATTTGACCTTAATTCTAATATTATAATTTTTTGTCTCTATTTCTAGTTGTGTCTATAGGATTGTCCCTTATCTTAGTTAAACTCATTCCAGAATGTTGGAGAACGTGATAGAAGAGTTTGGAGCAGTTTAGAACGACCTGGAAGATGGAAGATGGAAGAAGGATTTAGAGAGATCATGGAAGTTGAGCTCCTAAAAAATAGGATCTCATAATGGAAGGATCTATAACTCGGTTATTGCTCTATAAATACCGCTAGAGTCTTTCATTTCAAAGCATGCACTATTCGAGTAACACCTATTCTAAGCGTTCATCCCTGGTTAGGAGTTAGGGTCAGTAGTTGTATCGTTTAATGTACACCGAGGGATACCACACATTCCCGTGTATTTAGTTCTAGTCTTGTATCGAGTGAGAGTCAATCATAGATCAGATTAGTTCTTTAGACAGTGTTCTTACACTTAAGTCTGTTTGCGGATTCAGACACCTACCTCGATTGTAGTTTCAGTTGTGGAATGTTGAAGTAATTGTTGAGACATTTCACACGACATTTTCGTAACTTAGGAACTAAGTTATTGTTTTCGCCGTAAGGCTTAGCATATGTTTTGTTATTAATAAAATCTATGTTAAAAATTATTCCATTGTGTTCTTATTGTGTTTTAGTGTTTTAGACTTCCGCTGTGTACTGTGTTTATTTTTTTTATTCTGTTAGAGTTAATGCTACACTAATTGTCTCAACATTCAGTGTAATATTGTTCTGTTTTTTTTACTTAAACACTAGATACAACCCCACGAACACTTTCACTTTTAACACACTAAAAATAGATGTGTTTATAAGTACCTTTTAAATACATTATATTTTAAGTGTGTTAATAAGTATGTTATTTACACACTAAAAAAACAAATCGTGTTAATATTAACTCTAATGTCAATTCTAACAATCCAAAATTAATATTAATTTTTATTTTATTTTATATTTGAATGATAAATTTTTTTTTTTCTTAGATGATTTTTTTTTTCATAAATTAAAATTTTAAGAATAAATAAAAATTAATTCCTTTAAAAAAAAAATAAGAGTACCATTTCCTGTTTTAAAAAAAAAAAAAGAGTACCATTTCCTAACGTCCAAATCATGGAGTATTTTTATATAAGAGTTCTGTTTTTTTAATTTACACAACTAAAAAAATTATTTGTACTGCATTTTATAATATATTACATAAGTTGTTGAATAATGGTAAAGTCATCACATGTACAAAGATTGAGTCTCCGGCCATCAAGGCGTGTTGGGTGACTTATTTGTTTATATTTAATTTATCTCCTCATTATACTTTATATTTAATTAATATATAAATGTGCATTTTAGAGTGTAATAACATCTAATTTATCTCTTCATTTTAAAGTGTGATAATATCTTATTCGTTTATCCCTACACAACTTTAGACCATACATAAAATTAATGTGATAATTATAGAGAAAATGTGACTACACATATTTTATTATAACATTTTTACATGTCTTTAACAACAATTTTTTTTTCGTAGTGTGGGCTAAAAAGTATTGTCAGTAGATCATTAGCTTTGTTAATAAAGTAGAAAAAATACTTAAAAGTTAACTATTTAAATATAACTAGTATTTATCCCGTGCGGTGCACAGTTTATAAATTAATAAACTTATATAAACAGCGTGATGTTAATAAATGATTTTTTTGTATACATACCATAGAATTAAATATCATATGTGTGAATCTTGGAGTATTTTTTATATATAGTATGAATGTTAAATTAAGGATTGCAAATTATTTGCGGACTAAAAAAATGAGTAGAAAGCCTGTTTAATAGTATAAAGTCTGATGAATACATCATCAATTTGTAAATTAACTCAGGCAACAACAATTGTGTGAATTGAATCGTTCCAAATTGAATCTTTCTCAATCAAGTTAACCTTTGTAAAGCTTAATTTCAAATCAGCGGTCAAAGGCGTTGGACAGAGAGGAAGCAAATCGAAAATTAAAAACTCAGAATATTTGTTAGAAGAATCAGACTAAAAAAATGAGTAAACAAAACAATGAATGGAGAAAGCACAACATTGAGAGTATTCATTTTGAAATCTGCAATTTTGGGGATAATTTGTTAGAAGAATTGATGATAAAACATACAATGGAGAAAAAAAGAACAAAAAATTACGGGAAAAAGGGTGGAGAGAGTAGAATGGAGAATGAAAGGATAATAGATTTTAAAAAAAGTTTGACCATAATTTGTTAGGGAAGAAGATTATAGAAGAGCGAAAATTGGTGGAGAAGAGAATAATGAAGAAACTAAGAAAAATTGATGGGCACAACAGGAGAGATGAGAGAGAGGAGAGAGAGGAGAGAGAGAATGAAAATAAAGGAAGAGAGATTAAAATAATTTTAAAAGATGATATTTTACTAGTGGGGCTCACAAAAATAATAATATTTTTAATACTTCAACATTTAGACGAGAACTTGCTCAAGAAGCCACTATTCTGTTATTATATATATATATAAATGTACACATTTTAGTTAGGGATGGCAATGGGCCGGGTCGGGCCGGGTACCTAGATACCCGGACCCGACCCGTTTCAATTCGGGTCCGGGTCGGGCCGACCCGTTCGGGTCACGGGGCGGGCCGGGGCAAATCGGGGCGACCCATTATAATTTTTTTTTATAAAAAAAATTGAAAAATAATTATTATTTTTAAAAACATATAACATAAAATTTAGATTTGTATTGAAAAATAAATAAAATAGTGTTAGAAGCATGTTTATAAATTTATTTTCACATTTATGAAGGTGAATTATTGTTATATATATTAATAAACATCAAAATATTGAAGATATATTATATTTATATGTATAATATATATAAAAAATTAATATAAAAACGGGTCACGGGTCCGACCCACGGGTCGAGGGTGATATCCGGACCCGCCCCATTTCAATACGGGTCCGGGGCGGGGCGACCCAAATAGCACGGGTCGGGGCGGGCCGGGTTGAAATTGCCATCCCTAATTTTAGTGGATGGAAAAATAAGATTGAACATGTTTTTAATGGACATAGGAAGTATTAATTAACACTTGAAAATACGTGAAATTGGGAGTATATAATTATAATACGCAATACCCGTTTTTTGCTTACCTGCTTCCACTTTCTTCCTTCGTCCAACCCAATACGCAATACCCGTTTTTTACCCGCTTCCACTTTCTTCCTTCGTCCAACCCACTTCTTCCTCGCGATCATGGCATGTTCTTTTTTCATGTTTTCAAATTATATTTTTTATTTCACGTTTTTCATTCTCTATTTCTCAATGTGTTACTATATAAACTATCATGTGTTACTATATGAACAACTACATGTTACTATAACTATGTAGTAACACATACCTGTTCATACAATATGAATATGCACATGTATGTATTACTCCTCCGACCATTTTTATAATTTCTATTCGTGTTGGACACGTTTTTAAAAAAAAATTAATGAATGTATGTATTACTCCTCCGACCATTTTTATAATTTCTATTCGTGTTGGACACTTTTTTTTAAAAAAAAACTAATTAAAAGTGGAAGCTTAGGGTGAAGATAAAATAGAAATAAAATACTCCGTACTATGTATGGGTATTATTTCTTTTTTAGGAAATGAAAATTATATAATTGAACAAACAAAAAAGGAAAGATAAAATTAAAAAAATTGATAGAGGGAGTACTACATATAGTAACGCATACCGATACTAGTTCATATTGTAACACATGATTGCGATTATCTATTAATTTTTAGAATCATCCATATTGTGTGTGTGTTTTTCTGCAAAAATTCTTGTGTAACAATTACATACTCCCCACCATAGTGAAAGCTACATATAAGTATATTGTATTTACATGAGTAATGAGAGATTACATAAGTGGTTTATATAGATACAATAAGAAGAGAACTTTTCATATATAAAAGATATGGAGAATATATAAAAATAATATCTACAATATTATATTTGTATATATTCTAATATGCCCCCTTAAGATGAAACACTATTGGTGATTCCAATTTTGTTCATAAGAAGTTGAAGACGAGGACGGGATCAACAGACGACACATAAGCTGCTGTGATGATCGAGATGAATGACGCCGAACGAACAAAATAATTATATATGGTAAGCGGTGTTTTGCGTATGGAGAAAGAGGACCTGCACCTTATAAGCGATATGTATGTTTTTCTTGTTGTTTGTGGTGAGCGAAGCAATAGAGAGAGGAAGAATGCGGTCTCGTTTTTTATGAGTATACAGTACAACGAAAGAAGAACATAGAGTGTGTTCTTGGACGACAGTTTCAATAAAGAGCAAAAAAATGTGTTTTTGATGAAGAAGACAGTGCTTCTTGATTGGGCAGTTAATTATGGCGTGAGCCTATAGACTGGATCCATGATATTTCTAGTTTGACTAGAAGAATTGGTAGCGATATGGCTAACCAAATCTTGAAGAAAACAAATGAGACTATATCTAGGAGATTGGTAAATATAACTGAAAGTGTGTGTGCGTGCGAAATTAGAGACGTTGTCTGTCGTGTTGGCACTGTTCAGACAACACTATGCAACGGAAGTTAAATTGCACGTAGTGAAAATGGAAGTATTCAAAATTTACGTAGATTATAAAATAATCTACGCTGTTCACTATATAAAAATATGTGAAACGAATTAAAGCCTTTACAATTAAAAAGACAGTTAGACAAGTTGGTTAGAAGCTAAGGCGGTTTGCTATATTTTAGAAAAGGGCCTTGTGGTCTTTTAGAATGGAGATTGAACGTTAGTATTAATAGGGGGAGATTCCCTTAGAACATGCATTGTGTAATTTTGGAATATTGGAATTGGGCAGCTTCAGCTGATTATCTTGAATCTTCTATTTTCTTTTGGCTACTCTTTCGTACTCTACATCAATTTGGTCCGACCTGCCGTTCAATGACGAGAACGGAGTCTCGTTTGGATGCCGTCGAAGCGGCCATCACAGCCCTCCAGAATTTCGGTTAGAATGTGGAGAGAGCAGTAGCCGTACTCCAGGTTTCGACAGCCCCCACGGAGAAAACGGTTGCCACCGTCGAACAAGCGGTGGCCACGTTAAACACCAATTTCGACGACATTCACTCCCTTCTGCAATAGATGGTCAAACCTGCTCATCCCGACGCCTCTTCTTCCGCGACCAGCTAACACCCCCACCTCTGGCATCTCAACCGCCCAACCCCCAACATCCTCCGGCCCCGTTACAACCCCCTGTTCCTGCTCAACCGCTTCGACACGGCCCTAATACGGTCCAAACTAAGTTGAAACTTCCTAAATTCACCGGCGAAAATCCGTACGGATGGCTTTCTCGTGCGGAGGAGTTCTTTCGTCTTGACAACACTCCCCCGGCGATGCGCCTTGATCTGGCACTCGTCGCCATGGAAGGAACGACTCTTCAATGGTTACAATGGCTCATGTCCCAATTTCCGAATCTTGATTGGCAGAAATTTACCCTTGAACTCATTCGCCGGTACGGCACCGACCCGCACGCAAACCCCTTCGAGACCCTCGCTCTTACCCGCCAGTCCGACTCGGTCGAGGACTACGTCGACCAATTCCTCGCCCGCATGGCGACAGTCCCAAATCTTGATTCTTCTCATGCCCTGGGGCTTTTCTTGCACAGCCTCCGCGATGACATTCGCCTTCGGATTCATTCTAAGGATGCAGCAAATATGTGCCACACAATTCAATTGGCCCGTGAAATTGAACAACGTCTTTCGGCAACCAAGGGTTCTCGGTTTCAGCCAACCTTCGGTCGCGGCACCCCTCATGTTCGGTTCTCGGCCCCGGGCTCCACTACCCGCCCAGGCCAACCGTCGTTTGGCCCAAAGCCCGCCGTCGCTGGTCGGCCACCAGATGCCCACGCCCCGACTGAGTCCTCGGGATCCCCGATGCCCAAATATATGTCCCATGAAGAGTTCATGGATCTCCGACGGAAGGGGTTATGCTTCAAATGTCGCGAACCTTACTCCCCAGTGCACGTATGCTCGGCCAAATCACTCCGGATTACTATCCTCGGCGACGACGACCTTCCGCACGACTATATCGACTTAAACCAGCCACCGCCCGAGCCCGAAGTCTTCGATCCCTCTCTCCAACACTTGGAGGTGTCCGCGGCAACCACGTCCGGGTTCGACGGGCCACAAACAATGAAATTACGGGCCACTATAAACAACGTACTCCTGATCGTGATGATCGACAGTGGCGCTTCACACTGTTTTATCGCTACATCGTTTACTAATAAACTCGGCATTTCCTTTTCAGGTGGGGCTGCTTTACTAGTCGTTCTTGGCGATGGCTCCACTACAAAACCGACGGTGTCTGTTTGGGCCTCCAAGTTCTCATCGTCGATACCATTTTCTTGGTCGAGGCATACGCCTTCCCAATCGGCGGTGTGGACCTCATTCTGGGAATTACGTGGCTCGCCACTCTTGGAGACGTTCGCATCAATTGGGCAACCATGACAATGCAGTTCGACTACTGGGGCCGTCGTGTGACCCTGATCGGTGAACCTGGCCTCGCCCGTCGACAAATCTCAGCGGTGTCAACCGCTAAAGGTGACCCCGCGGACCAACAATTCCTCGCCTTTCCCCTGGAATTAACGTGCATCTCGGCCCGTCCTCCCATCGACCTTGCTGTTCAGTCTCTCCTCGATGCTTTTCCCACAGTCTCGGCACCGCCGACCGGCCTCCCACCTAGACGCACGTGCGACCATCGCATTCCCTTGCAACCGGGCTCTTCGACAGTGGCAGTTCGGCCATACCGCTATAGCGCGGCAAAAAAGGATGAAATCGAACGGCTTATTATCGACATGTTGGCCTCCGGCCTGATCCAACCTAGTACCGGGCCTTACTCGAGTCCGGAAACGTTAGTGCACAAAAAAGACAGAAGTTGACGGTTTTATGTGGATTACCGTGAACTAAACAAAAGAACCATCCCGGACAAGTATCCAATCCCGGTCATCCAGGAACTCTTAGACGAGCTTGCTGGCGCGGCCGTATTTTCACACCTCGACCTACGGTCGGGTTACCACCAGATTCGCTTGGCACCCGACGACATTGAAAACACAGGGTTCCGCACTCATTCGGGCCATTACGAGTGGCTGGTTAAGCCATTTGGGCCTTACAACGCCCCTGCGATCTTCCAATTGGCAATGAATGATCTATTCAGACCCTGGCTGCGCAAGTTTGTTTTAGTATTCTTCGATGATATACTAATTTACAGCCCTTCTTTGCAGGACCATCTAGGCCACCTTCGCTCAGTCCTCCAAGTGCTGGCAGCCGCCTCCTTCGCAATTAACCCCAAGAAGTGTGCATGGGTACAAAATGAGATAGAATACCTGGGTCACATTGTCGCGGCAGATGGTGTTCGTATGGACCCAGCTAAAGTGGTCGTCGTCCTACAATGGCCGCAACCAAGGACTCTCAAAGGCATCCGGGGGTTTCTTGGGGTGACCGGCTACTATCGCAGATTCATTAAGGACTACGGAAAAATCGCTCAGCCCCTCACAACCCTACTGAAGAAGGAACATTCACAATGTACGTGGCCCCAAGACGCCCACTCTGCCTTCACGGCTCTCCAAACGGCTATAACCTTGGCCCCGGTCCTCGCCATTCCCAGTTTTACCACCCCATTCGTCCTCGAAACAGACGCCTCCGGCCGTGGCCTAGGAGCAGTTTTGATGCAACAAGGACGCCCTGTTGCATACTACAGCAAGGCGTTATCCGAACGCTCCGCAAACAAGTCCACGTATGAAAAAGAATTGATGGCTGTCGTTCTGGCCGTGCTGCATTGGCGCCCGTATTTGGTCGACCGAAAATTCACGATAAAGACCGATCATCGAAGCCTCCAGCACATCCTTCGGCAGTCGATCGCCTCGCCGGCCCAACAATACTGGACATCTAAGCTAATCGGGTTCGACTTTACAATTGAGTACAAGCCGGGGTATTCCAACGCCGTCGTTGATGCCCTCTCTCGAAGGACAGCGAGGTCAGCTTAATGGCAGTCTCCTTTCCATGCTGGGTCGACTGGGATAAATTGCGCGTGGCGACTCGAGTTGACCCCGTATACAGCCCTGTTATTTCGGCCCTCACAAGAGGCAACCTAATCAACCAGCCTTATCCGTTAATAAACGGAATGCTTTACTACAAGGATAGGTTGGCGATCCTATCTTCGGGCGACTGGCCAGGCCTCATGTTCGCTGAATTCCACGCTACTCCCACTGGGGAACATTTTGGCGCTTTCCGCACCTATAGATGGATCGCCGTTAACATCTATTGGCCAGGCATACTGCGACAAATAACTAGGATGGTGGCCGAGTGTTTAGTGTGTCAGCGAAGCAAGGCCGACACGCGCACCCCGGCGGGTCTATTACAGCCGTTACCCATCCCTTCTCAGATTTGGAAAGATTTGAGCATGGATTTTATTTCGGGACTACCTCGCTCGAACACCCGCGACACAATATTGGTCGTGGTCAACAGACTCTCTAAGGCAGCACACTTTATAGGACTTACACACCCATTTTCGGCCAGAACGATCGCACATGAATTTGGCCGCGAAATTGTTCGTCTCCATGGTATTCCACGCTCGATTGTATCTGATCGGGACCCCTTGTTCTTAAGTGCTTTTTGGACGGAGCTCTTTCGCGCCACCGGAACAAAATTACGAATGAGCTCCTCGTACCATCCGGAAACGTTTGGTCAAATGGAGGTGATGAATCGCTGTCTTGAAACATATCTCCGCTGCTTCATTTCCGACCATTCGACTCGCTGGGCTCAGTGGCTTCCATGGGCAGAATTCTGTTTCAACACATCGTTTCACACGGCCACGGGATGCACTCCATTTCAAGCAGTATATGGTAGACCACCTCCGTCCATCACTCGGTTTCTGCCAAGGAAAGTACGAGTTAAGGCTGTGGCCGACGACTTGGCCGAAAGGGATTCTATTCTTACGTTGCTACGTCGGAATCTGGAGCATGCGCAACAACGAATGAGACATGCTGCAAATCTCCATCGTCGCGATGACGAATTCCAGGTAGTTGACAAAGTATTTTTAAAATTCCGACCTTATAGGCAATGCTCGTTGTTTCGCAGGTTGAACGTGAAATTGGCTCCTCATTTTTTTGGGCCTTTTGAGGTCGTGGCTCGCATTAGCGCTACAACTTACAAATTGAAGCTCTCCAATGGTTCTCGCGTGCATCCGGTATTTCATATTTCCTAGCTTCGTCGCTTGGTCGGAGCGCATGCAGTAGTCCAGACTCTTCCGGACGACTTTATTCTTCCAGGGCCGGAATTTGAGCCCGCAGCAGTCACCAGGGTTCGCGATATTTGGCGTGATGATGATCGTGTTCGACAATATCTTGTTTCGTGGAAAGACCTGTCCGCTGACGATGTCACTTGGGTGGATGAAGACATCTTTCGTCAGCAGTTTCCTTCCTTCCGCCTTGAGGACAAGGCTGCTCTTGAGGGGGAGGGAGTTGTTGTGTATCAACGTCGTAAGACGAAATTAAAGCCTTTACAATTAAAAAGGCAGTTAGACAAGTTGGTTAGAAGCTAAGGCGGTTTGCTGTATTTTAGAAAAAGGGTCTTGTGGTCTTTTAGAATGGAGATTGAACGTTAGTATTAATAGTGGAAGATTCTCTTAGAACATGCATTGTGTAATTTTGGAATATTGGAATCGGGCAGCTTCGGCTGATTATCTTGAATCTTCTATTTTCTTTTGGCTACTCTTCTGTACTCTACATCATACAACCTCTTAGAGGTGTACAATATAATGAGTGTAAGAAATTTACTAGATCCTACGAAACTATCTCTCTCATAGATTTATGCATATAACCTAGTAAATAAGACCATGATTAAACATACTACTATACGGGTTTACAATAGTATGAAAATCTACAAGAAGAAACAAGTGTTTTTGTTAGGATATGAATCCTAATACAAGTTCTAATTGATGAAAGAAGTAGTTTTGATAAGCCAAAAGTAGACTTGATTATATTTCTAAGTGTTGACTGGTCTAGTTATGGAAGTCGTCTTGTGACAAGATCAATAGAGTACAAAAGAAAACAAAAGAAAGAAAAGAAAAGACAAGTACAAATTATAAGTACTGTGAAAATAAACTAAGTAATGAAGTTTCATATAGGTTTTATGATAAGCTTATAATTGTTGTATAAAAGCTTATGTTTTATGTTTATATTGATGTATAGTTTATAGGATGACTAAGCTGAATTTATAAAGCTTAAAGTAATGTAATAGTCTTGATAGGACTAGTATAGTTCTACATGAAGTCTACTGGAAGAAGACTACAACAAGACAAGAAGACTTGCAAGACAAGACAAGTGTTTAGAAGCTGTGAAATATTCTAAGTGTCGAAACAAGACAAGTCAAGTACGCGTGAAGATAACTGATTAAAGATAAGATCGTATCTAGAAGAGAAGATATGAAGAGTTAGTTATGGAATAACTAATTAACTGAAGAAACATGTGAAGAAATAAGAAGAAACAGTTACAAAGTTGGTTATCAAGAAAAGGTTGTTGGAATAACAAACTTATCTTGAGAAGTGAAGTCTATAAATACTTGAAGACTTTGAACGATTGAAGACCACTGTTACTACGAAATCAAGAGCGTACATTTGAAGTATTCAAAGCAAGAGAAACTCACAGAGTTCAAGCAAATTCAGAAGTTAAAGCCAGAAGAGAAGACAAGTCATATTCGAAGAAGGCTACTACAAATTAGAGAAGTTTTTTTTTAAGTTTCTGTTGTTTCAATAGCTAGTTGTTAGATCGAAGAAGCACTTGGTAGTGTTTTCGAAAAGATCGAAGTCTTATTTCTTGGGACTTAAAGCCACAAGAATACTCGAAGAGAAGAGTTAATAAAATTTCACGACTGGAGTTGTGATAGTGGATGTAGACAAGTTGTCGAACCACTATAAATCTCGTGTTTGATTTACTTTACTGTTTTATTTGTGTTTGATTGATTACTTGTTTAATTGATTAATCTGCATATAGAATAGACAAGATCAGTGTTCATTCGAAATAGTTGAGTATAAATCTTAAGGGCTCATTGTTAATTCTGATATTTCGCATTGTGTACTTTGATATTTTGAAAGATTTTTAAAAGTCTATTCACCCCTCCCCTCTAGACTTTTACTAGCTTACTCAATCTTACTACTCAACTAGGGACCTACAGTTTTCCTAACTAGAAGCGTATAACGTTCTATAAACTAGTAATCAATTTCAGCTTTTATTCTTGTATATCTTGTGTTACGGTATTTATAGGCATGAGGTACGAATTACTTTCAACTCCTATGATCATCACAACCGTGAGATCAAGTGGTTTCTATAACTTCTCTCCACATCTCCTTGAATATAGGACTTGTTATTTCATGTCCAATAATTTCTCACTCCCACGCAGTTGCATGATCTGGTGTTGCCCACGTCTTCTAATTACTTTGGGGACATTATTAGACAATAAGTGTAAGATCGGAGTTAGTGAGAAAAGGAAGGGCAAATTCTGATGTTGTCATAAGTGTTGGGAACATTAAATACAACACTCGACTGTTTAGTGTTGGATCATTAAACAAAACACTTATATCAACATCAACAATACCTAACTATCGAAACGGTAATGCGAACACTAAGCAAGACGTTAGATTGGACTAAGGTCCTATTCTTTTTCTATAAAGTTTTTGGCGAAGGTAGTAGGTAGGAATTTGTTAGAGTGGACTTGTATTGATTTGTTGTAACTGATGGGGCATTTCTGGTGCTCCATGTTCATACTAATGAAAGTTTTGCATCCTTCCAAAAAAAAAAAAGTCTCTTTTTTTATTTTATTTATGCTTATGTTAATGTTTACTACCATTTACTGGAACTTTTGCCTCCTTACTTCCATCTTTCATTTAGATTTATTTAATTATGAGAAATATTATATAAATTCTTAGCGTATTAATTGTACAATTATGTGATAATGTAGTATTTGCCTTAGGTGAAGTTAATTGTATATAGCTCAGAATTAAATAAAATGTTATAAAAGTCGGTACAAGAGGGCAAGCAAATTAATGATTTTGGCCATTAGAATTCATCATCCGCGCAAGCTGGATACATAATTAATTAACTTAATTAAAAACATATATCTCCACTATTATCGACTGAGACCACCATCCCTTCAGACCAACACACTTGGGAAATTGCATGATCCGTGACCTGTTAAATATATAATAAACACAAACATTACTTTAATTCTTCGAAACATTATACTGATATGGGCACGAAAACTAAAAAAAAATGATAAAGTGTGTGGAAATCTGTAATGACATAGAGAGTAAGTAAGTGAAAATTTTGATGATAAGAGTTGTTTTTTTAGGGTGAAAACTAATGTTGAAACTGATGAAGTTAAATACTAAAAATGAGGTGGTTTAGTGTTTTTTGGATGTAGAGAAAGGTAAAAAGTGTAGTGTACGTACTAGGGTCAGTGATGGTCTGAACAGCAAGGCCATCGAAGTAGCAAGATTCACCAGAGCTCCTAAACTTGGCCCAATACGAGCTGAAGGCGTAGCTTGCATGCGACACAACTGATACTGGCTCGTAGCAGTCTTTCCCCGGTGCCAGATCTGCACATGTTCCATTCCCTTGCTTGCAGCTCAGATCCAACGCCGCCGCCATCTCCGACACCCTCTCCGTCTGCGCCGCCACGCACCATATCTTCCCCTTGTATGGCTTGTTGTTTACCGGCACTTCCGAGTTTGGAAACCCTGCTTTCACCCTATCAGGGCACGTGTTGCTCAAGTCTATCTGCACTCCAACACGTATTAAAAAAAATTCAGTAGGATGAAACACCAAGTGAAACCACAAAAAGATTTATGAATTACCTCATAAATGGGGCTTCCCGTGTTGTTAAGCAGCCCCCAGTGCCTCTCGGTTCCTGGCCCGGGCTTCTGATTTTCATCATAAAGTGAAAATACAAACGTCGGAATCTCCACTCCGGGCCTCAGCGGCGTCCCGAGTGGTGGCTCCGACGCCATTTTCTCCACAAGGTTACACATATAAGTAGCTGCATTGTTCACATTGGCACCCGCTTCATCAATATCCCCTTCATGCGGCCACCCCGTCTCCGCCACCGCGATCTTTATGTCATCAAACCCTAGCTTCCCCATCGCAAACGCCACCGAGTCGATCATTTCGTCGAGCAGGTTCGTGTAGTTCAACCCGCTCCCGGGGTCCATGTACGTCTTGTTCCCCGCCTTGAGAAGCGCGAAATCCAGACTAATGTTCGACGGGTTTTTCGACCACGGGAAGTACGGGTAAACGTCGAGGAAGAAAAACGAGTTCGTCCCGTTCAAAAACCTAAGCAACGACTCTATCACTTCCGTCGGGATGTCCGACCGGAATTTCCCGCCAGAAGGCGGGAAAGACGAGTCGACTATGTCCATCGCGACGGGCGTCCCGACTTTGATGTTGTGGATGTTGTGTTCTTTCAAAGATTTCTTTAGGTTTCGCATGGCGGGCACGAGGTTGAGCCACATTTTTTGGTCGTCGTAAGTGAAGACTTCGTTGCCAACGAGGACGAAGCGAATCTTCGTGTTGGGGTACGATAGGATGTTGTCGTGCACCCAAAGGTGCGCGGTCGATTGATTGTTGGCAAGGGAAGAGATTTGGTCGTTCGGGATCATGATCGACACGTGTATGTTCGTGCCAGATAAGAGCTTCAGGACTTCGGGACTGGCGTCGTAGAGCTTCACGTTCTCGGTGTTCATGGATTGGAGAAGCTCGATTGATTGGTAAGGAGATGGTAGGTTGTTGCCTAATCGTCCGTAGTTTATGCCTATCTTGTTTGATCCTAGTAATGCATCTACAATTGTACAAGATTTAAGGTCAAAAGTGCAAGAATTCATCTAAGTAGTGCAGTAGAAGATATTCCACTAGTGTGTAACAGGAGATCAGTATGATTAATTAGTTTTTCAGACTGAATCTCCCGTTACACAATGATGCATCTCTATACACCGTCTACATGACACATAAACAGTGTAACTAAAAAGAAATCGTGAGATAATATATACAATCAATTGCATTGCTACACGTGTCATTCATCTAAGTTTTGCAATTGAATATTTGGAAAAATGAAATGAGTAGAAATATGGAAGAAACTTACGTGAGAAGGAGAGAAGATAGAAGAGGGAGAATATTGTAACTAAAACCGGCTTCATTGTTCCTTTGGTTGTGCACATGCTGACAAGAAACAGGCTAATTATATGTTGTAATGACCTGAGAGAGAAGAATTTGATTTGATGATTAGGAGATGGAAGGGCAGCAGGTATATATATCTGTGGTGGAAATTAAATATGGGGGAATAATTGTTCAACTACAAAATTAAACAAGTGGGAATGATCTTTTTGTGACACAAATTTGAAAATACAGTTTTGATTTTGGCTACTAAAGAATGGGGCTGGTTTTAATTAGCTAGCTAGGTTTGGTTGTCATGTTTTATGGGTTATACTCTAAGAAACCATTTGAGAATAAGAGGCGCCAAGTGTGTGATATACAAATTAATTGTAGTCAACTAATTGGAGGTGTGTTCTCCCTCCATCCAGGTGAAAGCTACTCATGAGTCTTTGTGTACAGAGATTAAAAAATATAATAGAATAAATAAATATATTTGAAGTATCTGATTGAGTGACAAAAGATATAATGAAATGTGAAAGAGTAGTTTGCCAAAAAAGAGAATGAATAAACGGAATAAACAAAAAAGAAACAGTATCATATATCAATTTCATTCATTTGTACCATTTTACATATTTCATTATATCTTCCACTATCTTTAACACGTATGAATTACTAAACAGTGAAGTAGAGCAAAATACAAAAGAATTGGAAGTATAGAGATCAAAATATGAGTCTCTTCTATAAATATTTACATCCAAGTCAGCATAGAAGTCTACTGTATTTACATATATAATCATAAAACCAAAAAGAACTGGGAAAAAATAAATTAAATACAAATGGCAACATAGTTTGTTTACTACCTCAAATCAAAATAGAAGCAAACATCAACTATGTTACCACTATGCATCTTTCTTGTTTCCTCCATACTTTATTTCGATTGCGACTGATTCATTTTATTCCCTTTCACATCATCTACAGTCTGTTGAACCAAACGTGTCTCCAAATTTGGACGGAATACTCGACTGGGTCCGACTATAGGACGACGAATCATCGAACATTCTAGAAGTGCCTTCATCATTTTGCCATCTTTGAAGGGCTTGAGGGAGACTCATGTGGAAATTAATGCCATTACCGTCCTCTTCTTCGGGGTTAGAAGGCTTCCACTTCTCTACAAGAGGGCCCAACACGTTAACTGCATGCCCCATGTCAGGCCTTTGGAATGGCTCACGGGCTGTGCAATGGCCCGCCAGCTCAGCAACCATGCAAATGCTATCATATGTTTCATCATCTGGATTCAGAGTTAGGTCTATGGATTTTCGAAGGTTGTCTTTGTTGATAAGGACCCTACGGAACCACGTGACTAAATGAGACCTCTCATCTGGCATCGTCTCGTCTAATGCTTTTCTACCCGTAAGGATCTCCATCAAAACAACCCCAAATGCATAAACGTCAACCTTGGTCGTCACTCTTCCAGTAGCTGTTATGAGTAAAAGCAAAGCTATAAGCATAAACACACAACGCATATTCTATCGAGGTCATTGGAAATGCAAAATAAAATTCAATCCAAGAATTTTTTTTCGAGTTAAATGTTTTTTTGGTCCAATGACTTGTCTACACTCTACAGTGCAATTTGGCCCCGAAAAATTAACCTAAATTTGTCCAATTTTCCGACATCTATATCTTAATGTAATCTATACTATGGATACTCATTACCAAATGCACACATAAGGGTAAATAACCTCATTGTTATCTCAAGAACATAGAATGTAAAACAGTTTCTCTAACAACCTTAAAAAATGAGAAATATTCTAATTCATTCTAAAGTAAATATCCAATCAAGCTCAGCATACTTAGCAATATAAGAATTGATCATATAATACATTAACAAAGAATCGCCAAACTTTCAGTAAATTTAACAAGAAAAGAAAAATATAGGCAGAATTACCAGCATATTCAGGTGCAAGATAGCCAAACGTTCCAGCCAATCGTGTCTCCACAGAATACTTCCCATCCCAGTTCTTCACCAACCCAAAATCAGCAACCTTTGCTCTCATATCATCTGAAAGAAGTATGTTTGAGGGATTCAAATCTCTATGAATAAAACTCTGTTGAGCTAAGCTGTGAAGATACTCGACCCCTCTGGCTACATCTAAGGCAATCGTGACCCTCTGTTTCCAACTAAGAGGTTGATAACCGAGTTCTTGACATTCAAATAAATGTTGTGCTAAAGTCCCCTGAGGCATATGCTCGTAAACTAGCAGCCTCTCGTTGCCATTAATACAGTATCCTAGGAGAGCCACCAAATGTCTATGCCTTACTTTGGTAAGAACAGCAATTTCAGCTTGAAACTCGTTCATACCTTTAGTCCCCATCCCTCCACCTTCCATTCTTTTAACAGCAATATTGGTCCCATCGTGCAACTCCCCTTTGTATACGACTCCAAATCCTCCTCTACCTAATATATTCTCTTCACTAAAATTGTTTGTCACTTGCCTAAGAACTTGGATTGAAATGATCGCATTTCCACCGTCAAAAACAGGAAATTCACTACCACTGCTTTGGCTTGGTAAATCACTAGGGGGCCAGTTATAGCCATTAACTCCATTTGTTGCATGAGGTTTCAACATTTCAACACGTTCGAATCTCTTGTGTCTTCTCTTAACACAGCACTTGTAAGAAACAAACATCACAACTCCTATGAATAACACAACGGCTACAACCACCCCCACAATTATACCAACCGAATTAGACCCTTTAGATGGCCTTGACTTGGGACTAGTTCCGGAGCCCCCATCACCCTTTCCATTTTTATCAAGTAACACATTCCCACTATATGAAAACCTCACACCAGAACGAAAAACTGGGACCGTCCCAAATAAATTATTGTTAGAAACATCAACTATCTGAAGCTGAGGTAAAGTAGTCAAAACAGTAGGAATAACACCAGTCAGATTATTATCACTCAAAACCAAATTTCTCAAAGAAATCAGATTCCCTAACGCCGGAGAAATGCTACCCAAAAAACCCTGCCTAGGCATGTTCACAACAGTCACATTTATCCCCTCAGAATCACAGCTAATAAATCTCCACCCTTTACAAGCAACATTCCCTTTCCAAGAATCAGCCAACAGCATCGGATACCCGAGGGCCCGAGCAACATCAAGAAGTGTACTCACCTGAGGATCACAGGGCCCTGGTGTATCTAAACAAAAGCTATTTGTATCCCCAATTGTAACCTTAACGGTGCTAGGAAACACAGGAATAGGGCCCTGTAATTTATTGTTCTGTAAACTGATATTAACAAGCTTTGGCAAATTCATCAAAGAAGGGGGTAACACACCAGTGAATTTATTATCCCTCAATTGTAAATCAAACAAATTCGTACAATTTGATAAATCTGGAATTCCACCGGTAAACAAATTAGCATGAAGCCAAACCTGGGATAACTGAGTCATGCCGGCTAACACATGAGTTCCGCCGGATAAACCCTGGTTCTGATTATTGAGCCAAAGGCTTCTAATCTCGGTGCCGGAGAAAGATTCCGGCAATGATCCGGTGAGATTATTGTACGACAGCCTCAGGGTTTGCAAATTGGGGAAAGAGCCAAATATATTAGGGATTGTCCCGGTTAAACCAGCATTAATAGCATAAAAGGAAACGAGATTTGTACTGTCAGTTAAATAAGAAGGGATTTGCCAGGGCGAGATATGTGTGTTCTGACTTATGCTGAATGTTTCGAGATTCGTGAGGCCTAGAAGGAAATTGTTAGGAACAGAAGTGAAATTGTTGTCATCAAGGTAAATTGTTTGGAGAGAGGACATGTTTTGGAAGGAGGGTAAGGTTCCGGAAAGTGAATTTTGCTGTAGGGCGAGGGTTTGGAGTTTGGAAAGCTGATTAAGCTCCGGCGGGAGAATGCCGGCGAGGGGGACGGCGGGGGAATTGAGGTTTATGGAGACGACGGAGGTGGAGACGCATTTGATGTTACTCCATTTGCAGAAAGGGGTGGAGGAAGACCAGTCGGCGGGGGCTGTGGTGAGGGAGGAGAGGAGTTTAGACATGACGGCGGAGTCGTCGGCGGCGGCGGTGGAGAAGAGGAGGAGGAGGAGGAATGGGAGGAGGGCGGCCATTGGTGGCGGAAGGAAGAATGTTGTGCAAGAGAAGTAATGTCTGTTGGACTGTTATAGTGAATAATCGTCTGTTTCGAGTATATGCTTTTATTTTTTTTATTTTGTTGCTGAATATGGAAAAGCGTGTTCCTTTTGTTTAATTACTACAGTTATTGCATTCATACTCTCAAAACATATCTTCAATTCCTTTTTTTTGTTCCTTTCCAAAAAATAAAAATTTCCTTTTAAGTTTGTTTGAAAATATCATTTACTTTTTAAAATTAAAATACATTAATGAATGATTATTGTTTTAATATTCAATAAAAAAAAAATACTTCATCCATCTTGCAATTAATTTCACACTTTTCTTTTTGACACTCACACAATAATTATAATTTTAGCACTTTTAAAATGGAAAACTTTTTATAAACTTTCACCCTCACAATATTCTTAATTTTACACAAATGTGATTACTTTTTCTTCACACATACACAAAAAGTCAACTCATTTATTTACTTTATACATAAAGTTTTATAAAATTATTCCTCAAAACTTCATTCATTATTACACTTTCTTAATATATATGCTATATATGAAAGTAATTTTAAAACTGAGTGAGTATATATTTAAAATTTTGTAGATAAAATTTCAAATTTTAAATACAATAAATAATATTTTATTGATTTTTGTCAAAAATAAAAATAAATGAGACCATCATTTTGAAATAGTTGATATACTTTCACAAGAGATTTGAAAATTCATTTGAAGAACAAATTTAAAAAGTGAAATTTCTAATATGTTTATATTTAACAGAATAATTTATTTTCCATTTAACGGTATTTTTTTGTTTTTTGACATATATTAAAAATCTCATTTAATATCATAATTATTTGTATGTTGTAGCTAATATTTTCTGGTAAGTATAAATTATTAATAATTCATTTATGGTCATTTATCCTATATATCACAAAAGTTAAGAAAAAAAATGTCAAAGTAACCATTTATGATCATTTATTCAATCTATTAGTACAAAATTAAGAGGGGTTTTTCTATGGTGAGACAGGGGTTTCGCCCTGTCTTATAAAAGGCGTCCAATGAGAAGTTGACATGTCATTTAAGTTCGTTATGGCGATCGCACTTCGCAACGATATAAAATATTTAATTTTTATTAAAAGAATTATAAAATTACTGAAATATCCCTATAACATTCATCGAAACTAGATAAAGTTCTAGAAAACCAATTGGAAATCACAAAATTTTGACGAAAACCAGAAATTAAGTGAGAACAGATTAATGAAATCCCCGAAGAACAATAATATGAATTGAACTCGTTTATGCAAATCTAAATCACATTCAGATTGATAGAACGAAAACCCTAATTTGCGGATCGAAGCAGAAATTGGATCCAAAATAAATACCCAATTGATTTGCCTTTATCAAATATCATAAATCGTTCATTTGTATTAAGAGACTGAAAAATCCATTGCGAATTGATATTCCAACAAAGCTCCAAGAAATTAATCGCAAACTCATTGCTGGAGTTAATAAAAATATTTCGATGAACGTCATAACCAAGTAACGACTGAAATTCAGAGTAAGAAATCGAAAATCGTTAAATGGCGGAAGAAATGATTCCGTTTCCAGAAAATCGGCTGTGCAAAACCCCGCCACCAAAAAAAAAAAAAAAGTAAAAAATTTGCAGAATTGTTTTAGAACCATTTTTAGATTGTTTATAATTTTAATTATATTTAAGAATGTTTAAAAAAATATATATATTGATTTTAAATTTAAAGGGTATTTTTGTAATTTTATATTTATTAATTTAATTTATAAGTAGGGCGATGCAGTGCGATTGCATTTTGTACAAAGCAAACGCACTAATGCGAAGTGCAATGATATAAAAGGAAATGAATACGTTGGATCAATGATCCAACGGTATTTAATAGATCGTTTGTTGTAAGGCAGGGCGAAGCCTGTCTTACCGTAGAAAGACCCAATTAAGAAAATGGTAAAGTTGGAAAAAAACATTTACTATCTCTTATTCTCTTACAAAACAAAAATCGATAAATATTTTGAAAAAATAAAGTTCATCTCTAAAGCGGCAGTTATAGAGAATAAATGTTTATTTTTAAGAGTAGATTCTGTGTGAAACATTTGTTCTGTAAAAATTACTATAAGTCATTATCACTTTTCAGAAACACATTCAAAAGAAAATTCATATAGAGGACACAAAATAAATATAACTATAAAATATGGCAAAAACTTGTGTGAGACCGTCTCACGGATCTTTTTCTGTGAGACGGATCCTTTTAATCCATATTTCAAAATTTTGGGTAGGATAACCCATATTTTTTTTCCAGATTTTGGTTTGTTAAAAAAGTGATAATGTTTATATAAAAAGTGATAATATTTTTAACAAAAGTGACTATCACTTTTTACTTAAACACTATCACTTTTTGCTCAAACATTATCACTTTTTATATATAAGGGCCGTCTCACGGATCTCATTCTGTGAGACGGTCTCACCCAAGACTAGCCCATAAAATATACTCCATAAGTTTTATTATAAGTTTTTATAATAACTTATAATAAGTGTTGTTTTCATTAAATTTATTGAAATTAAAAAAAGATATGTATTGACAAGTATACCCTTACATGAAGATTTTAATAATAAAAAATTATTTAAATCTTTTTAAATTCTTTTAACCAACTTTTTTCAATTATTTTCAAGTTTATAAAAGTAAGTTAGAAATTATGAGATTTTCTAAAATTAAAGAGATGACATAATGAAAATAAACAGTGTAAAATTTCTAAAACATTACTTATTTGTATACGGAGAAAAAAAACTAAAACAACCCTTACTGTACAATGATGTTTCAACTTCTCATTGAATTTTGCTATTGTACCACATTTGAAAATGTGAAAAAAGAATAGAATTGTTGGCACATTTGCTATTTTGATTGTACATTTAACACTTTTATGTTGTTGTACATGAACATATGATAGTAAGTGAATTGTATTCACTTTATGCGTGGAATTTAATTTGTAGTCAAAGTTATGGTATAATTGGAACAGAACAGAGTTAATTTGTGCACTCATTTTGTAGTTTAGAATATAGCGCAAAATCGTTTCATGATTTGGAAATTTTCCTGAAAAATAAATTACAAAAGAATTTAACACTACATTTTCAAATTATTTCTTTTTATTTAGGACATTTAATTAGTTATTTAAAAAAAAAAAAATCTGTATCATTAAAATCAGAGGGATAATTTTTTTTTTTTTGATACTCCATAGAAAATGAGGAGAACCTGTGTAATGTTAGTCAACGATGAAATATGGCGCCTTAATGGACGGGCAATCAGCTTAATTACGTAAATGATTTTGAGTATTAATTACTCCATTACTCCATTTGACACGACAATCAATATCATTTCATCCAACAACATGTGCATTAATATCTAATTTTGGACAATTTTGTGACTATATAGCATTACTTCACCTTAATTTATTGGAGTACAACTATTAAATCACTCTTACATTTTACGTTTTCTTATTTTATACTCTTTCTATTATAAAGATAATCACTTCATAATTTTCTGAATGTTTCAAATTATAGTTACATTTTCTTTATAATTAATCATTAACATTGAATTAAAAGAAATTAAAATTCAACTACTTTAAAATTTACACTAAATTTATGAAATATCAAACGCAATAAATTTATTAATCTTTTTTTCTCTATGTCTAAACTTTGACCACATTTATTGATTTTTCTTTCTATATGTTTTAAGTTAAATGTGTCTATTTTTGTGGGATCTATGGACTAAGAATTTTATTTTCCTCTTTCCTTCCCTTTCTTTCTCTCTTCTTTTTCTTTTTTATGTCTAAAAATTTTATTTTATCTTTCTTTCTCTCTTTTCATTTAAAATTATTTTTTCTTTCCTTTCTCTCCTATCTCTTCTCAATTCGTGTTATATTAATTTTAGCTTTTTACTCCTTTCATATTTTAATAAATGTCACTTTAAATTAATTTGATATAAAAAATTTATTTAATAAAAAACGTGGTCAAAGATGTAACTAATATTTATAAACTAAATTAATTTTGATATAAACAATATTAATGTAATTTAATTTTAAAACATATTTATGATACATAAAAACTTATATGCAATATTGCATACATACAATATTGACCAATTCAGTTAATTGAGCTGAAAATATTAACTTATTAAATTAATGGACTGAAAATATATATTATTGGATCATCATTAATTTATTTGGATTAATTCTTAATTTATTTGTCAACTGACCAGCTTGTGTTTTAATTTTGATCGAAATATTTAACCCCTTTCTATTTTTTTTTATTGCCGAACACGAGCTATTAAATGTAGTAATTCAAATTGTAATGTGTAGTAACACACATTATTTTATGTAGTAATAACACAAATTATTTTATATATTAACACATTTTTTCTAGTGTTTTTATTGATGTAGTAATTAACATTATAATATGTAGTAACATATATTATCGCATGTAGTAAACACAATAACCATGTTGTAATATAGATTGTTTTATTGCAGGATGATGCAAGAATATTAGATCATTTGATAAATTTACATATATTAACAAACGCCTATTCAATGTAGTAATTCAAACTATACTATGTAGTAACATATATTTTTTATTTAGTTAAACACATTATTACATGTAATAATAACACAAACTATTTTATAGTAATACATACTCCCTCCTAATCTTTTTATATGTCGTTCTAAATTTTTAACTTTCTGCATTTTAATTGTCGTTATGTTCTTTAGTACCAGAGATACCCATATTTACTCTCATTTTTTTATATATAAATTTCAGTGTCTAATTAAATTCTTTGATTATTTCATTAGTCATGTTTGATGGATCACCTTCTTCTCTCCTCTTTTTAATTTTTATACCACCACCAATTCCAAACATCTCCAAAAAATTTGGAGATAAAATAAGATTGAAATTTGTGAGTTTTTTACTGTAATTTAATTGATACTTATTTTTTTAATTTAATTTTTTTTCGATTAAATTTTTACCAAATTGTTTGAGAAAAAATAGATGAGGATAGCGGTTACTTTGTGTTATCCTTATTTTTTTTATTTTAATTTTATGGTGAGATTTATTTTTAAAATGAGGAATTTGTTAGAGTAAAACGAGGGATATTTGTTAGAGTAAAATGAGTTGTATTCTAATTTATTGTTCTCAATCAAATTTGTGTGGTCAAAATTAAGATAATTAATAATCATTTAATAAGGTTAATTTAGATATAATTTTTTTTATTAAAATTTGTGCAAATGGCAAAAAGTACAATACCACTTAAGTAGATTATTAATCATAGATGGATTCATTAGCATTGCATATGCCTTGGAACCTATTTTCTTTTATTTGAGTTTTAATCGTATTTCTTTCGTTTTCGTGATATGCATGAGCATACTTGATCGATTCTCTTTATTACTCTTTTATTGTTTATTTGTGACACGTGATAGGCAATTTTAGGGTAATCAACATTTCAAACTTATCGATCACGTCTATTTAGAACTTAATCAACAAACTTCACTTTTACACTCCCCTCTCTGTGGGATCGACCTCGTACTTAATTCACTACGATATACATCGTACACTTGCGGTCGTGTATTTTAAAGTTGTGAAATACGTGAACAAAATACTTCCTCCATTTTTTAATAACTGTCACTTTGATTTTTTAATTATTTTAAAATAAATGTCATCATTCTGGATTTTTTTAAATTTTTTTTTGACTATTTTACCCTTATTCATTTATTATAAAGGGGTGATCTTGTGTGAAATATTGTATACTAGTGTAGAACTCATGTATTACACGGAATTTTAAATATATTTTTAAATATTTAATAATAATTTTTTATTTATTTACTTAATTTAATTTTTCATATTTTTATAATTATATTAAAAAAAATTCGTAGAATTATAATTATTTTGTTAAATAAATTTAACATTTTTTTCAATTATATTTATTATAACGTTGTATTATAATATAAAAGTTTAACTAACATAATATTTTGAATTAAACAAAATAATTACACTTATGTTAGTTAATTTTATAAAGCAAATTTAAAAGAAAATTTGTGAGAATCAAACGAAATTAGACGTTGACATTTAATAAATATGAAAAAACAACTTTTAAAAAAATTATAAAATTTCGAAAATAAACAATTTAAGTAATATTAAAATAGATCTTAATAAATTGTAAGTCAACCTTCAATATCAACTACAACACCTTACATTTAATAAATATGAAAATAACTTTAAAAAAAATTATAAGATTTCGGAAACAAATAATTTAAATAATATTAAAATAACTATTAATAAATTGTAAGTCAACCTTCAATATCAACCACAACACCTTAAATAAATAAATATTTTAGTTAATTTCAAATTAAATCGTAACATTTTTCTTATTTGCAATTTAATCTAAATTTTAAGGTAATTTCAAATAAATCACAAACTTTAAATACAGTTGCAATTTAGTCTTTTTAACAATTTTAATTGTGTTCGAATCTAATATAATTTAGACTTCTTAATGACATAACAACACCTTAATAAAACAATATTGTTTTTCAATCAAACCAAATATCAAAAGGTATGATTTAGGGACAAAGTAGACTTGTAAGAAGTCTAATTTACAATAATATTTAAAGTTTGTGATTTATTTGCAATTCTTTTAAGGTTTAGATTAGATTGCAAATGAGTGAAAAGTCGTGATTTAATTTGCAATTAACTCTTTTTAAAATTAACAACTTCTTTAAATTATGACACATAAGCCAAATCAACCACAAAATGACACATAAGCCAAATTAACCACAAAATGACACATCATCAATTTAAACTCCCTATTAGTATATAAGGAGATATGCACTTCAGCTCAATTCACACTCATGTTCTTTATAAATACACCCACTGGCAGCCCAATTTACACCCACGCTTTTTATAAATACATCCACTAATAGAAATTGTGTCGGGTAGTCTTCTCCGGGCAGTTTCCGGCCACCATAGGCTGCGACTGGACGCTGCAATTTACGACGATGTTAATCTTCAAATATTTTATATTTCTTTGAATATTCTTTAATAATTATTATGGGTCAAGGTTATTTTGTATTACTACATGCAATAATATATGTTACCACATATTGATCACAAAATAATGAGTTGGAAGTCTTTTCAATCCAACTAAATAAAGAGAAACATAATCCAATCTAGTATCTCTACCTAAATTGGATCATATAATCCAATTAAGCTCCTAAGACCATCACATACCCTCCTAATCATTGATCATCTCTCGATTTCTCAATAAACTAGGTCAAATACTTGCAATCAATTAATCAAAAGAGATTTCTCAATCCAATTTCAATTAACCAAGATTAAACACATCACCATTTACACTAATAACATGCTTTGCAATTAAAACCAAGTATTCAAATAGGATTAAGCCACAAACACCAATTAAGCAAAACACTAATTCATAAACTTCATCAAAAGTATTTACATGGCCCTAGAACCAAAAGTGTTCTAGCCAACAATCAACATAATCCAACTATAACAAACTAATGATAAAAACAAATAAAAAGTGAAAAATAGAGAAAGTTTAGACTAATGGAGGATGGGGAATGAATTTCCAAAGCTATTGATGGTCTCCTTACTCAATTTGGTGAAGAATTGAAGAATATGATGGTGATTACCTCCAAGTGTGTGTGTGTGTATATGTGAAAGAGTTCTTGTGGAAGGGGGTAATGTTTTTGAATTCAAGAAAAGAGGTATTTATAGTGTTGGGGTAGGGACCGTAGGGTTTCAGGGTAAGTTTTGTATTTAAGTCCCTCGAAAATGGCGAAATTTCACAAAATACCCCGAGTTTGGAAGTGGCCCGGGTGGGCGGAAGTGTTGGGCGCATTGGGTGGGTAAAATAGAGGTGGCCCGGCCGGGCGAGTGATGCCGCCCGGCCAGGCGAAAAGTTCGTAAAGGGGGGCAAAAAATGGGCTACTCGGCCGCCCGACCGGGCGAGTGATGCCGCCTGGCCGGGTCGATGTTTCGTAAATGGCCATGAAATTCAGCTCGGCCGCCCGGCCGGGCCGAATCTTCGTATTCGACCTTTCCGTCCTCCATTTTCGTCCCTTCGTATCTTGAGCTTTCGGCATCCGATTGACTTGATTCTTTTTTCCATTCCACCCCATTTTTCGAGACGGATCCAATGGTGCAATCCTCTTTTTGGTCCAGTGAATTGTGGTAGGTGTTTTGCTCCCAAAATCCTTCGTTTTTCCTACAAAACACCACCTTTCTCTTATTTTGACCAAAACACTCATAATCAATCAATAAATTAATGAAATCACCATCAAAATGAGATTTACATGTGCATAAAAAAACGTGTAATTTCCACCCGAATCATATATTTTTCTCAATCATTCTTTCATTTTACTCTCCAATAAAATTACATACATCATATTTTTAAAAAATAATTATATTAAATTTTAATAAATAAAAAAAATACAATCCGTGTAATTACGCAATCTTACGGGTTTTTTAATTAAATATTAAAGTTTCAAATAATTTTTAATGAAATATTGGTGTTTGGTGAGGCTTTAACAATATAAATAGGCTAAGGGCGCCCTTTCCTCAATTCTGACATGGCAGACATAAAATTTATAGGGGATTGCAGAGGACATAGAGGGGCGCCGTTACAAATGGCGCCCTTCTGTGGCTTTTCAAATCATATACTGTATATGTATACAGTCTACCCTCATCCCTCCTTCAATTTAGTTTGTATATAGTCTAGTTTAGAATATAATCTATATTCTAATAGAGTATAAATTAAAATTATATTAAATTATCATTCTACTAATATATTAGAATATAAAGTATATTCTAATTATTCTTTAGGTTGGTATTAAATTAAATTATCATTCTGCTAATATATTAGAAATTAAATTTTAGGTTTGTATTGATTTTTTTTTTAAAATTAATATTCTCCTAGATTCTATATTAAAATTTTAATTTAAACTAGATTTTACTAATAGTTTAAATTTTAATTTATACTCCCTCCATCTCACTATAAATTTCTACTAGTGTAGACGGTGCATACTATGTATAGGAGATCAGGATAGTATTTTATAATTCCAAGTAATTAATTCTTTTAATTTTCAACTAATTAATATAGAGCCTAACTATTAGTAAAATTATTATATAAGTTTCTCATTTCTTTTGAGTGTTTAAATTAAGGATTATGATAAAATAATAGATATAGTACAAGTGATGTGATTGTGAAAGAGAAATTAATAGATTAGTATGAGATGAATTATAATAAAATAATAGATAAAGTATAAGTGATGTGATTGGAGAGGAAAATAATTTGACAAAAATGAAATGAAAAACTTATTATGGGACATAAAAAAAATAGTGAAAACTTATAACATTTCTTTTGAGTGTTTAAATTAAGGATTATGATAAAATAATAGATGTAGTACAAGTGATGTGATTGTGAAAGAGAAATTAATAGATTAGTATGAGATGAAGTAAAATAAAATAATAGATAAAGTATAAGTGATGTGATTGGAGAGGAAAATAATTTGACAAAAATGAAATGAAAAACTTATTATGCATGGGACATCAAAAAAATAGTAAAAACTTATAGTGGAACGGAGTGAGTATAAATTAAAATTTAAACTATTAGCAAAATCTAACTTAAATTAATTTAGAGTCTAGGAGAATATTAGTAAAAAAAAGAGAAAATTTAATATGAATCTGTTGGTCCTGAAAGGAGTATATAACAAGTGTATGGGGGGGGGGGGGAATACACTTGTTTGCAATTCTTTTCAACTTTTGATCAAACCAGAGCTCAGCTAGGTTGTCTTGGACAACTCTGCTGAAGATGATTAACTCTTCTAAGATAATCAAACTACTAAGTACTATTGAGTACTTAGTTGAATAACTATCTAGGGGAGTTATATGTGCGGAATAGTGGTTGGCCCTTTAAGTTTAGACTCCTTAAGTTTCTGAAATCAATTTGTCAATACAGTCCAGTTTTCAGGGAACTTGTCCAATACAGTTTTGCACAGTCTTTGTATATGTATCTTTTGAAAGATCAGTTTTGTGTGCAGTGTTGAATGAATGTAAGTACTTGTAAAGTAAATCAACACAAGAGGTTTATAGTGGTTCAGAGACTCAAGCTCCTACATCCACTTTCCCTGATTTAACAGGATAATTCCTTCACTCTTGGAATTAACTTGTTTTATAGTGCCAAGGTGCACTTGATCAAGAACACCACTCCTTGGTGAATTAATCCCTAGGATGTCTAGAGTCCTAGTACCCTCTTCTCAACTCAGAACTGAACTGTTCTTCTCTCAACAGTCAGCTCCTACCACTTCTACTACTATAACCTTCTCACTTTCTCACTTGAAAGGGGTAAGGGTTGAAGTAAGGTTCCAACTAATGAGATATCCTTTACAATGAAGATCAGTGTATAAGGATTAGGATATCTCTCTAAGCTTTGTATGGATATACAGTAAGTTCAGCTTAGAAGAAGTTTATGAAGACTAAGATAGTCTCTTTGAAAGCTTTGAAAGCACTTTGACTTGTAGGATAGTTGGCTTGGTAGTTGGTGCTTCAAATGGTCTTCACACTTCTTGTATTTATAGACAAATTTGAGGATTTGCCCGTTGGAGAGGCAGCCCCAAATTGCTATAAATGTCTTCCTTGAGTTCTTCAAACTGGAAGACAGTTTCTTGATAGTGACATGTCCTCATTTGGGTAATAAACGGCTTGTAAGACTTTGTCTTCTTTCTGCAGCACTTTTCCCAATGTTTGACTTCTTGTTAGGACTTGGACATGGCTTCTGAAGGTTGATCCAATGATAGGACAACATTCCTTATCAACTGGACAACTCTCCTTATCACTATCAGCAGTTTTGCTTATCAGCAAAGTTGGCTTGCTCTTCTTCAGATGACTTGGCTCTTTCCATTTTCTTTACTTCAAGGTGATCTTAGCATGTTGTATTGAGATTCTTTAGGGTATGGTTGTCTCTAACTCTTCAGCATGGTTGACCTTCAAACATTAGAATCTTTGTTCTGGTTCAAACTTGCTGAGACAACTCTTCTGGGACAACTCTCCTGATCAGCATATTTGGTCTTTTAGTTTCAGAGCTGATGTTTTCACAGAGTTAACCTCTCTGGACAACTCTCCTGATCAGAGCATTTGACTAATCTTGTCCTTTTGAGCTTTGAAATCAAGTTCTTGCATAGAGATAATTCTTCTGGACAACTCTCCTGATCAGAGCATTTGATATTCTATAGAGTATTCTTGTCCTTAGTGTTTGTTCCAAATTTTGAGCCTTGAGGGGACTTGATCTTGATCATCTTCAAAGCATAGGTTCCCCCTCACATGGGTATTCTAGTCATCTAAGAGCTGCCTAACATATCAGCTTCTCATCTAGCCTTATGCTATGTGTTCTAACAATCTTAGAACACAATCATCTTGACTTAGGCATGTCTCAGGGGGTTTTGGTATTTAATCAAAACATATCTCATTTTATTCCCAACAATTTCCCCCTTTTTTATGATGCCAAAACCTATACATTCTATGCAAAAGTGACTTGTCTACACCTATTACACATATCTTCAGAAGACATGACTAATGTCAATATTCCTGAAAAGACAATGTGTTAGTGTATTCACTGTTTTTGTTGCAAGTAGGTTTCAAAGATAGGCATAGAGAGATTTCTGCAATAATGTATCTTGATTCAAAGGTAGTTCAACTATCATTCATATAAAAGTCATTACAGGCATGTTGATAGTTGAAGATAACTTATCAGAGCATGAATTCAAGATAACATTACAAAATGAACATTTCATTACTACTAAATACTAAACATAAGATCTAAGATATCAGAGCTAAGACAAAATATTCCAGGTATCAGAGTAGAATATTGGATATCAACATCAATTCTTGTATCAGAGCAATCCAATTCATATGAGAGTAAACAGCAATATCAAGGCATATCACATCAGCAGGCTTGTCCAAACTTCAGCAGATTTGACCACATAAAAGAAATATCTTCAGATAAGATAATTTTCTTTCCAGAAAGAGTCAGAAGACTTAGCCATTTTTAGAGATCATCCTCAGGAGGTGGCACCATCCCATATTGTGCCCACACTCTCTTCTTGAGTTCCATGGCTTCCTGATTGGTTTCTTTGGGTCCAAGGGTCATCTTGTTCAGCTTCAGAATTTCTGTGAACTCCATCAGGATCCTTGCTTGGTCAATCCATCCATCAAGCTTTGGAGGCATGTAAATGATAGGCTTGGGAGCATTGAGTTCAATTCTTGCAATGTCAGCAGCTGCAAGTAATTGTTGATATAACTCTCTGTAGTATTCTATCATGAACTCAGCAAAGGAAGAGTTGGCATCTCCTCCATTCCATCTGTCAATGACATAGTAGTCATAGACAAACTCCCTTTTAGCCTCTTCCCATGTATCATTCAGCTGAATTGGCACCCATTTATCCAAGTGTGGATATTTGGTGTCCATTGGGACTAAAAGCTGAGGCTTCATCTTGCTGTAAGTTGCTCTCCTTCTTCTTGGTTTCTGAAAATTTGCTCTTCTCTTGTCTCTTGCTCTTTGTGCTTCATCCATCAAATCCATTTTCTCTTGGGCCCTCATCATGGCAAGTTTCTGTTGTGTTTCAGGGTCTTTGCCATACCCTTCATGAAACAATTTTGATGGATCATGAGCTAGGACAGTTGTCTTCTTCTTAGGTTCAGGTCCAAATCCTTCAGCAAACAGTTCTTCAATATCTTCAGTGGACTTGGAACCTTCAGCAACATTGACTATTTCAGAAGACTTTTCCTTTTCAGCAATTTTGGGCTCTTCAGCAGCTTTGGCTTTCGTTGATGTAGGCTCATCTTCATCAATTCTAAATTCAGGTGGAAGATCAAGGCTGTTGGGAAAGTCAGTAAATGTCTCAGCTTGTCTTTTCTTTCCTTTTGCTCTCTTGATCTTTCCTCTAGTTTGGACACCTTCAGCATCTTTGTCCAAACCAGACACTTCACCACCTGGTCTCTGCTGTAACCTCATTCTCTCTTCTTGTGCTGAGGCCATTGAATTCTTCAATGCAAGTGCTAGTTGCTCTTCTTCATCCAATTCTTCTAAGTTTAGCACTGCAGGCTCTTTTCCTTTTGCTTCAGCAGTTTTGTCTTTTCCCTTGTCTGAGCCTCCAATCACCAAGGCACCTTTTGCTCTAGCTCTTTCCCTTTCCCCCTTTTTGGCAGCATCAAAGCACCGGGGCTTTAGCTCACTCATTGTTGTGGCCATTAGGGATTGGGCCTGGTTTAGAGACTTCATCTCTTCCAACAAATATACATTTTCATCATGTATATTTTGCATCCTATCACTACTCAAGCTAAGAAAAGCTAGAACAGGCTTCATCTTTAGTTGAACAACCTCCTCCAAGGTTGCTTTCAGGGATGCATCCAGTTGGGCTTTAAGGAGCTCAGTGAGGTTGGCCACTGCACCTTCAGCAATGTTGGCCAATACCTCTTGGGAAAATTTTTCAGAGGCTGCTTTCACCATTGCTAGCCTTTGCTCTTCAGCTCTCTTCTTTTGCAGTGCAGTCTTCTTTCCAAGTGCTTGCTTGACAGTTAGCCTGAGAGCTTTGACATTGGCATTATGATTATCTCTCAGCAGCTTTTGTTCCTTCTTGACCTCTTCTGATATGGATTCCATGGTGGATTTGGCTTTTTGTACTTCAGTGGAAATGGTTTGGAGGCCAGTTTCCACACCACTAATCCTTGCTTCTAATGTAGGAAGTACTACATCTTCAGAGCCTGTAAGTCTCATTTCTACAGATGCTAGAGTCCTTCCTTGCTCATTCAATGCTCCTGAAGTTTCAGCATGAGCAAATTGGACTTGATGAGCCAAGGAGTCCAATTTCTCTGATTGCATTCCAAGTAAGGCTTGAGCTGAGCCTGTATCTACTTGGATAGGTGCATCTGTTAAGAACTCTTCTGCAAAAATTTGGTCAAGGGAAATACCTGCAATATTAGACAGATCAAACAAGTTAGGAAATAAACACTCATCACCCTCAATTTCTTTTGTATAAGACTCTGATACATCAGCAGCCTTCTTCTCATTTTCAACTAGTTCTTTTCTCCCTTCATAGATAATGTTCTCACTCAAGGAATCAGGCCTCCTTTCATCAAGGGATTCTTGAAGTTCAGATTTGACTTCAAGAATAACCTGTCCTTCCTCACTTATTCCACCCTCATATGGTGGTACACTCACAATCTTAGTTATGACTACCTCTCTTTCATCCATAACTCCCTCTGATTTTTCAATTCTACTTTCCTTTTCAACCCCTTCTCCTAAACCTGCAGCATCTTCACCTTCACCAAGGTTCAAAGATGGCAGTTGTGAGGAGATCACAGTGCTTATTTCAGCAGCCACTGAGTCATCCTGAATGATTAAGGGCTGATCAGTGTCGAACTCATCTGACACTGAATAGGCCTTAATCAAACTAGCCTCTAACATAGGAACCTCAACATCTTTAGGCTGTGCCTTGGGTTCAGAAGAACCTTCATTGTCAGATGTGTCTTTGGTTGTGTTACCCCCCTTGGTCAACACCTCTGATGAAACAAAGCCTTTCTTATGGTAGGTTCTAGGGGGGTTTGAGAGTCTATCTGCTACAGAAGACTTGGGTTGAGAGGGTTCAGGGAGGTTGGCTTGAGGGGTTTCAGGAGGGTTGGGATTTGAAGGGTTTGAGGGATCATCAGGGGAATCATCATCATTTGAGCTTCTGTCAGGGTGTTTGATGCCCTTAACTTTTCTCTCTTTTTCCTCAATGATCTTCTCAGCTACTAGCTTTGCAAAAACTTCCTCATCAGTGAGGAATCTTGTTTTCATCACTGCAACAAAATGTAGCAATCTGCTCTCCTCCACTTGCCACCAGTTTGCACCCTTATCTTGGATGACTTGTGATATTTCCATCAAGGTTTTATCTTTCACATCCACAAGCATCCTCAAATCATGAAACATCTTCTGAATTCTTGGAAATTCAGCAAATTGTGGATACAAACTGTCCACAGTGGCCTTAGCTCCACCTCTGAGCATACTTTCATAAGTATACTCCTCCTCATTCTCATTTGATGGAGAACTTTGGGCTATAGGGGAGTGGGCTGTGGTTTCATAAATTGCAGCTTCAGGCAAGTTAAGTTCAGGAGGGTTGGCTTCAGAAAGATTAGGCTCAAATGAAGGTACTTCAGTTGCTTTAGAGAGCAATGAATCTGAAGGGGCTTTGCTCAGGGGAGTTGGCTCATTGAGTGCATGTTCTAAAAGCTTTGAGTAATTGAGCATGGATGAGTCAAGGGGAGACAAGAGTCTTGTCTCATCTACTGCTAAATCTGCAAGCACATCAATGCCACTTCTTTGCACACTTCCTTCTGGAGAATATCTCTTAGATAGATCTACAGGGGTGATGGGTTGGTTGGAAGGAGTAACATGGGTTTCAGGGGAGTTGGGCTCAGGATTTTGAATTTCAGGGATGTTGGCCTCTTTAGGTTGACCTTCAGGGACTTTGGATTCTGGAGTTCCAGAACCAGATGAGCTAGTCCTTGACTTGGATTTGGTCCTGCTTTCAGCTCTGCTCTCTCTTAGAGCCAATTGAAGAGACCTTTCTTCCTGTAGCTCCAACACTTTCTCAGTAGGCTTGGCCCTTCTCTTGCTGGCCCTACTGCTCCCACTGCCTTCACCATCCTTCTCAGGGACAACTTCCCTGATTCTCTTATCACCCTTGTGCTTTTGCCTTGTCTCATTGTATTTCAGCCTCAACTCCTCTGAGTGGTCAGAAGGCACACTTACTCCCTCTTCTGCCACTTCATCAACTTCAGCTGATGCTCCTGAGGCTTCTCTTGAAGATAATTGAGACATTTTCCTTGTTTTGACAGCCCTGGCCTTGGTTCTCTTCTTCATCTTAGGCTTTTCTTCAACCTGTTCTTCAGCAGGTTTGGCCATAAGCATCCTCCTTTGTTCAGTTTTCTTGCTAAGCTTTCTGAACATAATCTTTTGGGCTGGGAGGGGTTTGGCAAATGTCTGCATTTGAGAATAATGGGAGAATCTTTCAATTAACAAGCTTGCCCTGGTGCAATACTTGAGTTTCCCTTCTAGCACAACCTTGTTGTGGGATTTTACTTTGAATTTAGCCTTTTCCTTCATCATCTCAAACATGATGAAGGTC
The DNA here is from genome assembly GCA_963675135.1 of Galeopsis tetrahit. Taxonomy (NCBI): domain Eukaryota; kingdom Viridiplantae; phylum Streptophyta; class Magnoliopsida; order Lamiales; family Lamiaceae; genus Galeopsis; species Galeopsis tetrahit. Next base: position 53,347,429 of record OY776124.1, on the reverse strand, counting down.
CTCCAATCAAACTTGATGCCCTTGTCACTAGCATCAATAACAGCAGCCATAATTCTGATTCTTGGATGGCTGACCTGCTCCAAACTTCCAGTATTGCTCAAGAGACTCTTAGCAACTACCTCAAAGAGGTTGAGAAATTCTGGCTTGAGAGTCTTCTTGTTTTGTGTTGAAGAGAGAGGACCTGGTACTAATAGCCATTCTTGAGCTATTTCATCTTCATGTCCAGTACCATAAACTTCTGGATTCCTTCCCTCAAAAGGCAATCCAAAAGCTCCTTCAATATCTTCTGAAGAGAATTTCACTCTATGAAATCTCTCTTCCTCCTCTCCTTCAGCCACATATGACAGTCTGGTGGAAACATCACCATCTTCAGGCTTACCTCTCCATTTGAGAAAGGCAAAGAACTCAGCCATGTAGCTTTCCAAGCATGAACTTGGTCTTTCCTCCATAAACTTTTGTAATCCTGCTCTCCTCAACCATCTCAGGGTTGGTTTAAACTCAGGATCCTCACTCTCAAAGGATACTATTGGCTCAAAGTGAAGATTGTTTTTTGTTGCTCAAGTAACCAAAATCAAGGTCTAGAGCCTTGTTGGAGAAATCAATGATCATCTCTGGTCTAACTTTGGGAGCCATTGAGGATTTACAGAAGAAAGTTTTGAAAGAGTTTGAGAGAGTTTGAAGAAAATTTAGAGCTAGGGTTTCGAATACTTGGGGAAGAAGTGTTTGTGGGGGATCTTAAGACTTGTGAATGTTCTAAAAAGAATGTTTGTCAATGAGTTGGTGAAGTCTTGATGCAATTCAAAGGTGAACAAAAGTGGAAATCCAAAATGAACGGCTAGGATTGATTTCAGGGGAGTTGTCCAATTTTGATCCAATGGTCAAAAACCAATGTAACAGTGAAAAACTGTTTTATTCAAAACGTGGGTGGAGTTTTAATGTTTGTTTAAGGCTGGGGGATTTTCAAGATAGATCATGTCCCAAAATTTTTAATGCAAACAAGAGTTAAATCTTGGCATTTAATGCATGGAAAGTGACCTTTTGGGTGGGAGACAAATTAAATCCCAGAAAGGTGAAAACTGTATTTTCAATGGGACAGATTTCGAAATAGACAATGATCACCTAAAATAGGTGCTTATCAGACCAAGATTTGGTTTGATAGCTAGGACAACTTATCTGACCCCACTAGGACAAGTGTCCTGAAAAGATGTGGACAACTGTCCTGAAATCCAATGGACAAGTGTCCTGAAATCTAATGGACAAGTGTCCTGAATTATTTAGGTCATCTTTCAGAGTTTCAGCAGACTTGACCAATTCTGCTGAAGTTTGAAATATGTTCCCCCTAAATGAATGAACTCTTTTGGACTCAATTGTCCAATTTCCCTGGATCAAGTAGACCCAACTCTGCTGACAATTCCAGAAATCTTGCTTCTGCAAGTGGCTTTGTCAATATATCAGCTTTTTGATGGTCTTTGTGAATCTTTACCAACTTGATATCCTTCTTCTCCACATGATCTCTAATGAAGTGATGCTTGATGTCCACATGTTTGCATCTTGTGTGCAATACATGATTTTGTGATATTGCAATAGCACTGTTGTTATCACAAAATATTGGCACTTCAGTAGAGTTGACTTTGTAGTCTCTGGGTTGTTGTCTCAGCCAAAGGATTTGAGCACAACAACTTCCAGCAGCAACATATTCAGCCTCACTAGTGGAAGTAGCCACTGTATTTAGCTTCTTGGAAAACCAAGATATGAGTTTGTTGCCTAAGAATTGACAAGTTCCTGAAGTGGATTTTCTGTCAATTCTGCAACCTCCATAGTCAGCATCTGAGTAGCCAGTTAACTCAATGTTGTCATCAGCAGGGTACCAAAGGCCTAGATTTTCAGTGCCTTTGAGGTACCTCAAGATCCTCTTTGCAGCCTCAAGGTGGCTTTTCTTAGGATTTGCTTGAAACCTTGCACAAACACCTACTACAAAGGTGATGTCAGGTCTGCTGGCAGTGAGATAGAGGAGTGAACCAATGATTCCTCTATACTCAGTGGAGTTGGTTGGAACACCACTTTCATCAGGATCCATCTTCCAATTTGTGTTCATTGGGATCCTTACTGGCTTGCTTGATGTACACCCAAACTTCTTGATCATTTCTCTGGTGTACTTGGTTTGGTTGATGAAGATTCCTTCTTTTGATTGCTTGACTTGTAGACCCAAAAAGAAGTTCATCAACCCCATCATGGACATCTCAAACTTGCTTTGCATGAGCTTGGAGAACTTCTCACACAGCTTCTCATTAGGGGATCCAAAAATTATGTCATCTACATAAATTTGGACAAGCAAGATGTCCTCTCCTTCAGTGATTCTGAAGAGTGTTCTGTCCACAGTTCCCTTGGTGAATCCATGATCCAAGAGGAATTGTGACAGTGTATCATACCAAGCCCTAGGGGCTTGCTTGAGTCCATATAGAGCTTTCTTCAGTCTGTATACTTGGTCTCCAACCTCAAAACCTGGTGGTTGCTCCACATAGACTTCTTCTTTCAATACTCCACTTAGAAAGGCACTCTTGACATCCATTTGGTACACTTTGAACCTCTTGTGGGCTGCATAGGCTAGAAAGAGCCTTATTGCTTCTAGCCTTGCCACAGGTGCAAAGGTCTCATCATAGTCAATGCCTTCATGCTGGCAGTAACCTTTTGCCACTAGTCTTGCTTTGTTTCTGACAATCACATCATTCTCATTCTTTTTGTTCTTGAACACCCACTTGGTTCCAATAACATCTTGATGTGAAGGTCTATCAACCAGCTCCCATACTTCATTTCTGGTGAATTGGTTGAGCTCTTCCTGCATTGCAGTGATCCAATTGGCATCCTGAAGTGCTTCATCAATGTCTTTTGGTTCCTGTTCTGACAAGAAACAACAGAACATAGCACTTTCACCATGAAACCTTCTGGTTTTGACTCCAATACTTGGGTCACCAAGTATCAGATCAGTAGGATGGTCATACAACCAGGTCCTTCTTTTTCTGATCCCTTCAGTAGAGTTGTCCTCTACTGAGGTTGAGTCACCAGTGTTATAGAATTCAGGATAATTGAGTGCAGGATCTAATTCAGGATCATAATCAGGGGTGTTGTCCTCAATGTCAGGGACATTGGTATTTTCAACATTTTGAGTTCCCCCTTGATTATTTGACCCATTAACTACCTCAGCAGGAACTGCTTCTTCATTGGTAGTTGTTACCTGGATGTGAACTGGGATTGGCTCATTCAGTTCACCATTTCCATCAGTGGGGTTTGTCTCAGGAAGGTTGCCTTCAGGATTGTTGTCCAATGTGAATTTTTCAGGAAGGTTGGCTTGGACAACATCTATGAATTCAGTGTCTTTGTCTTTTAGGCTCAATCTGGTTGTTCTCTGTGTGATTTCTTCAGGTTCCAAAATATCATTCCTGATCTCAAAGATAGATTCATCAAACACAACATGAGGTGTTTCTTCCACTATAAGGGTTTTCTTGTTGTAGACTCTGAAGGCTTTACTGATTTGAGAGTATCCAAGAAATACTCCCTCATCAGCTTTGCTATCAAAGGCTTCCAACTGTTCTTTCCCATTATTGTGAATGAAACACTTACAACCAAATATATGAAAGTATGACACTTTAGGCATTCTTCCTTTCCAGAGTTCATAGGAGGTTTTGCCTTGCCCCTTAGTGATCAAACATCTATTTTGAGTATGGCATGCAGTGTTTATAGCTTCAGCCCAAAACCTCTTAGGTAAGTTTGAATCAGCAATTAAGGTTCTAGCAGCTTCTTTTAAAGTTCTATTCCTTCTTTCAGCAACTCCATTTTGCTGAGGAGTTCTAGCTGCTGAGGTTTCATGAGCTATTCCATTAGATGTGCAATACTCTTTGATGTATGAATTTATGAACTCAGTGCCTTTATCAGATCTTATCTTTATAATGCTAAGGCTTTTCTCATTTGACAGTCTCTTAAGGAGTTCAGGTAGTTTGACTTGTGTTTCCTTCTTATTAAGGAGGAATACTACCCATGTGAACCTAGAGAAGTCATCTACTACAACCAATGTGTATTTTCTACCATTTATACTTGAAGGGGTGATTGGTCCAAACAGATCCATGTGTAGAAGTTCAAGTACCCTTTCAGTAGAAATGACTGGTTTACCTTTGAATGAGGCTTTAATCTGTTTTCCTTCTTGACATGGCTTACACACATGTTCTTTAATGAAAACCTCATTAGGCAGTCCTTTAACTAATGCATTTCTAGCAAGTTTATTCGTTGATTTAAAGTTCAGGTGGTTTAGCCTCTTGTGCCATAACCAACTTTGTTCACTAGTACTCTTAGCAATGAAACATGCAGCATCAGTAGACTTGTCCCAGTCTGCAAAATACACATTTCCTTTCCTAGTTCCAGTCAATAGAATTTGTTGAGTTTTATCCTTGATTAAACATTTTCCACTTGAGAACTCAACATTGAAATCTTTATCACAGAATTGACTGATACTTAGGAGATTATATTTTAGACCAGCTACATAAGATACATTGGTTACTTTCGTTGATATTCCACCATCCATGCAATTTCCACACATATAATCTGACCCCTCATGACCCTTAATGATATTCCACCATCCATGCAATTTCCACACATATTTCGCAAAGTTACAGAAAAACAAAGCATGTTGCGTTGAATCCTTCTGTCTTCCACATATAATGCACATACCTGATATAGGAACGTGATGTGCCTCCAAGTTCCTTTGCGTTGCTAGGATTTCCCACGTTACCTTCCACCAAAAAAGTCTGACCTTCGGAGGTACATTCAAATTCCAAATGTCCGCCCATATTTTGTTAAATTTTTCTGCATTTGATGTCGTTGGATGTCCTTTATTGCTCCTCTGAAGAGCCATACCTAGCCAATATCCTGATTTTACTGAGTATGTGCCTTTGGGGCTTGGCTTCCAATATTGACTATCCTCCACATTTCGGCCCCCCATTGGTGTATTCAGAATAGTCTTAGCCTCATATGGGTGAAAAGCCTCCTTAACTAGTTGAGTGTCCCACTCCTCCGCTTCCTTAATGAATCTGCTTACTGTGGATCCACTTGCAATTCTCGACATAATTCGTCCACTTTCTAGCCCATTCACCCATCTTTCTTTAAAAATCTTTACTTTCGTTCCATCTCCGATTCTCCAGTGTAGCCCACTTTCTAACAAGTCTTTGCTCCAAAAAAGGGATCTCCAAATAAAGGATGGATTATGTCCTAAATCTGCCTCCATCACTCCTGAATGCTTAAAGTACCTAGCTTTCAAAGCTCTGCTTAGTATTGATAGTGGATTGTCCATTATTCTCCAAAGTTGCTTGGCGAACATGGCTTTATTGAACATGACTAGATCCCGAAATGCTAATCCCCCCATCTCCTTTGGCGAGCACAAGACTTCCCATTTCTTCCAATGGATTTTTTTCCCTTCTTTCTTCAGCCCCCACCAAAAATCTGCAATCATTTTTTCAATATCCTTGCAAATTGTCGTTGGGATTCGAAAGCAGGCCATTGTGTAGGTCGGTACAGCTTGAATAAGCGATTTTATCAATACCTCTCTACCTCCATCCGAGAAACCCCCCTCCTTCCAAGCATCTATCTTCTTCGCCACTCTATCTTTCAAGTAGCCGAACTGGATTCGCTTTGCTCTTAAGGAAAAAGTTGGTAGACCTAGATAGAGATCATGACCCGTCGTTATTCTGATTTGAAGTGTATCCTTCACCCCCCGCATATTCTCCAATCTCGTTCCTGGGCTAAATGACACTGCTGACTTATCATAATTTACCATTTGCCCCAATATCTCTTGATAAGTCCGCAACACCCTCTTCACCACCTCACTTTCCTCCTGTGTTGCCCTAAAGAATAAGAGACTATCGTCCGCAAAGAACAAATGTGTAACAACTGGGGCTTCTCTTGCAATCTGAATTCCTTTCACTTTGCCTTGGCCCTCCATATCCCTCAGCATGACCGACAAACCTTGTGCACATAGAACGAATAGGAAAGGCGATAATGGGTCGCCCTGTCGAAGTCCCCTCGTTGGTATTACCTTACCCAACACCTTCCCATTTATTTTGAAAGCATACCTCACTGTGGATACACAATGCATCATCAGTTTTGTCCATTTCTCATTGAATCCCAGTTTCCTTAATATGGCTTCCAAGTATTTCCACTCCACTCGATCGTATGCTTTACTCATATCAAGTTTTAAAGCCGCGTACCCTGTTTTGCTCTTGTTATTCCTCAGCCAATGCATACATTCATACCCCAAAATAACATTATCCGATATCAATCGGCCTGGTGTGAAGGCACTCTGATTATCATCTACTATCTCATTCATCACCATCTTAAGCCTGTTTGTTATCGTTCTAGCCAATATGCGATATAGCACATTGCTAAGGCTTATCGGGCGATATTCCTCAACTGCCTTTGGATTCTTCTTTTTTGGGATTAACGTAATCCAGGTTTCGTTCCACATAGATAAATCCCCCTCATCGTTTAATATTCCCAAAATAGCTGCTGTAATTGAAGTTCCAACCTCCTCCCAAGAATGTTGATAGAAGGCTGCTGAAAAACCATCCGGCCCTGGGGCTTTCATCGGGTTTAACTGAAAATCCGCCTCTTTCACTTCCCTTGCTGTAAATGGTGTATTCAAAACAATGTTCATGTGGTCGGTCATTGCACGCGGGACTGCCTCTATAGCCTTCTCAATTCTTTCTATCCTCGGCTTCTGTGTTGTAAAGATTTTTTGGAAGTACTCTTGTATAATTCCTTCCATTGTTCTTCCCCCCGTCTGCCATACCCCTCTGCCATCCACCAATCCTTTGATACTATTTGTCCATTGTCTTTGGGATGCTTTTCGATGGAATGTTTTCGTGTTCCTGTCTCCATCCTTCAACCAAGAAATTCTTGCTCTTTGTTGCCATTTCATGTTTTCCTGGGTCAATAACTTCTCAAGTTTTCTTTCCAGCATCCGAACTCTATCTATCTCTACCTCGTATCTTCCTGGTTTAACAGCAGATTAATATCCCTCCTGCAGTCCTCAATCTGTCTTCCAATATTTTTCACTGTGTTCTTTACCCAACCACTCATACTTTGGCTACAATCTTTCAATTGATTAAGGATTCCCTGACCATCTGTCTTCGTCCAACTGTTTTTAACCACCTCTTTGTAATTATCTTCCAGCATCCAGGCTCTTTCAAATCTGAAGTGGAATTTCCTCTTTTCTTTTTTCCTCTCCCCCAATTCATTTATCATCATCTTTACTGGCCTGTGATCCGATCCATAGAAATCCAAGTTATGAATCTCCCAATTTGTAATTTTATTCATCCACTCCTCATTTGCTAAATATCTATCCAGTTTTTCACTCAGGGCATTTACTCCTTTTCTTCTATTCATCCAAGTATAGAAGGGACCTTTTGCTTCCATATTTTCCAAACCCAATTCATTCACAACCTCCCTGAAATCATTCAATTGCTTATATGGTCTCTGCCTATCTCCATTTCCACCATTTTTTTCATCTAGAAACATAATCTCATTAAAGTCCCCCCTACTAACCAAGCCTTATTATTCCCCATATGCGTCTTATGAATCTTTCTCAATAAATCCCAAGAATGTCTCCTAAGATGTGTAACAGGGGATCCATAAAAGCCAGTAAATCTCCATTGAAGTGCATCAAAATCAATAACAGCATCCAAATGACCACTAGAGTAAGACATCATTGAAATGGAAACAGTATTCCTACCAAAAAGAACCAGCCCCCCACTACTACCTCTAGCATCATGTCCCATACAAAAATCAAAATTAAGTAAAGTTTTCCATCTACTACAAGTATTCACTGACAACTTGGTTTCAACAATAAACAAAAGATCCGGGCGATGATTGGCTACCAGATTTTGCAGCCGGTTGAATGCTCGCTTACCCCCGAGTCCACGAGCATTCCACACAATAGTGATCATTTCTGACGGCGGGGCTGTTCCGAGTCAGTCGCCGCCTCCGTGAGCCTAGCCTCACGCTCCTCCTCACTCTTTGTTCTTTTCGCACCTTTGTGTGTGCCCTCTTCCCTACCTTTTGCCTTTATGTTTCCCTTATCTTCACTTCCCTCTCCATTCATGATTCGCCCCCTTTTCTTTACTGGTTGAACCGGTCCTTTTGTAGCCTCTTTCTGTGCCCCATCTCCCTGAAACCCTGGATGGAATAATGGTTGGTTTCCCAATATAGCCTGCCGGAGTGTTGGTGTTGGTATAAAATCTCCCATTCCGCTCCCTTCCCCAATGTTAATTGGGAGGTTGCCCTGTATAGGTCGACCCTGCCCCATCCAAGATGGGCTCCCCGATTGCACCTGTCCTCCGAAGGGTGGATATGCGTTCATGTATGCATAGTAACGAACACTATTTATCATGTGTAGCTGCAGCTCCTCTCCATCATTATCCGGCTCTGTGATGAACTGGTTTGTGTTGAAAGGTTGGTTGTTTGTCTCCTTAGCAGTCGGTGTGATTTTTAGCGGCCCCTGCTTGCTCTTTGTTGTCAGTTTCAAAGGTGGTGTGCTTTGTGCCGCTTTGCCCTTGTCTTTGCCTCCCTGTTCCTCCGTCTGTGTTCGCTTCTTCTTACCTATCTCCTTGCTTCTAGCCCATTCAAAGTCTTCCATAGTTGGGCTCTTTTGGTTGTCCGCCTTAAGCCAATATGGGTAGTTGATTTCTGCATCCTTCTTTTGATCTCCTTCAATGAAAGTGACTGGGCAGTCTTTGTCTAGGTGTGTAACCTGTCCACATATTCCACAATATTCCGTAAGTTTCTCATACCTGAATAGCACCAAAGTATTCTCTCCTTGAGCTGTGATGGATGTGCCTCTTGCAATAGCCTTCAAGATGTTCATCATGATTCTCACTCTTAAGCACCTCCCCCACGAAGCCTCTCCAGTTGGTTTATCGACCTCAAGAACCTCCCCCATTCTGCTTCCCAATCTCTTTCCGACCTCCTCATTCATTGAGTCTAGAGGTAGTCTGTGCATCTGGACCCAGTATGGTGCTTTGTCAAAGATTACAGTGGCTGGGCACTCCCTTCCGCTTAGCTTTGCCAATATCAAGGACGTCCCATTCAGATTCCATGGTTGCCGGTATTGTGCTTTGTTGCAGTCTACGGCCTCTCCAAATTCCAGCACAAACAACCCTTACCCTACTTGTGAAACTCTGAGATATCCCTCCAATCTCCAGATTTTTTTCATTGCATTGCTCAACTCCACCGTACCCATATTCCTTCTTATAGTGAGTCGGCCTAGTAGTATGTTCCTAGGCCTTGTGAGTTCTGTCTCCGGGATCTCAAACTCCTCCTCATCCACCTCAGCAATGGACACCTTGCTTATCTTTGATGGGAGATTATCCGCCATTGTTGTTTCGCTCAACCAATTCGAACCTTTTGTAAATAAGTAAAAATAAAACTTTGCTTCACAAATGTGTGAATACCTTGGCCCCAAAATTTGGGTATTTATCCTCATCCCGCCTCACCTCTCCGCCAATCTCTTTGAAGTTGGATTAACAAGGAGTATTGTACTCAATGGCCTTCATCGAATCCCTCCACGGATCTACATCTCTGCAGCCTCGGCAGCCTCAATCCGGCGCGGCAATAATTATTCCCCCCAACGCGTGTTTGCCCTAATTTGCCTCGATTCTCTTCTGCAATAAATCGCACCTACTGACGGTGTTTTCGCCCCTAGTAAAGCGCGTGTGGCGCGTGTTTATTTAAAAGTTATGTGTAATACAATATTGATGGTATGTTTTTACATTTCAAACATTTTGCATACATGAATTTATATTTAAAAAAAAAAAATTACCTTTAATAAAACAACTTGTAATCCCATTAAATTATATATATAAAATACGAATCAGGTTTACATTAAAATTAGTTCACATATGACCTCATCTTTCTCGATAATGATAGAATTTGAAAAAAAAAACTGAAAAATGTGGTAAAAAAATTGTGAATTTATTTACATTTACAACGAAAATACGAAATTACTAAAAGACTTTTCTTAAAGAACAAAAAAAAAAAAAAAAAAAAAAACGACAATCACCTTAATATAATAATATTTCTTTATATTTATATTAATTGGTGTTACTAACTAACTACTCCCTCCGTACCACATAATTTGCACACTTTCCATATATGAATGTTCCATACCAGAGGTTCGTATGTAATAAAAGCAAGGCCCGGTTAAATTATCGATCGGCGAGACTAGTATGTAAAAGTAGCCTTAGTGTTATGCATTGATCTTTGAATATAGTGAAAATTCATGGTTTGTGCTAAAAGTTGTAAATGAAATTCTCAATTAACAACTATGATAAGAAATAACTAAAGAGATAATGATAGAAATCAAGTGGAGAGAGGAAGTGTTCGGGTGTTCTTCCTTGTGTGGAATCGATGTTAATAGTCGAATTCTATGTGTAATTAATTGGATGAAATTTGGTAGAAGCAATCACTAAGCATATAACGAGTAAAGCACCTAGGATCGAGAGGATGAATAGAGGCTTTCTTACCCGGTTAATCACACGACTAGGGGGTTCGACTCTACCTAAATTATACTAAACTAATCCCTAATCATGCTTTTCCACTTGAATACTAACAACCAAACTCCTATGGCATTCTCACTAATCACTCAAATGTTAATTCAAGCAATTAATGTAGATAAATGGGGTTCTAATGAAATTTACCCAACTCTCGTTGCGATAAACCAATATTAACTCATTCACTCGATTCCCAACCCTCGATTATACTATCTACCCCGATTAACCAACTCTCGTTGCATTAATTGAGTTTCCAATACAACCTATTAATTGAGTTCTAGCAAATGATCCATCAAAACCCATAAACCTAACCAATGAACCTACCAATGAATTCCACAATCAAAATCAAGCTAAAACATTAATTCCATCACAATTCTACAACACCCAAACACCATTATGCTTAGCCCATGACAAATTTAATGGAAATAAGTGAGAAAAGTGAGAAATCAAACATACCCATAATTAATAACACTAAATTCTTGAATAAAAGTAAAGGTATCACCTCTTTGATTTGCAAAATGAAATAAACCTTGAAATCTTCAACAAAATCTTCAATCCTTTGCTTGAAATGAAATTACAACTCAAATTAACAACTAAACTATGAAAATCCACTCGATTCTATGGCTAAACTAAGGAAAATGAGCTAAAGATGGTGAAGTTTGGATGTTAGGGAGCTTGTGTGGCCTCCAATGGCTTCCTCCTTGTGAAAAACGAATTTGTGGCCTTTTATACTCTTCCAATCAAGTTTGGCACGTGTCCCTAGGTCAAAAGTGGGAGTGGGCAAAAATTGCACTGTAACTCGGCCGAGTCGCCGAGTGGACTAACTAAAAAAAATGTGTTACGCTTTTATCCAACAGGGACTCGGCCGAGTGGTCTTGTATTTCTAGAAGCTACGTCTTTGGCCTTGACTCGACCGAGTTGGCTCACTCGGCCGAGTGGTTCCTCAATTCCAGAAAGTTTTAGATTTTGGCTTCAACTCGGCCGAGTTAGGGTCACTCGGCCGAGTGATCAGTTTTTGCAAAAAGTCTCTGTCTCGGCCGAGTCTGAGCACTCGGCCGAGTGGCTTCCTCCCCTTCTTGTTTCATGCATAACTTTCACTCCCGATGCCCGATCGACTCGATTCTTGTCTTGTTACAATCCTATCTTCGATGCCTTTCATGTGATTGATCCAACGGCTGGATTCTTCGTGATTTGGTTCGAAACTTCTCGTATTACCTAGAAATCAAACAAGAATGTTTGTGTATCAAAATTTCGAGAATTAACCCACAATCACACGATTCTTGCAAGCATAACTTGATATTTAAAGCACAATTCATCCACAAATTCGAGCAATCTCACTACAAATCATGTGTGAGGTACAAAATTTTGTTATTGTTTTGATATAGACTAAGTGACATTTAATTAATCCAAATAATGAAACAATATACAATAATAAAAACATTACAAAATATAATTAAAATAAAAGGGAAAAAATAAATTGTAAGTCTAACCCTAATCTATGACAATGGAGATATATAATACGGAGTATAGTTATACTCTAATCCCTCAAATCCTATCTACTAGTTCGAAGCCGTGTGGAATAGGAATACAAAAGATATATACTATAGTAATCTTCCATTTCTAATTTGGGTTTTTCTTACGATAGTCAAATTGTACAAAGTGACCACCGTAGTGATTCGGGTGGAATTTGCACATTTTTATGACATATTTTGAGCTCAATTTTCTTAGAATTTCATGCTTTTAGGGCCTGTTTGATAGGCATGATTAAGGCTAGATTGAGTACATATCAGGCCTAGTAAGGTGTTTGATAACACATACATTTAATGTGGAAGACCCGAGATTATGAAGAAAGCCCGTGTGGTCCCATCTGTTGAAAAATAGTAAGATATTTAATCTGACTCAAATAATGAGCAATTTTGGACAAAAATACCCCTCTGTTTTATATAACAAAAAATCAAAAGGTTTTTTTGCCGATCTTTCAAGCCACTGAGTTAAACCCTAGGCGATTCTCCTTTACGATGTTGTGGCGCTGAGATGAAACCCTAGGCGATTGCTACTTGGACGATCTTGTTGAGACTGCGAAAGGTGATTTTCTATGTGTTGAAGAAGAACATGATGAAGAAGTAGGTATGTATTTCGAAATCAAATCGTTTTATTAAGCAAAAGTTGCCTCTCATGTTTTGATCCGGAGGCATATATGTCTAATCACGTTTGTCGAGTGGAAAGAACACAGATCCATGGAAATTAATCACTCTGTAGTTTTCTCTTGAATTTTGACTCTCTGACCTAGGTTTTGGCCACCACCGATGTCGATCTGCATATAAAGTCGTTTTCCGAGGCTCTAGGTTTTTTACCTAGAGCGAAAATGCCTTGTTATGCGTTCATTTCCACATTCTTTTAGAATCTATATTCTTAGAGGCCATTTTCTGATTAACGTGAAATCCTACTAAGGTGCGAATTCACATTCCTTTATATTTTATGGGCGTCTGTTGCTCGTTTGGGGTTGCTCTTGCACGGTTGGCATATCACCTCCCCTTTCTGCACCTAGAGTCACTCTATCCTTCCATGTTCTTCCATCCTGATTATCAAAGAAATAAAGTTCAACACGACTCAATCAAGAATTGCATCATGGATACACATTTTCTAAATGAAGACATAAAGTATCACTTGCAGTATACATCATGAAGAATATAAGATTCTAAGACAACAAGTTACTAATCGAAAAATGGTGCTATCAATCAAGCTCCAAACCACTAAAACTATTCTTGGAATATAAGAAATAGTTGTTGTTTTTGCTGTTGTGGATTTTCAATTACTTGTAGTAAGAAAACATGCATGTATTTCAATTTATTTGCCAATTTAATTGACGCAAGTTATTACTCGTTCTCTTTTATTTCCCCTCTCTCCATCTTTAATGATAATGGAGAGTGTTTACTATATGTTAGGAAATATACATAGGACTGTCATTGCAATTGGTATGTCTTATAAAATGTTTTTTTACTGATGCTTTGAAATAATAGTGTGGTAGTGTGGCGTGCTTAATGTAGCTTAGTTTTCTTTAAATATTTTCATGTATCTACAAGTAGCTAATTGTGCTAAAAAAAAGATGTTTCGATTAAGTTTTAATGACAATTTTTTGTTTGATGTATGTAGCAAGAACCCACTATGCGGGGAATGCGTCACAAAGATTGGTCGTTATTCCTTGATTGACAACTGATATTTGGAAAGGATCGTACTACCGGAGAGGTAGCAGAAGACATATCTGATGCTTTTGTTGTCTTACGTAATCAATACATGCCTTCTCAAAATACGGAAGCTACGAAAGAGTTCAACAGTCAAAATTACGTGTATGAAGAAGACAACAACGCAAACCCTGCTCCCACTAATTTAAACGTGGATGAAGAGACTAACAGTACATCCTTTACTGGTCAATTTGCTCAGCCATCGTCTAGTCGAGGTAAAAAGAGAAAGTCGAAAAGTGGAGATAATGACACGGCATTGGTGGAGATGCTTGGGCGTTATTGGGAATCTACTGCTGAGAGGTTAGACAAAATTGTTGGTCGTATGGGATACGACCATGATTTGGGAAAAAAAATGAACCAAGTGTTCGCAATGCTAGGAAACGTTCATGGGTTAACCACTGTTGATTATAAGCTGAAAATATGTGAGTACATCAGTGCAAGGATCGAATGCCTAGAGACGTTTGTGTCTCTAGACGGTGATGCACAGAGTGTCTACGCTGACAAATTCTTGAGCGGACAAGGATGGAGTGATATATCCCGTCATCACGACTTTTGTGTTTTTTTATGTCAAGACTACATGAAATTGTTAAAATTGTTAAAATGAAGATTGTTTAGTTTTTGTATGGAGAGAACATGGTAATGTTGCTACATTCATTTGTGTATGAAGTTTTGTTGTTAAATTGTTTGTTTGAGACTTATGGCTAGTTTTGTCATTTTGCTTAAAAATACTAATTTCAGCACATAGTTATCTTACTTCAAAATGTGGCTATCAAACACTCATTAAAAAAACTAGGTTGCTTATAAATCTTAAAGTTAAGATAACTAATTAATCTTAAGTTAATTAGACAAGGCTATCAAACAAGGCATTATTGCTCAATTTTGACTAATTGCACTTGATAGGGAGAAGGGTGGTGTTTTGTGTATTTTGTAGGAAAAATGGTTATTTTGGAGACAAAACACTCACCTAAATTTTGTGAAGCCAACGAAGGAAGACATGAGATGGAGAGCAAAACAATTAGAAATTGAGATTGAAAATTATTTGAGACCCATTTAATTAGTTGCAGCAGTCCATATTCAACAAGCCCAATTAAAGGATTAATTTTCGGCCCAAAGAAAGCCCATTAGTTCACTTCCATCAATTAATTTTTGGGTTGGGGTATATACCCCTCCAGCTTTGTTTAATACACTCCCCCTTCACTTTTATTAATTAAATAATCATGTAAAATACCTGTTTTACCCTTTATTAAAATACACAAAGATAGATACACTCCCCTTCAATTTAAATTTAAACTAATCCTAATTCTATCACTAATCCTAACCCTACCCACAAACGGCCGCCGCCGCACAACAAACGACGGTCGCCGCCGCCCAACAAACGACGGCCGCCGGCGCACCTCCGGCAGCCACAAAATAAATTTAGAAATTTTAAAAATAAGACTTTGAAAATAAAAAAGTAAACTTTATTTTGGTCAACAAACCAGAGTCGACCAAAAGCACTCCGGTCGACACTGGTTTGTCGACCAAAAGTAATCCGATCAACTCTGGTTTGTCGACCAAAAGTACTCCGGTCGGCTATGTGTTTCGAATGATTTTTTTTTTTTTTAAGAAAACTGAAATTTTCGGTCATTTTGGGTCGGCCAAAAACACTCTCATCGACGAACTATTGTCGACGAGAGGGTTTTCAGGCGACCCAAAATAGTCGAAAATAAAAAAAAACAAAAAAACAAACCTGCGATTTGGGGGAGGGTTTCAACTTTCACGGCGGTGGAGGCCGAGAGAAGAGGCGGAAGCGGCGACGCTGGGGGAGGGGACGGAGGCGGCAACGCTTGGGGAGGGGGCGGCGCCGCCGCGCCGCTAATTAGTTGCAGAAAAAAAAATCGAAAAAATGGGGGAGGGAGGGGGAGGGGAGTGCGACAGCGAGAGGAGGAGGGGAGGGGGAGTTCGACAGCGAGAGAGAGGGGGTGAAGTGGGCGGTGGGGAGGAGGCAGCGGCGCCGCTAGGCGAGAGGGGCGGCGGCGGCGCCGCTTGCAGAAATAAAAAAAAAAAAAAACCTACCTACCTGTTTCTTCAGGGCGGCGACGCTGGAGCGGGCGGGGCTGGAGCGGGCGGCGCCGAAGGAGGTGGCTTGGGGCGGCGGTGGCTTGGAGAAACGAAGGGGAAGGAGGGAATGAGGGGGAAAGGAGGATTGGGGAAGAAATGAGGAAATTAGGGTTTTATGGGGGGTGTGCATTTATCATACCAATTTTTAAGATAAAGGGGTATAATAGACAATTTGGGGGGAGTGCATCTATCTCAGAGGTACTTTAAGGGTAGTATATGTATCGGGGGAGTGTATCTAACAAAGCTGGAAGGGTATATACCCCAACCCTTAATTTTTGCAGGCCAAGAGAAAGCAGCCTATGCTGCTCCAATTTTTCAGTAATTAAGGTATGGGCCTTAGGCCCATAAAAGTAATTTGAATTTGGGCCAGCATTTATTAATTCTCCAGCCTATAATTTATATATTGGGTCTGACTATTTACACCTCCATTTCAGTTTAGAACACTCCCCCTATTGATGCACCCCTAAAATTTTTCAGGATGGATGCACCCCTTCGAATTGTCCTAAATACCTTTTTATCTCAAAAAACTATTTACTAAACACACCCCACCCCAAAAACCCTAATTTCTCATCTTCTTCCTCTCTCTTTCTCCTTCCTAGGGGTGTGCATGGTTCGATTTGGATAACCAAACCGCCCGTAAATCTAAGGCTCAAATTCTGGAACAATCACTTAAGAGCAAGGACACTCTATGAAATCTAAGATGCTCTTATCAGGAGAGTTGTCCAGAGAAGATGCTCTTATGCAAGAACAAGATTGTAAAGCTCAAAAGGACAAGTCCAATGAAGATGCTCTGATTAGGAGAGTTGTCCAGAGAAAATATTCATAAAGCTCTATCAGGAGAGTTGTTCAAAGAAGCTAGCCATATGCAAGAACAAGCTTACCTAGCTCAAAAGGACAAGTCCACTCAAAGGTTTTCATCAGGAGAGTTGTCCAGAGAAGTCAACTCTATGCAGAAAGTGCTCTGATGCAAAAAGATTAAATATACTGATCAGGAGAGTTGTCCAGAGGAGTTGTCTCAGCTAAATTGATCAAGATCAAGTGCTCTGAAAGCCTGAGATCAACTATGCTGAAGAGTTTGAGACAACCAGTCCCTAAAGGTCCTCAAAGAAATAAGCTAAGACCATACTCAAGAGAAATAAAGGGAAAGAGCCAAGTCATCTGAAGAGGAGCAAGCCAACCATGCTGAAAAGCAAAACTGCTGATAGTGATAAGGAGAGTTGTCCAAATGATAAGGAATGTTGTCCTATCATTGGATCAACCTTCAGAAGCCATGTCCAAGTCCTAACAAGAAGTCAAACATTGGGAAAAGTGCTGCAGAATGAAGACAAAACTGTTACAGCCGTTTATTACCCAAATGAGGACATGTCACTATCAAGAATCTGTCTTCCAGTTTGAAGAACTGAAGGAAGACATTTATAGCAATTTGGGGCTGCCTCTCCAACGGGCAAATCCTCCATTTTGTCTATAAATACAGAAGTGTGAAGACCATTTGAAAGCATCCAACTAACCTCAACACAATCCAACCAAGCTCAAAGTTCTTACAAGCTTGAGTGCTTTCAAAGCTTTCAAAAGACTATCTTAGTCTTCAAACACTTCATCTAAGCTGAACCCAATTGTATATCCATACACAAGCTTAGAGAGATATACTATCCTTATACACTGATCCTCATTGTAAAGGATATCTCATTAGTTGGAACCTTACTTCAACCCTTACACCTTTCAAGAGTGAAAGTGAGAAGGTTGTAGTAGTAGAAGTGGTAGGAGCTGATTGTTGAGAGAAGAACAGTTCAGTTCTGAGTTGAGAAGAGGGTACTAGGACTCTAGACATCCTAGGGATCAATTCACCAAGGAGTGGTGTTCTTGATCAAGTGCACCTTGGCACTATAAAACAAGTTAATTCCAAGAGTGAAGGAATTATCCTGTTAAATCAGGGAAAGTGGATGTAGGAGCTTGAGTCTCTGAACCACTATAAACTCTTGTGTTGATTTGCTTTACAAGTACTTACATTCATTCAACACTGCACACAAAACTGATCTTTCAAAGATACATATTCAAAGACTGTGCAAAACTGATTTGGACAAGTTCCCTGAAGCTAAACTGGACTGTGTTGCATTGACTAAGTGATTTCAGAAATTAAATGAGTCTAAACTTAAAGGGCCAACCATTATTCCGCACATATAACTCCCCTAGATAGTCAATCAACTAAGTACTCAATAGTACTTAGTAGTCTGATTATCTTAGAAGAGTTAATCTTCTTCAGCAGAGTTGTCCAAGACAACCTTGCTGAACTCTGGTTTGATCAAAGTTGAAAAGAATTGCATACAAGTGTATTCCCCCCCCCATACACTTGTTATATACTCCTTTCAGGACCAACAAGTGGTATCAGAGCAGGGGTTCAAAGACCACTGCTTCTGAAAATCCATCTTGATTTTCAAAACTCTCATATTTGTGTGGTCACTGAACTGATCTCTATCTGAAATCCATCACTTGTTGACTAACTGATTATTTGTGAGATATGGCCAACAACAATGCTGTTCCTCCACCTGCTGTTCAAGGATTAGACAACATGGCCACAAATCCAGTCAATCACATTTCTCATCACAAACTGCCCATGTTTTCAATAGACAATTATGATTTCTGGAAAATTAGAATGAGGGCTCATCTTGCATCTCTCCATACTGATATGCTAAGAGTAATCACAAGAGGACCTTTTGTGTTTACTCAAACTAACCCCAGAGTGACAGCTGAGCAAAAAGCAGATGTAAGGGAACTGATTCCCAAGGATGAGGATGACTTCACTGCTGATGAAAAGAGGAAAGATAATTTGAATTATCTTGCCATGAACACCCTTTATCAAACAATTCCAGATGCAGTTATGGGAAGAGTCTACCACTGCACAACAGCTAAAGAAATTTGGGATACTCTTGCTGAAATGTGTGAGGGCACTGAAAAAATCAAGGAGAACAAGCTCCAAGTTGCTGTGCAGAAGTTTGAACAATTCTCAATGGAGTCTGATGAGTCCATTGACAAATTTGCTGGTAGATTCACTGATGTGATGAATGAGATTAACTCATTGGGCAAGGTCTACACCAAGAGAGAGGTTGGACTGAAAATCCTAAGGAGTCTCACTCAAAAGTGGGATGTCTATGCTGTAATGATGCAGAATACCAAAGATCTCTCCACCATGCCCATGCAACAAATATTCTCAGAACTTAAAGCCTATGAGTTTGACCTCAATAGAAGAAAGCCTGTTGAGGAACCTTCAAATCCTACTAAGGGAGTGGCATTCAAAGCCAAAGTTGCTGAGCCAGAAATGCAACCCACTCCTAGATCATCAAAGACAGTCTCTAAGACTGAAATGAAGGAAGAACTAGCCTTGATGGCTAGAAGGTTTGACAAGCTCAACACAAGGGTTGGTAGATACAAGAAATTCTACCAAGACAACAAATTCAGGAGAAGATACAACTCCCCTGAAGAACAGGCTGAGGACAAAAAGCCTGAAGAGAAAAGATCAGAGGACAAGTCCTCTGATAGGAGAAGATCCAGTAGAGCTGATCCTTCTTCATCTAAGAGAAGAGAAGAATCCAAGAAGGATGATGATGAAGATCTGTGCTATAACTGTAAAAAGAAAGGGCACTTCCAATATGACTGCCCTGAATTGAGCTCTAAAGAAAGAAGAGAGAGACAAGCTAAAAGAGACAGAAAGTTCACCAATAGAAAGGCCATGATGGCTGGTGAAGAATCTGATAGTGATGAAAGCTTCAACTCTTCTGATGGATTATTCTCCAACAGTGATGATGATGATGATGTCTGCAATATGGCTCTTGAGAAGGATGAGGTATCCTCTACTTCTAGTTCACCATCATTCACCTCACAAAACACTAGTGAGGTTAACCTGAAACTTTCCTTGGGAAAGTTGATGGAAGATTTCACTAGATTACAAGAATTTCATGATAATTGTGTGAAAGAAAATGAAAGATTGGCTATTGAACTTTCCAAAAACTCTGAGGTAGCTGTTGATGTCAAGTCTACTGAGTTATATCAACAAGCCTTGAGAAAGCTTGAGGAAGCAAATCTCAGGATAGTTGACCAACAAAAGGAGATTGATGATCAACTTCTCTCTCAGAAGAGAAAAGAATTTGAACTTAAAATTCTAAATGCCAAATTTGAAAATCTCTCACATGAGTATGATATTCTTAAATCAAGTGAAGAGAGCCTGAAATTAAAGATGTCTGCTTTGAACAAATCCTCTAGAGCAATAGAGGAAATTCAAAGTTATCAAAGACCTATGGCTCAAAGAAGTGGATTGGGTTTTGATCCATTTGAATCTTCACCTTGTCTTAGTGTTGCATCCACAAGTAACACTAAGAGAATCTTTGTTAAGTCAGTGGCACAACAAGCTCAAAATGAAGTAATTCAGCCACTGAACAAAGGAAAGGGCAAATTGAATGAAATGCCTACTCAAGTGATTCAGGAGAATAGGCCAAAACCTAAGGAAGTGGCCAAAGCTCCTGAGCACAAGAGGAATATTGGTCAGCAGAGAAGACCCAATGGAAGGGCAAATCTCCTGAACAATGTTCAGAGGAACTATCCAAGGTATAATCAGCCTAGGCCAACTCATCTGAGAAAGCCTCAGCTGAATAGACCTAAGGACAACTATCCTCAAAGGCAGAATAAAATGAGACAACCAAAACCCTTCATGCAAAGGGTAATGGTCATAAAAATGCCTTTCCTCAAAGACTTCATCAAGCTGCACAAAGAACTCATAAGTTCAGGAAAGTGGTCAACTCCCCTGAAACTTACAGAGTTAACACATTCACACAAACTTTCCCAAAGGCATTTAAGGGAAAGACAGTGTATGTTGATGCACTAGGAAATCAACTTAGCCACCTTGAATCAATCAGGGTTATTAGGCAAGTTTGGGTTCCCAAAGGTACAGCTAACCTCTCAGGACCCAAAACTCAAAGGGTACCTAAACCTATCTAATTGCAGGTACCAGTGGGCCACAAGAAGAGGAGCATGAACAAAAAGACAGCATGGTACCTTGACAGTGGATGCTCAAGGCACATGACTGGAAACAAGGAACTCCTCTCTGATTTTATTGAAAAAGAAGGCCCAAATGTCACCTTTGGAGACAGCTCACAAGCAACAACAAAAGGTTATGGTACTTTGATGATTGGTAACATCAAAGTAACCAATGTATCTTATGTAGCTGGTCTCAAATATAACCTCCTGAGTATCAGTCAATTCTGTGATAAAGATTTTAATGTTGAGTTCTCAAGTGGAAAGTGTCTAATTAAAGATAAAACTCAACAAACCCTATTGACTGGAACTAGGAAGGGAAATGTGTATTTTGCAGACTGGGACAAGTCTACTGATGCTGCATGTTTTATTGCTAAAAGTTCTAGTGAACAAAGTTGGCTATGGCACAAGAGGCTAAACCACCTGAACTTCAAATCCATGAATAAACTTGCTAGAAATGCATTAGTTAAAGGACTACCTAATGAGGTTTTCATTAAAGAACATGTGTGTAAGCCATGTCAAGAAGGAAAACAGATTAAAGCCTCATTTAAGGGAAAACCAGTCATCTCCACTGAAAGGGTACTTGAACTTCTACATATGGATCTGTTTGGACCAATTACCCCTTCAAGCATAAATGGTAGAAAATACACATTAGTGGTAGTAGATGACTTCTCTAGGTTCACATGGGTAGTATTTCTCCTTAATAAGAAGGAAACACAAGTCAAACTACCTGAACTTCTCAAGAGATTGTCAAATGAGAAAAGCCTTAGCATTATCAAGATAAGATCTGATAAAGGCACTGAGTTCATTAATTCATACATCAATGAGTACTGCACATCAAATGGAATAGCTCATGAAACTTCAGCAGCTAGAACTCCCCAACAAAATGGAGTTGCAGAAAGAAGGAATAGAACTTTAAAAGAAGCTGCTAGAACTCTAATTGCTGACTCAAATTTACCTAAGAGGTTTTGGGCTGAAGCTATAAACACTGCATGCCATACTCAAAATAGATGTTTGATCACTAAGGGGCAAGGCAAAACCCCCTATGAACTCTGGAAAGGAAGAATGCCTAAAGTGTCATACTTTCATATATTTGGTTGTAAATGTTTCATTCACAATAATGGGAAAGAACAGTTGAAAGCTTTTGACAGCAAAGCTGATGAGGGAGTATTTCTTGGATACTCTCAAATCAGTAGAGCCTTCAGAGTCTACAACAAGAAAACCCTTATAGTGGAAGAAACACCTCATGTTGTGTTTGATGAATCTATCTTTGAGATCAGGAATGATCATTTAGAACCTGAAGAAATCACACAAAGGACAACCAGATTAAGCCTAAAAGACAAAGACACTGAATTCATAGATGTTGTTCAAGCCAATCTGCCTGAAAAATCCACATTGGACAACAATCCTGAAGGCAACCTTCCTGAGACAAATCCCACTGATGAAAATGATGAACTGAATGATCCAATCCCAGTTCACATCCAGGTAACAACTACCAATGAAGAAGCAGTTCCTGCTGAGGTAGTTAATGGGTCAAATAATCAAGGGGGAACTCAAAATGTTGAAAATGCCAATGTCCCTGACATTGAGGACAACATCCCTGATTATGATCCTGAATTAGATCCTGCATTAAATTATCCTGAATTCTATGATCAAAATGACTCACCTTCAGAAGAGGACAACTCTACTGAAGAGATCAGAAAAAGAAGGACTTGGTTGTCTGACCATCCTACTGATCTAATACTTGGTGACCCAAGTATTGGAGTCAAAACAAGAAGATTCCATGGTGAAAGTGCTCTTTTCTGTTGTTTCCTGTCAGAGCAAGAACCAAGTAATGTTGAGGAAGCACTTCAAGATGCCAATTGGATCACAGCCATGCAGGAAGAACTGAACCAATTCACCAGAAATAAAGTATGGGAGCTGGTGGATAGACCTTCACATCAAGATGTTATTGGAAAAAAGTGGGTGTTCAAGAACAAGAAGAATGAAAATGATGTGATTGTCAGAAACAAAGCAAGACTAGTGGCAAAAGGGTATTGTCAACATGAAGGCATTGACTATGATGAGACATTTGCACCTGTGGCAAGACTAGAAGCAATAAGGCTCTTTCTAGCCTATGCAGCCCACAAGAGGTTCAAAGTATACCAAATGGATGTCAAGAGTGCCTTTCTGAATGGAGTCTTGAAAGAAGAAGTCTATGTGGAGCAACCACCAGGTTTTGAAGTTGGAAACCAAGTTTACAGACTCAAGAAAGCTCTATATGGACTCAAACAAGCCCCTAGGGCTTGGTATGATACACTGTCACAATTCCTCTTGGATCATGGATTCACCAAGGGAACTGTGGACAGAACTCTCTTCAGAATCTCTGAAGGAGAGGACATCTTGCTTGTCCAAATTTATGTGGATGACATAATTTTTGGATCCCCTAATGAGAAGCTGTGTGAGAAATTCTCCAAGCTCATGCAAAGCAAGTTTGAGATGTCAATGATGGGGTTGATGAACTTCTTTTTGGGTCTACAAGTCAAGCAATCTAAAGAAGGAATCTTCATCAACCAAGCTAAGTACACCAGAGAAATGATCAAAAAGTTTGGGTGTACAACTAGCAAGCCAGTAAGGATCCCAATGAACACAAATTGGAAGATGGATCCTGATGAGAGTGGTATTCCAACCAACTCTACTGAGTATAGAGGAATAATTGGTTCACTCCTCTATCTCACTGCCAGCGGACCTGATATCACCTTTGCAGTAGGTGTTTGTGCAAGGTTTCAAGCAAACCCTAAGAAAAGCCACCTTGAGGCTGCAAAGAGGATTTTGAGGTACCTCAAAGGCACTGAGAATCTAGGCCTTTGGTACCCTGCTGATGACAATATTGAGCTAACTGGCTACTCAGATGCTGATTATGGAGGATGTAGGATTGACAGAAAGTCCACTTCAGGGACTTGTCAATTCTTGGGCAACAAGCTTATTTCATGGTTCTCCAAGAAGCAGAACACAGTGGCCACTTCCACCACTGAAGCTGAATATGTTGCTGCTGGAAGTTGTTGTGCTCAAATTCTTTGGCTAAGACAACAACTAAGAGACTACAAAGTCAACTCTACTGAAGTTCCAATTTTCTGTGATAATAATAGTGCCATTGCTATATCACAAAATCCTGTCTTGCACACAAGATGCAAGCATGTGGACATCAAGCACCACTTCATTAGAGATCATGTGGAGAAGAAGGATATCAAGCTAGTGAAAATTCACACAGACCATCAAAAAGCTGATATATTAACCAAGCCACTTGCAGAGGCAAGATTTCTGGAGCTATCAGCAGAGTTGGGATTACTTGATCCAGGGAAGTTGGACAAATAAGTTCAAAGAAGCTCATTGATTAAGGGGGAAACAAAATCAAACTTCAGCAGACTTGTTCAAGTCTACTGAAACATGACCTTACCTCTTCAGGACACTTGTCTCTTGAAATTCAGGACACTTGTCCACAGTTCTTCAGGACACTTGTCCATGTAGGGTCAGATAAGTTGTCCTAGCTATCAAACCAAATCTTGGTATGATAAGCACCTATTTTTGGTGATCAATACCTATCTCGAAATCTGTCCCTTGAAATACAGTTTTCACCTTTCTGGGATTTAATTTGTCTCCCACCCAAAAGGTCACTTTCCATGCATTAAATGCCAAGATTTAACTCTTGTTTGCATTAAACTTTTTGGGACATGATCTATCTCGAAAAATCCCCAGCCTTAAACAAACATTTAAAACCACCCACGTTTTGAATAAAATAGTTATTTCACTGTTACATTGGTTTTTGACCATTGGATCAAAAATGGACAACTCCCCTGAAATCAATCCTAGCCGTCCATTTTGGATTTCCATTTTTGTTCACCTTTGAATTGTCTCAAGACCTTACCAACTCATTGACAAACATTCTTTTTAGAATATTCACAAGTCTTAAGATACCCACAAACATTTCTTCCCCAAGTATTCGAAACCCTAACTCAAAAGTTCTTCAAACTCTCTCATTCTTCATCAAACTTCTCTCTGTAATTTTCAATGGCCCCCAAGGTTAGACCTGAGATGCTTGTTGATTTCTCCAACAAGGATCTAGACCTAGACTTTACCTATCTTATCAACAAAAACAATCTTCACTTTGAGCCCATAATTTCCTTTGAAAGTGAAGATCCTGAGATTACTCCAACACTAAGATGGTTGAGAAGGGCTGGTCTCCAAAAGTTCTTGGAAGAAAGACCAAGCTCTTGCTTGGAGAGTTACATGGCAGAATTCTTTGCCTTCCTAAAGTGGAGAGGCAAACCTGAAGATGGAGAAGTATCAACCAGGTTAGCTTACACTGCAGAAGGAGAGGAGGAGGAGAGATTCCACAGAGTGAAATTCTCCTCAGAAGATCTGGAAGGAGCCTTTGGATTGCCTTATGAGGGAAGGAATCCAGAAGTCTATGGTACTGGACATGAAGAGGAAATAGCCCAAGAATGGTTATTAGTTCCAGGCCCTCTCTCCTCAACTCAAAACAAGAAAACTCTCAAGCCAGAGTTTCTCAATCTTTTTGAGGTAGTTGCTAAGAGCCTCCTAAGCAACACTGGAAGCTTAGAGCAGGTCAGCCATCCAAGGATCAGAATCATGGCTGCCATTATTGATGCCAGTGATAAGGGCATCAAGTTTGATTGGAGGACCTTCATCATGTCTGAAATGATGAAGAAGAAGGCTAAATTTAAGGTGAAAGCCCACAATAAGGTGGTGCTAGAAGGGAAAATCAAGTATTGCACCAGGGCAAGCTTGTTGATTGAGAGGTTTTCCCACTACTCCCAGATGCAGAACTTTGCAAAGACCCTCCCAGCCCAAAAGATCCTATTCAGAAAGCTCAGCAAGAAAACTGAGAAAAGAAGGATGTTAATGGCCAAGCCTGCTGAAGAACAGGAGGAAGAGAAGCCTAAAATGAAAAAGAGAACAAAGGCCAGGGCTGTCAAAACAAGAAAGATGTCTCAATTGTCTTCAAAAGAAGCCTCAGGAGCATCAGCTGAAGTTGATGCAGTGGCAGAAGAGGGAGTGAGTGTGCCTTCTGACCACTCAGAAGAGTTGAGGAGAAAGTACAATGAGACTAGGCAAAAGAAGAAGGGTGATAAGAGAATCAGGGAAATTGTCCCTGAGAAGGAAGGAAGTGGAAGCAGTAGGGCCAGCAAGAGAAGGGCCAAACCTACTGAGAAGGTGCTGGAGTTTCAAGAAGAAAGATCTCTTCAATTGGCTATTAGGGAGAGCAGAGCTGAAAGCAGGGCCAAATCCATGTCTAGGACCAATTCATCTGGTTCTGGAACTCCAGAATCCAAAGTCCCTAAAGGTCAACCTATAGAGGCCAACCTCCCTGAAATTCAATATCTTGAGCCCAACTCCCCTGAAACCCATGTTACCCCTTCCAACCAACCCATTACCCCTGTAAATCTCACTAAGAGATATTCTCCTGAAGGGAATGAACAAAGAAGTGGCATAGATGTGCTTGCTGATTTAGCAGTAGATGAGACAAGACTCCTGTCTCCCCTTGACTCATCCATGCTCAACTATTCAAAGCTCTTAGAGCATGCACTTCATGAGCCAACCCCCCTGAGTAAAGCCCCTTCAGATTCATTGCTCTCTAAAGCAACTGAAGATCCTTCTACTGTACCCAACCCATCTGAAGCCAAGATCCCTGAACTTAATCTACCTGAAGCCACATTAGGAGAACCCAGAGCCAACTCCCCTATAACCCAAAGTCCCCATTCAAGTGGAGATGAGGAGGAGTATACTTTTGAAAGTATGTTCAGAGGAGGAGCCAAGGCTACTGTGGACAGTTTGTATCCACAACTTGCTGAATTTCCAAGAATTCAGAAGGCCTTTCATGATTTGAGGATGCTTGTTGATGTAAAAGATAAATCTATGATGGAGATATCACAAGTCATCCAAGATAAAGGTGCAAACTGGTGGCAAATAGAGGAAAACAGATTGCTACACTTTGCTGGAGTTTCAAAAACAAGATTCCTCATTGATGAGGAGATTTTTGCAAAGTTGGTAGCCAATAAGATTGAAGAGGAGAAAGAAAGAAAAGCCAAGGGAATCAAACACCCTGACAGTGACTCTAATGATGATGATTCCCCTGATGATCCCTCAAACCCTTCAAATCCCAACCCTCCTGAAACCCCTCAAGCCAACTTCCCTGAACCCCTTCAACCCAAGTCTTCTGTAGCAGATAGACTTTCCAATCCTCCTAAAACCTATCATAGGAAAGGCTCTGTAACTTCAGAGGTGTTGACCAAGGGTGGTAACACAACCAAAGACACATCTGCCAATGAAGGTTCTTCTGAACCCAAGGCACAGCCTAAAGATGTTGAGGTTCCTGTACTAGAGGCTAGTTTGATTAAGGCCTATTCAGTGTCAGAGGTGTTGGACATTGATCAGCCCTTAATCATTCAGGATGACTCAGTGGCTGCTGATATAAGCACTGTGATCTCCCCACAACTGCCATCTTTGAACCTTGTTGAAGGTGGAGATGCTGCAGGATTAGGAGAAGGAGTTGAAAAGGAGAGATTAGTTGAAAAATCAGAGGGAGTTGTGGATGAAAGAGAGGTAGTCATCACTAAGATAGTGAGTGTACCACCAAATGAGGGTGGAATAAGTGAGGAAGGACAGGTTATTCTTGAAGTCAAATCTGAACTTCAAGAATCCCTTGATGAGAGGAGGCCTGCTTCCTTGAGTGAGAACATCAATTATGAAGGGAGAAAAGAACAAGTTGAAAATGAGAAGAAGACTGCTGATGTATCAGAGTCTTATGCAAAAGAAATTGAGGGTGATGAGTGCCTATTTCCTAACTTGTTTGATTTATCTGATGTTGCAGGTATTTCTTGTTGGTCCTGAAAGGAGTAGATAACAAGTGTATGGGGGGGGGGGGGGAATACACTTGTTTGCAAATTCTTTTCAACTTTGATCAAACCAGAGTTCAGCAAGGTTGTCTTGGACAACTCTGCTGAAGAAGATTAACTCTTCTAAGATAATCAATCTACTAAGTACTATTGAGTACTTAGTTGAATAGCTATCTAGGGGAGTTATATGTGCGGAATAGTGGTTGGCCCTTTAAGTTTAGACTCCTTTAATTTCTGAAATCACTTAGTCAATGTAAAACAGTCCAGTTAAGCTTCAGGGAAGTTGTCCAAAACAGTTTTGCACAGTCTTTGAATGTGTATCTTTGAAAGATCAGTTTTGTGTGCAGTGTTGAGTGAATGTAAGTACTTGTAAAGTAAATCAACACAAGAGTTTATAGTGGTTCAGAGACTCAAGCTCCTACATCAACTTTCCCTGATTTAACAGGATAATTCCTTCACTCTTGGAATTAACTTGTTTTATAGTGCCAAGGTGCACTTGATCAAGAACACCACTCCTTGGTGAATTGATCCCTAGGATGTCTAGAGTCCTAGTACCCTCTTCTCAACTCAGAACTGAACTGTTCTTCTCTCAACAGTCAGCTCCTACCACTTCTACTACTACAACCTTCTCACTTTCACTCTTGAAAGGTGTAAGGGTTGAAGTAAGGTTCCAACTAATGAGATATCCTTTACAATGAAGATCAGTGTATAAGGATAGGATATCTCTCTAAGCTTGTGTATGGATATACAATTTGGTTCAGCTTAGAAGAAGTGTTTGAAGACTAAGATAGTCTTCGAAAGCTTTGAAAGCACTCTAGCTTGTAAGAACTTTGAGCTAGGTTGGATTATGTTGAGGTCAATTGGATAGTTGGATGCTTTCAAATGGTCTTCACACTTCTGTATTTATAGACAAAATGGAGGATTTGCCCGTTGGAGAGGCAGCCCCAAATTGCTATAAATGTCTTCCTTGAGTTCTTCAAACTGGAAGACAGATTCTTGATAGTGACATGTCCTCATTTGGGTAATAAACGGCTGTAACAGTTTTGTCTTCATTCTGCAGCACTTTTCCCAATGTTTGACTTCTTGTTAGGACTTGGACATGGCTTCTGAAGGTTGATCCAATGATAGGACAACATTCCTTATCATCTGGACAACTCTCCTTATCACTATCAGCAGTTTTGCTTTTCAGCATGGTTGGCTTGCTCTTCTTCAGATGACTTGGCTCTTTCCCTTTATTTCTCTTGTGTATGGTCTTAGCTCATTCCTTTGAGGACCTTTAGGGACTGGTTGTCTCAATCTCTTCAGCATAGTTGATCTTAGGCTTTCAGAGCACTTGATCTTGGTCAATTTAGCTGAGACAACTCCTCTGGACAACTCTCCTGATCAGCATGATTGGTCTTTTTGCATCAGAGCACTTTATACTTTAGAGTTGGCTTATCTGGACAACTCTCCTGACCAAAACCTTTGAGTAGTCTTGTCCTTTTGAGCTAGGTAGGTTTGTTCTTGCATATGACTAGCTTCTTTGGACAACTCTCCTGATCAGAGTTTTAAGAATATTTTCTCTGGACAACTCTCCTGATAAGAGCATCTTAGATTTCATAGAGTGTCCTTACTCTTTGTTCTAGAATTTGAGCCTTGGGGAGACTTGATCTTGATCATCTTCAAAGCATAGGTTCCCCCTCAAATTGTGCATCTAATTGTCTAAGAGCTGCCTAACATTTCAGCTTCTCATCTAGCCTATAATCTATATATTCTAACAATCTTAGAACATATTTTTTCATTGACTTAGGCATGTCTCAGGGGAGTTTTTGGTATTCAATCAAAACATAGCTCATTTTATTCCCAACATTTCTCTTGACCAAATTTTTGCAGATGAGTTCCTCACAGATGCACCTATCCAAGTTGATACAGGCTCCGCTCAGGCCTTACTTGGAATGCAATCAGAGAAGTTGGACTCCTTGGTTCATCAAGTCCAATCTGCTCATGCTGAAACCTCAGGAGCATTGAATGAGCAAGGAAGGACTCTAGCATCTGTAGAAATGAGGCTCACTGGCTCTGAAGATGTTGTGCTACCAACCCTTGAGGCAAGAATCAGTGGTGTGGAATCTGGTCTCCAAACCATCTCCACTGAAGTTCAAAGTGCCAAATCAACCATGGAAGCCATCTCAGAGGAGGTCAAGAAAGAACAAAAGCTGCTGAGAGACAATCACAATGCTAATGTCAAAGCTCTCAGGCTAACTGTCAAACAAGCAATTGGAAAGAAGACTGCACTGCAAAAGAGAAGAGCTGAAGAGCAAAGGCTAGCTATGGTCAAAGCTGCCTCAGAAAAATTTTCCCAAGAAGTGTTGGCCAACATTGCTGAAGGTGCAGTGGCCAACCTCACTGAGCTCTTAAAAGCCCAACTGGATGCATCTCTGAAAACAGCCATGGAAGAGGTTGTCCAACAAAAGATGAAGCCTGTTCTAGCTTTCCTTAGCTTAAGCAGTGATAGAATGCAGAATATACATGATGAGAATGTATATTTGTTGGAGGAGATGAAGTCCCTAAACCAGGCCCAATCCCTGATGGCCTCAACAATGAGTGACCTCAAGCCTCAGTGTTTTGATGCTGCCAAAAAGGGGGAAAGGGAAAGAGCAAGGGCAAAAGGTGCCTTAGTAATTGGGAGTCCAGTGAAAGGGAAGGACAAAGTCCCTGAAGGAAAGGGAAAAGAGCCAGAAATGCTGAATTTGGAAGAATTGGATGAAGAGGAGCAGTTAGCATTGGCATTGAAGAACTCAATGGCCTCAGCTCAAGAGGAAAGAGTAAGGCTACAACAAAGACCAGGTGGTGAAGTGTCAGGTTTGGACAAAGATGCTGAAGGTGTCCAAACCAGAGGAAAAATCAAGAAGGCCCAAGGAAAGAAGATTTGTCCTTTTCAGCAGCTTGATCTTTCCTCTGGTTTGGACACCTTCAGCATCTTTGTCCAAACCTGACACTTCACCACCTGGTCTTTGCTGTTTCCTTGCCCTTTCTTCTTGAGCTGAGGCCATTGAGTTCTTCAATGCCAATGCTAACTGCTCCTCTTCATCCAAATCTTCCAAATTCAGCATTTCTGGCTCTTTTCCCTTTCCTTCAGGGACTTTGTCCTTCCCTTTCACTGGACTCCCAATCACCAAGGCACCTTTTGCTCTAGCTCTTTCCCTTTCCCCCTTTTTGGCAGCATCAAAGCACTGGGGCTTTAGGTCACTCATTGTTGAGGCCATCAGGGATTGGGCCTGGTTTAGGGACTTCATCTCTTCCAACAAATATACATTTTCATCATGTATATTCTGCATTCTGTCACTGCTCAAGCTAAGGAAAGCTAGAACAGGCTTCATCTTTTGTTGGACAACCTCTTCCATGGCTGTTTTCAGAGATGCATCTAGTTGGGCTTTTAAGAGCTCAGTGAGGTTGGCCACTGCACCTTCAGCAATGTTGGCCAACACTTCCTGGGAAAATTTTTCTGAGGCTGCTTTGACCATAGCTAGCCTTTGCTCTTCAGCTCTTCTCTTTTGCAATGCTGTCTTCTTTCCAAGAGCTTGCTTGACAGTGAGCCTGAGAGCTTTGACATTAGCATTGTGATTGTCTCTCAGCAGCTTTTGTTCTTTCTTGACTTCCTCTGAGATGGCTTCCATGGTGGATTTGGCACTTTGAACTTCAGTGGAGATGGTTTAAAGACCAGATTCCACACCACTGATTCTTGCCTCAAGGGTTGGTAGCACAACATCTTCAGAGCCAGTGAGCCTCATTTCTACAGATGCTAGAGTCCTTCCTTGCTCATTCAATGCTCCTGAAGTTTCAGCATGAGCAGATTGGACTTGATGAGCCAAGGAGTCCAACTTCTCTGATTGCATTCCAAGTAAGGCTTGAGCTGAGCCTGTATCAACTTGAATAGGTGCATCTGTGAGGAACTCATCTGCAAAAATTTGGTCAAGGGAAATACCTGCAACATCAGATAAATCAAACAAGTTAGGAAATAAGCACTCATCACCCTCAATTTCTTTTGCATAAGACTCTGATACATCAGCAGTCTTCTTCTCATTTTCAACTTGTTCTTTTCTCCCTTCTGTAATAATGATCTCACTCAAGGAATCAGGCCTCCTTTCACCAAGGGATTCCTGAAGTTCAGATTTGACTTCAAGAATAACCTGTCCTTCCTCACTTATTCCACCCTCATTTGTTGGTACACTCACTATCTTAGTGATGACTACCTCTCTTTCATCCTCAACTCCCTCTGATTTTTCAACTAATCTTTCCTTTTCAACTCCTTCTCCTAAACCTGCAACATCTCCACCTTCATCAAGGTTCAAAGATGGCAGTTGTGGGGAGATCACAGTGCTTATATCAACAGCCACTGAGTCATCCTGAATGATTAAGGGCTGATCAATGTCCAACTCCTCTGACACTGAATAGGCCTTAATCAAACTAGCCTCTAATGCAGGAACCTCAACATCTTTAGGCTGTGCCTTGGGTTCAGAAGAACCTTCATTGGCAGATGTGTCTTTGGTTGTGTTACCACCCTTGGTCAACACCTCTGAAGTTACAGAGCCTTTCCTATGATAGGTTTTGGGAGGATTGGAAAGTCTATCTGCTACAGAAGACTTGGGTTGAAAGGGTTCAGGGAGGTTGGCTTGAGGGGTTTCAGGAGGGTTGGGATTTGAAGGGTTTGAGGGATCATCAGGGGAATCATCATCATTAGAGCCACTGTCAGGGTGTTTGATTCCCTTGGCTTTTCTTTCTTTCTCCTCCTTGATCTTATCAGCCACCAGCTTTGCAAAAATCTCCTCATCAATGAGGAATCTTGTCTTTGAAACTCCAGCAAAGTGTAGCAATCTGTTCTCCTCTATTTGCCACCAGTTTGCACCTTTATCTTGGATGACTTGTGATATCTCCATCATAGATTTATCTTTTACATCAACAAGCATCCTCAA
This sequence comes from Galeopsis tetrahit, assembly GCA_963675135.1. NCBI lineage: Eukaryota > Viridiplantae > Streptophyta > Magnoliopsida > Lamiales > Lamiaceae > Galeopsis > Galeopsis tetrahit. The sequence continues at coordinate 53,314,631 of OY776124.1, read as the reverse complement.
ATCATGAAAGGCCTTCTGAATTCTTGGAAATTCAGCAAGTTGTGGATACAAACTGTCCACAGTAGCCTTGGCTCCTCCTCTGAGCATACTTTCAAAAGTATACTCCTCCTCATCTCCACTTGAATGGGGACTTTGGGTTATAGGGGAGTTGGCTCTGGGTTCTCTTATCATGGGTTCAGGCAAATTAAGTTCAGAGATGTTGGCTTCAGAAGGGTTGGGCTCAAGTGAAGGTACTTCAGTTGCTTTAGAGAGCAATGAATCTGAAGGGGCTTTACTCAGGGGGGTTGGCTCATGAAGTGCATGCTCTAAGAGCTTTGAATAGTTGAGCATGGATGAGTCAAGGGGAGACAGGAGTCTTGTCTCATCTACTGCTAAGTCAGCAAGCACATCTATGCCACTTCTTTGTTCATTCCCTTCAGGAGAATATCTCTTGGTGAGATTTACAGGGGTAATGGGTTGGTTGGAAGGGGTAACATGGGTTTCAGGGGAGTTGGGCTCAAGATACTGAACTTCAGGGAGGTTGGCCTCTATGGGTTGACCTTCAGGGACTTTGGACTCTGGAGTTCCAGAACCAGATGAATTGGTCCTAGACATGGATTTGGCCCTGCTTTCAGCTCTGCTCTCCCTTAGAGCCAATTGAAGAGACCTCTCTTCTTGCAGTTCCAACACCTTTTCAGTAGGTTTGGCCCTTCTCTTGCTGGCCCTGCTACTTCCACTTCCTTCCTTCTCAGGGACAACTTCCCTGACTCTCTTATCACCCTTCTTCTTTTGCCTAGTCTCATTGTACTTTTGCCTGAGTTCTTCTGAATGATCAGATGGCACTTGTACACCTTCTCTAGCAACTTCTTCAATCTCAGCTGAAGCATCTGAATTCTCTTCTGAGATTCTCTGAGACATTTTCCTTGTCTTTACAGCCCTGGCCTTTGTTCTCTTTTTCATCTTAGGCTTCTCTTCCTCCTGTTCTTCAGCAGGCTTGGCCATTAGCATCCTTCTTTTCTCAGTTTTCTTACTGAGCTTTCTGAACAGGATCTTTTGGGCTGGGAGGGGCTTTGCAAAGGTCTGCATCTGGGAATAGTGGGAAAACCTTTCAATCAACAAGCTTGCCCTGGTGCAATACTTGATTTTCCCTTCTAGCACCACCTTATTGTGGGCTTTCACCTTAAATTTAGCCTTCTCCTTCATCATCTCAGACATGATGAAGGTCCTCCAATCAAACTTGATGCCCTTATCACTGGCATCAATAATGGCAGCCATGATTCTGATCCTTGGCTGGCTGACTTGCTCTAGGCTTCCAGTGTTGCTTAGGAGGCTCTTTGCAACTACCTCAAAAAGATTAAGAAACTCTGGCTTGAGAGTTTTCTTGTTTTGAGTTGAGGAGAGAGGGCCTGGAACTAATAACCACTCTTGGGCTATTTCCTCTTCATGTCCAGTACCATATACTTCTGGATTCCTTCCCTCATAAGGCAATCCAAAAGCTCCTTCCAGATCTTCTGAGGAGAATCTAACTCTATGGAATCTCTCCTCTTCCTCTCCTTCAGCTGTGTAGGATAGCCTGGTTGATACTTCACCATCTTCAGGCTTGCCTCTCCACTTGAGGAAGGCAAAGAATTCTGCCATATAGCTTTCCAAGCAAGAGCTAGGTCTTTCTTCCAAGAACTTTTGGAGACCAGCCCTTCTCAACCATCTCAGGGTTGGAGTAATCTCAGGATCTTCACTTTCAAAAGAGATGATTGGCTCAAAGTGAAGATTGTTCTTGTTGCTTAGATAGGCAAAATCTAGGTCTAGATCCTTGTTGGAGAAATCAACAAGCATCTCAGGTCTAACCTTGGGGGCCATTGAAGTTTGCAGAGAAAGTTTGATGAGTAATGAGAAAGTTTGGAGAATTTTGAGTTAGGGTTTCGAATACTTGGGGAAGAAGTGTTTGTGGGTATCTTAAGACTTGTGAATATTCTAAAAAGAATGTTTGTCAATGAGTTGGTAAGGTCTTGATACAATTCAAAGGTGAGCAAAAATGGAAATCCAAAATGGACGGCTAGGATTGATTTCAGGGGAGTTGTCCTTTTTTGATCCAATGGTCAAAAACCAATGTAACAGTGAAATAACTGTTTTATTCAAAACGTGGGTGGTTTTAAATGTTTGTTTAAGGCTGGGGATTTTTCGAGATAGATCATGTCCCAAAAAGTTTAATGCAAACAAGAGTTAAATCTTGGCATTTAATGCATGGAAAGTGACCTTTTGGGTGGGAGACAAATTAAATCCCAGAAAGGTGAAAACTGTATTTCAATGGGACAGATTTCGAAATAGGTATTGATCACCAAAAATAGGTGCTTATCAAACCTAGAAATTTGTTTGATAGTCAGGACAACTTATCTGACCCTACATGGACAAGTGTCCTGAAGAAGGTGGACAAAGGTCCTGAATGTTAATGGACAAGTGTCCTGAAGAAGTAAGGTCATGTTTCTGAGTTTCAGTAGACTTGACCAAGTCTGCTGAAGTTTGATTTTGTTTCCCCCTTAATCAATGAGCTTCTTTGGACTTATTTGTCCAACTTCCCTGGATCAAGTAATCCCAACTCTGCTGATAGCTCCAGAAATCTTGCCTCTGCAAGTGGCTTGGTTAATATATCAGCTTTTTGATGGTCTGTGTGAATTTTCATTAGCTTGATATCCTTCTTCTCCACATGATCTCTAATGAAGTGGTGCTTGATGTCCACATGCTTGCATCTTGTGTGTAAGACAGGATTTTGTGATATAGTAATGGCACTATTGTTATCACAGAAAATTGGCACTTCAGTAGAGTTGACTTTGTAGTCTCTGAGTTGTTGACTTAGCCAAAGAATTTGAGCACAACAACTTCCAGCAGCAACATATTCAGCTTCAGTGGTGGAAGTGGCCACTGTGTTCTGCTTCTTGGAGAACCATGAAATAAGCTTGTTGCCCAAGAATTGACAAGTCCCTGAAGTGGACTTTCTGTCAATCCTACATCCTCCATAATCAGCATCTGAGTAGCCAGTTAGCTCAATATTGTCATCAGCAGGGTACCAAAGGCCTAGATTCTCAGTGCCTTTGAGATACCTCAAAATCCTCTTTGCAGCCTCAAGGTGGCTTTTCTTGGGATTTGCTTGAAATCTTGCACAAACACCTACTGCAAAGGTGATATCAGGTCTGCTGGCAGTGAGATAGAGGAGTGAACCAATTATTCCTCTATACTCAGTAGAGTTGGTTGGAATACCACTCTCATCAGGATCCATCTTCCAATTTGTGTTCATAGGGATCCTTACTGGCTTGCTGGTTGTACACCCAAACTTTTTGATCATTTCTCTTGTGTACTTAGCTTGGTTGATGAAGATTCCTTCTTTAGATTGCTTGACTTGTAGACCCAAAAAGAAGTTCATCAACCCCATCATGGACATCTCAAACTTGCTTTGCATGAGCTTGGAGAATTTCTCACATAGCTTCTCATTAGGGGATCCAAAAATTATGTCATCCACATAAATTTGGACAAGCAAGATGTCCTCTCCTTCAGAGATTCTGAAGAGAGTTCTGTCCACAGTTCCCTTGGTGAATCCATGATCCAAGAGGAATTGTGACAGTGTATCATACCAAGCCCTAGGGGCTTGTTTGAGTCTATATAGAGCTTTCTTGAGTCTGTAAACTTGGTTTCCAATTTCAAACCCTGGTGGTTGCTCCACATAGACTTCTTCTTTCAAGATTCCATTCAGAAAGGCACTCTTGACATCCATTTGGTATACTTTGAACCTCTTGTGGGCTGCATAGGCTAGAAAGAGCCTTATTGCTTCTAGCCTTGCCACAGGTGCAAATGTCTCATCATAGTCAATGCCTTCATGTTGGAAATACCCTTTTGCCACTAGTCTTGCTTTGTTTCTGACAATCACATCATTTTCATTTTTCTTGTTCTTGAACACCCACTTTGTTCCAATAACATTTTGATGTGAGGGTCTGTCCACCAGCTCCCATACTTCATTTCTGGTGAATTGGTTCAGTTCTTCCTGCATGGCTGTGATCCAATTGGCATCTTGAAGTGCTTCCTCAATATCTTTTGGTTCCTGTTCTGACAAGAAACAACAGAACATAGCACTTTCACCATGAAACTTTCTGGTTCTGACTCCTATACTTGGATCACCAAGTATCAGGTCAGTAGGATGGTCAGATAACCAGGTCCTTCTTTTCCTGATCTCTTCAGTAGAGTTTTCCTCTACTGAAGGTGAGTTATTTTGATCATAGAATTCAGGATAATTTAATGCAGGATCTAATTCAGGATCATAATCAGGGGTGTTGTCCTCAATGTCAGGGACATTGGCATTTTCACCATTTTGAGTTCCCCCTTGATTATTTGATCCATTAACTACCTCAGCAGGAGCTGCTTCTTCATTGGTAGTTGTTACCTGGATGTGAACTGGGATTGGATCATTCAGTTCATCATTTCCATCAGTGGGATTTGTCTCAGGAAGGTTGCCTTCAGGATGGTTGTCCAATGGTGTATGTTCAGGTAGGTTTATTGGGACAATTTCTATGAGTTCAGTGTCTTTGTCTTTTAGGCTTAATCTGGTTGTCCTCTGTGTGATTTCTTCAGGTTCCAACTGATCATTCCTGATCTCAAAGATAGATTCATCAAACACAACATGAGGTGTTTCTTCCACTATGAGGGATTTCTTGTTGTAGACTCTGAAAGCTCTACTGATTTGAGAGTATCCAAGAAATACTCCCTCATCAGCTTTGCTGTCAAAAGCTTTCAACTGTTCTTTCCCATTATTGTGAATGAAACATTTACAACCAAATATATGAAAGTATGACACTTTAGGCATTCTTCCTTTCCAGAGTTCATAGGGGGTTTTGCCTTGCCCCTTAGTGATCAAACATCTATTTTGAGTATGGCATGCAGTGTTTATAACTTCAGCCCAAAACCTCTTAGGTAGATTTGAATCAGCAATTAGAGTTCTAGCAGCTTCTTTTAAGGTTCTATTCCTTCTTTCTGCAACTCCATTTTGTTGGGGAATTCTAGCTGCTGAGGTTTCATGAGCTATTCCATTTGATGTGCAGTACTCATTGATGTATGAATTAATGAACTCAGTGCCTTTATCAGATCTTATCTTGATAATGATAAGGCTTTTCTCATTTGACAACCTCTTTAGAAGTTCAGGTAGTTTGACTTGTGTTTCCTTCTTATTAAGGAGAAATACTACCCATGTGAACCTAGAGAAGTCATCTACTACCACCAATGTGTATTTTCTACCATTTATGCTTGAAGGGGTAATTGGTCCAAACAGATCCATATGTAGAAGTTCAAGTACCCTTTTTGTGGAAATGACTGGTTTTCCTTTGAATGAGGCTTTAATCTGTTTTCCTTCTTGACATGGTTTACACACATGTTCCTTAATGAAAACCTCATTAGGTAGTCCCTTAACTAATGCATTTCTAGCAAGTTTATTCATAGATTTGAAGTTCAGGTGGTTTAGCCTCTTGTGCCATAGCCAACTTTGTTCACTAGAACTTTTAGCAATGAAACATGCAGCATCAGTAGACTTGTCCCAGTCTGCAAAATACACATTTCCCTTCCTAGTTCCAGTCAATAGGGTTTGTTGAGTTTTATCTTTAATTAGACACTTTCCACTTGAGAACTCAACATTAAAATCTTTATCACAGAATTGACTGATACTCAGGAGATTATATTTGAGACCAGCTACATAAGATACATTGGTTACTTTGATGTTACCAATCATCAAAGTACCATAACCTTTTGTTGTTGCTTGTGAGCTGTCTCCAAAGGTGACATTTGGGCCTTCTTTTTCAATAAAATCAGAGAGGAGTTCCTTGTTTCCAGTCATGTGCCTTGAGCATCCACTGTCAAGGTACCATGCTGTCTTTTTGTTCATGCTCCTCTTCTTGTGGCCCATTGGTACCTGCAATTAGATAGGTTTAGGTACCCTTTGAGTTTTGGGTCCTGAGAGGTTAGCTGTACCTTTGGGAACCCAAACTTGCCTAATAACCCTGATTGATTCAAGGTGGCTGAGTTGATTTCCTAGTGCATCAATATACACTGTCTTTCCCTTAAATGCCTTTGGGAAAGTATGTGTGAATGTGTTAACTCTGTAAGTTTCAGAGGAGTTGACCACTCTTCTGAACTTATGAGTTCTTTGTGCAGCTTGATGAAATCTTTGAGGAAAGGCCTTTTTATGACCATTACCCTTTGGCATGAAGGGTTTTGGTTGTCTCATTTTATTCTGCCTTAAAGGATGGTTTTCTTTAGGTCTATTCAGCTGAGGCTTTCTCAGATGAGTTGGCCTAGGCTGATTATACCTTGGATAATTCCTCTGAACATTGTTCAGGAGAGTTGCCCTTCCATTGGGTCTACTCTGCTGACCAATATTCCTCTTGTGCTCAGGAGCTTTGGCCATTTCCTTAGGTTTTGGCCTATTCTCCTGAATCACTTGAGTAGGCATTTCATTCAATTTGTCCTTTCCTTTGTTCAGTGGCTGAATTACTTCATTTTCAGTTTGTTGTGCCACTGACTTAACAAAGATTCTCTTAGTGTTACTTGTAGATGCAACACTAAGACAAGGTGAAGATTCAAATGGATCAAAACCTAATCCACTTCTTTGAGCCATAGGTCTTTGATAACTTTGAATTTCCTCTATTGCTCTAGAGGATTTGTTCAAAGCAGACATCTTTAATTTCAGGCTCTCTTCACTTGATTTAAGAATATCATACTCATGTGAGAGATTTTCAAATTTGGCATTTAGAATTTTAAGTTCAAATTCTTTTCTTTTCTGAGAGAGAAGTTGATCATCAATCTCCTTTTGTTGGTCAACTATCCTGAGATTTGCTTCCTCAAGCTTTCTCAAGACTTGTTGATACAACTCAGTAGACTTGACATCAACAGCTACCTCAGAGTTCTTGGTGAGTTCAGTAGCTAGTCTTTCATTTTCTCTCACACAAGTGTCATGAAATTCTTGTAATCTAGTGAAATCTTCCATCAACTTTCCCAAGGAAAGTTTCAGGTTAACCTCACTAGTGTTCTGTGAGATAAATGATGGTGAACTAGAAGTAGAGGATACCTCATCATCCTCAAGAGCCATGTTACAGACATCATCATCATCATCACTGTTGGAGAACAATCCATCAAAAGAGTTGCAACTTTCAGCACTATCAGATTCTTCACCAGCCATCATGGCTTTTCTATTGGTGAATTTTCTGTCTCTTTTTGCTTGTCTTTCTCTTCTTTCTTTAGAGCTTAGTTCAGGGCAGTCATATTGGAAGTGCCCTTTCTTTTTGCAGTTGTAACACAGATCTTCATCATCATCCTTTTTGGATTCATCTCTTCTCTTAGATGATGAGGGTTCAGCTCTACTGGATCTTCTCCTATCAGAGGACTTGTCCTCTGATCTTCTCTCTTCAGGCTTTTTGTCCTCAGCCTGATCTTCAGGGGAATTGTATCTTCTCCTGAATTTGTTATCTTGGTAGAATTTCTTGTATCTACCAAACCTTGTGTTGAGCTTGTCAAACCTTCTAGCCATCAAGGCTAGTTCTTCCTTCATTTCAGTCTTAGAGACTGACTTTGATGATCTGGGAGTGGGCTGCATTTCTGGTTCAGCAACTTTGGCTTTGAATGCCACTCCCTTAGTAGGATTTGAAGGTTCCTCAACAGGCTTTCTTCTATTGAGATCAAACTCATAGGCTTTAAGTTCTGAGAATATTTGTTGCATGGGCATAGTGGAGAGATCTTTGGTATTCTGCATCATTACAGCATAGACATCCCACTTTTGAGTGAGACTCCTTAGGATTTTCAGTCCAACCTCTCTCTTGGTGTAGACCTTGCCCAGTGAATTAATCTCATTCATCACATCAGTGAATCTACCAGCAAATTTGTCAATGGACTCATCAGTCTCCATTGAGAATTGTTCAAACTTCTGCACAGCAACTTGGAGCTTGTTCTCCTTGATTTTTTCAGTGCCCTCACACATTTCAGCAAGGGTATCCCAAATTTCTTTAGCTGTGGTGCAGTGGTAGACTCTACCCATAACTGCATCTGGAATTGTTTGATAGAGGGTGTTCATGGCAAGATAATTCAAATTATCTTTCCTCTTTTCATCAGCAGTGAAGTCATCCTCATCTTTGGGAATCAATTCCCTTATATCTGCTCTTTGCTCATCTGTCAATCTGGGGTTAGTTTGAGTAAACACAAAAGGTCCTCTTGTGATTACTCTAAGCATATCAGTATGAAGAGATGCAAGATGAGCCCTCATTCTAATTTTCCAGAAATCATAATTGTCTATTGAAAACATGGGCAGTTTGTGATGAGAAATATGATTGACTGGATTTGTGGCCATGTTGTCTAATCCTTGAACAGCAGGTGGAGGAACAACATTGTTGTTGACCATATCTCAATAAGAATCAATCAATCAACAAGTAATGGATTTCAGATAGAGATCAGTTCAGTGACCACACCAAATATGTGAGTTTTGAAAATCAAGATGGATTTTCAGAAGCAGTGGTCTTTGAACCTGTGCTCTGATACCACTTGTTGGTCCTGAAAGGAGTAGATAACAAGTGTATGGGGGGGGGGGGAATACACTTGTTTGCAAATTCTTTTCAACTTTGATCAAACCAGAGTTCAGCAAGGTTGTCTTGGACAACTCTGCTGAAGAAGATTAACTCTTCTAAGATAATCAATCTACTAAGTACTATTGAGTACTTAGTTGAATAGCTATCTAGGGGAGTTATATGTGCGGAATAGTGGTTGGCCCTTTAAGTTTAGACTCCTTTAATTTCTGAAATCACTTAGTCAATGTAAAACAGTCCAGTTAAGCTTCAGGGAAGTTGTCCAAAACAGTTTTGCACAGTCTTTGAATGTGTATCTTTGAAAGATCAGTTTTGTGTGCAGTGTTGAGTGAATGTAAGTACTTGTAAAGTAAATCAACACAAGAGTTTATAGTGGTTCAGAGACTCAAGCTCCTACATCCACTTTCCCTGATTTAACAGGATAATTCCTTCACTCTTGGAATTAACTTGTTTTATAGTGCCAAGGTGCACTTGATCAAGAACACCACTCCTTGGTGAATTGATCCCTAGGATGTCTAGAGTCCTAGTACCCTCTTCTCAACTCAGAACTGAACTGTTCTTCTCTCAACAGTCAGCTCCTACCACTTCTACTACTACAACCTTCTCACTTTCACTCTTGAAAGGTGTAAGGGTTGAAGTAAGGTTCCAACTAATGAGATATCCTTTACAATGAAGATCAATGTATAAGGATAGGATATCTCTCTAAGCTTGTGTATGGATATACAATTTGGTTCAGCTTAGAAGAAGTGTTTGAAGACTAAGATAGTCTTCGAAAGCTTTGAAAGCACTCTAGCTTGTAAGAACTTTGAGCTAGGTTGGATTATGTTGAGGTCAATTGGATAGTTGGATGCTTTCAAATGGTCTTCACACTTCTGTATTTATAGACAAAATGGAGGATTTGCCCGTTGGAGAGGCAGCCCCAAATTGCTATAAATGTCTTCCTTGAGTTCTTCAAACTGGAAGACAGATTCTTGATAGTGACATGTCCTCATTTGGGTAATAAACGGCTGTAACAGTTTTGTCTTCATTCTGCAGCACTTTTCCCAATGTTTGACTTCTTGTTAGGACTTGGACATGGCTTCTGAAGGTTGATCCAATGATAGGACAACATTCCTTATCATCTGGACAACTCTCCTTATCACTATCAGCAGTTTTGCTTTTCAGCATGGTTGGCTTGCTCTTCTTCAGATGACTTGGCTCTTTCCCTTTATTTCTCTTGTGTATGGTCTTAGCTCATTCCTTTGAGGACCTTTAGGGACTGGTTGTCTCAATCTCTTCAGCATAGTTGATCTTAGGCTTTCAGAGCACTTGATCTTGGTCAATTTAGCTGAGACAACTCCTCTGGACAACTCTCCTGATCAGCATGATTGGTCTTTTTGCATCAGAGCACTTTATACTTTAGAGTTGGCTTATCTGGACAACTCTCCTGACCAAAACCTTTGAGTAGTCTTGTCCTTTTGAGCTAGGTAGGTTTGTTCTTGCATATGGCTAGCTTCTTTGGACAACTCTCCTGATCAGAGTTTTAAGAATATTTTCTCTGGACAACTCTCCTGATAAGAGCATCTTAGATTTCATAGAGTGTCCTTACTCTTTGTTCCAGAATTTGAGCCTTGGGGAGACTTGATCTTGATCATCTTCAAAGCATAGGTTCCCCCTCAAATTGTGCATCTAATTGTCTAAGAGCTGCCTAACATTTCAGCTTCTCATCTAGCCTATAATCTATATATTCTAACAATCTTAGAACATATTTTTTCATTGACTTAGGCATGTCTCAGGGGGGTTTTTGGTATTCAATCAAAACATAGCTCATTTTATTCCCAACATTTCTCTTGACCAAATTTTTGCAGATGAGTTCCTCACAGATGCACCTATCCAAGTTGATACAGGCTCCGCTCAGGCCTTACTTGGAATGCAATCAGAGAAGTTGGACTCCTTGGTTCATCAAGTCCAATCTGCTCATGCTGAAACCTCAGGAGCATTGAATGAGCAAGGAAGGACTCTAGCATCTGTAGAAATGAGGCTCACTGGCTCTGAAGATGTTGTGCTACCAACCCTTGAGGCAAGAATCAGTGGTGTGGAATCTGGTCTCCAAACCATCTCCACTGAAGTTCAAAGTGCCAAATCAACCATGGAAGCCATCTCAGAGGAGGTCAAGAAAGAACAAAAGCTGCTGAGAGACAATCACAATGCTAATGTCAAAGCTCTCAGGCTAACTGTCAAACAAGCAATTGGAAAGAAGACTGCACTGCAAAAGAGAAGAGCTGAAGAGCAAAGGCTAGCTATGGTCAAAGCTGCCTCAGAAAAATTTTCCCAAGAAGTGTTGGCCAACATTGCTGAAGGTGCAGTGGCCAACCTCACTGAGCTCTTAAAAGCCCAACTGGATGCATCTCTGAAAACAGCCATGGAAGAGGTTGTCCAACAAAAGATGAAGCCTGTTCTAGCTTTCCTTAGCTTAAGCAGTGATAGAATGCAGAATATACATGATGAGAATGTATATTTGTTGGAGGAGATGAAGTCCCTAAACCAGGCCCAATCCCTGATGGCCTCAACAATGAGTGACCTCAAGCCTCAGTGTTTTGATGCTGCCAAAAAGGGGGAAAGGGAAAGAGCAAGGGCAAAAGGTGCCTTAGTAATTGGGAGTCCAGTGAAAGGGAAGGACAAAGTCCCTGAAGGAAAGGGAAAAGAGCCAGAAATGCTGAATTTGGAAGAATTGGATGAAGAGGAGCAGTTAGCATTGGCATTGAAGAACTCAATGGCCTCAGCTCAAGAGGAAAGAGTAAGGCTACAACAAAGACCAGGTGGTGAAGTGTCAGGTTTGGACAAAGATGCTGAAGGTGTCCAAACCAGAGGAAAAATCAAGAAGGCCCAAGGAAAGAAGAGACAAATTGAGAAATTCACTGACTTTCCTAGCAGCCTTGATCTTCCACCTGAATTCAGAATTGATGAAGATGAGCCTACATCAAAGAAAGCCAAAGCTGCTGAAAAGGACAAATCTTCTGAATCTGGCAAAACTGCTGAAGGAACCAAGTCCTCTGAAGACACTGAAGAGTTATTTGCTGAAGGATTTGGATCTGAACCTAAGAAGAAGACAACTGTTCTAGCCCATGATCCATCAAAGCTGTTTCATGAAGGGTATGGCAAAGACCCTGAAACACAACATAAACTGGCCATGATGAGGGCCCATGAGAAAATTGATCTGATGGAAGAAGCCAACAGAGCAAGAGATGAAAGGAGAGCAAACTTTCAGAAACCAAGAAGGAGAAGAGCAACTTACAGCAAGATGAAGCCTCAGCTTCTAATCCCAATGGACACCAAATATCCACACTTGGATAAATGGGTGCCAATTCAACTGAATGACACATGGGAAGAAGCCAAAAGGGAGTTTGTCTATGACTATTATGTCATTGACAGATGGAATGGAGGAGATGCAAACTCTGCCTTCACTGAGTTCATGCTAGAATACTACAGAGAGCTGTATCAACAACTACTTGCAGCTGCTGACATTGCAAGATTTGAACTCACAGCTCCCAAGCCAATCATATACATGCCTCCAAAGCTTGAAGGATGGATTGACCAAGCAAGAATTCTGAGGGAATTCACTGAGATCCTTAAGCTGAACAAGATGGTTCTTGGACCTAAGGGAACCAACCAAGAAGCCATGGCACTGAAAAGAAGAGTGTGGGCACAGTATGGAATGCTGCCACCTCCTGAGGATGATCTTTGAAATGGCTAAGTCTTCTGACCTTACTTGAATGATCAACTATGCTGAAATATGGTCAAGATTGCTGATGTGTTAATCTGTTTGCTCTGGTTTGTTATGAATTGCTCTGATAACAAGTTCTGTGCTCTGATGATGAAGATATTATTTTGAATTATTATTATGAATTGCTCTGATGTATTGATTCATGCTCTGATATGTTAATTTCAACTATCAACATGCCTGTAATGATTTTTTTAATGAATGATAGTTGAACTTATTTTGAATCAAGAAACACAAAATCTCTCTATGCCTATCTTAAAACCTACTTGCAACAGAAACAGTGAATACACTAACACATTATTTTTCAGGAATATTGACCTTAGTCATGTCTTCTGAAGATATATGTAATAGGTGTAGACAAGTCACTTTTGCTTAAATTGTGTAGGTTTTGGCATCATCAAAAAGGGGGAAATTGTTGGGAATAAAATGAGATATGTTTTGATCTAATACCAAAACCCCCTGAGACATGCCTAAGTCAATATAAATATGTTCTAAGAATGTTAGAACACATAGATTTTAGGCTAGATGAGAAGCTGAAATGTTAGGTAGCTCTTAGACAATTAGATGCACAATTTGAGGGGGAACCTATGCTTTGAAGATGATCAAGATCAAGTCCCCTCAAGGCTCAAATTCTGGAACAATCACTTAAGAGCAAGGACACTCTATGAAATCTAAGATGCTCTTATCAGGAGAGTTGTCCAGAGAAGATGCTCTTATGCAAGAACAAGATTGTAAAGCTCAAAAGGACAAGTCCAATGAAGATGCTCTGATTAGGAGAGTTGTCCAGAGAAAATATTCATAAAGCTCTGATCAGGAGAGTTGTTCAAAGAAGCTAGCCATATGCAAGAACAAGCTTACCTAGCTCAAAAGGACAAGTCCACTCAAAGGTTTTCATCAGGAGAGTTGTCCAGAGAAGTCAACTCTATGCAGAAAGTGCTCTGATGCAAAAAGATTAAATATACTGATCAGGAGAGTTGTCCAGAGGAGTTGTCTCAGCTAAATTGATCAAGATCAAGTGCTCTGAAAGCCTGAGATCAACTATGCTGAAGAGTTTGAGACAACCAGTCCCTAAAGGTCCTCAAAGAAATAAGCTAAGACCATACTCAAGAGAAATAAAGGGAAAGAGCCAAGTCATCTGAAGAGGAGCAAGCCAACCATGCTGAAAAGCAAAACTGCTGATAGTGATAAGGAGAGTTGTCCAAATGATAAGGAATGTTGTCCTATCATTGGATCAACCTTCAGAAGCCATGTCCAAGTCCTAACAAGAAGTCAAACATTGGGAAAAGTGCTGCAGAATGAAGACAAAACTGTTACAGCCGTTTATTACCCAAATGAGGACATGTCACTATCAAGAATCTGTCTTCCAGTTTGAAGAACTCAAGGAAGACATTTATAGCAATTTGGGGCTGCCTCTCCAACGGGCAAATCCTCCATTTTTTCTATAAATACAGAAGTGTGAAGACCATTTGAAAGCATCCAACTAACCTCAACACAATCCAACCAAGCTCAAAGTTCTTACAAGCTTGAGTGCTTTCAAAGCTTTCAAAAGACTATCTTAGTCTTCAAACACTTCATCTAAGCTGAACCCAATTGTATATCCATACACAAGCTTAGAGAGATATCCTATCCTTATACACTGATCCTCATTGTAAAGGATATCTCATTAGTTGGAACCTTACTTCAACCCTTACACCTTTCAAGAGTGAAAGTGAGAAGGTTGTAGTAGTAGAAGTGGTAGGAGCTGACTGTTGAGAGAAGAACAGTTCAGTTCTGAGTTGAGAAGAGGGTACTAGGACTCGAGACATCCTAGGGATCAATTCACCAAGGAGTGGTGTTCTTGATCAAGTGCACCTTGGTACTATAAAACAAGTTAATTCCAAGAGTGAAGGAATTATCCTGTTAAATCAGGGAAAGTGGATGTAGGAGCTTGAGTCTCTGAACCACTATAAACTCTTGTGTTGATTTGCTTTACAAGTACTTACATTCATTCAACACTGCACACAAAACTGATCTTTCAAAGATACATATTCAAAAACTGTGCAAAACTGATTTGGACAAGTTCCCTGAAGCTAAACTGGACTGTGTTGCATTGACTAAGTGATTTCAGAAATTAAAGGAGTCTAAACTTAAAGGGCCAACCATTATTCCGCACATATAACTCCCCTAGATAGTCAATCAACTAAGTACTCAATAGTACTTAGTAGTCTGATTATCTTAGAAGAGTTAATCTTCTTCAGCAGAGTTGTCCAAGACAACCTTGCTGAACTCTGGTTTGATCAAAGTTGAAAAAGAATTGCATACAAGTGTATTCCCCCCCCCCCCATACACTTGTTATATACTCCTTTCAGGACCAACAGAACCTGCTACCTGTTATATAGGTTCAAATTATTTAAATTATTTTTTAAATTGTATTTTATTATTTACTATATTACTTTTCTTTTATTTAAATTATTTTTAATATAATTACTATTTTACCCCTTTTATACAAGTAAAATTAATATTCTACCCCTTTTTATATAAATATTATTATTTTAAAAATTAAATAAACCAATCCAAAAAATAATTAAACAATAGATTAGTTAAATTAGAAATTATGTTTTTTTTTCTTCCCCAATTCCATCTTGTCTTGCACAATTCTTAAGAATTTTGAAATTAGGGCTCAAATTCCGTCGGATCCTTGCATAATTGAATCGCGATTATCAGGTTTGAAGCAAGAAGGTATTAGGTTTGAAGCAAGAATGTGTTTTTCTCTCTGATTCTGCTTCTCTGATTGAATCGTGATTATCACTGATTCTGCTTCTCCAATCCACAGTCGCGACTCGCTCACTCCAAGAATCAAGAAGGAGCTTTTCTCCGACGCTCGCTCAATTCCAGATCGACTGCTCGCGGCTCGCTCACTCCAAGAATCAAGAAGGGCTTTTCTCCGACCTCTCGCTCACTACGCCTCCCTCAGTACTGCTTCACCTTTCCGGCCACCCTTCTATCGTCGGATTCGCAGTCGCGCCCTGTCTAGGATTTTGTGTGTTTTGTGTAGGTGTTGCAGTTGAGGTGATTTATCGCCATGGCAGATAAAGATGGAAAATGTTCTGATCTAGTTGTGTACTGTGTCACTCTATCCTGATCAAAGAAGCTAGCTTGAAATCTTAATTTATCTGTTAATACTCTTGTTTGATTGAGTTTTGGTATAAAAGCTTATCCCTCATCACATTGCTCCTTGGAAACTTGAAGCAATTTTGTAAATATCTCAAAATGAATTAGGATAAATCTTAGGAGATAGCAACATGTATGTGCTTCCATCTTCTACCATAACTTGTAAATTAAAATTGAGTATCTTGTGTTGTTTTAATTTCGTAGCTATTAGTGAATCTCTTATTTGAATAAATGAATTTGGTGTGCCAATTTAGATATTAATGTATAATGGCCTAATTCTCTGAATATCTCCATTCCTATGAGATTAGGAATCATAGGGAGTATAAGATAAAGCTAATTATTCTAGCTTATTAACCTTTTGGATTCCCTGAAATTTCTGAGGTACATAAGTTGAAAGAATTAAGTTTATCAATTATCATGTACTTGAGTGTTTCTTAGGGTACCTAGCCGTTCATTGCCCCTTATATAAATACTGAGGCTATTTAGCTCTGCTGCTATAAAAAAACATTTTATCTTGCACATAATCATATTAGTGGACGGTGTCTAGCTTGAAATAAAGTAGAAAGTGTTATTTCTCTGAGAATATTAAAAAACTAATGTGAGCCAACATACCATATCACTAATGGATTATATTTGTTTGGGTTGCAAGGAAATGCTTAAGCCCAACGTCATACTTCAAGCCGACCATTTGCTCCTTCATGCTTTGTGGGAGTTTGTTAATTTTGTTTTTTTCTAGTATTTTACAATTTAATTCTGAATTTATTTACAAGTGCATGTTGCAGTTTTGGATAGATTGCTTCGATCAGGATCAGATGGCACAATTGATAATAATTCGGAGTTAAAATGTCCTAGGTGAATATTGTTACAATACGGGTCCACTATGTATACAAACAAACACGTATTTATTATAAGATCACAATATAACTTCCATTACCCTATTTTAGACCTGGTTAATAGATATATGAGTGCATTTTGAATGTCATGATGACCATGTACTACAAATCGACAATAAATCCCTCATTAATTTGATCACCTTCACGTGTTGTTTACTATGTTTAAGAGTAAAAACGTTGATAAAAACATAAAATAAATGTTTGAAAACTCTAGAATAATATATTATATATAATCGCAAAATGAGACCTTTGAAAATTGTAGGTTTTCGATTTCACTCTAAATTTAAATAACGACACCCTAAAAAAAAATATCTACATGTTAGTCGTTATAACAACATACAATAATAAATTTATTATTCGTTCACCTTCACGTGCTCATTATTATGACTAGTGTGTAAAATTGAGATGTGGACACAAAACAAGACTTGAAAATTTTAGAAAACAAAATAACGACTTATGTGACGTTCTAACAAAACGCAGGTTGTAATGAACACCGATGACAAAATACTCATCATTCGCTCACCATCACATGCTCATTACTATTATTAGTGTGTAAAATGTGGATATGCTCTTAAAAGAAGTTTGAAAACTCTAAAAAAACGGGCAAACGACCCGTGTGACGTTCTAAGAGAACGCGGGTTGTTATGGGCACTAATGACTATATAGTTAACGTTCGCTCACCTTCACATACTCATTACTACGATTAGTGTGTAAAATGTGCATATGGACATAAAAAAGGTTTGAAAACTCTAACAAACGAAATAACGATTTGTGTGACGTTATAACAATACGTGAGTCGTTATGGACACTAGCGACTCTATACTGACCATTCTTCCACCCTCACGTGGTATTTACTACGATTATTGTGTAAAACGTGGGTATGGACATAAAATAAGAGTTGAAAACTCTAGAAAATAAAATAACGACCTCGTATGATGTTATAACGAAATGCAGGTCAATATGGGCACTAACGAATTCGTATATTCTGTATGACTATTGCATAACTTCCAGAACCTTGCTTTATACATGTTTAGAGGATTTTAGTACATTTAGCTCATTCACATTGTCACTTTATTTTAAATTATAAATCATATAATGTTCCCCTATCAAATAATCTCTCACTTTCAAACATAGTTTTCTTTAAGTAAAATATTATAAAATCGCAAAATGATGACCTCGAGAAACGTAGGTTTCCTATTTGACTTCAAAAAGTAAAATAACAATTTGCGTGACGTTGATTCGGGTGGAATTTACACGTTTTTTATGCACATGTGAAACTCATTTTGATGTTGATTTCATTGATTTATGGGTTGATTATGATTATTTTGGACAAAATAAGAGAAATGTGGTGTTTTGTCCATTTTGTAGGAAAAACGATGAAATCGAGAGCAAAACGAGTGAAGGAGAAAATTAATTGGACCAACAATTAAAATTGTTAACCCATTCAATTAAAAAGGGGCGGCCAATTTAGAAAATACTACATTCTATTTAATTAGTTATGCAGGAAGGTGTGCAAGGTGGTAAACTAAATGGACCCCACCATATTCAAAATCAACTATAGCAATTGAAATGCTTCATTGTGCCGTCCAAATCAATGAAGAGAGAGAAGCAAGCAAGGCCCACCTACTAATTTCAGTTGTCAAATTGATTGAAGCAAGAAAGAGAAAGAAGTTCTCGAGATCTTCGAGAATTATGTGAAGGCCTTTGATGTAGGAAATTGCTTCATCAACAATTGTGGACTTAGAATTTGCGGAAAAAACCTCTCGCCTCTCTCTAAAATCATCTTGAAGAAAACCCAAATCCCCACCCCCAAGTCGCGGAAAAAACTTCCTCCTCCCATATTCATCCGCTATACCCTCCCCTCTTTAATGTAGATCGCTTTCACGCCATCGAGATCGAGGCCCTTGTGGCCACCGCTGCCTAACACCGCAAACCCATCACTCTTCCTTCCCCTTCATCCTTTTGGTCCCTCAAACCTTGTTTTTAGATTGAAAAATAAGTAGATCGGTTGAATCCCTGTAGAAATAGAGTAGCCCCTGCCGAACAGTCGCCGGACCACCACGTCGCCACCGCCGGACCACCGCGCCGCCGTCCCTTTCTTCAGCTTCTCAACTGGATGTAGGAGCTCTTTCAGGAATTTAGCTGGGATCAACGGGTATACCTCCTGACGGAGCCACAGTGACCGTTTAGGGGAGTATCCGTTGCTCCCGTTTTAATTTTAGTTTTCTGCTTTCATTATGCTTTTAGTTTTCTGCTTTAGTTTCTGCATTTATTTTCTGCTTTTATTGTTGCATGTTACTTTAGTTTATTCCCTTGCTGGGATCTGTTGTTTTTCTCCCCCTTCCCCTAGTATTATGGGTTTTTCTCCCCGATTACGGGTATTTTTCCCCATGGTGGGTCGCTATTGCGATTGATGGAACTGGTGGTCCTCGGGGCAGTGCTCTTATGCACTAATACATATTTGGCCTTGGAAAGCTTTAAAAAAGGGCCTTGGAGAGCTTTTAAAAGAGCTCTCCAAGTGGGAGTACTGCAAGCTTAATTACACATGGAGAGCGGTTATTTAACAGCACTGCAAGTGGGGGCTTAGACAGCGATTGTTAACAGCACTGCAAGTGGGCACTTAGACAGCGGTTCATAACCGCTGTCTATGTGTTTTTTTTTTTACTTGGAGTCTAAGTGATTTTTTTTTAAAACGCTTGAACTTGGACAGCGGTTATAAACTGCTGTCTAAGTATTTTTTTTTAATAATTATTTTATATTTTAAAAATTCATTTTATACAAAACCAAAATTTATTTATATACCAATATATATATATATATATATATATATATATATATATATATATATATATATATATATATACACACGTCAAATACCAAAAAATCAAATAAATATACGTACGCTATCATACGTCTAATATACTCCAAAAAATTAAATATCATCACAAATGTACGTATAAGTTAATATATTACATGCTACCAAAAGTTATACTAGCTACTTTAATTTATACCTATACAAAAATCGATTGTAAATGTACCCTATCCAATCTTTTTTCCATTTGTCCATTCTTTTGTCGTTGTAAGTCTTGAGTGGACGGCCATAGACAAACTACAAACAATGATCAATCAATATAGTTAGATATATAGTATATGAATTTTTAAGTATCAATAATAATTTAAATAAATCAATAAATTGACTTACAGTGTTAGGATTAATCTCCAATCTAGAAAAATTGATTATATCCTCAATATAACAACATACAAAATGTCCACAATGGTCTCCATCACGTTGTCTCGGAACCTGTTATGATTAGCAATTATAAGCATGCGTGCATTACAATTACAATTATTTTCTATTAATTTGATAACTTACTAAATTAAATTACCTTAACATCTATCCAGCTCACTTTATTGAAACTAGATCTTGAGCTTTGATTGTGAAGGCGACTCCGATACATCGTCATCACACTGTTATTATTATAATTAGAAAAAAAAAGATTAAATATGCATAATTTTAAAAGTAAAACAAATCATTATATTAGAATATTAAAAATGAACTTACGCTTCCATGTATGACATGAGATCACGACGATTTGCAACCACCCCATCATGTGCTGGATCCATAAAAAAAAAGACACTTAATGTCTTCGTATTAATGACGACCAACACCCAATGGGTCCTATACTATATTAAGAATATTAAAATTAACTACAAATGTGAAAATAACATATTATGCATACAAATTTTAACTAAATGTTTATTGTACTCACCCCAAATTTGTTGGCTAAAAAATGAGATGTTCTCTCCCACTTAACCTCAGCATATGTTCGACTACCCCTTCCATGCCCTGCGTACTATCACCCATTATGCAAGACACTTGCGGGGAGACGAAGGAATACATTTCACTTGCTTCACTATCTCTAGAGAGATATACCTCATCCAAATATCTTTAACCAACATATATACGCTAATTAAAATTAAAAAAAGAAAATTCAACTGTACAGAAAGTAAATACTGATAATTAATAAACACATACTTGAGGTAAAGGGATATGGTGGATGCACTCAACCACTGGTCGTTCAATACTTCAATCACATTGTCCGGAATGATGTAGTCTTTATAAAAAGGCTGATGAAAGCTTGCACTCATCGGAATTCTGATGGTATTGAAAGCATGTGACTGCACTATCGTGCTCACCATATTCTGTACGATGGAGTTGTGCTCTAAGTCTCCAGACAATGGATAACCACGTAGGCGCGTATCAATACCCCCGTCCCTCGTTCTCTCCATCCGACTGTCTACTACACCTCTTGATTTTTGTTTAGGCTTTTCTATCAGTTTCTACAATCAATTTGCAACATTATTTAGAACGACGGATAAGATAATAAATTTTAATAACATATATTTTACCTTCGCGGTGTGAGAGACCAAGTTGCTCGGCCATTCGATGAAGTGCCCGACCGCTGTTCCGACTGTGACAGCATCATCTACTGGTTTCGACAAGGGTGAATCTACTTCTTCCTGTACGGGCACTTCTATCGTGACCCTCACGAAACTAGGAGTGAGTGGACAACCATGAATCATTTGTTGGGGGCTGTTGTGCAACGTTCCCGTGGCCACCAACCGAGTAGGATCCTCCAAATAAAGGTAGCAAAAGGTCGATGGATGTTCGAATAAGATATCTAGTTAGAAAATTATAATACAATAGTATTTAATTAAAACAAAGGCAAGACATGCACATTTTGATACCTGAGGTATGTTTTGAAGTGCCTCGATAAAGTCAGCGACACTATTATCACAACTTGCTCCACTCGACGACAATCCGTGACTGGATTTTCTCTCGGACCTCATATTCTCCACATCCCTAGTTAACTTGGCAACCTGTTCTCACTACTACACATTTGGCTTTGGAGAGCTGCACTTGTAGAGCTCTTGTTTCGAAAAGCTCTCCAAGATAGCACTTGGATAGCTCTTTTTTCGAAAAGCTCTCCGCGGTTTTATAAAAAAAAAAAAAAACACTTAGAGAGCGGTTCAAAACCGCTGTCCAAGTGAAGCTCTTGGACAGCGGTTAAGAACCGCATTGCAAGAGGCACTTATACAGCGGTTTAGAACCGCTCTCCAAGTATTCACTTGGAAAGCGGTTCATAACCGCTCTCCAATCTCAAATCCTTGGTCAAAGCCCTAAAACCCCAAAATCAATTCATTCTACGCATTTTCTAGGTCGAAGCTCTCCCTCCCCCAAATAAACGCGCCTCCAACCTTCCCTCTATAAAATCGAAGCTTGGTTTCTCCCTCCCCCAAAAATTAACGCGTTTCAACAGTCCCGTCGTCGCTTCCTTCCTTGCGGCGTCGCCGTCGCTTACTTCCTCGCGGTGTCGCCGTCGCTTCCTTCCTCGCGGTGTCGCCGTCGTTTCCTTCCTCGCGGTGTCGCCGTCACCGGCGCCTCCCTCTCTCTCCTTGCGCCGACGCTCCCTCTCCTGCGTGCTGTTACTGTTGTCGTTGCCGTTGCCGTTGCCGTCGCCGTCACCGTTGCCGTCACCGTCACCGTTGTCGTAGCCGTCGCTGTCACTGTTGTCGTCGCCTTCACCTTCGCCCAACTCCCTCCGCCACTCCCACTGCTGTAGAGGTACGTATGTATATATATATATATGTCTTATTTAATTTACAATTTATATTGTATATATATGTTAATGTGTATATTATACGTATGTTAATGGTGTATATTAGGAGATGTATGTTAATGGTGTATATTAGGAAGAATACTGATCAGGAGTATAGGCTTTGTTGAGGAAAGGGTTAATATAGCTAATTTTTTTAGCTTTCCTTGGTACTCTTTGAAATACTCCAACTGTGTTGATAATGGAATCACATGCTACAACAAGAACCCAAATTAAATTTTTACATAATTCAACATTTTGTACATTAAAAAAGTGTAGTAGTAATAAATTACACTTAAAAGGGCAGTATGTTATGATGAATGTAATTAAACTCAAATTCTTGAATTTTAGTAATTTTTTTAAAATTACCTATAATATCTGTAGCTAGTTTCCCATCACAGAACCTTCCAGTAGCTTATTGATTCTTGAATGACCTACCATAAGGAGGATAATTTGCCTTGAAAATAGTGTGAATGTAGTCATTGTTTCCGACGTCCACGGCCGAGTCTCCGAACGTGCCCTGAGAGTTAACACAGGCGGCGAAGAAGACAAAGATCAAGATTGACAATGCATACACTATAGAACCTGCCATTTTTTTGTCACTAAGATTTAAGTTCAAGGCCATTATATATATATATGTCTATGTGTGTGTTTTGTGTGTGTGTGTTTTTTGTCACTAAGATTTAACATAATTATTGCAGCAGTAAATATTATGTATTAATTAAAACACAATAAATTTGATTCTTTCATTTATTAATGGAATATCATTGTTAAAATAAATTAGGAGATGATCGAACAAGTTTAATACATTAGGATTAATGTAATACTTTTAGCTAGATTTAATACATTAGAATACATTGTCTTGAGAAACACTTCATATTGTATTTCCTATAGGCATCTATATATAGTTTTATATGGATCGAAAGTGGGTTCGAGCCGATCGATTATCAGAGGAGTATAGGAATGGGGTGGAAGAGTTTTGTAATTATGCAATTAGAAACTGCACCGACCATTGGTACATTCCATGTCCTTGTTGGAAATGTATGAATGGAAAAACTGTTAGAGACAGAGAAAGTTTGTTCACCCACTTGATGATTCACGGTATTGATAAAGCATACTTAGAAACTGAGACAAGAGATAGATGCGGCTCAAGCAACTTAGAAACTGACTTTAGGTTTGAAGATACAGTGGATGCAGATAATTTAGAAGATGTACCTACTGTTGATACATCGAATGGGGATGGCGATGAGTTGCGATCTGATATGTGCTTCACAAATATGTTGGAAACAATTAATGATCTATTGCCTAATGGAAATGTACTGCCTAAGAGAGCGTATGATGCTAAACAAATGCTCAAGTCCATCGGGTTAACACATTAGAAAATTCATGCTTGTCCGGATGATTGTATCCTATTTCGGAAGGAGTATGCAGACCTCGATGAATGTCCCAAGTGTGGGAAGAAACGATATAAGAAAAATAAATCTCCCGCGAAGGTGATGTGGTACTTTCCAATAATACCAAGATTCAGGAGAATGTATAGTAGCGTTGTGGATGCTAGAAATTTAACTTGGCATCATCATGATAGGATCAAAGATGGAATGCTAAGACACCCTGCTGATTCACCACAGTGGAAGACATTCGATGTCAGGCATCCAGAATTTGGCAACGAGCCATGACACTTGCGTCTTGCACTCTCAACTGACGGAATGAATCCATTCGGTATTCAAAGTACCAACCACAGTACATGGCCAGTGATTCTATTAGTTTATAACCTTTCACCCGAGTTGTGCATGAAGGGCACTTACATGATGTTGTCTATGTTGATATCGGGACCCAAACAACCTGGTAACGACATAGATGTATATCTAGCTCCTTTGATAGAGGACTTGAAGCTCCTGTGGGATGAGGGTGTCGATGTGTATGATGCTTGTAGAAAGGAGAACTTCAAGTTGAAGGCCATGCTTTTTGGAACTATCAATGACTTTCCCGCTTACGCATGTCCTTGTTGTACGAAGAAGACACATCACATTCGCTTGAATCATTGTAGGAAGACCGTTTATATGGGACATAGGAGGTGGTTGGAATCAACGCATAAGTACAGAAGAATGACTGATGCATTCGATGGCACAACCGAGACAGATGAAGCACCACGTTTATTGTCAGGTTCAGATGTATTGAATGAGATGAAGAATATCAACACACAGTACGGAAAAAGCTTCAAAAAAGTGTCCCCACTAGCGGTTGGAAGAGGGAACCAATTTTCTTTGTCTTGCCCTATTGGAAAGAGTTGTATGTTAGACACTTCATTGATCTAATGCACGTTGAGAAGAACGTTTGTGCCAGCTTGCTCAATACTCTACTAGCTGATAAGAAGTCCAAGGATGGTTACAATGCAAGAATGGATATGGTTGATATGGGAATAAGATTAGAACTAACACCTGTGCCTAGAGAAAAGGGCAAAGCGTTCTTACCTCCTGCTGCTCACACCTTGTCCAACAATGAGAGAAAAAAGTTACTTCAGTCACTAAAGAATGTGAAAGTACCGGAGGGTTACTTCAGACTTCAGACTGTTGAATCTGAAATCTCATGACTATCATGTCATCATGGAGACTTTCTTGCCCATTGCCATACGTTCTATCTTGCCTGAAAATGTGCGCATAACCATAACAAAGTTATGTTGGTTCTGTTCTATCTTGCCTGAAAATGTGCGCATAACCATAACAAAGTTATGTTGGTTCTTTCACATTCTTTAGTAACCATTCTGAAGTAACCCTCAGGTACTTTCACATTCTTTAGTGTCTGAAGTAACTCTTTTCTCTCATTGTTGGACAAGGTGTGCAGCAGGAGGTAAGAACGCTTTGCCCTTTTCTCTAGGCACAAATGTTAGTTCTAATCTTATTCCCATATCAACCGTATCCATTCTTACATTGTAACCATCCTTGGACTTCTTAACAGCTAGCAGAGTATTGAGCAAGCTGGCACAAACGTTCTTCTCAACGTGCATTAGGTTAATGAAGTGTCTAACATACAACTCTTTCCAATAGGGCAAGTCAAAGAAAATTGGTTCCCTCTTTCAACCTCTAGTGGGGACACTTTTTTTGAAGCTCTTTCCGTACTGCGTGTTGATATTCTTCGTCTCATTCAATACATCCGAACCTGACAATAAACGTGGTGCTTCATCTGTCTCGATTGTGCCATCGAATGCATCGGCCATTCTTCTGTACTTATGCGTTGATTCCAACCACCTCCTATGTCCCATATAAACGGTCTTCCTACAATGACTCAAGCGAATGTGATGTGTCTTCTTCGTACAACAAGGACATGCATCGGCCCCCTTCACACTATATCCAGATAGATTCCCGTAAGCGGGAAAGTCATTAATAGTTCCAAAAAGCATGGCCTTCAACTTGAAGTTCTCCTTTCTACAAGCATCATACACATCGACACCCTCATCCCACAGGAGCTTCAAGTCCTCTCTCAAAGGAGCCAGATATACATCTATGTCGTCGACACCCTCATCCCACAGGAGCTTCAAGTCCTCTCTCAAAGGAGCCAGATATACATCTATGTCGTTACCAGGTTGTTTTGGGTCCCAATATCAACATAGACAACATCATGTAAGTGCGCTTCATGCACAACTCGGGTGAAAGGTTATAAACTAACAGAATCACTAGCCATGTATTGTAGTTGGTACTTTGAATACCGAACAAATTCATTCCGTCAGTTGAGAGTGCAAGACGTAAGTGTCGTGGCTCGTTGCCAAATTCTGGATGCTTGACATCGAATGTCTTCCACTAGGGTGAATCAGCAGGGTGTCTTAGCATTCCATCTTTGATCCTATCATCATGATGCCAAGTTAAATTTCTAGCATCCACAGCGCTACTATACATTCTACTGAATCTTGGTATTATTGGAAAGTACCACATCACCTTCGCGGGAGATTTATTTTTCTTATATCGCTTCTTCCCACACTTAGGACATTCATCGAGGTCTGCATACTCCTTCCGAAATAAGATACAATCATCCGGACAAGCATGAATTTTCTTATGTGTTAACCCGATGGACTTGAGCATTTGTTTAGCATCATACGCTCTCTTAGGCAGTACATTTCCATCAGGCAATAGACCACTAATTGCTTCCGATGGACTTGAGCATTTGTTTAGCATCATACGCTCTCTTAGGCAGTACATTTCCATCAGGCAATAGACCACTAATTGCTTCCAGCATAGCTATGAAGCACGTATTAGATAACTCGTGAGCTGCTTTTAAGTTCAACAATGTCAACACAGCTGACAGTTTTGTTGCCTTCTTACACCCGGGCCAAAGAGGTGATCTCGCAGCTCATCGCCATCCCCATTCGATGTATCAACAGTAGGTACATCTTCTAAATTATCCGCATCCACTGTATCTTCAAACCTAAAGTCAGTTTCTAGGTTGTTTGAGCTGCATCTATCTCTTGTCTCACCATGAGATGTCCAAACAGTGTATGCTTTATCAATACCGTGAATCATCAAGTAGGTGAACCAACTTTCTCTATCTCTAACAGTTTTTCCATTCATACATTTCCAACAAGGACATGGAATGTACCAGGTGCAGTTTCTAATTGCATGATTACAAAACTCTTCCACCCCATTCCTATACTCCTCTAATAATCGATCGGCTCGAACCCACTTTCGATCCATATAAAACTATATATAGATGCCTATAGGAAAGACAATATGAAGTGCTTCTCATTAATATAAAAGGAGGGTGGGGGGAGGTGCTCAATTGTCAAGAATGTACAAACACAAAATGCCCTACAGTTTGGTACTTTCTATTTATATGTTAACTTTCTAAAGGTTACTAAGTGTTTTAATTTAAAAAATAACCCCTGCAAAACCAATTGAGAAAATAAAAGTGGTTTTTATCATGTTTTGAAGCTCTTTCAAAACTGGTACTTAGGCTTTTTTTTAATTATATATAACTTTATTTATAATTAAAACCTCTTGTATATATATATATGTGGGAAGCTTATGGTGGAAAGGAAGATGTATTATTATTATATTTTATAAAATTAAATTGTTTATATATTATATTATAAATTTAATTTTTATACCATTCCATATATAAATACAATAATAAATTCTTATATGCAATTGGGGTTAAATTACACTAATAAAACCCTATTATGGAATCTAATCTTTTGTGTGTATATCTAATTATGAATGATCTAAGTACCAACCACTCGATCCCTTCCAATAATTATACTACTGTAGGAAACAGGCAAGTCTTCTTTCTTCCATTAATCTCTAATCATGACTTGGAAGATGCATGCATTATTAGGAAGGTAGTTGATAAAATTCGAAGTCCATAATAAGTAGTCAGCAGAGTGCTCATTTACAACCATTGTGTTATACAAGTATAGCTAGTTTAAATTAATTAGTGGAGTTGATTAATATACTATATATATATATATTTATTTATTTTTTGTGAGGGTGGGTTTTTAAGGCTTTCACCAGTCTGTGTCTCCTTAATTATCTCATTCCATACTTGTCTAAAAAATACACAAATATACACCATATATATATCTATGGAGTGAGCATAAGAAACTAAATTGAATTCTTTTCAATAATGACTAGTACTTTGTACATTGCAAAATATGATTATACATACACATTCTTGATTCAACGATCTAAACAGGGTTCTTGAGCTTAACATAAAACTTAAATATTTATCATTTAAGCCCTCAATTCTAGATAATTTCTGCAGAATTTAAGCCCTCAATTTAAGCCTCCTACTCACCATGAATGGATTATTTAGAAATTATTTTTTCTATTCTGGGTTTCTGCAAGCCTCACGTTTTAGGGGCAAACCTCATACGCTAAAGGGAAATTCTGGGTTTATATTAATTCACCCAATTTCAAAAGGAAAAACACAGAAGTAGTTTAATTTCATTATCCATGTGTGGGAGAAATAGAGCAAGTAAAACAGAGCAAGAAAACATACTTGTGGGAGAAATTCCTACAGTCCTTGGATGTGGTGAGGCGTTGACGGCGACGGCGAAGGCGAGGCCGGAGATGGAGGTGACGGCACGGCGCAAGGGCGCGCGGAAGACGGAGGCAGCAGCGTCGACGGCGAAGGCGCGAATGCGGGAGAGGGAGGCAGCGACGGCGACAGCGCGCGCTAGGAGGGAGGGGGAGGCGACGGCGCTATGAGGGATGGGGGAGGCGACGGCGCTGTGTTTTCAATTTGGGGGAGAAGCAATTAATATTGTAACCTAAGATTTTACGTACGCATTTTTTCTAAAATCGAATTAATTTGGGGGAAAACTTGCACAGCGGTTAAGAACCGCTCTCCAAGTGTCGACTTGGAATGCGGTTCAAAACCGCTCTCTAATGTCACTTGCACGGCGGTTTTCAACCGCTCTCTATGTTATTATTATTATTTTTTTTAAAACAGCTCTCCAAGTGCTAACTTGGAGAGCTTTTCAAAAAAAGAGCTCTCCAAGTGTAGCCTTCCAAGCTTAAATGTGTAGTAGTGATGGTTTGGGAGGTTGTAGCGCGAGTCGTAGTGTGCGACAATTTGTTCCTTAGGGAGCAGATTTGCTATTTTCTTAGATCTAGCCGTCTCGATGGATGCTGGTATGCCTATGTTTCTTTCCACTCTCTCACGATTGAGTTTGGAGAATGACTCTTCTGATAGAATTTCCTCTGTACAGATAGGTGAGTGAGATATGTATTCAAATATTCATATCTGTAATTCTATCCTCAAAAAAAAAAAAAAAAAAAAAAGAAAGAGAAAGAAGTTGAAGTTTGCAGCTCTCTTTTTAACGGCGAGCTCCGCGCCTCCATCCCATATACCAAGGTTGTTGTTCAATTTAAATGGAGGAAAGAGAATTTGGCCTGAAACTCCATATCCACTTGCATCATTTTTTCTCAAGCAATCGAGGGAGAAAATGTGTGTTGTAACGCCCTGAATTCGGAATACGGCTTTTGGGGCTCAACATTCTAAATTCGAGTCGCCACTTAGTTACCAGAAAACCTGACCGAAAAATTTCTTTAAAATATATTAACACGAGAAAATCAATAAGAGTTTTGCAGCGGGAATCATTTAAAGAACAGTTATAAATTGCAAAAAGAGTAGTGTGGCCCATTTAGGAAACTTAGAATTTATATGATAAGTAGCAATTGTTTTTAAAGATAACATACATAATATTCATCGAGCAACTTTTAGGAAAGTTTGTCACTCGGCATACGAATGTGATTGTCTCAAAGTATAGCAATATCATTTATTTAATTATATAAAACTTATAATATTTTAATTATTGGGAAACTCCGTGTCATCCCTGCTGCAGCTCCGGCCCCTCGAAGTTGAAACCTGAAAAGATATTAGTTTTGGGGTGTGAGATAAAAATCTCAGTGGATATCCTTGTATGCTATTATACAGATTGACAGTACGCCAAAATAATTAGTATTAATATTTTATTGTGAGTTATTATTATTCTTTGGATAGTGAATTTGTTATTCACTGGGATTTAAATCTTTTGGTAGTGAATTTTCATTCACTGAGGATTTACAATATATCCTCATTCATAATTAATCATATATCACAATTTTCACATATCATATGGGACACTGGTAGTGACTCCCCACGTGCAATCCCCTATATGCTTCCCGCCTCCTCCGTTGTATGATTAATCATACTGGGACACTGATAGCGACTCTATCACATGCAATCCCCATAAACCCTATCCCACCACCTCCGTAAAATCGTAACTAACACATTTCATATCATAATATTAATAATATTATATCATAATTATTATTGTATTCTTGTGTTTTTAGTTATATGTTGATGTTTGTTTAGTTTAGTTCAGAATACACCAACAGTCCATATAACATTACAGCAATACAGTAATGACACCCACCTCGTTAACTTTTAAGAAAAGCTACAAACTTCTTGAATAGTTTTAGCAAGCGTAACACAGGGACCGTCCGAGCTTTGATTTCGACCGCACTTCGCCTAGCACATTTTCTCCCATATTTTTAGTGATCCTTTTTGCTTCATAATTAAAGTAATAATTTCTAAACAATGTTTGGTTATTTGAGAATCTAACGAGGGCGTTAAATCTCATCCTTTTGGTTTATTTAAAAAAATAGGTGTTGTCGCATAGTTTTTTATCAATTTCGGTCCTATCCATTTAATAGCATCTCGACTACTGCAACCATCCTTATCGTAGGTTTTTTAAGTCTAAGAAAAATATTTTCAAACGCCTGGAAACTAAGCAGGAGGTATGTTTTTTACAAAAGTCAGAAATGGTCCTTGGCAACTAGTTGTAAGGCACAAAATAAGTGAAGTTTCTCCTATATTCGTAAATTAATTCCCGTCAAACGGGTAACCCAATTAAAATTCTAATTTGAGGTAATTAAACTACATCAGGTAATGTTTATTGGCAATAATATTTTTTATAAAAACGCATCACGAAGTTGAGTAAAAATAGCCCTCGAAACATTGGACCCGAAAACAGATGCTCTGTTTTCCAGCCTACTGTCTGTTTTTAAAAATTGAATATCTCTCATTTTATCCGATCAAATTGTGTAATATTTTATATGCACACTCTCTACCATGTGAAGATTACAGCCTCTTTGGTTTTATGCCAAAATAAATTTTTCAAAAAAAGATATGGGCTCCTAAACTTGCTGTTTCCAACATCTAGTTTTCAGCCTACTGTTTGTTTTTAAAAAATTCGTTTTGCATAATTAAATCACGTTTCCAACCATATAAACTTAGCTACCACGTAACATGATCGAAATAAAGAAATTATATCGCAAGTTACACAAGATTCAAGCATCGAATTTTACTAACGGAAACCGATAATTACGCCGGCAACACATAAGAGAGATATGGGTTGTAACCTTAGATTTAGACTCTGTTTTTCTGGTATGATTCGTGTGAAAGCTCAGGATATTGGTCAGAGATGAAGATACCTCGAATTCTACATGGTGTTTACAATAAATGATGAAGAGATTAGTGAGTTTGAAAGAAGGCATACGTCCGTACGGGAAAAGGAATGGAAATGAATGGAACTTCTTACCTATACCTTGGATAGACTCTGGATTGAACTTACCTTCATCCTTTACACAGGTTTTTGGCTTCGGGAAGGAGAAAAATGAGAGAGAACTGTTGTAAGAAATGAGGGGAGATGCTCTTCCTTTTATAGAGTGAGACGAGTGAGGGGTCGGTTTGAATGGAAAATAATTCCTGAGGGGTGAAAGAAGATTTTAAGATTCCTTCTGATAATTACCCCTCGTAAATAGCTATGGACGTGAAATTTAAAATTTGAAATCCGCTTCGTAGGCTTGTAGGTATCCTTAGTCATTGTTGGATGACTCACGCACTCTGTTTTCCTTTCTTAAGTTTACTTACTGTTAGTTTTATTTTTATGCATATATATATCCACACCCACATGTATATTATACTTATATATATATATATATATATTATTATATTATATGTATATATATGTTTATTTATTAAAAATACAATTTCTAAAATTTCAAATTTGTCGAAACATTCGATTACTTTTCGCAAAGGAATTTAAGGTTTTCTCTTTAATGTGTTATGATTCAAATTATTATTTATTATTATTTTGAGTGCTAGGAGTGCGCCCTTCTCAAAATGCTCGTCCGCCTCCTGAAAATCAAAGTCTTTGCAACATACACATTCTAATATTATTTAGAAAATTCGCAAATAAAATTTATCTTTTGTTAAACTTATTTCTAATAATTATTTATATTATCAATTTTGGGACGGGGTGTCACATGTGTTGCACTATAGCTGAGGAAGAAGGCCAACACGACCACCTCGCCCGAGTTTACAGAAAAGGGTGAGCCGAGCACACAACCTGCAACCTGTAACTTTCAAGATTTGGATATGACTCGGCCGAGTGGGAGTGAAAAATGAAAATCGGTCGGACTGCCAGAATCGGCCGAGCTCGAGCCATGGCCTGCGACCTTGAAGTGCCATAACTCGGTCGAGCTACCCTACTCGGCCGAGCTAGAGAGTTAGCCTCAGAAATTAACATTTGCAAGCCATCCCAACTCGGCCGAGTCACCCATGTTCTCGACGGTTTTTATGCATTTTCACAATTTTCAAGGGGCCAAAGTGCAATTTTCAACCCCAAGCCCTACTCCAACACTATAAATACTTCCATTCTTAAATTCAAACTTACCTTACCCCTTTCACAAGAACTCTTACACATAGAAACACATACTTGGAGGCAGTGACGGACCCAGAAATTTTCGGTTGGGGGGCCCGATTAACATTACTATAAAGATAAAATAATACTTCCCATGTTCCGTGATTATTTGTACATTTTTTTATTGGGACGTCCCAAAATTACTTGCACACTCTTAATATGAAAATACCCCACAAAATTAATACACTTTCAACATCATTTTATTTTTAAAATTGTCACTTATGTTTTAAGTACATTTTAATTTACACCTCACCAAATCACCTAAAATACCTCTTATTTATCTTACATCAACCACTAAATTAATTTTTCTTAAAAAGTGTGTGGGTCAAACTGTGCAAGTCATCCGAGGACGGAGGGAGTATGTCGTAGTATTAATTGTACTCATTAAAAAGTTATGATAAAATTGTCCATACATCTCATGCATTCAATTAAATTAAATTGATGGAACAAGTTGATTTCGTTATGTTTTGATAGAAGTTCATACTCCCTCAATTTTGTGATGACTTGCACATGTTAACCAACTCACATTTTAAGAAAATTGAATTTAGTAGAGTGTAAGATCAAATAAAGGAAAAATATTTCGAGTGATTTGGTGATGTGCAAAGGGAATTTTTAGTGAGATGTAGGATAAAATATGGACCCAAAATTAAATTAGTGTCAATTTTGAAAATAAAATAATATTGCAAGGGCATTAATTTTGTGAGTTATTTTTATATTACTCAGAATTTTTCAATAATTTTAAAATGTTCCAATAAAAAAGTGTAAAAATAAATATGAAATGAAAAATTAAATATATATGTGTGAAATTACTAAAATACCCCTAGTAAAATTTCAAAATTAGTGGGGGGCCCACGGGCCCCCCTGGGCATAGCGTAGGTCCGTCTCTGCTTGGAGGTAATCACCATCTATTTTTTCAATTCTCCATCAAATCAAGTAAGAAGGAGTCAATATAATAGCTTTGGAATTCAATTACCCACCATCCATTAGACTAAACTTTCCTTTTCTCTTTCTTTTTATTTAGTTATTTCATTAGTTTGTGTTAATTGAATTATGTTGATTTTTTGCTAGAACACTTTTGGTTCTAGGGCTTTGTAAATATTTGGATTGAAGTTTATGAACTAATTTCTTACTTTAAATGGTGTTTCTCTCTTATTTGAGTGCTTAATTCTTATATGCAAGCATATTGTTATTGGCCATGATAATGTGTTTGATCTATTGTTAATTGAGGTAATATCGAGAGATTTATTCCATTAATCGTACATAAGCATGCAACCCGATATTATTATGATCTCGAGAGAGGATTAATTATTGGGAGGGAATTTAATGATCCTTTGAGCTAATTTAGGCGATACGATATTTGTGAGGTAGAGATACGAACTTATATTGTATTCTCCTTTGGATTAGTTAGATCGAGAGATTGATTAATTCTTTTTTAGTGGTCAACCTTATAAGAGGACAAACTTAATTGTCATTTGAATGAGTCATAAATCATAGATGAATATCTAAATATTGCAAATGCCTTGGAACCTATTTTCTCTTATTTGAGTTTCATCCATATTTTCCTTTCTTTTCGTGATTTGCATGATACTTGATCGATTTCTTATTACTCTTTATTGTCTATTTGTGACACTTTGATAGATAATTAGGGGTAATATCAACACTTCAAACTTTAGATCATCGTCTATTTTGAACTTAATCGACAAAATACACTTTTACACTACACCTCCTTGTGGGATCGACCTTGTATACTTACTTCACTACGATATACACCGTATACTTGCGGTTGTGTAGTTTAGAGTTATAGAATACATGAATCAGACGTTATAACGGAATAAAAGTCGTTATGGGCACTAGCGACTCAATAATGACCATTCTCCCACCTTCACATGGCCGTTACTACAAATACTGTGTAAAACGTGGGTATGAACTTAAATTAAGAGTTGAAAACTCCATAAAATGAAATAACGACCGTGTGACGTTATAACGGAATGCAAGTTTTTATGGGCATTAACGACTCTATGCTGACCATTCTTCAACCATCACTTGATCTTTACTTTGAGTATTGTGTAGAATGTGGGTATTAACATAAAACAAGAGTTAAAAACTTCAAAAAACAAAATAACGCTCATGTGATGTTATAATATAATGCAGGTCGTTATAAGCACTAACGACTCTATACTCACCATTTGGTTTGATGTTGTCAGTGAAAAGAGAGTGACTTATTATGTTATGATGATGCGCACAATGTTTTATTATACGACAAATTATACACATCTTCTTTACTTTTCAGTTTGATGTGATTTTCTTCAACAATATCTTCATAATTAGTACGGATTAATTTACCCATCAATTCATATATGTATCATTTTTTTATATTTTAATTTACTATTTCATTTAATAGACATATAACAATTAGGGGTAAAAATGAGCCAAGTCGAGCCAAGTAGTGCTGAGTTCGAAACTCAACTCGATTACTATATTCAAAAACTCTACTCGGTCGAGCCTAAATTTTTTTAAGTGAAGCTCGTCTCAACTTGTCATAATTACTTGTATAATTTTAAAATTAAATGTAAAACACATTTTTTCTAATATAATTAAATGTAAACCACATGTTTTCTAATCTACATATATAAAAGGAGGACGATGTCTCTCCAGCATGTGCCAAGTGTCCATTTAGAATGTCTAATATTTCGACAAGTGTCCATTTTAAATAAAAGTTTGTCATTAACAGGGGAAAAAAAACATAAATTGTTACATTGAGAGTCCTTTCCAATGCCTCTCTTTATTTCATGAGGAAGCTATACAGTCACTAGGAATGTTGTAAGGCTTAGGAGAGGCGGCACTAAATAAAAGATCGTGTTCTTAATTTGTACGAGTGGGGTTGTTCATTGCATTCCAACCATTTTGTGAAGGTACTATTCTGTGGCGTGGTCTTTGTAAGATTTGTTTTGCTTATGTCTTCCTTTTGCTTGGGTCTGTGGTGCGAAGCTTGCAACACCCGTTTTGTTATGTATGCCTATTTGTTTTACTAATAGAGCATGTGTCAGATTGTTATTAGGAAACATTGAAAGTAGTATGGATAATATATGGTATGGAGGTAAACAGCAGATGCACAACTAGAAAAACTATGAGGTAAGACTTGTAAATTTGATCTAATATCTATCTTCTTATTTGAATGCAGAGTATTTTGTGAAGATGCCATTCCAATTGCGGCAACGCTAGGTAATTATCCCTCTTTCGATCGGTTTCTTCTTTTATATTCATTCAGTTTCAGAAATAAAAGTCACATTCAGTAGCGGCCAATGTTCCTTTAATCCTCTATTTCTTCGACTCGATCCCTTTCAACACTTCACATTAACAATGTTTATAGCTTTAATAGATTTAAGTCGAAAGTTGTAAATTATATATATAAAAAAATTCATAAACATCTTATAAATTGTTGAAAAACTGTTATCTTAGAAATAACAGCTAAACAAATAAAATAGAGTTGACAAGGATATATACTCATCTGATCTTGATGACTGAGATATTGTTTCTTCTGATTTTCTATTTTATTTTGTAAACTGTTGTGGCATCATCAATGTTAAATATTAGATTGTTAACATATGTGGTTTTATGCTATTTGTGTTTGTGATTTAGTTGTTAAATAAGCTCTATATTTTAGACAACCTGCCTATCTTTGGTGTACTTTTTTGTTTATCCTTTATCATATATATAGCTTGATAATGACCTAAGAGAGATATTATTGCTTGCTTAATGTCATGATGATATTTGGCTGTAGATAGCTTTACAAATTGAAATAAGCTAGACTTTGTTGGAAAGTCCTCAATTGAAAAATAGATAGGCACGTGTTGCCTTTATGTCACTTTTATTACTAAGAAATCCCAAAAATAACAATTAATTATACAACTAATGTTAAGAGTACTCTAATAGTTTTAAAGAAGGTGTGGTTTGAAAGGAAGGTAGCATACAATATGGATGAAAACGAAAGTGGTGGGCACAACAGCGATAAGGAACCGATGACGAGGGGGTGCAGCTGCCTTTCTTGAAAGGGTTAGTTGCATTTTTTTTAATTGGAAAAAGTTTGTAAAATTTTGTGTATAAAGGATTTTACATTTTTTGTTTTGATGTCAAATGTAATGGGCTTTCTAAAGATTGAGGGAGGACGGTGTCGTTGTTTGCTTCTAAAAGAGGGTTCAGAATTTCCGCAAACCCAATAGAACTATATTATATATATATATATATATATTTTGTTTACTTGGTGTGGTTTGGGTTGTGGTATTGACATACCAGAAGATATTTGCGAATGAAATTTTAATGATACATGAGGAACTTGAATTATGAGTATTTTGACTTGATGGATGAAAATTGTTCTAAAAGAAAAAACAGTTTACGTATGGTAACTTCATTCATGTTTTACTAATGAGACAACAATTAGAAGCTAGGGGTGAAGATGA
Organism: Galeopsis tetrahit; assembly: GCA_963675135.1. Classification (NCBI taxonomy): domain Eukaryota; kingdom Viridiplantae; phylum Streptophyta; class Magnoliopsida; order Lamiales; family Lamiaceae; genus Galeopsis; species Galeopsis tetrahit. The sequence goes on along the minus strand of OY776124.1, from coordinate 53,277,898 downwards.
ACTTTATGATCGAAACAACTTGGAAATGATCCAACTGTTCATTTGTATGCATATTTAATAATTTAGTTTTAATGAACAACTTAAAGAGAGCTCTACAAATTATATACAGAAAAAGAAAGAACATGATTTTTGTCTACCATAGTCACCCATTCTGCTATGATATGTGAGATTAAGAAAAGGCAAAAACGCTTGGAATATTTTTCATCATCTAAAACAGAATGGCTTGTCCCCCCTGAAATTTACATGCAAATATCTATAATCCGCCCACTCAAATGTTTTCAAACCTATTTTACCAAATATCTTTACAAGAATTGTATTATTGTCATTAAAAAAAAAAAAAAGGAAAAAAGAGAAGATGTGAAGACTATCTCATGAAAATATTGATGAGAATATTATATCAGTATTTAATTAGATGTTTATAATATTTATATTGTTAGTAGGGAGTTGAATTGATTAATGAAACAATGAGAGTTTATTTCAATATCTCTTTTATTGTTCGTGAATCAACGTATTTGAGTTGTTATCAATTTTTTTGGGTATTTAAAAATCAACATAATTAGTGTGTATTCTTTGATGTGTTCTTCATATTTACTTTTTACCTACCGGCATCACTATCTCATTATAAAATTGGACTTATTATAATCTAAAATATTAAAAGAAAATCAGACACCTCACTCTTCAAACAATTATACATGTCTATTAATATATTGTAATTATACTTAAAAGAGAATCACTAAGGTGGTGTTTAGTTAGAGATTATAGTGGATTGAATTGATATTGAGATTGAAAAAGAATGGAATGGGTTAATCCAGTGATTATGTTTAAACTGTGTTTGGATACATACTGACAAGTAGGGGTGAATGTAGTTTTATGTCAAATCAAATCAAAATATGATAATAGAAGAGAGAATGAATGTGTAAAAAAAAAAGTAGGAGAGAGAATGGTATTAAAAAAATTGTGATATAATTTTATAAAAATAGATGTGTAAATGTATTATTGGGATAAATTGATATTTGGATTGAGAATGGTCAATCCAAATTCGAATTGTCCAAACTCAAACCAAACAACGCCTAAAACTAATCACAACAATAAAATATAATCACTAAAACTAATCACAACAATTGTAGGCCTTTTAAGTTAATTTTTGTTTAAATATGAAATTTAGTTTAACCAAACTAATTTGGAACAAACCTTCAACTTAATAGTATAAAACAATCGAAAGTTTTATTCATGAAAAAACACATTTTACAATACTTTTTAAAAAACACACTTTTCAATATTTTTTAAAGACTATATTTCTTTTTTACAATAGACCCGTGCATCCCACGGGCAAAAACTAGTATAATTAAATGTAAAACATATTTGTTCTTACTTCTTAGTGACTGGATTTTTTACTTAAAAAAATCTTATCACAAATATGTTATCTCGTGTTTTATTCACGAATGAATCTATGATACACATCTTGATAACATTAAAAAAGAAGATTATTCACACCTGCCTGCTACTCATGATACTTGTTGTCTAGCATTTTTTTTCTTCAGAATAATGTAGCTACATGTGATCTCTTGGATTGTCCATTATGTGGCAAAAACGTGTTGCACACGATACAATACAATGTTGTAATACGATGCGCCTCTTCCAAGTGAAGCCTCTCCAATTTTTTATTTTATTTTGATCAGTAAAGCGAATTTTATTTATGGCAAATAGGATGACATTGGGTATATGAGTGGTTGACTTGTATCATTTTTTTAAACACTTTTTAAGTACGTCGCAATACGATCTCCACAAGTGTATGGGTCCGATTTTAGTACATAAGTACGACCAAATAGTTTATTCGTCCAAGGATCTAGTTGAGTGCAAGTGAATCCCTAAAGTTAAGAGTTTTCATGCTATTGTAGTAACTACAATTGTTTGTTGGATTTTCGGGATTTAAAACACAAGTATGAAACTAGATTAACTAAGATTGTTATAAAATAATATATAAAATGGATGTCCTTTCAAATACTTTTAGATGATTCTAGTATAAGCACTAATGATGATCTTTATGTGATTTTTATGTTAGAATTCTAGGAGCTTCTCTTGCTCCCTATAAAAGGGTGGTATGCCACACTCCATTTTGTACACTCGATGAAAAATGAATAAAAGTATTAGTTTCACAACACGTTATCAGCACGAGTCTCTACGTTGAGCCAAAATAATATTTTAAAGTATTATATACTTGAACCTCTTAAAGGTAGATTAAGGTAGTGTTTTTTTTTCTCCTTCCTCATTTCATTCTTCATTATGGCTACTTTCACAAAACTTGAATTTGCACCACTTGATATCACCGGAAAAAATTATTTGTCATGGATTTTAGATGTTGAAATTCATCTTGAGGCTATGGGTCTTGGTGATGCTATTGTTGAAAATAATAGTGCATCAAATCAAGACCGTGCCAAAACAATGCTTTTCCTTCGTCATCATTTGGATGAAGGATTGAAAACTGAATATTTAACAGTGAAAGATCCACTAGTTTTGTGGAGAAATTTAAAGGAAAGATACGACCACCTGAAGATGGTCGTCCTTCCAAAAGCCCGGTATGATTGGCTTCATCTACGTCTGCAAGATTTCAAAACTGTCAATGAATATAATTCGGCTATGTTCAGAATTACTTCACAATTAAAGTTATGTGGTGAAACCATAACTGATGATGATATGCTTGAGAAGACATTCTCTACTTTTCATGTCTCGAATATGCTCCTGCAGCAACAATATCGAGAAAAAGGTTTTAAGAAATATTCTGAACTAATTGCATGCCTTCTCTTAGCCGAGCAAAATAATGAATTATTGTTGAAAAATCATGAGTCCCGACCCACCGGTTCCAGTCCATTCCCTGAAGCGAATGCGACTCAATCTCAAAATTCTGGTCGTGGACGTGGTGGTAGCCGAGGACGTGGTAATAATCGTGGTCGCGGTCGTGGTAGATTTACTCCATATAATAACAACAACCATGATCGTGACAAGAAACAAGTTGTCTCCCAGAAGAGAGACAATGGAGAAAAGAATGGAGAAAAGAAGAAATATGAGGAACATTGTTACCGGTGTGGAATGGAAGGTCATTGGTCCCGCGTGTGTCGAACAGCGGATCATCTTGTTGAGCTTTATCAAGCTTCTTTGAAAAATAAGGCAAAAAATGTTGAGACAAATTTTATTGATAACAATATTGCTCTTGATGGTGATGATGTGGTTATGACCCATCTTGATGTAGCCGATTTCTTTAACGATGTTAACTAAGCATATGATGAATACCCTATAAGTATTTCATGATGAATAAAATATTTATATATTTTGCATCTTTTATTAATATTAATTTCTAATTTATATTTTATTTTTTTTATGAAGAAGCAATGGATGCCAAACATTTGGGAATGAATAGTGATGGTGATATTTGTCTAATTAATAGTGCTACTACACACACTATACTTAAAAATGAAAAATATTTTTCTCATTTGCAAAAGGGGGAGACAAATGTTAACACTATAAGTGGTAGTGCAAATTTGATTGATGGCTCCGGAAGAGCCACAATATTTCTCCCTGAAGGAACTAAACTAGTTATAAATAATGCACTATTGTCTCCCAAGTCTCAAAGAAATTTGTTAAGTTTTAAAGATATCCGCAAAAATGGGTATCATATCGAGACTCTAAATGAGAGAAACAGTGAATGTCTATTGATTACACAAGTTGTTTCTGGAAAGAAACGTGTGTTAGAAAAGCTGTATTCACTCTCTTCTGGCCTATATTACACGAATATAAATACAGCTGAAACATATCACCTAATAGACCAGAAGTCTATTACTCCCAATAATTTTATGGTTTGGCATGATCGCCTTGGACATCCTGGTTCCACCATGATGAGGCGCATAATTGAAAATTCACATGGCCATTCATTAGAAAATAAAAAGGTGTTAAATTCTAATGAATTCTCATGTGTTGCATGCTCTCAAGGGAAGTTAATTGTTAGACCTTCACCAACTAAAGTGGGGATTGAATCCCCTGCATTTCTAGAACGAATTCATGGTGATATTTGTGGGCCTGTAGATCCACCATGTGGACCATTTCGATATTTTATGGTGCTAGTTGATGCATCAACGAGATGGTCACATGTATGTCTCTTATCCTCTCGCAACTTGGCATTCGCAAGATTGCTTGCCCAAATAATAAAGTTGTGAGCACAATTTCCAGATCACCCAATAAAGAAAATTCGTTTAGATAATGCTGGTGAATATTCATCACATGCTTTTTATGATTATTGCATGTCGATTGGAATAAGTGTTGAACATCCTGTAGCTCATGTTCACACACAAAATGGTCTAGCCGAATCATTTATCAAACGATTGCAGTTAATTGCTAGACCATTGTTAATGAAATCAAAACTCCCTTTATCTGGTTGGGGACATGCTATACTACATGCAGCAACACTTGTGAGAATTCGGCCGACAAGTTATAATAACCTTTCTCCCCTTCAATTAACATTTGGTTATGAGCCCAATATCTCCCATTTAAGAATTTTCGGGTGTGCGGTTTATGTTCCAATTGCACCGCCTCATCGAACTAAATTGGGCCCCCAACGAAGGTTGGGAATATATGTCGGGTATGAATCACCTTCTATAATTAAATATATTGAACCATTAACAGGTGATTTATTTACTGCTAGATTTGCAGATTGTCATTTTGATGAATCTCATTTCCCGACATTAGGGGGAGGTAAGGATCAACCGAAAAAAGAAATCAATTGGAAAATTGCATTAGATTTCCTTGATCCTCGTACAAAAGAATGTGAACTAGAAGTTCAAAGGATCATACATTTGCAACAAATTGCAAATCAATTACCGGATGCATTTAGTGACTCAAGAAGAGTTACTAAATCACATATTCCTGCAGAAAATGTTCCGGTTAAGATTGATGTCCCTGAAGGACAAATAACAAGTGCTAATGAATCTAAAGCACACCTGAAGCGTGGTAGACCTCTTGGTTCCAAAGATAAAAACCCTCGAAAGAAAAGAGGAATAATTAAGATCGACGAGTCAAATGATGATGAACAACTCGCACGTAGTGAGAAAATTCAGCTTCCTGAAGAAGTTGTATCAGAAGATGTTGCTCCTAAAGAGCATGAGGTTGTAGAAACTTCAATAAATTATATCACTAAGGGAAAAAGTTGGAACCGAAGAGAAACAGTCATTGACAATGTTTTTGCATATAATGTAGCACTTGATTTTTTGGAAGAATTTGAGGATCATGAACCCAGATCGGTTGATGAATGTCGGCGTAGAAATGACTGGCCAAAATGGAAAGATGCAATTCAATCCGAGTTGGATTCACTGGCAAAACGAAAAGTATTTGGACCTGTAGTCCAAACACCCGAAGGTGTAAAGCCAGTGGGATACAAATGGGTATTCGTGCGAAAAAGAAATGAGAAAAATGAAGTTGTGAGATATAAAGCACGATTGGTAGCCCAAGGTTTTTCACAAAGACCTGGATTTGATTATGATGAAACATACTCTCCTGTGATGGATGCAATTACATTTAGATATCTTGTAAGTTTTACCGTGCATGAAAAACTTGAGATGCATCTAATGGACGTAGTCACTGCATACTTATACGGTAATCTTGAAAAAGATATCTACACGAAAGTCCCTGAAGGATTCAACATGCCTAAAGCATGTAAATCAAATCCAAGAGAAATTTATTCTATTAAATTGCAAAGGTCTTTGTATGGGCTCAAACAATCCGGACGTATGTGGTATAATCGTCTTACCGAATGTCTAGTCAAGGAAGGTTATACAAATGATCCAATATGTCCATGCGTTTTTATAAAGAAAAATGGATCACGTTTTGTGATAATTGCAGTGTATGTTGATGATCTCAATTTAATCGGGACTCCTGAAGAGCTCGAAGAGGCAGTTGCATATTTAAAGAAAGAATTTGAGATCAAGGATTTTGGAAAGACAAAATTTTGCCTTGGTTTGCAAATTGAACACCTCGAAGGTGGAATTTTTGTCCACCAAACTGCTTACACCCAAAAGGTTTTAAAGAGGTTCTATATGGAAAAGGCACATCCACTAAGTACCCCAATGGTCGTCCGGTCACTCGATCCTAATAAAGACCCTTTCAGACCGCGAGATGAAAATGAAGAGATACTTTGTCCTGAAGTACCATATCTCAGTGCAATTGGTGCACTTATGTACCTTGCTAACTGCACAAGGCCAGATATATCATTTGTAGTTAATTTACTAGCAAGATTTAGTTCATCTCCCACAAGGCGACATTGGAATGGTATAAAACACATTTTTCGCTATCTCCAAGGAACATTTGATCTTGGCCTATTTTATTCAAATAAATCTCGACCTGAATTGCTTGGTTATGCTGATGCTGGGTATTTATCTGACCCACATAAAGCAAGGTCTCAAACTGGATATGTATTCACATGTGGTGGTACAGCCATTTCATGGCGATCTACAAAACAGTCACTTGCTGCCACTTCTTCAAATCATGCTGAAATTATAGCAATTCATGAGGCCAATCGGGAATGTGTTTGGTTAAGGTCAATGATTAATTATATTCGAAAGAATTGAGGATTGTCTCATGACAATAAAAATCCTCCAACTTTATTATATGAAGATAATGCAGCTTGTATAGCTCAACTAAAAGGAGGATACATTAAAGGAGATAGAACTAAACATATTTCACCAAAATTCTTCTTTACTCATGAGTTGCAAAAGAATGGTGAGATCGATGTGCAACAAATCCGCTCAAGTGACAATTTAGCAGATTTATTTACCAAGGCACTACCTACTGCAACATTTGAGAAGCTGGTGAAGCGTATCGGAATGCGTCGATTAAAGGATTCTGCATGATGCTTGGATCAGGGGGAGATTGAATACACTAAGTAATATGTACTCTTTTTCCCTTACTAGGTTTTTGTCCCACTGGGTTTTTCCCTAGTAAGGTTTTTAACGAGGCATATTCTTTGTGTAATGACGGACATCCAAGGGGGAGTGTTATAAAATAATATATAAAATGGATGTCCTTTCAAATACTTTTAGATGATTCTAGTATAAGCACTTATGATGATCTTTATGTGATCTTTATGTTAGAATTCTAGGAGCTTCTCTTGCTCCCTATAAAAGGGTGGTATGCCACACTCCATTTTGTACACTCGATGAAAAAGGAATAAAAGTATTAGTTTCACAACAAAGATAATAAAAAATAGACAAAAGAAATAAAAAAACTATCTAACTTTCGAGAGAAAGTGCAAGAGAAGGGGTAATTGCCTTGGGTGTTTCTGTTTTGTGGGTAATTCAATGAGTTAACGAACCGCTTGCATGAATTAAACTATGGTTTTGGATTAAGCTAATTAGGCTATCACTCCTATGTGTAGACCCTCTCGAAAGGCATAGGTGAACACGTGCATTGATTAGCAATTATAGGATCTAATCAAATACCATAAGCTCCTAAGATAGTGTCTCATAAACACTTTCAATACGGTTACTAATGCTTATGAGACGCCCTCTCACCAATCTTCTAGACGAACTCTATTCGATTGGTGTCTAAAGTTGTCGGTGTAGCAATTAACACTCTCTCGGTTAAGCTAATTACTACTTAAATTCTATTCAATTAACCAAAACTCACACTTACACTACCAATTATGCAACCCAACTCTCGTTGCAATTAACATAATTGAACATGCTCGCTAATAGGGTTGATTAACCAAATGAATCAATTACAACACAACTCTAGAAACATAAACACCCAAAATCAAAGCTAATCATGCAATAAATCCACAATTACACTAAACACCCATCAAAACATCCACACCCAAGGCAATGAGAATTTAGCCCATGGTTCTAGAAGAGAATCCCATGGCTACAACAAAAATAAGTATCAAACTCAGCAAAATAGTAAGTAATTGGAGAATTTAAAAAATTACCAAATTGAAATGCAAACAAAAGTAATATCACCTTGATCATGGAATTGTAGCTACAAAACGATTTAATAGACGGTGCCCGATGATAATCGTAGCTTGATTCTAAGTAAAAACCACTAATCTATCTAGTTCTGTGAAGAATTAAAACTAAAAATGAAGACCACTACTAACTATGTGTTTGTGTGTGAGAAATTGCTTGTAAAAGGAGTATGACTCATTTTTAAAACTCAAATTGGATCTATTTATACTTGGGGTGGAAGTCTTGGATCAATTTTGCAATTAAGTCCTTGAAATATGGAGAAAATGGGTCAAACCCCCCGAAAATTGGGTAACTCGGCCGTGGCCCTGTTGTTCAAATTTTAGGCCAAGGTTTTTGCTCGGCCAAGGCTGCATGCTCGGCCGTGGACTTCAAATCTTCATTTTTTTTGCTCGGCCGTGGCTTTCAATTTTCAGTCTCTGATCATTTTGCTCGGTCGAGACAGCATACTCGGCCGAGTTTCACCCTTGAGTTTATTTTGTGCATATTTTCCAACTCCGACCTCCGGTTGACTCGATTTTTCTTGCATATCGACACTCTCTTCATCGTCTTTCACCTGATGTGAGTGCCAATGATGATTGGTCACTCGTTTCTTGTGATTGCATGCCCAATTCACTTCGTATTCCTACAAAACGAGCTCAAACACCTTTCTCAATCAAATCAAGCATATTAGCGTGAAAATGCATGCAAAACAACCAAAGTTTCTCACTAAAACACATGAAATCTTATGCAATTTACAACTGAATCAGTGGTACCCAACTGTTTACACATGCTTTCCACCCACGAAAAGAATTGCATAGATTCACACTCTCACTTTTCTAATAATAGTTGCTAACTAGCACATTACCAGGATTATTTTCCCATTCCATAAACGTTGCTGCACTCTTGAACAAATTTCTTGATTGACTCCAAGTCCACACATATGCTTTTAATTCCTCTAATATTCTTTCGGGTCTTGCTTGCTCATTCCGAAAAATACAAGTGTTTCTTGCCTTCCAAACCAGCCACGAGGTACATTCCCAAATACACGTCGGTGCTACTCTGCCCTTCTTGCCTTTCAACAACCCAATAAAATATAGCAGATTCGATGATATATCCAATTGCAATGCCGTCTCAACACCCATCCACTTTATTATGCTCATCCACACTGCGATTTACATTAGAGAGTTAGAGGACGTCTTATAGATTTCATCAGCATGAGCAACATGCATATAAACGACATGCTTCAATGCACTGTTTGTATGACCATACAAAATGTAGACAAGTAGCGCAAATGCCAACCATATTTAGACGAGGGTCCAAGTAGCAGCACTGCATATTTGGATGGACGGATAGAGAGAAAGACTTGTGAGAGCGATCAATAATTGGTTTAATGGTAATCAAGAAACGGTCAATTTTGTATTAAACTCAATGCTCAAGAATAATCAAAACCTCAAAGAGAAAAACAATTAAGTTAGTAAATGAATATCCCATTAAGAGAGAACTAGATCAAACTTATAAACTCAAAGTACAAGCAGCCACTGAAACTCAATCAACAAAGCCCGATAATTCTCTTTTGGCTAATGCTACTATGAAACTTAACTGTTCAAAATGAAAACATCCACATACGAAACCTCTTCTCTTTGAGGCCTCTTCATCCATAGGCAAGAGACTAACTCCATATCCAAAACACTTCACATTTACTTTACTAATCTCAATTTTTTTAAAATAAACTGTAGAACAATTAGCTACATAACGCACGTTCACTGATGAGCCAAGGCTGATTTTTTTTGCATTTAGAAAATCAGACCAGACTCGAGAAAGATCACATATACAGCTTGTCACAATTCTAAAGTCTTCAAAAAGGAAAAGTAATCTATGGAAACTAAAACATAACTATCTTCTGGACTTGAGTTTCTACACAAGTTTGAGTTCATCAACACCCTAAAATACTTAATATTTTCAAGCAATGGAAGCACATAATAAGAATTCTGAGAACTTGGAAATTCTTTATAAACATTTCAATCATTTGCTCTTATTAGTTATATGACCGAAAAACAGGGTTTTGTTATGCTACATCCTAACTGCAAGGATATGACTAATGAAACCATACATATTTCTAACAATTAACTATCCCAAAGTAGTAAAATATGTCCACTTTGGATTTCTCACACACAACAATGTTAAGAATAAATTAATTTCGTAGATGTTATTGATCCCAAAATTCATGAAGCCATACATGACATGATTTTTTAGAATCAAAGAGAATTGATGCACACCTCACCGAGAGTATACGTAATGAAGACTTAATATATTGAAAGGAAAAAACAAGAAAACACCCGAAATAATCCCGTCCAAACCCGATGGCTAATTCACATACGAGAAATATCTCATCTCAAGCATAAGCCCTTAACGATGATCTCTAAGATAATCTCACTAGGAGACTCACTACAAGAAATGGGGGTAATAGCGACGAAAATTTTGCGACAAATCTAAATTTCATCGCTAAAATCAATTTTTAGCAACAAAATATAAATTTTCGCTGCTAAATTGTTAGATTTAATATTTGCAACAAAATATATATATTTCATCGCTATATTAGCAACAAATTGTTTCATTTTGTTGTTAATAATCAAAACAACAATGAAAATTATATTTCGTCGCTAATATTTTGCGATGAAATAGAAATTTTCGTGGCTAATTTCTTGAAATTATTTTTTACAACAAAATTTATATATTTCATCGCTATATTAGCAACAATTTGCTTCATTTTGTTGTTAATAATTAGAAAAACTATGAAAATTATATTTCATTGCTAATATTTTGCGATGAAATAGAAATTTTCGTGACTAATTTTTTAAAATTAATTTTTGCAACAAAATTTATATATTTCATCGCTATATTAGCAGCAAATTGCTTCAATTTGTTGTTAATAATCAGAACAAAAATGAAAATTATATTTCGTTGCTAATATTTTGCGATGAAATATAAATTTTTGTGGCTAATTTCTTGAAATTAATTTTTGCAACAAAATTTATATATTTCATCACTTTATTAGCAACAAACTGCATCATTTTGTTGTTAATAATCAGAGCAACAATGACAATTATATTTTCTTGCTAATATTTTGCGATGAAATTGAAAATTTTGTGGCTAATTTCTTGAAATTAATTTTTGCAACGAAATTTATATATTTCATAGCTATATTCGCAACAAATTGTTTCATTTTGTTGTTAATAATCAGAACAACAATGAAAATTATATTTCGTCACTAATATTTTACGATGAAATAGAAATTTTTGTAGCTAATTTATTGAAATTAATTTCTGCGATGAAATTAAAATATTTCATCTCTATACTAGCAACGTATTGCTGCATTTTGTTGTTAATAATCAGAACAACAATTAAAATTATATTTTGTTGCTAATATTTTGTGATGAAATATAATTTTTTGTGGCTAATTTATTGAAATTACTTTTTGCGATGAAATAAAAATATTTCATGGCTAAACTAGCAACAAATTCTTTTATTTTGTTGTTAATAATTAGGACAACAATGGAAATTATATTTAGTTGCTATTATTTTGCGATGAAATATATTTTTTGTGGCTAATTTCTTGGAATTAATATTTGCAAAAAAATTAAAATATTTTATTACTATACTTTTATCAAATTATTTTATTTTGTTGTTAATAATAAGAACAACAATGATAATTATATTTCGTGGCTAATATTAAATCAACTATGCTTATTAAATCAAGAAAATCGATTTATATAATTAAATGTTTAATAATTCTCCAAATTTTATGTCTTATAAATCAGTATGAATGTTTATAAAAATATTTATAAATATGATGATGCAAATGAAGATGGACATAATTAAAGATGAGAGAATGAAGATTGGCTGTAATATTTATTATTTTTTTAAATTGTTAAAGTAACATTGATTTTTTATAATTAGAATTGTTTTAAAAATTACAATATATATACACATGTATATATACATATATAGTTGTTACAAGTTAAAAATTAATCAATTAATAAATGTGAAATAAATTATTAAATGAGTAAAAATAACTAAATTAGTAACAATTGAATACATATATAATTAATATTAAAAACTGAACCAAAGAGCTGTCTGCCCGAATGGTAGGCGCCCAGCTATGGGCGCCCATCCACCCGGGATCAATTCCCACTAAGAACAAATAAAATATTTATTTAAATATAATGGGGGAGGGGGTATGTGGGTACGGGTTGGGTTGGTTGGGTTGAGTTAGGGTCGGTTGGGGCGGGGCGGGTGTGGGTTGTGTACGGGTTGGGGCGGGTCGGGTCGAGTGTTGGTGCGGGTTGGGGCGGGTCGAGTGCAGAAGTGGGTTTAGAGAACAATTGAATTGGTTCGGTTGGGGTGGGTCGGGTGTGGGTTGGGGCGGGCCGGGTGTGGGTGTGGGTGTGGGTGCGGGTTGGGTTGGTCCAGTACGGAAGTGGGTTTAGAGAATGATTCGTAAATCGGATATCATAACCAAATATTAGCAACAAAAATTCTAATATTTTTGTCGCTAATGTGAGTTAGCGATGAAATAATTTGGTCGCGGGATTTGTTGCTATACACCCGTCGCTAACGTGTTTGCAACAAATGTTTGATTTTCCTCGCAAACATTTTGTGATGAAACTCATATTTTCGTCGCTAACATTTTGCGATGAAACTTATATTTTCGTCGCTAATATTTTGCGATGAAACTCAAATTTTCGTCACTAATATTTTGCGATGAAACTCAAATTTTCATCGCAAACATTTGCGACAAAATTAATTTTTTTTGTCGCAAACACGTTAGCGACGGGCGTATAGCAACAAATCCTGCGACAAAATTATTTCATCGCTAACTCACGTTAGCGACGAAAATATTAGAATTAGCGACAAATTTTTTCGCGGCTAAATTGCAGTTTTCTTGTAGTGACTCAAAGATTAATATATAAACTTAATAATCATAACCCTAACTTAAGCTCTAAGCAACAAAGACCACGACCAATCTTATTCAATAACTTAAATTAAGAACCCTAAACAATAATCATAAAATAAGTTGCGTATCATGATTTCATCCGCTTCACATATATATATAATGTTAAGAGATCATCTGTCAAACACGTAAACCTCTCATTTGCTAAATTCAGTTGCAAATTTTCTTTGAGGCATTTTGTCGAACAATTGTTGAGCAGTCAAGTTTCTATTTGATTTTAGTCAATTTAAAAAATAATTACTACTCAACAACTCAACCACAATTTTAACAATTTCACAATGTTAATTCACCTACTTATAACAAAATACGGAAATAGGAAGAAATATGAACAAATACATAAACAACATTAAGTGTAATTCACCTACTCCGTTTAACAAGACTTACAAATTAATAACACTGACAGGAGAGGCAGAGGAGCGGTGGCGGCGGCAGGGCAGCGCGGGGTCGCAGGGGGCAGAAAACGCACGAATGATGTAATCGTTGTTTTAGGTTTAAGTTAATCCGATTTCTTTTTTGGTTTAATTTGAATTTTTTTTGTTATTAATTTTATTAATAATATAAGGGTAAACGAGTAATTTTAATATTATATATTTTAATTAAATTAATAAATATAATAACATATTTTATTGTATAAGGATAAAAATGTAATTTTATAATTATATATTTTAATTAATTAAATTAAATATAAAAATACAAATGTATAACACCATACGACACATACGATGAATACACACCACACATATTACAAGAGGTAACATGTCATCAAGTTTAAGTATTTATATTTGAATTTTAATGGCTTTATATTTGAATTTTAATGGTTCAAATTAAGTGACTACGGTAGTCATTACGACACCATACAACACTCTAACTACAGATATGAGGTCTCTTCTAATTTTCATGTCTATTTAAATACTTTATTTTATTCGTACAATTTGGACTGAGTTTAATTTATTTTTGGACTTAATTTTCAAGGTCCAATTAATAATAAATATAAATATATTTTAATATAATTCAATACTATAGGTATAATAGAAAAAAAAAATTATTGAAGGGGCCATGGCCAACCCCACCGTAGACATAGTTCCGTCCTTGACTAGGATATGATCATAAGTTCACAAGTCATACAATATACACATGATTTGAAAAATCCGTCTCATATGTTCGACTTTCTATAAATTTTTGTCAAGAAGAATTAAGGCTTGCACGTTTTCCATGCATTCACTCTTTTATCCTTTATCCCTCGTGTATTCTTATTTCTTACATTGTGTTTATTCGCTGGACACTTTTCTTCATTTTCAAGGTAATCTTTTTATTTTTCTTTTTTAATTAATTAGTAGTTGTTTGCTTTTTTTTTTTCTTTCTATTATTTCGTTCAATTATTTGTTATGATCACATGCAGATGCTATACAGGCCGGTCCTAAGAATATTTGGGCCTTGAATCGAACTTTTAAAAAAGGTCTCGTCCTTTCATATTTTTTATTCTATAAGAACTAATTATTAAACATAATGTAAAAACAATTTTTAAGGAACTAACAATATACTCCGTATAATTTTTTTTTTACCCATTTTAGAAATTCTATTTTTTAATTAATAGTTTTTTAAGATTTTAAGTTATTTAATTTTAAGAGATTTTTCAGATTTTTAATGTAATTATTATAATTTTTTGAAAATTTAATGAGATTTATAGAATTTTTTATTTAGACAATTTTACATTTTTTTATTTATTTTTTATACGAGTAATTTTTAATTTGGTAAAGTCTAGTATGCACTCGAGTGCATGTTGTGCACCCTAGTCTAAAGAAAAGTGTAAGTTATTAAACTGAAAAGTACAACACAATATTACTAAAAAGTGTGAGTCACTATAACTAAAAATATTATTATATAGTTTAATAATTGAAAAGTGCAACACTATTTACCAAAAAGTGTAAGTCAGTAAAACTGAAAAGTGCAACATGGACTAGGGTGCACAACATGCACTCGAGTCCATAGCAGACCAACCCTTTTAATTTTAATGAGATTCTTAGAATTTTTTTTAAAGTTGAGACTTTATCGAGACTTTTTCAAAAGATATAAATTGAATTGAACCTTTGTTGAAACTTTTTTCTTCTAATTTTTCCTTCCATTTTCATTCACTAATTATTTTTTACTTTTTTTTTAGCACTTCTCTTTATGAGTCTTATATTTATATAGTTATATATATTAATATAATATATATATATATATATATATAAATTATTTTTTGAAATATTCTTGGGCTTGAATTGATCCTCGTTGGCCTTACATTAGGAGGGCCTGATGCTATATATATTCTTATTATTAAGAATTAATTCATTTCTACAAATTTCCGCTTAAAAAATGAAGATTATACAAATTAAACTCAGTTGAACGTAATATTGCAATTTATTTGGATGTTGTGTAATACAGTATGAAATAATATTTTATTAATTATTTATTGTGCCCAAATTAAAAATTAAACTAGTCTATAAGAACAGTAAGTGGCATTCTAATTAGAGAATTTTTATAAAAAAGATCATTCATAGTCTCACCTTCTTAAATAAAGACCTAAAATAAAATCTTTTTAAAAAAGGCTAAAAACCCATGTTAATAACCTTTTATGCCCCTATATATAATTATGGTAATTAATTTATTAAATAGAGAACAAATCTTCCTATTCCTTCTTTATCGCCTGATAATCAACCACATTCCCTCTGCATAAATTTGTTTCCGTTTAATTAGGTACCTGTGAATTTCTCAAATCATAATAGGACTTTCCTTATTCATACGCAATCTGCAAGAGTGATTGTAATTTTGAATTAAACCAATCGTACTTTCCAAAAAAGAACCCTAATCTAGAATTCATCGTCATTCTTGTTCGTTAGTGTGTTTCTGCATATTTTTTCTCTGTTAATTTGCACAATATTAATCGATGGATTATGTGGTGATTCTGAAAATCGAATTCAATGGGAAGACGAAGTTGGTTCGCGTTAGTCAATCTTCACTGTATGCAGACATTGTGAATCAAATCATAGGTATGTGGCCTTCGTTTTCTTCCAATACTGTATCAATGTCGTATTCAGTTGGTAGCATTAATAATTGTTGTTTGACATCAGACGATGATTTGGGTGGATTAATTGAGTTTTGCCACTTTTCTTCAGAAAAACTAGTTAACGTTTATTTAGATGTTCCAATTATTTCCGAGAAGAATTCTGATGATGTGGAAAACATGGCTGTAGACAATAATAGTGTTCTGCAGATTTCTGTAGATGTAGAAAGTAATTCTACAAGAGAGAATCTTATTCTTAATTACTATGCATCACAGAGAGTATCTGTAAACCAAAACAAAAAGGTTTTATCTACTGATTCACCCCACGATTCTCCACATTTCAATTCATCCGAATTTACTGGAGTGGGTAGCGTACCAAAGTTTGATATAAGTCCAACTGAGAAAACTAAGACCTGTTTGTCTGATCACTTGGGTAACATAATGAAAATTGGTGAACTTTTTGTTGGTGGTGCACCGGAGTTTAGAATTGAATTGATAAAGTATTCAACTAAACTTAATTTCAAGTATGTATTTATGAAGAATTCCCCTAAATATATACACGTAGTGTGTTCTGAGAAAGCTGCAACTAGCTGTGATTGGTTTATAAAAGCCAAACAGTTGCCTATGAATACTGGATTTGTAGTGTCGAAAGCCAATCTGATACACAAATGTGTGGGTAACCTTCTAGTTGGAAAAAAAATATAGGTTTGGTGTGAAGCTTCTAAAGGAAATACTATTGCAAAGTGTTAGGGGCAATCCTACGATCACTGTAAAGGAAGTTATGAGGTATATTAAGCTGAATTATGGATTTGATGTTACGTATTCTAAAATTTGGCGTGGAATAGAAGCTGCACGGGACGAGATTTTTGGCAGCTATGACGAATCCTATGATCAATTACGGTGGTATAGTGATGCGATAAAACGTACTAATCCTCGTAGTATAGTTAACCTAGAGAAAAACAATGTCACTAACCATTTTGAACGAATCTTCATATCGTTCAACGCTTGTAAGGAAGGATTCAAAAAATGTAGGCCATTGCTTTTTATTGACGGGACATTTTTAAAGGGCAGATCAAAAGGTGTGTTGCTTGCTGCCACGACGAAGGATGGTGATAACGGTAAATATCTTTTGATTATTTATTTATTTACTGTTATTTTGTAATTAAAATCTTTTAATCTATATCTATTTATGTATGAAGCTTATCATCTGTGTAATTTTGTTAATTGTTAAATTTTAGTACCAGACTTCGGATATGGAGAGTGTTATTTTTGGAATGTGTTATATGAATTATCTGCTATAGTAAAATTAATTTGTCCAGGTCTGCAATTGTGTTATATGTATTAATATATTTTCTCATAATAAGAAGCATAATAAGTAGTGGCCTGTATTAAACAAATTAAGTAATTTTTTCCAGTTTTCTAATAGTAGACTTTGCATTTTTTGTACAGGACTGTTTCCAGTTGCATTTGCAATTGTTTCCGCCGAAAACAGACATAATTGGGCTTGGTTTCTAACTAAACTTCGTGACCTCATTACTCACCCGAAAAATGTAATATATATCTCCGACAGAAACACGGGGTTGATGTCTGCATTTTATGAAGTATGGAGTGAACCTGCCCATTTTTACTGTTTGTACCATCTATTATCAAACCTTAAGGGACGATATGGTGGAGGTTGGAATACACAACATCGTGAAAACATGGCCGATTTGTTTAAGCAATGTGCGTATGCTCCAATAACGCGGATTTTCAACGAAAAATTTGAAGAATTTAAGAAAGTTGGAGGTCGAATTGCTGAGGAATGGCTTCAAGACCTGCCCTACGAAAGATGAGTTGTTGCACACTCACCTCACCTTAAGAGATACGGAGAGATGACGTCAAACGCTGCCGAGTCATTTAATTCATGGATCCGTGAAGCTAGGGGACTGCCAGTAACTTATATGATCGACTCTATAAGAAAAGAGACATCTAGATGGTTTGTGGAGAGGCGAGAAAATAGCAATAAGTGGTCTAGTTTGTTAGTTCCGAGCAAAGAGCAACTTTGGAATGAATTGGGGAATATTAGTGCAGCATGGTCCGTTTCTGTATATCCAAATGGGCAGTTTGAAGTGTCTTCAAAACCCACAGTCACTGTTGATATTGCATATAATATATGTACGTGCTTTGATTGGCAAATCAAAGGCTTTCCATGTGCACATGCGGTAGGTGTTATAAAAAAACATTGCACATCCATTCATAATGTTGTTGAGGAATGCTTCTTCACCACTAGTTACAAGCAGTGTTATGCAGTTGATCTTATACCAGTTCCACAAACTGAAAGATACGAGTACAGGTATATGAACGATGAAGAAAAGATACTACCTCATATTCTCCACAACCCACCAGGAAGACCGAAACAGAAGAGGATAACTTCATATGGAGAATTTCGGAAGACAAAACCCAGTACTTGCAAGACTTGTGGCAAAAAAGGGCGACACGATTCTTTAACGTGTGCAGCTGTGTTTGGAACCGACAAGACTAATACTTCTCATTAGATGTTTTTTAGGTTTGTTACTGATGTATTTTTTTTTTCTGTTTTTAGACATCACGTATTGAGTAATACTTCTTATCAGAATTATTATGACTTGTGATCGTTTTAAATTATTTACAGAATTTGGTAT